>OX336394.1:417214565-418504823 GCA_946902985.2 Meconema thalassinum
ATAAACGTGACCCGTATTCAAGGTCAGGGGTATATTCTATAACGTGCCAAGACACCGATTGTCAAGCTAATTACATCGGGCAGAGTGGAAGGCGAGTAGACACACGTTATAATGAACATAGAAATGCGATAAGATACGGAACACATTCAGCCGTGTGCGAACATATGTGTGACGCAGGGCATAGCTTTACCAACATAGAGTCGGACCTTAAAATAATCCATCACGAATCGAAAGGCAGAGCTCTTGACATAAAGGAAGCAATCGAGATACACCTAGCCAAACGAAACAATCCCAACAATCTAAATGAACACACGTTCATGGAGAGCTCACCCCTCTTCACGCTACTAGAAAACACACCCTGTCGGAAACAAAACACAATTTAGCGACACAGCCAAGCTAGATAAAAAAAGGGGGGAAATTAGGGGTTTTTTAATAGGTAAATGTTATCTGGATCAGGTGTACGATGTACTTTTCTTCTGCAATAAACCAAGGCCCATATTAGAGGCAGTATTAAAGGTGCCGGGACGTCCTCATAAGACCGTCAACGCTTAGTTCGAATGGGTTATGCTCCACGCGTGGCGAGGACTAATCCACGGTCTTTAATAGTTGTAGATCCACCTCATTCAATAACATACATCTTATCTAGGTTGGCAACACCTCACATAAACACATCGCGATCACTCCCCACAGCACGTAGGGTCAGGGGGGGAAGGCAGGGAAAAACCAGTCGTTAAGATAACCACCGCAGTCGACCGCACAGCGAGTTCAAGTGACCACGAAAAACTGCGAATAGCTGTAGTACGGAAGACAATCAGATAAGTAGTTAGCCTAAAATTTTATAGTTTAACCATAGTTTACAACCATATAATCTCTCTAAAGTACGATCTCCGGATAGCCATCACCATTTAGCATTTCACCTAACATATATACTGCATTTAGCATACACTGACAGTTGCAGTACCAATACTGCAACTAAATAATTGTACATATTGTAAATATTTTCACCTGTATTTCAAACATAGATTTTATAGCCTAAGTGTATTGGATCTGATGATGATCGCTTGACGATCGAAACTGGTCATCCTAGTGTTTTATTAATCTCATGTAATTTATTTCAGGATTAGGGCATAACCCATCTCTTTTGGGTACATTCGTGTTGACCGACTGAAAAGCACTAAACTCTTGTCATCAATATAAATTGTTTAATTCATCAACTCAAGTTGCAAATCTTCAAATCATTTCTCAATTAAATTACGGTAATTTAAATCCATTTAAATGTATTAATCATCAGCTTCTTTAATTAATTATCACCTTCTAATTCAGTTATTCATCATCTATTTAGTCATCTATTAATTTATTTAAATCAGCTTATTTATTCAATCATTAATTCATCCATTTATTTAATTCATTGATTTATTCCAAAATTTAATTTATCAACTTATTTAAATTTTATTCATCTGGTTATTTAGATTTTTATTATTTCATCTAGTCATTCTGATTTTTATTTCATTAGGTCAGATCATTAATATGCTTAAATTTCAGATTGTTATTTCATTAATTATTATTTATCAGAAAATCTTGTATTATCAACATTATTTATTTGATTAATTTCCTAACAAATTGTTTAATATGGGTTATAGAACGTTGTCTTACAGTTTTACACTTCCAAGTTATATCTCGTATTAATTATCATGCCAAAAAATATTATTGCCTTCACAAATTCACGTTGGATCTCACTATCCACAACTACATTACATATTCTCACTTTATCAAATACCACATTTGAATACCACAATTATTCCACAAAACTCCATAAATATTCAGCGCACAGCATGAATCTCAAAAATTATGCAAGACTGGGTTCGAAAACCTCATGTCTGCTTCAAAATACATTAGCAATATTGCAACTTCCACTTGGCAACTTCCACAAAATGCCTATCACAAACTTCACTTAATCACGTTGCATGATCTACAAAATATATAACTGGCTTCAAATTATCAACGCACACAATCTCCAATAAATGTAATTAATCTGATCACATCTAGACATCTTCTTAAACAATTAGGAAAAATATTACCTTAGTAATCGTAATCAAATTCAAGATTTGCTTTCAAATAGCACAAATTCTCTTAAAATTCTCATAATTCACTTCACAGAAAACACTAATGTGCTATAATCTCTCATATCAAAATATGCAATACTGATCTGCCTCAAAATAAATCTGACCATTAATGATTCATCTTACAAGATTCAATTACTTTAAATCCTTCTCAAAGGTATCAAACTCAATCATAAAAATTATCAAAAGCATCAGCTGTATCAGCTGTTAAATGAAAGTACTCTCAAAAGAGTATAGCAACAAAATATTGGATTGGCAAACAAGAATTACAAAATGTAACCCTGCTGACATTTATTTTTACTTTATTTAACAAAATTCGACTGATATGTGACTAGTAGTTCCTTGTTTGATCCTCTTACAATCTCAAGTACACTCGGATGATAAAAATGAGTTCCTCAATGGCAAGTAAAGATGAGTACCACCACGCAATCGTATAAATACGAAAGGCCTTGCCCCGTTGTCTAACATGATAATGCCCTGAACGATGGGTAAAGATGTTTACCACCACGCAATCGCCTAAAGCGAAAGGCCCCATCTCGTCGTCTAATGAGTGAATGTACCAGATTGGAATCAACAAGTCTCTAGTTGTCACATAAAAGCGATATTCATTCACTTGAGTGAATAACATCTTAATATCTCCAAACAATCCAATGGAAAAATCCCTACTGATGAATAATACACACTCGCTAGTATGCAATGAACTGACGAAGTAATTTAAATAATCCAATTGCAGATCACGAGTTCGAAATACTCGCCACAAAAAATAACTATCCAAGAAAACTATCCTTACTGGAAAATGTCTAAAAGACCAAACATCTGCTTAATAAAGCCAACCAACGGTGAGAATTTCGTATAATGGTGCCTGCCATATCATATGGTAACGCCATATTCTAGCAAATTTTGGAGCAAATAATGTCTAAGCCATGTCAAAATAATCGTATAACTCCTACTAGAAAAATATACAAGTATGCCCAGTGTTCATGAAAAAAATATCAGAAAGTCATAACTCTTACAGTACCTTCTCATATCAGCTGTTAATATATTTCAAAGATCGTCGATTATCCTCGTGTGTAATAAATTTCTCGAAAGATCGACGTGAATATCGTATCACCCACGCAATAACGATCGCCTTCATATCCCAAGTGAATCAGCTGTTGGACGTCCTCTTCTTCAGGAACCGAATCCATCGCTCCGTGGTGCCATCGCGTCTCTGTCTTCGTTTACTCCGACATGATGAACTGCATGTTATCCATAGTGGATACTGTCCAAATTCTTACGTAAAAGTTCATAAAAGCAGCGTACCCCATGTTCTTCTTCTAAGTTACGCCACTGCCCCATACAATGTTCGGTTTGCTTGTTAAAAGTTCAATCTCCACAGCGGCTAAATCTCACTTGCAGAAAATAAATTTTATTTATGAGAGTGTATAAGTTTTTGAAACACCCTGTAGCTGTGTTCGTACTCGATATTTTATGATAATTCATGAAAAGGAATTGTATTAATGCACGTGCCAATGTTCATAAGTGCATATATTCGTAACATTTCGTTTGCCTTAAACGCATTACTGTTAGCTTGACCCCATGGTCGCTCTACATGTTCCGTTATGAAATGCATAGTCGTAATGTCATTTGAATATCTAAGTTCATTTGAAGTTCACTATTGCAGTATATTATAACTATCTGTCTGCACAATTCGATTACTGAGTACAAGTCCCAACTCAATGTTGTAACTGAATGTTGAAATGAAGTTCAGCTTCTTTAATGTTGCCTGCGTATAAAAGTCGGAACTGGCTCTACTGCACTGTTCCAGAATGATCTACGCTTAAAGCCGGCCTCGCCATGCCGCTTCGCTGTAATGTTCTGCGTTACAAAATGCAGCTCGAAATGAAGTTCTCAAACTGGTATTATAATGCTGTTCTAACCCCGGCCTTTCTCCTGCTTACACGGCCCGTACAGCTTGCCTCGTAACCGGTCCTCATGCCGCCTACCGTGCGTTGCTTGCCTTGACTCACTGACCTACTTCCGCTCTCTGCTTGGTGAAGTAATACTGTCGCTTTCACTTTACGTAACAAGTGCTGTGCACCGCTCAACTTGCCGTACTCTCTGCGCATGTGTTCTACTCAGCCCTGCTGACTGAACTCGACTGATGTCTCTAGACTGCGTTGAGGAGCTCCTACCTGGCGCTGTCACGTGATGCTCCCCCACCTTCTGTGGTCATGCGTCACAAGTATAATCTCGACCACCATCATCTCGGCTATTAAGTTATACAATAACTTAAGGGATTATCTGTCTTTCTTCAAGTTATTACCATATATATTGCTTGACATTTCTTCTCTTCTGAGATGATTAAATATACTGTTCCATTTAGATCTTAATAAAACTTTAATATTTCCTCCCATAATTCCATCTGCTTGACTGGCAGTGCCTTCTTAATCCTTGGCCTTCTACGTCATTTCCTAACATTCCTCTCGACTCGATCTGAGAGCTATCTTTACAACTTTTCCCATAAATCTCAACTGCGGCTCAATGTCAGCTGGCGTAGCCGATAGCCTCAACTAGGTATCGGGTACATCTCTCCCGTACATCTCCTTTTTTATCAGGCTTGAGAAAAAAATACTCTCTCAGGAAATCTATACACAACATATGTACACGATAGCTCTACAATCCTCTTATTCAGCATAATGATACTTTCTAATGCTAGCTGCGTTAAAAGTCCCCACAACTTCATTAGTATCCATTCTCTCGATGTACTATATCTCCTTAAATTAGATCCTCGTCCTTTGACTTGCTATCTCTCAACAATGATGATTGATTCCCAATGATTAGTATTCTGATTCTGCATTACTTTGTCGTTTATTTCTTCCTTCCGCACTCGTGCTTGCTCGATTAACATCTCTAGTTATCTCTTCGGGTGGTGCACTAAGCTGTCTACTTTCTTGCCTTGATCTCCCATATTCTCGATTGTCTTGTCTTTCATTTGGATCATTTCTTCTGCTATCCTGCCTATCGTTCTGATTAGACTGTTGACCTTGGTTCCAGTTGTATCTACCACGATATATATTATTGTATCTATTCCTATTTTGGTATCTGGAATTCTGATCATAGTTCCTGTATCTACTGTTTCTTGCATCCTGATCGTATGGCCTCTCATATGGTCCTCGATATCGATCATTCCCACGAACGTTGTGAATATTACCTCTATTCCCTTCGTTCCTTCTGTTTCCCCAGGAATCTCTTCTATCCGTCTGTGCTGCGTTATCGACAACTACCGCATTCACCTCTTGCGTGTTTCGATTATCGTTCCTTGCAGTTCTGGGTGTAATTTGAGCGCTTGTATAATCTAATCGGCGTAAGATATCGTCATAGTGCTCAAGTGTGTTCGCTCCCGATGCTATGAGTGATCGTTGTACCTCAATTGGCAACTGTCTTGCTATAGGTTGCAGAAGCTCTTCTTCTGGCAATGGAGGAATCAAAAACTGTAATTTAGCCAATTTCGAAGTAAAGTAATTAGCATAATGCGTCGGATGTGACGTAGAGTAACGTTTCGAATACATTTCTTCTCTTACGTTCAGCTGATCCTCTGCAATCCAAAATCTCCTTAAGAATGCTATGGCAAATTGTTCCATATTCGCAAAATTGCTCCTGAATGCGCGAAACCAAGTTAACGCAGGCCCGTCTAAGGCACGTTCGACTATCCTTAGTTCTCTCTCCTTGGCTACTCTATGTTCCGCCATGTAATCGCGAATATCTCTCAGAAATTCGACTGGTGTGACTCCTGTGTTCCCTGAAAACTTCCTTGGCTTATCATCCAGATTTCTGATGATGGTCACTGGACCTGAGTATCGTTCACTCGTACCAAACGTACTTCTATTCGAATTCGGATTATCTTGAGGGGTTGAACTAGCCCTTTCGAATGTTACATTCTGTTGCGTTTGACGGTCTTCTCCCACGCTAACCTCTTGACTGTTCATACTGCGGTCTATCGGTGTCTGATTTATCGATACTTCCCCCGTTGTAACATTTTGACTTGTGAAACTATTTATTATAGACTCTATTTTAGTCATCCTATCTTCTGTTCGTTTTTCTACCGTCTTGACCTGAGGCTTCAAATCATCTAACGACGTAACATTCTGCGTTCTGTTACTGTCTTCTAAATCTTTCTTTAATTTGTCTATCTTATCTTCGCATGTAGTCTTTACTGACGCGACTTGTTCCTTTAACTGATCAACATCTGTCCTAAACTGAGTTGAATCTATCTTCATCGCTTCCTTATTCTCAGTAAATCTCGCTTCCAAGTTCGCCATACCTGCGATTAATTTCTCATCCAACCCTGCACGTTTTTCTTTTGCTTCGGCATCGACCTCACTATACCGTTCTTCCACTATTGCACCGACTCTATTTTTGAATAAAGCTAAGTTTTCATTAACCTTCTGCTCTATATCATCATCAATTTTCCTAATGTCTATCTGCAATTGGTTTTCTAAGGATTTCAAGTTAGAATTAACCTCTCCTAAGACATCCTCTTTAACGGTCCCAATTACTGGCTTTAAACCTTTGAGTTCATTACCTAGATTCATTTCTAGACCTTTGATTTTAGATTCGAAAGATACTTCGGTAGACCACTCTTGTATTTTGCCTACATCTGCCACTAAACCATCAATGTCGAATCTCAACTTCGATACATCCGATTTAATATCTTTCTGTATAGACATAACATCTGTTCTCAAATTAAGAATATTTTCTTCTTCTCTATTTTCTAAATCAATAATATTTTTTCTTAACATTTGCACATTTTCCACTCCTTTCATTTCTACTGCTTTTATATCTAACTGTAAAGCCTTGAATATTTCATCATTCTTTAACGTTAATCTATTCTCCAAACTAGTTAAATTGTTTTTCAACTCTGTGTTAGCTTCTTCACTACGAGTTGTAATCTAGTTTCTAATAATTTAAAACTATCCTTTAAGTTAGCTTCATTAGCTTTCAAATTGCTTTCAGTACTGGTCTGTAACCTAGTCTCTAATGACTTCAAATTATTTTCATTGCTAGCCTGTAATGATCTCAAATTTTCATCATTACTAGTCTGTAAAGCTTCCACATTTTCTTTACATCTAGCTTCTAACCTAGCTTCTGACTCATTTATCTGCTCTTTAACTTCTGTCTCCATTTTAGAAATAGTTACTGCAATACTAGACATGCCATTCTGTAACTCTCCTAACACCTTAGCTAAATCTTCCGGTAACATAATTATATCTTTCAATAAACGTTTTATTCAGAGACGTTAGATAACAACACATCACAATGTATCAATTCCTGCATTCACTTGGGTATAAGAAAAATGACTTTTAACTAAACATGATATAACACTAATATGATTAACATGATCACTGGAATGGGCATACAAGTATATTGTCTGACTAAGTTTAATAAATTTTATAACACCATTAAATGAAATTGAGATCAATCTCTTCGTAACCTAAATCTGATGTGATTCCATAGAATAAACACAATCGAAGCCCCACGGATGGGTAAAGCCAATTCTCCCTCTCTCTCTGTATCCGTTCGTCCTGGGGATGCGATGACCCATCTGCTATTACATCGCATTCCTGGATTTCCAGGACAGAGCGGAGTTAAATGAACATGAAGTCAAATAAGGAATGTGTCGGAAATTCAGTTGAAATATCACAAAAGCAGAGGGTAACACGAGATAAAGTATCTCCAGGGTCGTTAGGGGCTTAAATGTAATTTAAAAAATGCAAATATAAATGGGCGCCATCAACTGAATCCCTAGCAAACCACATCCTTCCCGGTTAAGCCTTAATTAAGACAAAGAAAGAAAATAAAAAAATCACATCATCATCAGATCACAACTAAGGTAAAAACAATTTTATTCAACTTTGATAGTCAGACAGACATATTAAACACTCATCCTACCTGAGAGCATGGTCGAATGCCAACGTTAAATTGTCATTGTCCAGAAAATCGAACCATCTCTATTCTACTCAAAGTGTATTTAATCCACATAAAACAGGAAAAATTTCTAAAGTTCTCTTGGGTTCTCAGGATCACCGTAGCACTATGTCTTTGCGTCACTGACATTCGTGATAACTGAGACCTAACTTCTCTGCAAATTAACATCATGAATGTGGATGTAAAAATATTATTACTCTGTCTAAACACATATATTATAATCACATATTTTAAATATCACATAATTTATGGCTTGCATGGCATTATTCAAATGCTGAATATGTTAGTAAAATGCTCCTAAACATCGAATAATTAATTTACACTATTTACATTGTCATTAATATTTGCTTGTTTGTGAATCACAGAAAATCCACTACTCATTGGTTATAATCATCATCATCATCAAAATTAAATATTTCTCACATTAGTTATCATCTCAAAATTCAATCTATTCATGTCAGAATAATTAATTCATCACCATCAAATCATTTAAATGAATATTATAATCATCAATTCTTTATACTCTCTAATTATTCACACACTCTCCTTTCATCATCTCCTTCAGATTAAATCATCTTAAATCATCAATATAAATTGTTTAATTCATCAACTCAAGTTGCAAATCTTCAAATCATTTCTCAATTAAATTAATTTAAATCCATTTAAATGTATTAATCATCAGCTTCTTTAATTAATTATCACCTTCTAATTCAGTTATTCATCATCTATTTAGTCATCTATTAATTTATTTAAATCAGTTTATTTATTCAATCATTAATTCATCCATTTATTTAATTCATTGATTTATTCCAAAATTTAATTTATCAAGTTATTTAAATTTTATTCATCTGGTTATTTAGATTTTTATTATTTCATCTAGTCATTCTGATTTTTATTTCCTTAGGTCAGATCATTAATATGCTTAAATTTCAGATTATTATTTCATTAATTATTATTTATCAGAAAATCTTGTATTATCAACATTATTTATTTGTTTAATTTCCTAACAAATTGTTTAATATGGGTTATAGAACGTTGTCTTACAGTTTTATCACTTCCAAGTTATATCTCGTATTAATTATCATGCCAAAAAATATTATTGCCTTCACAAATTCACGTTGGATCTCACTATCCACAACTACATTACATATTCTCACTTTATCAAATACCACATTTGAATACCACAATTATTCCACAAAACTCCATAAATATTCAGCGCACAGCATGAATCTCAAAAATTATGCAAGACTGGGTTCGACAACCTCATGTCTGCTTCAAAATACATTAGCAATATTGCAACTTCCACTTGGCAACTTCCACAAAATGCCTATCACAAACTTCACTTAATCACGTTGCATGATCTACAAAATATATAACTGGCTTCAAATTATCAACACACACAATCTCCAATAATTGTTGTACCGTTTCTATTTTCGATATTTTGACGCCGTATCCATCTAGCGGTCATTTCTAAAAACATCTAAAAGATCGTAATTTCGGCTCGTCTTGAAATGGAAAACGCCCGCGATGAAGAATCCGTCTATAACGAAGGAACACGACTTCGGCGATTGTTAGCAGACCTAAATTGTTATGACGAGAGATGAAAATCGAGAATCATGATGTCTAGTTTAAAATCTGAAAGACGCAAAAAAATGTTTCGACATGAAGACCGGAAATTATATATAAATATGTGTACAACGTCCTTGCTCTCAATTCTATTCGCCATGCTTATTCTAATGCAGACCTGGTTGTAGCATGAAAATATATACGTATGTATTTCGAAGCTGTCGACGAGATCTTCAGACCGTCTCTGGAAAAGCTAAGTCCTTAGGCCTATGTATTTTGAAGTGTCAACATGCATGAATATGTGTAACGTGAAGTTAGGTTAATATAAAATTGTCCACCTACTTTCAAGTGATAACTTGCCCCCTTTCTAGATGGGAGGTCGTTTATATTATGTTTGGTTATTCTGTTGGTACTTGTTCCTCTCTCTTATATAGAAATGCGTGATGAGGAACCGTGCTGTTATTTTGGGTTTATGTTTTAAGGGTTTGTTGTTGTTTCTGAACTTTTGGTTTTTTCTTATTCTGTGCGTGTCCTTTTGCGTGTGTTTGTCACGAAACGTAATTCTAATCATGAGAAGTGTTTCTAACTAATTTCCAATTCCTTGGGAGTATATGGGTGCTCTGGAGTGCTATTGGGGATTAGTTATTTTAGTTTTAGTTTACGTGTCTTCACGGAGAAGGGTGTGTGTATATCGCATTGGATGACCTTGTGTCTATATATCTGTATTGTTGGGACACACATCTATTTGGTTGCTTCTTTAAGGGTTGTTTTATTTAGATGCCAGTCATTTGTGCACCTCAAGAATGCCTATTTTGGTTTTTTCTTTCCTTGAGGACTGGGCTTGCATCGCCTATGTTTTGGTCAGAAACACTGTTCATTTTATAATTACGGTTCTAGACGTGATATTAAGGGTGGGTTAATGTTAATCGTTTAAGTGGGTCTCGACTGAAAGCCAAGGGTCATGTCATTCCTGTTCTTGTTTTGCGCGGCTTCAGTCGAGAAACAACACGTGAACTCATTACACTTATTAAATGAGATGTATGGGTTAGCCTTTCGAGACGGTGGAATATGTGTTCATTGTATGTGTCCGGGACTGCAATCGACATCCATTTTGTCTTCCGTAAGATAACCGAGTCTCGTGCTTTTTTCCGAAAAGGAGATTTATTCAGGTAGCATGTGAAGTCATTTTGTAATCTATGTTTCTTTGGGTGTGTCTGTAGTAGCTTTCGTTTTAAGGGATTTGTATGTCATAGCCTTTATGTAGTCTTGTGATTATTTGTGCCTCGTTGGTTTGTTCGTCATTTGAGTGTGTTGGGTTTACGTATTGCTCTTTGGTTATGTTTGTGGAGTGACATACTTTGTTTTAAAGGGCGGGATTTTCCTATTCTTGGGTAACATGACTTCATAAGCTTCCTAGAAGATTTATCCTGACTACGTTATGTAGTCAGCCTGTGGTGGGAAGAAAGTACTATTTGCATTATTGTTAACTTGTTTGGTATCTTCCCCGTTTATTAATTTGAGTTAATCTTTAAACGACCTCCAATCTACAACACGTTAGGCATCTCTCGGTTTTCTTATCTTTATTACCTGATTTATTTTAATACTTGTATTTATTTTGTTTTGATATTATGTGTACATATTTTATTTCAGGCCCATCATCCCTCATCTTACCAATTCATGCACCCCTCGTTTCCCCTTTTGCTATGTCTTGTTTTTTGATAATTAAATTTTATTTTATTCAACCTTTACTCGAAGAATGTGATCATTCCTAATTGGTTCTCCATCTAGTTCTAAATGCTAATGGTACACAACATAGGTTTAAGATCCATGGCCGGTCCCCATTCCGCGCATGCGAGGAACCTTTTCGGTTCCTCAGTCTTGCCATCGACTGTGTGCGTCGGGTGGTCTTCACCGCGCGTGTCAGTTGGTAGCAGAGCGTGGTTGTGTCAATTTCACATTTTGAATATTGGGAGATTAATTATGTGATGACTGCATTTATCATGTATTTGTTGTTATGACCTTTTTCTTAAATTATTTTGTAAATTCCTTGGAACTTAGAGATGTCCTAAGCTAGGTCGTGCCTTTCTGTTGGCTACATAACGTGTATTGTATTGCAATTCGTTTTCACAATTGAAAAGTGTGGGCTACTGGCAAGTGTACTGGGAGACTTAACTACTAAACTGTGTAAGAACTGTTTGACACGAACTTTCTCTACTTCGACAATACATATGACTGCTATTTAAAACGTTATTCTGCCTTCCTTGAAATCATCGTCTATGGACCCCGTACTGCCATTCCTTACTATCTCTTTGGCGAACTACTACAAATCAGCTGTGACTTATTCTGACGTCTGGCCATTAATACAACCCACAATCCTCTCTGCTTCGTGTTACGTCAGGGCCCGACTATCACGTGATGCAGACAAATGACAGTCACGTTACCAGCTGATAAATGTCAACATGAATACATGACAGTGATTGCTTTTCTACATTGTACGTCGGACTTGTAAACTGCGTCCAAGATTGGGGCGTGGGAGAGATGTACCGTTTCTATTTTCGATATTTTGACGCCGTGTCCATCTAGCGGTCATTTCTAAAAACATCTAAAAGATCGTAATTTCGGCTCGTCTTGAAATGGAAAACGCCCGCGATGAAGAATCCGTCTATAACGAAGGAACACGACTTCGGTGATTGTTAGCAGACCTAAATTGTTATGACGAGAGAAGAAAATCGAGAATCATGATGTCTAGTTTAAAATCTGAAAGACGCAAAAAAATGTTTTGACATGAAGACCGGAAATTATATATAAATATGTGTACAACGTCCTCGCTCTCAATTCTATTCGCCATGCTTATTCTAATGCAGACCTGGTTGTAGCATGAAAATATATACGTATGTATTTCGAAGCTGTCGACGAGATCTTCAGACCGTCTCTGGAAAAGCTAAGTCCTTAGGCCTATGTATTTTGAAGTGTCAACATGCATGAATATGTGTAACGTGAAGTTAGGTTAATATAAAATTGTCCACTTACTTTCAAGTGATAACTTGCCCCCTTTCTAGATGGGAGGTCGTTTATATTATGTTTGGTTATTCTGTTGGTACTTGTTCCTCTCTCTTATATAGAAATGCGTGATGAGGAACCGTGCTGTTATTTTGGGTTTATGTTTTAAGGGTTTGTTGTTGTTTCTGAACTTTTGGTTTTTTCTTATTCTGTGCGTGTCCTTTTGCGTGTGTTTGTCACGAAACGTAATTCTAATCATGAGAAGTGTTTCTAACTAATTTCCAATTCCTTGGGAGTATATGGGTGCTCTGGAGTGCTATTGGGGATTAGTTATTTTAGTTTTAGTTTACGTGTCTTCACGGAGAAGGGTGTGTGTATATCGCATTGGATGACCTTGTGTCTATATATCTGTATTGTTGGGACACACATCTATTTGGTTGCTTCTTTAAGGGTTGTTTTATTTAGATGCCAGTCATTTGTGCACCTCAAGAATGCCTATTTTGGTTTTTTCTTTCCTTGAGGACTGGGCTTGCATCGCCTATGTTTTGGTCAGAAACACTGTTCATTTTATAATTACGGTTCTAGACGTGATATTAAGGGTGGGTTAATGTTAATCGTTTAAGTGGGTCTCGACTGAAAGCCAAGGGTCATGTCATTCCTGTTCTTGTTTTGCGCGGCTTCAGTCGAGAAACAACACGTGAACTCATTACACTTATTAAATGAGATGTATGGGTTAGCCTTTCGAGACGGTGGAATATGTGTTCATTGTATGTGTCCGGGACTGCAATCGACTCCCATTTTGTCTTCCGTAAGATAACCGAGTCTCGTGCTTTTTTCCGAAAAGGAGATTTATTCAGGTAGCATGTGAAGTCATTTTGTAATCTATGTTTCTTTGGGTGTGTCTGTAGTAGCTTTCGTTTTAAGGGATTTGTATGTCATAGCCTTTATGTAGTCTTGTGATTATTTATGCCTCGTTGGTTTGTTCGTCATTTGCGTGTGTTGGGTTTACGTATTGCTCTTTGGTTATGTTTGTGGAGGGACATACTTTGTTTTAAAGGGCGGGATTTTCCTATTCTTGGGTAACATGACTTCATAAGCTTCCTAGAAGATTTCTCCTGACTACGTTATGTAGTCAGCCTGTGGTGGGAAGAAAGTACTATTTGCATTATTGTTAACTTGTTTGGTATCTTCCCCGTTTATTAATTTGAGTTAATCTTTAAACGACCTCCAATCTACAACACGTTAGGCATCTCTCGGTTTTCTTATCTTTATTACCTGATTTATTTTAATACTTGTATTTATTTTGTTTTGATATTATGTGTACATATTTTATTTCAGGCCCATCATCCCTCATCTTACCAATTCATGCACCCCTCGTTTCCCCTTTTGCTATGTCTTGTTTTTTGATAATTAAATTTTATTTTATTCAACCTTAACTCGAAGAATGTGATCATTCCTAATTGGTTCTCCATCTAGTTCTAAATGCTAATGGTACACACCATAGGTTTAAGATCCATGGCCGGTCCCCATTCCGCGCATGCGAGGAACCTTTTCGGTTCCTCAGTCTTGCCATCGACTGTGTGCGTCGGGTGGTCTTCACCGCGCGTGTCAGTTGGTAGCAGAGCGTGGTTGTATCAATTTCACATTTTGAATATTGGGAGATTAATTATGTGATGACTGCATTTTTCATGTATTTGTTGTTATGACCTTTTTCTTAAATTATATTGTAAATTCCTTGGAACTTAGAGATGTCCTAAGCTAGGTCGTGCCTTTCTGTTGGCTACATAACGTGTATTGTATTGCAATTCGTTTTCACAATTGACAAAGTGTGGGCTACTGGCAAGTGTACTGGGAGACTTAACTACTAAACTGTGTAAGAACTGTTTGACACGAACTTTCTCTACTTCGACAATACATATGACTGCTATTTAAAACGTTATTCTGCCTTCCTTGAAATCATCGTCTATGGACCCCGTACTGCCATTCCTTACTATCTCTTTGGCGAACTACTACAAATCAGCTGTGACTTATTCTGACGTCTGGCCATTAATACAACCCACAATCCTCTCTGCTTCGTGTTACGTCAGGGCCCGACTATCACGTGATGCAGACAAATGACAGTCACGTTACCAGCTGATAAATGTCAACATGAATACATGACAGTGATTGCTTTTCTACATTGTACGTCGGACTTGTAAACTGCGTCCAAGATTGGGGCGTGGGAGAGATGTACCGTTTCTATTTTCGATATTTTGACGCCGTGTCCATCTAGCGGTCATTTCTAAAAACATCTAAAAGATCGTAATTTCGGCTCGTCTTGAAATGGAAAACGCCCGCGATGAAGAATCCGTCTATAACGAAGGAACACGACTTCGGTGATTGTTAGCAGACCTAAATTGTTATGACGAGAGAAGAAAATCGAGAATCATGATGTCTAGTTTAAAATCTGAAAGACGCAAAAAAATGTTTTGACATGAAGACCGGAAATTATATATAAATATGTGTACAACGTCCTCGCTCTCAATTCTATTCGCCATGCTTATTCTAATGCAGACCTGGTTGTAGCATGAAAATATATACGTATGTATTTCGAAGCTGTCGACGAGATCTTCAGACCGTCTCTGGAAAAGCTAAGTCCTTAGGCCTATGTATTTTGAAGTGTCAACATGCATGAATATGTGTAACGTGAAGTTAGGTTAATATAAAATTGTCCACCTACTTTCAAGTGATAACTTGCCCCCTTTCTAGATGGGAGGTCGTTTATATTATGTTTGGTTATTCTGTTGGTACTTGTTCCTCTCTCTTATATAGAAATGCGTGATGAGGAACCGTGCTGTTATTTTGGGTTTATGTTTTAAGGGTTTGTTGTTGTTTCTGTTCTTTTGGTTTTTTCTTATTCTGTGCGTGTCCTTTTGCGTGTGTTTGTCACGAAACGTAATTCTAATCATGAGAAGTGTTTCTAACTAATTTCCAATTCCTTGGGAGTATATGGGTGCTCTGGAGTGCTATTGGGGATTAGTTATTTTAGTTTTAGTTTGTCTTCACGGAGAAGGGTGTGTGTCTATTGCATTGGATGACCTTGTGTCTATATATCTGTATTGTTGGGACACACATCTATTTGGTTGCTTCTTAGGGGTTGTTTTATTTAGATGCCAGTCATTTGTGCACCTCAAGAATGCCTATTTTGGTTTTTTCTTTCCTTTAGGACTGGGCTTGCATCGCCTATGTTTTGGTCCGAAACACTGTTCATTTTATAATTACGGTTCTAGACGTGATATTAAGGGTGGGTTAATGTTAATCGTTTAAGTGGGTCTCGACTGAAAGCCAAGGGTCATGTCATTCCTGTTCTTGTTTTGCGCGGCTTCAGTCGAGAAACAACACGTGAACTCATTACACTTATTAAATGAGATGTATGGGTTAGCCTTTCGAGACGGTGGAATATGTGTTCATTGTATGTGTCCGGGACTGCAATCGACTCCCATTTTGTCTTCCGTAAGATAACCGAGTCTCGTGCTTTTTTCCGAAAAGGAGATTTATTCAGGTAGCATGTGAAGTCATTTTGTAATCTATGTTTCTTTGGGTGTGTCTGTAGTAGCTTTCGTTTTAAGGGATTTGTATGTCATAGCCTTTATGTAGTCTTGTGATTATTTATGCCTCGTTGGTTTGTTCGTCATTTGCGTGTGTTGGGTTTACGTATTGCTCTTTGGTTATGTTTGTGGAGTGACATACTTTGTTTTAAAGGGCGAGATTTTCCTATTCTTGGGTAACATGACTTCATAAGCTTCATAGAAGATTTCTCCTGACTACGTTATGTAGTCAGCCTGTGGTGGGAAGAAAGTACTATTTGCATTATTGTTAACTTGTTTGGTATATTCCCCGTTTATTAATTTGAGTTAATCTTTAAACGACCTCCAATCTACAACACGTTAGGCATCTCTCGGTTTTCTTATCTTTATTACCTGATTTATTTTAATACTTGTATTTATTTTGTTTTGATATTATGTGTACATATTTTATTTCAGGCCCATCATCCCTCATCTTACCAATTCATGCACCCCTCGTTTCCCCTTTTGCTATGTCTTGTTTTTTGATAATTAAATTTTATTTTATTCAACCTTTACTCGAAGAATGTGATCATTCCTAATTGGTTCTCCATCTAGTTCTAAATGCTAATGGTACACAACATAGGTTTAAGATCCATGGCCGGTCCCCATTCCGCGCATGCGAGGAACCTTTTCGGTTCCTCAGTCTTGCCATCGACTGTGTGCGTCGGGTGGTCTTCACCGCGCGTGTCAGTTGGTAGCAGAGCGTGGTTGTGTCAATTTCACATTTTGAATATTGGGAGATTAATTATGTGATGACTGCAGTTTTCATGTATTTGTTGTTATGACCTTTTTCTTAAATTATTCTGTAAATTCCTTGGAACTTAGAGATGTCCTAAGCTAGGTCGTGCCTTTCTGTTGGCTACATAACGTGTATTGTATTGCAATTCGTTTTCACAATTGAAAAGTGTGGGCTACTGGCAAGTGTACTGGGAGACTTAACTACTAAACTGTGTAAGAACTGTTTGACACGAACTTTCTCTACTCCGACAATACATATGACTGCTATTTAAAACGTTATTCTGCCTTCCTTGAAATCATCGTCTATGGACCCCGTACTGCCATTCCTTACTATCTCTTTGGCGAACTACTACAAATTAGCTGTGACTTATTCTGACGTCTGGCCATTAATACAACCCACAATCCTCTCTGCTTCGTGTTACGTCAGGGCCCGACTATCACGTGATGCAGACAAATGACAGTCACGTTACCAGCTGATAAATGTCAACATGAATACATGACAGTGATTGCTTTTCTACATTGTACGTCGGACTTGTAAACTGCGTCCAAGATTGGGGCGTGGGAGAGATGTACCGTTTCTATTTTCGATATTTTGACGCCGTGTCCATCTAGCGGTCATTTCTAAAAACATCTAAAAGATCGTAATTTCGGCTCGTCTTGAAATGGAAAACGCCCGCGATGAAGAATCCGTCTATAACGAAGGAACACGACTTCGGTGATTGTTAGCAGACCTAAATTGTTATGACGAGAGAAGAAAATCGAGAAACATGATGTCTAGTTTAAAATCTGAAAGACGCAAAAAAATGTTTTGACATGAAGACTGGAAATTATATATAAATATGTGTACAACGTCCTCGCTCTCAATTCTATTCGCCATGCTTATTCTAATGCAGACCTGGTTGTAGCATGAAAATATATACGTATGTATTTCGAAGCTGTCGACGAGATCTTCAGACCGTCTCTGGAAAAGCTAAGTCCTTAGGCCTATGTATTTTGAAGTGTCAACATGCATGAATATGTGTAACGTGAAGTTAGGTTAATATAAAATTGTCCACCTACTTTCAAGTGATAACTTGCCCCCTTTCTAGATGGGAGGTCGTTTATATTATGTTTGGTTATTCTGTTGGTACTTGTTCCTCTCTCTTATATAGAAATGCGTGATGAGGAACCGTGCTGTTATTTTGGGTTTATGTTTTAAGGGTTTGTTGTTGTTTCTGTTCTTTTGGTTTTTTCTTATTCTGTGCGTGTCCTTTTGCGTGTGTTTGTCACGAAACGTAATTCTAATCATGAGAAGTGTTTCTAACTAATTTCCAATTCCTTGGGAGTATATGGGTGCTCTGGAGTGCTATTGGGGATTAGTTATTTTAGTTTTAGTTTGTCTTCACGGAGAAGGGTGTGTGTCTATTGCATTGGATGACCTTGTGTCTATATATCTGTATTGTTGGGACACACATCTATTTGGTTGCTTCTTTAAGGGTTGTTTTATTTAGATGCCAGTCATTTGTGCACCTCAAGAATGCCTATTTTGTTTTTTTCTTTCCTTGAGGACTGGGCTTGCATCGCCTATGTTTTGGTCCGAAACACTGTTCATTTTATAATTACGGTTCTAGACGTGATATTAAGGGTGGGTTAATGTTAATCGTTTAAGTGGGTCTCGACTGAAAGCCAAGGGTCATGTCATTCCTGTTCTTGTTTTGCGCGGCTTCAGTCGAGAAACAACACGTGAACTCATTACACTTATTAAATGAGATGTATGGGTTAGCCTTTCGAGACGGTGGAATATGTGTTCATTGTATGTGTCCGGGACTGCAATCGACACCCATTTTGTCTTCCGTAAGATAACCGAGTCTCGTGCTTTTTTCCGAAAAGGAGATTTATTCAGGTAGCATGTGAAGTCATTTTGTAATCTATGTTTCTTTGGGTGTGTCTGTAGTAGCCTTCGTTTTAAGGGATTTGTATGTCATAGCCTTTATGTAGTCTTGTGATTATTTGTGCCTCGTTGGTTTGTTCGTCATTTGCGTGTGTTGGGTTTACGTATTGCTCTTTGGTTATGTTTGTGGAGTGACATACTTTGTTTTAAAGGGCGGGATTTTCCTATTCTTGGGTAACATGACTTCATAAGCTTCCTAGAAGATTTCTCCTGACTACGTTATGTAGTCAGCCTGTGGTGGGAAGAAAGTACTATTTGCATTATTGTTAACTTGTTTGGTATCTTCCCCGTTTATTAATTTGAGTTAATCTTTAAACGACCTCCAATCTACAACACGTTAGGCATCTCTCGGTTTTCTTATCTTTATTACCTGATTTATTTTAATACTTGTATTTATTTTGTTTTGATATTATGTGTACATATTTTATTTCAGGCCCATCATCCCTCATCTTACCAATTCATGCACCCCTCGTTTCCCCTTTTGCTATGTCTTGTTTTTTGATAATTAAATTTTATTTTATTCAACCTTTACTCGAAGAATGTGATCATTCCTAATTGGTTCTCCATCTAGTTCTAAATGCTAATGGTACACAACATAGGTTTAAGATCCATGGCCGGTCCCCATTCCGCGCATGCGAGGAACCTTTTCGGTTCCTCAGTCTTGCCATCGACTGTGTGCGTCGGGTGGTCTTCACCGCGCGTGTCAGTTGGTAGCAGAGCGTGGTTGTGTCAATTTCACATTTTGAATATTGGGAGATTAATTATGTGATGACTGCATTTTTCATGTATTTGTTGTTGTGACCTTTTTCTTAAATTATTTTGTAAATTCCTTGGAACTTAGAGATGTCCTAAGCTAGGTCGTGCCTTTCTGTTGGCTACATAACGTGTATTGTATTGCAATTCGTTTTCACAATTGAAAAGTGTGGGCTACTGGCAAGTGTACTGGGAGACTTAACTACTAAACTGTGTAAGAACTGTTTGACACGAACTTTCTCTACTTCGACAATACATATGACTGCTATTTAAAACGTTATTCTGCCTTCCTTGAAATCATCGTCTATGGACCCCGTACTGCCATTCCTTACTATCTCTTTGGCGAACTACTACAAATCAGCTGTGACTTATTCTGACGTCTGGCCATTAATACAACCCACAATCCTCTCTGCTTCGTGTTACGTCAGGGCCCGACTATCACTTGATGCAGACAAATGACAGTCACGTTACCAGCTGATAAATGTCAACATGAATACATGACAGTGATTGCTTTTCTACATTGTACGTCGGACTTGTAAACTGCGTCCAAGATTGGGGCGTGGGAGAGATGTACCGTTTCTATTTTCGATATTTTGACGCCGTGTCCATCTAGCGGTCATTTCTAAAAACATCTAAAAGATCGTAATTTCGGCTCGTCTTGAAATGGAAAACGCCCGCGATGAAGAATCCGTCTATAACGAAGGAACACGACTTCGGTGATTGTTAGCAGACCTAAATTGTTATGACGAGAGAAGAAAATCGAGAATCATGATGTCTAGTTTAAAATCTGAAAGACGCAAAAATTGTTTTGACATGAAGACCGGAAATTATATATAAATATGTGTACAACGTACTCGCTCTCAATTCTATTGGCCATGCTTATTCTAATGCAGACCTGGTTGTAGCATGAAAATATATACGTATGTATTTCGAAGCTGTCGACGAGATCTTCAGACCGTCTCTGGAAAAGCTAAGTCCTTAGGCCTATGTATTTTGAAGTGTCAACATGCATGAATATGTGTAACGTGAAGTTAGGTTAATATAAAATTGTCCACCTACTTTCAAGTGATAACTTGCCCCCTTTCTAGATGGGAGGTCGTTTATATTATGTTTGGTTATTCTGTTGGTACTTGTTCCTCTCTCTTATATAGAAATGCGTGATGAGGAACCGTGCTGTTATTTTGGGTTTATGTTTTAAGGGTTTGTTGTTGTTTCTGAACTTTTGGTTTTTTCTTATTCTGTGCGTGTCCTTTTGCGTGTGTTTGTCACGAAACGTAATTCTAATCATGAGAAGTGTTTCTAACTAATTTCCAATTCCTTG
Organism: Meconema thalassinum; assembly: GCA_946902985.2. Classification (NCBI taxonomy): domain Eukaryota; kingdom Metazoa; phylum Arthropoda; class Insecta; order Orthoptera; family Tettigoniidae; genus Meconema; species Meconema thalassinum. The sequence continues at coordinate 417,235,566 of OX336394.1, forward strand.
GGAGTATATGGGTGCTCTGGAGTGCTATTGGGGATTAGTTATTTTAGTTTTAGTTTACGTGTCTTCACGGAGAAGGGTGTGTGTCTATCGCATTGGATGACCTTGTGTCTATATATCTGTATTGTTGGGACACACATCTATTTGGTTGCTTCTTTAAGGGTTGTTTTATTTAGATGCCAGTCATTTGTGCACCTCAAGAATGCCTATTTTGGTTTTTTCTTTCCTTGAGGACTGGGCTTGCATCGCCTATGTTTTGGTCCGAAACACTGTTCATTTTATAATTACGGTTCTAGACGTGATATTAAGGGTGGGTTAATGTTAATCGTTTAAGTGGGTCTCGACTGAAAGCCAAGGGTCATGTCATTCCTGTTCTTGTTTTGCGCGGCTTCAGTCGAGAAACAACACGTGAACTCATTACACTTATTAAATGAGATGTATGGGTTAGCCTTTCGAGACGGTGGAATATGTGTTCATTGTATGTGTCCGGGACTGCAATCGACTCCCATTTTGTCTTCCGTAAGATAACCGAGTCTCGTGCTTTTTTCTGAAAAGGAGATTTATTCAGGTAGCATGTGAAGTCATTTTGTAATCTATGTTTCTTTGGGTGTGTCTGTAGTAGCTTTCGTTTTAAGGGATTTGTATGTCATAGCCTTTATGTAGTCTTGTGATTATTTATGCCTCGTTGGTTTGTTCGTCATTTGCGTGTGTTGGGTTTACGTATTGCTCTTTGGTTATGTTTGTGGAGTGACATACTTTGTTTTAAAGGGCGGGATTTTCCTATTCTTGGGTAACATGACTTCATAAGCTTCCTAGAAGATTTCTCCTGACTACGTTATGTAGTCAGCCTGTGGTGGGAAGAAAGTACTATTTGCATTATTGTTAACTTGTTTGGTATCTTCCCCGTTTATTAATTTGAGTTAATCTTTAAACGACCTCCAATCTACAACACGTTAGGCATCTCTCGGTTTTCTTATCTTTATTACCTGATTTATTTTAATACTTGTATTTATTTTGTTTTGATATTATGTGTACATATTTTATTTCAGGCCCATCATCCCTCATCTTACCAATTCATGCACCCCTCGTTTCCCCTTTTGCTATGTCTTGTTTTTTGATAATTAAATTTTATTTTATTCAACCTTTACTCGAAGAATGTGATCATTCCTAATTGGTTCTCCATCTAGTTCTAAATGCTAATGGTACACAACATAGGTTTAAGATCCATGGCCGGTCCCCATTCCGCGCATGCGAGGAACCTTTTCGGTTCCTCAGTCTTGCCATCGACTGTGTGCGTCGGGTGGTCTACACCGCGCGTGTCAGTTGGTAGCAGAGCGTGGTTGTGTCAATTTCACATTTTGAATATTGGGAGATTAATTATGTGATGACTGCATTTTTCATGTATTTGTTGTTATGACCTTTTTCTTAAATTATTTTGTAAATTCCTTGGAACTTAGAGATGTCCTAAGCTAGGTCGTGCCTTTCTGTTGGCTACATAACGTGTATTGTATTGCAATTCGTTTTCACAATTGAAAAGTGTGGGCTACTGGCAAGTGTACTGGGAGACTTAACTACTAAACTGTGTAAGAACTGTTTGACACGAACTTTCTCTACTTCGACAATACATATGAATGCTATTTAAAACGTTATTCTGCCTTCCTTGAAATCATCGTCTATGGACCCCGTACTGCCATTCCTTACTATCTCTTTGGCGAACTACTACAAATCAGCTGTGACTTATTCTGACGTCTGGCCATTAATACAACCCACAATCCTCTCTGCTTCGTGTTATGTCAGGGCCCGACTATCACGTGATGCAGACAAATGACAGTCACGTTACCAGCAGATAAATGTCAACATGAATACATGACAGTGATTGCTTTTCTACATTGTACGTCGGACTTGTAAACTGCGTCCAAGATTGGGGCGTGGGAGAGATGTACCGTTTCTATTTTCGATATTTTGACGCCGTGTCCATCTAGCGGTCATTTCTAAAAACATCTAAAAGATCGTAATTTCGGCTCGTCTTGAAATGGAAAACGACCGCGATGAAGAATCCATCTATAACGAAGGAACACGACTTCGGCGATTGTTAGCAGACCTAAATTGTTATGACGAGATATGAAAATCGAGAATCATGATGTCTAGTTTAAAATCTGAAAGATGCAAAAAAATGTTTTGACATGAAGACCGGAAATTATATATAAATATGTGTGCATCGTCCTCGCTCTCAATTCTATTCGCCATGCTTATTCTAATGCAGACCTGGTTGTAGCATGAAAATATATACGTATGTATTTCGAAGCTGTCGACGAGATCTTCAGACCGTCTCTGGAAAAGCTAAGTCCTTAGGCCTATGTATTTTGAAGTGTCAACATGCATGAATATGTGTAACGTGAAGTTAGGTTAATATAAAATTGTCCACCTACTTTCAAGTGATAACTTGCCCCCTTTCTAGATGGGAGGTCGTTTATATTATGTTTGGTTATTCTGTTGGTACTTGTTCCTCTCTCTTATATAGAAATGCGTGATGAGGAACCGTGCTGTTATTTTGGGTTTATGTTTTAAGGGTTTGTTGTTGTTTCTGTTCTTTTGTTTTTTTCTTATTCTGTGCGTGTCCTTTTGCGTGTGTTTGTCACGAAACGTAATTCTAATCATGAGAAGTGTTTCTAACTAATTTCCAATTCCTTGGGAGTATATGGGTGCTCTGGAGTGCTATTGGGGATTAGTTATTTTAGTTTTAGTTTACGTGTCTTCACGGAGAAGGGTGTGTGTCTATCGCATTGGATGACCTTGTGTCTATATATCTGTATTGTTGGGACACACATCTATTTGTCTGCTTCTTTAAGTGTTGTTTTATTTAGATGCCAGTCATTTGTGCACCTCAAGAATGCCTATTTTGTTTTTTTCTTTCCTTGAGGACTGGGCTTGCATCGCCTATGTTTTGGTCCGAAACACTGTTCATTTTATAATTACGGTTCTAGACGTGATATTAAGGGTGGGTTAATGTTAATCGTTTAAGTGGGTCTCGACTGAAAGCCAAGGGTCATGTCATTCCTGTTCTTGTTTTGCGCGGCTTCAGTCGAGAAATAACACGTGAACTCATTACTCTTATTAAATGAGATGTATGGGTTAGCCTTTCGAGACGGTGGAATGTGTGTTCATTGTATGTGTCCGGGACTGCAATCGACTCCCATTTTGTCTTCCGTAAGATAACCGAGTCTTGCGCTTTTTTCCGAAAAGGAGATTTATTCAGGTAGCATGTGAAGTCATTTTGTAATCTATGTTTCTTTGGGTGTGTCTGTAGTAGCTTTCGTATTAAGGGATTTGTTTGTCATAGCCTATATGTAGTCTTGTGATTATTTATGCCTCGTTGGTTTGTTCGTCATTTGCGTGTGTTGGGTTTACGTATTGCTCTTTGGTTATGTTTGTGGAGTGACATACTTTGTTTTAAAGGGCGGGATTTTCCTATTCTTGGGTAACATGACTTCATAAGCTTCCTAGAAGATTTCTCCTGACTACGTTATGTAGTCAGCCTGTGGTGGGAAGAAAGTACTATTTGCATTATTGTTAACTTGTTTGGTATCTCCCCCGTTTATTAATTTGAGTTAATCTTTAAACGACCTCCAATCTACAACACGTTAGGCATCTCTCGGTTTTCTTATCTTTATTACCTGATTTATTTTAATACTTGTATTTACTCTGTTTTGATATTATGTGTACATATTTTATTTCAGGCCCATCATCCCTCATCTTACCATTTCATGCACCCCTCGTTTCCCCTTTTGCTATGTCTTGTTTTTTGATACTTAAATTTTATTTTATTCAACCTTTACTCGAAGAATGTGATCATTCCTAATTGGTTCTCCATCTAGTTCTAAATGCGAATGGTACACAACATAGGTTTAAGATCCATGGCCGGTCCCCATTCCGCGCATGCGAGGAACCTTTTCGGTTCCTCAGTCTTGCCATCGACTGTGTGCGTCGGGTGGTCTTCACCGCGCGTGTCAGTTGGTAGCAGAGCGTGGTTGTGTCAATTTCACATTTTGAATATTGGGAGATTAATTATGTGATGACTGCATTTTTCATGTATTGGTTGTTATGACCTTTTTCATAAATTATTTTGTAAATTCCTTGGAACTTAGAGATGTCCTAAGCTAGGTCGTGCCTTTCTGTTGGCTACATAACGTGTATTGTATTGCTATTCGTTTTCACAATTGACAAAGTGTGGGCTACTGGCAAGTGTAGTGGGAGACTTAACTAGGCTACTAAACTTTGTAAGAACTGTTTGACACGAACTTTCTCTACTTCGACAATACATATGACTGCTATTTAAAACGTTATTCTGCCTTCCTTGAAATCTTCGTCTATGGACCCCGTCCTGCCATTCCTTACTATCTCTTTGGCGAGCTATTACAAATCAGCTGTGACTTATTCTGACGTCTGGCCATTGATACAACCCACAATCCTCTCTGCTCCGTGTTACGTCAGGGCCCGACTATCACGTGATGCAGACAAATGACAGTCACGTTACCAGCTGATAAATGTCAACATTAATACATGACAGTGATTGCTTTTCTACATTGTACGTCGGACTTGTAAACTGCGTCCAAGATTGGGGCGTGGGAGAGATGTACCGTTTCTATTTTCGATATTTTGACGCCGTGTCCATCTAGCGGACATTTCTAAAAACATCTAAAAGATCGTAATTTCGGCTCGTCTTGAAATGGAAAACGCCCGCGATGAAGAATCCATCTATAACGAAGGAACACGACTTCGGCGATTGTTAGCAGACCTAAATTGTTATGACGAGAGATGAAAATCGAGAATCATGATGTCTAGTTTAAAATCTGAAAGACGCATAAAAATGTTTTGACATGAAGACCGGAAATTATATATAAATATGTGTGCATCGTCCTCGCTCTTAATTCTATTCGCCATGCTTATTCTAATGCAGACCTGGTTGTAGCATGAAAATGTATACGTATGTATTTCGAAGCTGTCGACGAGAACTTCAGACCGTCTCTGGAAAAGCTAAGTCCTTAGGCCTATGTATTTTGAAGTGTCAACATGCATGAATATGTGTAACGTGAAGTTAGGTTAATATAAAATTGTCCACCTACTTTCAAGTGATAACTTGCCCCCTTTCTAGATGGGAGGTCGTTTATATTATGTTTGGTTATTCTGTTGGTACTTGTTCCTCTCTCTTATATAGAAATGCGTGATGAGGAACCGTGCTGTTATTTTGGGTTTATGTTTTAAGGGTTTGTTGTTGTTTCTGTTCTTTTGTTTTTTTTCTTATTCTGTGCTTGTCCTTTTGCGTGTGTTTGTCACGAAACGTAATTCTAATCATGAGAAGTGTTTCTAACTAATTTCCAATTCCTTGGGAGTATATGGGTGCTCTGGAGTGCTATTGGGGATTAGTTATTTTAGTTTTAGTTTACGTGTCTTCACGGAGAAGGGTGTGTGTCTATCGCATTGGATGACCTTGTGTCTATATATCTGTATTGTTGGGACACACATCTATTTGGTTGCTTCTTTAAGGGTTGTTTTATTTAGATGCCAGTCATTTGTGCACCTCAAGAATGCCTATTTTGGTTTTTTCTTTCCTTGAGGACTGGGCTTGCATCGCCTATGTTTTGGTCCGAAACACTGTTCATTTTATAATTACGGTTCTAGACGTGATATTAAGGGTGGGTTAATGTTAATCGTTTAAGTGGGTCTCGACTGAAAGCCAAGGGTCATGTCATTCCTGTTCTTGTTTTGCGCGGCTTCAGTCGAGAAACAACACGTGAACTCATTACACTTATTAAATGAGATGTATGGGTTAGCCTTTCGAGACGGTGGAATATGTGTTCATTGTATGTGTCCGGGACTGCAATCGACTCCCATTTTGTCTTCCGTAAGATAACCGAGTCTCGTGCTTTTTTCCGAAAAGGAGATTTATTCAGGTAGCATGTGAAGTCATTTTGTAATCTATGTTTCTTTGGGTGTGTCTGTAGTAGCCTTCGTTTTAAGGGATTTGTATGTCATAGCCTTTATGTAGTCTTGTGATTATTTGTGCCTCGTTGGTTTGTTCGTCATTTGCGTGTGTTGGGTTTACGTATTGCTCTTTGGTTATGTTTGTGGAGTGACATACTTTGTTTTAAAGGGCGGGATTTTCCTATTCTTGGGTAACATGACTTCATAAGCTTCCTAGAAGATTTCTCCTGACTACGTTATGTAGTCAGCCTGTGGTGGGAAGAAAGTACTATTTGCATTATTGTTAACTTGTTTGGTATCTTCCCCGTTTATTAATTTGAGTTAATCTTTAAACGACCTCCAATCTACAACACGTTAGGCATCTCTCGGTTTTCTTATCTTTATTACCTGATTTATTTTAATACTTGTATTTATTTTGTTTTGATATTATGTGTCTATATTTTATTTTAGGCCCATCATCCCTCATCTTACCAATTCATGCACCCCTCGTTTCCCCTTTTGCTATGTCTTGTTTTTTGATAATTAAATTTTATTTTATTCAACCTTTACTCGAAGAATGTGATCATTCCTAATTGGTTCTCCATCTAGTTCTAAATGCTAATGGTACACAACATAGGTTTAAGATCCATGGCCGGTCCCCATTCCGCGCATGCGAGGAACCTTTTCGGTTCCTCAGTCTTGCCATCGACCGTGTGCGTCGGGTGGTCTTCACCGCGAGTGTCAGTTGGTAGCAGAGCGTGGTTGTGTCAATTTCACATTTTGAATATTGGGAGATTAATTATGTGATGACTGCATTTTTCATGTATTTGTTGTTATGACCTTTTTCTTAAATTATTTTGTAAATTCCTTGGAACTTAGAGATGTCCTAAGCTAGGTCGTGCCTTTCTGTTGGCTACATAACGTGTATTGTATTGCAATTCGTTTTCACAATTGACAAAGTGTGGGCTACTGGCAAGTGTACTGGGAGACTTAACTACTAAACTGTGTAAGAACTGTTTGACACGAACTTTCTCTACTTCGACAATACATATGACTGCTATTTAAAACGTTATTCTGCCTTCCTTGAAATCATCGTCTATGGACCCCGTACTGCCATTCCTTACTATCTCTTTGGCGAACTACTACAAATCAGCTGTGACTTATTCTGACGTCTGGCCATTAATACAACCCACAATCCTCTCTGCTTCGTGTTACGTCAGGGCCCGACTATCACGTGATGCAGACAAATGACAGTCACGTTACCAGCTGATAAATGTCAACATGAATACATGACAGTGATTGCTTTTCTACATTGTACGTCGGACTTGTAAACTGCGTCCAAGATTGGGGCGTGGGAGAGATGTACCGTTTCTATTTTCGATATTTTGACGCCGTGTCCATCTAGCGGTCATTTCTAAAAACATCTAAAAGATCGTAATTTCGGCTCGTCTTGAAATGGAAAACGCCCGCGATGAAGAATCCGTCTATAACGAAGGAACACGACTTCGGTGATTGTTAGCAGACCTAAATTGTTATGACGAGAGAAGAAAATCGAGAATCATGATGTCTAGTTTAAAATCTGAAAGACGCAAAAAAATGTTTTGACATGAAGACCGGAAATTATATATAAATATGTGTACAACGTCCTCGCTCTCAATTCTATTCGCCATGCTTATTCTAATGCAGACCTGGTTGTAGCATGAAAATATATACGTATGTATTTCGAAGCTGTCGACGAGATCTTCAGACCGTCTCTGGAAAAGCTAAGTCCTTAGGCCTATGTATTTTGAAGTGTCAACATGCATGAATATGTGTAACGTGAAGTTAGGTTAATATAAAATTGTCCACCTACTTTCAAGTGATAACTTGCCCCCTTTCTAGATGGGAGGTCGTTTATATTATGTTTGGTTATTCTGTTGGTACTTGTTCCTCTCTCTTATATAGAAATGCGTGATGAGGAACCGTGCTGTTATTTTGGGTTTATGTTTTAAGGGTTTGTTGTTGTTTCTGTTCTTTTGGTTTTTTCTTATTCTGTGCGTGTCCTTTTGCGTGTGTTTGTCACGAAACGTAATTCTAATCATGAGAAGTGTTTCTAACTAATTTCCAATTCCTTGGGAGTATATGGGTGCTCTGGAGTGCTATTGGGGATTAGTTATTTTAGTTTTAGTTTGTCTTCACGGAGAAGGGTGTGTGTCTATTGCATTGGATGACCTTGTGTCTATATATCTGTATTGTTGGGACACACATCTATTTGGTTGCTTCTTAGGGGTTGTTTTATTTAGATGCCAGTCATTTGTGCACCTCAAGAATGCCTATTTTGGTTTTTTCTTTCCTTGAGGACTGGGCTTGCATCGCCTATGTTTTGGTCCGAAACACTGTTCATTTTATAATTACGGTTCTAGACGTGATATTAAGGGTGGGTTAATGTTAATCGTTTAAGTGGGTCTCGACTGAAAGCCAAGGGTCATGTCATTCCTGTTCTTGTTTTGCGCGGCTTCAGTCGAGAAACAACACGTGAACTCATTACACTTATTAAATGAGATGTATGGGTTAGCCTTTCGAGACGGTGGAATATGTGTTCATTGTATGTGTCCGGGACTGCAATCGACTCCCATTTTGTCTTCCGTAAGATAACCGAGTCTCGTGCTTTTTTCCGAAAAGGAGATTTATTCAGGTAGCATGTGAAGTCATTTTGTAATCTATGTTTCTTTGGGTGTGTCTGTAGTAGCTTTCGTTTTAAGGGATTTGTATGTCATAGCCTTTATGTAGTCTTGTGATTATTTATGCCTCGTTGGTTTGTTCGTCATTTGCGTGTGTTGGGTTTACGTATTGCTCTTTGGTTATGTTTGTGGAGTGACATACTTTGTTTTAAAGGGCGGGATTTTCCTATTCTTGGGTAACATGACTTCATAAGCTTCATAGAAGATTTCTCCTGACTACGTTATGTAGTCAGCCTGTGGTGGGAAGAAAGTACTATTTGCATTATTGTTAACTTGTTTGGTATATTCCCCGTTTATTAATTTGAGTTAATCTTTAAACGACCTCCAATCTACAACACGTTAGGCATCTCTCGGTTTTCTTATCTTTATTACCTGATTTATTTTAATACTTGTATTTATTTTGTTTTGATATTATGTGTACATATTTTATTTCAGGCCCATCATCCCTCATCTTACCAATTCATGCACCCCTCGTTTCCCCTTTTGCTATGTCTTGTTTTTTGATAATTAAATTTTATTTTATTCAACCTTTACTCGAAGAATGTGATCATTCCTAATTGGTTCTCCATCTAGTTCTAAATGCTAATGGTACACAACATAGGTTTAAGATCCATGGCCGGTCCCCATTCCGCGCATGCGAGGGACCTTTTCGGTTCCTCAGTCTTGCCATCGACTGTGTGCGTCGGGTGGTCTTCACCGCGCGTGTCAGTTGGTAGCAGAGCGTGGTTGTGTCAATTTCACATTTTGAATATTGGGAGATTAATTATGTGATGACTGCATTTTTCATGTATTTGTTGTTATGACCTTTTTCTTAAATTATTCTGTAAATTCCTTGGAACTTAGAGATGTCCTAAGCTAGGTCGTGCCTTTCTGTTGGCTACATAACGTGTATTGTATTGCAATTCGTTTTCACAATTGAAAAGTGTGGGCTACTGGCAAGTGTACTGGGAGACTTAACTACTAAACTGTGTAAGAACTGTTTGACACGAACTTTCTCTACTTCGACAATACATATGACTGCTATTTAAAACGTTATTCTGCCTTCCTTGAAATCATCGTCTATGGACCCCGTACTGCCATTCCTTACTATCTCTTTGGCGAACTACTACAAATCAGCTGTGACTTATTCTGACGTCTGGCCATTAATACAACCCACAATCCTCTCTGCTTCGTGTTACGTCAGGGCCCGACTATCACGTGATGCAGACAAATGACAGTCACGTTACCAGCTGATAAATGTCAACATGAATACATGACAGTGATTGCTTTTCTACATTGTACGTCGGACTTGTAAACTGCGTCCAAGATTGGGGCGTGGGAGAGATGTACCGTTTCTATTTTCGATATTTTGACGCCGTGTCCATCTAGCGGTCATTTCTAAAAACATCTAAAAGATCGTAATTTCGGCTCGTCTTGAAATGGAAAACGCCCGCGATGAAGAATCCGTCTATAACGAAGGAACACGACTTCGGTGATTGTTAGCAGACCTAAATTGTTATGACGAGAGAAGAAAATCGAGAAACATGATGTCTAGTTTAAAATCTGAAAGACGCAAAAAAATGTTTTGACATGAAGACCGGAAATCATATATAAATATGTGTACAACGTCCTCGCTCTCAATTCTATTCGCCATGCTTATTCTAATGCAGACCTGGTTGTAGCATGAAAATATATACGTATGTATTTCGAAGCTGTCGACGAGATCTTCAGACCGTCTCTGGAAAAGCTAAGTCCTTAGGCCTATGTATTTTGAAGTGTCAACATGCATGAATATGTGTAACGTGAAGTTAGGTTAATATAAAATTGTCCACCTACTTTCAAGTGATAACTTGACCCCTTTCTAGATGGGAGGTCGTTTATATTATGTTTGGTTATTCTGTTGGTACTTGTTCCTCTCTCTTATATAGAAATGCGTGATGAGGAACCGTGCTGTTATTTTGGGTTTATGTTTTAAGGGTTTGTTGTTGTTTCTGTTCTTTTGGTTTTTTCTTATTCTGTGCGTGTCCTTTTGCGTGTGTTTGTCACGAAACGTAATTCTAATCATGAGAAGTGTTTCTAACTAATTTCCTATTCCTTGGGAGTATATGGGTGCTCTGGAGTGCTATTGGGGATTAGTTATTTTAGTTTTAGTTTGTCTTCACGAAGAAGGGTGTGTGTCTATTGCATTGGATGACCTTGTGTCTATATATCTGTATTGTTGGGACACACATCTATTTGGTTGCTTCTTTAAGGGTTGTTTTATTTAGATGCCAGTCATTTGTGCACCTCAAGAATGCCTATTTTGTTTTTTTCTTTCCTTGAGGACTGGGCTTGCATCGCCTATGTTTTGGTCCGAAACACTGTTCATTTTATAATTACGGTTCTAGACGTGATATTAAGGGTGGGTTAATGTTAATCGTTTAAGTGGGTCTCGACTGAAAGCCAAGGGTCATGTCATTTCTGTTCTTGTTTTGCGCGGCTTCAGTCGAGAAACAACACGTGAACTCATTACACTTATTAAATGAGATGTATGGGTTAGCCTTTCGAGACGGTGGAATATGTGTTCATTGTATGTGTCCGGGACTGCAATCGACTCCCATTTTGTCTTCCGTAAGATAACCGAGTCTCGTGCTTTTTTCCGAAAAGGAGATTTATTCAGGTAGCATGTGAAGTCATTTTGTAATCTATGTTTCTTTGGGTGTGTCTGTAGTAGCCTTCGTTTTAAGGGATTTGTATGTCATAGCCTTTATGTAGTCTTGTGATTATTTGTGCCTCGTTGGTTTGTTCGTCATTTGCGTGTGTTGGGTTTACGTATTGCTCTTTGGTTATGTTTATGGAGTGACATACTTTGTTTTAAAGGGCGGGATTTTCCTATTCTTGGGTAACATGACTTCATAAGCTTCCTAGAAGATTTCTCCTGACTACGTTATGTAGTCAGCCTGTGGTGGGAAGAAAGTACTATTTGCATTATTGTTAACTTGTTTGGTATCTTCCCCGTTTATTAATTTGAGTTAATCTTTAAACGACCTCCAATCTACAACACGTTAGGCATCTCTCGGTTTTCTTATCTTTATTACCTGATTTATTTTAATACTTGTATTTATTTTGTTTTGATATTATGTGTACATATTTTATTTCAGGCCCATCATCCCTCATCTTACCAATTCATGCACCCCTCGTTTCCCCTTTTGCTATGTCTTGTTTTTCGATAATTAAATTTTATTTTATTCAACCTTTACTCGAAGAATGTGATCATTCCTAATTGGTTCTCCATCTAGTTCTAAATGCTAATGGTACACAACATAGGTTTAAGATCCATGGCCGGTCCCCATTCCGCGCATGCGAGGAACCTTTTCGGTTCCTCAGTCTTGCCATCGACTGTGTGCGTCGGGTGGTCTTCACCGCGCGTGTCAGTTGGTAGCAGAGCGTGGTTGTGTCAATTTCACATTTTGAATATTGGGAGATTAATTATGTGATGACTGCATTTTTCATGTATTTGTTGTTGTGACCTTTTTCTTAAATTATTTTGTAAATTCCTTGGAACTTAGAGATGTCCTAAGCTAGGTCGTGCCTTTCTGTTGGCTACATAACGTGTATTGTATTGCAATTCGTTTTCACAATTGAAAAGTGTGGGCTACTGGCAAGTGTACTGGGAGACTTAACTACTAAACTGTGTAAGAACTGTTTGACACGAACTTTCTCTACTTCGACAATACATATGACTGCTATTTAAAACGTTATTCTGCCTTCCTTGAAATCATCGTCTATGGACCCCGTACTGCCATTCCTTACTATCTCTTTGGCGAACTACTACAAATCAGCTGTGACTTATTCTGACGTCTGGCCATTAATACAACCCACAATCCTCTCTGCTTCGTGTTACGTCAGGGCCCGACTATCACGTGATGCAGACAAATGACAGTCACGTTACCAGCTGATAAATGTCAACATGAATACATGACAGTGATTGCTTTTCTACATTGTACGTCGGACTTGTAAACTGCGTCCAAGATTGGGGCGTGGGAGAGATGTACCGTTTCTATTTTCGATATTTTGACGCCGTGTCCATCTAGCGGTCATTTCTAAAAACATCTAAAAGATCGTAATTTCGGCTCGTCTTGAAATGGAAAACGCCCGCGATGAAGAATCCGTCTATAACGAAGGAACACGACTTCGGTGATTGTTAGCAGACCTAAATTGTTATGACGAGAGAAGAAAATCGAGAATCATGATGTCTAGTTTAAAATCTGAAAGACGCAAAAATTGTTTTGACATGAAGACCGGAAATTATATATAAATATGTGTACAACGTCCTCGCTCTCAATTCTATTGGCCATGCTTATTCTAATGCAGACCTGGTTGTAGCATGAAATTATATACGTATGTATTTCGAAGCTGTCGACGAGATCTTCAGACCGTCTCTGGAAAAGCTAAGTCCTTAGGCCTATGTATTTTGAAGTGTCAACATGCATGAATATGTGTAACGTGAAGTTAGGTTAATATAAAATTGTCCACCTACTTTCAAGTGATAACTTGCCCCCTTTCTAGATGGGAGGTCGTTTATATTATGTTTGGTTATTCTGTTGGTACTTGTTCCTCTCTCTTATATAGAAATGCGTGATGAGGAACCGTGCTGTTATTTTGGGTTTATGTTTTAAGGGTTTGTTGTTGTTTCTGAACTTTTGGTTTTTTCTTATTCTGTGCGTGTCCTTTTGCGTGTGTTTGTTACGAAACGTAATTCTAATCATGAGAAGTGTTTCTAACTAATTTCCAATTCCTTGGGAGTATATGGGTGCTCTGGAGTGCTATTGGGGATTAGTTATTTTAGTTTTAGTTTACGTGTCTTCACGGAGAAGGGTGTGTGTCTATCGCATTGGATGACCTTGTGTCTATATATCTGTATTGTTGGGACACACATCTATTTGGTTGCTTCTTTAAGGGTTGTTTTATTTAGATGCCAGTCATTTGTGCACCTCAAGAATGCCTATTTTGGTTTTTTCTTTCCTTGAGGACTGGGCTTGCATCGCCTATGTTTTGGTCCGAAACACTGTTCATTTTATAATTACGGTTCTAGACGTGATATTAAGGGTGGGTTAATGTTAATCGTTTAAGTGGGTCTCGACTGAAAGCCAAGGGTCATGTCATTCCTGTTCTTGTTTTGCGCGGCTTCAGTCGAGAAACAACACGTGAACTCATTACACTTATTAAATGAGATGTATGGGTTAGCCTTTCGAGACGGTGGAATATGTGTTCATTGTATGTGTCCGGGACTGCAATCGACTCCCATTTTGTCTTCCGTAAGATAACCGAGTCTCGTGCTTTTTTCCGAAAAGGAGATTTATTCAGGTAGCATGTGAAGTCATTTTGTAATCTATGTTTCTTTGGGTGTGTCTGTAGTAGCTTTCGTTTTAAGGGATTTGTATGTCATAGCCTTTATGTAGTCTTGTGATTATTTATGCCTCGTTGGTTTGTTCGTCATTTGCGTGTGTTGGGTTTACGTATTGCTCTTTGGTTATGTTTGTGGAGTGACATACTTTGTTTTAAAGGGCGGGATTTTCCTATTCTTGGGTAACATGACTTCATAAGCTTCCTAGAAGATTTCTCCTGACTACGTTATGTAGTCAGCCTGTGGTGGGAAGAAAGTACTATTTGCATTATTGTTAACTTGTTTGGTATCTTCCCCGTTTATTAATTTGAGTTAATCTTTAAACGACCTCCAATCTACAACACGTTAGGCATCTCTCGGTTTTCTTATCTTTATTACCTGATTTATTTTAATACTTGTATTTATTTTGTTTTGATATTATGTGTACATATTTTATTTCAGGCCCATCATCCCTCATCTTACCAATTCATGCACCCCGCGTTTCCCCTTTTGCTATGTCTTGTTTTTTGATAATTAAATTTTATTTTATTCAACCTTTACTCGAAGAATGTGATCATTCCTAATTGGTTCTCCATCTAGTTCTAAATGCTAATGGTACACAACATAGGTTTAAGATCCATTGCCGGTCCCCATTCCGCGCATGCGAGGAACTTTTTCGGTTCCTCAGTCTTGCCATCGACTGTGTGCGTCGGGTGGTCTACACCGCGCGTGTCAGTTGGTAGCAGAGCGTGGTTGTGTCAATTTCACATTTTGAATATTGGGAGATTAATTATGTGATGACTGCATTTTTCATGTATTTGTTGTTATGACCTTTTTCTTAAATTATTTTGTAAATTCCTTGGAACTTAGAGATGTCCTAAGCTAGGTCGTGCCTTTCTGTTGGCTACATAACGTGTATTGTATTGCAATTCGTTTTCACAATTGAAAAGTGTGGGCTACTGGCAAGTGTACTGGGAGACTTAACTACTAAACTGTGTAAGAACTGTTTGACACGAACTTTCTCTACTTCGACAATACATATGACTGCTATTTAAAACGTTATTCTGCCTTCCTTGAAATCATCGTCTATGGACCCCGTACTGCCATTCCTTACTATCTCTTTGGCGAACTACTACAAATCAGCTGTGACTTATTCTGACGTCTGGCCATTAATACAACCCACAATCCTCTCTGCTTCGTGTTATGTCAGGGCCCGACTATCACGTGATGCAGACAAATGACAGTCACGTTACCAGCTGATAAATGTCAACATGAATACATGACAGTGATTGCTTTTCTACATTGTACGTCGGACTTGTAAACTGCGTCCAAGATTGGGGCGTGGGAGAGATGTACCGTTTCTATTTTCGATATTTTGACGCCGTGTCCATCTAGCGGTCATTTCTAAAAACATCAAAAAGATCGTAATTTCGGCTCGTCTTGAAATGGAAAACGACCGCGATGAAGAATCCATCTATAACGAAGGAACACGACTTCGGCGATTGTTAGCAGACCTAAATTGTTATGACGAGATATGAAAATCGAGAATCATGATGTCTAGTTTAAAATCTGAAAGATGCAAAAAAATGTTTTGACATGAAGACCGGAAATTATATATAAATATGTGTGCATCGTCCTCGCTCTCAATTCTATTCGCCATGCTTATTCTAATGCAGACCTGGTTGTAGCATGAAAATATATACGTATGTATTTCGAAGCTGTCGACGAGATCTTCAGACCGTCTCTGGAAAAGCTAAGTCCTTAGGCCTATGTATTTTGAAGTGTCAACATGCATGAATATGTGTAACGTGAAGTTAGGTTAATATAAAATTGTCCACCTACTTTCAAGTGATAACTTGACCCCTTTCTAGATGGGAGGTCGTTTATATTATGTTTGGTTATTCTGTTGGTACTTGTTCCTCTCTCTTATATAGAAATGCGTGATGAGGAACCGTGCTGTTATTTTGGGTTTATGTTTTAAGGGTTTGTTGTTGTTTCTGAACTTTTGGTTTTTTCTTATTCTGTGCGTGTCCTTTTGCGTGTGTTTGTCACGAAACGTAATTCTAATCATGAGAAGTGTTTCTAACTAATTTCCAATTCCTTGGGAGTATATGGGTGCTCTGGAGTGCTATTGGGGATTAGTTATTTTAGTTTTAGTTTACGTGTCTTCACGGAGAAGGGTGTGTGTCTATCGCAATGGATGACCTTGTGTCTATATATCTGTATTGTTGGGACACACATCTATTTGGTTGCTTCTTTAAGGGTTGTTTTATTTAGATGCCAGTCATTTGTGCACCTCAAGAATGCCTATTTTGGTTTTTTCTTTCCTTGAGGACTGGGCTTGCATCGCCTATGTTTTGGTCCGAAACACTGTTCATTTTATAATTACGGTTCTAGACGTGATATTAAGGGTGGGTTAATGTTAATCGTTTAAGTGGGTCTCGACTGAAAGCCAAGGGTCATGTCATTCCTGTTCTTGTTTTGCGCGGCTTCAGTCGAGAAACAACACGTGAACTCATTACACTTATTAAATGAGATGTATGGGTTAGCCTTTCGAGACGGTGGAATATGTGTTCATTGTATGTGTCCGGGACTGCAATCGACTCCCATTTTGTCTTCCGTAAGATAACCGAGTCTCGTGCTTTTTTCCGAAAAGGAGATTTATTCAGGTAGCATGTGAAGTCATTTTGTAATCTATGTTTCTTTGGGTGTGTCTGTAGTAGCTTTCGTTTTAAGGGATTTGTATGTCATAGCCTTTATGTAGTCTTGTGATTATTTATGCCTCGTTGGTTTGTTCGTCATTTGCGTGTGTTGGGTTTACGTATTGCTCTTTGGTTATGTTTGTGGAGTGACATACTTTGTTTTAAAGGGCGGGATTTTCCTATTCTTGGGTAACATGACTTCATAAGCTTCCTAGAAGATTTCTCCTGACTACGTTATGTAGTCAGCCTGTGGTGGGAAGAAAGTACTATTTGCATTATTGTTAACTTGTTTGGTATCTTCCCCGTTTATTAATTTGAGTTAATCTTTAAACGACCTCCAATCTACAACACGTTAGGCATCTCTCGGTTTTCTTATCTTTATTACCTGATTTATTTTAATACTTGTATTTATTTTGTTTTGATATTATGTGTACATATTTTATTTCAGGCCCATCATCCCTCATCTTACCAATTCATGCACCCCTCGTTTCCCCTTTTGCTATGTCTTGTTTTTTGATAATTAAATTTTATTTTATTCAACCTTTACTCGAAGAATGTGATCATTCCTAATTGGTTCTCCATCTAGTTCTAAATGCTAATGGTACACAACATAGGTTTAAGATCCATGGCCGGTCCCCATTCCGCGCATGCGAGGAACCTTTTCGGTTCCTCAGTCTTGCCATCGACTGTGTGCGTCGGGTGGTCTACACCACGCGTGTCAGTTGGTAGCAGAGCGTGGTTGTGTCAATTTCACATTTTGAATATTGGGAGATTAATTATGTGATGACTGCATTTTTCATGTATTTGTTGTTATGACCTTTTTCTTAAATTATTTTGTAAATTCCTTGGAACTTAGAGATGTCCTAAGCTAGGTCGTGCCTTTCTGTTGGCTACATAACGTGTATTGTATTGCTATTCGTTTTCACAATTGAAAAAGTGTGGGCTACTGGCAAGTGTAGTGGGAGACTTAACTAGGCTACTAAACTTTGTAAGAACTGTTTGACACGAACTTTCTCTACTTCGACAATACATATGACTGCTATTTAAAACGTTATTCTGCCTTCCTTGAAATCTTCGTCTATGGACCCCGTCCTGCCATTCCTTACTATCTCTTTGGCGAGCTATTACAAATCAGCTGTGACTTATTCTGACGTCTGGCCATTGATACAACCCACAATCCTCTCTGCTCCGTGTTACGTCAGGGCCCGACTATCACGTGATGCAGACAAATGACAGTCACGTTACCAGCTGATAAATGTCAACATGAATACATGACAGTGATTGCTTTTCTACATTGTACGTCGGACTTGTAAACTGCGTCCAAGATTGGGGCGTGGGAGAGATGTACCGTTTCTATTTTCGATATTTTGACGCCGTGTCCATCTAGCGGACATTTCTAAAAACATCTAAAAGATCGTAATTTCGGCTCGTCTTGAAATGGAAAACGCCCGCGATGAAGAATCCATCTATAACGAAGGAACACGACTTCGGCGATTGTTAGCAGACCTAAATTGTTATGACGAGAGATGAAAATCGAGAATCATGATGTCTAGTTTAAAATCTGAAAGACGCAGAAAAATGTTTTGACATGAAGACCGGAAATTATATATAAATATGTGTGCATCGTCCTCGCTCTCAATTCTATTCGCCATGCTTATTCTAATGCAGACCTGGTTGTAGCATGACAATATATACGTATGTATTTCGAAGCTGTCGACGAGAACTTCAGACCGTCTCTGGAAAAGCTAAGTCCTTAGGCCTATGTATTTTGAAGTGTCAACATGCATGAATATGTGTAACGTGAAGTTAGGTTAATATAAAATTGTCCACCTACTTTCAAGTGATAACTTGCCCCCTTTCTAGATGGGAGGTCGTTTATATTATGTTTGGTTATTCTGTTGGTACTTGTTCCTCTCTCTTATATAGAAATGCGTGATGAGGAACCGTGCTGTTATTTTGGGTTTATGTTTTAAGGGTTTGTTGTTGTTTCTGTTCTTTTGTTTTTTTCTTATTCTGTGCGTGTCCTTTTGCGTGTGTTTGTCACGAAACGTAATTCTAATCATGAGAAGTGTTTCTAACTAATTTCCAATTCCTTGGGAGTATATGGGTGCTCTGGAGTGCTATTGGGGATTAGTTATTTTAGTTTTAGTTTACGTGTCTTCACGGAGAAGGGTGTGTGTCTATCGCATTGGATGACCTTGTGTCTATATATCTGTATTGTTGGGACACACATCTATTTGGTTGCTTCTTTAAGGGTTGTTTTATTTAGATGCCAGTCATTTGTGCACCTCAAGAATGCCTATTTTGGTTTTTTCTTTCCTTGAGGACTGGGCTTGCATCGCCTATGTTTTGGTCCGAAACACTGTTCATTTTATAATTACGGTTCTAGACGTGATATTAAGGGTGGGTTAATGTTAATCGTTTAAGTGGGTCTCGACTGAAAGCCAAGGGTCATGTCATTCCTGTTCTTGTTTTGCGCGGCTTCAGTCGAGAAACAACACGTGAACTCATTACACTTATTAAATAAGATGTATGGGTTAGCCTTTCGAGACGGTGGAATGTGTGTTCATTGTATGTGTCCGGGACTGCAATCGACTCCCATTTTGTCTTCCGTAAGATAACCGAGTCTCGTGCTTTTTTTTCCGAAAATGAGATTTATTCAGGTAGCATGTGAAGTCATTTTGTAATCTATGTTTCTTTGGGTGTGTCTGTAGTAGCTTTCGTTTTAAGGGATTTGTTTGTCATTGCCTATATGTAGTCTTGTGATTATTTATGCCTCGTTGGTTTGTTCGTCATTTGCGTGTGTTGGATTTACGTATTGCTCTTTGGTTATGTTTGTGGAGTGACATACTTTGTTTTAAAGGGCGGGATTTTCCTATTCTTGGGTAACATGACTTCATAAGCTTCCTAGAAGATTTCTCCTGACTACGTTATGTAGTCAGCCTGTGGTGGGAAGAAAGTACTATTTGCATTATTGTTAACTTGTTTGGTATCTCCCCCGTTTATTAATTTGAGTTAATCTTTAAACGACCTCCAATCTACAACACGTTAGGCATCTCTCGGTTTTCTTATCTTTATTACCTGATTTATTTTAATACTTGTATTTACTCTGTTTTGATATTATGTCTACATATTTTATTTCAGGCCCATCATCCCTCATCTTACCATTTCATGCACCCCTCGTTTCCCCTTTTGCTATGTCTTGTTTTTTGATACTTAAATTTTATTTTATTCAACCTTTACTCGAAGAATGTGATCATTCCTAATTGGTTCTCCATCTAGTTCTAAATGCGAATGGTACACAACATAGGTTTAAGATCCATGGCCGGTCCCCATTCCGCGCATGCGAGGAACCTTTTCGGTTCCTCAGTCTTGCCATCGACTGTGTGCGTCGGGTAGTCTTAACCGCGCGTGTCAGTTGGTAGCAGAGCGTGGTTGTGTCAATTTCACATTTTGAATATTGGGAGATTAATTATGTGATGACTGCATTTTTCATGTATTGGTTGTTATGACCTTTTTCTTAAATTATTTTGTAAATTCCTTGGAACTTAGAGATGTCCTAAGCTAGGTCGTGCCTTTCTGTTGGATACATAACGTGTATTGTATTGCTATTCGTTTTCACAATTGACAAAGTGTGGGCTACTGGCAAGTGTAGTGGGAGACTTAACTAGGCTACTAAACTTTGTAAGAACTGTTTGACACGAACTTTCTCTACTTCGACAATACATATGACTGCTATTTAAAACGTTATTCTGCCTTCCTTGAAATCTTCGTCTATGGACCCCGTCCTGCCATTCCTTACTATCTCTTTGGCGAGCTATTACAAATCAGCTGTGAATTATTCTGACGTCTGGCCATTGATACAACCCACAATCCTCTCTGCTCCGTGTTACGTCAGGGCCCGACTATCACGTGATGCAGACAAATGACAGTCACGTTACCAGCTGATAAATGTCAACATGAATACATGACAGTGATTGCTTTTCTACATTGTACGTCGGACTTGTAAACTGCGTCCAAGATTGGGGCGTGGGAGAGATGTACCGTTTCTATTTTCGATATTTTGACGCCGTGTCCATCTAGCGGACATTTCTAAAAAATTCTAAAAGATCGTAATTTCGGCTCGTCTTGAAATGGAAAACGCCCGCGATGAAGAATCCATCTATAACGAAGGAACACGACTTCGGCGATTGTTAGCAGACCTAAATTGTTATGACGAGAGATGAAAATCGAGAATCATGATGTCTAGTTTAAAATCTGAAAGACGCAGAAAAATGTTTTGACATGAAGACCGGAAATTATATATAAATATGTGTGCATCGTCCTCGCTCTCAATTCTATTCGCCATGCTTATTCTAATGCAGACCTGGTTGTAGCATGAAAATATATACGTATGTATTTCGAAGCTGTCGACGAGAACTTCCGACCGTCTCTGGAAAAGCTAAGTCCTTAGGCCTATGTATTTTGAAGTGTCAACATGCATGAATATGTGTAACGTGAAGTTAGGTTAATATAAAATTGTCCACCTACTTTCAAGTGATAACTTGCCCCCTTTCTGGATGGGAGGTCGTTTATATTATGTTTGGTTATTCTGTTGGTACTTGTTCCTCTCTCTTATATAGAAATGCGTGATGAGGAACCGTGCTGTTATTTTGGGTTTATGTTTTAAGGGTTTGTTGTTGTTTCTGTTCTTTTGGTTTTTTCTTATTCTGTGCGTGTCCTTTTGCGTGTGTTTGTCACGAAACGTAATTCTAATCATGAGAAGTGTTTCTAACTAATTTCCAATTCCTTGGGAGTATATGGGTGCTCTGGAGTGCTATTGAGGATTAGTTATTTTAGTTTTAATTTACGTGTCTTCACGGAGAAGGGTGTGTGTCTATCGCATTGGATGACCTTGTGTCTATATATCTGTATTGTTGGGACACACATCTATTTGGTTGCTTCTTTAAGGGTTGTTTTATTTAGATGCCAGTCATTTGTGCACCTCAAGAATGCCTATTTTGGTTTTTTCTTTCCTTGAGGACTGGGCTTGCATCGCCTATGTTTTGGTCCGAAACACTGTTCATTTTATAATTACGGTACTAGACGTGATATTAAGGGTGGGTTAATGTTAATCGTTTAAGTGGGTCTCGACTGAAAGCCAAGGGTCATGTCATTCCTGTTCTTGTTTTGCGCGGCTTCAGTCGAGAAACAACACGTGAACTCATTACACTTATTAAATGAGATGTATGGGTTAGCCTTTCGAGACGGTGGAATATGTGTTCATTGTATGTGTCCGGGACTGCAATCGACTCCCATTTTGTCTTCCGTAAGATAACCGAGTCTCGTGCTTTTTTTCCGAAAAGGAGATTTATTCAGGTAGCATGTGAAGTCATTTTGTAATCTATGTTTCTTTGGGTGTGTCTGTAGTAGCTTTCGTTTTAAGGGATTTGTATGTCATAGCCTTTATGTAGTCTTGTGATTATTTATGCCTCGATGGTTTGTTCGTCATTTGCGTGTGTTGGGTTTACGTATTGCTCTTTGGTTATGTTTGTGGAGTGACATACTTTGTTTTAAAGGGCGGGATTTTCCTATTCTTGGGTAACATGACTTCATAAGCTTCCTAGAAGATTTCTCCTGACTACGTTATGTAGTCAGCCTGTGGTGGGAAGAAAGTACTATTTGCATTATTGTTAACTTGTTTGGTATCTTCCCCGTTTATTAATTTGAGTTAATCTTTAAACGACCTCCAATCTACAACACGTTAGGCATCTCTCGGTTTTCTTATCTTTATTACCTGATTTATTTTAATACTTGTATTTATTTTGTTTTGATATTATGTGTACATATTTTATTTCAGGCCCATCATCCCTCATCTTACCAATTCATGCACCCCTCGTTTCCCCTTTTGCTATGTCTTGTTTTTTGATAATTAAATTTTATTTTATTCAACCTTTACTCGAAGAATGTGATCATTCCTAATTGGTTCTCCATCTAGTTCTAAATGCTAATGGTACACAACATAGGTTTAAGATCCATGGCCGGTCCCCATTCCGCGCATGCGAGGAACCTTTTCGGTTCCTCAGTCTTGCCATCGACTGTGTGCGTCGGGTGGTCTACACCGCGCGTGTCAGTTGGTAGCAGAGCGTGGTTGTGTCAATTTCACATTTTGAATATTGGGAGATTAATTATGTGATGACTGCATTTTTCATGTATTTGTTGTTATGACCTTTTTCTTAAATTATTTTGTAAATTCCTTGGAACTTAGAGATGTCCTAAGATAGGTCGTGCCTTTCTGTTGGCTACATAACGTGTATTGTATTGCAATTCGTTTTCACAATTGAAAAGTGTGGGCTACTGGCAAGTGTACTGGGAGACTTAACTACTAAACTGTGTAAGAACTGTTTGACACGAACTTTCTCTACTTCGACAATACATATGACTGCTATTTAAAACGTTATTCTGCCTTCCTTGAAATCTTCGTCTATGGACCCCGTCCTGCCATTCCTTACTATCTCTTTGGCGAGCTATTACAAATCAGCTGTGACTTATTCTGACGTCTGGCCATTGATACAACCCACAATCCTCTCTGCTCCGTGTTACGTCAGGGCCCGACTATCACGTGATGCAGACAAATGACAGTCACGTTACCAGCTGATAAATGTCAACATGAATACATGACAGTGATTACTTTTCTACATTGTACGTCGGACTTGTAAACTGCGTACAAGACTGGGGCGTGGGAGAGATGGACCGTTTCTATTTTCGATATTTTGACGCCGTGTCCATCTAGCGGTCATTTCTAAAAACATCTAAAAGATCGTAATTTCGGCTCGTCTTGAAATGGAAAACGCCTGCGATGAAGAATCCGTCTATAACGAAGGAACACGACTTCGGAGATTGTTAGCAGACCTAAATTGTTATGACGAGAGATGAAAATCGAGAATCATGATGTCTAGTTTAAAATCTGAAAGACGCAAAAAAATGTTTTGAAATGAAGACCGGAAATTATATATAAATATGTGTACAACGTCCTCGCTCTCAATTCTATTCGCCATGCTTATTCTAATGCAGACCTGGTTGTAGCATGAAAATATATACGTATGTATTTCGAAGCTGTCGACGAGATCTTCAGACCGTCTCTGGAAAAGCTAAGTCCTTAGGCCTATGTATTTTGAAGTGTCAACATGCATGAATATGTGTAACGTGAAGTTAGGTTAATATAAAATTGTCCACCTACTTTCAAGTGATAACTTGCCCCCTTTCTAGATGGGAGGTCGTTTATATTATGTTTGGTTATTCTGTTGGTACTTGTTCCTCTCTCTTATATAGAAATGCGTGATGAGGAACCGTGCTGTTATTTTGGGTTTATGTTTTAAGGGTTTGTTGTTGTTTCTGTTCTTTTGGTTTTTTCTTATTCTGTGCGTGTCCTTTTGCGTGTGTTTGTCACGAAACGTAATTCTAATCATGAGAAGTGTTTCTAACTAATTTCCAATTCCTTGGGAGTATATGGGTGCTCTGGAGTGCTATTGGGGATTAGTTATTTTAGTTTTAGTTTACGTGTCTTCACGGAGAAGGGTGTGTGTCTATCGCATTGGATGACCTTGTGTCTATATATCTGTATTGTTGGGACACACATCTATTTGTCTGCTTCTTTAAGGGTTGTTTTATTTAGATGCCAGTCATTTGTGCACCTCAAGAATGCCTATTTTGGTTTTTTCTTTCCTTGAGGACTGGGCTTGCATCGCCTATGTTTTGGTCCGAAACACTGTTCATTTTATAATTACGGTTCTAGACGTGATATTAAGGGTGGGTTAATGTTAATCGTTTAAGTGGGTCTCGACTGAAAGCCAAGGGTCATGTCATTCCTGTTCTTGTTTTGCGCGGCTTCAGTCGAGAAACAACACGTGAACTCATTACACTTATTAAATGAGATGTATGGGTTAGCCTTTCGAGACGGTGGAATGTGTGTTCATTGTATGTGTCCGGGACTGCAATCGACTCCCATTTTGTCTTCCGTAAGATAACCGAGTCTCGTGCTTTTTTCCGAAAAGGAGATTTATTCAGGTAGTATGTGAAGTCATTTTGTAATTTATGTTTCTTTGGGTGTGTCTGTAGTAGCTTTCGTTTTAAGGGATTTGTATGTCATAGCCTATATATAGTCTTGTGATTATTTATGTCCCGTTGGTTTGTTCGTCATTTGCGTGTGTTGGGTTTACGTATTGCTCTTTGGTTATGTTTGTGGAGTGACATACTTTGTTTTAAAGGGCGGGATTTTCCTATTCTTGGGTAACATGACTTCATAAGCTTCCTAGAAGATTTCTCCTGACTACGTTATGTAGTCAGCCTGTGGTGGGAAGAAAGTACTATTTGCATTATTGTTAACTTGTTTGGTATCTTCCCCGTTTATTAATTTGAGTTAATCTTTAAACGACCTCCAATCTACAACACGTTAGGCATCTCTCGGTTTTCTTATCTTTATTACCTGATTTATTTTAATACTTGTATTTACTTTGTTTTGATATTATGTGTACATATTTTATTTCAGGCCCATGATCCCTCATCTTACCATTTCATGCACCCCTCGTTTCCACTTTTGCTATGTCTTGTTTTTTGATACTTAAATTTTATTTTATTCAACCCTTACTCGAAGAATGTGATCATTCCTAATTGGTTCTCCATCTAGTTCTAAATGCGAATGGTACACAACATAGGTTTAAGATCCATGGCAGGTCCCCATTCCGCGCATGCGGGGAACCTTTTCGGTTCCTCAGTCTTGCCATCGACTGTGTGCGATGAGCGGTGGTCACCGCGCGTGTCAACTGTAATTAATCTGATCACATCTAGACAACTTCTTAAACGATTAGGAAAAATATTACCTTAGTAATCGTAATCGAATTCAAGATTTGCTTTCAAATAGCACAAATTCTCTTAAAATTCTCATAATTCACTTCACAGAAAACACTAATGTGCTATAATCTCTCATATCAAAATATGCAATACTGATCTGCCTCAAAATAAATCTGACCATTAATGATTCATCTTACAAGATTCAATTACTTTAAATCCTTCTCAAAGGTATCCAACTCAATCATAAAAATTATCAAAAGCATCAGCTGTATCAGCTGTTTAAATGAAAGTACTCTCAAAAGAGTAAAGCAACAAAATATTGGATTGGCAAACAAGAATTACAAAATGTAACCCTGCTGACATTTATTTTTACTTTATTTAAAAAATTCGACTGATATGTTACTAGTAGTTCCTTGTTTGAGCCTCTTACAATCTCAAGTACACTCAGATGATAAAAATGAGTTCCTCAATGGCAAGTAAAGATGAGTACCACCACGCAATCGTATAAATACGAAAGGCCTTGCCCCGTTGTCTAACATGATAATGCCCTGAACGATGGGTAAAGATGTGTACCACCACGCAATCGCCTAAAGCGAAAGGCCCCATCTCGTCGTCTAATGAGTGAATGTACCAGTTGTCACATAAAAGCGATATTCATTCACTTGAATGAATAACATCTTAATATCTCCAAACAATCCAATGGAAAAATCCCTACTGATGAATAATACACACTCGCTAGTATGCAATGAACTGACGAAGTAATTTAAATAATCCAATTGCAGATCACGAGTTCGAAATACTCGCCACAAAAAAATAACTATCCAAGAAAACTATCCTTACTGGAAAATGTCTAAAAGACCAAACATCTGCTTAATAAAGCCAACCAACGGTGAGAATTTCGTATAATGGTGCCTGCCATATCATATGGTAACGCCATATTCTAGCAAATTTTGGAGCAAATAATGTCTAAGCCATGTCAAAATAATCGTATAACTCCTACTAGAAAAATATACAAGTATGCCCAGTGTTCATGAAAAAAATATCAGAAAGTCATAACTCTTACAGTACCTTCTCATATCAGCTGTTAATATATTTCAAAGATCGTCGATTATCCTCGTGTGTAATAAATTTCTCGAAAGATCGACGTGAATATCGTATCACCCACGCAATAACGATCGCCTTCATATCCCAAGTGAATCAGCTGTTGGACGTCCTCTTCTTCAGGAACCGAATCCATCGCTCCGTGGTGCCATCGCGTCTCTGTCTTCGTTTACTCCGACATGATGAACTGCATGTTATCCACAGTGGATACTGTCCAAATTCTTACGTAAAAGTTCATAAAAGCAGCGTACCCCATGTTCTTCTTCTAAGTTACGCCACTGTCCCATACAATGTTCGGTTTGCTTGTTAAAAGTTCAATCTCCACAGCGGCTAAATCTCACTTGCAGAAAATAAATTTTATTTATGAGAGTGTATAAGTTTTTGAAACACCCTGTAGCTGTGTTCGTACTCGATATTTTATGATAATTCATGAAAAGGAATTGTATTAATGCACGTGCCAATGTTCATAAGTGCATATATTCGTAACATTTCGTTTGCCTTAAACGCATTAATGTTAGCTTGACCCCATGGTCGCTCTACATGTTCCGTTATGAAATGCATAGTCGTAATGTCATTTGAATATCTAAGTTCATTTGAAGTTCACTATTGCAGTATATTATAACTGATGATAATGATGATGATGATAATTGTTGTTTTAAGGGGCCTAACATCTAGGTTATCGGCCCCTGATGGTTTGGGTGATCGTGAAGATGAAAAAATGAAAAGCGAACTTACAACTAAAAATAACTAATAAACTACATACTAGAAGAAGAAATGGAAAACTAAAGGAGAATAAGGCAAATAAAAGGACAGAAGGAAAAGAAATGCCCTCAACCCTCGGAGAAGGCGGATTGAGGGACTTGGAAGGAAGGAGAGCCATGAAAGGCATATAGGAAAGTGAAAGAGGAGAGGGTCCGCCCCAATGGTAAGGGACAAAAGGGGAAAACGGACCCAGCTCAGGAATCCCTCGGGGTCGCCAACTCCCGAACTCACCAGCCGTGAGCCCCTGAGGGTGTAGCATTATCTAGGGCGCACCAGAAGTGGTGGGGCTACATACAACCTGCCTCCTTAAGGGCCTAGAGCACAAGGCAAGAGGTAAAAGGAAGAGAAAAAGAAGGCTGACCCCTCGCAGAAGGAGGGTATCAGAAAAGATGAGACAAGGGCCAATTAAGGCGGGAAAGGAAGAGACTCCCTAGGCCTCGGATACCCTAATACCGTCGGGGTCGGAAGAGAACAAGAGTTGACCAAGTGAGGTCGACAGGAAAGAAGACAGAGAGGAGCCTGGCACAAGTAAGTGGAAGCAACGCCGGACTCAGCTGGGGCCCCGTGGTCGCCAACCCACGCCCACAAGATGTGAGCCCCTGGGGGAGTATATATTATAACTATCTGCCTGCACAATTCGATTACTGAATACAAGTCCCAACTCAATGTTGTAACTGAATGTTGAAATGAAGTTCAGCTTCTTTAATGTTGCCTGCGTATAAAAGTCGGAACTAGCACACTCGGCTCTACTGCACTGTTCCAGAATGATCTACGCTTAAAGCCGGCCTCGCCATGCCGCTTCGCTGTAATGTTCTGCGTTACAAAATGCAGCTCGAAATAAAGTTCTCAAACTGGTATTATGATGCTGTTCTAACTCCGGCCTTTCTCCTGCTTACACGGCCCGTACAGCTTGCCTCGTAACCGGTCCTCATGCCGCCTACCGTGCGTTGCTTGCCTTGACTCACTGACCTACTTCCGCTCTCTGCTTGGTGAAGTAATACTGTCGCTTTCACTTTACGTAACAAGTGCTGTGCACCGCTCAACTTGCCGTACTCTCTGCGCATGTGTTCTACTCAGCCCTGCTGACTGAACTCGACTGATGTCTCTAGACTGCGTTGAGGAGCTCCTACCTGGCGCTGTCACGTGATGCTCCCCCACCTTCTGTGGTCATGCGTCACAAGTATAATCTCGACCACCATCATCTCGGCTATTATGTTATACAATAACTTAAGGGATTATCTGTCTTTCTTCAAGTTATTACCATATATATTGCTTGACATTTCATCTCTTGTGAGATGATTAAATATACTGTTCCATTTAGATCATAATAAAACTTTAATCTTTCCTCCCATAATTCCATCTGCTTGACTGGCAGTGCCTTCTTAATCCTTGGCCTTCTACGTCATTTCCTAACATTCCTCTCGACTCGATCTGAGCGCTATCCTTACAACTTTTCCCAAAAATCTCAACTACGGCTCAATGTCAGCTGGCGTAGCCGATAGCCTCAACTAGGTATCGGGTACAATAGGGATAGGGACATAAAAGACCTTCCGTACCATACCCGCACGTGAAAATCGCGTGAGAAAATTCTAGTGTAACCCTTGACCCCCTTAAGCGAGTTATATGGGTACGTATTGATAAATTTGGTTCCGTGATAACCTTATGGCCGTTTGCAAACTTCACAGTAATGTAATAAATGGAATTGCATTGCGTCTTACAGAAATAGATGGTCCTCTGAGATTCTGTTGCCATGGTTACCAGCTTGCATTCATTCAACAATTGATTAAATGAAATTAGTTTTCTGGGAATATCTCAAAAACTGTTGGTTTTAGGGCCTTAAAATGTGGTTTCTCACATTGAGGGGTCGAAAATAAGCTTCGTCTCGTCCTTCTACGCCTATTTCAGCATGTATATTAAGGGGGTAGGCCCTCTTTTATGAGAGGTACGGAGAAGAGTTACATAAATGATTAGTGTAGTGCCCCTGATGGATATCCGTATCAAATTTTACAGTGATCCACACAGCCGATCTCAAGTTATAAGGACAGAAAGTTGTCCACAGTCAGACATACAGACAATCAAACAACAGACAGATAAAAATAATAATTTTGCACGCATCCGTCATAAAACAGTCTGAAACGCGCAAATAACGCAAATTTTCCTGGAAAATCAGAAAAACAGACAAACGTTCATATTTCTGTATATAGAGATCCCTGCATCTCCCACTCCCAACCCCTATCTTATACTATATCCCTGCATCTCCCACTCCCAACCCCTATCTTATATAATATCTCTACATCTCCCACTCCCAACCCCTATCTTATATAATATCCCTACTTCTCCCACTCCCAAACCCTATCTTATATAATATCTCTACATCTCCCACTCACAACCCATATCTTATATAATATCCCTACATCTCCCACTCCCAACCCCTATCTTATATAATATCTCTACATCTCCCACTCCCAACCCCTATCTTATACAATATCCCCGCATCTCCCACTCCCAAACCCTATCTTATATAATATCTCTACATCTCCCACCCCCAACCCCTATCTTATATAATATACCTACATCTCCCACTCCCAAACACTATCTTATACAATATCCCTAAAACTCCCACTCCCAACCCCTATCTTGTATAATATCCCTACATCTCCCACTCCCAGCCCGTATCTTATATAATATCCCTACATCTCCCACTCCCAACCCCTACCTTATATAATATCCCTACATCTCCCACTCCCAACCCCTATCTTATATAATATCTCTACATCTCCCACTCCCAACCCCTATCTTATTTAATATCACTACATCTCCCACTCCCAACCCCTATCATATACAATATCCCTGATTCTCCCACTCCCAACCCCTATCTTATACAATATCCCTGCATCTCCCACTCCCAACCCCTATCTTATATAATATCCCTACAACTCCCACTCCCAACCCCTATCTTATATAATGTCCCTACAACTCCCACTCCCAACCCCTATCTTATATAATATCCCTATATCTCCCACTCCCAATCCCTATATTATATAATATCCCTGAATTTCCCACTCCCAACCCCAATCTTATATAATATCCCTACATCTCCCACCCCCTATCTTATATAATATCCCTGCATCTCCCACTCCCAACCCCTATATTAGATAATATCCCTACATCTCCCACTCCCAACCCCTATCTTATATAATATCCCTACAACTCCCACTCCCAACCCCTATCTTATATAATATCCCTACAACTCCCACTCCCAACCCCTATCTTATATAATATCCCTACAACTCCCACTCCCAATCCCTATATTATATAATATCCCTGAATCTCCCACTCCCAACCCCTATCTTATATAATATCCCTACAACTCCCACTCCCAACACCTATCTTATATAATATCCCTACAACTCCCACTCCCAACCCCTATCTTATATAATATCCCTGCATCTCCCACCCCAAAATCATATCTTATATAATATCCCTGAATCTCCCACTCCCAACCCTATCTTAGATAATATCCCTACAACTCCCACTCCCAACCCCTATCTTATATAATACCCCTACATCTCCCACTCCCAACCCCTAT
Organism: Meconema thalassinum; assembly: GCA_946902985.2. NCBI lineage: Eukaryota > Metazoa > Arthropoda > Insecta > Orthoptera > Tettigoniidae > Meconema > Meconema thalassinum. Next base: position 417,266,571 of record OX336394.1, read on the forward strand.
CTTAGATAATATCCCTACAACTCCCACTCCCAACCCTTATCTTATATAATATCCGTACATGTCCCACGCCCAACCCCTATCTTATATAATATCAATACATCTCCCACTCCCCTATCTTATACAATATCCCTACAACTCCCACTCCCAACCCCTATCTTATATAATACCCCTACATCTCCCACTCCCAACCCCTATCTTATATAATATCCCTACATCTCCAACTCCCAACCCCTATCTTACATAATATACCTACAACTCCCACTCCCAACCCCTATCTTATATAATATCCCTACATCTCCCACTCCCAACCCCTATCTTACATAATATCCCTACATCTCTCACTCCCAACCCCTACCTTACATAATATCCCTACATCTCCCACTCCCAACCCGTATCTTATATAATATCTCTACATCTCCCACTCCCAACCCCTATCTTATTTAATATCCCTACATCTCCCACTCCCAACCCCTATCTTATACAATATCCCTGCATCTCCCACTCCCAACCCCTATCTTATATAATACCCATACATCTCCCACCCCAACTCCTATCTTATATAATACGCCTACAACTCCCACTACCAACCCCTATCTTATATAATATCCCTACAACTCCCACTCCCAATCCCTATCTTATATAATATCCCTACAACTCCCTCTCCCACCCCCTATCTTTTATAATATCCCTGCATCTCCCACTCCCAACCCCTATATTAGATAATATCCCTACATCTCCCACTCCCAACCCCTATCTTATATAATATCCCTACATCTCTCACTCCCAACCCCTACCTTACATAATATCCCTACATCTCCCACTCCCAACCCGTATCTTATATAATATCTCTACATCTCCCACTCCCAACCCCTATCTTATTTAATATCCCTACATCTCCCACTCCCAACCCCTATCTTATACAATATCCCTGCATCTCCCACTCCCAACCCCTATCTTATATATTACCCATACATCTCCCACCCCAACCCCTATCTTATATAATACGCCTACAACTCCCACTACCAACCCCTATCTTATATAATATCCCTACAACTCCCACTCCAAATCCCTATCTTATATAATATCCCTACAACTCCCTCTCCCACCCCCTATCTTATATAATATCCCTGCATCTCCCACTCCCAACCCCTATATTAGATAATATCCCTACATCTCCCACTCCCAACCCCTATCTTATATAATATCCCTACAACTCCCACTCCCAACCCCTATCTTATATAATATCCCTACAACTCCCACTCCCAACCCCTATCTTATATAATATCCCTACACCTCCCACTCCGAATCCCTATATTATATAATATCCCTGAATCTCCCACTCCCAACCCCTATCTTATATAATATCCCTACAACTCCCACTCCCAACCCCTATCTTATATAATATCCCTACAACTCCCACTCCCAACCCCTATCTTATACAATATCCCTGCATCTCCCACCCCAAACTCATATCTTATATAATATCCCTGAATCTCCCACTCCCAACCCTATCTTAGATAATATCCCTACAACTCCCACTCCCAACCCCTATCTTATATAATACCCCTACATCTCCTACTCCCAACCCCTATCTTAGATAATATCCCTACAACTCCCTCTCCCAACCCCTATCTTATGTAATATCCGTACATCTCCCACACCCAACCCCTATCTTATATAATATCCCTACATCTCCCACTCCCCTATCTTATACAATATCCCTACAACTCCCACTCCCAACCCCTATCTTATATAATACCCCTACATCTCCCACTCCCAACCCCTATCTTATATAATATCCCTACATCTCCAACTCCCAACCCCTATCTTATATAATATCCCAACAACTCCCACTCCCAACCCCTATCTTATATAATATCCCTACATCTCCGACTCCCAACCCCTATCTTATATAATATCCCTACATCTCCCACTCCCAACCCCTACCTTATATAATATCCCTACATCTCCCACTCCCAACCCCTATCTTATATAATATCTCTACATCTCCCACTCCCAACCCCTATCTTATTTAATATCCCTACATCTCCCACTCCCAACCCCTATCTTATACAATATCCCTGCATCTCCCACTCCTAACCCCTATCTTATATAATATCCATACTTCTCCCACCCCAACCCCTATCTTATATAATATCCCTACATCTCCCACCCCCTATCTTATATAATATTCCAGCATCTCCCACTCCCAACCCCTATATTAGATAATATCCCTACATCTCCCACTCCCAACCCCTATCTTATATAATATGCCTACAACTCCCACTCCCAACCCCTATCTTATATAATATCCCTACAACTCCCACTCCCAATCCCTATCTTATATAATATCCCTGCATCTCCCACTCCCAACCCCTATATTAGATAATATCCCTACATCTCCCACTCCCAACCCCTATCTTATATAATATCCCTACAACTCCCACTCCCAACCCCTATCTTATATAATATCCCTACAACTCCCACTCCCAATCCCTATATTATATAATATCCCTGAATCTCCCACTCCCAACCCCTATCTTATATAATATCCCTACAACTCCCACTCCCAACCCCTATCTTATATAATATCCCTACAACTCCCACTCCCAACCCCTATCTTATATAATATCCCTGCATCTCCCCCCCAAACTCATATCTTATATAATATCCCTGAATCTCCCACTCCCAACCCCTATCTTATATAATGTCCCTACAACTCCCACTCCCAACCCCTATCTTATATAATATCCCTACAACTCCCACTCCCAACCCCTATCTTATACAATATCCCTGCATCTCCCACCCCAAACTCATATCTTATATAATATCCCTGAATCTCCCACTCCCAACCCTATCTTAGATAATATCCCTACAACTCCCACTCCCAAACCCTATCTTATATAATACCCCTACATCTCCTACTCCCAACCCCTATCTTAGATAATATCCCTACAACTCCCACTCCCAACCCCTATCTTATATAATATCCCTACATCTCCGACTCCCAACCCCTATCTTATATAATATCCCTACATCTCCCACTCCCTACCCGTACCTTATATAATATCCCTACATCTCCCACTCCCAACCCCTATCTTATATAATATCTCTACATCTCCCACTCCCAACCCCTATCTTATTTAATATCCCTACATCTCCCACTCCCAACCCCTATCTTATACAATATCCCTGCATCTCCCACTCCTAACCCCTATCTTATATAATATCCATACTTCTCCCACCCCAACCCCTATCTTATATAATATCCCTACATCTCCCACCCCCTATCTTATATAATATTCCAGCATCTCCCACTCCCAACCCCTATATTAGATAATATCCCTACATCTCCCACTCCCAACCCCTATCTTATATAATATGCCTACAACTCCCACTCCCAACCCCTATCTTATATAATATCCCTACAACTCCCACTCCCAATCCCTATCTTATATAATATCCCTACAACTCCCACTCCCAACCCCTATCTTATATAATATCCCTGCATCTCCCACTCCCAACCCCTATATTAGATAATATCCCTACATCTCCCACTCCCAACCCCTATCTTATATAATATCCCTACAACTCCCACTCCCAACCCCTATCTTATATAATATCCCTACAACTCCCACTCCCAATCCCTATATTATATAATATCCCTGAATCTCCCACTCCCAACCCCTATCTTATATAATATCCCTACAACTCCCACTCTCAACCCCTATCTTATATAATATCCCTACAACTCCCACTCCCAACCCCTATCTTATATAATATCCCTGCATCTCCCACCCCAAACTCATATCTTATATAATATCCCTGAATCTCCCACTCCCAACCCTATCTTAGATAATGTCCCTACAACTCCCACTCCCAACCCCTATCTTATATGATACCCCTACATCTCCCACTCCCAACCCCTATCTTAGATAATATCCCTACAACTCCCACTCCCAACCCCTATCTTATATAATATCCGTACATCTCCCACACCCAACCCCTATCTTATATAATATCCCTACATCTCCCACTCCCCTATCTTATACAATATCCCTACATCTCCCACTCCCAACCCCTATCTTTGATAATATCCCTACGACTCCCAACCCCTATCTTTGATAATATCCCTACGACTCCCAACCCCTATCTTATATAATATCCCTACATCTCCCACTCCCCACCTATATCTTATACAATATCCCTACATCTCCCACTCCCAACCCGTATCTTAGATAATATCCCTACAACTGCCACTCCCAACCCCTATCTTATATAATATCCCTACAACTCCCACTCCCAATCCCTATCTTATATAATATCCCTGCATCTCCCACTCCCAACCCCTATATTAGATAATATCCCTACATCTCCCACTCCCAACCCCTATCTTATATAATATCCCTACAACTCCCACTCCCAACCCCTATCTTAGATAATATCCCTACAACTCCCACTCCCAACCCCTATCTTATATAATGTCCCTACAACTCCCACTCCCAACCCCTATCTTATATAATATCCCTACAACTCCCACTCCCAACCCCTATCTTATACAATATCCCTGCATCTCCCACCCCAAACTCATATCTTATATAATATCCCTGAATCTCCCACTCTCAACCCTATCTTAGATAATATCCCTACAACTCCCACTCCCAAACCCTATCTTATATAATACCCCTACATCTCCTACTCCCAACCCCTATCATAGATAATATCCCTACAACTCCCACTCCCAACCCTTATCTTATATAATATCCCTACATCTCCGACTCCCAACCCCTATCTTATATAATATCCCTACATCTCCCACTCCCTACCCGTACCTTATATAATATCCCTACATCTCCCACTCCCAACCCCTATCTTATATAATATCTCTACATCTCCCACTCCCAACCCCTATCTTATTTAATATCCCTACATCTCCCACTCCCAACCCCTATCTTATACAATATCCCTGCATCTCCCACTCCTAACCCCTATCTTATATAATATCCATACTTCTCCCACCCCAACCCCTATCTTATATAATATCCCTACATCTCCCACCCCCTATCTTATATAATATTCCAGCATCTCCCACTCCCAACCCCTATATTAGATAATATCCCTACATTTCCCACTCCCAACCCCTATCTTATATAATATGCCTACAACTCCCACTCCCAACCCCTATCTTATATAATATCCCTACAACTCCCACTCCCAACCCCTATCTTATACAATATCCCTGCATCTCCCACCCCAAACTCATATCTTATATAATATCCCTGAATCTCCCACTCCCAACCCTATCTTAGATAATATCCCTACAACTCCCACTCCCAACCCCTATCTTATATAATACCCCTACATCTGCTACTCCCAACCCCTATCTTAGATAATATCCCTACAACTCCCTCTCCCAACCCCTATCTTATGTAATATCCGTACATCTCCCACACCCAACCCCTATCTTATATAATATCCCTACATCTCCCACTCCCCTATCTTATACAATATCCCTACAACTCCCACTCCCAACCCCTATCTTATATAATACCCCTACATCTCCCACTCCCAACCCCTATCTTATATAATATCCCTACATCTCCAACTCCCAACCCCTATCTTATATAATATCCCAACAACTCCCACTCCCAACCCCTATCTTATATAATATCCCTACATCTCCGACTCCCAACCCCTATCTTATATAATATCCCTACATCTCCCACTCCCAACCCCTACCTTATATAATATCCCTACATCTCCCACTCCCAACCCCTATCTTATATAATATCTCTACATCTCCCACTCCCAACCCCTATCTTATTTAATATCCCTACATCTCCCACTCCCAACCCCTATCTTATACAATATCCCTGCATCTCCCACTCCTAACCCCTATCTTATATAATATCCATACTTCTCCCACCCCAACCCCTATCTTATATAATATCCCTACATCTCCCACCCCCTATCTTATATAATATTCCAGCATCTCCCACTCCCAACCCCTATATTAGATAATATCCCTACATCTCCCACTCCCAACCCCTATCTTATATAATATGCCTACAACTCCCACTCCCAACCCCTATCTTATATAATATCCCTACAACTCCCACTCCCAATCCCTATCTTATATAATATCCCTGCATCTCCCACTCCCAACCCCTATATTAGATAATATCCCTACATCTCCCACTCCCAACCCCTATCTTATATAATATCCCTACAACTCCCACTCCCAACCCCTATCTTATATAATATCCCTACAACTCCCACTCCCAATCCCTATATTATATAATATCCCTGAATCTCCCACTCCCAACCCCTATCTTATATAATATCCCTACAACTCCCACTCCCAACCCCTATCTTATATAATATCCCTACAACTCCCACTCCCAACCCCTATCTTATATAATATCCCTGCATCTCCCCCCCAAACTCATATCTTATATAATATCCCTGAATCTCCCACTCCCAACCCCTATCTTATATAATGTCCCTACAACTCCCACTCCCAACCCCTATCTTATATAATATCCCTACAACTCCCACTCCCAACCCCTATCTTATACAATATCCCTGCATCTCCCACCCCAAACTCATATCTTATATAATATCCCTGAATCTCCCACTCCCAACCCTATCTTAGATAATATCCCTACAACTCCCACTCCCAAACCCTATCTTATATAATACCCCTACATCTCCTACTCCCAACCCCTATCTTAGATAATATCCCTACAACTCCCACTCCCAACCCCTATCTTATATAATATCCCTACATCTCCGACTGCCAACCCCTATCTTATATAATATCCCTACATCTCCCACTCCCTACCCGTACCTTATATAATATCCCTACATCTCCCACTCCCAACCCCTATCTTATATAATATCTCTACATCTCCCACTCCCAACCCCTATCTTATTTAATATCCCTACATCTCCCACTCCCAACCCCTATCTTATACAATATCCCTGCATCTCCCACTCCTAACCCCTATCTTATATAATATCCATACTTCTCCCACCCCAACCCCTATCTTATATAATATCCCTACATCTCCCACCCCCTATCTTATATAATATTCCAGCATCTCCCACTCCCAACCCCTATATTAGATAATAACCCTACATCTCCCACTCCCAACCCCTATCTTATATAATATGCCTACAACTCCCACTCCCAACCCCTATCTTATATAATATCCCTACAACTCCCACTCCCAATCCCTATCTTATATAATATCCCTACAACTCCCACTCCCAGCCCCTATCTTATATAATATCCCTGCATCTCCCACTCCCAACCCCTATATTAGATAATATCCCTACATCTCCCACTCCCAACCCCTATCTTATATAATATCCCTACAACTCCCACTCCCAACCCCTATCTTATATAATATCCCTACAACTCCCACTCCCAATCCCTATATTATATAATATCCCTGAATCTCCCACTCCCAACCCCTATCTTATATAATATCCCTACAACTCCCACTCTCAACCCCTATCTTATATAATATCCCTACAACTCCCACTCCCAACCCCTATCTTATATAATATCCCTGCATCTCCCACCCCAAACTCATATCTTATATAATATCCCTGAATCTCCCACTCCCAACCCTATCTTAGATAATGTCCCTACAACTCCCACTCCCAACCCCTATCTTATATGATACCCCTACATCTCCCACTCCCAACCCCTATCTTAGATAATATCCCTACAACTCCCACTCCCAACCCCTATCTTATATAATATCCGTACATCTCCCACACCCAACCCCTATCTTATATAATATCCCTACATCTCCCACTCCCCTATCTTATACAATATCCCTACATCTCCCACTCCCAACCCCTATCTTTGATAATATCCCTACGACTCCCAACCCCTATCTTTGATAATATCCCTACGACTCCCAACCCCTATCTTATATAATATCCCTACATCTCCCACTCCCCACCTATATCTTATACAATATCCCTACATCTCCCACTCCCAACCCGTATCTTAGATAATATCCCTACAACTGCCACTCCCAACCCCTATCTTAGATAATATCCCTACAACTCCCACTCCCAACCCCTATCTTAGATAATATCCCTACATCTCTCACTCCCCACCCTTATCTTATATAATATCCCTACATCTCCCACCCCCTACCCAAGGAAGGAACAATACTGTACACCCGTTAATCTTTAATTCCTCAGGTGTTCAATCAACTAGCAGAGGTTAAGGTTCATAAATGTACCTTTGCGATGAGAAATAAGAAATCACTTGCATTAGCTCTCTTGGTAGAACAGCGGATGTTAAATCCAAAGCATCGGTTCGAGTTCCATATGCGGCGCACAACACCCAATAAAAGTCTCCAGTAGACGAAACTCTGCTGTTAATATATCTGCATGATATTGATGAAGGTTACATGAAATAAGTTATTACATTAATGGCAGGTAGGCTACACACCCACAATCAGTAAGACGTCCATTCTATGAAATGGTGGAAGGTACGGTACCAGGTTGGCAAACATTGCGGGATGAAGCAGAAGCCGCTTTCGCCAGTGAAACCTTACATTTTTTATTGAGTCCATATTGGTGCCACTGGGGAAACACAAAAGTAAAGGAAATACATAATCATGTCCCTCGAACCAGTCCTTCACAAATATAGCACATTGTCTTGTTACCCTCACTAGCAGCGACAATATGGACACCTTGGTCATCTGCCCTGTGTAGTTGGTGGTGCGTTGAGCTGTATTGGGGACAGTGATGAGGTAGGTGAAATGAGGAACTATCCCAGCAATTGCATGGAGGTAGTGTGCAGAGACCGCTGTGAGCACCGGGTTTCGAACTTTCTGAAGGTTGGCTACGACGCAGCGCAGTACCACTATATGCACCCCAATAATTTATGGGTCACATTCCAGTGGCTATCAAACTTCCTTCGTTGATGGATTTCTGTTCCAAATCAGTTGAAGGGAATATTGATCGATATAAAGCACCTACTATGAACACGGACTGCTTTACTGAAAGATTCTTTAATACAGCACAAGGAATGTGAATTATAAACTAATGGTTCAAAAAATCAACATCTGTAATGAGAAGTGCAGATTATAATAGGCTAACATTTATTAAGTACATTTATCCAAACAATAATCTTCTGGAGGACAAGGATTTGCATGTAATAAAAAATGACTAAATAAGTACATGCAGATGGGCTAAAGATTTCAAACATACATATACAATTTCACTTGAGACTTTTGCTTTTTAGCGTCCGGTCTAGTCTGCAAGCCTCTGTTTGTGAACAAGTCGCCTCCATGATCTCCTATTAGCAGTTAGCACTGCTTCTACAGCTCCCACTTTGAAACCATCCAATACTAAATCTAACCATCGCCTCCTAAGTCTGCCTCTCCTTCTCTTACCCTGTATAGCCGAACTCATTAACCTCTTAAGGGATCTCTCCTCCCCCTTTCTCTTCACATGACCCCACCATCTAAGTCGCCTAATTCGAACAGCAACAAGCGTGTTCATTTCTAACTTAGCCTTTGTCTCTTCATTACGAGCACCTTCCTGCCATTGCTCCCATCTATTTGTCCCAGCACTCATTCGTGTTACCCTCGTATCAGTTACCTCTGGCTTATGTATCAGATATCCTGTATCCACCCAACTCTCACTTCCATACAGCAAGGTCGGTCTAAATACTGAGCGATGTTTCATCGCTACACTAACTTCTTTCTTGCAGAATTATGTAGATCACTTCTGAGAACACACTGCATTGTCTTTTCTTCACCTCGACTTTATTTCTTTCCCCAGACAACCGTCCAACATTTTGTTTTCTACAGATAAAGTAAAATAACAACTCAATTTTACATTTGAAAAATTGCATAAAACAGTGCATACAAATAATTTTACCTGAATAACAGCTTAAAAGTAATACCAGGCCATTATCAAAATTAGGAATTGCTAATTTTCCACCACCTCTGGTTGAGTCATCTTGTCAGAGTCTTTTGCGGCAAGTTTACAATGTAGCCTTGGGTAAGTAAGTGGTGTTATAATTATTATATTCAATTTAGCTAGTGAAAAGATACAACCTTTCTTTTTCCGTAGCTAGTGACAGAACGTAAAAAGAATGTTCTCCCATTTGGAGAAGAGTTTCTTTAGTAGCTATTGCAGTTTAATGTCTCTAATATTCAAGATAACAAAGGGGTATTTTAAGGGCTTTGGGAATAGCCATTTTCTTTTATCTTGCGATTCAACAGCCCCTGACTTTCACTTCTTGCCTCAAAAAACCAATCCTCTATCAAATGTAAATGTAAAGTGGTGTTATGTCACGAATAAACAAGATAACACGGAACTTATTAAAACAACATCTTTAACTACAGTATGTTAAGATATGTGTATAGTCCAGAAAAGTGTAGAAACATGTACTATACCTGGAAATATTGATAAAATGGAAAATAAAGCAAGAATTAAATCACTCCAAATATCCTAATCCGTATACATATGACAAATTTTTCTATATATAATTCTTCGACACGTATGTATGTGACTGGACTCCTCCTAAATGGCTAGACCGATTTTGATGACATTTTCAATGTATATTAGAGTGGGTCCCTGTATGGTTTAGATTCACAATTTGACCCGGTAGGTGGAATGAACACAATTTTAGAACCACGAATTACACACAAAATATACAGCCAAAAACCGTCGTCAAGGAAACCGCTAGCCTTAGTCAAAGCGATGTCTTTGGACTGTTTGTCTCTGCGCGTTAGAGCCACCTGGATGCAACCTGTGAAACTACCGCCGAATCTTACACTCCGCACGTGGCGGAGAGTTATGTTTAGTACCATAGGTGGCGGTGATGTCGAATTCTTCTGTTTGTCTCTGTACGTTAGAGCGTTTCAAAAAAGTCCCGTGTGCATTCATATACCATTCATCCAATTGCAATGAAACTTAGGTGAGATGTTGAGTACCCTCCAAGGAAGGTTTCTTGCTTATTAAATCCATTTTACAATATGTAGCGCACGAGTAGATTCAACAAATGAATAACGACGCGCGAAAGGTTTCAACAAAGTCCCGAATGCGTTAATATACCATTCGTCCGATAGCGATGAAACTTGGGTGAGATGTATTGTACACACCAGGGAAGGCCTCTGGTTTAGTAAATCCATTTTACTATGGGTAGCCCAAGAGTAGATTCAACAAACGAGCGACAACACGCGAAGCGTTTAAGAAAAGTCCCGTATGCGATCATATACCATTCATCCGATTGCAATGAAACTTGGATGAGATGTTGAGTACACTCAAAGGAAGGCTTCTGGATTATTAAATCCATTTTACAATAAGTGGCGCACGAATTGATTCAACAAATGAGCGACGACGCACGAAGCGTTTCAACAATATTATGTATACGTTCATATACCACTCATCGATTGTGATGAAACTTCGACGAGTTGTTGTGTGCACTTACGTGTAGGTTTCTAACTTAGTAAATCCATTTCACAGTAGGTAGCGGCGAACGAGTTGATTCAACAAATGAGTGACAGCGCACGAATCATATAAACGAAATTCCGTATGCATTCATATGCCATTCATCCGATTGTAATGAAACTTTGGTGAGTTGTTGTGGACATTCCCATGAATGTTTCTAAATTAGTTAATCTATTTTACGATAGTTTAGAGGCACAGAACGGAAATTTTAAAAAAGAACTGTGTATCCAAAAGCACTTCAAAAACAAAATTACAACGCCTACACTTTCTTTGATTGGCGTTGCAACGCATACCGGGTATAGCTTGTATATATATAAAATAAGAAATTTATATGTATAGGTAGATTAAGGCTTTCATGGCCCGGATTACTATTAATATTATCCAATTTTTTGGGACTATGCCATGCGAAATAATAAAAGAAAATGAAATGCCTCTACGTTTCGTGAGCGACTTTTTCAATAGAACAAAAAAACAATGTGGCCAAAGATAGTGTGCCAATGAGCTTAAAAACACTAGAGAAGTTCCTCTGTTCGTCACCAGATAGCGGCCAGAAGCTACCGTATGGACCTTGGTAGAACAACGCGCCGTATTAAGTAGAACGGCGGAAAAATTGTGACTCCTCGAAGAATGACGATGTCCAAATAATGGGGGGGGGGGGGGATGGATATACGGAAACAGAACAAAATGTCTTGTGTATTTGTCATACAGGCCTCGGTGAAAAAAACAGATGGTAACTCCTCCAGTGACGAACAAAGGAGATCAAGTCATGGCCCTGGAGCCATAGAGGAAACCGAACAAATTTGAAACAGGTGAAGACACAGAGAAACTGAGAGGGGAACTATCTTTCCAGATCGTTAATTACTGGCAGCCAAGTGTCACTTAGCTGATAGCCAGTGTCTCTGTTAGAGTTATTGGATTTTTACGAATTTCAACTCCTCCTTTCTGTTGTGCTTAACAAGGGCAAGCGCATGAGCATCCTTGAAACAAACATCGTGGCCTAAAGACAGGGCATGTTCAGCTATAGCTGGCTAGGTTGGTTTAGACGGATGTTCCTTTGATGCTCATTGATACGAGTCGCAACGGACCGTTTTGTTCGCCCAATGTAGACTTTTCCGCAAGTACAAGGGATTGCATACACCGCAGGCTGTAGTATGGGGGTTAAATGATCTGTGTTTAGTCCTAAGCATTGACCAATTTTCGTCACAGTGCCAAATACCGTTCTTATTTTGTGCTTGCGGAGAATCTTAGCAACGCGGTCAGTGGTGTTGTGAATATAAGGGAGGTAAACAGTTCCCCTCACGTCGGAGCTCTGAGAAGGTTGTCTATCCCTCTTTCTGGGATGTACAAACCTATACATAGTGGCTTAAACATTGTTTGTGACGCATGTAACTCTTCCTGAGGAGTTGATGCATCACAAATACGTTCCGCTCTTTTGGCTACAGTTGTAATAATTCTTTACTTTCGTGCTGGGTGGTGGTGGTAGTCTGCATGTAAATATCGGTTTGTGAAGACTCCCACCACCACCACTCAGCACGAAGTGCTAAGTGCCAAGCCATAAGGATTAACGAATCCAACAGCTATAAACGCTGGAAAGTTTGATAGTGCATTGGATTGCGCACCCACCGTGATGGGGTGATTCCTGCTCCGATGCGGAAACTTATGCACTTCAAGGAAAATGTGATACAACACCTTTTAAGTATGGGTTTGGTTGTTATGGAAGCGGAAAACATGTAGATAATAGACATAGGTAAGAATTGTTGTGATATGTAGGCCTAAATAAAGGGTTCAATTATATGAGTACCGTATCGAATAATGTAAAATGTGCAGTCAGTATTTCAATGAGGGCTCATTTTTACGCGTCTCATCCACTGAAATACGGTATATGTAAGTATTGCATCCAAAGTGTGACCAGCGAAGATAACAGAAGACAGAAGTAATCAGTCACTCAGTGACGTTTCACGTGTCCTTGAATTAGGAAGATTAGGATGCATGCGTAAAGCAGCGCGATGTTTTTGAAATCGTTGTAATTTAGGAAGACTAGGTGTTGACTATCGTTCCCGTTATCGACACGGTTGGAGAGGTAGAGGTCAGTGATTTAGAACGCAGAACAAACAGGATTCTATGGTGGGGGTTGAAGTGTGTTAGTGTGCGATTCGTTCCAACGTGTGTAAACCGTTATTCTCCGTTGTCATGGAAACCCGTGCAGGTTGTTCTATGATGTTGATGGTATGTAAATAGACCGACTTTGAGGCCATGGTGCCATAATTATGGATGGACTGGCTTGTACGCTATGGTGCAATGGGCTAAATAATTGATGCCTGGTATGTGAAACCAAGAAATTTGGTTAGGTGAGATGTACCGTACTTACTGTGTACTGCGATGCAGTGAATGTTGTACACACGCATATGTTATGTTGATGGTACTGGGTTCGATGGATGCATGGATGACCCCTTCTCACCGTGAATAGACAAACATAATTGAGGACTAGATTTTGTACGAGTGCATAATTAGAAAGCATTTGTAGACAATGCTAATTGTAGAGGCAGACCCGAGCAGGTATGTAGGCTGTCATTCCTTTCAGGAACATATTATCGTGATTTACAATGCTTGGGTGAGCCAGGACTCGAAGAGAAGGGCCACTGGTCACAGATAATTTCTTGCCAATTCGATGGAGCTTAAGGTGATAACCACCTCCCTTTTTTCCCACCTTAAATTTTCAATGTTGTGGTGCAGATTACTCAGAACCTATTTGGGTTAGTACAATGAAATTTTCACATATTGTTAGATGCATTTTTCTCTGTAATAATAGGAAGGATTATTTACGGAAATTGAATAGTTTTTTCAGGATGAAGTTTTAAATAATACATTATTTTTTCCAAAAGTTTTCTTTAAAAAAATTAATAACTTAATCTTCGGAAACATACTGAAAAATCCCTTCCTATCACCATTAGCAGAGGACTTCATAAACCACAGAAAAAAATTCACTGGCCTAGCATAAAAACTTTTCTCAAAAATGGTACCAAAGTACAAAAAGGTATATAACTGATAAATTGAAGCTTAACTTTTTCAGTGTAATTTCTTACCAGAGAAGTTTCTCAGAACTTTCCTGCCTCATAATCTGGATTATCTGCATCCTCCTTAGCCCTTTTGTGATTCCTCTTTATTTTCCTTGCCCTTTACTCATATCTTCAACCACTAATTCTGCTTTCCTTATGCGAATGGCATCCAGCATTTTAAATATATCACCATGTTGTATCCTGGCTCAATATTCAGCTTTTGCAGCACATTAGCCCTACCTATGTTACCATTATTGAATGAGATAATAGCACTAAAGAGACTTAGCTGAAGTATTTTGGCACCAACAAACACTGTTTTGGGAATTCTGGTCTGGGTTTGATTCCCGGCTCTGCCAAGAAATTTAATTCTGGTCTGAGGGTTGGAACAGGATACCTCAGCCTCGTGAGGCAAAAATGAGAAATTCAATGACAACAATCACATTACCTGACTGAAGTTTCCTTTTATCACACACATTTGAATTCTCGATTGTTTGCATGCCTTTTAAAAGTGGCAACTACAGTTCCTTCGACGAACTTGAAGAATGGGGAGTACGTGGCAATGTTACCTACAGCACTAAACTCTTCAAAAGGCAAAATTTTACCTACATCAACGTTATTTACACCTTGTAACTTAGTTTCATTGTATAACGATTTTCCGTAGACTTTCTCTTACCAGAAGATTTGAAACGACCCATTGTGCTGAGAATTGCAAAAGACATCAAACTCACAACCACTTTACGACTTTCAACTCTGGAATATAAACACAAACAAACTTAGGCGGGAGCTGACAGGGCTGCCAAATTAAAGATTGATCTTTACCAAGCGGAATGGTAGTGCATTCGGAAATTTACCTCCAGTAGTTCAGAAAGTATCCGCAAAAGTGGGCGTGTCGTTTCAAGGAGTAACACGATTACAAAAAGTGTCTTGACATGCACATTTTTAAGACTTAATTTGTTATTTTTTGAACGTATTTGAGTTTTCCACATAGTAATTATTCAAAAACAATAAAAACCTAAATTTCGTTTTATTTTTCACCCCATACCGTACAATTATATCACCAGGACAACCTCCCTTCTCTTGTTTATGGTGTCTGTATTTCAGGCTGATATTGTGTATATGCACTCTTTTGTATATATGTTTTCAATATTATTATTATTATTATATTTGTATTATTGTCTTTTTGTTACTGTCATTGTTAGACTATTGTTATTTACATTGTGAACTAGCAGAAGTACCCATTCTTCGAACGGTCTTCGGTATTAATAGCCAGACGTATTCAATTGAGCTACCGCTGCAATGGCTAGGGCTTGGAACCTGTTTGTCGACAAAGAAAAATGATTAGTTAAAATATGCTCTGAAACTAAATTTACCTAACGTGTACTTCCTGACGTGAAAATAAAATTGTAAACCTCGTACACGAAACGCAATACACGTCACATAAAAACTGACCCTCACTGTTGTGTCAAGTCCCCATCCAGAGGAAGACCCCTTTAATAAATTATAAAGGCTTGTGGTGCATGAAAATTCAGGTTTTTTTAGCCTCCAATGGCCCAAATTCCTAAAAGAAAGAAAAAAATACTATTTCAATTCAGGAATTTTTGAAAATAATGTTGATGTTTGGAGATATAATAGACCTTCTGTACGACATATCGCACGTTTAAGACGTGTGAAAAAATCTTTGGTAACCCCTGACCCCCTTAAGCGCATTGATGAATTTTACAGTTTTAGTTGGTTCCGTGATAACCTTATAGCCATTTGCAAACGTTCACAGAAATTTAATAAATTGAGTGGCATTACTTCTTGCAGAAATAGATGGAAAGTTGGATGTCAACTTTAGAGATGCTATTGTCATGGCTACTGGCGTGCATTCCTTCATTAGTTTATTAAATGAAATTAGTTTTCTGGAAATATATCAGAAACTGTTGGTTTTAGAGCCTTAAAATGTAGTTTCTGGGGACCCTTTACGGCAATTTAGGGTCCCCGAGTTTTGTTTCTGACACCAAGGAGCAGTAAATAAGCATTGTCTCGTCGTTGTAGGCCGTAGTATAATAATAATAATTATTATAATAATAATATAACAATATAGGGATAGGGACGTAATAGACCTTCGCGCCACACCCGCACGTGTAAATCGCGTGAAAAAATCTAGAGTACCCCTTGACCCCCTTAAGCGCATTATATGTATTGATGAATTTTACAGCTTAATTTGGTTCCGTTATAGCCTTATAGCCGTTTGCAAACTATCTCAGAAATGTAACAAGTAGTTCCGTGAAGAACTATACAGCCTAATTTCATATATCCTTCTTGTGTTAATTGCCTCTATCAACATACAAAATTTCAGTTTGATTGCTGTAATAGATTCGTAGATATTGAGAACCGTCTAAGCAGATGGTCGCCATGTTGGATTTTATATGATGTAGGTCTTAGAGTTATGTACTGTTACATGAAGATTATTGTGTACGTGTAGCATTCAAACTCCAATCGCATGATTAGGACACAAGAAGTAAAAACGAGATTTTAAAATTTCGCACAGATGCCACCTTGTGGTTATGGAAACAATTGAAATAAATTAGATGTCAGTGGATTAACATTTGTATAAGGATTTACTGTACCAAATGTCACTGCACTCGGATGTATAAATTGCGAGAAACGACCATGTGAATATTTATACTTCGCGTCGCCGCCAAGTCGGATTTGTGATCACCAGGTTATTGAAAGTCCTATAGGTGAACTTATCTTCATAGCCCCTATGAACATTATAACATTCAGTTTGATTGCTGTAATAGATTCGCAGATATTGAGATCCATCTAAATATTTCGGATGGTCGCCTTGTTGGATTGTTATATGTATAGGCCATAGAGTCATTAAGGGAATATTATTGCGTAGGTTCATTATTCAAACTTTCACTTCGATCGCATGATTACGACACAAGAAATAAAAACTTAATTTTAAAATTCGCACAGCCGCCATCTTGATGTTATGTAAAAAATTGAACTAAATTAGATACCAGTGCATTACAATGTGTATAAACATTTCCTGTACCAAGTTTCATTGCGTTTGGATCATTAAATCGCGAGAAAGGTCTATTTTAAATTTTCAAATTCACTTGACCGCCATATTCGTTTTGTAGTTAACCAGTTTTTGAAAGTCGCATGGATGAATTTTCAGTAGTACCCTTTATCTCCGTACAAAATTTCATCGTGATATCGGTAATAGTTTCGGAGATATTGAATGCTGGTGAATTTTTTCGCACAGCCGCCATGTTGGATTGGTGAGACGAAACAAAATTTGAAGGGCACGGTCGGGGTCGCCCGGACTAGTGCTATGAACGTACCGAGTTTCATTGAAATCGCTACCGCCGTTTAGAAGTTATTAGGGGGACACACACCACCACACACGCACACACAGACAGACACAAGGACGAAAGGTGATCTCATAATCCTATTTCTTTCATAAATGGAATTGTATTGCGTCTTACAGCAATAGATGGACCTGTGACGTTCTGTTGCCATTGTTACCGGCTTGCATTCTTTAATTATTGTATTAAATGAAATTAGTTTTCTGAGAATATCTCAAAAACTGTTGGTTTTAGGGCCTAAAAAGGTGGTTTTCGGGGTTTCTCACAGAGAGCTGAAAATGAGCTTTGTCTCGCCCTTCTACGCCTATTTCAGCAAGGGTTTTAAGGGGGTAGGCCCCCTTTTATGAGAGGTACAGAGAAGAGTTACGTCATTGATAATGTGTCGTGCCTCTGAAAGATATCTGTCCCAAATTTTACGTTGATTCACCCAGCCGTTCTGGAGTTGTAAGGGAACAAAGTTGTCCACAGACAGACAGACAGACAGACAAACAGACAGACAGCCATACAGACAGTCCAAAAAACTATTTTCGCGCGCATCCATCATAAAACAGTCTGAAATGCGTAAATAACGAAAATTTCCGTAGAAATTCAGAAAAAAATAGACAAACTTTCATTTTTATATATATAGAGATGTAAGTGAAATGTTTTAATTTTATAAGCCCCATAATCTTGTAGGTAGGACGCTACTGAAAAAAAGCTCTTAAGCTCTAAATGTAGCCGTGGAAATAAATTAATCAATCAATCAAGCCAGGTGTTTCTCACCTTAAAGTAAAATTGTCAGACCCCCAAGATATGTACAGGGAGAAGATTCTAAATGGTATGAAATGCTGACCTGCAAATTCAATGTGCGGTACGTTATGAATGTTTATTAACCAAAGTGTTGGAAGGGGAAGCGCAGGTGTGTGTTTATGAACGGTTTTTGAGTGATTGCCGTAAATTATATAAGCCTACCGGTAGTGTTGAAGATTGAGTTTTTTGAGAATGGGTAATTATATTGTATTGTATAATTAATTTTGTTATGTTATTTATTTAAGAATTTAAAAAAGGGAAAATGATAGTTCTATTTCATTTCATTAAGGAAAGTTACCTTAATGTGAGTTCAAATTTGTATTTTATTTAATTATTATTGTTTAGTTATTGAATAGTTATATTTTATTTTATTACACAAATAGTGGATAAGTCTATCTTCAAATTATGTGTTATGTTGAGTATAATTATTTGTGGGTCAGTTTTTAGGTTTTGGAATGAATGTGGTGCATGGTATACATTATTCGATTTACTACTGTCATGAATTAGTTTTAATTAAGTTGTAAATGCGAGTTGAAAGTTTTATTTTATTTTATTATTGATTAGTTATGGGTTTAGTCGACAGTTAAAATTACATGGGGGATAACAGGGGAAAATGTTAAGTGGAAAGGATGTAATTGGTACCCTATTCTTAATAAACCTAGACCTAAATTATGCAATGTGTATAAATTAAAGAAGCCCCTCTATGTCCTGCAGCACTTACATATGACTCATTAGTTTATGCGAGGCGGGGAAGAGATTGGTCATTATAAGTTGAGATTGTCCTTCACAGTTGGAATACATTCATAGAGATTAGATTATTGCCGGCTACGACACAAACTAACATAACATATCAACTGTTTCTTTAATTAAAATTACTAGAATTGTTTTTTTGGCGAACAATGGTAAAAAAAAAGGGTCCCTTTCTTAATGGCTGCACATCTACTGAAAGAGTTAAGTAGAAGATTAGTAGTGAAGGAGACAGGAAGCTGACTTTTACCGTTTCATTTGGATGGTAACTGTTAATGTATGATTTTCATACCTTTTCAGGGGATCCAGGGAACAATACTAATTAAATTGTGGTCCATTATAACTAGTGTACTGGAACTGGAAATGTGTGCTAAATTGTGTAAATATGTGTTCCCTTCTTGTCCAATTTGAACTATGGCAGTCATGTTGCTCACTTGGAAGGCATTTGTCAATATTTTTATCTGGGCGAGAAATGAGGCTCTTGGGTATTACACGGTGTCCCGTGCTGGTAGCGCTCTGGAAATTGTTCGTATTTACTGTGCCATGTTATTGAAGCTAACTGCTTTTAACATGTAAGGAAATTATCAACATGTACTTTCAAGTAATAATCTGAGTAAGAAACACGTCCCCATGTTGGATAAGGCTCGTATTAGGCAATGGTGCCAACTTCACTTCGCCGCAATCCCCTGTAGTAAGGTTTGGCGACTGCCTGGACGTAAAATGCTGATGAACTAACGTGGGTGTCTGGACTATACCATTGGTCGCTACCTGGTTCCACTGGTCACTACTTGGTTAGACTATTGTCTGGAAAATCTATTGGTCTGGAAAAAACAATTGGTCTGGACGAAACCATTGGTCACTACTTGGTTAGATGACTGTCTGGATGATATTTACTGATTGCACCACAAGGAAGGGGGTCTGGGGCGTAAGCCCCAGGTAAGGTTTATTTATGTATGGAAAGCGTTATGAACAAGAAAATTACTGGTTGTGCTACAAGCAAGGGGGTCTGGGGCGTAAGCTTTTTCAACAAAATGACGGCTTTGATGAAGCATCGATGACAATTTAAATGGCACCAATTGTTTATCTGGCAATCTTCCGGGAAAATGTCTGGGAATAAAGGGGTTTTGGTTGGTGAAACGTAAAACATAAATTCGCATTTAGAATAACACTTCCAATTGAGATGTGTATCGTGTTTCGTAGGAGTCCCGAAAGCAGTAGTAAATATCCTGATATAGATCCAAATTTTTGCATTCTAACTCATTTACAAAATATGTATCCGCATCTTTACTTGACCTATATACTGTAGGTCCGGTAAAAATCTTGACACACATCGAAATTTTAGCATTGTAGCTTATATGTGTAAGAAATGTATCCATCTTTTCCAAATATTAGTTAATTGCAAAAGTTTCGATGTGTATCGCGTTAAGAATTTCTGCCCATTTCTGTTTTGTTTCCCCCACCCTAAACCCCTTATTCCCCAGTGGAAAAGGGTGTACCTAATGGATGTGGTACATCCTAAGGGATTTAGACAGAATGAGGTTTCGGGCACAAGAGGTGATAATGAAGGACAGTGCGGGAAAAGACCAAAATGTTAAAACTTAGATTTAAATGATATTTATTTAATAAAAAGCAAATATTGGAAGGAATGAATAGCTTCAAGGAAATTACTTTAAAATTGACAATAAAAAATATTAACAATTAAAAATTACTTGTTTCTCCAGGAAACGTAAATAGAGCTGTAACTAACTTTAAAGGATTAAATATAAAATTACTGAGTAAAAGAAGCATAATAATTTAAATTCATCCCAGTAGAATTAAAACAGAATACTCTTCTGACGGAAAGAATCCGGGCAGAGTGTAAGAAGTAAAACGGGTTACCACCTCTTCTAATGTACGATACAGGAAGTATCAGAACTCCTTAACCATCTTCCGAAGGTAGGCCGGCTGCCGGAGGTCATCAGTAGCTGGCGGTAATTTAGTGCGCCCGCTCGGGCTTGTGCGAGGTCAGTCAAGCATACTCCAGGGTTCCGGGTTCGGAACTAGAGCTGATGATGGTAGATTCTCCTTAAAAAAGCGACCAGCATAGAGAGGCTCTTGGTAATACCTCCCGCGGCTGGTGAAGTGATGTCCTTAGAATCAAGATTTGCAGAGTAGATCCGTGTTGAAGATTTTGGTTGAAGTGCAGGCTGATGAATTTAGACTTCCCGGCCAGGCAGCCAGGTCCAGCAGAGAGATTATGCCGGCGGAGAAGAGACTCCAGCAGCAAGAGGTACCCCGAGAGGGCAGTAACCCCAGCAGGTATGACGTGAGCAGGTGTGATCAGTTGAGAAGAGTGGACGAGAGTAGACACTGTAGGCCGGGAGACCTAAGGCTATATAGCGGTAGTGACGTCAGCGCGCCGAACCTTCTAGCATGAAGGTGTGGCGAGAGAGCAGCCAATCACAGCACAGCCCCATGCACATTGCGAGCGTTACCGCTGGAGAGAGCTCAGTACTCGTGAGAAAATGTGACGGTATGGTACGTCTAGAAAGACACTACAGAAAAAAGGTGAGTTGACATGAATATTACAGAAAAGCAATTAAACTGAAACACCAATATTAAACAAATCAGAACACCGCGTTCAGACTGCAATTCACGAAATTAAAAATAATGGGGCAGAAAAATTGAACGTGTGTTTCACACCGTAAGGGAAACATAGCCAACAAAAAACATTCGCAAAGCGAACATGCTGGGAGGGGCGAGAAAAAATTGCAGTAAGAAAGCGCAGAAGTTAGGCCTCGCGTGGCAAAGGAGCAATCATGGTGATTGGCCTAAGAAAATGACCAGCAGAAGTCTGCAGTTTTACCACGCGAATCCTACCATCTCTGCCAGGAAAGCACTCAACAACCCTACCCAAATTCCAAACAAGAGGAGGACTAGGGTCTTTCAAAAGCACCAAGTCCCCCACCTGAAGGTTAGAGCAGGAAACAAGCCATTTACCACGCTGCTGAAGCAAACCGAGGTATTCCAACCTCCAGCGGCGCCAAAAATTGTTGCGCAAACTTTCAATTTTGCGCCAAGAAATGGCTAAAGAAGATTGAGAATTAGAATATAACAAAGGTGGGGAGGCAGTCAATGGACCACCGATAAGAAAATGGCCCGGCGTTAATGGTAGAAGATCTGAAGGGTCATTAGATAAGGGTGATAAAGGACGAGAGTTAATTATGCCCTCAATAAAAATAATTAAGGAATTAAACTCTTCATGAGAAAGGGGGGTGTGGCCACAAACACGTCTAAGGTGCTTCTTGGTGAGTTTCACACAAGACTCCCACCGTCCACCTTGATGAGGTGCATAAGGGGGGATGAAGTGCCACTTGAAATTTCTCTGGTGAGCATAATCAGTAATCCTTTCCAGCGCTGAATTTTGAGTAAGAGCTCTCTTAATTTGCTCAGGAGCTCCGATAAAATTTTTAGCATTGTCGGAGAATACTTCTGAAGGAAGCCCTCGGCGAGCAGAAAATCTGGCAAAAGCTGCCAAAAAATAAGCAGTAGAGGCGTTGGTAACTAGTTCTAAGTGAACTGCTCCGGTGACCATACATACAAACAGCGAAATATAGAGTTTTCCAAAAATACATTTTTTGGCCTCAGGAGAATTTTTTCTGTAAACAAAAGGCCCGGAATAATCCACCCCCGTAAAGGCAAAAGGTCTAGCAGGCGCAGATCTAAAGTTGGGAAGATCACCCATGAGCTGAGTGGTAATTTTAGGGTTGGATTTAAAACATGGAATGCACTTCCGGATAACAGAGGTAACTTCATGGACTCCGTTTATGGGCCAATACCTTTCACGAATGACAGAAAGTAATGTACGAGTTCCAGCATGAAGATGCTGGTAATGATACTGACGAATGATTAGGGAAGTGACATGATGCTTTGAAGGAAGAATAATTGGGTGTTTTTTATCCTCGGAAAGATCAGCCAAAGATAAACGTCCTCCAACTCTCAGTAAACCATCAGTATCCAAAAAAGGGGCGAGTGAGGAAAGCCTACTCGATTTCTTAAGGGATTGACCTTGGGACAACACCTGGCATTCTTCAGAGAATATTTCTTGTTGAGTAAGCCATAAGATTTTTGTAGTGGCTAAACCTAATTCAGAAAGGGTTAAATATGGCTTAGGAAAAAGGGGTTGTTCTACCACAAAATATTTCCATCGAAGGAGATAAGCCATAACCCTCACCAATTTATGGAAAGAGGAATATCGCTGCAAGAGAAGGGGAGAGTCAGAAACGAGAAGAGAAGATCCAGTAATCTTACCAGCATCCGGCAAGTCTGATAACTCCGGAAGAGGAAAATTTGGCCAAGCGGAAGGTTCTTGCAGAAGCCAAGGGGGACCGTGCCAGTATAATGTCAGGTTAGCCAACATAAGAGGGGAACATCCCCGAGAAATGACATCTGCAGGGTTCTCCTTGCCAGATACATGATGCCATTGTTCAAAGTTAGACAATTGTTGAATTTTGGACACTCTATTAGCTACAAACACCTGCCAATGCGAGGGAGGTTTGGCAATCCATGCCAACGTGATGGCTGAGTCACTCCAAAAGTAAGTTTTGCTAAATCGGATTTTCAAAGATTGGCGGATTTTGACCGATAATTCAACCGCCAGAAGAGCAGCACAAAGTTCCAGTCGTGGCAAGGATAAGGATTTAAGAGGGGCCACCTTTGACTTAGCGCAAATTAAATTGGAAAAGAAATATGACTGGTCAAAATTGCGGCAAACAATATACGCACAACACCCATAAGCTTTCAATGAGCTATCGGCAAAGATGTGAAGTTCATATCCTCCACAGGAGGGAAAGGGAATAATCACTCGCGGGATAATAACATTGGAGAGATCTTCCAAACTATTTCTATAAGAAATCCAATTTTTTTGCAACTCTGAAGGAACTGGTTCATCCCAACCAGTTTTCAAGGACCAAAGGTCCTGCATGAAAAGCTTTGCTGTGACAATAATTGGCGCCAAAAATTGGAGAGGATCAAATATCTTTGCAATCTCAGACAAAATTTGCCGCTTAGTTTGCGGTTTGATGTCACTGAGATTAATTTTGAAAAAGAAAAAATCCTTTTGAGGACTCCAATAGATGCCTAGAGTTTTGATAGAATTACTTTCTTGAAGAAGCTCTACTGAGTCGTTATAGACTGAAGTTAATGGAAATTTAGAAAGAAATTCTTCCGAATTAGAGTTCCACTTGCACAAGGAAAATCCGCCTCCCAAAAGCAAAGCTGTCAAATCTTTAGAGACCTGCAGTGCTTCAGATACTGACTCAAATGAATGAAGAAAATCGTCAACGTAAAATGATGATTTTAACACTTCAGAAGCCTTAGGAGAATACAACGGGCCATCCTGTTCAGCAAGTAATTTCAACGTACGTATGGCTAAAAAAGCAGAGGGCTTTAGTCCATAGGTTAATGTTTTTAGCCGAAAAATCTTGACAGGTTTAGTAGGCTCGTCGCGCCAAAGAATTCTCTGAAGGTCGCACTGTTGTTGATCGACCAAAATCTGCCTATACATTTGCTTGATATCAGATATCACTGCGATAGGGAACAAGCGAAAATTCATCAAGACAGAAGAAATGTCAGATTGAATAGGAGGGCCTGATAATAATGTGTCATTCAGAGAAGTTCCATTGGCATCCAATGCAGAGCCATTAAAGACCACTCTTATGTTTTCCTTTAAAATCTCATTCTTCCAAACTGGATGATGATTGAGGTAAATGACTTCAGATGGGGTATAAGAAGCATCATCTTTCTTGGTAACAACCTCCATGTGATCAAGTGCCTCATATTCCTCCATAAATGTGGAGTATTGAGTTTTAACAACAGGGTCACGTTTAAATTTGCTTTCCACAGCATAGAGTGCTCTAAGAGCCCTAGGGTGTGTTTCAAATAAAAGAGGTGGATTATCCACTCGGGGCATTGTTACGACAAATCTACCCTCTGAATTGCGTTTGGTCGTTTCGCGAAACAGTTTTTCACACATTTCATTTTCAACCGAGGAAGGTGAAACTGAATCTATAGTTTCGATTTTCCAAAATCTTTCTAAGTTGTAATCGAGACTTGTATTGACAAAATGACATTGAGAGAAATTTTGAAATGACTTACGAGGGACTTGACCCGTTACTAACCAACCTAGCTTGGTATGATGAACAAACACTCCTGGTGATATTTTAACCTTAGAGCTAAGGAGACATTGCCAAAATACTTGGGCACTGAGAAGTATGTCTACCGGAGCGCTCGTATTAAATGTTGGATCCGCCAACTGAATGTTATGAGGAAATTGCCACTTTCTAATTTCAAAAGAATAACTAGGGGTGTTACTGCCAATAGTATCAATGGCAAGGCAATTCAACTGCAATGTTGTGTTACAATTCACAGTATCTTTGATGTGAACACGAACAAAATGCAAAGATTTAACATTGCTATTGTTAATACCGGTAACCTGAATTAATGTAGGTTGCTTGGGAAGACCAAGTTTCTTAATGAGACGCTCACTTATGAAGTCATGGGTGGCGGCATTATCCAATAGGGCACGTGCTTCAAGCCATCTACCAGATGAATCTTGAACTTTTAATAACACGGTTGATAGTAGCACCTGGGAACTACGAATTGAGCTAGAGCTCTGAGTATAAGATTGCGCATTAGCTCCTGGGGTTGCATCTTTAGAACATCCAGGGGAAGGAGCCTGACGTGGCTTTTCAAACCTATGAAGCAAGGTATGATGTTGAGCCTTGCAATGGGAGCAAGTATTTTTAGATAAGCAATCAGGCACCATATGCCTAGTTGACAAACAGTTGTAGCAATATCTTTTTTGAGCTATTAATTTGCGTCTTTCGTCGGTAGAAAGGGCTTTAAAGGCAACGCAGGAATATAACCTGTGAGGTGCTTTACAGAGAATACAATCCGTTGAATTATGCTGAACAGTAAAGACAGCAGATTTGTTTATTTTAGCACCGACTGGTTTCACAACATTAGATTTGTTATCTGCACTTCCTGACATATGACAGGCTACAGCTGACAAAACCTGACATCTATTATTCATAAACGTAAGCAACGAATCATAGGTATATGGCGTGTCATTTGTTAGTTCCCTCTCCCATGCCTTTAAGGTTGATGAATCAAATTTAGAAGTAACCAAGTGAATTAAGAATAGATCCCAATGCTCGACCGGTTGATTCAACCGTGCCAATGCTCTGACATGTAGTTGGACCGTGTCACTTAAGGCTCGCAGTGTTGACAAGCTTTCAGCTCGCAAGGTGGGCAGGCTAAATAAGGCTTGAATATGCCTTTGTAAACATAATTTTTCATTGCCATAACGGCCTTTAAGAAGCTCTATAGCAATGTTATAGTTTTCTCCTGTTAAGGGGAGTTCTCTTATAAGTTGAAGGGGTGGTCCCTGCAAAATGGATTTTAAGTAATGAAATTTCTGAATTTCTGGAAGTGTGGCATTATTATGTACTAATGAACTGAACAATTCAAAGAATGATTGCCACATCTCTTCCTTTCCTGAAAAGTGCGGAATTTCAATTTTAGGTAGCAATGGTTTGATACCATTCCCATGGTCGCTAATTCTTCCTTGAGTTTCCTCTACCTTCAACGCCAGGGTCAAAGTTCTAACTAATGCCACAGCCTGAGCATGTGTATCAAAGTAATTACTCTCTACTTCTTCCCTATCTGATTGATGTTCTGGACTTTTGATTTCAATTTCAAGTTGCACGAGATCATATTTCTCGTACGCCTGTTCAAAAGCTTTTAAACGCTGAGATATAATGTCAAGGTTTTGTTCCTCTTTCGGTAGAGTAGCTAAATATTTTTGAAAACGGGTGAGTTGACCTTTGTAGGCCGCCCGAGAGTTTAACAGTTTATCATCAATTATTGGTGGCATGGCTGGAAAAGTTGGAACAACTCACTCACCAAAGCTGCTTGTGGCACCAGACAGACCTGCTCTCCGGAAAGAAACCAGTTGTATAATATGCTGGGATTGTTTCCGCCTTCCCGCAGATCTCCCGCGCTAGCCACGATATACTGAAATGTATAAAACAAATATTAGATTACACCAGTTTTTTTTTTTGAATTGAATTTGTGGTCTCAGAATGAAGGTTCTGGGTTCGATCCGGGGTTGAGGTACCATGGAAAAGGGTGTACCTAATGGATGTGGTACATCCTAAGGGATTTAGACAGAATGAGGTTTCGGGCACAAGAGGTGATAATGAAGGACAGTGCGGGAAAAGACCAAAATGTTAAAACTTAGATTTAAATGATATTTATTTAATAAAAAGCAAATATTGGAAGGAATGAATAGCTTCAAGGAAATTACTTTAAAATTGACAATAAAAAATAGTAACAATTAAAAATTACTTGTTTCTCCAGGAAACGTAAATAGAGCTGTAACTAACTTTAAAGGATTAAATATAAAATTACTGAGTAAAAGAAGCATAATAATTTAAATTCATCCCAGTAGAATTAAAACAGAATACTCTTCTGACGGAAAGAATCCGGGCAGAGTGTAAGAAGTGAAACGGGTTACCACCTCTTCTAATGTACGATACAGGAAGTATCAGAACTCCTTAACCATCTTCCGAAGGTAGGCCGGCTGCCGGAGGTCATCAGTAGCTGGCGGTAATTTAGTGCGCCCGCTCGGGCTTGTGCGAGGTCAGTCAAGCATACTCCAGGGTTCCGGGTTCGGAACTAGAGCTGATGATGGTAGATTCTCCTTAAAAAAGCGACCAGCATAGAGAGGCTCTTGGTAATACCTCCCGCGGCTGGTGAAGTGATGTCCTTAGAATCAAGATTTGCAGAGTAGATCCGTGTTGAAGATTTTGGTTGAAGTGCAGGCTGATGAATTTAGACTGCCCGGCCAGGCAGCCAGGTCCAGCAGAGAGATTATGCCGGCGGAGAAGAGACTCCAGCAGCAAGAGGTACCCCGAGAGGGCAGTAACCCCAGCAGGTATGACGTGAGCAGGTGTGATCAGTTGAGAAGAGTGGACGAGAGTAGACACTGTAGGCCGGGAGACCTAAGGCTATATAGCGGTAGTGACGTCAGCGCGCCGAACCTTCTAGCATGAAGGTGTGGCGAGAGAGCAGCCAATCACAGCACAGCCCCATGCACATTGCGAGCGTTACCGCTGGAGAGAGCTCAGTACTCGTGAGAAAATGTGACGGTATGGTACGTCTAGAAAGACACTACAGAAAAAAGGTGAGTTGACATGAATATTACAGAAAAGCAATTAAACTGAAACACCAATATTAAACAAATCAGAACACCGCGTTCAGACTGCAATTCACGAAATTAAAAATAATGGGGCAGAAAAATTGAACGTGTGTTTCACACCGTAAGGGAAACATAGCCAACAAAAAACATTCGCAAAGCGAACACCCAGGAGATTCCCGTAAGCTCGCTAGATAAATATTTAGTGTCTTTCGTGACGTCGTCGACGACGTCATAAATGCCGCCATTTTGTTATTAGGGGAATTTTATACGGAAATATAACGCGATCTGTACTAGTCCCGTCTCATCAATTGCCTGAAGGTTAGGGATACTCGGTAGTATGGATGGACATGTGCTGATAGAGCTCCCTCCTCGTAGTGTATGTATTTGTGCACTTCACGCAACAAAACGTCTCCTCTGTAGAGTGCGTCGACAAATGAACATACAGTTCTGGTCGCTTTGCGAACGATTTACCACATACACTGCAGGGATAATGTTCATCAACTGTGTGTTTTGCCATATGTCGCTCGAAATTACGCTGGTAAACAAATCCTAGGCCACAAATAATACACTTGTAAGGGTCTCCACGGTGCTCTAACATGTGATTTTTCAAAGTGAGAAGGTTGAGACACCCTGCACCACATATTAAGCATTTATACCGATATTCACCTGTGTTCCTTATTACCAGACGCCGGTCACGACTCTGACGCACAGCAAAGCGGTTACAACACACTGTACATTCGTAAGGTTTTCCTCCTGTGTGATCTGAACCGAGCCTCTGTAACTCAGATGGACATGAAAATGTTTTTCCGCATGTAGAACATAAATGAGATTCCTTCGCATGCACTTCAATATGGGTTCCATAACGAGATTTGGAGGCAAATCTTCTTCCACAAATAGAACATTTATAACGTTCATTTAAGTGTGTTTGAATATGGGTCTTCAGTACGAAACGATCACAGAACTCCTTCTTACAAATATCACAGGTGAATGGTTTGCCGTTAACATGTGTGTAAATGTGTTCTAAAAAGCCGTCCTTACGAGAATACTCTTTTCCACACTTACTACATGAATATAGCCGTAATACCGTATGAGGCACTGGATGATCCTTGTCGTCTGATGGGCTTAAAAACGAATCACGAGCGATGTGTGAACAACATTCCGCAGAGTGTTGATTCAATGTAGATGGGGTTTCGAAGGTTTTGGAACAGAATTCACATGAAAGCTCAATTTCCGCTCTTAAATGGGTAATTGAATGTTGCTCCAATACAGTCGAGGAATCTGTTGTAGAATACATTTTACTGGAGATTTTACCTAATTCATCAAGATTAGCAGTGTGCCCAGGAATTCGCTGTTTGCCTAATGTCTTTCCACGGTCAATTCTCTTATTTCTTATCTTCTGCTTGTGACTGAAGAGTGGGGGAGTGGTACATGGTTTGCTGCATAAAGGGCTGGAATCCACCTTGTCCCTGTTAGTATGAGTATTTATATGTTTCCGAAAACCTGTTATACCATTAATACTTTCCCTACATATTACACAGGAATATACATTATCTGTAGAATGTACTACCATATGTTGCACCAGGCAGGTCTCCTTCTTGAAGGTTCTCGCACACAGGACACAATCCCAGCTCTTACCACTGTTTATTAGATTCACACTGCTTGTTTCAGCTGGTATCTCATCCTCTTGGTTATTTTCCTCTACCACCGATGCCCAGGCCATGGCAATGTCAATATTTCCAGGATTAAATGAAGGTTCGATTCTGTAAATGCAAAGAAAATATTATTGCTACAAAAAAGTTGGTTACACTAGAACAGCGACCATAAGTATTATCGGTATATACCCTAAATCACTCAGAAATCATTTAAGTAGATTTCCAACCGAAAAAGGGCTATTAGGAGTTGATGTTAACGATTATCCTTCATGGACGGATTAATAGAGTAAAAAGGAAATTGATCATATTCAATCGTTTTGCTCGGCATTGACTGAAAATTCACTAAAACTGCAAATAAACGTGTAGAAACAAAAAATAAAATCTATAAAATATTAACATAACATATATAGGCACCCAAAAAAATCAAATAAACAACACGTCGACAGATACATGCAAGTCTATTAATTTGGTGTTTTTTGCACGAATAATGATGTAGCCTATACACTATTCCACACTTAGCGAAGAACGCGATTAATAATAGCACAATATATACGGTAACCTTAACTTACAATATCTCTTTATAGAGCTTCCACGAATCAACATATCACGGAAGCTTAGACGTACGGAACTTCCGATCCGCGAGTATCCATATAATTTTCATTGACAATGAATCGTCAGTTATTATTTTCTTTATATTATTTCGGAATATGGTTTTGGTTTTAGGTGTTCAACCTATGAATAAGATATAGAGGGGTGGCTTTTCATGGATGTACCAAAGCATTCTCATTAATGAATAGCTTGTACAACATCGCAACAATTACTATGCCTACGAAGTGTGAGAGTTGCACATTTCAAACGTCAACGCTCTTGCAAATCTTGGACCATAATGGTGTTAAGTTGGTGTCATACGGTCATATTGGTGTTATATAAAACATTTAATGCAGCCAAGTGGCCATTGGTTTACAAAAATACTATTTACTAAAACTTAATTTCTTTTGATAAGCATAATCACTGATTGTCCTTGTTCTTTTTGTACAGATCTCCAAGTGGTCATAGTGATCGCATGCATGTCCGCACAGTTGACACTTGCATGTAATTGAAGGCTCATGATACGTCTTGTTGTGACAAATGATGTAATGGAAGCCGTGTACTGCCATTCTTGTATAGACGTGAGGCATTTCAAAGTTTGCTTTCATCCATGATCGATCAATGCCAAAAACTCCGGATTAACGTCTTCTCGCCTTTGGATGAGTGTTGCCAATAGGTTCTCTGATGCATTTGTGTTGGGTAGATGTATTTGTGTCCTAAGATCTTCTATGAGGAAGGATTCTCCTGCCAGGATATAAACTACTCTGGATCTTGTTGTCTTTGAAACTCCAATTGCTTTCTTAATGTACTGCTTTTACTCTTTCTAATATGGAGAGGTTTTTCATTGAGAGATACGGCCAGATAATTTCTAAGCCATACGCCAATATTGGCAGTATTTTTGCTTTAAATAGAGACATTGCTGTCTCTAATCTGAGAGATCTTATATAACTTATTCCATGCATAGCCATTATTGCATGTGTAGCTTTTTTTAATACATGTTTAATGAAACACTTAGCGGTTGTTTGAAATGTGTTATATATCAGACTATTATAAGCAGTTGCTATATGGTCATTATATAAGTACACTGGTGTCCAAAATTAAAGCAACAAACGGAAATGTTGCAAGGTTGCGTTTATTTGGCCACAAAACAGGCGATAGTAAAGTATCAACAATTAAAGAATACAGAAAGTAAACCACTGCAACATACATAACAGTAGACAAAAATGATCTTAGTTTTTTCCAACTTCATGGATTTGCACACACATTCCGACTACTGGTTAATGTGCGTGGTAGCATGCTGAGCTTCTATGCGCAAGATCGTGGGTTCAAGACCAGCCGAAATAGTCAGATTTCTTAAGTGCGTTCAAAATCCCTCAGTATGACTTCCTTCGGAAGGGAAGTAAATCCGGCGGGCCCATGTCATAGATTTACGGTATGTCATGTAAAAGATCCATCCACTAATTACAATTGTGTGAAGCTAAATCTGTAGGTAAAATTTGAGTAACGCCCTATTAAATTCCAACGTTCATAGCCAGGTGCCGGTTCCGGAGGCATCTAGTAACCAAGTTCACAGTTAGGTGGCGTTGACGGTACCGTAGCATTTGGTAACAAAAGTAGGAACTGCTTGAAATTGATCATCTGCAGTCCTTACCCGAATTACAGATAACACACACTAATACAGCCATCACAATTAACACCGGTTATCAGACAGATTATACACACACCCAAAGTACACAGGGCTACATGACCGAGTTGTCGCAGCCCCTAAACCGAGGAACCAACCTACCAATACAGGCCTGACAACGGCTGGTCGTGTGGCGAATGAGGTTTCATGTTGAGGCAATAACGCCCATTCTTCATGCAGAGCAGCTCGCAAGTCTTCGGGAGTGGTTGTTGGATGCAACTCGACTACTTATTGCGTCCCAGACATGCTCTATGAGATTCAAATCAGAAGAGCGAGCAGGCCACACCATGCGTGCAATATCTTAAGTTTCCAAGAAAACATCAACCACCTGGTTGAGGTCAGGCATTATCATCCATCAGTACGAAGTCTGGCCCACAGCACCTCGCAATAACCGAACATGAGGTCCCAAGATCTCGTCACGATATCTGACAGCAGTTAAACCTTGCCAATTTACTCATACAATTTCCTGAAGAGGTGTTCGAATAGTCAACATAATTACTGCCAACACCATTAAGGATCATCCTTGATATCGGTTTCTTTCCACAATGTTTGGGTCCCGAAATCGTGTTCCAGGTTCTCTCCAGATGCGAATACGTCGAGAATCACTCTCCAGACTAAATCGGGACTCATCTGTGAAAAGAACATTGGCCGACTGTTCGACCGTCCATTCGGCCGACTGTTCGACCGTCCATTCGGCATGTTGACGTCTCCAGTCTAGATGTTCCGTTCGGTGCAGACGCGTCAGGGGTGCGCATACAGCAGGACTCCGACAATAAAGACCATTCTGCCGAAGCCTTACGTGCACTGCCTCGAAACAACTGGTTCAGTGGATGCTGCGAGGTCAGATGCCAGTTGCCATGCAGTACTACGGCGGTACCGTCGGGCCCTTATAGCCAAAGAAACGGTCCTCTGTTCTGATGTCACACGTGGTTGGCCCTGCCCTGGTCTTCGGGATACATTTTCGGTCTCTACAAACTCGCCACATCCGGGAAACAACGGACCGATTCACATTAGACCATCGGCCCACATCGCTTTGCGACTGTCCTGCTTCCATTCTCCCTATGGCCCTCCACTGCAGAGGGTCTTCTACGCGTATTCTCTCTGCCATACTGCACCATGTGTTCACAGCGAGTGTGATGTGTAACTACCCAGTAAACAGATGCGCTGACGGCATCGTTGGCATGGTTGTACGATGACAGGAATGCCATATTCCGTGCAGAACACGATTGTACGAACATTTGTTGAACGTTTTTCCAATTATATCATGAATTAGCCACAGGACGAAGAAACAGCAGTTTGTTGCTTTAATTTTGGATACCAGTGTATGGTATGCATTAAGTTGACCCGTTCAACTTCTCTACTCAGATTTACAAAAGATGGTCGGTTGAAAGCTGTCATCCCCTTGAAGGGTGAGGTAATAATAATAATAATAATAATATCGTATGGCCTCAGGTGCCCGGTGAAAACTTGGTTAATTGACACCCAGTGGGCAGCTTGCGTGTCGAATTTAATGCTCCTTGGAGCGCTATGAATGTCAAGGAGGTTAGATATCTAAGCTCCCTGACGCTATAGCGCTTTCTAGTAGAGAAATTAGGAACTTTGTGTTGGCGGAAAATCCCGAGATAAATTTTGCCATTATGAACACGGCCTACTGAATCCAAATGGGTTCTTTAACATGCCAACAACGTATAACATGAGTATCGTGAATTTTGTCGTCTTTCAAAAAATCACTTACCACGGCCAGGAGCGAACCTGCAAGCTTGGGGTTGGTTGACCGATACTATAACCACACATCCACCGTGGCAAGCGAAGGGTGAGGTGAGGAGTGGAGACGAGAGGGGTAACGGTCTCCATAGCAACAGCGAGCAATGTTGCAATGAATGCCGAGACAGCAGTAAACACATGGTTTAACTCATTGTGTCTTCACTCGCACGGTCGTTAGACCGTCAGACAGGGGGGCTAACTTCCCCAGTATTTGTGTCTTCCTGCAAGCCTGTTGGAATGTTATGAGTCATGATCTGCCACAGTGGCAACGCAGCATTTCCCCACGTGCTAGCTTTGACAGCTGTCAACGACCATTATTGGTAATTCAGAGTATAACATATGGCCGTGGTGGATAAAGGCTACGATGTGTATAACATTTACATGGGATTCTTTAATATTCATATTTAACTAAGAATTATTAGACTATATATATATATATATATTTCAAATATTGTAAGAATTTTATATTTGATACATCCAACATTGCTTAGTCTTCATCAGGAAAAAATGGAAATTGTTAGTTACTAGACCAACCAACCAGTTGACGAAAAAGAAAAATGTTCATTTACATTTTTAACCTAGTGTGTGTAAACTAATAACTGACAGGTTAGCTCATTTTGCATGCAATATGGAGGTCAAAACCTTTTAATGGAGTCAAAGAAGATATTTTCAGAATCTTTGG
The DNA here is from genome assembly GCA_946902985.2 of Meconema thalassinum. NCBI lineage: Eukaryota > Metazoa > Arthropoda > Insecta > Orthoptera > Tettigoniidae > Meconema > Meconema thalassinum. The sequence goes on from OX336394.1 coordinate 417,301,629, forward strand.
CAGTAACGTAGCCTAGATGCCAGAGAAGTAAATTGAAAGAGCCGCATACTTACTACGGTGTATAATCGCTCTGTGAAAAAAAAAAACTTGTCAAGATTGGTGAGAAAGTTTTCCATTTTTCCAGCGGAAAACTAATAAGGTAGTATTTGGAGATGGAACCATACCTATCAAATATCGCGTTCTTGAAATATGTGAATTAGGTCTGAAACGTGGAGTGCGACAATCCAACCTCTTCATGTGCGTGCTGGAGAACATATTCCGTAAGATTAAGTGGACAAACAAACAAGGAATAAGCATATCTGGCAATCGGCTAACAAACTTAAGATTCGCGGATGACGTAGTACTCTTTGCAAAGTCACCAGGAGAACTTCAAAAGATGCTACATCAACTCAACGCCCAAAGCAAAGCAGCAGGCCTGTCAATGAATAACATAAATACACATGGATTGACAAACAGTGCAGAAACCCCAGTCTCTGTGGAAGGAAGAACACTACCATACGTAAAGGAATATATATATTTGGGTCAACTTATCTCAATCAAGGACAAGACCGGAAAAGAGATAAAAAGAAGAATTGCCTTAGCGTGGAAAAGATTCTGGTCACTACAATTCATACTCATGGACAGGAAGCTGAGCAGAAGATTGAAGTTTGAGACACTAGAATCATGCGTCTTCCCAACATTATTATATGGAAGCCAAACGTGTCAGCTACGTGCAGACAGAAAAACACACTTCAAGTAAGTCAAAGGAAGATGATACGTAAGATACTTGGAGTAACAAGGTCAGACAGGATATCAAATGAGAAACTGGCACAAATGTCATCAACGACGGATATCGCAGAAAAAGCCATGAGACAAAAATGGAAATGGGGAGGCCACATCGCGAGGATACGTTCAAAGGAACGACGAAATTCGACATGCAAGCTGCCCTCTGGGTGTCAATTAATAAAGCTTGCACCCGGCACCCGAGGCCATACGTCCTGCATAGTCTGATAGACGATGTTCCCCAAGGACTGTACCTAAATTATAGCTGTAAATTTCAAATCTTTTCGCAGTTGCCAAGTACCGAAGTGTTGCCATTAAACGTTCCTCGGGTGAAATAGATATCCCTCTAGGATATTGCTACATGACCGCGTTATCGCAGCCGCTAAACTAAGGAACCAACCTAGGATATTACCGGGCCTACGATTGAGAGCAGTCCTTGGAATGAGACGGTACTCATACGGAGATATTTTTTGAAGTCCTACGTTTCTATGGCTTTACTCACACAGCAGTTTGAGGTGGAAAAAAATTGGCCCGCATTTGAGGTCAATCTTCACTCCATATTCGTATTTTCCTTGGATAACGCTGGTCTCTCTCATCTTCTGATATTAACGGGTCCTCCACTCCACAATTTCGTCGTTCCTTTGAACGCTATGAAAGTCAAGGAGGTTAGATATCTAAACTCCTTGACACTACAGCGCTTTCTAGTAGAGAATGGAGGAACTTTGTGTTGGCGGAAAATCCCGAGATTAATTTTGCCATTGAACACGGCCTACTAAATTCAAATGGGTTCTTTAACATGCCAACAACGTATGACATCCATGTTGTGATTTTTGTCGCCTTTCAAAAATCACTTACCACGGCCAGGGGCGAACCTGCAATCTTGGGGTTGGTAATCCGACACGTTAACCACTCACAACAAATCAAAATTTATGATATCGAACACCTCCTGATGCTTGGAGAGGAATAGTTCTGAGAAATCTTTCTGGGTTATCTTTGTGCAACCCGGTAAACACGGCAAGCTAAGCCAGCGTCGAATGGCGCTGATCGCAGGCGGGCGTACACGGTTCAGTCGGTGGAGGCGCGCACTTTTACACTTCTAACAAACATGTTCAATAATGTGTACTTACACTCTTGTAACATACATCTGATATCTTCTGATGAAATAATGGACAACAATCCCATCTAATTTTTGTTCTGTAAGAACACAACGTTGTATGTTAACTTTTTAGCCTATTTTCATATGAAGAAATAGGCTTAAGAGATCAGCTTTTGTCCGTGTGTGCGTGTGTATATGTGTGTGTGTCTCCATAATAAAATCTAACCGGCTGGAGCGATTTCAATGAAACTCGGTAAGGTCATAGTACTATTTTTTCCGACCCCGACCGTGTCCTTCAAATTTTGGTCTCACGAATCCAAATATTTCAACGGCATTCTATATCTCCGAAACTATTGCTGATATCACCCTGAAATTTTGTACGGTGATGAAGGGCACTACTAGACGTTTACCTATGTGACTTTGAAAAACCTGTTAACTACCAAACGAACATGGCGGCCAAGCAAATTTGAAGCATTTAAATAGACATTTCTCGCGATTTAACCATCCGAACGCTGTGAAACTTGGTACAGCAAATGATTATACGCATTGTAACGCACTGATATCTAATTTAGTTCAATTGTTTATATATCCTAATGATGGCGGCAGTGCGAAATTTTAAAATTAAGTTTTTATTTCTTGTGTCCCAATCATACGATCGAAGTCAACGTTTGAATAATGAACCTACGCAATAATCATCATCTAATAATACACAACTCTAAGGCCTATATAAATTTAAATCCGACATGGCGACCATCCGAAATATTGGACGGTTCTCAATATCTACTAATCTATGACAGCAATCAAACTGAAATTGTTATATTGGTAGAGGCTATAAACACAAGATCTACTATGGGACTTTCAATAACCTGGTGAGCACAAATCCAACATGGCGGCGACGCGAAATTTAAATATGTAAATAGACTTGGAGAGAACTGGAAACGGCTATAGACAAGATGAAAGGAGGAAGGGCACCAGGCGTGGACGAAGTGAGTGTTGAAATGGTGAAGGCAGCAGAGGAGGTTGGGAAACAGTGGCTGTACCGTGTGATGAGGGTGATATGGAAGGAGAAAAAGACCCCAGAAGATTGGAAGAAAGGATTAATTGTCCCAATATTTAAGAAAGGAAGCAGAAAGGAGTGCAGAAATTATAGGGGAGTCAAACTCATACCACACTGTGCCAAGACATATGAGAAGATATTAGAAAGTAGAATACGAGCCAATGTGGAGAGACAATTGAGAGAGGAGCAGTATGGATTCAGAGCTGGGAGATCAACAGTGGATCTCATATTTTCAGTGAGACAGCTCCAGGAACACCACTACGAATTTGGAGAGGATCTGTTGATGACCTTCCCGGACATCGAAAAGGCCTATGATAGTGTGTGTAGGGAGAAGGTTTGGGAAGCAATGGAAAACATGGGAGTGGAAAAAGGGACTGTAGGCAGAGTGAAGGAGATGTATTGTGGAAGTGTGAGTTGTGTGAAAGTTGGAGGGGAAAGAACAGACTGGTTCAGACAAATGAGTGGCCTGAAACAGGGTAGTGCACTGTCATCCCTTCTCTTTATTGTGGTTATGGACGAGGTAATGACACGGGTAGCAGGAAAGATAGGAGAAGATAAGATGAAAGCAATGGTGTTTGCAGATGATCTCATGGTCTGGGGAAACAAGGAGGAGGAAATTCAAGAGCAACTGAAGACTTGGGAAGAAACATTGGGAGAGTAAGGATGGAAGTTCAACATCTGTAAATGTGAGATCCTGTTAACAACCAGGAAAACGGACAGACCAATGAGTGGGATAACACTTGGAGGTGGACAGCTGGAGAAGGTGGAAAGTCTCAAGTACTTGGGAAGTAGAGTGGAGTAAAATGGGAGAAATGACAAAGAGATTACGGAACGTGGCAGACAGGCAGAAGCATTTCTGAAAAGCATTAGGAGCTTAGTTTGGAATACAGATGTCCCACAAAAAAGCAAGGAAGTGTTATACAGAAGCTACTATATCCCGATACTGACCTATGCATCAGAAACGTGGACAATGAAGAAAAGAGACATAAGCAGAATACAGGCAAGTGAAATGAAGTTCCTACGAAGTAGGATCGGAGTAACAAGAAGAGACAGGGTGAGGAATGAGGGAAATAGTGAAAGAGGAGCCCTTGCAGTGTACGATTGAGACTTCAAGACTGAGGTTGTATGGACACTTAAAGAGAATGGAAGAGAAGAAGATTCCCAAGAGGATACATGAGATGCAGATGCAGAAGAAACGACCAGGGGGAAGACCAAGAGATAGATGGCTGAAAGGAGTGGAGGAATGTGTCAAGAAGAGAGGCGAGGACTGGACTAGAGTGACAGCGGAGAGGTGGTGGGAAGAAAGGACTAAGTGGCGAGGCTTATGTTCCAAACAGACCCAGCCTGGGGCTGGAAACTGTACAAGATCATGATGATGAAATAGACGTTTCTCGCGATTTAACCATCCGAGCCCAGTAAAACTTGGTACGGCAAATGCTTGTACAAATTCTAATCCACTGCCATCTAATTTATTTCAATTGTTTTCATAACCACAAGATGGCGGTTGTGCGAAATTTTAATATCTCTTTTTTTGTCTTCGGTCTCATCATGCGGTTGAAGTTTGAATAATACACCTACACAATAATATTCATGTAATAGTATATAACTCCAAGGCCTACAAATAAAAAATCCAATATGGCGACCATCCGAAATATTTGGACGGTTCTCAATATCTATTAATCTATGACAGCCATCAAACTGAAATTGTGAATGTTGGTAGAGGCTATAAATTAAATGTTTAAAATTATACGCCAAATAAATACTCAACATATATATTTTTTATATATAGGACATGTTTCGACTTTCAATGAGCTCATCTTCAGCTAAAATATAAAATCAATTAAGAACTAAACGAAAATAGTATATATGTACATACATCTAAATAAGAAATTGAATGTTAATGATACAATTGTAATAAAATGAAATAAAATACTAAAATGGATATCCTCACAATACAGTATTAAATAAAACAAAATATAATATTGGTCCTTTTAAAATAATTTTTCAAAATGCAGTTAAAAAGCGAGAAATATTACTGGTGATTGTAAATAAATGTTAAGCTATTTATATATATACACCGCGGACAGGCCAACAAGGACCACGCAAATATCACTTCTTTATAGGTCTAGTTTCCTTCTTTCTCTTCCAGAAGTCTTTCATCCTGGTCGACTGTGCAGCTCTTCTTTCAGCAGTCCATTCTCCTCTGTTGAGATTTTTCTTCTCCCCGACAAGAATTTTGAGACCAAAAATTTTTTTTCTGTACTCTATTCGATTTAGACAATCTTCTTCAGTAATTTTGAATTTTTGAAGTTCTTCTTTCATTTGTTTTACATAGCCTCCTTGTCCTTTATAGTTCCAGATTTTATCAAAAATTTGTTTGTTTAACCTTGAGCAATCCATGCGGACCATATGTCCGTAGAACTGAAGTCGCCGTTTTCTGATCATCACTTCAAGGTTGTCGATTTTACTATAAATTTCTGCATTCGATCTCAGTCTATAACCTTCCTGTGTTTTCCTAGGACCATAAATCCTTCTTAAAATTCTTCTTTCTATCTTGAGCAAATTCTCCATTCCGGTTATATTTGTAGTTTCCATGCCGTACAAGATGACTGGTCTAACAACAGTATTAAAATGTCGTAATTTTGCATTGATAGACAGGTTCTTTTTATTGTATATATTTTTTGTACAAAAATTTAATCTTTCCAATTTCCCTTTTTTGTTCTCGATTGCCAATTTATCCGTCCCATTGCTACTAATTATTTCTCCAAGATATTTAAATCGGTCAGTGACCCTGGTGCTCCCATAATTTGTTTTTATCATTTTCTTAGTGTATTTCTGATCACTTGTCATCATCTCTGTTTTTACCAACGAAATCTGTAAGCCCGCTTTTTCCGCCGTTTCTTTTAACTGATCAATTTGGTTAATAGCTTCTTGTTCTGATTCAGCAAACAACGCTACGTCGTCAGCAAATGCTAAACCTTTGACTCTGAGGTTCTTATTCTTTGTACCAATTTTAGCACTTGAATCGTTCTTCTCCCAAAACGTCCTCATGACTTTATCCAAGACCAAATTGAAAAGCAGTGGTGATAGACTGTCCCCTTGTCTTAGCCCAGTTTTTACCTCGAAGGGCTCGCTAACTTCATTTAAAAATTTGACTCTGGAAATCGTATTAGTTAATGTAAGTTTTATTAAATTTATGGTTTTTTGATCAACTTGGTATTCCTTCAATGTGTCAAAAACAGTATCCCTATCCACTGAATCATACGCTTTCTGAAAATCAACGAATGAGATAAAGATATTCTTTGGCCTGTTGTTGTAATATTTTAATATCAATTTTAAACTAAGAATTTGTTCTGCACACGATCTATTCCTTCTGAAACCTCCTTGGAACTCGCCAAGCTGTGGTTCGATCTGTGGTTCAAGTCTGTTTAAAAGTAATTTGGCAAATATTTTATATGTGACAGACAACAATGAGATCCCCCTATAACTATTGACATCAATTTTTGAGCCTTTTTTATGTAGTGGATGAATTAAGGCGATTAACCAGTCTTCTGGAATTGCTTCCTCAATCCAAATTTTCTGGAATAGATTTGTCGTCGCTATTAAAAATTCATCATCTACAAGCTTCCACATTTCTGCAATTATTCCATCCTTGCCTGAGGCTTTATTGTTTTTAAGTGAGTTGATAATACATTTAACTTCATTTACATCTGGGGGCGTAGAGTCAAAATTTTGTGTTGTAAATTTGAAACTCAACTTGTCTGTCGGTTTTGGACAATTTAACAACTTCTCAAAATACGCAGCCAAGATATCACAATTTTCCTTGTTGTTTAATGCTAGCGTACCATCTTCCCTTTTGAAATTTAAACTCGGCGCTGAATATCCAGTGATTTCATTCTTAAATGCTCTATAAAACAATCGGGTGTCATTTTTCTTAAAATTGTCGTCCATTTCCATTATTTGGTCCTTCATATATTTTCTTCGAATCGTTCTTAAAGTCTGGTGGGCCATTTTCCTTAATCTTTGTACTTCCTCTAAATTTTCTGGAGTCTTGTTCCCGTTCCACTTGTGCCAAGCACAATGTCTTTCTTTGATCACTCTTTCACATTGTTCATTCCACCAAGCATGTTTCCTATAAAAGTTCAACGGTGCAATTTCCTGAGCTGGTTCAAGAAGGTTATTAGTAACATCATTCCAATTGGTTGGTATTTTAAGTTTTCCTTGAAATTCTATCCTTTTTTCATTTGTAAGAACCTCTCTATTAATTTTCGGAATTTTAATTCTAGTTGTATTTTGTTTGCGTGTAAAAGTTATGAAATTCATCTTGATTTGAGAAAGGTAATGATCTGAAGTTACATTAATGGATTTTCTGACCTTGACATTTTGAATTTCTTTGAAACAATTTCGAGAGATAGCTACATGATCTAGTTGAAACTCACCCAGCAACGCATTTGGGGAGACCCATGTTTTCTTTTTACTTGGTTTTGCTTTAAAATGTGTGGACATAATCTTTAAGTTTAGATGTTCACAGAGTTTAACCAATCTCTCACCATTCCTGTTGGTTCTATTGTGAGCGGGATATTTACCTATTATATCAGAAAATTTTCTCTCAGATCCAAGCTGAGCATTGAAATCTCCAAGTAAAATTTTTACATGATTAGAAGGAATTTTGAGAATTTCGGCTTCTAACTCGTCCCAAAATTCATCAACTTTCTCTGGATTCATTTTATTATCCTTATTTATAGGAGCATGGGCGTTGATTAGCGTGTATCTCTTATTGAGAGATTTTATAGTTAGAAAAGATAGTCTGGCATTCACACTTCTAAAAGCGATAACTGCGTCCAAAAATTTCTTGTTGACCATAAAAGCTGTTCCAAGATGTGGCATGTTCTTCATCACTCTCTTCCCAACTTTTCCTTTGAAAATTCGGAAGTTGTCAGATTCAAAGGTGTCCTCATCCAAGAACCTGGTCTCTTGAAGGGCTAATATTGTAATGTGATGTCTATGAAGTTCTGTTGTTAGTTGTTTTAATTTTCCAACCTGAATTAAGGAATTCACATTGTATGTTCCAAAAAAATATTTTCTCATTTTCTTGAATCTTGAACTGTTCTTGTGGTGCTCCGATTCACCATAATGTAACCCTAAACTGCTAGGCACCCTGGAATCCGATTTACGCCTAGCATTGTCTTCAGGGTAATCATGACCAATAGAAGCTAAATCCATGATATTAAAGTAAATGTGGGTTGGACAAAGTCCAACGTTATACAACTAAGATTGTGAGTCCTAGAGGTTGCCTCAAGATGTGTTCTGGCTCTTATTTTACGGCTTAAGCCAACCCTCCTCCTTTCTCCGGGCTTGGGACCGGCAACAGAAACTACTGAGCTACTCAATCCACCCAGTAGATCCTGCAGGCGGAGTTGTTAAGCTATTTAATAAAAATGTTTTCAAAATAATATAAATTAAATAATTTAGAAAATTAAGTTCTAAAATCAACAATTAATTCAGTTCAGTGCTTGAATGAATAAGCTAAATATTTCTTCAATACGGAGTTTAAACATTTTGGATAGGTGCCAACCAGTTAATATGCCGACATGAAAATAACCTGCTAGGAAAAAATAAAATATGTCAGAAAATGATTTTATATAAATAAAAGAAATAAAATTAACCAGCCAGCATATGAGTGTGCTAAAATCTACTTTATATAATTTATTATAACCTACCTTCATGTATAGGATGGAGAATTCGGTGTGATTTGTATAAGAGAAATGCCCGATCTGTAATAGGCGACAATTCTAATATTTATCCAAACGTTATGCTTACAATGAAAGCAAGATTCAAATAGTTGAATAACGCCATTAATTGCTTCTCTTTACTTGTCAAATGTTGTAAGGTTTTGTATGTATCTTCATGAATGTAAACGTCTATGAAGAAAGAATGGATAAAATAAAGTAAATGATTTGATTTATGAGGAGGTATTAACTGCATTTATTATATTATTATGTATTCTCACCATTATATAGTCCTCCCGTAGTAATGCAAATGCAATTTTATAACCTATATTATGTTTTTTGCGTTCAGATCGATGAAGTTAAGTCATAGATGGCATGTCATTATTAGAATCTTGGTGAATATATATCTACTATATAAAGCTCAAATACCACTCACTCACTGACTCATTCATTCATCACGAAATCTCAGAAACCACAGAATGGATTGGAATGAAATTTGGTATCCAGCTTCCTCAAGGGCCGCAAACGCCCGCTAAGAAAGGATTTTTGGATATTCAGGTTCTAAAGGGGTGTTAAAGGGGTAGACCTGCATTTCATTGAATAGCAATATCTCCCGATTGCTTTCATTGGGGGATGTGATACTCGGCATATAAACTCATCATTAAAAATAAGAAGACACGTGTCTGAGGGTTTTTCGATGTGGTGTATATTATGAGGTGAAAGGGGTGAAAAGTGGGGGGTTGAAGGATTCCTAACGGAGCGTGTATCTCTTAAACGACATAGGCGAGGAGTTTGGAACTCAGCCGAAAACAATCAGCATAAAAAATAACTAAACAGGTGTTTGACGTTTTTTCATAAATCCAAATTAAGGGGCCCATGGGGAGGGGTGAAATTATGGGGGAGGGGGGAAACGTAATATGTCTGAGTGTAAAATTATACATGGCCTGTGTTGTAGACAATAACACATTACATATTTTTTGTCTCTTGCTATTTCATCATACGACGAATACTTAGGGAGTTATTAATGATTTTGTATTTTTGGCCGGAATTTTCTAAGTCCCAGGAATGACATAAAAATTGATTCGAATGAAATTTCAAAAAATAGTTTTTTTTTATATTTTTATTATATTTTTCACGTCTTTTAGGGTCCGAAACCAACATGATATTTTGATGTTTTTTTCGTCCCATGCATTTTTGGTTCCAGGTGATAGAATTATTTTCCACTAGGACCGATGCTTATCCAATTTAAGGGGCCCATGGGGAGGGGTGAAATTATGGGGGAGGGGGGAAACGTAATATGTCTGAGTGTAAAATTATACATGGCCTATGTTGTAGACAATAACACATTACATCTTTTTTGTCTCTTGCTATATCATCATACGACGAATACTTAGGGAGTTATTAATGATTTTGTACTTTTTGGCCGGAATTTTCTAAGTCCCAGGAATGATATCAAAATTGATTCGAATGAAATTTCAAAAAATAGTTTTTTTAATACTTTTATTATATTTTTCACGTCTTTTAGGGTCCGAAACCAACATGATATTTTGATGTTTTTTTTCGTCCCATGCATTATTGGTTTCAGGTGATAGAATTATTTTCCACTAGGACCGATGCTTATCTACTATATAAAGCTCAAATACCACTCACTCACTGACTCATTCATTCATCACGAAATCTCAGAAACCACTGAACGGATTGGAATGAAATTTGGTATCCAGCTTCCTCAAGGGCCGCAAACGCCCGCTAAGAAAGGATTTTTGGATATTCAGGTTCTAAACGGGTGTTAAGGGGGTAGACCTGCATTTCATTAAATAGCAATATCTCCCGATTGCTTTCATTGGGGGATGTGATACTCGGCATATAAACTCATCATTAAAAATAAGAAGACACGTGTCTGAGGGTTTTTCGATGTGGTGTATATTATGAGGTGAAAGGGGTGAAAAGTGGGGGTTGAAGGATTCCTAACGGAGCGTGTATCTCTTAAACGACATAGGCGAGGAGTTTGGAACTCAGCCGAAAAAAATCAGCATAAAAAATAACTAAACAGGTGTTTGACGTTTTTTCATAAATCCAATTTAAGGGGCCCATGGGGAGGGTTGAAATTATGGGTGAGGGGGGAAACGTAATATGTCTGAGTGTAAAATTATACATGGCCTATGTTGTAGACAATAACACATTACATCTTTTTTGTCTCTTGCTATTTCATCATACGACGAATACTTAGGGAGTTATTAATGATTTTGTATTTTTTGGCCGGAATTTTCTAAGTCCCAGGAATGACATAAAAATTGATTCGAATGAAATTTCAAAAAATAGTTTTTTTTAATACTTTTGTTATATTTTTCACGTCTTTTAGGGTCCGAAACCAACATGATATTTTGATGTTATTTTTTTTCGTCCCATGCATTTTTGGTTTCAGGTGATAGAATTATTTTCCACTAGGACCCATGCTTATCTATCTATTTAACTAATGTTATAACAGGATTACAAATGTTATTGCTGGCGAAGCCGCGGGTAACAGCTAGTATATATATATATTGTGCCCAAATCCAGTTGCCCAGATTTGAGAGCACAGGCCACAATGCTAAGTCCAGAATTGAACGTTTGAATAGAGCGCGCCGAACCTTCTAAGAAGGAAATGGAAGCTTTGTGCAGCCAAGAAATGGGTAAGTGACGTAGGCGAGAGCGTCATAGTCAAGGCTAAATTGACATTAAATATCTCCCGTTGGAGTAGAATCTTGAGACTAACATCAGATTACTGGCACGGACAAGGGAGGAAGAATGTGCTTTATTTCGAGGAAATTGATTGAGCGGAAGCTAAGCTCTGAGATGTTTTAGTTTCAGCATATTTCAAGGAGGCCGCATGCGGGGTATATAAAGCCTGCGTGCCAGAGCTAAGTACAGTCATTTCTTCGCAAGAGCTCTGTCTCTAAACACTTTACGTCGCTCCGAACATTGTATAAATAATCTTCGTGCACATGGTTGCAAAATCTACGTTATTACTAGCACACATTTGCTGGGACTTAGTGATTTCGACGACAGTACATGGTTTAACATTATAGTGATCTTCGAACTTTTCAAAAGTTATCACCGAGGTGATAGACTTTGTGGCATTGGTAATAATTTACTGCTACAACGTACATATGAATAGACTTAGTCTATATTTTGCTTTCCACTGTCCACTAAAATTTAACTTGGATTATTTCATCCAAACAACCAGAATAAGTCTTGGACTTAATAACTTACGACCAACCAAAATAAGTCAGTACTGTTCACTTACCAGTCTTGCACAGTTCAGTTCACTAGCCGACATAGGGAAACCAGCATGCATAGCATTGTCTGGACAGTGAGAAACTCTGCCCAGGGAACAGATCTTCAGAACTCGAACATGTGTTGCATAAGATTATAAGAGTAGTGACAGTATTGAAAGCATTACAGTTGGGTCGAGTTAAAACTGGTAATTTTTCACCATGGATCTTTTCGATCTAACCCCAGTCAAGATTACTTCAGCTGTTGAAGCAGCACATTTTACGAACTATTTTCATCAATATATTCAGGCTACAAGTGTGAATACCGCTATGTCTGACTAAGACCATCGCGGGTATAAAATGGAGGCCGATACAAGATTATAAATCTGTGTCCTAATGGAGACAAGAAGACTGAAATTATCTGGTTCAGACCGGATTACCAGCATCAAGATCTACAGGAATGTAAGCTAAAATTTTCATTATTTTTATGCGTAGTTAGCTGGAATTTCTCTTTTTTCTACAGTCTTACCAACACATATTTTCTTTTCATCGATGATTTTGCTGTTGCAAATTTTTTTTTTTGCAATAGAAGCTTTGATCAGAGCAGTTTTTTACACTCAGAAGTCAATGATTCGAAATTTATGGACGAGCAGAACGAGCATTTATTAAATTTTGATATTTTTCTAATCACGGTCATCAGCTGTCTTAACTGAAAATTTAATAATAAATTTAAGTTGAGGAATGGATATTTATCCATTATCTAGAAGTCGAGGATGATATTCCCCGAACAGTTTAACAACTTTAAATCCATTTGTTGAGGAAATAATAATAATAATGTTGATTTAATAATAATAATTATTTTCAATTTTCTGAGATAATAATATTTGTGATTTCTAATAATCATTAACATGTAGTGTGATTTATACATTTGACATTTAAAACAATTTTCCTAAGATCGGATACTTGTTGATTCCGAAGCTTAGTGGTTAACGCATGCCCACAAACAAATAACATATTAATTCAGTGGAAGTATTTTACGCTTGCATTAAGCATTTAAATCTTTGAGAAGACACGGAAAGTAATAATACGGGAAGCAAAAACATGTATAAAACAGGGTTTTTCTTAAGTGTGTATAAATATAAAATCATTATTGAGCAACGTCTTTTGATAAAACGTTTGGCTGAAGAATAGACACAGTGTGGAGTTATTCATGTTTTAAACTGATGGTAAAATTATTATTGTAAACTCATTGGGGGAGTTTACTAACTTATAAATCTTCCAGTAGTCGTAACAAGCAAAGGCTTGATTATTCTGTATAATTTGGGAAGAAATAATTGTTGTGTGTGCAAAGAGTTAAATATGCCATTCTGATTGTGCAATTAAGTCGCAGGAATGAGGTTGTTGAAATGAAGCATCAACCATATTGTAGGTCGGATGTCTTTGAAATTAGTGGAGGAGTTGAATTTAGCCACACTTTCGTCCAGATATAACCAAAGGTTATTTTGTTGAGCCATCATTGTCAATTCACAGTTTACCCACGTGTTCTATAAATATTCCTAGAACTTGCTAGCCCGAAAATTGTTATTGTTAAACTTGTACCTTTCATTATGAAAAGACTTTACCGTTGTCTAGATGCTAATTATGATTATGTGATTTTGACGCATTTAAATCGAATGGGCCGATGCTGTAAATTATTTAAAACTGTTACCTCTTAACAACCACTACAAACTGAGAGGATTTTTGTGATCCTGTAAAAATATAAACATTTTGCAAATAAATTTAATGATTAACATAATTGACATTTTGTCTAATAATTGTAATTTTGATGATAACAAATGATATTGTTTTATGATAAATTTTCTAAATAATATTTCCAAGTGATAGTTAATTGATTGAATGGTTGAATCCATATTGAATTGAATTTATATTTTGTGGATAATAATATTTTGACAATTATATTGATAATTGAGTAAAAAGCTCTGAATATAGTTTGGATCGAGAACAAATGATTCAATAAATATTTTCTGTTTATCGAAGTCCTTCGAATCCAAATGCTCGAATGTCCATGTAAATGATATTGTGTAGTATTCCTTATTAATAACTTTGTGTTTGAACAAATCTTGAGATAACTGAATCCTGAAGTGATAGTTAATTTGCTACTATAATTTTGAAAAACTGAGACAGTGATATAAAATTTTTTCATCGAGTGATAAATTCTTTTTCATTTCAATATGTGAATACTCAAATAAGATAGGAATCAGGAAGGACAATTAAATTTGCACTGACAAACCCCTACTACTGTAAATAATTCTTTTGAGCGAAGCCAACAGGACAATTAATTTGACCTTCGTCTCAATTGCCAAGTGTTCATGTGTTGGTGGAATTGTAAATCTCGTACATAACGTATGATTCGTCATACATCTCTTATGCTATTTTTGGCATGCCTTCAGTAATTTTTAACGTTTTAAATAAAATGAGATAATTTTACAGGTTGTGTTATTTTCAGAAAATCTCCTTCCATCCTTATTGTTGCATCGAGTCGAAAATCAGTAAAGCAATTATTTTTGTTGAGTTATTGTAGTCACATTAACCCATCTGGCGCCCCGGGATATTTTGATTCTCGTGCTGACTGATTTTTGGTGAAATGCATACGTGGTCGTCCGGACTTCGGTCTAAACGGGCACAATATATATATATATATGTGTGTGTGTGTGTGTCAGAGAGATGTATGGGTTTAGGTATATTGTATTCCATACGAAACAAAAGTGTAATTTATAGTTTCCAAAGAGATATAAGAGTGAAGTTTAATAAAAGTGCCGTTGAGGCGTTGCTGTGTACAAAATATTTGCTCATATATGTTTTATTTAATTTGTTCGAAATGTTGTTATACATATTTTGTATAATAATAAGTATTTAATTGTATTAGGAACATAGTGTAGTTTGTGTGTTTCTTCAAATAATATATTAATTGTTAATTGGATTTATCTTGGTTAAAAAATATAATTTATTGAGATAAAGGTTTAGGTACATTGCATTTCATTGGTAAATAAATGTAATGGGTAGTGTCCAAGGGGATACGAAGATGACGTTTAATAAATTTGCCTTTGCAGCGTTACTATGTATATGATTGAATATACTTAAATCCATCATTGTGGTGTTTGAAGCCATATTTTCAGTGTTGCCTTAATAAACAAGAGTTTAGTGCTTTTCAGTCGGTCAACACGAACGTACCAAAAGAGATGGGTTATGCCCTAATCCTGAAATAAATTACATGAGATTAATAAAACACTAGGATGACCAGTTTCGATCGTCAAGCGATCATCATCAGATCCATTACACTTAGGCTATAAAATCTATGTTTGAAATACAGGTGAAAATACTTACAATATGTACAATTATTTAGTTGCAGTATTGGTACAACAAATATCAGTGTATGCTAAATGCAGTATATATGATGTTAGGTGAAATGCTAAATGGTGATAAATATCCGGAGTTTGTACTTTGGAGAGATTATATGGTTGTAAAAATCAACTATGGTTAAACTATAAAATTATAGGCTAACTACTTATCTGATTGTCTTCCTTACTACAGCTACTCGCAGTTTTCGTGCTCACTGTAACTCACGGTGCGGTCGACTGCGGTGGTTATCTTAATGACTGGTTTTTCCCTGCCTTCTCCCCCCTGCCCATACGTGCTGTGCGGAGTCATAGCGATGTGTTTATGTGAGGTGTTGCCAACCTAGATAAGATGTATGTTATTGAATGAGGTGGGTCTACAACTATTAATGACCGTGGATTAGCCCTGGCCACGCGTGGACCATATGCCATTCGAACTAAGCGTTGACGGTCTTATGAGGACGTCCCGGCACATTTAATACGGCCGCGAATATGGGCCTTGGTTTATTGCAGAAGAAAAGTACATCGTACCCCTGATCCAGATAACATTTACCAATTAAAAAACCCCTAATTTCCCCCCCCCCTTTATCTAGCTTGGCTGTGTCGCTAAATTGTGTCTTGTTTCCGACAGGGTGTGTTTTTAGTAGCGTGATGAGGGGTGAGCTCTCCATGAACGTGTGTTCATTTAGATTGTTGGGATTGTTTCGTTTGGCTAGGTGTATCTCGATTGCTTCCTTTATGTCAAGAGCTCTGCCTTTCGATTCGTGATGGATTATTTTAAGGTCCGACTCTATGTTGGTAAAGCTGTGCCCCGCGTCACACATATGTTCGCACTCGGCTGAATGTGTTCCGTATCTTATCGCATTCCTATGTTCATTATAGCGTGTGTCTACTCGTTTTCCACTCTGCCCGATGTAATTAGCTTGACAACCGGTGTCTTGGCACGTTATAGAATATACCCCTGACCTTGAATACGGGTCACGTTTATGTAGATTACTATTTAGGTGGTACCTAGCGGTTGTGTTTTTGGATGTCAAAGCTATATTTATGCCTTGCTTTTTGAATAGGTTAGTGATTTTATATGCATTCGCATTCACATAGTTGAAATGCGCAAATTATTTCACATTACTGTCCAGTTTCGGAATCGTTTTATCTTTATTTTTATGTTTGGCTATAATTTGGTTTATTTTGCTTGGCGGGAAGCTTAATAGTTCTTATTTCCTTATTATAGTTGTCTTTTGACATGGGTATGTTTAAAGCCATGTGCACCATTGAATTGAAACCCGCTAGTTTGTGCGTACTGGGGTGATTAGATTGTTTGTCGATTGCATGCGAGGTTTGTGTTGCTTTCCGGAATATGGAATATGAAAGGTCGTTGTCTTTACGTTCAATAGTTATATCGAGATAATTTATTTTTCGGTCTATTTCGGATTCCTTAGTGAATTTGATAGAGTGGTGTAAGCTATTAATGGATTGGAGAATTGTTTCTTCGCTTGTTAGTTCAGTATCGTAGATGCAAATTTCATCATCTACGTATCTTTTCCATATTACTATCCCCTTTGTTGAAGTCTTTTCTAAGAACGCATTTTCTAGTGCATTGATGAAGATGTCAGCGATTAACCCTCTTAGTGGCGATCCCATCGCTAGGCCTTCTCTCTGTGTGTATATTTTATTGTCGAATTGAAACACGTTTTGGGTGAGAACGACCCTCAGTAATCTCACAATCTCTTCAGTTTCTTTTACCGAATTGTTGGATTTTAAGTTGTTTTCGATAGTGTTGATTGCTTCAATAATCGGAATATTGGTGTACATGTTAGTTACATCGAAGGATACTAGCCTGAAGCTAGTTTTCATTTGTAGGGTGTTCAATGCTGTTACTAGTTCTGTTGTGTTCTTTACAGAGTTGTTTTTGTCGTTGGAAGGCGGCATTTTAAGACTATTAGTGACTCTTTGCTGATTTTGTAATTAGGGGCATTCCTACAATTGACTATTGACCTCATTGGGCATTCCTTTTTGTGTATTTTTGGTTGTTCCCTCAATAACGGTATTTTCGGGTTCATGTTTATTAGTTTTGATTTTTCGGCTTTGGTCAGTATGTATTCTGTTTCTTTTAGCGCACTTTTATTTGTTGGTGGGGTCATTTGTTAATTCCTTTATTTCATTGTTGTTTAGGAATTCAACTGTTTTTCTTTTTCAATGTATTCTGATTTGTTCAAAATTACTGTAGTGTTTCCCTTATCTGCATTTGTGATGATTAAGTCATGTTCTTTTATTTTTTGTTTCAATGACTTTATTTCATTGAGTTGTTTGTTGTTTTGAATGTTATTGCTATCGCCCTCTCGTTTGAGGATTTTTTTGGCTTCGTTGGTGACAAGATTTTTGGTTAATTCCCTGTCTTCTGCTGGGAGCTTGTGACTGGCTATCTCAATATCTGTGATTAACTGTTTTATATTGTGGTTCGTGTGTGCGTCTGTGCAGTTGTATTTCAAACCTTTGTCTAACATATTCATTTCACCTTGAGAAAAGGCTACGTTCGTTCTGTTGTTTACTCTGCTGTGGAAATTGAATTCTTTGTTATTCGTGTGTTGTTCATTAGATTGATTGTTCTGTGTTTCTCCTAGTTTTCTTAATTTATTTTCTAGCGGTTGATGCTTCCTCGTTGCTCTGATTTTGATGGTGTCATGTAGGTGCTCGGTGAAGCTATCCCATTGGGCTGCGTGCCAGAAATTACTTAATGGCAATTGAATGTCGTATAATTTTTGGTTAATTTTTTGCTTTCTTATGTATGCAAATCTTAATTCGTTTTTTTTATCAAAAGCGCTTAAGCTTGTTTAGTTGAAATGATCGAGGCTGGTGTGTTCGGTACGGTCTTAATTGGTACGTATTTAGGGGTGAGGTTTAGTTCTATACATTTTTTGTTGAACCAAATTGACTTGTCTAAATTCATGAGTTTAAGCCTGAGTGATTTGAATTTCTTGGCTTCACGATTTGCCTGACTAGCCGTAAACATTGTGGTGTTTGAAGCCATATTTTCAGTGTTGCCTTAGTAAACAAGAGTTTAGTGCTTTTCAGTCGGTCAACACGAATGTACCCAAAAGAGATGGGTTGTGTGGTTATTTCAACTAAACAAGCCAAAGCGCTTTGGATAAAAAACGAATTAAGATTTGCATACATAAGAAAGCAAAAAATTAACCAACAATTATTCGACATTCAATTGCCATTAAGTAATTTCTGGCACGCAGCCCAATGGGATAGCTTCACCGAACACCTACATGACACCATCAAAATCAGAGCAACGAGGAAGCATGAAACGCTCGAAAATAAGTTAAGAAAACTAGGAGAAACACAGATCAATCAATCTAATGAACAAAACACGAATAACAATGAATTAAATTTCCACAGCAGAATAAACAACAGAACGAACGTAACCTTTTGTCAAGGTGAAATGAATTTGTTAGACAATGGTTTGAAATACAACTGCACAGACGCACACACGAACCACAATATAAAACAGTTAATCACAGATATTGAGATAGCCAGTCACAAGCTCCCAGCAGAAGACAGGGAATTAACCAAAAATCTCGCCACCAACGAAGCCAAAAAATCCTCAAACGAGAGGGCGATGGCAATAACAATCAAAACAACAAACAACTCAAAGAAATAAAGTCGTTGAAACAAAAAATAAAAGAACATGACTTAATCATCACAAAAGCAGATAAGGGAACACCACAGTAATTTTGAACAAAACAGAATACATTGAAAAAACAGTCGAATTCCTAAACAACAACGAAATCAAGGAATTAACAAAAGACCCCACCAACAAATTCCAGAAACAAATAAAAAGTGCGCTAAAAGAAACAGAATACATACTGACCAAACCCGAAAAGTCAAAACTAATAAACATTAACCCGACAATACCGTCATTGAGGGGACAACCAAAAATACACAAAAAGGAATGCCCAATGAGACCAATAGTCAATTGTAGGAATGCCCCTAATTACAAAATCAGCAAAGAGTTACTAAGCATCTTAAAATGCCGTCTTTCTAACGACAAAAACAACTCTGTAAAGAACACAACGGAACTAGTAACAGCATTGAACACCCTACAAATGAAACCTAGCTTCAGGTTAGTATTCTTCGATGTAACTAACATGTACACCAATATTCCGATTATTGAAGCAATCAACACTATCGAAAACAACTTAAAATCCAACAATTCGGTAAAAGAAACAGAAGAGATTGTGAGATTACTGAGGGTCGTTCTCACCCAAAACGTGTTTCAATTCGACAATAAAATATACACACAGAGAGAAGGCCTAGCGATGGGATCGCCACTAAGTGGGTTAATCGCTGACATCTCCATCAATGCACTAGAAAATGCGTTCTTAGAAAAGACTTCAACAAAGGGAATAGTAATATGGAAAATATACGTAGATGATGTAATTTGCATCTACGATACTGCACTAACAAGCGAAGAAACAATTCTCCAATCCATTTAGAGCCTACGCCACTCTATCAAATTCACTAAGGAATCCGAAATAGACCGAAAAATAAATTATCTCGATATAACTATTGAACGTAAAGGCAACGACCTTTCATATTCCATATTCCGAAAAGCAACACAAACCTCGCTTGTAATCGACAATCAGTCTAATCACCCCAGTACGCACAAACTAGCGGGTTTCAATTCAATAGAGCACAGGGCTTTAAACATACCCATGTCAAAAGACCACTATAATAAGGAAATAAGGACTATTAAGCAAATAGCAAAGGAAAAAATACTACCCGCGAAGCAAAATAAACCAAATTATAGCCAAACATAAAAATAAAGATAAAACGATTCCCAAACCGAACAGTAATGAGAAAAAATTTGCGCATTTCAACTATGTGAACGCGAATGCATATAAAATCACTAACCTATTCAAAAAGCAAGGCATAAAGATATCTTTCACAACGAAAAACACAACCGCTAGGCACCTCCTAAATAGTATTCTAAATAAACGTGACCCGTATTCAAGGTCAGGGGTATATTCTATAACGTGCCAAGACACCGGTTGTCAAGCTAATTACATCAGGCAGAGTGGAAGACGAGTAGACACTTGTTATAATGAACATAGGAATGCGATAAGATACGGAACACATTCAGCCGTGTGCGAACATATGTGTGAGGCGGGGCACAGCTTTACCAACATAGAGTCGGACCTTAAAATAATCCATCACGAATCGAAAGGCAGAGCTCTTGACATAAAGGAAGCAATCGAGATACACCTAGCCAAACGAAACAATCCCAACAATCTAAATGAACACATGTTCATGGAGAGCTCACCCCTCTTCACGCTACTAAAAAACACACCCTGTCGGAAACAAGACACAATTTAGCGACACGGCCAAGCTAGATAAAAAAGGGGGGGAATTAGGGGTTTTTAATAGGTAAATGTTATCTGGATCAGGTGTACGATGTACTTTTCTTCTGCAATAAACCAAGGCCCATATTCGCGGCAGTATTAAAGGTGCCGGGACGTCCTCATAAGACCGTCAACGCTTAGTTCGAATGGCTGATGGTCTACGCGTGGCGATGGCTAATCCACGGTCTTTAATAGTTGTAGACCCACCTCATTCAATAATATACATCTTATCTAGGTTGGCAACACCTCACATAAACACACCGCTATGACTCCGCACAACACGTATGGGCATGGGGGAGAAGGCAGGGTAAAACCAGTCGTTAAGATAACCACCGCAGTCGACCGCACCGTGAGTTACAGTGAGCACGAAAACTGCGAGTAGCTGTAGTAGAGAAGACAATCAGATAAGTAGTTAGCCTATAATTTTATAGTTTAACCATAGTTGATTTTTACAACCATATAATCTCTCCAAAGTACAAACTCCGGATAGCTATCACCATTTAGCATTTCACCTAACATCATATATACTGCATTTAGCATACACTGACAGTTGCAGTACCAATACTGCAACTAAATAATTGTACATATTGTAAGTATTTTCACCTGTATTTCAAACATAGATTTTATAGCCTAGGTGTAATGGATCTGATGATGATCGCTTGACGATCGAAACTGGTCATCCTAGTGTTTTATTAATCTCGTGTAATTTATTTCAGGATTAGGGCATAACCCATCTCTTTTCGGTACATTCGTGTTGACCGACTGAAAAGCACTAAACTCTTGTTTAATAAGGCAACACTGAAAATATGGCTTCTAACACCACAATGTTCACGGCTAGTCAGGCAAATCGTGAAGCCAAGAAATTCAAATCACTCAGGCTTAAACTCACGAATTTAGACAAGTCAATTTGGTTCAACAAAAAATGTATAGAACTAAACCTCACCCCTAAATACGTACCAATTAAAACCTTACCGAACACACCAGCCTCCAACATTTCAACTGAACAAGCCAAAGCGCTTTAAAAAAACGAATTAAGATTTGCATACATAAGAAAGCAAAAAATTAACCAACAATTATACGACATTCAATTGCAACTAAGTAATTTCTGGCACGCAGCCCAATGGGACAGCTTCACCGAGCACCTACATGACACCATCAAAATCAGAGCAACGAGGAAGCATGAAACCTTAGAAAATAAATTAAGAAAACTAGGAGAAACACAGAACAATCAATCTAATGAACAACACACGAATAACAATGAATTCAATTTCCACAGCAGAGTAAACAACAGAACGAACGTAACCTTTTCTCAAGGTGAAATGAATATGTTAGACAAAGGTTTGAAATACAACTGCACAGACGCACACACGAACCACAATATAAAACAGTTAATCACAGATATTGTGATAGCCAGTCACAAGCTCCCAGCAGAAGACAGGGAATTAACCAAAAATCTCGCCACCAACGAAGCCAAAAAAAGTCCTCAAACGAGAGGGCGATAGCAATAACATTCAAAACAACTCAAAGAAATAAAGTCATTGAAACAAAAATAAAAGCACATGGCTTAATCATCACAAAAGCAGATAAGGGAAACACTAAAGTAATTTTGAACAAAACAGAATACATTGAAAAAACAGTCGAATTCCTAAACAACAACGAAATCAAGGAATTAATAAAAGACCCCACCAACAAATTCCAAAAACAAATTTAAAAGTCGTTAAAAGAAACAGAATACATACTGACCAAAGCCGAAAAATCAAAACTAATAAACATTAACCCGAAAATACCGTCATTGAGGGGACAACCAAAAATACACAAAAAGGAATGCCCAATGAGACCAATAGTCAATTGCAGGAATGCCCCTAATTACAAAATCAGCAAAGAGTTACTAAAAATCTTAAAATGCCGTCTTTCCAACGACAAAAACAACTCTGTAAAGAACACAACAGAACTAGTAACAGCATTGAACACCCTACAAATGAAACCTAGCTTCAGGCTAGTATCCTTCGATGTAACTAACATGTACACCAATATTCCGATTATTGAAGCAATCAACACTATCGAAAACAACTTAAAATCCAACAATTCGGTAAAAGAAACTGAAGAGATTGTGAGATTACTGAGGGTCATTCTCACCCAAAACGTGTTTCAATTCGACAATAAAATATACACACAGAGAGAAGGCCTAGCGATGGGATCGCCACTAAGTGGGTTAATCGCTGACATCTTCATCAATGCACTAGAAAATGCGTTCTTAGAAAAGACTTCAACAAAGGGAATAGTAATATGGAAAAGATACGTTGATGATATAATTTGCATCTACGATACTGAACTATCAAGCGAAGAAACAATTCTCGAATCCATTAATAGCCTACACCACTCTATCAAATTCACTAAGGAATCCGAAATAGACCGAAAAATAAATTATCTCGATATAACTATTGAACGTAAAGACAACGACCTTCCATATTCCATATTCCGGGAAGCAACACAAACCTCGCATGCAATCGGCAATCAGTCTAATCACCCCAGTACGCACAAACTAGCGGGTTTCAATTCAATGGTGCACAGGGCTTTAAGCATACCCGTGTCAAAAGACAACTATAATAAGTAAATAAGAACTATTAAGCAAATAGCAAAGGAAAAACAATTTCCCGCCAAGCAAAATAAACCAAATTATAGCCAAACATAAAAATAAAGATAAAACGATTCCGAAACCGGACAGTAATGACAAAAAATTTGCGCGTTTCAACTATGTGAATGCGAATGCATATAAAATCACTAACCTATTCAAAAAGCAAGGCATAAATACAGCTTTCACAACGAAAAACACAACCGCTAGGTACCACCTAAATAGTAATCTACATAAACGTGATCCGTATTCAAGGTCAGGGGTATATTCTATAACGTGCCAAGACACCAGTTGTCAAGCTAATTACATCGGGAAGTGAGAAAGACGAGTAGACACACGTTATAATGAACATGGGAATGCGATAAGATACGGAACACATTCAGCCGTGTGCGAACATATGTGTGACGCGGGGCACAGCTTTACCAACATAGAGTCGGACCTTAAAATAATCCATCACGAATCGAAAGGCAGAGCTCTTGACATAAAGGAAGCAATCGAGATACACCTAGCCAAACGAAACAATCCCAACAATCTAAATGAACACATGTTCATGGAGAGCTCACCCCTCTTCACGCTACTAAAAAACACACCCTGTCGGAAACAAGACACAATTTAGCGACACGGCCAAGCTAGATAAAAAAGGGGGGGAATTAGGGGTTTTTAATAGGTAAATGTTATCTGGATCAGGTGTACGATGTACTTTTCTTCTGCAATAAACCAAGGCCCATATTCGCGGCAGTATTAAAGGTGCCGGGACGTCCTCATAAGACCGTCAACGCTTAGTTCGAATGGCTGATGGTCTACGCGTGGCGATGGCTAATCCACGGTCTTTAATAGTTGTAGACCCACCTCATTCAATAATATACATCTTATCTAGGTTGGCAACACCTCACATAAACACATCGCTATGACTCCGCACAACACGTATGGGCATGGGGGAGAAGGCAGGGTAAAACCAGTCGTTAAGATAACCACCGCAGTCGACCGCACCGTGAGTTACAGTGAGCACGAAAACTGCGAGTAGCTGTAGTAGAGAAGACAATCAGATAAGTAGTTAGCCTATAATTTTATAGTTTAACCATAGTTGATTTTTACAACCATATAATCTCTCCAAAGTACAAACTCCGGATAGCTATCACCATTTAGCATTTCACCTAACATCATATATACTGCATTTAGCATACACTGACAGTTGCAGTACCAATACTGCAACTAAATAATTGTACATATTGTAAGTATTTTCACCTGTATTTCAAACATAGATTTTATAGCCTAAGTGTAATGGATCTGATGATGATCGCTTGACGATCGAAACTGGTCATCCTAGTGTTTTATTAATCTCGTGTAATTTATTTCAGGATTAGGGCATAACCCATCTCTTTTCGGTACATTCGTGTTGACCGACTGAAAAGCACTAAACTCTTGTTTAATAAGGCAACACTGAAAATATGGCTTCTAACACCACAATGTTCACGGCTAGTCAGGCAAATCGTGAAGCCAAGAAATTCAAATCACTCAGGCTTAAACTCACGAATTTAGACAAGTCAATTTGGTTCAACAAAAAATGTATAGAACTAAACCTCACCCCTAAATACGTACCAATTAAAACCTTACCGAACACACCAGCCTCCAACATTTCAACTGAACAAGCCAAAGCGCTTTAAAAAAACGAATTAAGATTTGCATACATAAGAAAGCAAAAAATTAACCAACAATTATACGACATTCAATTGCAACTAAGTAATTTCTGGCACGCAGCCCAATGGGACAGCTTCACCGAGCACCTACATGACACCATCAAAATCAGAGCAACGAGGAAGCATGAAACCTTAGAAAATAAATTAAGAAAACTAGGAGAAACACAGAACAATCAATCTAATGAACAACACACGAATAACAATGAATTCAATTTCCACAGCAGAGTAAACAACAGAACGAACGTAACCTTTTCTCAAGGTGAAATGAATATGTTAGACAAAGGTTTGAAATACAACTGCACAGACGCACACACGAACCACAATATAAAACAGTTAATCACAGATATTGTGATAGCCAGTCACAAGCTCCCAGCAGAAGACAGGGAATTAACCAAAAATCTCGCCACCAACGAAGCCAAAAAAGTCCTCAAACGAGAGGGCGATAGCAATAACATTCAAAACAACTCAAAGAAATAAAGTCATTGAAACAAAAATTAAAGCACATGGCTTAATCATCACAAAAGCAGATAAGGGTAACACTAAAGTAATTTTGAACAAAACAGAATACATTGAAAAAACAGTCGAATTCCTAAACAACAACGAAATCAAGGAATTAATAAAAGACCCCACCAACAAATTCCAAAAACAAATTTAAAAGTCGTTAAAAGAAACAGAATACATACTGACCAAAGCCGAAAAATCAAAACTAATAAACATTAACCCGAAATACCGTCATTGAGGGGACAACCAAAAATACACAAAAAGGAATGCCCAATGAGACCAATAGTCAATTGCAGGAATGCCCCTAATTACAAAATCAGCAAAGAGTTACTAAAAATCTTAAAATGCCGTCTTTCCAACGACAAAAACAACTCTGTAAAGAACACAACAGAACTAGTAACAGCATTGAACACCCTACAAATGAAACCTAGCTTCAGGCTAGTATCCTTCGATGTAACTAACATGTACACCAATATTCCGATTATTGAAGCAATCAACACTATCGAAAACAACTTAAAATCCAACAATTCGGTAAAAGAAACTGAAGAGATTGTGAGATTACTGAGGGTCATTCTCACCCAAAACGTGTTTCAATTCGACAATAAAATATACACACAGAGAGAAGGCCTAGCGATGGGATCGCCACTAAGTGGGTTAATCGCTGACATCTTCATCAATGCACTAGAAAATGCGTTCTTAGAAAAGACTTCAACAAAGGGAATAGTAATATGGAAAAGATACGTTGATGATATAATTTGCATCTACGATACTGAACTATCAAGCGAAGAAACAATTCTCGAATCCATTAATAGCCTACACCACTCTATCAAATTCACTAAGGAATCCGAAATAGACCGAAAAATAAATTATCTCGATATAACTATTGAACGTAAAGACAACGACCTTCCATATTCCATATTCCGGGAAGCAACACAAACCTCGCATGCAATCGGCAATCAGTCTAATCACCCCAGTACACACAAACTAGCGGGTTTCAATTCAATGGTGCACAGGGCTTTAAGCATACCCGTGTCAAAAGACAACTATAATAAGTAAATAAGAACTATTAAGCAAATAGCAAAGGAAAAACAATTTCCCGCCAAGCAAAATAAACCAAATTATAGCCAAACATAAAAATAAAGATAAAACGATTCCGAAACCGGACAGTAATGACAAAAAATTTGCGCGTTTCAACTATGTGAATGCGAATGCATATAAAATCACTAACCTATTCAAAAAGCAAGGCATAAATATAGCTTTCACAACGAAAAACACAACCGCTAGGTACCACCTAAATAGTAATCTACATAAACGTGATCCGTATTCAAGGTCAGGGGTATATTCTATAACGTGCCAAGACACCAGTTGTCAAGCTAATTACATCGGGAAGTGAGAAAGACGAGTAGACACACGTTATAATGAACATGGGAATGCGATAAGATACGGAACACATTCAGCCGTGTGCGAACATATGTGTGACGCGGGGCACAGTTTTACCAACATAGAGTCGGACCTTAAAATAATCCATCACGAATCGAAAGGCAGAGCTCTTGACATAAAGGAAGCAATCGAGATACACCTAGCCAAACGAAACAATCCCAACGATCTAAATGAACACACGTTCATGGAGTGCTCACCCCTCTTCACGCTACTAAAAAACACACCCTGTCGGAAAGAAGACAAAATTTAGCAACACAGCCAAGCTAGATAAAGGGGGGGGGGGGAATTAGGGGGTTTTTAATAAGTAAATGTTATCTGGATCAGGGGTACGATGTACTTTTCTTCTGCAATAAACCATGGCCCATATTCACGGCAGTATTAAATGTGCCGGGACGTCCTCATAAGACCGTCAACGCTTAGTTCGAATGGCATATGGTCCACGCGTGGCGAGGGCTAATCCACGGTCTTTAATAGTTGTAGACCCACCTCATTCAATAACATACATCTTATCTAGGTTGGCAACACCTCACATAAACACATCGCTATGACTCCGCACAGCACGTATGGGCAGGGGGGAGAAGGCAGGGAAAAACCAGTCGTTAAGATAACCACCGCAGTCGACCGCACCGTGAGTTACAGTGAGCACGAAAGCTGCGAGTAGCTGTAGTAAGGAAGACAATCAGATAAGTAGTTAGCCTATAATTTTATAGTTTAACCATAGTTGATTTTTACAACCATATAATCTCTCCAAAGTACAAACTCCGGATAGCTATCACCATTTAGCATTTCACCTAACATCATATATACTGCATTTAGCATACACTGACAGTTGCAGTACCGATACTGCAACTAAATAATTGTAAATATTGTAAGTATTTTCACCTGTATTTCAAACATAGATTTTATAGCCTAAGTGTAATGGATCTGATGATGATCGCTTGACGATCGAAACTGGTCATCCTAGTGTTTTATTAATCTCGTGTAATTTATTTCAGGATTAGGGCATAACCCATCTCTTTGGGGTACATTCGCGTTGACCGACTGAAAAGCACTAAGCTCTTGTTTACTAAGGCAACACTGAAAATATGGCTTCAAACACCACAATGTTCACGGCTAGTCAGGCAAATCGTGAAGCCAAGAAATTCAAACCACTCAGGCTTAAACTCATGAATTTAGACAAGTCAATTTGGTTCAACAAAAAATGTATAGAACTAAACCTCACCACTAAATACGTACCAATTAAGACCGTACCGAACACACCAGCCTCGATCATTTCAACTAAACAAGCTTAAGCGCTTTTGATAAAAAAAAAACGAATTAAGATTTGCATACATAAGAAAGCAAAAAATTAACCAACAATTATACGACATTCAATTGCAACTAAGTAATTTCTGGCACGCAGCCCAATGGGACAGCTTCACCGAGCACCTACATGACTCCATCAAAATCAGAGCAACGAGGAAGCATGAAACGCTAGAAAATAAATTAAGAAAACTAGGAGAAACACAGAACAACCAATCTAATGGACAACACACGAATAACAATGAATTCATTTAGACTTTCACGGCCCGTGTTACTATTCATAATGTTGAATTTTGGGCTTATGCCGTGTTTATAATATTGAAATTCGACGCGTTTCGAAAGAAACCATGCCTTTCTTCGTCAGGAATAACACTGAATTCAATTTCCACAGCAGAGTAAACAACAGAACGAACGTAACCTTTTCTCAAGGTGAAATGAATATGTTAGACAAAGGTTTGAAATACAACTGCACAGACGCACACACGAACCACAATATAAAACAGTTAATCACAGATATTGTGATAGCCAGTCACAAGCTCCCAGCAGAAGACAGGGAATTAACCAAAAATCTCGCCACCAACGAAGCCAAAAAAGTCCTCAAACGAGAGGGCGATAGCAATAACATTCAAAACAACTCAAAGAAATAAAGTCATTGAAACAAAAAATAAAAGCACATGGCTTAATCATCACAAAAGCAGATAAGGGAAACACTAAAGTAATTTTGAACAAAACAGAATACATTGAAAAAACAGTCGAATTCCTAAACAACAACGAAATCAAGGAATTAATAAAAGACCCCACCAACAAATTCCAAAAACAAATTTAAAAGTCGTTAAAAGAAACAGAATACATACTGACCAAAGCCGAAAAATCAAAACTAATAAACATTAACCCGAAAATACCGCCATTGAGGGGACAACCAAAAATACACAAAAAGGAATGCCCAATGAGACCAATAGTCAATTGCAGGAATGCCCCTAATTACAAAATCAGCAAAGAGTTACTAAAAATCTTAAAATGCCGTCTTTCCAACGACAAAAACAACTCTGTAAAGAACACAACAGAACTAGTAACAGCATTGAACACCCTACAAATGAAACCTAGCTTCAGGCTAGTATCCTTCGATGTAACTAACATGTACACCAATATTCCGATTATTGAAGCAATCAACACTATCGAAAACAACTTAAAATTCAACAATTCGGTTAAAGAAACTGAAGAGATTGTGAGATTACTGAGGGTCGTTCTCACCCAAAACGTGTTTCAATTCGACAATAAAATATACACACAGAGAGAAGGCCTAGCGATGGGATCGCCACTAAGTGGGTTAATCGCTGACATCTTCATCAATGCACTAGAAAATGCGTTCTTAGAAAAGACTTCAACAAAGGGAATAGTAATATGGAAAATATACGTAGATGATGTAATTTGCATCTACGATACTGAACTAACAAGCGAAGAAACAATTCTCCAATCCATTAATAGCCTACACCACTCTATCAAATTCACTAAGGAATCCGAAATAGACCGAAAAATAAATTATCTCGATATAACTATTGAACGTAAAGACAACGACCTTTCATATTCCATATTCCGGAAAGCAACACAAACCTCGCATGCAATCGACAATCAGCCTAATCACCCCAGTACGCACAAACTAGCGGGTTTCAATTCAATGGTGCACAGGGCTTTAAACATACCCATGTCAAAAGACAACTATAATAAGGAAATAAGAACTATTAAGCAAATATCAAAGGAAAACAACTTCCCGCCAAGCAAAATAAACCGAATTATAGCCAAACATAAAAATAAAGATAAAACGATTCCCAAACCGGACAGTAATGAGAAAAAATTTGCGCGTTTCAACTATGTGAATGCGAACACATATAAAATCACTAACCTATTCAAAAGGCAAGGCATAAAGGTAGCTTTCACACCGAAAAACACAACCGCTAGGCACCTCCTAAATAGTATTCTAAATAAACGTGACCCGTATTCAAGGTCAGGGGTATATTCTATAACTTGCCAAGACACCGGTTGTCAAGCTAATTACATCGCGCAGAGTGGAAGACGAGTAGACACACGTTATAATGAACATAGGAATGCGATAAGATACGGAACACTTTCAGCCGTGTGCGAACATATGTGTGAGGCGGGGCACAGCTTTACAAACATAGAGTCGGACCTTAAAATAATCCATCACGAATCGAAAGGCAGAGCTCTTGACATAAAGGAAGCAATCGAGATACGCCTAGCCAAACGAAACAATCCCAACAATCTAAATGAACACACGTTCATGGAGAGTTCACCCCTCTTCACGCTACTAAAAAACACACCCTGTCGGAAACAAGACACAATTTAGCGACACAGCCAAGCTAGATTTAAAAAGGGGGGGGGGGGGGATTAGGTTTTTTTTTAATAGGTAAATGTTATCTGGATCAGGTGTACGATGTACTTTTCTTCTGCAGTAAACCAAGGCCCGTATTCGCGGCCGTATTAAAGGTGCCGGGACGTCCTCATAAGACCGTCAACGCTTAGTTCGAATGGCTTATGGTCCACGCGTGGCGAGGGCTAATCCACGGTCTTTAATAGTTGTAGACCCACCTCATGCAATAACATACATCTTATCTAGGTTGGCAACACCTCACATAAACACATCGCTATGACTCCGCACAGCACGTATGGGCAGGGGGGAGAAGGCAGGGAAAAACCAGTCGTTAAGATAACCACCGCAGTCGACCGCACCGTGAGTTACAGTGAGCACGAAAACTGCGAGTAGCTGTAGTAAGGAAGACAATCAGATAAGTAGTTAGCCTATACTTTTATAGTTTAACCATAGTTGATTTTTACAACCATATAATCTCTCCAAAGTACAAACTCCGGATAGCTATCACCATTTAGCATTTCACCTAACATCATATATACTGCATTTAGCATACACTGACAGTTGCAGTACCAATACTGCAACTAAATAATTGTACATATGGTAAGTATTTTCACCTGTATTTCAAACATAGATTTTATAGCCTAAGTGTAATGGATCTGATGATGATCGCTTGACGATCGAAACTGGTCATCCTAGTATTTTATTAATCTCATGTAATTTATTTCAGGATTAGGGCATAACCCATCTCTTTGGGGGTACATTCGTGTTGACCGACTGAAAAGCACTAAACTCTTGTTAAATCCATCAAATTGGTCAATTATAATGCGTATTAAACCCTTGTTTTATTATTATTAAATGGATGTTAAGAGATATTAACAAGTAAATGTGGGAAAATGAAGGTAAAGGTGACATTTCAAACCTGCTGATATCATTAAAGAAATATCCATACCATATATAATCTTCCTGTAGTATGTAATGCAATTTTTCCGATCTTTAAAGTTAAGTCACAGGTGGCATGTCATTAATAGTATCTTGGTGAATGTATATATATGTCAGTAAGATTTATAGGTAACTAAAGTGAAATAACTAGTTTCCAGAGAGATATAAGAATGATGTTTAATAAAAGTGCCGTTGTAGCGTTGCTATGTACAAAGTATTTGCTCATATATGTTTCATTAATTTCTTCGAAAAGTAGTCCTAAGTATTTAATTACATTAGGAAAATAGTGTAGTATGTGTGTTTCTTCAAATAATATATTAATCGTCCATTGGCTTTATATTGGTTAAATATATAATTCTTTGAGATAACGGTTTAGGTCCTACATTGCATATCATGAGGTAACTAAATGTAATGGGTAGTTTCCAAGGAGATATGAAGAAGGTTTAACTAATTTTCCGTAGTAGCGTTGCTATGTATATTGAGACAGTAGTTTGAGCTATTGTGACTTCTTCTTTGGGAATAACTTATTATAAAAAGATCTACTTGGCTATGTATGACTTTCAGTGAGCCAACGCTCTCTGTTGGCCATAGAGATGTCCTCGTTACTCGAATTGTGACCTCAACGCGTCCTAGCGGTGACATTAGTACTACAGGGTGCTAACCTTGTCCGCAAGATGGTGATGCATGTTAGATATTTTAAGGGCAGGTTCGAAGACATTCTTGGTTGGTTGCCAATGACGACTGATTGTGTACTTTGTTGGGAAAAACAATAATTATTCATCGTGATTTGGACGAGGAAAGATGTAGTTAACATCTTGTGAAGAGTTTGGAGTTTAGAACTAGCTTTGGCCTAGGGCCTAGACTGATGATGTTCCGATTTTCAGATGTGGAACAAACAAGAAACAGTTCCGGTTGATAATTTTTGGAATTCTTTATTTTTTTAAATATATATATCAGGTGGCCCACCTGCGCCGTGCAATCTACTTATAAATGTCCCACAAGTACTAGTGTTGAACGGGAGGTCTAATAACTGAATTGCTAAGGGGTAACCTTGCATACAAGCAGGTTACGTCAGAATGCCAAGAGATAACAACCAGACGGCCGCACAGTGCATGTTCCTCAGTGCTCCCGTCTAATGCACCCCAAAGCGGTATGAAGTCGCGCTGGAGAGCGCAGAATAGTAGCTATGCACGTGGCACAGCTGTATTAAAGTTGCTATCAACACATCGACAATGGCTGAGGTATTCACCAAAAATGAGCGCGCACACACATAATTCTAATCTACGGAGAATCTGGTCACAATCCCAACAAAGCTCGCACATTAATAGACGCCAGCCTTTTGTACATGAATTTTCCCCAAACAGAGCTGTATTTAAGTGCTAATGGATTGAAGCACATACCAGCATGGCTAGACCAGTCTGCAACAATTCTGATGTTGCGCAGACCGTGCATCAGTATTGTGACCGAAGCCTTCGCACGGTACGTTGAATTTCACCGTTGAGTTGTTGAGTTGTTGAATTTCAGGGGCTTTACAACATAGTGGGCATGTAGCCCCGTGCACTTATGTGTGTGAAGAATTTGTCTGATAACCTGTGTCAGTATTGTTATTTTATTATTACAGTCTAGTGCAGACATCATAGTGACAATAATAATAATAATAATAATAATAGGAATCCTGTTACAGTACTTGTGTAGTAAAATTACTGCTAAATTGTTGCACAACATCCAACATATTGTATACCACGTTGAAACGCTCCTTTGCAAACGACGATTTCTGTAATAAACAGGGTTCGTTTGTAAACACGCCAAAGATGCATAAAAGAAAGTTTAATAACACATTAATTTGTACATGAAGGCTACAGAAATTCCACTCGACAATAGCATTGCTTGCTATGTGGACAAAAACTCACATATTATTGTATCAAAGCTTAGAAAATAAAATAAATTAAAATGTCACACTTGGACAGCTATTCATAATGCATATGCTCAAAAACATGTCCCTGGTGGCGATTACAATGCTGAACACGTCTCGCAGTGTTTACATGGACACGTCGTAACATTTCAGGTGTCACTGCAGCACAGGCCTCACCAATACGTTGTTTTAATTGATCAACATTTTCTGGCGCCGTTTCGTAGACTTTTGATTTTATAAAGGCCTATCTCCACAGAAAGAAGTCCAGAGGGGTTGGATCAGGCGATCGTGCTGGCCACTGCCAGGGGCCTCCACGACCTATCCACCGTTCAGGGTATCGTGCATTTGGATATTCCGTGACGGCTCGGAAGGTGTGAGGTGGAGCACCATCATGCTGGTACCAATGTTGTAACACAACCTGGAGTGGAATATCTTCTAGAAGGTTTTCCAGAGTCAAGTCGGTTTGTAGAAATTCAAGATAATTCCTACCTGTGAATATGGGGGCTATTAAAACAGGCCCAATTATGTAGTCTCCCAGAATACCACACCACACATTAACTCCCCAGTGGATCTGAACATGCTGTGCTCGAACCCAGTGGGGGTTCACTGGAGCCCAGTAATGAAGATTGTGAGTATTGACGTTGGCATCATTGGCGAAATAGCATCCATCACTCCACAGAATATTCCTGGCAAAATGTGGATCTTGTTGTAATGCAGCGGCCATTCATCGGCAATATGCTACCCTGCGATCGAAATCATTTCCATACAGTTGTTGGTGTAGGTGCGGCTTATACGGATGCCATTTTCGCTCATTCAGGATCCTCTGTATTGAAGTTCGAGGCACTCCCAGCGTCCTTGCAGCTTCTCTTTGCCCTAAGCAACAATAAATATGTGCACATTGTAACATAGTAATTATTATTAATATTATTTTATTATGGTTTCAAGAGACTAAATTATCTTGCACCAGCACTATTTAATGAACTACTACATCGATTGTCCAACATGAACAGCAAACAACTAGCAATACGTCGCATAAAAATTATTACCTAAATAAATATTAATTTATAACATAAACGTATTATTGTATGCACTCTTGTATTGAAATACAAACTGTATAATGCTGTGAAAAATAATTAATGTCTCACAGATAATCTCTACTGATTTTGCCGTCAGATTCCTGAGACATATTACAAATGTATTATCAAGAGTAATTAATAACTACATTCTAATACAAAATTCAAATTATTATTATTATTATTACCATTATCAACAGTAGCTCAGTAAGGTGAAGTGTAACTGACCGTGTGTAGGATTCCGTTCGAAGTACTCTTGTACATTCCGTACAACTTCAGCATTACCGCAGACGGGTCTAGTCGTGGAACATTCCATTCGTTCGTAATTGCAGCTCAGTTCGGCGAAATACTTGTCGAGACGGCAGGCGTCTATCTGGAAACACCAGTGCATACCGTCTACGAGCTTCAACGGCATTACGACCAGCTTCTCCATATATTAGTATACTGTCCGTGTACTCATCTATGCTGAATACACCAGCCATTGTCAATATGTTGCCAGCAACTGTCATGTCGTTCTACCACATTTTATGAGTCTATTGCGCTCTCAAATGCGAGGGTCAAAAAGGCATTGGGGTGCAATAGACGGGTAGAGCTGAGGAACATGCAGCTAGCGGCTGTCCGGTTGATATTCCTTCGTATTCTGACGTAATCGGCCAGCATGCACTGTGACCCCTGTGGAAATCAGTTATTAGGCATCCCATACAGCATCAGTGTATGCGGGACATCTAAAACTAAATTGCACGGGGGAAACGGGCCACCTGGTATATATATATATGTCGACACCGTTTGTCACATGTATGTATATATATATATACATACATACATACATGTGACAAACGGTGTCGACAGAATTAAGGTACGTTTTTATGTAAGATAAATTGAATTGGTTATGTCACTGAATGGTAATTTGATGAATGTGGTCATTTGTACAGTGTGTGTGTCTTGTCAGATGTGTTGGTCGTAAAGTAAAATGTTGTATGGACTGTGTGTTCGGTTTGGTGTGGCAGTGACGGGCATATTCTCTCAAATCATTTGAGATTTGTGTTGTACAACTGAAATGTGTTCCATCATTGCGGTGAGCATATTTGGGTGATTGATGTTTTGATTGAAATGTTTCGGCTAGCAAGTTATAACTTCTAAGTTGGTAGTACTGTTCGTGACTACTCTTGCTTGCAGCTGGGAAACATATGGTTTGGCACAGTATGGATGTATGAATGTTCGTTGTTGTTTGTTTGGTTGAATGGATCGTCAAACTTCTAAATCATGTGAGTAACCAGTTTAATCTGTCATAGTTGTTTGGCCTATGTTTTCTGTGAAGGTGCGTTTATTTTATAAGCCAGTCCAGGCATTTCTGCCCGTGTTTCTTGGTGAACAATATTGGTTATTGGCAAGACAGTTTTTCTAACCTATTTTCATTTTTGTTGTTTCGTTTATTTTCCTCCTGTCTTGCCAAATTAGTATACTCATTATGAGTCTGATTAAAACATCGACGACGATGTATATTTTATTTTTATTTCCTTGGATTTGGT
Organism: Meconema thalassinum; assembly: GCA_946902985.2. NCBI lineage: Eukaryota > Metazoa > Arthropoda > Insecta > Orthoptera > Tettigoniidae > Meconema > Meconema thalassinum. The sequence continues at coordinate 417,337,735 of OX336394.1, forward strand.
TGCTTTGACAACCTAGGGGATATTGTTTCGCTTCTTGTCATTATTGACACATAGTTTTCGGGGATAACAGCTGAAATTGGGGACTCCATGTTGGGAACTTGGATCGTATGATCACGCTTTGAATAGACTGCGACTTGAGTGAAGAATAGTTTGATTTTCCTGGGTGGATTAATTTATTAACTTCGTCTTACCTTATCGTTGGTCATCAGTAGACCTCAGGCGAAGGTTTCAATACGCATTTCTACGTTTGGGAATAAAACTAAAAAGGAATTGATATGGAATATTCCGATGGAATGATACACAATTTGAGTTTCCTCGCTTCTAAATATTTACCTTATGATGTTAGTATGGTAAGTCTTTATTTGTTATGTACCTTCATTCTTGTTTAAAAATACATTTGTTATTATTTGGGTCATATTGACTTAATCGCCTTGTCATTTAGTAGTTCTAGGCCTGGTGATATATATTATCTCTCGTCTCTTGGACCTCTGGCCCGATATGGGTCATCTTGACGCTAGCACGTTTCCACAAGCACGTTTTATGGTATCGTGCACGATAATTATTTAAATTCACCTACTACTTACCTGATAATCTCACTAAATTATCAGTAGCCTACTACAAAGCCTTGGTGGCAAAGGCACGACGCGTCACAAATGATTGAATTGATTTATAAAATATATAAATTTGTCGATTATAATGCGTATTCAATCTTTGTTTTATAATTATTAAATGAATATTAAGAATTATTAAATAATAATGTTGTAATTATCGAAAGATAGGAATAGATTATCATTAAGTTAAGCTAAGTTTCTGTTTATATATAGGTAAATTTATTTCTTTTTAATCAAATACACACATCAAAAAAAGTTTTGCATCACCTCGGTTCCAAGAGTTCCGGAACCTTTAAATACAAAGGGAATAGAGATCAACACAAACAACATTTCAGCTCGTTTTATTGCTCATGAGACCCACACATTGCATGTTGTACCATCATACAGCTAGACTTTCAGCATTTGTGGTCCAGATTGCAGTACACACCACTACCTCTAATATCCAGTAGCACGTCCTCTTGCATTGATGCATGCCTGTATTCGTCGTGGCATACTATCCACAAGTTCATCAAGACACTGTTGGTCCAAATTGTCCCACTCCTCAACGACAATTCGGCGTAAATCTCTCAGAGTGGTTGGTGGGTCAAGACGTCCATAAACAGCCCTTTTCAACATATCCCAGGCATGTTCGATAGGGTTCATGTCTGGCGAACATGCTGGCCACTGTAGTCGAGCGATGTCGTTATCTTGAAGGAACGCATTCACAAGATGTGCACGATGAGGTCGAGAATTGTCGTCCATGAAGACAAATGCCTCTCCAATATTCTGCCGATATGGGTGCACTATGGGTCGGAGGATGTCATTCAGGTATCGTAAAGCCGTTTCGGAGCCTTCCATGACCACCAGTGGCGTACGTCGGCCCCACATAATGCCACCCCAAAACATCAGGGAACCACCACCTTGCTGCACTCGCTGGACAGTGTGTCTAAGACGTTCAGCCTGACCAGGGTGCCTCCAAACACGTCTCCGACGATTGTCTGGTTGAAGGCATATGCGACACTCATCGGTGAAGAGAACGTGATGCCAATTCTGTGGGGTCCATTCAGCATGTTGTTGGGCCCATCTGTACCGCGCTGCATGGTGTCGGGGTTGCAAAGCTGGACCTCGCCATGGACGTCGGGAGTGAAGTTGCGCATCATGCAGCCTATTGCGCACAGTTTGAGTTGAAACACGACGTCCTGTGGCTGAACGAAACGCATTATTCAACATGGTGGCATTGCTGTCAGGGTTCCTCCGAGCGGCAATCCGTAAGTAGCGGTCATCCACTACAGTAGTAGCCCTTGGGCGGCCTGAGCGAGGCCTGTCATCGACAGTTCCTGTATCTCTGTACCTCCTCCATGTCCGAACAACATCGCTTTGGTTCACTCTGAGACGCCTGGAAACTTCCCTTGTTGAGAGCCCTTCTTGACACAAAGTAACAATGCGGACGCGATCGAACTGCGGTATTGACCTTCTAGGCATGGCAGAACTACAGACAACATGAGCAGCGTACCTTCGTCCTGGTGGAATGACTGGAACTGATCGGCTGTCGTACCCCCTCCGTCTAATAGGCCCTGCTCATGCATGGTTGTTTACATCTTTGAGCAGTTTTAGTGACATCTATGAACAGTCAAAGGGACTGTATCTTTGATACAATATACACAGTCAACGTCTATATGCCGGAGATCTGGGAACCGAGGTGATGCAAAACTTTTTTTGATGTGTGTATATTAATTTTGATCTAGTAAAATGTGGGAAATGAAGGTAAGGTGACATTTCAATGTTGCTGATTTTCATTAAAGAATATGTTTTATGTACTTTATATTTACATGATTGTGAAAAAAATATAAGTGAATGTAGGGTAAATGTACATATGAATGCTAATGTTTAGCTTGTATGTGTTTCTTTAGATAAGATTTGCTGTGAGACAGCTTATATAAATCTGTGGAAAATTTTAATATTGCTAATATAATATCTTTAAATTGTTAGTAAATTCTGTTATTTTTAAAATGGCTTCATGTTATGAAATATTGTATCAAATTTTGATTTTATGATGAAAAATGAATTTAACTTCAGGGATTATTAAAGATGTATATGGAGGTAAGATTATTTGTTTTATATGGTTCAAGAATGTGATGAACGAGGGTTTATTTTTGTTATTTATTTCATTTATGTTGAGGTCTGGGTATAATTTTTGGTTGATGTATGTTTCCATTTTTTTTTTTCAAGAATATTTAATAGTTTGCCATTAGCTGATAAATGTAAAATTGTTAAGTCTGTGTTAATAGATGTAAAAGGACGGTTCATGTTATTTATGTCTTCACCCATACTTGAGTATTTCTTATATTTAATAGCATTAAAATGTTCATTGTAACGTATATTAAAAGTTCTCCCAGTTTGGCCAATATATGTGAGTTTGCAAATGTTACATTCAAGTTTATATACTCCTGATTTATTGAACATGTTTTCTGTATTTAATTCGTTGTAATTTTAAATCATTTTGGATGTAGTATTATTTGTTTTAAATGCAATTTTACAATTTTTCTTATTAAATGTATTTGTTATACTGTAAATTTTATTGTTGGTGTATGTGAATGTTAGCAATGTCTTATTTTCATCATCATTTTGTATTGTTGAAGTTACTTTATTCTTGATCTGTTGTAAGATATTATTAACGAATAATCTGTTGTACCCATTAAGCTCAGCAATGGTGAAAATTGTGTGTATCTATTGTATGTATTTCTCTGATTTCATGGGTGTATTTAAGGCCCTTGTGATAAGACTATAGAATGTTGATTTTTTATGAGATCCTGGGTATATAGAATCATTTCGTATGATATTAGAAGTCATCGAAGGTTTTCGATATATATTATACAGTATGTAAAATGGTTATTTTCGCTTGTAATCGAAATGTCAAGATAGTTCAAGGTTTTGTTATTTTCAGATTCTAAAGTGAACTTAATATTTGGGTCTAAAGAATTCATTTGATTTAGAAAATTATCGATATTAATTATATCTTTATTAATAGCGATAAATATATCATCTACATATCTTCTCCATGTTTCAAGACCAGGACATTTATTGATAATGAGCTGGTGCTCTAAATAGTCGATGTAAATATTGGCCAAAATCCCTTAAGCCGGGGAACCCATTCCTAAACCATCTATTTGTTGATATATTGTTCCATTAAATGTGAAGTAGTTGTTATGTAAGGTGAATGTTAGAATTTAAATGAATTCTTCAATCTCCATTGTATTTAAACCACTGTTTTTTGTTAAATTAACCTTTACTATTTCGTTATTTGCTTTTATGGGTATGTTGGTGTACATATGTGTCATGTCAAGGGAATGTATTGTGCTTGTGCTATTAAGTGAGCAATCTTTTGTTTTTATAATGAAATCGTGGGAATTAATGTAAGAAGTGTTCGCTTTGAATTTTAGGAATTTCTGTATGTATTTTGCTAATTTGTAAGTTGGACTATATTTATTGTTGACTATTGGTCGCATGGTTATATTTGTTTTGTGGATTTTAGGTAATGCTCTTAATGTGGATAATTTAGGATTCATTTGATACAAACATTGTTTGTCTTTGTCGTCAAATAGGAAAATTTTTCTGTAATTTTGAGGGATAAGGCATCTTTTAGGGGTTTTTATTGCATTTTATATGCACTTGAAGTACTTCCTGCGTGTACTTCCCTTTTTTTTAAGTTTTGAAGTGTATTCATGTATACCCCTTATTATTCCCGTTTGTACGGGATTGGGGATGGGATGCGATTAATTTATATGTGGTGGATGGTTCTTAAAGCCAGATGTCCTTCCTGACGCCGACCTTATGAGATGAGATGAATGTAACTAGGCGAGGCCATAGTCTATTAGAAGATTTGGTCCTGGCATTTGAGTTGTACAGAAAATGGGAAATCGTGGAAAACCATTTCAAGGACGGCCAACGGTAGGGTTCGAACCCATTTGCCTACCGAGTCTGGAGGAACCTGGACCCATGGCCGTGTGCCTCAGCGCGCTTAACTACCACGGCCGGTTTCATCTTTCAAGAGGGATATTTTCAGTTTTAAATTAAAAAAATAACAAGTTATTTACTGTGCGTAGTTCTTAACTTCTGGTAGCATCAATAAATAAACTTTACCTTTACTAAACTACACTATTTTATTCCTGAATTATATTCAGAAACCAGAGATATCCGAGTAAAATGTTTGCAATTTTAAGGGCATTTTATAATATAGTTTTTTTTTGAGATTTTTGGCTCATAACTGTATTTTTCATTGTTTTATATGGCATTAAATTTCTAGCCCTAATAATCATCACCATCAGTGTTCTGCCTTAGGGCAGATTACTATTGAAGCCTGAATTTGGACAGGAAAATTTGAGCCTGGTTGAAGGAGGTTCTAAGCGATGATTCAGATGCCATGTTTTTTTAAATTATAGAGCGTGTGGGTGTTCCGTATATATTATATATTATGTTACGTAAACCGTATTTTGGAGTGATAAGCACTGCATCATTATTTGTAAGTAGGGAATTATTATCCCATTGCCCACATAAGAAAACATACGGTCAGGATCGGCCAGTGGGATAATAATTTCTCACCCCATATTTCATAAAATAGAATCCACACCCATAAAACAGTTCCATATTCCTACCTATATATCCGTCTCAATTACAAATGAGCTAAAAAATCAATTTATCTTATACACCCAGTCTGTTGCCCTATAAAAGGATAAGGCATCTGATACTGTGTGGTATAGTAAGGCCATCATTACATCCGACTTGACGTTTCAGTGTTATCCTAGAGTTATCTAGCGGTCAGAAGGAAAATAACTATAACTAGACAATCACTGGCAGCCGTTCAAATCGATATATTACGACAAATTGACTTTCGATTGCGATGTCGTAATTTAACGAACGAAACTCTAGCCTAGCACTGAAACGTCAAGTCGGAAGTAATAATGGCTTTACTATAGTGATTGCAACTGATCTCAAGTCCCCTCCTTACAATAAACAGTGTGCGGAAAAGAAGACATACACGGAGACTTTGTTTTATATGTCACAGGGATTCTTGCTCGCCGTCTCCCGCCAAGTACTTTGCCGTAATGCGCTTTTTGGCGCCACAAGGTTCCCTCCTTTGTAGTCTGCTGAGAGCTCTAACAGCGCGAGGTTCAGCTTAGTGAATTGTTCACGTGTATAGTGCTCAGTGTGCTATTCCAATGCGATTTTCATTACGTGAACGTGTGTATATACAGGGAGTCCGAGTGGTTCCGTCATCAGTTTAGTTGGCAGCACAGTGTCCTTGATAGGGCGAAGGCAACATGTGTGGGCTGTCGAATTCGTCAGTGCGAATAGTTAGATTATTGGAAAAGCGCAACAATATGTTATGCATGGCTGTGGTGAGTATAAAGTTTACTGTTTGTTTGTTATTTATACAGCTGTGCTGCCAACATAACTGGTGACGTAATCTCTCGCAGCAGCTTGTAGGCACTGTGGAGAACATTCCCGGACTCCCTGTAGTACCTTCATAAAGTGTTTCCGTCAGAAATTTCCAAACAGACCAGTGCTTAGCGTCAATACAATAGAAAATCTAGCAAGAAAGTTCAAATAGACAGGTTCAATAAATGATCGTAAAAGATGTAGAAGGAGACATGTTCTTACAGAGAAATTACTTTCAGAACCAGCTGTGAACTAGGTAAGTACAAATTCCTATACTCAAGGACTCAATGCCGGGCAAGCGCCGCATTACGGCTAAGTGCTTGGCGGGAGACAGGCTCGCAACGTGGTCGAGCGAAAATCCCCGTGGCACATAAAACAAAGTCCCTGTATCTATCGCACCATTAATGTTGCTAACATGAAGTACCTTCTTGGATTGTCAGCCACTAGGCATAGGCCTACTACTTTACCTGTTCTGTGCTCCAGTTCTGCTGCAATGTTGATGGCAGTGTGGGTTCCATAAAACCTAGTTGTCTGCAAAGCGAATAATTTTAGCTGAAAGTTATCGGTGATAGAATGACATGCAACGGCCATATACGATTCTGTTGACAAGATGTCCTCAGGCAAGTAGTCAAGCTCACATGCTCCGCATCTGATAATTGCTTTTTGTCTAGTATTTCGTTTCAATAGTTAGTCGCAGAAATCTTTACTAAAAACCTATCATATCTGGCAATGTTGATCATTAATCACTATTGTGAAACACCACTTTCACACTTTAATAAGGAAATTATCAACGTTTTCACTTCGTAGTAATAAACTGACGAAAAAACACGTCGCTATGTAGGATAAGGCTTGTATCAGGCACTGCTGCCAACTTCACTTCACCTTGGACAAAAATTACTGATGTATTTAAATGGGCGAGACAAAAGCAGTCTGTCGCTACTTGGTTAGACGCCTGTCTGGACGAAAATCACTGATTGTACCACAAGCAGAGGGATATTTGACAAATTATTTAGTAGCAAACTTTTAGAACAGCTCTTGTAATGTCTAGTAGTCAAAGTAAGGCATCGGCATTACTCAGCACACTTCTCAATAAACCAACCATTGAGAAGAGCAAGATTATTTGAACAAAATGAATGAGAAACAAAACATGATACGCTAATAGAAGATAATAAAAAATGAACGCAGTGCAGTCAATCAGATCTCGAGGGAATTTTGGATGTAATATAATTCATCATTTATCATTACAGGTGCTAGGGAACAACAGTCAAGGCACAACTAAACATGAAGCTAGGAAAACATTGAAATCAACGAGACAGAAAGAGGGTGTAGGCCTGCCCGCCGCATCACGTTAATTAACAGTTAGCATGCATGCCTATGCATTTCTTTAGTGTGTGACAAAGCTTCTCTCCCTTGAAATACTTTTCAGGAACTTAGTTCACCTTTTCTTTTTTGTCTGGCAGCATATTACTTGTATTTTGGGATCATCTGAACAGTTTTCATGCAAAAATTCGGTTTATTATGGAGTCAGGAAGGTTAAAGGTAAAGGAGCGGTGAACCTGCATTATACACGCATAATAAGCTAATAATGATTTTCATATTCTGGGAGTCATTAACAATTGAAATTACCATCCATTATCACTAAGTTACTGCACTGGAAATATGTGCTATATTTTGAAAATATGCATTGCCGTTTCTTGCTCATTCAACGACAATTACGTTTGTCAGCAACATGAAGTCTCTTCAACTGTTACCGATGCGCACACATTGCTGCAATATTATTATTGTTACAAACATGTGGGATACAAAATACTCCTTGTAATTACATGGGAAAGCATTACATTAATTAGCAAATGATTGGTCTGGATAAAGATTGATGTACGGTGCGTGTACTCCCACTGAGCGTTACAAAAACTAGGGGTGTATAGGTACAGTAACGTGGTCTAGGCAAAATTCATTGGTCTGGATAAAGATTACTGACGAATGGTACAAAATGCACAAGACTGGCAATATTCTATTTGTCCCATAATTCAATTATATAATGGCAGACACAACTGTAATTTTACTATTTAAGTCGTGATCTACAAAGCAGAAGGTGGGAGAAAATGTCTATTACGGTACCTCATCATTACCACAATTAATATGAATCATTACCAAAATGTATTTCAGCTAATTTCAGTAGTTTGCTCAAGGTTCACCACTCATTTACAGTTGCCGACTGGCAGAATGTAATGAAATCTAACAGCAATCTAGGGCATTAGTTTTAATTAACTGAATGAAAAAAACAAATACAGAATAAAAACTAGCCTAATAAAACAACAGGAATAATAAAAAGAAATGCAAAGTAACATATAAAGAAAATAACCTAACCTATAAAGAAAAATAACATAACCTAACAAAATTTAATTTTAAAGTCAAAAATAAAAAAGGGAATGACAACAAAATCTCACCACATTATCTTTTTTTTCTCTTCATCGGTGGGGACTCGTCCTCACACGACGAGGGGCCTGGCCTCCTTCCATGGTGGGGAGTCGATTGCAACCCAGAAGTACTGGGCATATTGTGATGGCGGACTAGGGGAGGGGTTAACATTTGAGGGGGAACAAGGGGATAATACGGGAGGGGGTAGGAGGGTGGCATACTGGTATTTTTTTCTATGGCTGCTGAGAACGAATCCAACACAGCCTTCAGCTCCAAAGCCCTCCTTGCATCTGCAGCTGCCTCCAGCTCCCGCTGCTCTGCAAAGAACTCCTTCATGAGGAGCCGTTGGGTACTGAGGAAGTCATCCCCGCCTCCCCTGGTGGGTTTGGATCTCCTCAAATGACGTGGAGGATCAGTTGGAGGTGGTGGTTGTGGTGGTGACTCATTACTCGCTGATGGACTGAGGTATTCTCTCAGCTCCAAATCCGACAAATTCACATTCACCAACACTTCAATTTCAGTACCGGTACTTTTTCCACTGTCCATTCCTTCCTCCGCAACAGAAGGTCTACTTCCTAATATTAGGTTTAATTGTTCGAAAAAATTGCAGTCTTTTCTCCCACTTCCACTAACCCCATTTTCCCTCTCTGATACGTTGTAGCTATTTTTTAAGCTCTTCCACTTATTCTTTATCTGCTCTGAAGTCTTCGTGTCACACCCAGTTTTCTCCATTTCAGCAAGTATAAGTTTATATATTTCAGAATTCTTATACCTCTTTCCATCGAAAAGTTTGTGGATTTCTCTCTCCTGAATTACCTGTAGCAGTAATTTAACCTCTTCTGTCGACCACATATTCCTTGTACAATTGATAATTATTACGTAACGAAAAAATTCACAAGTGTACCGAAGAAGCTGGTAAATATAGCACAGAATAATAACAAAAGAAAATGGCCACAGAGTAACCAAACAATTCTAAAATTGGATAACAGATGAGAGTAGATTACTTCAAAAATGTAACTCGAGAGTGCGCATAATCGCTTTCAATACGATCCGCGTTTACATGTCCCTGAACACCAGTTTGGATACGATTCGATCCCACAATTTTACCGTATCGACCTTGAAACTCAATACGATCTGAGTCCCGTTTACATGACCGTATACAATACGGTAAGTGTAGCCTACTCAGATCGATTTGAGTTCGCCATGTAAACGCAGTAAGTGAGACGTGCAGTGAAGTGGGCATCAGTACAGGAACAGCCACAAATTAGATAAGTCTATAAAACCACAGTGTTAACACAGTTACATGTAAGTGTTGAACCAACTGCAAAAGCTCACCAAGTAATTAAGACACTTGAAAAGTTGCAGTTAATAACAAAATAGTCCAGAACGCAATGAGTTTTCAGTTGCACTGAAAGCAACTCAGGGATCAATAGCACATGTCTGAGGCTCACCACCTGTCCCATGTACGACTGCGCAATCGGACTCAACGGCCAAAGACTGTACTAGCATGATTCAATTCACAAGAGCGTGGAAGTAGACAAATATTTCCATGGTCAAAACCGTTCTCAACAATAGGCCGTAGAGTATGGCAATGAAATACCACCTTGTTCTGGCTTGAAACCAGGAAAGAACAAATGGTCCATCAATGGCTCATTTAATTCTAAAATGTCTATTTTGACATAAACATCGGACCATCCGGGCTCTCATAACGAGCAGGGGTAGTTCAACTTCATATCTACGCCCACAACTTTGCAATATTTTCATGGGGGAGAAAGAAGGGTTCCCTGCTTTGCAGGCAGGTTCAACCTTCCCACTTGCTGCAGGGTAGCCCGTTCCTTTCTTTTCTAACCAAAGGTACGTGAACTCCAAGCTTCAGTCGCCTAATAAAGCAAGCTTTTCCGTTGGTCAACCCTGAACTTGCCCTGCATCACACAACTTCTGGATCCAATGTTTTAACATGGCTAAACCGTTACTATTCTCAGTGGAAAATAAACACTATTCTATCCACTTACTCATTTAAATCACTGCCTTCAATATTTTCTTGAGACTGTGATACTTCTTTCAGATCCTAGGGAATAAGAAAACATATTTAGTTAAGGTACTTGTGGAGTGAAATATTGAGCCATTGTACATAAATATTAGGGCAAAATATGAAGTACTACCAGTTCCTGTAGGGATTCCTTGATTAAAGGGAAGTAACGTATAACTTTATTCTATTAATGTGAACATGAACAAGAAGTTCCGTGAAGAACTATACAGCCTACTTTTCATGCCAATGATTATTCTACAGTATATGAACCTATCTAGAATAATGACAAAATTAAGTTGGTAATATCGAAATAACTAATTAGATCAAAATATACCTGGTATAATGTAGCCTAATAGAGCACTACAGTTGGCAGCCCTGGTGACTGAATATATTCTTAGTTCCATCTTTTATGGTACAGAATACAAAATTTGGTTGAAGTCCAATGGACGTTACATGCAGTTAATCACTGGATCTATCAGCACGCGTAAAAGCATGTTGCCAACAATATCATGCGTGTGCTGGTCAGAAATAATCTGAAATATTATATCTTGTTGTGCCAATTTTGGATGAAATCCATCTGTTAGTATAGAAGTTACATGTATTTTAAAATTGGACATATCAGCAGGCATAGAATCATGTTGGCAGCACTGCCTTGTATTAATTACTCCAAATTAATCTAGAATGTCAGGTGCTATACGTGTGCAAAGTATAGAGCTGTTGGCTTGCATACTTTCTGGTATATTGATATTAGGGTAAAAAAATATATACAGCATTTATTAACAGTTGGCAGCCCTGATTGCTCTTAACAATACTTATAGTCATATCTGTTATGGTACACATAGCACATACGAAATTTGGTTGAAATCCAACTGATAGTATAGTTACATGTATTTAAAAATTGGTACTATCAGCAGGCTTATAATTATGTTGGTAGAACTGACGTATATAAGTTACTCCAAATTAATCTAAAATGTCAGAATATACGTGTGAATAGTTTAAAGCTGTTGGCTTGCATACTTTCTGATATATTGGTATTTGGATAAAAAAAATAGAGAGAGAGCAATTATTAACAGTTGGCAGCCCTGTTGGCTCTTAAGAATACGCTCAGTCATATATGTTTATGTACAGATATTACATACAAAATTTGGTTGAAATCCAATTAATAGTGTAGAAGTTATATGCATTTAAACATTGGACCTATCAGAAGGCTTAAAATTATTTTGGCAACACTGTCATTGTTGGCCCCCTGGAAATTAAACTGAAATAGTATTATCTGCATGTGTGCCAATTTTGGAATAGCTCCCATGCATACCTTGCAAGATATCCAACATGGAGCTCACATTTCTAGTGCGGTTTTTCAGCAGTTGGTAGCACTGACATCATTTTCAAATATGGACGTGAGATATTCCGGTGCACATCTTTACTCATACTAAATTTGGTTTTGACTGCTGCAGCCGTTTAGGAGTTGATAGGGGGGGGGGGGGGGACACACACACAGCCAGACAGACAGACACACATTTTCCATTTTCCCGTATCGATCTCATAAGTCTACTTTTTCCTCATTTTTGCAAAATGTGAAAAGTAGGCTAAAAATGTTACAGTGGTTGTTGCTTTAAGGTGAGTTTGCACCATGTAACTCAAGATATGCATTTCAAATGTGAAACACTTAGTCAAAATACAAATAGGCCTAAAACTAATTATTACAGTAGAACGTCGTATATCCGGAAGTCAAACAATCTGAATGTCAACTATCCAGACGGGCAAAAAAGAAAGAAGAGTGACGGAGCAGCGTGCGCTTACTGTTGTTATGCGGAAGGCGAGATTGCAATTTCTAGTTCACTTTTAGCATTGGAGAAGGACACGGCTTCCTGATTGACTATTCTGGCGAAACACGACTGCAGCAAATGATGTGATTAGTCAGCGTAGTTATAGGGTGGAACCTATCAGCGATGACGTTCCAGGTTTGAAAAAAAAATGGACAACTCCCGCTGTTTTAACTTCCTATTTTCTTGGTACCCGTATAAATTGTAATGCGCCTTGCAATAGTTGCATGATCATTGTTCCTAGGCTATAAGTATTTCCATATCTTCTTAAATCTAGAAGAATCATTACCAGAATGTTTTTCATCGATTAACACCCCCTTGTAGGGTTGTAGCCTACCATTTGAGTGATTCTACGAATAGGGGACACTTTATGGTCCCATGGCTGTATAGAGTTTATTATTCTAACACAGTTCTATGAAAAATATATCATTGTATACATGAATATCTTACAATATAGACTAGATTTTAACAACATTTTGAGAATTGAACAATACAACAACAAAATCCGTAATTTGTCATTAGCGTGGATGTCCCTAGTCATCACTTCCTACGTGTTCGCTATTGCCTTTACTGAAGTATGAGGTTTCTTTTCCTTATGAATGCATACATTTGACTAGCATATAAACCTTAACTTAATGGAACTACATCACTGATAGATTCCACGCTATATCTACGCTGACTAATCACATCCTTTGCTGCAGACGTGTTCCGTCAGAATAGCTAATCAGGAAGCCGTATCGCTCTCCAATGCTAAAAGTGAACTAGAAATTGCAATCTCGCATGCGGAAGTGCGCGCTGCCTACAGTAGTGAGTCGGTCAATTGTTGTCTCCTACCGTTTGTCTCAACGTGTTACAGTAGTGTGCGTATTAGATTGTGAAAATGGCTTCGAAGAGTGGCAATGGGAAAAAACGAAATAGCAATGTTTTATCGATTGAGAGGAAGGTAATAATAACAATATCATATGGCCTCGGCAGCCGGGTGCAAGCTTTGGTATTTGACACCCAGAGGGTAGCTTGCATGTCGAATTTTGTTGTTCCTTGAAGCACTATGAAAGTCAAGGAGGTTAGATATCTAAGCTCCTTGACACCATAGCGCTTTCTAGTAGAGAATTGAGGAACTTTGTGTTGGCGGAAAATCCCGAGATTAATTTTGCCATTATGAACACGGCCTACCGAATTCATATGAGTTCTTTGACATGCCAACATTGTATGACTTGCGTGTCGTCATTTTTGCCGCCTTTCAAAAATCTCTTACCACGGCCAGGAGCAAACCTGCAAGCTTAGGGTTGGTAGACCGACACGATAACCACTCACCCACCGTGGAAAGCTGAGAAGAAGGTGAAGATCATTAATAAACTTGATAAAGGTGAAAGTGTGCAATGTCTAATGAAAACTTACAGTGTTGGAAAATCCACAATTTGTGATTTCAAGAATCGGAAAGGTGAAATTGTGAATTAAGAATCGAAGTTAGATAGTGAAGAAGGGTCTAAAAAGAGAAAAACTATGAGATCAGCTACGGATGAAAAATTGGAAGAAGCGGCGTTGTTGTGGTTTAATCAGAAATACGTAAGGGAGATCCCATTTCTGGACCTTTCTTATGTGAGAACGCATTGCAGCTAACTGAGAAGCTTGGTGGTTCTCCCGATTTTAAGGCTTGCACAGGTTGGTTGAAGATATTCAAATCTCGCCATGAAATTCGTGAGTTGAAGATTCATGGAGAACGTTTATCTAGTGATGCAACTACTGCTGAGGAATTCAAGAATAATTTCTTAGAATTTCTGATTAAATAAGACTATTCTTTAGATGATGTGTACAATGCTGACGAAACAGGTTTGAATTGGAGGTCACTACCGCGCAAGTCACTCGCGTCAGAGAGAGGGAAATGACAGCTCCTGGCTTTAAAGTCAGTAAAGAACGAGCAACAATAATTATGGTGTGCGCAAATGCTAGTGGTGCTCATCGTCTACCTCTCCTCAAATCAGAAAAACCGTGTTGCTTTATGAATGTAAAATGCCTTCCTGTATGCTACAAGACCCAAAGAAGTGCTTGGATGAATTGAAGAGATTCAAAGAAGAGAGAAAAAAAACATTGGAAAGTGCTCCTTTTACTTGATAATGTGCCATCTCATCCAGATATTGATCAGTTGAATACGATCGATGAGGATTTTGAAGTGAGCTATTTTCCCCCCTAATGTTGCAGCTCTTAAACAGTCAATGGATAGAATAGCATAGATAGATAGATAGATAGATTTTATTAATTCCATTTGAACAAATACATGCATTCAATACATTTTTGATATAGGACACGTCAGAATTTACATGCATAAAATAAAAGAACTAACAGGTATATATTACTAAGATTATAACTATTTATAACTTATTATAATAGCAAATCTTAATAGATACAATCTTATTGCACAACTATTTACACCTCACTCTATTATCATAATATGAAAACTTAATTCTATAAATACAACAACATACAGCTAGGTATTAAAATTAAATTAAAAAAGTAAAATATAGTTATAGATTCCATCACTCCTATACGCTAAAATATTCAACTACTGAGTAAAAACAATGGCACTGCAGATAAGCTTTCAACATTCTATCAAAGGTTTTTATTTTTGGGGCCAGTTTTATATACTGGGGTAGTTTATTGTATAATTTAACTCCAGTGTGAAAAGTTCCTTTTTGATATATGCTTGTGTGTGTGTGTGTGTGAAATATGAATGTTTTGATTTTGTCTTGTGTTATGCCTATGAACATCATTGTTTGTTTTAAGAAAAACATCTTTATTCATTAAATTCTTTTTAAAAAACATAATACTTTCAAAGATGTATATGCAGGGCAGTGGGAGAATGTTTAAATCTTTAAACAGAGGTCTACATGATTCTCTAGAGTTTACATTTGCCATAATTCTAATCGCCCTCTTTTGTATCCTAAACGTGCTTAGTACATCTGGCGACATACCCCAAAATATGATCCCATATCTTAAGCATGAATGGAAATAAGCAAAATAAGTATTTCTTGTGTGCATGCTAGTGCAGGTTTTCAAAATACGTAACGCAAAGCACATCGAGTTCAGTTTAGTATTCAGATATTGTATATGTTTATTCCATTTCAAGTCTTGTTGTATCCATAGTCCTAAAATCTTTTTTTCTGATTTATTTTCTATTTGATGACCATTTAATGTTATATTGGGCATCGCAGGATTCCTATTCTGTATAGTGTGGAAATTTAAACATACTGTCTTTTTATAGTTTATTATGAGGCGATTATCTTGTGACCATTTGGTTAACTCTCCTGTAACGGAGTCAGCAGACTGCTGTATGACCTGTACGTCGTTTACTGTTGGCAGAAGATGAGAAGAGTGTGATATATTTTGGAAAAAAGCTTTCTCATATGGACTGCTGTTACATGATAGCTGATGGGTGGAACACTTAAACACCAGAGAATCTTCGAAATGCATGAAGTAAATTGAAGCGATGCGCCGAAAAGGGATCTAACCGCAATTGCCCCGTAAATGGTGTTACATTGGAATAAGGATCTATATGAACGTTCCTGCAATGTGGCGTAATCATGTGGAAGAATTCGGAACGTGTTGCTGTGGTAGAGGGTGGGGAACTTCGGTATCGCGCGGAATAGGGATCTAACTCCAGCACAAAATGGCGTAACATAGCTCTTTACAAGAGACAACGAGTGCATTAAAGCATGAAAATTCAACTAGAAAACGCAAACGTAATGTGAAGGACGTCAACAGCAGATTTTTTCTTCCTGACATGCTTGTCGCTTCACTTTTGAAGATTTACAAGGTTGTAAATAATTTATTTTGTACGTAGTTCGTGGGCTGTTTCATTGCCTCAGTCATCTTAATAGTTATCAATCTGCACATAACGGCACAAATATAGCTGCATTTCATTTAACAACGTTTCTTGCAATTAACTCATAATACAGTTTTTGGTGGTTAGATCCCTGTTCGGCGCATCGCTTCAATTGGTAAGAGAAGAAGAGACTATTAAGAACACTGACACTGCTGATGAAGATTTGGATGAAGTGACAAATGAGTTATTCCCCCAAATTACTGGATTGTTTGTCTGTGATAAAGACGACGCGTAGCTTGGTTGGAAAGTGACAGTGATCCAGGTTTTAAAATCTTAGATGATGATGATGAAATTGTTTCTCTGGTGCAAGAAGTAAGTGGGGATGAATAAAGGATGAAAGCCTAGATGAGGAAGATGAAGGACCAAGTCATGGAGAATCTTTTACTGCATTAGAAACAGCGCTATTGTGGTAGGAGAAACAGGAAGAAAGTAGATCAATTCTACTTCTTATATTCAAGAGAATGCGCGATTTAGCTGCTGAGAAAAGACGAGGAAATCTTGCACAAAAATAAAATTCAGATTATTTATCCAGTACTGTTGAGTAGACCTTTCATGTATGTAGCATAAATGATTTTGTTATAATTATTCATTCAATAAATAAGAATTTTCTACTTTACAGTATATATATCACCATAATGTACTGTGGGTGTTTTTTCCTATGAAATACACGTATATTCGATTATCCGGAACAAATTTGGTCCCAATTAGTCCGGATAAACGACGTTCTACCGTATTATAATTAAAGTGATACACAAAATCTGTGAAAGTAAACAAATTTATTGTATTAACTATTTTATAAATGGCAGACAATATCAAATTTCAAGGGTGAACATATTAAAAAAAGAACAGAGCATTGTTATATATAGAAAACGAATAAAAATTAATGCTTTTCAGTCGGTCAACACGATTGTACCCCTTCGTAATGGGTGTTTCTTTAATCTGAAAAAAAAATGCATGAGATGAATAAATAAATTCACATGGATTATCCTTTACGCTTAGGTCGTTAAATCAATGTCTACAAGTATGTGTGTGATGGTATTTACTATATCTACATTTATTTAGTTATGGATATTATTATAAACCTGCGAAACTTGTCAATATTGTTAGTTAAATGTGATTTTTCAAAGATATTGTTAGTGGCTATTGACCTTCAAGTTTGCTTGTTTATTGTGATATCGATGGATTGTTAAGTCTAAGAAATGTATGCGCCGTTTATTTTCTGGTTACATAGTGAATTTAATGGATTAGTACTGGTTGTTAATTGTTTGGGGTAGTGTATCTTCGTGAGTTATTTCCGTATCATACTGTAAATGGAAATGACGTCATCCACAAACCTACTCCAGTTACAACTTCAACCAACAGATACCGCACGCAAGGTTGTTCAGGCAGGCGCTCATTGTAGCGAGTCAGTCAAGAGCACCTGTACAACAAACGTGAAACAGATAAGTAATCATACACATAGTAGAATGAAGCTCATGTTCATTTTATTATAGCATTGTGTTTGTTTTAACTGTAAACACGTGCTAAATATGCATGCGTTGTTCACAAACCTTAAGAAAACAAACCAAACTGGGAATCGTAATAAGACTCATTACACTAACGTGGGAAGTACCCCAGCTCAAACGGCTAAAACCGACTGGCAGTGCGCTAAACATACGAAGATATGTCTGTTCTACTACCCACCACGGGCATTTATCTGTAAAATCCCGCATTAGTATACAATCAATGTTTGGAAGTTACAGCGTCCAAAGATTGCAGAAACACAATTCTCAGCAGAAACTACCGTGCAACAGGCAATTCGGACCATTATAAAGAAACAGATGTGGTGCAGTATCATCTGGCAAAAGGTTGAACACTTGCTTGCAACAAGAAATCTTAACACATGCAGTACCGTGTTGACATAGTCATCTTTCCCACAATAGAAGTACTGTGTTGTCCTTCATTAGACGTCGAACAGCGGAATGGAACAGTACGCACACTTAACAACATGTAGACATACTCTATTATTTAGAATGTTCCTGCATTGCAATAGTCCAAACTCAAATGCCACGGTGATCACATTATCACATACTCAGATGGCGCTGGCGACGAAACACGTACTTTTACAGATGAATGGCATTGATAGCTATTGACATAGATACGACTGTATACTTTAGACCCACTTTCAGTTGGTTTTCGTCGTTCGACCTGGAATTCGTCCCTCGTAAGTAGCCTATAATAAGACCACATTGTTTAATATTTGTATATAAATTCAAATCTCAACCCTAGAGATCTGACGGATGACAGCTTGAAAGCAGAAACACGTAATGCTAAATTATCCATTATTTAATACAGTACATATAATTATTTTCAAGAGAGTTTATTTATTTATCTACTTTTAAATACCGGTACAGGGTGTTTCAGAGGTGAGTACAAATATTCTTACTGCTGGTTGTTGGTATGGCTCTGAATACATTTGTCTATTTGTCCTATTTCAAACATAAATACTCGTATATTGTGTTGATAATATGATGGTCTTCACCCGTGACCGGGAGCGGTCATGTCGTTTGAAGAGTTTAAATATGCACCACGCTGCATTTTCAAACGGGCGCCGTGAGAGTGGGGAGGCAGTCCGCTGCTGAGCGCGAGCGCGTAGCGAATGACGAACAATCGAATTTGCCAGAATATCTGACAAAAGCTTAACCAGTGGCCCAACAGATGGCATGACTACGTTATAAAATAGGCCTGAATTTTATGACGAATCTACAAAAAGATTTTTATTCCTATCGTCACGCGTTCATGTGCTATGAATGAAAAAAGCATTACGCCACACCTCTGAGCTGTATAGGGGCAGGGGCGCCGAATCCATGGTCGAGGTCTAGCTACCGCTAGACCTGGCAAGGGGGTGGGTCTCCCGGTCCCCTTGGGGGGTGGGTTTCGTTGGGGGGTTACGGATAGAGGAGGAAAGGGAAGGAGAAGGAAAAGAGGAAAGGAAAGAAGGGAGAGAGAAGAGAAGAGAAGAGAAGAGAAGAGAAGGGGAGAACTGTGCGAAATAAGCTGTAAAACCGTAATTATTGGGGTAGGGGTCCGGTTTAACAAGGGGAGGGGGGTCCCACAGAACGAGAGGGGTGGGTGTCTGCTAGACCTGAAAAAAAAAGATTCGGCGCCACTGTATAGGGGTTATTGTCGAGCGTCAACTTGCATTAATATCTGATGTTTGGAGGTTCAAGCAGGTTTATTATAACGATTTGTGTGCAGCAATATTAGTGAGAGGTAAATAATTGAAAACAAGTACGAGTGTTAAAAACATGACCCCTGTGAATAATAAATTAGTGAATGGTCAGATTGTGTGGACACGATTTAACACTTATTTCTTCTTCTTTCTTTTTGCGTTT
The DNA here is from genome assembly GCA_946902985.2 of Meconema thalassinum. Taxonomy (NCBI): domain Eukaryota; kingdom Metazoa; phylum Arthropoda; class Insecta; order Orthoptera; family Tettigoniidae; genus Meconema; species Meconema thalassinum. Next base: position 417,357,285 of record OX336394.1, read on the forward strand.
TGCCCATTATAGAGCGCGCTTGAACTTGTTTCTCGGCTTGATGATATTCGCCTTCCTATCTTCCCAAAATCTCTTCATGAAGTCACTGTGCTGCTTCTTCCGTTCTTCTGTCCACTTGGTTCCAGTCCTGCCACTAGTTTTCACCCTAAACTTGTGCTTTGTTACTGCGGTCCTGAAGACTTTGCGGTTTCTCAGAATATTTTCTCCGATGTTCAACTCTTGCAGGTCCTCTCTTGATTCATCCAGCCAGGCTATCCTTGATTTCTGAGAATTTATTACATTGAATATCCTTTTTGTAAGTCTATAATCGTCCATCCTGAAGAGGTGTCCATAAAATGTTAAACGTCTTTTTCGTACTGTGTTGCTGAAACTATCTGTGTGACGGTATAGGTCTGAATTTCGTCTTTTAATCCAAATTCCGTTTTCTTGTGTGGGGCCGAATAATTTTCTAAGAATTTTATGTTCTTGCTTTCCTATATTTGCAATTTTAGAATGACCTCCTAAAGCTATGGTTTCTGAAGCATATAGAGCTTCCGGTAGTACAACTGTTTTGTAGTGTTTCAGTTTTGCTTTATGTTACATTACTCTTTTATTATAGTGATCCCATGTTATTCTGAATGCTCTATGAAGTTTTGAGGCTCTTTCTGTGTTAGCCAAACTGTCCAATCCTGAAGGAAGAATTATTTCTCCAAGGTATTTAAAAAATTCTACTTGTGGTATTGCTCCATACGCTGTTTCTATTTTTTCTTTTTTCTTCTTTTGCTGAAAATTCTGCATGTACTTGGTTTTTTTAAATGATATTTGAAGGCCTGCTTGTGATGCTATTCTGTATAATGTCTCAATAGCATGCTTAGTTTCTTCTTTGTTCCTACTGATAATCGCTAGGTCATCTGCGAAAGCCAAGCATTTCACATTGATTTTGTTTCCAGCAGTACCCTATGCTAACGCCTTTGATGTTCTATTCCCACTCTCTGATGACTTTATCTAGAACCAGGTTAAATAGAAGGGGTGAAAGTCCGTCTCCTTGGCGAACACCTGTTCGTACTTCAAAAGAGTCAGAAATTTCCCCAAGAAACTTCACCTTCGATGTTGTATTGGTGAGAGTCCGACGAATCAGTTCTCTGGTCTTCCTGTCCACTTGAAGTTCTTCTAGCGTCTCAAACAGGGTCTGCCTGTCCACAGAATCATATGCTTCCTTTAGGTCCACAAAGGTGACAATTGTGGGGTTGGATCTGCGGATCTTCAAAATCATCTTCAGATTCCGTATCTGTTCAGCACATGAACGCCCTTTCCTAAAACCCGCTTGATATTCACCAATCAAATGGTCTGTTTGTTTCTCTAGTCTGTTCAGAAGAGCTTTAGATAGGATTTTATAGGCCACAGATAATAGGGATAGACCTCTATAGTTGTTTGGATCAGTTTTGTTACCTCTCTTGTGCAATGGATGTATTAACGCGCACTTCCAGTCCTGTGGGATCACTTTTGTTTCCCAAATTGCTTTTAAAATTGCGTGGATTCTTCTGGTGACCTCTTCCCCACCGAGTTTCAACATTTCAGCGGTAATACCGTCTTCTCCTGGTGCTTTGTTGTTTTTAAGAGATTGAATGATTTCAGCTGTTTCTTCCATTGTCGGTGGATGTGAATCTGGATTCGGTGCAGGCTTTTCAAAGTGCATTTTTTCTTTCGGTGGGTCACAATTGAGTAGGTCCTGGAAGTAATCTGCTAAGATCTTGCAGTTTTCCTTGGTGTTTGTTACTAGTGAGCCATCTGGTCTACTGAAACATATGCTAGGTGGTTGATAACTAGACAGACTCTCACGGAACACTTATTTATTCAATAAGACATTTTTATTTTGAGTGGAGGTTCACCATTTTTTTATTAGGAATCTCAGGGTAAAGAACTCTATTTTTACAACCCTGTGATCTAGGCAGGAGTGTATTTTTTATTTTGTGCGTGATATTTTTATTTGGATAAAAGCGGAGTGCTATATTCAAGCGTGGAACTCGAATTCGGCTCGGCACCATTTATCTACCCAGTTTTCCCCGAGAGTCTTTTGAGTATCGTGCTTAACCGTGTATGTGGGCATTGGTCACCGGGCTAACGGGCACAGCTTGTAGCTCAGGTAGTATTCAATAATCAATGGCATGGGGCTTTATTGACATACAATACAATATGTTCCTGTGTGAATTAGTTTGATGCTTGTACATTGAAAGTTTACACACAATTTAAGCATGCATACTACCAGGAGCTGTAATGTACTTACGAAATGTGTTACGCAAACATCGTACTCACAATCATACAAACCATTCGCTATGTAAAAAATATCCTAGTTTACTAAATTCGGACCTTAGTAAAATTAATTGAATTTATCACCTAACACATCAGTTCACAGTAAGATCACAAAGTATGCATGCCGAACAGTTTGTAAGATCATCACTGCATTACAGGTTCTGGTAGTATGGATGCATTTTACGTAAACATAAAGTCAACCCCTGGCACTATACAGCCCATGACGGGCTAAGGCCGACCAAGCGACCGCTGCCCAGCCATTTCGCCCGCAGATATTGGGGTGACGCGAGATCAGCGCGTCGGCTCCCCTCGGCCGTTAATCTTGGTATTCGTGATCGGGGCGCGGTCTCACTGTCAGACAGCTACTCAATTGTCCTCACGAGGCTGAGTGCACCCCGTTCCAACCCTCACGTCAGTTTTAAAATCCCTGACGGAGCCGGGGATCGAACCCGGGGCCTCTGGGTGAGAGGCAGGCGCACTACCCCAACACCACGGGGCCGGCACGTAAACATAAACAATCATAAAATGTCGCATCTCTTGAGGCATGTAAAATGCTTCATATCACTTCGGCTGTTGTCAGCTGAGTACAGTTCAGTGGATATGTACTGCAGCATGGTCAGTCCGTAATTCTCTCGCTCTCGCTCTCTCTCTCTCTCTCGCTATCGGCCAGCCCCTCGCCCCGCTCCAACACGCACCGTGTTGTGGTAAGACATGATACACTCACAATTGCGTGTGTTGCGCTGTAGCGTAGTAGGTTAGCTGTCAGGTTGTAAAGTCGTTCATCGCCGAGCAACCACAGTTCGAGTCACGCCGTGTATATTATTTTTGTGAAGTAACACACCATAATGATGTCATGGTACAAACACAACCGCGTTTGGCCGAGCTATCGTTGATGATAATGCGTCATTACATTCTGCCATGGCTCACTGTACACACGCATAGAGAGAGCACGTTCTTGCTCTCGTCGAACACGGCAATTACAGTGTGCGTGAGGCAGCAATCCGATGAGGTGTTTCACCGAGATCTGCACAAAGATGGATACAGTAGGGGCGGGTGTCAGGGAGGATTGGTCGTCTACCATGCACTGGTTTACAGCAGGTTTCTACTGTAGAAGAAGACCGCCATTTAGTTACTACTTGGCAGGAAAATCCGTTCTTAAGCTCGGTAGAGCTCATGCAGACTACCAATTTTCCTAGATGTCCATACTCGGACCGAAAACTATTACGAGAAGCAGGAATTGCTTGCAGAAAACCTGCAATCGAAGAATGTCTCTCCGACCATCATATAGTCGACGGTGTGCCTTTGCTGAGCTGGACTTAAATCATAATTGGGATCAGGTCATCTTCTCTGACGAGACATCTTTCAGTTCAGCGGATGTCAGACCGGTTCGTGTTTACAGGTCACGTGGAACCCGATACGAGAAACGGTATGTGGCTGAGCGCACACGTAGTGGCCGCATATCTGTGTCGTGCTGGGGTTGGATGTCGTCTAATGGGGCTGGAGTACTTCATCGGATAGATGGACATCTCACATCGGAATAATATCTGTTCATTTTGCAGAATATTATGATGCCGAGTGTGAGAGAGCGATATCCACATGCAGTAATTCACTTCGTGCAAGACAACTCTCCATTCGACATGAGCAGTAGTGTTCAGGGCTGGTTTTCTGAGCAGGACTCCTTTGAACTCTCAACTGAATCCCTCGAACTCCAGACTTGAACCCCATTGAGCATGTGTGTGCAAAGTGGAAACGCCATATCAGGGAAAACTGGCCTCACCCTCCCCCTCTCTCGCAGGATGCATTGTGGGAGATTATGTTGGAAGCATGGGAGGAGATTGCCCTTGGTGAACAGTACTTCAGAAATCTAGTTCAGTCAATGCCACGTCGGCTACAGCAAGTTGTCGAAACCGGTGGATACTGGACGAGATATTGAAGAAGTGCCTACAACAGTCCTTTTCAGGACTAATAAGCAAATTCATTAAGCCAGATTTCTCTTTGTATAGAAACATACACGTATTTCGTTCATGAAACCTTTGACATATTTAAAAAGCAAACACCGCGAGTAAAATTCGAATCCCGGTTCTTTGTCGTTTCACGCAACGCCTCTTACCCTGAGATAACTGGCAGTCTGCAGAACGCTCATAATATTGTAATGATATTCCCAACATCTCATGCACGTCTATAAGAGCCATCATAGAACCAGTGGTAATTAACTAACGGTTTATTGCAATATTTCGTTGTAAAACTTAAAAGGCGTCCAGTATCGTGCGGTTCGGTCCGGGTTACCAACTTAACACCTCTCCTCTACGCTAACACTGCTATTCTTTTAAGCGCTTCTCATCCATCGTCACTTGGGATGTGTCCCTCACTTCACGCATTTGGGCGGTTTCTCATTAATTGCGTATCATTCTTCTCTGTTATTCTGATATCTGCACAGTAGCACTGTGTACTGATAGTTGCATTTTGTCACGAACATGTCGTTGAACAATGATGGAAGTGCATCAATTTTGTTGCAACTGTACAGCCACGTCCAAGCACGATGAGGACTTTGATATTTTCCATGCGATAATTTATGATTGTCTATCTGTACAAGCAGCACACGGGGACATTATGTATTTCAGCAAAGTCCTACATCATACATAACACATCGCATTTTCATTTCTGCAATTTTTGAAATAGGAAATGATTTTCACGTCACATGTATTCAGGGCCGCCAACAACCGTCAGAAAAATGTACTTATCTCCAAAAACACCCTGTATACATTGTACCTCCACCCACAAATTTGTGTTGACCGACTGAAGAGTTTGTACAGGCAACAGTAAAATGAATAGCATCATAACTTCATATAAAATTACCTTTATCACATATTCTGCAGCTGTAGAAGCTAATGTTTGGATTTCAATTTCGGGACCAATTGTGAGAAAAGTGGCCTCCTCACATTCGACATCACCAGGAAGAATGTCTGCAGATTCCTACAAAGATAACTCAATTTCAATAATTTCATCAGTTTGCATCATGTTAATTAATTAACTTCCCTAATTTAAGGTTGGTACTAGGACTCACTAATCCATATATACCGTAACTGTACAAATGGACTGCACTGTATGTTCCATCTCCTTCCCGTATTCTTTAACTCATTTAAAAACTTCCATTTTCAAACTACACACACCAAAAAAAGTTTTGCATCACCTCGGTTCCAAGAGTTCCGGAACCTTTAAATACAAAGGGAATAGAGATCAACACAAACAACATTTCAGCTCGTTTTATTGCTCATGAGACCCACACATTGCATGTTGTACCATCATACAGCTAGACTTTCAGCATTTGTGGTCCAGATTGCAGTACACACCACTACCTCTAATACCCAGTAGCACGTCCTCTTGCATTGATGCATGCCTGTATTCGCCGTGGCATACTATCCACAAGTTCATCAAGACACTGTTGGTCCAAATTGTCCCACTCCTCAACGACAATTCGGCGTAAATCTCTCAGAGTGGTTGGTGGGTCAAGACGTCCATAAACAGCCCTTTTCAACATATCCCAGGCATGTTCGATAGGGTTCATGTCTGGCGAACATGCTGGCCACTGTAGTCGAGCGATGTCGTTATCTTGAAGGAACGCATTCACAAGATGTGCACGATGAGGTCGAGAATTGTCGTCCATGAAGACAAATGCCTCTCCAATATTCTGCCGATATGGGTGCACTATGGGTCGGAGGATGTCATTCAGGTATCGTAAAGCCGTTTCGGAGCCTTCCATGACCACCAGTGGCGTACGTCGGCCCCACATAATGCCACCCCAAAACATCAGGGAACCACCACCTTGCTGCACTCGCTGGACAGTGTGTCTAAGACGTTCAGCCTGACCAGGGTGCCTCCAAACACGTCTCCGACGATTGTCTGGTTGAAGGCATATGCGACACTCATCGGTGAAGAGAACGTGATGCCAATTCTGTGGGGTCCATTCAGCATGTTGTTGGGCCCATCTGTACCGCGCTGCATGGTGTCGGGGTTGCAAAGCTGGACCTCGCCATGGACGTCGGGAGTGAAGTTGCGCATCATGCAGCCTATTGCGCACAGTTTGAGTTGAAACACGACGTCCTGTGGCTGAACGAAACGCATTATTCAACATGGTGGCATTGCTGTCAGGGTTCCTCCGAGCGGCAATCCGTAAGTAGCGGTCATCCACTACAGTAGTAGCCCTTGGGCGGCCTGAGCGAGGCCTGTCATCGACAGTTCCTGTATCTCTGTACCTCCTCCATGTCCGAACAACATCGCTTTGGTTCACTCTGAGACGCCTGGAAACTTCCCTTGTTGAGAGCCCTTCTTGACACAAAGTAACAATGCGGACGCGATCGAACTGCGATATTGACCTTCTAGGCATGGTAGAACTACAGACAACATGAGCAGCGTACCTTCGTCCTGGTGGAATGACTGGAACTGATCGGCTGTCGTACCCCCTCCGTCTAATAGGCCCTGCTCATGCATGGTTGTTTACATCTTTGAGCAGTTTTAGTGACATCTATGAACAGTCAAAGGGTCTGTATCTTTGATACAATATACACAGTCAACGTCTATATGCCGGAGATCTGGGAACCGAGGTGATGCAAAACTTTTTTTGATGTGTGTATTTGAGAAGGAACTGCTTCGAACGTGCCGTTAAGAGCTAAGATTTGCCAGTCTCTAGTTTTCATGAAGTCAATCTCTGCTAATAGGTGATTGTCCAGTGCCATACAAGTGTATAATTTGTCGCCCAGTAGCAGCAGCATCCGTGCTGGCTGATGTGAGAGCATCTGTCAGCCCGCACACGATGTTGAGTGCGTGGGGTGCGAACAAGCCAAGTTTGTTCATACTCTGGGATTCAATTGAAGACATCAGGCATGTAGCCTCGGACTGTCCGAGGTGACCCACGTGGGAACATAACTTTGAAATATCAAGAAATGGACTGAACTTGAAGATATGATATTGTTCTAAATACTCAGCCATCGAGAGAATCTACTTTGCAATATAAGGTTTGACGATATTCTTAGCGTGATCTGGCCTTTAGAAACGGTAGGTACTTAATTACCAGTGCAATCATGTCTGAACTTCGTATCATAAGAATGGAGAGTTAAAGAATGTAAACTTATAGATTAGGAAGAGTACGAAGTCCTGTGGATTTACTAGGTAATTTATGTAGATTTGTTTGTGTACAATTCTTGTTGGCCATGGGTGTTTCATAGTGCGTAGTGCTTCTATCGAGGTCCCGGGTTGAGATCTTAACGACAGACGTGATATCTAGTGTAATAATTGGAGGGGTTTTTAAAGAGAAGTGGCCTTGTGTTTTTGTACAGTTCACATTATTATTAGTGTTACTTCTAACTCATTCCCAGCAAAACTTCACCAGATTCGTGTATTCCATGACTGAGGTGGTGAGAGCCAGAAGACCGCGCAGACTAGAAATCGCAAGAACTCGGACAGAGCAGGATAGCAATCTTAAGGCTGCGGATAAAACAAATTAGTTATTGGAGTTTTAACGGCGGAACAGCTAGGTCATCTGCCCTCTTAACACAGATTTAAATATACAAATTTAGAATTATTTTAAAATGTAAAGAGGACGGCTAAATATGAAAATGCCTAAAAAATTAAAACAAAATAATAAATAAAGTTATATTTATAATAATAAACAAAAAATACGGAAAACCAAAGATTCAGAATTCTAAAAACAACAAAGTCTTTGAATCAATGATCATTTGATCAATTAATATTGCTGGCCCTAACCCACTTTAGCTTATAAAGCGGATGACGAGATCAGCAGCTACCGCATTATCGGCTAATATTAGTTTGAGTGTTATCTGCAAATCAAGGTTTCTTCGTAAGTCAGCAACATCCACACACTCAGTTAAAATGTGGGCCACGGTGAAAACGGCTCCACAGGTACAACGTGGGGGGGGGTCTTCCCTACTCATTAGGTACGAGTAGATGGATCTTGCATGCCCTATCCTGAGCCTACATAAAATGGCGGAGCTCCGCCACAAGCGAGTAGTTCCCTTGATCGCTCTCAGTTTACTGGGCATTGGGTCAGCTAGTCACTGACTCTCCCAAAATGCTCGTATCTGTCGGCGTAACTGAGAGCGAATATCTCTAGCGGGTACCTCCATTGGCTGAGGTGGTAGTGATCCCGCATCTTTTGCAGCTTGATCCGCTAACTCATTTCCCACAATTCCCATGTGGCTTGGAAGCCACATAAAGGTGATTCGAGTGTCAGCGCGACACAACCAGACTAGAAGGTATTGGATTCACTGCACTAAGGGGTGTTGCGGGAAACACCTAGCAATTGACAGCAAGGAACTCAAAAATTCAGTACACACAAGAAAGGGAATTCGTGCATCCTGCAGAACACGCTACAGAGCTTCATAGATGGCAATGAGCTCCGCAGTGAAGACACTACAGGCATGACGCAAAGAGAATTTGGTATTTGCACAATCTATAACGTAAGCACAACCCACCTTCTCGTCCACCTTGGAACCATCCGTGTAGAGAATGCCAGCGTCCGGAAATTGGTAACTATGCTGTGGAAATGCCTCCGATAAACGGAAGCATCCACGTTTACCTTAGGACCTAGGTGTCGATCTAAACGAATTTCCGGACGGGAAAATTGCCACGGAGGCACCTCACTAGGTTTCCGGATCACACAGCGACCTACAGCCACTCCTAATTCATTACACAAGCTATGGAGTCTAATACGAACCGGCTGGGTGGCGAGAGGCTGGTTGGCGTACCCCTGGTGGTATTGGGTACCGAAGAAAGCTTGATAGTTCGAATGATGCGGCATTGACACATTGACAGCATATGCTTTGCGTTTATTATTGAGAGGTGGAACACCCGATTTAGCGAGTAGGCTGGGAATCGGGCTGGTCCGGAAGCCACAGGTAGCCAGCCAAATTCCACTATGGAGGATACTGTCCAGCATTTTCAAGGTTGCAAGCCTTGCTGAAGCACATGTCACAGAAACATAGTCAAGTCGGGGTAGATCGAAGGTGAGCCTCCGCCTCCCACTTCAGAAATGTAAGATCATAACTCCCAGAGCAGAATACACCAGAAGTATGATCCAATACTGTTCGCAATGATGAGATGGTCTGTGATGGCCCTTGTCCGTTGATGGAGACTCCGGGTATTTTCAATGATGACGGGAGTCCGTAGATCACACGAAGCTTGGTCCACACTTAAGATGAAGGAGACGACACTTTCCCAACGTTGTTTTCTTACTCTCCCAAATTAGATATCAAACCATATACAAATGAAGAAAAACAACAGTTTTATACCGGCATCGCACAGATCCCTTTGAAGGTGATAAAGTTGGCCACGCTGCTATGCCTCCGATAACGTTTGAAGGCACGTTGACGATCTTTAATAGCTGCTGCATTTTTAGCTGTCCTCCCTCCAAGGGACGAGCTTCCGGTGGGGGTTGCCGGATGAGGACGGTATTGATTTCTCTGACGCAGCCCAAATACCATTCGTTATATGAATGGTATGATCATCGACAATCTCAAAGGTATCTTCGGCCAAAACCGCACGTGTTGTGAATTCTAGCCAATCATCCCGACGGAGTAGCCATCGACTTGATAACTCCATGGCTCTCTGGTTCAGAAGAGTAAGGATATCGGTAAATAGTCACTATTACAGAGGTTGTTGTGCACAGTCCACTGTAGCAGGGGAACAAGAGCACGACCGCACAGGTGATGTAGACACTCGAAAAAGTGCCGTGTGCAACAGAAAAGTGCGTAGGTTCCCCTGTGTTCAATAAACACAGGTCCAGCCACCTCTCAAAATCTCTCCTTCTACCGCTAGTGGTAGCAGAGCTCCAGATGGTCTTGTGTGCATTAACATCTCCCAGAAGGAGAAAAGGAGGGGGAAAGCTAAGAGACTCGGATCTACGAGCTGGTTGTAATCCAGTTGAGAATCCGGTGATATGTATACGTTACATACGGTTGCCATTACTGGTAACGAAGTATGAAATGCAACCGTTTCCAGCTGAGTACGCAGCGGCACCTCTTCACTAAAGCGGCTAGAGTGGACTAGAGTGCAGACGCCACCAGGGGCCACAGGTCCATCCACCCGGTCTTTAGAGAAGAGTTAGAGTTACGCATTGTTCTCCCATGTCCAGTATGAAACCTGGATTCCTGAAGACAGACAATGGCCGCCGAAAACGAAGAAATTTATTGACATAACTTAGCAAGATGTTGAAAGTATCTATTACAGTTCCATTGATATAGTGCCATAGAGTGGACTTATGTAGAAGGTGGTCTTTTAGTTACGCTTAACCGTTTGCCACCTATCCCCATCTTTAGGCGGAGGTGATGTGGGAGGAGAGCACACCTCTATCTTCAAATCTCCGTCCAAAGACGAAGATGATGGAGGGAGCATTCTCCTGAGCGCCGCGCGGCGTTGGTTCGACTTATTCTCTCTCGGTGTCGAGAGACCTTCTCGCGTTCCGTACACTGGGTGTCCGTCCGCAACACGTCCCGTTTTTGTTTGTTGTTGTTGTCCCGCGCTGATGTCTATCAAACGTAGTAGTTGGTCACTTCCCTGCACACACCAGTTCCTTGCAAAACATGGCCGCTTCTGCTGATGGTAGTGAGAGCGGGATGGCCAGCAGATGCCTGAGCAGCCTTTCCTGCAGGGGAACTAGAGAGACGGCGTCGAACCGTTTCTCTCTTCTCCGTCGGTGTTTTAATCCTTCTATTGGCGAGTTCCTCCATGTTAACGGGTTTGGCTTCTGGCGGCCTCACTCCCTTGGTCGTCATGGGAGCGGAAGGACCAACAGAGACAGGAGCCACTTCCTCGGCAGGAGGCCCAGCCCCAGTCGGTAAAGTCTTATTTTCACTTTTAGCTGGGGAAGGCTTCTTCTGCGACCATTTTGGAGAAGAAGAGGACTTCTTCACCGATGGCGCCGGTTTAGATGGTTTAACCGGCGCCTTTATCTCAGTGGCAGGCAAACAGGTTTTGCAACGACAGCGAGGGGAGATTTTTCCACAGCACTGAAAACGATGAACGAGGGTACTAACGGCTCGGGTGAATGAGGACGTCACTGCAGCTGCAAACGATACCCAAAATTCGGGGATATTCATTATCACGGTACATCTTATGAGGATCGTGATACGAAAGCCTATCCAATGTCCTGATTTCTAGGATCTTTGCTTTGTGAACTCAGGGCACTGCTTTGATCGTAGAGAGCGACTTTCTTGGCAGTTGGGACATATATTGGGAGGTGTATACCACTCACCCTTGTGTATCTCCTTGCCATACTCTCTACACACGGCCTTGGCAGTGCACCTGGCATTGATAGCAGCGCATAGGTAGAGGGATGCACGGCCTAACATCGCAATGGTACGATGTGACCTTCACCTGTTAGCAACTACAACACCTGTTCGCTTTTGTTTTTTGTGTATTTCCCTTCGAGTGTGAAACACTCTTTAATTCTACTGCTCCATTATCCTATTAAAGTTTTCTTCCATGCAGTGAGATCACGGTTACATATATAAAACATGTTATGTCTATTTAATTACTTATTTTGTTCAATGTACTTACCATATGCTTCAAAGTTTGAATCTGGAATGGTTCCTCTCCACTGTGGGTCAATTGGGCGTTCTCCGTGTCGGACCGGAGATTGGTTGTTCGGCTCTCCCTCCCTGTCCTGATGGCGTATCATCTCGTGACGTCATTTTGGATATATATTCCAAGTGGTCTTTCCCGGATGGTCATTCCTGCATTCCTGAATTGGCATTCCTGAATCGTCATTCTGAATATGCTGGATTCAACAGGAGTAGTGGAGTGATGACAGTTCTAACCCCCCCCCCCCACCACTACTCCCAATGCGAGCCGATAATTCCCGAACCGGTGGTCGGAGATTCACGAATAAAGTGTCGTTGGACTCGGGCTGACGGGGGCTTTGCTATGGACCACTCATTTCAACCCCTAAATAAAACCTACCCCTACTAGGGGGTGAAATTGTAATTTTTAGTGAAAGTCTCTTTTCAAATACGACATGTATAAGGTGCGCTGCTAAAATGAACTTAAATGTTGTTGCTCATATCGCGCATGCGTTTTTCTGGCTGCCGCTATGGATGAACATTTTTGTTTTTGTTTTTTACGCATGCGCACTTGGGATTTTTGTAAGAGGGCGAGCTCTTTGAAAAAAATGATTGATAAGAAGAGGTTTTGGTGGTGAGGAGAGAGCCAGATAGTCGCCTACTTTCCTACGAAGTTTGTCGATATCTCTCAAACGCAAGGTCGGATTTGGACGTGTGACGTGTCAAATCGATTGTCTCGAAGCCCTATACATGTTATTAATAGGTTAAAGTTTTGAGAATGAGGGAAACAGGCTTTTTGGGGGTAAAACCGTGATTTTAGACTTTTTCCGATATTTCACGAATGCATGGTCGGATTTGGTCCTATGACGTGTCAAATGGCTTGTCTCGAAACCCTGTGTATTTTGGTAATAGGTTAAAGTTTTTGAGAATGCTGGAAACACGGTCTTTTTGGGGTAAAAACGTGATTTTAGACTTTTTGCTATATCTCGCGAACCAAGTATGCTAGAGGCGTGTACGACGGGTCCAAGGACTCGGGCTGACGTCCTCTTTGCTATGGACCACTCGTTATATTTAAAAAAAAAAAATTGGAAACGCGATTTTGAGGTAAACACGTGCTTTTTGTGATTTTTGCCGATATCTCACGAATCAATAACGCTAGAGACGTGTACGAGGTGTCCTAGGACTCGGGATAACGCCCCCCTTTCGAGTGTGGTAGATATTGTTTTCCAAAAAAAAAATCGCAAAGGGACTAACGCCATACACATTGAAAAAAAAACTGTTTTTTTTTCTTTACCTGTTTATAATGTCCATGAAGCGTGGTGGTTGAGAGAGACGATACGGCTGGGTGTGTGTGTGTGTTTCAACGAACCTGTCGCTGACCACGGTGGCTGTGCTCAATAGATCAATCGCTATTTCGGCGGGTCGGTGTATGACAGAGCGAGGGTGCGTTTTCTGATATTTTACCTTTAACGTGTAAACGGTGATGAGAACTAGGTTCTATGTTGGTCGAAGCGAGTAGAGAAAATAAACTTGCCGACGAGCAGGAGGTGAATGTCATTTGAGCTTATTGGAAGGCTCCGATCTGACTTGACAACAGGTGACGCTTGAAGGTGAAATAATCTGACCATCGTGGTGGCAGGGGGGTGTGAAAGGCGTGCACACACGTGTGAAACCACAGGCACGCTAAACCAGTGACATCCCGTTTTGCTTTGTACGTGACAAAATGCAAGTTCATGTGAAATTTGATCTTTCACAGGTGTTCGCTTGGGTGTTATCTGTCCACGTGCGCGATAACTGTTAACAAGTGACATCCTGTTTTGCTGCGTACGTGACAAAATGCAAGTTCATGTGAAATTTGATCCGGCACAGGTGTTCGCCTGGGACGTTAGCTGTCCACGTGCACGATAAGAGAATGTTCAAAGCGTGGGAAAAAAAAGATTATACATGCAACATAGCATATATAAAGACATGTTGTTATCATTTCCACGCTCACTTAAGTGACTACCTTTGAACACATTGCGTTGCATGAAACCCCTGGTCTTGTTTAACAGTTTTGGTGTTGGTGGAAAATACTTAACCTTGTTGTGGGGTAGGTATATATTTATTCATTTATATATTTATAGATTTTTATATAAATACATGCAATTATTTATTGATTAGGTAATTAATGATTTTATTTATTTATTTGTTTGCAGATAACGTGTATAGCAGATCTGTCGTGTGTCGGTGGGAAATATATATTAAAGAAAGAGAAAGACAGACAGATTGAAAAGAAAACCATTTCCACACTAGCCCACGAGACGGGAATATAGCAAAGCATTACACGTCAAGGTGAGATTTGTTTTATTATATAATATAACCTGTTTGATTTTGTTTTGTTTATGAAATACATAAACTATATGGAATGGATATACTTATGGTGGTTTATTTTATTTCTTTTTAGAGTGTTGGAAAACGCTTGACCTTTGTTAATAACCAGGAACGTGTGTGTTTGGGACCATTGTCAAGCAGTCTACAGCTGAAAACTCAGGTGAGAGTGTTCTTTCTAAAATAATGTCATTTGCTACTGCTACCGATAGCCTAACTTGGGAACCTCTAAACAGTTGTTTCAAATCACGTGTGTGCTCTGGCCGCGTAGTCAATGTTAGAAAAAGTTTGATTCCCAAAGAATTTTTAGAATCTTGTTTTGAAATTTTTAAAATTGAAATTTGCACAGCGCAAAGGTTGCATACGGCTTTAAAGGTGAATACAGAACTGGTGTGCGATTTCATATATAAAAAAAAGGACGTAGAGCATAAAGAGACATTTTATATTTGCAGTAAAATGCAAGAGCTATTCATAGCCCATAATTTGGAACAGTGGTATGAAACCCACGTGGTGAATGCCTTGCTATCAAAATTTGATAAACTGCAACAAGGACCGAGTGGTCTAGCCTTAGACAAAATTCATCATTTACAAATCAACATTTGTCAATTCAACCCGTTGAATGCTGGGTCTAGCTATATGAAAACACCGCCAGCAATAGCTTCGAAAAAGGCTGTGGTGAATATTGAAAATTTTGATGATGAATGTTTTCTGTGGGCTGTGGCTGCGTATTTGCAGCCAGCACAACATCATGGTTGTCGACCAGGAATGTACAAGGCCAAGTTTGATGAATTAAAACAAACTTTAAATTTAACTCGAGTGTCGTTCCCTATGGACTTAACCGAGATCCATAGGTTTGAACAAGACAACCAGGACTTTTCGTTCATGGTGTATGGTCATGATGGTGATGAGATTGTGGGTCCTCTTTATGCCACAAAAGAACCGAAACGACACCACATTCATCTTTTATATTTATCTTATGGAGAGGTGAATCACTATTGCCTCATTAAAAGCTTGAGTAGATTGCTAAGCAGTCAAATGTCCAAACATGATGGTAAAAAACATATTTGTGATCGTTGCTTGCAATATTTTACAACCCCTACGCTCTTAGAACGTCATAGGGTAGATTGTGTTACTCAGGAAGCGGTGAGACTGATATTGCCACAAGGGGACAAGGCTGTGTTAAAGTTTAAGGACATTCACAAGCATGACACTGTCCCCTATGTGGTATATGCAGATTTTGAAGCTCTCACCACACCCATGGCGGGATGTGAACCAGATCCCTCCATGAGCTCAACCACACCCATTCAAAAACATGAACCCTTTGCCATTGGATTTAATGTGGTGTGTGCCTATGACCCCACACAATCCGTTTACAAATACCGTGAGGGGCCAGATTGTGCCAAATGGTTCTTGGATGAACTTGTCAAGTTGGCTCATGATGTACAGGAATTACTGGACCACCCAGTACCCATGAGCCTATCTCCAGAACAGCAGCAGCAGTATGAGCATGCCACGACATGCCATATTTGCGAAAAGCCATTGATCAGTGCTGAAGACACCGTTCGTGATCACTCGCACTTTACAGGGGAGTTTCGTGGAGCTGCGCATAGTAAATGCAACTTGAACTTTCCAGCTCCTCGCTTTATCAGTGTCTTTTTCCACAATCTGGCGAATTATGACATTCAGTTTTTGATTCGTGAATTGGGCCATGTCAACAAGGGCTCGTTTACCATTATTCCCCAAAACCTTGAGCGTTTTACGGCCCTGACATGGTGGTTGGGCGACTTTAGCATTCGATTTTTGGATTCCTTTAAGTTTATGGCATCCTCGCTAGACAGCCTTGTGAATGGCTTGAATGAGGAGGAATTAAAAAATACTAGAATGCATTTTAATGATCCTGAGCAATTTCAGTTGTGCATTCGGAAAGGTATATTCCCGTATGATTTCTGCAACAGCTGGGACGTGTTAAAGCAAAGAAAACTCCCACCACAAGAGAAGTTTTACTCCAAACTAACACGCAGTACCATTTCCGATGAAGACTATGCACATGCATGTCAAGTTTGGCGAGTGTTTGGCATGAACACGCTAAGTGAATATGCTATGCATTACCTAAAACTGGATGTATTGCTGCTCACCGATGTGTTTGAAAAATTCCGTAACTTGTGTCAACACATTTACGGTCTTGACCCGGCTCACTATTATACGAGTCCTGGGCTCTCGTTTGATGCCGCTTTAAAATACACTCAAGTGGAATTGGATTTACTCACTGACGTAGACATGGTTCTATTTTTTGAAAAGGGCATTCGTGGCGGCTTTGTGTCGCTTAACCAACGCCATGCTGAAGCGAACAATGTCTACATGCCTGATTATTCACTAGACAAACCAGAATCGTACTTAATGTACTATGACGTGAATAATTTGTACGGTTACGCCATGAGTCAGCCTTTGCCCTATGGGAAGTTTGCTTGGCTGACAGACAAACAAGTGTCAGAATTTGATGTGAACATGGCTAGCCAAGAAACAGGCCGTGGATATGTGCTAGAAGTGGATATTGAATATCCCTCATCCTTGTATGATGAACATGCCGATTTCCCATTCTGCCTTGAGCAAATGGTTCCCCCTGACAGTAAAGTGAAAATTGAAAAACTCATGGGCACACTTTACAACAAAAATCGGTATGTGGTACATATCCAAATGTTGGTGCAATGCCTCGCCCAAGGCTTGGTGTTGAAGAAAATCCACAGGGGTATTTCTTTTGCTCAAAAAGCATGGCTTGAGCCATACATGCGACTCAACACAGAGCACCGACAAATGGCAACACAGCAGTTTGAAATTAATTTTTTTAAATTAATGAACAACTGCATCTATGGCAAGTCTATGGAGAATGTCCGCAAATACCGTGACATTAAATTGGTGAATGTCTGGGAGGGGCAGTGGGGTGCCCGGCGGTACATTGCCAAGCCAAATTTCAAATCGATCAAAATTATCGATGAGGATTTGGCTACTATTGAATTGAGTAAGACCAGCGTGACCATGGATAAACCCATTTACTTGGGTCAAGTCATTTTAGACTTTTCTAAATCGGTCATGTATCGATTCCACTATGAGTTTGCGAAACGCCATTTTGAGGACGTCTCTCTTTTGTATATGGACACGGACTCATTCATTTACCACATTCGCCACTGCAACCCCTATGACGTCATGAGGCAACATAGTGACTGGTTCGACACCTCTTGCTATAGTGTTGACAACGTGTTTCAGCTGCCCCTAAAAAACAAGAAGAAAATGGGCGTTTTAAAAGATGAATGCGGTGATTCCATTATGACGGAATTCGTAGGTTTGGCTTCGAAAATGTATGCTTACCGCACACTCGACTGTAAGGAAGCCAAAAGAGCAAAAGGTGTAGGTAGGGCAGTGGTAAAATCGCTACGTGTAGACGATTACCTAGCGGTTTTACGCACTGGCAAAGCTATGTCTCATACACAGTGCAGGATACAATCCAGCAACCATCATTTATATCTTGTGGAACAGAGAAAACGCACCCTCGCCTCCATGGATAACAAACGTGTGTGGGGTGATGACCTGCTCACTAGCCTGCCCTGGGGTTATGATCGCAACGAGGAGGAGGTGTGATTTCACTGTTTAATCGTTTATGGGACATAGCTTTATGTAACTTGTAGATTTAGTATTTTGTAAATATTGGTTTCAGCCATTGTAAATAGTAGATTTTGTAAATAGTGGCAATCCACTTGGATCTTTTGCTCTTAAAACGTTCTATGCAACCTTATTTTTTTAAATTTTTTTGATTGGTAAATAGTGTGATTCTTTTAACGCTGTACAAAGTTGAGTTTTTTTTTGTAAATATGAAATAAGTAAGATTTTTAGTAACTTTAATAACTAGTATTTAATTATTTTTCGTAATGTAAATGATAAACTAAAAAGTTCTTTTGGAATGAGTGTGCATGTCGAGAATGTGCTTTTGGGAATAAATAAAGTGGTTGTGTTTGTTCCCAAAGACAGGTGTGAATGTATGAGTGGAAAGAGAAAGCTGATGTGTATGGTTGACCAGAGCAAACACGATGAGGTAGAGTGGGTGGGTGGGGAGGGGGGTAAATGGTCACTTATATATTAATTTTGTTTTAAATAGTTTCGTTTTTTCATTGAAATGTGGCAGTCAATAGACATTATTTTTGTAAAAACAGTCTTACCTGCAGTAGTCGTAGACCTCGACGTTTCTCCAAACATCCATAAACTCACTGCAGCATCGTCATGGTCATGCACTTGCATCAACATCATTGTCAAATCTCAACTTTCGACATACACCAAATGGAAAAAATATGAAAACAGCAAAATGGAAATTCCATGTTTCCATATCACCAAAACAGCAAAACTTAAAACGGACATTTTTAAAAACTGGAAATGGCCATGTGTGAAATTTGAAAATTCAAAAACTTCAAACGGACATTGTTTAAAATGTGTCATCAGCAAAATGGAAAAATCCATATCATCAAAAACGTTAAACTTGAAACGAACGTTTTCAAAAACTGTAAATTGCAAAATGATAAATGACAGTGTGTGGAATTCATCATGTGTGAAATGTGTAAAATGAAAAAATCAGCCATCAACATCACGATTTCTTAAAATTAAAAATAACAAAACATCGTGCTCTGGAAAACTTTTGTTTTTATTTCATAGTCATAGTGAATTGACAAAAGAAAAATAGAATACAAACAAATCCCAATTCCTCACTCCTCAATGTTTATGTCCATGCATCATCAACTTTCCTTTCATAGCACTCATGACAATCAGGGCTGCCATCCTTTCACCCACTGAGGCATCACTGGATGTGAAACGTTGTTTAGCTTTCTTTAATAACAATTTATCTGCCACATGTCTTAAACCAGGATGACTATGGCGATAAGAAAGGTCATGTTCCTTGCATGCTTGATCCAAAAGATTAATGGGTACATCACCACGTTGTAAACGTTTTTCGAGACGAGTTCCAGGGCCGCAAAAACGATAACCTGGAAGATGGATTTCGAAAGGTAGGTATTGAATCACTTTGTCAATGACGCCATTGCCAGTACAGGTCTGGCATATCCTTTTCCATCGATGGTAAAAAGGTTTGGTCTTCCTCCTCCTCTGTGGACGATGTTTGTGTTTGTTGTTGTTGTTGCTTTTTCTCGCCATGACACCCGTGGAATGATTCAACAAAGTCTTTACATGGACTCTTATGACCGTGATACAGTTTCACTAGCTGGCAAGTCGCACACTGACGCATAGACGGTATTTTTGCCATGGCCACTTGCTTATGGTGATCGTAATCCGTACAGGGTTGCAATTCACTCAACACAGGGTCTTGAGTCCATGATTTTGGTACATGTTGCCAGATTTCTTTGACCGCGTTGGCGGCCACATAATAAATGAACGACTTGGGCAGCGCCAAGAGTTCCTCTTTGGTAAAACTGTCTAGTTTCTTTTTGCACACAAAGAACTTGCCGATGGCTTTGTCCGTAGCATTGCCTTTCTCCATGGTATCACGTGCTGTAGATGTTTATACGTCGCTTGTAGAAATCTCACTGACGTCATTCACAGGTAAATCTTGAGTTATAATTTTGTTCAACAACTCCCAGCAGGCATGGGTGGTTAACCAATGAAAGAGATGCCACGCATGTGATAGGGCTGTATGGGTAATGTTGCCACAGGAACAAGTATCCATGAGCGTTTGCAGGGAGGGGCAGCCCAACTCCATGAGGTCGATACATTGGCAGTAAGACGCCAAAAATGGTTGCAACCATTGACGTTTTTCATTACCTTTCACAAATACCACATTGGCCGAGGACAAGTGTGCTTTCATAACCACGTCCAAATATTTATAGGAAATGGTTCCCTGATTCCAGTCTAGTTGCCTATGATTTTCAATCCACTGGGTTTGTTTACGGTCTTTTTCACACAACAAATCAAAAGCATGGGGTGGTTTAAATAGCAAATGCGTAGCTTGTGATATCCAAAACGTGGTACAATCGATCATGGCCACTTGTTTAAATATAAATTTGTTGTCACCAATTTTAAACCCTTGGCAATCCACAATGAGTGTGCGCAACATGTTGACGCTTGTCTGGACCAAGTTCAACTGACGACTGACGGACGATCAGGTGTGATCATGGCATGGACTTACCTGCCATGCTAGTTTCAAAAAATAAGGTTAGGGTAGGACAGAGGCAAAAGCAAAAAAATAAGAATTTAAGAATTACATCATTTTATTATCATTACACGTCTTACAGGCCTTTGTCATTTTGGGATAAGGACGATAGCAACTAATACAACAATATAGTCTCTTGTGTTTGTAACGTCCATAACACCGATGATGTCCCAATGTCTCTAAACTAGGCGTTTTTGATGGTGAGCTGCTCACCGAAGCACTATGGATACCATACGGTCCACACGTATCGTAACTTGTTTTTTTTTCATCACCCAGAGACACAAGCGAGGGATAGCTTGAATGACAGGGTATATTTCCCACTTTCATTCTGCACAGGTAGGGGCAGGTGGGTGACCAGCGCTGATGTTCCTGCATGGGTTCATCGCCCTCCTGCCATTGGTCTATGATGATGGGACAAAAGGCACATTTCACTTCATCTCTTGTTTTTAAATAGTAGAATCCAGCGGCTGCCAAGGCTTGAGGGTTTATGAAAGGCACTGGCCATGTGGCAAAAGTCTTGAAACGTTGTTCCTCAGAGTTTAAATTCATGGATGTAACGTCTCTTGAGGCTTTAAAGCAAGACATGACTGAGCGGCTTGACGTGGGATGACCTGTTATTTATACACTCGTCACTTGGTTGGACAGTGGATAATAGTTGACTTGTTTGTGATGAATAATTAAACAGTAGGCCGTCGTATTGGCTGGTACATTGTCATGCGTTTCAAAATCTAGTCGAATGTCGATATTGGATGGCTTGACAGACTCTTCCAGGTAAGAACAGTCAAAGACAATCAGTGGTGCTCTTGCCTTAAACGCTTGGGGTAGTAGCATGGGGCCGTTCTCTTTTTGATAATACGACCATCGAAATTTAGAAAACAAGTCGTACAGGGGCCCAAACTTATTTTTTGAAAAATCCAAATCCAGTCCTTCATAGGGAAACACAGCTCCGTTGAGGAAAAGACGTGCATTTCTCAATTGCAGGTGATCAAATTGCGAGGCATCTTTGGTTTGTTGATACTTGCGATTCGTTTGAAAACCCACGATCAGGTAGAGAGGTCTCTCTGTATAGCGAGCTGTTTTTACAGACCAACTGTGTGTGTTGGTAGTGGGCAATAGCGGATACTCATGGAGTGCCCAGCTTCTAAATTCCATGGGTAGAGGCATATCTCTCTTTACCATTTTGAGTATGTCCAGTTTTTTGCTATCGTTAAGGGTCACATGAGGCACTTTCCATAGCAAGCGTTGTAGTTGAACTTTTGAATCGATGGGGGCATTGTCGGCTTCCTTGAGTGCATTATTATCACTCCTGTCTCTCACCAGATAAAGCACTTGCCTTGCGTTGACCACAATGCGTTGGTGATCTTCAGCAAAGCCTAGAATCAGTTTAAGAGGTAAATATCCAGTAAAGGTCCCATCGGTGTGTACCATCCAGTCATTGGTCGAGTCAGGACACCAACCTGCCATGCAAAGTGTTTTACCTTCTTCCTCACTATAAGAGGGGTATAGTTTCATGACACTGGAAATGCCCACATTTCGAGTGCTATCCACCACGATATCGTTAATGACATAACGTACTTCAGAAAACAGAAAGGCTAAACCATGGTTGGCCAACTTGGATGTGGTAGGTGTAGAGCCATCGGCTTTGGTGAGCCGACCTTCAATCTGAATGACACTTTCATGCGGTAGGGTGTAAATATCTTGGTTGTTGATAACAAATTGAATTTCATCATTGTTATTGAGTCCAGGTGTTTGAGCTTGATAGGAATGGAGATCAATTCTTACCACTCCTGGTTGCTCCTCGATGCGGTTCGCTATCTCTAGGATAGAATTCATCATGAGGGTTGACGTGGTAACCCAAATGCTGTAATATCTGCTTGTTCTGAGATGTTAACGTGTATTCACGTGGCAAACAACTAACACCATTCCTAGACGGTGTTGTTGCTTTATACACAAATTTCATAGTGGCTTTAGCACCAACTTGTAAGTCACTGGTGTGGTAGAATCTAGATCAATGAGTTGTTGATCTCTATTGATCAGTCTTAATGTTATATTACTAATACTATCGACAGCCACAGCATGAAAAAGCACCACTGGAGGGTTTTCACGAATAATATAGCCATTGGGCGATGTCACAATAAAGTCATAAAGTGAATGCGATGGTTCTTGATTGGTGTACACTTGGCTAATAATATTACACGTCACCGACACATGATGGTCTTCAATGAATTTCACTTCATGGTCTGATTCATGTTTTTTGTTGGGCTCCAACACACGTGGTTTAAATCCTAGTAATGGGCCAATGGAATCGGGGTGTGTTTTAAAGTCAATGTTGAATGAGGAGAAAATACTGCAGCGATGAGTGTTGGTATTTCCTACAAGTTCAAACTTGTGCGTTCCGTCGAGAAATGACTTTAAACCATATTGATTGATCAACACCACATAAATGTGTTCATAAATATCATCGATCGTGTATCCACCAGAGTTCAAGGTGAGCACAGAATCATCATAGTAAAACTTGTTGTTCACATTTTCACGTATGTTGTAAATTCGATTGTACGTTTCAAGAGAAACAAGTCCTAAACCATAGGGTTTTTCACTCAATTCGATAGGCGGGTAAAAGTCTAGGCTGACTTCAGGTCCACGTCCATGCACTGTAAACGTTTTACTTTCTGCCGACATACTGGTGGCGTTTTTGCTTATGCTGCGTCTTATATAAAAAAATTAAACACAAACGTCCACACTGTTGGCTATTAAACGTTTGCTCTCGTTTCACATTATAATATAGCTTGATCCTGTTTCCAAAATAGGTCACTAGTTCCATGGGCGGAGGCAAATTCCCAAAACTGTCAAAGTACCATACCATGGATTCCTCTTTGACATAAGCTACATAATGCGTTCCTGGTCCTCGGTGATCATCCAAATTGACAACAGCACATTCCTTTTTCCAGGGTCGTGGGGGTAATTGGTTTCGCATAAACACACCTCGAAAATGAGAAAGCTTTAGTTGTTTAGCATAGCTTTCCACTTGTTGATGCGTCAGGGCATGTCTCGCTATGGCTGAGGTTATTTTTTTTTTTAATATTTCGAAATGGTGAAATCCCAAATCCTTGTTGATAAAAGGCTGGCTTTAAATTGGCATTTCTAGCCCCCATGGCAATCGCTTCCATCGTTTCATTGTGTCGCTGACTTTCTTTGAGTTGTTGCTTGCCCTGCTGCGCGGCTTTAATGGTTTTCGCCACTGCACTGGCACCGCCCAAACGTGAACCCAGAGCAGCCAAACCGGCAAATAATGCAGGTAAAAATCCCGCTCGTTTGGGGACGGGAATCACTCGCCCTTGGTTTGAAACCTGTCGCCGACGTTTTGGAATAACCTGTCTCTGTGCTGCTCGAAGGGCTTTCCTTATGGTCAATACATTATTTTTTCTTTTTTTCTTTCGCAAGGGCTTGTCCTCGAATGTTGTAAGCCCAGGCTTTGCCAAGGACAATGTCCTTTTTTTAGTCTTTCTCACCACATACCTTTGTTTCACCATGATGATAATGACCCACAACCTTTCACAAGAAAGTTTAAATCACAACTAACGTCAGATGGTTATTTCATGGCTGTATATTCCAATTCCACATAAAGTGGGAAGTCGTTTATGGTTTTTCCCGCTTGCTTTTCATCCCATGTCAACATGAGGTGAAAGGATAATTCGTCACCAGCATTGACCATTTCATGGTTATGGACCAACATCCTATGACCATTTATCTTTATTTGTAAATGGTTCTCATCAGGTATGGCATATTTGATGTGAATGGTTCCATCATAGTGTAATCGATAGTGGCTTAAACCCGAAGCAAGCGCATAGGTCAAGTGCTGATCATGGACTAGCGGTAAATGGTTTCTGTCATTCACAGGTTTTTCATTTGTTAGATACACTAAAAATACAGATGGGATAAATTTATAAAGCCTTTTCATTTCATGGGTCATGTAACGCTTGGTACAAACATCGTCTTCGTCTTGTGGGTCTTCCACGTGAATAATCCGATGGTGATTAGCGCTATAGCCATTCACCGTAAGCTGGGGCACTTTGTCATTAAACTCATACACTTTGTTATCCACATACTTTTTCGTAGTAACGTCTGTAGACACTTGAGGATATTTTACATGGGTTAACCGCTTTCCCTTAAAGTCATAATCTCCCTGTTTTGTGCGTGGCACTACTGACGTATCCACATAGTGTTTATTAGCAGGATCTGTTTCCTGTTTAGGATCATGTATGGGGACAGACCTAGCTTTGGCCATCAACGCACGTCCAAAGACATCCATCGTCAACCTGTAGTACCAGTCTACTGTTTCTATGACAAGGCTCGGTGTCCTGTATATAGACAGCCTGCTAGCCTGTCTAAGCCTTAGTTGACATGAAGATTATTAAGCAGCAAGAGTCATTCCCCGTGGGGGACATGGTTTCCCATCTCTGTCCCACATCACGTGAACAACGCCATGGTTCACTGTTTCCATCTTCCATTCGCTGCATCATTGTGGGGCCTTCCGGCTGTGGAAAGACTAATCTTTTGCTAACGCTCATTACAGCGCCCAATGGTCTGCGTTTTCAAAATATTTATATTTTTGCAAAATCTCTCTACCAACCCCTTTACGTGTTTCTGGATCAAGTCATGTCTGGATTACAAAAAGAGAATATGGGTTATTTTACATTTTCCATGCAAGAAAATGTGATTTCACCGGATGAAGTAAAGCCTGATTCACTCATGATTTTCGATGATGTATCCACTGAACGTCAAGGCATCATTCAAAGCTATTTCAGCATGGGTCGACACAAACATATCGATTGCTTCTATCTTGGGCAAACGTATTCTAAAATGTCCAAACAGTTGATTCGTGACAATGCCAATGTCATTGTTTTATTTCGTCAGGACGAGAGGAACAGTCGTCACATTTATAATGAACATGTGAATCCGGATATGACCTTTCAAATGTTTACAGAATTGTGTGCCAAGTGCTGGAACACTCAACGTCATGCCTGTTTAGTGATTGACAAACAAAGTGAACTCAACCAAGGACGGTATCGCTTAGGGTTTGATCATTTTATTGCTATTTAAGGCCTTGTCTCATTCCCCGGCAAGTCATTTGCCAAGACACCATGGCGTTAGCAGAGAGTCAATTAAAAAAGCATATTATTAGAGCAAAAAATACTATTCGCCAAAAGTTTCGTCAATTGAAACAATCACGTGCCAATCATGCTTTGTTTATTCAACAACATTTAGCACCTCCGCTAAAAGCCATGTTGAAACCCTCTTTCAAGCCATCTGAAACGCTACCCACCGTTTCACAAGCCACGCAGACGCTGCACGAGGACCCTGAGGAAGAGGAAGAGGAAGATTTGACTAGTGTTAGTGAAGTTGAGGATGAGGAGGAACAAGTGTTTACGCCTCAAAAAAAGGCCGCACCCCTTGCAGAGTTTTTGAGAAAAAAGAAATCCTTGGCCATGGTCGAAACACCTTGCCCTTCCAGGGCGTCTCCGTTTTCACAACTCTTGGCCACCCCTCAACATAAAGCACAACTGAAAACCATTTTAATAAAATATTATGGATCAACATTGGAACCCTATTTCACCGATCTATTTATTGGAAACACAGATACCACGTATGGTGTTCGCTATGAGGATGATAGTTTTAAAATTGGCGATTCATCCATTAAATTTGCTCGTACTAAAGCTGTCATTAAAAACATCAACTATAAATTAACCCCAGGACTGTTAAAGCTGCTCTTTTCTCGGACCCCCTCTTCCCATGATTATACGTCAGAGGATCTTGACAAATATAAATCCATTTTATTGGATACCCATGCCCATAAGAGACAGTATGATCCCACGCAACAAGTGAATGCCAATATATCTCAAAAATATAAAACCATCATTGCAAAAATGTTTCCCACCAGTCAAAGTACTCGTCGGAAAGTGTCCGCTTCGGGAGTGACATTTAAACCATTAAAACCCCTTGTGGATGTTACCTACTGGCACAATCCCAATAAGCTCGTCCAGCGGCTACAGTTGTTGCATGCTTCACGTCAAGCTGGCCATACCGGTCACGATTGGGAAATTCAAGAAATTGAACAAGAACTTCGAAATGCCAAAATTATTGTTTAAGCCCTCACCCATTAAAATGGGTATTGCTCACGAGTTGCATCGCCCAGCTAGGCGTCACTATCCGCGACTCAAGGTGATTTCACGAGGTGTGGATGAACTTTGGCAGGCTGACTTGGTTGAAATGATACCCTATGCTGGCGTTAACGACGGTGTACGCTATATGTTGACCGTCATTGATGTCTATTCCAAAATGGCCTTTGTTGAACCTGTGCGTCGCAAGTCTGGTCCACTAGTTACCAAGGCCTTTCAACATATTATTCAACACTCCCAACGTCAACCTCAGCTGCTACAAACCGACCAGGGGAAAGAATTTTTCAACAAGGACTTCTCCAGTTTTCTCAAATCTAAGGATATTCACCATTACACCACGTACAGCAATCTGAAAGCCAGTGTGGTCGAACGGTTCAACCGAACATTGAAAACCCACATGTGGAAAGCGTTTACCGCTCAGGGCACGTATCGCTGGTTGGACATGTTATCTGAACTAGTGTCACGTTACAATGACACCAAACATAGAACGATTGGGACCAAGCCACGCCTCGTGACTAAAAATATTCAGCGATTGGATAAACTGTTTAACCCCATAAAAACAGCCGATCCTAAACGTCACCGACTGAACATTGGGGATTTTGTTCGTGTGAGCAAATTTAAGTCTACCTTCAATAAGGGCTACACGCCTCAGTGGGGGACTGAACTATTTCGAATTCGTCGAGTCAACTTGGACAGTCCAGTCACCTATTTACTCGAGGACCTCAACCATCAACCCATAAAAGGTAGATTTTATCTACATGAACTTCAGAAAACAGCATTTCCTCAGCATTATCTTGTGGAAAAAGTGTTGAAACAAAAAGGAAATAAACTCTACGTCAAATGGTTAGGGTTTAACTCTACGTTTAATTCCTGGATCAATAAATTACATGTTGTGTGAACCTGTGTACTTTTTATTTATTCACACATGTTGTACACCACCTATAGCTCTATGTGTACAGTCCTCAGCTCCACATATTTCTTTCTCTTTCCACCTGTGTTCTCTCTTACATTACCCCTCCCCCTCTCCCCCCCCCCTCCACCTCCCACCACTGCTGTTCGCAGCTCTTGCCTATCTATTGGTTGTGACATCATTCCCACAAGTTGCATCATACTTTTTTACTGATTCAGCGATTCCCACGCTTTGAACATTCTCTTATCGTGCACGTGGACAGCTAACGTCCCAGGCGAACACCTGTGCCGGATCAAATTTCACATGAACTTGCATTTTGTCACGTACGCAGCAAAACAGGATGTCACTTGTTAACAGTTATCGCGCACGTGGACAGATAACACCCAAGCGAACACCTGTGGAAGATCAAATTTCACATGAACTTGCATTTTGTCACGTACGAAGCAAAACAGGATGTCACTGGTTTAGCCTACATGTGGTTTCACAAATGTGTGTGCATGCCTTTCACACCCCCCTGCCACCACGATGGTCAGATTATTTCACCTTCAAGCGTCACCTGTTGTCAAGTCAGATCGGAGCCTTCCAATAAGCTCAAATGACATTCACCTCCTGCTCGTCGGCAAGTTTATTTTCTCTACTCGCTTCGACCAACATAGAACCTAGTTCTCATCACCGTTTACACGTTAAAGGTAAAATATCAGAAAACGCACCCTCGCTCTGTCATACACCGACCCGCCGAAATAGCGATTGATCTATTGAGCACAGCCACCGTGGTCAGCGACAGGTTCGTTGAAACACACACACACACCCAGCCGTATCGTCTCTCTCAACCACCACGCTTCATGGACATTATAAACAGGTAAAGAAAAAAAAACAGTTTTTTTTCAATGTGTATGGCGTTAGTCCCTTTGCGATTATTTTTTTTGGAAAACAATATCTACCACACTCGAAAGGGGGGCGTTATCCCGAGTCCTAGGACACCTCGTACACGTCTCTAGCGTTATTGATTCGTGAGATATCGGCAAAAATCACAAAAAGCACGTGTTTACCTCAAAATCGCGTTTCCAATTTTTTTTTTTTTTAAATATAACGAGTGGTCCATAGCAAAGAGGACGTCAGCCCGAGTCCTTGGACCCGTCGTACACGCCTCTAGCATACTTGGTTCGCGAGATATAGCAAAAAGTCTAAAATCACGTTTTTACCCCAAAAAGACCGTGTTTCCAGCATTCTCAAAAACTTTAACCTATTACCAAAATACACAGGGTTTCGAGACAAGCCATTTGACACGTCATAGGACCAAATCCGACCATGCATTCGTGAAATATCGGAAAAAGTCTAAAATCACGGTTTTACCCCCAAAAAGCCTGTTTCCCTCATTCTCAAAACTTTAACCTATTAATAACATGTATAGGGCTTCGAGACAATCGATTTGACACGTCACACGTCCAAATCCGACCTTGCGTTTGAGAGATATCGACAAACTTCGTAGGAAAGTAGGCGACTATCTGGCTCTCTCCTCACCACCAAAACCTCTTCTTATCAATCATTTTTTTCAAAGAGCTCGCCCTCTTACAAAAATCCCAAGTGCGCATGCGTAAAAAACAAAAACAAAAATGTTCATCCATAGCGGCAGCCAGAAAAACGCATGCGCGATATGAGCAACAACATTTAAGTTCATTTTAGCAGCGCACCTTATACATGTCGTATTTGAAAAGAGACTTTCACTAAAAATTACAATTTCACCCCCTAGTAGGGGTAGGTTTTATTTAGGGGTTGAAATGAGTGGTCCATAGCAAAGCCCCCGTCAGCCCGAGTCCAACGACACTTTATTCGTGAATCTCCGACCACCGGTTCGGGAATTATCGGCTCGCATTGGGAGTAGTGGTGGGGGGGGTTAGAACTGTCATCACTCCACTACTAACAGGGATCCCGCCTGGCACTCTGGCGGGCTACGGTCCTGGACTCTACTTGAGATTTTTAGACGTCACTTCAAGATCCTACCAATCTCCCCAACTAGAGGAGGAAGTTCTCTTTTCAACATCATCTATAATCTCTACCTGGGATTCTTGGCCAGGTTTGTGGTCCAGACAAGTTACCACTGATTTCTCTGGCTGTGATGCGGTTGGCCACTGCCGCCTCATTGAACGACTACTGAGTTCCTGTGGGACCTCCAATCTGCCCACGCCTGGAAGATCGCCGAGATATTGGATGGCCTAACAGGGGCTTTTTGTGCAAGCCACGACCGCCTCATTGCCACTTTCATGGACCAATGAGATAAGAACAAACGCCAATCAGGAGCTTTCAGGATAAGTTCTCAAACATATACGAACTCTTAAATTTCAATTTTATGAACTTTTTAATTACCTAGGGCTTCTGCCAGCCAGATCCTCACAATTATTGGAATTAATTGTTATTTATTGTTAATCATTTTAACCTCTGCCAGTCATTAAGAGGACTTTATTCTTGTTGGTTTACTCCTTATTAGCTTTTTCAGCCTTGTTCCAATTTCTAATTATAATTCGTCAAAAGGAGAATAAACCAAGAAAAATTTCGAACTGTGTTCTACACATATGTTTTTCTTATCATTATGTCACTCCTATCATTTTTCAATCTGTCGAAATCCCCTTTGCGGAGGATTGGTCAAGACTCATTCTGACCTCCCATCACCCAATGCTTTTGAACCATTCTACGAATCATCATGGGATGATTTAATACTTTTTGGGGTGTCTGTAAATTCTTCTCTTCTTTCGTCTCGTATATTTATTCGAACTAACTGTATGATGCAATGTCGTTACATATATGTCACTATTCTATTGGTCAGAATAAGCGGCGAGCTGTTCTAATTCTGTGTTGTCATTGGTGATAATAACAATTTTTATTGTTGACTAGCCAGCGCCAGCTGGGAAGGTATGTTCGTATCTTTCCAATTCTTAACTTAATTTAATTTATCTACCGAGCTTTTTCCTACTTGCCTGTCGGGCTTTTTCTTTGGGATTACCGTCCGCTACTTTGGCAGTATCCCAATTTTCTTGTGACACTATGTCTAGCCCCTTTAATCTCTCTAGACTGGCTGTGTGGCTCAGCGGTAACATTCTAGCCAGCTGTGTTCAAGGTTGTAGGATCGAATCCTGGCGCAGTCAGCTGACATTTCAGGGTGCACAAATGCGAGGGAGCCGTGTCAGCAAATTTTCTGGCACGTTAAGATCCCCTGAGATAATACTCTGACATCCCAGCGTCCCTAAAATCCGCAGTAGCGACGTAAAAGCAATAACATATTATTGTTATTTTAATCTACCTTCTTTCTTAATGTAATTATGTGTTATCGTGTACTCTGAAGAATTATCTTCCGCTTTTATTCTTGTCCAGTTTTCTTATTCGCACGCCTATGATGTTCTTTGCAAGCGTTTCCTAGTCCACGTGCTTCATTACTGCGATATTACATTTGCTCCTCCCATTTTTCGTGTTCGTGATTTATTTGATTGGAATTTTCACACCTACACATATCGTTCATCCTAATTCTTCCTAACACCTGAATTTTGCCCTCGTGTTCGGCAATGTGTTATATTTTATTTTGATTTTTATATTGAGCTTTTGGTCGAAGTTGTTCCCTCTTCATGCAAGAACACGTTCAATCCTGGACCTCTGGTAGCTTTCAGTTTCTTATTTAGCATCGTTACTCACGGGCCCAGCGCGACACATGTAGTTAGAAACCAAGAACAGCCAAGCTGAGATCTTCTCTTTGAAACGGTAAGTACCTACAGTCATACGGTATTATCGCTGTGGTTAAGTTGTTTCAATTATCAAATAAGTAAATACACTTACTGAACTAATACGCACACACTTTTCACATTTACAGAAATACATTCATTTTTATGCATACAAACTAGTAAGCTTGAGTGTTTGGTCGGGAATTTCGTTGAGGGTTGTAACAATTGGCAATATTTAACACCTGACATGGCTACAAAGTGGTTAAAAGTAAAGAATCAACTTATGAAGAAGGTAACAAAGGAGAACTAAAGGACAAAATCAAGAAAATATAAGACGCGATTGAAACTGAAGTGATGGCAGGAAATAAAACTTACGTTGGCAAAGACAGAAACAACAGAGGTATACCTAGTAAAAGTTAGTTACAAAAACTTTGTTGACAAATCAAGAATTGTCCAAACCAAACACAACCTGAGAGGGCAAGACGTATTCATAGAGAGGAAAGAGCAATCCAAGCATCACTCAGGCAGAAAGCCAAGGAAGAAAGAGAAAATGGTAATAATGACAAGAGAGTTGGTTACCAGAAAATTCTGTTGAACGACCGGTGGGTGTATTGAAAATACATAACCCCAGAAAACGGGGGGAAGGAAACCGACCAACTACAAAGCAGAAACAATGTGCATCCAAGGAGGAAGAACTAATACTAGGTATACTACGTCAGAACCCTAAGAACACAAGACAAAGAACTATAATTTGAAAATGCACTAGAGAACGTAATGTACGACATATCAGGCCTCAGTGAGGTGAGGGATAATGGAGAAAACAAATAGTGATGTCTTTAGCTACGTAGGGGAAACAAAAGGGCAAAAAGGAGTAAGATTTTTGATTAAAAGGCACTTAAAATACAATATGCAGGAAATAAGAGGAATCTCAGAGAGAATTACAGTACTTAAATGATAACATTGCCATAATGCAAGTCTCGCCCCAACAGAAGCAATTACAGAAGTAATTGAAGACTTCTATATGCTCCTCGAAGACACAGAATATTTGTAATTGGGGACTTCAACAGCTAGGAAGGAAGGAATACGATGACGAAGAACCGATGTGACCTCATGGATATGGAACAAGAAACGAAAGAGGAGAAAGACTCATACAGTTTGCACTGGAACAAAGATTACAAATTGTGAACACCTTTTACAAGAAAAACCCGGAAAGTAAATGGA
This sequence comes from Meconema thalassinum, assembly GCA_946902985.2. Taxonomy (NCBI): domain Eukaryota; kingdom Metazoa; phylum Arthropoda; class Insecta; order Orthoptera; family Tettigoniidae; genus Meconema; species Meconema thalassinum. Next base: position 417,389,729 of record OX336394.1, read on the forward strand.
CGTGGATAGCTCCGAATGGAGAAAACAAAAATTAAATCGACTATATTAACCAACAAGCTAGATGAGGTGAAAGACATCCAAGTGAAATATGGTCTGAAATTCGACACAAATCACAGAATGGTCCGACTGAAAGTGAGAATAAAGAAGAAAAAGAGGCGCAACTTCAATAACGAGATCACGCACCCACTAAGTATAGACCAGGTAGAATACACAAAAGCACTACGATGCAACCTACAAGAACTGAACCAACAAACGGAACTTAAAACACAACACCATTATTCAAAGCTCGCAAATTGCATATCCCTCGCAGCCAAACAATCCTCAACACCGAGAAACAGAAAGAAACAGAGAATAAAACTTAGGACAGCACCAGGCGTTTGATCGAGGAAAGAGAGTGTCTAAAATTGCAAACCAAAGAAAACGAGCACAAAAACCTGGAATAGGTATGCAGAAATCAACAAACAATCAAAGAGAGAAATCAGAGACCATAGCACCGAAGTGGTCAAAGAATTCATGGCAAACACAAAATCAATAAAGAAGATCCGGAAGGCAAACTCCAGGCAAACACTGGATGCTGCGAGTGAAAGACAACAACGGAAATTGACAAGCCTCATGAGAAGAGATAATGAAGCAGGTGACAGAATTCTACAGGATATGATAGGCTATTCAAGCAACTCCCAAAACGCTACCACAACACATCAAAAGAAAACCTAGAGGAAGAAGTACGTACAATCCTACAAAGTGAAGTGAGAACAGCCACAAGACCAACAAAACACACAAAATGTTCAGGAGAAGATGAAATCTATATACAACAAATTCCAGAAATGGAGTGAAGAGGACCTGATTCCAGTTATCACTACACTATTCAACACAGTACTCGTTACAGAAGACATGCCAATGGAGTGGAAACAAAGTATTATCATACTCCTACACAAAAGCGGAGCCAAGGACGACATAAATAAGTACAGACCGATCAACCTAATTGTATACCTCTACAAACTATTCATGAAAATTTTAACCAAGAGACTGGCAAAGATACTGGACGAACAACAACCGTTGGAACAATCAGGGTTCACATCGAGCTCCAGTACATCAGACCACCTGCAAGCAGTTAATCAAATCATTGAGAAAACTCAAGAATTTATTCTTGAGGTATATGTAGCATTTGACTCAGTAGAACAGTAATGAGTCTTAGAAGCACTGAGAAAACAAGGCATCCCGCACATATACGTAAGAATCCCAGACACACTCTACGACGGTAGTCAAGCCAGAATAAAGACAGAAAGAGATGGAAATAACACCAAAATAGAAAGGGGTGTAAAACAAGGAGACCCCTTCTCACTAAAAGTATTCACGTGCTTGCTGGAAACCTAGATTGGGAAAGCAAATACGACATCAGAGTCGATGGAGCAAGACTAACCCACTTACGATTTGCAGATGACATTGTTTTGGTGGCAGAAACAGTAATGGAGCTGGAACAAATGATAAAAGAATTAGACAAAACCAGCAAAGAAGTGGGCCCAACAATGAACCCGAAGAAAACAAAGCAGCTGACCAAAGCGCTAGAAGCCCCAAATAGTGTGAACGGAGAAGCACTGGAATATGTAAATGAATATATACGGGGTGTAACTAAAGCTCCGGGGATTCGATAGAGGACCTGGCAACAAGCAAAACATGTCCTGCAAACATAGTGGTGTATTTTCTTACGTTTCCATGTTACAGGCATTGTTAGTGGTGTACATAACACAGACCGCTTCACTATGCAGGTTGATCATTTGTGTTCATAAAGTGTACGTTACAACTTACAGTTCTCCACTGAAGGTGCTCAAAATGGCTACCACGAGCTGTAATGCAGGCGTCTATGAGCCGCATCATTGACTGTCTCACACGCTCCCATATTCCCGGCGTCTGTCCTATCTGCTGACATCCTTGCTCTATTCGCTGACGCAGGAAGTCCACATTATGGATCGTTGTGGCATACACAATGGCCTTTAAATGAGCCCATAAGTAAGTCAAATGGGTTGAGATTGGGAGACGAGCAGGCCACGGTGTCGGTCCCTAACGCCCTATTCATTTGTTTGGGAATCGCTGATGTAAAATTGCTCTAGCAGCAAGAGCAAAATGAGACAGTGCTCCATAATGCATGAACCACATGCCCTGAATTAAATCCAGTGTCTGTGTTATGCACATCACAAACAATGCTTGTAACATGGCAATAAACGCACATACACCATATGTTTACCGGACATAGTGTGCTTGTTCTCAGGTCCTCTTTCGAACCTCCGGAGCTTTCCCACATATTTAGTTACCCCCTCGGTCAAAACATATCATTTTAAATCGCTCAGAGAAGGAGGTCAAATGAGGAATAGGACAAGCATGGAATAGGTTCTGGTCTTTGAAATTTATACTGGGTGACAAGACCTAAAAAACTCACTCTAAAAGCTGAAGTCAAATGCGTGATACCAGTATTCCTATATGGATGCCAGAGAAAAACGATCCAGAGATTTCAGCGTAAAATGGAAAGAAAGATCCATCATGTCTCATTGAGAAACAGAATACGGAGCGAAGAAAGAACCGGCATGAAAGACGCTATGACATCAGCAGACCAGCTCAAATGTAAATGGGGAGGAAATGTAGCGTGACTAGATGAAAACCTATGGACTTACAAAATGACGATGTGGGACCCGAGAATATGAAGACGAAGTGTGGAATGACAAAGAACCCGATGGGCGGTCATGTTCGCAAGATGGGGAGGAAAGTAATTGTCAAGAACAGCAAATGTGAGACAAGAGTGGGAAACAAGCGCGTAGTGACCATTAAATCGCAATCAGCTATGCATCTAGATAGAATGCTCGTTCTGAAAGAATCGAATGAAATACACAGATGAGACGAAGAAAATACAGTAGAGCGTCGATAAACCGGCCGTCAAAATCCAGACATCTTAATAGTCCGGACAGCGTCCGGTCACAAACAATTCCGATTATCGACGGTATTCAGTAGTTTACATACTACAGTACAATATATTCCCCCTCTCTACGTGGTTATTCGTACCGAGGGAATTAACGATATGTGTCACAGAAGTAGTAAGGCATTTGGTATGACATCAACCCCCCCCCCCCTACAACACACACAGTGCAAAAGCTGTATACGTGTAATAGAGGTGACAAGTCATTCGGCATTCACACAGTCATTACAGAAGAACTTTGTACAGATGTCATAATTGCGAAGAGGCATCCAAAACTGTAGTCAAACATCCAAAGGGGAAAGAAGTGACAGCCTGATACAGAAGTAACACGTCTCCTACCGGAAACCACGCCAAGAAGTAGCATGCACGCCAACGCTAGGACAACGGGACCACCTGGACCAAGTTATGCTCCTCAGGACTTGCTCATCTGATGAGTAAAAATTGAGCACTGTCCCTGCAATGCCTTTATGGGACTTGTAAGGCTTTTTTAAATTTATTTATGGCTACTTCAGAGCGAAGAAAATTAATATCTCCAGCATTCAAATAAAGCAGCATAATACTCACAACTCGTGAGGTCCCCAGGTATGTATCCAACAACATAAGTGCCTCCGTGATGTCCGCATTAAGGTCCATGATTCACAATGTTCTAAGAGTAGCACACTGCTCTGTAACACCAGGGAAAACAAGATCGTCCATTATGCTACTAATTTTCACAAACAAATTTACAATGCCAAAGCCCTCCATGGTGTCGATATTGATTCGGATCATTATATCGCGATGATTAAAATCAAATCGATTCCTAAAACGAAATATAAACCACAAAAATTAAATAGCAAAAAGATGTATGACCCTACAGTAGGTAAATCATCAATAGCCCAGTCTATTTTTTTGAGAGATCCTTAATACCGTTACCAAGTGATGAGTTGGGGACGACTGTTAACAAATTAAAAGCTTTAGCAGAAGAAATCGCTCCCATTAAAGAACGAAATAAACATGCATGGTGGAATGATGAATGTGATATAGCAATTTTACGCCGCCATAAAGTCTGGTTGAATGGCCAACAACAAAAACGGAAAGTTCAAGGGAAGATTTAATCAATGCTAGACGATTAACAGCCAAAGAAATAAAGCGAGTTAAAAGAAACTATCGGAAGGAAACATTAGAATCTACTGATGAGGCTTTCAAACACCATAAAGCAAGATACTAAGAACTTTTAAACAATACCACTCCCCCTACTCTTCTGATGAAGGATATGAAAGGACAGGTGGCCCAAAATAATCATGACAATGCAATAATTTTAGCTGATTACTTCAAAACTCTACTTCATTGTGATGAACCAGATGAATATTTTGACTTTGATTTCAACCCCAAAAATAAAGCGCCGCTAGAAAATATCATACCACCGGTATTTGTAGGACGTGCGTGCAGCGATTGATTCATTTGAGAATTTTTAAGCGGCAGGTGAGAATCAACTAGTGGCGGAACTTTGGAAGTATGCAAATATACATATTATTCGGAATCTACATAAACATCTTACTGACATTTGAAATACATAAATATTGTCTGAAGAATGGAATGTTGCTATTATACATACACTACACAAAAACGGAGATCGATCAGATCCTTGTAATTATGGAGGAATATCTTTGCTGGATATCACGTATAACATTTTTTCAAAGATTTTATATTCCAGAATTCAAGAACTGCTGGATAGTGAATTTCGTCCACGACGAAGCTGTCCAGATCAAATAATTAGTCTCAAATGGATTATAAAACATCAAAGAAGTAAGAACAAGAATTTAGTGATCACTTTCGTCGACTTTCAGAAATCTGATGATAGTGTCCACCGCAAATCATTAATGAATACTCTTACTTAATTTGGTACACATCGAAAACGTGTTAACCTTATTGCGAGCTCTCTTCGAAAAACTAAAACTAGAGTAAGGGTCAGAACTGAAATCTCTGAGCCATTTGTAATTCATACTGGTCTTCGGCAAGGATGTGGATTATCTTCATTAATATTTGCAATTAGTATCGAAGAAGCTAACGTCCAGGTAGAGGAATTGGGGCGATTAGCAGCATAGGTTGGGTTGAAAATTTCCTTTGAGAAAACAGAAATGTTGCCATGTTTTCGAGTTAATACATCACATATCATACTAAATAGTGATCAAAAAATAAAGGTTGTAGAAAAATTCAAATATATTCGTGAGATTATAACTTGGAATGCCAAAGAGCTTCAATAGACAGTAGAACATTATAATTGCGGCGAACACAACAGGTCCTGGTCTACTTACAAAAAAAAAAAAAAAAAAAAAAAAAAAAGGTCTCTCTCGATTAAAGTTAATTTCGACATTTTTACTCCATCAATAAGCCAGAAGCAACCTATGCAAGTGAAACATTATTTAAACTTAGCACCCAATCAACAACTGATAAATTACAGAAGGTTGATAGAAGAATTCTTCGGACAATTATTACTTTTCATTGATGGCCAGTGGAGGCTTTTGCCTCATTCAGTACTTTACAAGGAAAGTGAATCGACCATTGTTACGATGCGAAAACTAAGGATTGCATTTTTTGGACACATTTCCCGGTTACCGCATTCTTGACTCCTAAAAAGACGTTTTGATTTCTTTGGGGGCAGTAAATCAAAAATCACATGGTTTAAAGAAATACCAATGGATTTAGATGAATTGAAAATTACTAAGCATCAAATTGAACATAGAGAAAATAAACGAATTCGGAATAACAAATACAAAAGACTAAAACTCAAAATTTCACACCGTAAGCAATAAGTTATATCTGCAGAAGAACTGGCCACACGATCATCCAGGATGAAGAAGTTTAGGGAAAGAAAGAAGCTGTCAAATGTTAAAAGCAGATTTTGTTTTGTTTTCTGAAGACTTTGTTGTTTAAGGTTGGATCTTTGTGCTCCATGTGGGTGTAAATAATTAAATAATAATACTAAAACCACCACATAAAGTCTTCCTCGACTGAAGTATTTTTTCTCTTTGTAAGTTTAATCTGTCAGTTCCGAACTAACCATGGTGTGTGTGCAGATCTGCTATACATATGGAGGAAAAAGTCATCATCTTGTTGCGACTGAGGTGCTGAGAGGCAAACTGTGAAGCACATCACCCAAGAACGCCCACATAGCCGTTTCGACGGAGATAGAAGAGAATTTTTCCTGGGGACGCCACAAGCGATTAACTATATAAATAGTGTAAATATAGATCTGTAGCTCATGTATACGCCATACGATAAATAAATAAATAAATCTGTCAGTTCAGTAGTAGTTTCCATTATCATCCTTAAAATAAATAAATAAATACATACATAAATATAATTCATCACTTTGAGGGTTATCTGTGCTTAAGGAAACTTTGAGATTTCATGATCATTCCACCAAGCGAGCTGCCTTGGAAAAAAAAGGAAACAAATATGAATTAAATTACTAAGAATGATCACTCTTTGTACATGGGTGTAAACAGTACAATGACACTATGGTTGTAAGTCAGCAACTGATTAGAAATGAAAATATAGAATCGGATGTCCCATAAGTAATGCCGTATTTAAAAAAAAATATTTGAAAAGTTTTCTGGCAAGAAATTAAACTATTCTTCAAAATAGAGACCTTCAGAATCTATGATCTTGAGCCATCTTTCAGCGAGGTTTCTTATCCCGCGACGGTACCAGTCTCAGGGTTTTGATGCGAAGAATTCCACGAGACCCACTTCCACAGCTTCAATGTTTTCGATTTTTTTTTCACGCAAGAAATGAGCCATGGAACAAAAAGTATGGTAATCTGAAGGCTCAAGGATTGGTCTGTATGCTGGATGTAATAGCAGTTCGACTCCTCCCAATTGCTGAATTTTTACCATGGTTGTTCCTTCAGTATGAGGTTTCGCATTGTCCTGCTGCAAGATAACTCTATTTTGGCTAACTAATGCTGGGTATCTCCAACTCGAAATTTCATGAACTCGTTCCAGTTGTTGAGAATATAGATCCGCATTGACTGCAGGCCCGTTTGGAACAACTTCCAGTGAATCACTCCTTCAAAATTCCAACAGATACACAACATCACTTTGGAGTTGTACCGATTACTTTTTACGATGACTTAAGCAGGTTGATGGGGACTGAGCCACTGTTTCGAGGCGCCATCGTTGCAGTAATAGACCCATTTTTCTTCGCATGTGCCAATTCTCCAGATAAATCTATCAACCATGGGGTAACCGATAAGCCCACGACAGATATCCACTCTCCGTTGAGCCTGTTCAGGGATTGATTCGTGAGGTACAGATCTACAGCTTCTGTTTTCAAGTTTCTTAATCTGGCGATTTATGATATTTTGTGATGATAAATTCTCGCAATATACGCAATTCTAGTCATGGCCTCTTGTAAATAGCATTAGCGAACCAAAGAAAACCGGGTGAAGTAAAGAAAGCGAAACACATTGAAATTTTTGCATTTCAGCATTTATTTACGAATAATAATAGGCTAATGAAAAAAAGAAACGATTACTAAACGAACATGGTGAATTTTTAAAACTAATATAGGTAATTTAGATTTCCACCTTTGATATTTTCCTACTCTCAACATTATTTGCTGGCTTACGTCGATACTCTTTGCATCTAGAGAATGAGCTGTTGGCGTACTGCTCGGCTCCCAGCTCCGTGAATCTGAGAGGAATGTGATTCGCATGGATGACGATATAGCCTATGATGACAGACGAGTGGGGTTCCAGGTCCTTGCGTAGTACTAGACCAAATACAAATTGATCACCAAAAATCATTTATTGAAACGACTCGCACGCCATTTATTATAAAATGAATTTTCTAATTCGGAAAACTTCTACTCGTGCGCTACCTATTGTAAATACATTTCCTGGAGTGTGCACAACAATTCTAATTTCGTTTACTGAAGTGTCTTTGGATAAACAATATTATTTGTTTTTCTGTCTGATGCGTATATAAATAAATCCGAAGACTTTCCGACGCGTGAGCACGCCAGATACAGTTGACCATCTGAGAGTTAGTTAAAAACTAATCGTGCGCTATATAATGTAAAATAGATTTACTTATTCAGAAACAATGGTGGAAGAGTGCACAACAACTCACCCAAGTTTCATTACAATTGGCGGAACTGTATATGAACGCTTACGGGACTCTCCTGAAACGATTCGCTGGCCAATAACATTTGTTGAAACTACTCGTATGCTACCTACTATCACATGGTGTTTCTAATTCAGAAACCTTTGCGGCAGTGTGCACAACAACTCACCTAAATTTCATCGCAATCGGATGAATGGCATATGAATGCATACAGAACTTTGTTGAAACGATTCGCGCGCCATCACTCATTTGTTAAATCTACTCGTGCGCTAACTTTTGTGGAATGGATTTAGTAAGCCAGAAACTTTCCTTGGAGTGTAGACAACAACTCACCAATTTTTCTCGTAATTGGATTAATGGTTAATGCACGCATACAGGACTTTGTTGAACGAATTCGCGCGGCGTCACTCATTTGTTGAATCTACTCGTGCGCTATCTATTGTGAAATGGATTTACTAAGCCAGAAACTTTCCTTGGAGTGTACACAACTCACCGAAGATTCATTGCAATTGGATGAATGGTATATGACGCATACGAGTCTTTGTTGAAACGATTCGCGCGACGTCGCTCATTTGTTGAATCTGTACATATTGTGAAAACCATTCCTGGAGTGTGCACAACAATAATTCACTCAAGTTTAATCGCAATCGGATGAATGGTATATCAACGCATAAGGGACTTGAAACGATTGGCGTGCCATGACCGTATTCGGCAGCCAATCGTGAGTTCAGTTTTAAGAACCCCCGATCAAAAATCGTGGCGTGAACTGTATTGGAATAGGCAGCGATACCAGCTGACAGTCTCCTCAGGTCACCTCGCGATGAATCAGCAAGCCATTCTCACACCTTGCATTGCGGTGTGATAAATATACAGATTGTGCAATTGGGTTACTGTGGGATTTAAGGGTTCATGTTAAGTCCCTCACCCTTTTGTGTTACATAAATAAATTGTAGCCAGAAAACTTCCCTGGTGTGCACACAACAAGTCACCCAAATGTCATCACAATCGGATGAATGGTATATCAACGCATAGGGGACATACATACAAACTATCTCGTAAAATTGATTTTATATGGGTACAGTATATATACAGTATGTATCCCCATCTTTACTTGATCTATATAAGTGAAGTAAAGAAAGTGATACGCATTATAATTTTGACATTTCAGTTCATATTTATGAAATATGTATCCCCATCTTTATTTGACCTATGTTATATAGCTGAAGTAAAGATGGGGATACATATTTTATAAATGTAAAGTAAAATGCGAAAAAGACGATGTGAATCACGATCTGTACTTGACCTATATAGCCCAAGTAAAGATGGGGATATCGGTACATATTTTATATATATAAGCTGAAATGCCGAACTGTCGATGTGTATTGCGATCTTTACCATACCTATAGCTCAAGTAAAGATGGGGGTTCATATTTTACAAACACAAGCTGAAATGCAAAAATGTCGACGTGTATCGGGATCTTAACCTGACCTATATAGGTCAAGTCCAGCTGGGAATACATATTTTATAAATATAAGCTGAAATGCGAAAATGTCGTTTCGAAGGTATATTGTAAATGCCAATTTCTGATTATGTTTCCCCACCAAAAACCCCCTATTCCTCAGGCTTTCCCCGTAAGCTTTCTAGATGAGTATTTAGTGTCTTTTGTGATGTCGTCGATGACGTCATCAACGCCACCATTTTGTTTTAGGGGAAATTTATACGAATATCTATCGCGATCTATACTTTCTTTCTTCGTCTTTTCTCAATTAATTGGGGTCGCCGGAGCTAACCAGGCTCATTTTGGTTTTGGCCGGGGATTTGAGGCTGGATGCCCTTCCTATCAGCACGTGATTTTTCAGGTGAAAATTCCACCTCGCTGTCACCGGGGTTCGAACCCCGGCCATCCGGGTTAAAGACGAGCAGTTAAGCCACTGCGCCATCACGCTCCCCAATATCGCGCACTATACTACTCCCAATTTAAGATTGGTGCCTTGTAATGTGTGTCCTGAACATATTATTTTTTGAATATCAATAAACTTCCACGTAGACAGAAGGGATTGTTTTAAAACTGATGTAATTACATTATGACCTGATTTATACTAGATTAGATTAGAGTTTCATCCATTTGATCAATTACATGTATACAATATATTTTTGATATAGGACGCGTCAGTAATTACATCTATAAAATAGAAGAACTTACAGGTATATATTACTAACGATAGCTATTTATAACTTATAATACTAAAAGCTCTTAGGAGATACAATCTTATTGGACATAACTTACTCTATTATTACAATATGAAAACTTAATTCTATAAATACAACAACTTACAGCTAGGTATTACAATTAAAATAGAAAAGTAAAATATAATTATAGATTTCATCGTTTCTATACACTAAGATATTCAACTACAGAGAAAAAACAATGGCACTGCAGATAAGCTACAACATACGTAGCAAGTAACCTTGCAGCCGCCTTATTGCTTCATGCCACATTGCTAGCAGACAAGTACTCTTTATTACACCCGTACCAGTGCCACCTAAACTGCCAATCTATGCTTAAATACCACCTGGACAAAGGGACCAGTATCCCCTATCCTTACGCTCTGCTACCACCTAGGAGCCACCTTGCTGCCTCTTAATTTATTGCCACTTTGTATGAAGGCAAGTTCCTTTTTATTACCTCGTTACACTTTGCTACCACCTAACGGCCACTATCACTTAAACAGCCAATCTACACTTGACTACTCATTCATTTGCCACTTAACTTTTATTCCTTAATAATTTTGCCAGGAGACCGAAGTCAGAAACTTTACCTTATATAAACAGAGATTGGATTACCACTCATTATATTGTAATTGGGCTCCCAGTAACGTGTTGACTATGGTACGAAAGTGGAATCCTAAATAAAATGTTCGGTAAAAATGTTCAACATTTTTCCAGTTGCCGCGATTCAATTTTGTTAGTATCACTCTGGAAACTGTTTGCATTCATTGTGGCCATGTTATTGAAGCTAATTGCTTCTCAGAAACACCACATTCATACTTTAATAAGGAAATTGTGAACATTTTCACTTTGCAGTAATAATCTGACGAGAAAACACGGTCGCCATGTAGGATAATTTTGACTGCCTGCGTGGCTCAGCCGTAGCGTTCTTGCCTGCTGAAACCCAGGCCGGATCGAAACCCGGCGCAGTCAGTGGGCATTTGAGGGTGCGCAAATGCGAGGGAGTCGTGTCAGTAGATTTACTGGCACGTTAAAGATCCTTCGGGGCAAAATTCCGACATCCCGGCGTCTCTAAAACCCGCAGGAGTTAAAAGAGACGTAAAACCAATAACATTATTCATAACATGTAGGATAAAGCCACTAACTTCACTTCACAGCACACCCCTGTAGTGAGGTTAGACAACTGTCTGAACGAAAATTACTTATGTACTAAGTTTGGTTGATTGTACAAAAGCCATTGATCGCTACTTGGTTAGGAGACTGTCTGGGGGAAAATTACTGAGGCTGTGACCCAAAGCTACATTTTCAGCCGTAGTGAACTACTGTAGATAGTCGACTAATATTCCGGATGTGACGTCACAAGTCATGAACCCACGGCCAACGAGAGAGACAGGCCATGGTGCGTAAACCTAATCCTTTTGTAACGTAGGCAATGTAGTGCTTGATGGTGCTTATGCGTTTAAGTCGAGAGCAATTCATTAGCAGCAGAAATGCGATATTTTATATCTTCTTGAAATGGACCAGTTTAGATGTTCCGTGTGTTTTCAAGCACGATAAATTGTACTGTATGGGTTTACAAAACTACACCAGCTATAGTCTATGTATATGTTGAAGTTACTCGTAATAAAAATCCACGTGAACTAGGATTCAAGGGTTTGTTGTGTCTTTAATAGCTGCAACGAGTACTGTAAGTTGAGTTGTAGAGCCTGTGACCTTCGTTGTGAGTAACTTACTGCTCGAGTCTAAGCTGCGTGAACCTGAGAGGAATGTGCATCGCGGACTACGAGTGGTGGTGTTGAAGAGTGATGAGGTTTCTCGGTCCGTGCATAGTACAGAACCGAATACATTGGTCGGTGACTCACTCAGTCATTCCTAACCCCACAGTGGTTTGAGCAACAGCCGAATGTTAGCAGTATTGGAATAGAAAGGAATACCATATATCACGGTGGGCTGTTGACAGATCCTTCTCTTCACGCCCGACCCTTCCCTGCTCTTTCTCCTCACCCCGCAAGTTCATAGAGCTTGGACTCGAGCAGTATGTGGACATGAGCAGTGACATGAGTATAATTAGATCAAAGAAACTTAGAGTGAAAGTATTACTTGGCTATTGTTGTTTTAAGGGGCGGAACAGAAATGAATACGTTTATAGAAGGGATCTGCGGAATTCACTCACCACCGACTAACGACTAATGCCTTTTATAAAGACAAGTGGTAAATGAATATCAGCATTTGTACAGATTCAATGATGAGGACAAGATGACTACCACACCGGCAGTAAGACGAAGCCCATAGAATATTATGTTCGTGAATATCTTTCGATTACAAAAACGTTTGATACATTTATGCATATCGTTGAACTATAAGAAAGCAAGCATACATTGTCCGGCACTATTCATAGCTTTTCATAACCTTCCTGAACACTTTGTAACCGTCAAGTAATTCCACATAATTAACAAGCAACCGCCAGGGAAAGATAACATACGGTACTCCTGAAAAGTATTACCGTACCTTGTGATCAACTACAATGATTAAAGATAAGTGATCTACTGGTTCTACTTAGAGTAAAATGAATAAATAAGTAAATTGTGACTAAGTATTGCACTTCATAAGATTGATCACTGTGAGACTTGAGTTGCAATTACCATATATGTTTTGCCAGAAGCCATGGTTGTGTTGAGTCAATACTTTTTACAGCGTGTTTTCTGATATGATATGGATTAAGTACGATGTTCTAATCTGTGATTTCAGCATCTTGTAGACAATAGGGTTTTTGTTCCCGTCATACATAACCCTACCGGAAGTGGTACAACAGCACTACATTGCTGACGTCACGAAAGCGCACCAGGGCCAGTATTTCTCGTTGGCCGTGTCATGATCCAAAGGTGCTTAGCACATAGCAATCAAGTCTGTAGTAGCTAGTGAGCGGAAGTGCATGCTAGATTGTCGACTAGTACAAGAAAGTTATAGAAATTGTAGGTTGTCTTTGATCTTTGACTTAATCTTCATTGCTTGGGACTTGGCCTACACTCTTTCCCAATATTTCTCAAGCGTGTTTCAACCTTGCTTCAACCCACATGCTCTGTTGTTCTGTTCTGTTTAATCTATTAATAATATGGATAGTTCTTCTGAAAACTCACTTCCGTGGAAAACAGAAATAGTGCGGAATTTAAATGTTTTATTGACATGATTGCCCTTCTTCTCTTCCTCCTGAACTGAATACGCTTGATCAGCCAATCACAAACCATAATAATTAAGGCTCGGCTAAAAAGTGATCTTCCAGGCGCATCCATGATGGTATCCGAAGCAATCCAAAGAATGGTATCGTTATTTTAAAACAGCTGATATTTCTGAACACTCCGCACCACTGATCTCTATACAGATAGAGATCAGTGCTCCGCACTCATCATGAAAGCGCAAAGAGCTTACAAGATGTAGCAGATCACCGCCATCTTGAGCGTTGGTTTGGTACCTGCATGTAAGCCCAGTGCGTTTCAGAACACAAGTCTATGAAGGAGGCTGTGCTCAAGCACGCATATCCCAAAGCTCCGTAGTGCGTAATACCTAGCGAGTAGTTGCTAGCATGAACAGACAACTTGAACTTTGGGACACAGCCTTATCGTACTACAGTTGTATTATCCAGAGTTGGAATCTGACATTTCGGCGCCACTGGGCAAAAACAGTTGACGACTAGATCGCACGCAAGGCTTGTTGCCATGGAAACCATACAGCGCTGCCAATTTGAATGACGCTATTTGGCCACGTGCTTGACGCTTGACCAGTCACTTGTTTGGTTGCCTCCAGAGTGCACACTGACCTTGCTGCGTTATAATTGTTTTGAGTTAATTAGTTTATTAATTTCTCGTGTAGGATTTATATTTATAATTCATAAGTGTCCGTTATTTATTTATTTATATAGTGTTAGTGTAAGTTTAAACTTAGGTTCGTGTGAATTAGATTAAGGTTACCGGTAGCTTTCTTTTTGTTTGCGAGTGGTGACGCGAGGGGTTGGACAACTTTTTCCCTTGTACAGGTCTCGGCAGCATAGGTTGCGATTAGGATGAGGGTGCTGACAGCTGAAATCAGGGCGAAGGTGGTGTCGCATGTGGAAAGAGTAGTAAGCGAAGCGCGGGAACGTGAAGGTGTTATTGGCACAGTTGTGGACGTCCTCATAATTTCCCTCGGCGATTCCTCATCCACCAGTGCAGGATCCAGTGACGGAGAGGACCGGGATGATGATGATGATATGGATGGGATAGAGCCTCTTCCCAGTGATAAGCTTCTGTATTCTAAAGGGTGAGTTAATAGCCTCTACAATGAACGTATATTTTGTAATACATTTATGTGTTTTTTGTGCCTTGAAACTTATTCTACAGGTGATATAAATTGCTAAATAACACGGAAACAATCACGTGTTGTCGTTTCCCTTTGAACATTTTTGCTTTATGATAGTAGGCTATTCGTAATTTTGCTATTCATTACAATATTTTAGGCCTCTCCTCAATTTGACGGGCTATTATTTTATTTTACAGTGTGCACCGAACAGTTTTCAGCATTGCTTTGTTTAGGATTTTTGAAAACCATCTGAGTAAAAATGTAATAAATGTAATAGCGGTGCTAATGATATTATGAGCATGATGAAATGTACGGGAGGCTGGAAGTACGCACGTGCTGGTTAGTAGCAAACGTGGCAACGCTGCCTTTAGTTCAACGGTTCTCCGCCGAGCTGTCAGATTCCAACTCTGGAAAATACACCTGTAGGCCTACAAGCAATTGGGTCCGGGGCGTTAGTAAGGCCTTATTCCGCGTTCCGAATTAAGCGGCAAAACTAGCGCCGAAAAATAAGGTTGACACTGCTGAAAAATGCAATAACACCCTCTAGTGCAGTGGTTCCCAACAGGTGGTGCCGAAGGGGTCCGCAGATATTAGAGTAAAATATATTTGGTTCAGTAACAGATTTTCAGTGTTGCAGCTTTCTGAGTACCCTAAAAAATACTAACTTTTGCGTAAAAAAGTGCCAGAATTGCTGGAGCTGCTCCAACAATTGAGCAGTTCCGGCTTGATGTCTTGGAGCATCTCATCAAACAGAAGTGGTTCAGAATAGTGTCAAGAGTCGGAGTCACTGGCGCTGCCACCGGGTGCCTAGTGTGTGCCTAGTGCTGGGCCGGTAGCCCGTGGGGTTGACAGTTGAATGAGTGAAGAGCGGTGGAGGTTCGCGATTCAGCCACGCGCAGCGCTACTGAACTACGTAGTTTACCGCTCGTGCCGAGGGGGCGCGCCACTGTTTGCAGCCGACAAGTGAGTCACTTACACAGCCAACTCGCATTTCAGAAGACAGTCGGCCATTGTTAGTTTATCGCTAGTGCTGTCACAGAACGTGTTGTTTACAAGAGTGTTTTCGTAAAATAGTTAGTGTTTGTAAAGCTATGTTTTTGCAGAAAGTTAGAGTAAGCGTACAGTGATTAAAAATGGATCGTTGGTTGAAAAGTGGATCGTTAAAACGAGATAGGCCTACGGATGAAGACGAATTTGATGTTGAAGTTAAGAGGTCAGTGACTCTCGAACCGAACTTGTTAGTGCCTCTTGAACCCAACTCTCCACCGTCTCTTGAACCTAACTCATCTAAGGTCAGTGTTAAGTCTACTGCAAAAATTAGAAAGTACAACTCTGATTACTTGGAAATTAGCTTCACTTTCACTGGACCTGAGCATCAGCCCAAACCTCAATGTGTTATTTGCTACGAAAGCCTATCGAATGAGTGTATGAAGCCAGCAAAACTCCGTCGACATCTTGAAACAAAACATCAAGAGCAGAAGAATAAGTCATTAGATTTTTCAAAAAGAAATTAGGAGAACTTAAAAGATCTCGTGAAAACATTACTAAACACTCTGGTGTAAATGTAAATGAAAATACAACCCTTGCATCTTATGAGGTATCTCAACTTGTCGCAAAATGTGGAAAAAAACATACAATTGCTGAAGAACTTATACTGCCATCAGCAATAATTTTATGCAAGAGAATGTTAGGTGATGCAGCTGCTAAGCTAATAGGTACTGTTCCGCTCTCTAACAACGACAAATTACTGATATGGCCAATAATATTGAAGAAACGTTGCTGGTCAGACTTTGCATGAGTGATATGTATGCTCCACAATTGGATGAAAGCACATACATATAAAAAAAATCAATAATGTTGGTTTTCACACGATTTTTGTGGGAGGACCAGATATTCGAAGATTTTCTTTTTTCGTGCGAACTACTTCACACAACATCAGAAGGTATTTTTACTGCACTGAATGATTTTTTCAGTAAACATGACATCTCCTGGACAAAATGTGTGGGCTTGTCTACGGATGGAGCAAAATCAATGGCTGGCAACAAAACGGGACTTCAAGCTCGTATCAAAGCAGTAGCTCCTGAGGTGAAATGGACACACTGTTGTATTCATCGTGAAGCCTTAGTAGCCAAAAGACTGCCAGAACTTTTGCAGAAGATACTTAACGAAGTGGTTCAAATCATTAACTACATTAAAACTCGTCCTCTGCAATCCAGATTATTTTCTTTGTTATGCAAAGAAATTGGCACTGATCATGAACAGCTTCTTATTCATACGGAAGTAAGATGGCTCTCTCGAGGTAGGATCTTGACAAGACATTTTGAACTTAGAGATGAGGTTCGTATCTTCCTTCTTGACACCAAGTACGCAGATTTTCTCACTGACTTTTCTTGGCTTTGCTCAACTGCCTACTTAACTGATGTCTTTGAACACTTGAATGTGTTAAACTTGAGTTTGCAAGGGAACAATGTAGATATGTTCAAAGTAGAAGATACAATTAGTGCTATGGTAAAAAAGTGTCAGATCTGGGCGGCATGGATTGAAAAAGAGTCATTTACTAACTTCCCTACTTTGAAACAATTCTTGGAGTCTTCAGAGGAGAGTTTGCCTGACCATATAAAGAGCAACATAGCCGAGCATCAGCGCAGCCTAGCCACTACGTTTACGGAATATTTCCCTGAACCTGACCCTGACGATAGTTGGATTCGAAATCCCTTCAGCTGTCAAGTAATAGAAAAAATCCAAGGCCTCACAGAAGTAGAACAAGATCAACTTGTGGATATGTCGAGCTGTGGTACAATGAAAAACAGTTTTAATGTTGAAAGAATTGCAGACTTCTGGGCAACAGTACGCAAAGACTACAAAGAACTTAGAGATAAGGCAACTACCTATCGTTGTGAGAAAGCATTTTCCTCAATGTGTTACATGAAAAACAAATACAGGAAACGGTTCGACATGCAGTCGGATTTCAGAGTGAAAATATCAAATTTGGAACCAACATTTCAGAAATAATGGACTCAAAGATTAGATTCAACTCATCTCAATAAGAACTGAAAATTAAAACTGTGTATCGATGGACATAATATGTATTTCCACAAATAAATCATAATTTTGTATAAAATTAGTTTTTACTTATTTTCTCCATATTTTTTCTAAATTCATGCAATTTTAATTGCAATATTCTTAAAAGAGCAATACACTCCGAGATTTTATTTTTTTCTTAAATTTTCAATTCAAACTCCAAATTGTTATTTTGTCAGCAAAAACCTACATTTGAAAAAAAAAAACTTGAGCAAAAATCGAGAATTAAACAATAACAACAAAGGCAAGACTGAACAAAAAATTTTAAGCTTAATCTTTTTTCTCAAAATGTCAACCTTAATTTCCAAAACAATTAAAATAATAAAACTCTTAATTAGGCTCTTTTTAAGTGATATGAAACAGCAAGATCCAAATATAGACCATTTGTATTACATTGAATTAGCTCATTAGCATTAAAGACTATATAGTATAGGTTTAGGAATTAGTGGGGGTCCTTCTCACTATAGCTACTGGAAGAGGGGGTCCCTGGAAAAATGTTGTTGGGAACCACTGCTCTAGTGTAAAATGTTCTCAACTCCTGTATCTTAATAGGCTGTTTGCCAAATGATGAACACTCTGCAGTCGCACCCCACACTCACATGTACACTTACACTCGACCACTCCATCCACACTCGAGCTGTTTGCCAAATAGCCGAATGGTACACTCTTGCACACTCTCACTCGGAAGTGACGTCAGCGAGTGGTATTCCAAATACGATCGTGTGCAAGTGTACGAGCCGAGTGCGAGTGTACATAGCGACAATTTTGAAGGTGCAGACTCGGTTCGTTCACTCGGTGCAGGTCTGTGATGTCGCCATTTTGACAGAACATCTGTATTCTCACTTGACATGATCAATTGTGAATTTCAGACGATACAAGGAGGGGTACTTATATTTAATTGTAAGTAATTATCTTTTACTATAGCGGTGATGGTTTTTTAACATACTTGCAATGTTGAATGAAATTTGTATGTTAGTAGTGTTCCATAACCTGCGAGGTTAACCAAACTTTCCATGGCCTTTCAAACATTTACTCATAATGTTTTCCTTTTTATTTTCTAGGGTCGATGACGGAGTATTACGTGAAAAGAAGAACTGAAACTTCTTTTTCAAAACGGATTTTGTTTCTCACGGGTGTGATGTGATTTGGCAAATTTGATCAGTCAGCACCCATATAAATTGCAAGATAGGTAAGAATATGTGATTTCTGAATAATAATAATGAATAAACTGGGTTAGGCGATAAGTTTCTTTTTATAGCAAGGACCAATTAATTACTGTGTTTATGCTAGCTGCATTTAACGTCTGGCAATTGGATGCAACATGTTGAGGTTTATCCAGATTGCCACTAGGGGAGAGTCCTCTAGCCCCGGACACATTACTTTTTTTGCCAATACTGCTGAAATTTTTGAATTTAAAAATCAAGTAAAACATGTGTGACATCCTTCATGTAACATAAGACAATATTCTTGATAGCATAATTTTCAACACTGGCAGGATTATTGGGAATTTAAATAAACGTACTTGTGGCTTTTTTCCCTTTTATTAAGACTGGCCTGTAATACCGGACAGTTTAGAACTTTTTCGGATTGTTATTTGAATACTGTAAATTCTATGCATATCGATGATCTTATCAAAGGATGTGGTAGTTGACTTCATACTTGAGATCTATGGACATATTATGGCCCTAAAATAAAGAGACCTTTGAAATTAAAAAAAAATTAAAAATTTAAAACATGGTAAGAACTGGAGATCTCGGTGCAAGTTCACGATGCCTCTTCATGAAGCTGTAATAGAAATGTTTCCCTGCAATTTTGTTGTCCTTATTGAACCTATGAGGCAGCTCTAAAGTTGCAGCTAAATCATAAGCAAGTTTCAGGAACTCTTTTCTGGTAAGGGGCATGAGCATGCCATCTAACAGCTTGATATGGGCGACAAATTGTTCTTCAAAAATGTCTGCAAATGTTCTCTCGAAGCGCCCTAATTTCGGCGCAATTTGAATTTATCCTCCACTCTTTATTTTTATTAGTCTGTCCTGCAAAGTGCTCTTTGGAACACTAAAACTACTTGCAGAGTCCCTAACACTCAAATTATTAGCAAGCACGCCCACTGCCAGTTTCATACCGTCTTCGGACCACGTTCCCCTCCTCTTCCCATTTTGTCGTCTTTTGGCATGTTTTTATTTGCGAATCAACCTGCAAATAATAATATGACAGCTAATTACGTGTCCGTTGGTACAAGACATAGTCCTGTCCGGTCTTACAGGACAAGCATGCATCTAAAGAAACACCTGCCATTAACTTTATACGTTTCATTTTCAATTTATACTTTGTGAACATGTTATTAAGACCACATTTAACAACTACTCTCAGTACAGTAACAATTCACTTACCTAGTTCAGTACAATGCTCTTCCAAAACTTACTTGAGACACATGAATGAACACAGGAAATCAGAAAATACCACGTAGCGTGGTTACTGCTTGAGTGACAAAATCGCACTGCTTGCGCTGACGTACACTCGAAGACACCTTTGAAATGCACTCTACATGTTGCTGACATCTAGCGAGATTTCCGTGAACTACAGTGTGTCCGGTACTACATGCCGTCCGGTGCTACAGGACTTCCCCCTACTGCAGATGGTTAAGTTATTGTAGTTTTAGGGGGCGGAACTACGAGGTCATCTGCCCCTACTCCTGCAGATAAGTTCGATATTCCTCCCCATAAAATAATAATATATTTTATTACAGCCAATGGCCAAAAAAAAACAGTTGGTTACTCCTGCGAGTGAGTGAGTCTTGTTATAAGTGTTTGTATCTAGTTGAATGAGGAATTCCATGTAGGCCCAGGTCTACCGGTACTTCAATCTCTACAAACTGCCTCCACATTCTGCTTGTGATGGAGAAACATATTTGTCACCTCCATCTGTTTTCCTTGCTGTAAGATCTTTTCAGTAGCTTAATATTATGGTAGCGATGAATGAAGATAGAACGAGCGATAACATTCTCTATAATACATGAATTAGCCAAAATACCTTATGAAGCGATGAGAAATAAATCAGAGAACGATGTTTTAATAGAAGTTTCCTCCTCGGCCGTCTGTGACCCACCCAACCATCCCAAGTAGGATCAAGACTTATATAACCAAAATTACAGCTGTGGCCGCCATTAGTCCAAATCAATCATCGGTTGCGGTCATGAGTATTCGGGTCCCTTCGATAGCCCCGCTGATCCGCTGGTCTGTCATCAAAACAATACTGCCAACCTCGCCTTTACGGTACTATGTAACACAAAGAAACGCCCAGTTCAGTCTCTAGTGCGCATCATTCCTGCCCAGCACTCAGTTCACCGCTCCAAGGGCCGGTTTTACAATGTCCAAATATCTCTTAGATAACTCTGTCACGGATAAATCATGCTATCTGCCACTTCGTGCGTTCTACAATGTTGCTGATAAGCCATTACTATGGATATGTCTAGGGATAAACTATCCCGTGCTGTTAGGTGGGTATAACTCTATATCGAGCAGATAAATATGGCATATGGTGAAACGTATTTAATGACGCGAACACTGCTGTCCATATCTAATTAATTTCTTTCTTTATTATAAGTAATTGCGGACCATTCCAGAATCTTTTTTCGTTAGTACCGGTTCAATTCATTGCATTCTGCTTTTTAGGTAGTTTATCGCTCTACTTCAAACGAGGTGTATATTACGTGGTCATGAATCCATAACCTATAGGTATACTTGATCTGATACTGCAAGGTAAGAAATGTTTACTAAGTTAATGTTTGTATATATTTACGTGATGTGAAACTAATCTATCAATGGATTTATTTTGTCGCAGTATACCGGTACATCGTCTTTAGTGTTCTACAACATGTATGAAGTGGATATTTTCGAGTCGTCGGATGATGAAGATTTGCCAATAGTTAGACGGAGGAGAAATATTAGAGGACGTCCGGATTATATGAATACACTCGACGAGGAAGATTTCTTCACACGTTTCAGGATGAAAAAAGTAACTGTACAGCAATTATTGTACTATGAAATTGGGCATAGCCTACTCAGTAATCCCCAACAAGGAGGTATGTGGTGAATATAAGATTAGATTGATATCCTCTTATCATTAGGAATGTTCATCAAAATCTTAATAGGCCTAGGCCTATACCGCACATGCCGATCAGTCTGACAGATTTTAAGATTAAAGCCTTAAATCTATACTATACGAAGTGTGTTAAAAAGAAAACAATTACAGTACATTGATGTAGCCTACAAGTGGAGTTGAGTTTTGCATAACCTAATCCGAGGAGGCATGATTGCACCCTTTACTGTCTGATAGCCAATATTTTCTTTAATTTTAACTAGCCTAAACAATATAATGATTATGCACTTTAATAGAAAACTTCATTTTCTTTTGTGTACCCATGTTAGATTCTATGTAAAAATGTTCTTCAGTCGGTCAACATGTATAAGGAAGCCTCATTGTCTTGGGCGGTTGAACTTAATATGATCTACACAAATAGGCCAACCTGAAATAAAATACACACTTCCAAAGTAACTTATACAGTTATTAAAGTTGTAAAGTGTATATTTTGTACTGTATTTATTTCAGGTATTTGTGTAGAATATATTAACATTAACCGACCAAGATAATCACGCTTCTGTATGCCATAGCCTACATGTTGATCGACTGGAGAACATCTTTAAATGGTACAATATGTAGCCTATAATGAGGGGAATAAAGGTTAGGTTCTAAAGAATTCCATAGTTCTAAGTCTTATTGGTAACAGTGAAGGAGACGAGAACCTATGAAGAAAAAATTCCAAACTACTGAAATTAGCTATAAATACCTTCTGTAATGATTCAAAAATGGATAACAGCGAAGGAGACAAGAACTCACGATAAAATTTCCTATACTGAAATTAGCCATAAACCTTCTGTCATCATCATCATCATCTTGAGCAGTTTCCAACCGCTGGTCGGGTCTGCTTGGAACATAAGCCTCTCCATCGTTTCCTGTCCATCCACCATCTCTCGTCATTTACTGTGTCCCAGCACACTCCTCTTTCCTCCACACTCTTCTTAACTCCTTTTGTCCATCTGTCCCTTGGTCTTCCCCTTGGCCTCCTTCCCGTCATTTCCATTCCAAACATCTTCTTCGGTATCCTCTCCTCTTCCATCCTCCTCACATGTCCATACCATTGTAGCCTAGATCGCTCTATTCTATTTTGCAATGGTTCCTCTCTTACCATCTCCCTGACTCTCTCATTCCTTACTCTGTCCATTCTTGTCACTCCTACCCTACTCCTCTGGAACTTCATCTCCACTGCTCGTATTTTATTCTTGTCCCTTTCCTTCATCACCCATGTTTCTGAACCATATGTCAAAATTGGCACAAAGTAGGTCTTGTAGATGATTCCTTTACATTTTTGTGGTACATCTTTGTTCCATATCATCCCCCTAACACTCTTGAAAAATCCATCTGCGCACCTTCCCCTCTCATTTATTTCCATCCTATTGCCTCCCTTTTCTTCAATTATGCTTCCCAAGTACTTGAAGCATTCTACTTTCTGCAACTGCTGTCCTCCAAGTGTTATGCCCATATCCAGTCTGTTCTTCTTCCTTGTTGTGATGACCACTTCACTCTTTTGTGCTGAGAACTTCATCCCATATGATAACACTACCTTCTCCCACTCATCTAATTGCTCTTGTACTTCTTCCTCATCCTCTCCCCATACCAGAAGGTCATCAGCAAACAACATTGCCTTCATTTTCCTTTCCCCAATGCTATTTACCACTTTTCGTATGATTTCATCCATCACCACTATAAATAACAGGGGTGAGAGGGCACTTCCCTGTTTCAGACCACTCTCCAGTTGAAACCATTCCGTTCTCTCTCTTCCCACCTTTACACAGCTTTTGCTTCCCTCGTACATTGCTTTCACTCTTGCCACTGTCTCCTTGTTCACTGCTTTTGCTCTCATTGCTTCCCATACCTTGTTTCTATTAATACTATCATATGCTTTCTCAATATCCAAGAAGGTCATCACCAGATCTTTCCCATATTCATAATGGTGTTCTTGTAGCTGTCTTACTGCAAAGATGAGGTCAACTGTTGACCTTCCTGGCCTGAATCCATACTGTTCTTCCCTCAGCCCATCTTCAACTTCTGTCCGAATTCTTCTCTCCAGTACCTTCTCAAATATTTTGGCGCAGTGGCACATGAGTGTAATTCCCCTGTAGTTCTTGCATTCCTTCCTACTTCCCTTTTTAAATATGGGTATTATTATCCCTCTTTTCCAGTCCTCTGGTATTTTCTTCTCCCTCCATATCACTTTCATTACTCGAAAGAGCCACTGTGTTCCTATCACCCCTGCTGCTCTCACCATCTCCACACTCACTTCGTCTATTCCCGGTGCCTTTCCCCCTTTCATCTTCTTTAATGCTTCCTCCACTTCTTTCCATGTCAATTCCTTCTCTGAAATGTCTTGGTCACTGTCTGTTTCTTCCTCCACAATGTCCACTACGCTGGTTTTAGTTGGATTTAGCAGTTCCTTGAAGTATTCTCTCCAGGTAACCTTTACTTCTTCCATATTTTCGACCTCCTTTCCATTCCTGTCCACCATTCTGACATTTTCCCCTGTATCTCTTCTCTTTGCCTTTATCATTCCATACAACACTTTCTTACTGCCATCACAGTCCTCCTCCATCATTTCTGTCCATTTCTCCAGCCATTTCTTTTTCTCTTCCTTCACTACTTCTCCTGCTTCTTTCTTCCGCTCTTGGTATTCTTCTCTTGTTCTGTCTGTCCTCTGTTGGAACCATTTCCTGAATGCTTCATTTTTCTTTTTCACTGCTTCCTTAGTTCTGGGGTTCCACCATGGTGTTTCCTTCCACCTTTTCTTTCCACTAGTTCTGCCACACACTACTTCCGCTGCTTCTACCAACACGTCCTTGAACCTATTCCATTCTTCTTCACCTGTTTTCGGATCATCCTTCGGTAATTTGTTCCTCACTAATATCTGGAACTTCTCCTTATTTCCATCCTCCTTCAGCTTCCATGTCCTTATTCTTCTTTCTTGGTTCTCAGTTCTCCTCTTTTCCTTGAGTCCTCTCACCTTGGCGACCAGCAGACGGTGGTCACTGTCCAGGGCTTCTGAAGGTATTACCCTTATATCCGTGATACTCTTCTTTGTCTCCTTCCCGCATAGAATATAGTCCACCACTGATTTCCTAGTCAAATCCCTGCTGTACCAAGTAATTTTATGGCTCTCTCTCTTCTTGTACCATGTATTTCCAACCATTAGCCCATTTATCTTGCACAGTTCCAACAATCTCTCTCCTTCCTTATTCCTGTTTCCCCATCCTTCACCACCAATCACTTCCTCAAAACCTCTTCTATCAGTTCCGACATGGGCATTTAGGTCTCCCATGACTATCAGGTCTCTCCCCACTAACTGCTTCTGCAACTCCTCTTCAAACTCGTCCTTCTCGCCTTCTGTGCATCCCACCTGTGGTGCATAGACTTGCAGAATGTCCAGGAATCTACCTTTCACAGTGATTCTGGCTCTAATTATTCTATCACTTACCCTCTTTACTTCCTCCCTCAGCCCTTCTCTCACCACCATTCCCACTCCATTTCTCTTCCCCTCCTCATTTCCTATCCAGTATAGCTGCAAGCCATTTCTCAGTTCTTTTCTTCCTTCCCCTCTCCATCTGGTCTCTGCCAGTCCGAGTACATCCAGTTTTCTCCTCTCCATCATATCCACAACCTCCTCCACTCTTCCCGTCAATGAAGTTATATTCAAAGTTCCGATTCGTAGTCCATTTCCATAGCCAGGTCTGCTTCCTTTAGATCTGTCCTTTCCGAGGCCCGTTCCCGTTTTAAAAGCAGTTTCATATCCACTACTGGCTTGCTAGGCCTAACGTAGCTTCACCATAACCCTGGCGAGGGGCCTGTTTTTGGTCCGCGAGAGGTATTTTATTTCCCTCAAACCCTCGGGACAAGTCCGGCGAGCCCCCCTATCCGCCACCTGGGACGCGCCCGATAGAGGAACAGGCAAACCCCCTTCTGTAATGAATCAAAATAGATCTGGAAATGATGTAGTTTAATCATCCACTGTTTAAAACACACCCGCCTTTCCTGTTTAGATCACAACTTGTATAGTAAAATTCCAGCCGTGTCAACTATTATCTGCGTGAATTATGCACAAGTACAGTATATTGCCAACTCCATGCATACGGTACTTATTGTTTTGGTGGTTTCTTATTATGTAGCATGGCCCATGCCATATTTGCACCCCTGGTTTTTGTCACACAATCTTTCTCTAAGAGCATTGGATTTTACCTAGATCACAGAGCCGCATTAACCATATATGCATTACTGGTTTTTGCACGCATATGACCGACCTCATGTGGTTGTATTTTATATCTTACATGTTGGCAACAACACTAACGTGTCATCGATGTGTTCTCCTACGTAACGGATGAAGAGACCTCATGTGCTTGAGGAACATGGCTGCCATCTTTCAATTGGCAGGAAACAAAAACACATATTTAGGCTATGTAATTTAGCCCATATTTCCAGTGTACTAGTGATAATGGGTGGCAATCTCAATTGGCATTGTCCCCTACATTTATT
The DNA here is from genome assembly GCA_946902985.2 of Meconema thalassinum. Taxonomy (NCBI): domain Eukaryota; kingdom Metazoa; phylum Arthropoda; class Insecta; order Orthoptera; family Tettigoniidae; genus Meconema; species Meconema thalassinum. The sequence goes on from OX336394.1 coordinate 417,416,082, forward strand.
ATGCACTAGTAGCGTACAGCATTGCCGACCCCGTATCTACTTACTTTGTATATGCACGGTACCGTGAAACAAAACAGCATTGAGTTCACTTGACAGTGCGCCGAGTTTGAACCAGTTCGCAATGAATTGTGCAAGCTGTCTCATTACTATTTTCTCCACAACCAATGTGTGTTTTTTTGTTGTTGTTTTTTCCCACTTTAATACTGTAGTGTTCTTTCAATAATAATTTTCATCCAAACCAATACTCTTCTACATACAAAACAAACCTAACCTGGGGCTTACGCCTCAGACCCCCTTGCTTGTAGTGCAGTCAGTAGTTTTTGTCCAGATAGTCTAACCAATTGGCGACCAATGCTTTAGTCCAGACACCTATTTTAGTTGATCAGTATTTTTCGTCCTCGCTAGAGGGAATTGGGGTAAAGTGACAAGCATTATTTACAAATACAAATACTACACACAAGCCCAATTATTTCTTTTCTCACATAATTACACGTCAATGTGAGCGCTCGCTGCGGCAGTTTCACATACTAAATAAGCCGACGATCACTGCTCCGGTTATTAAATAAACACACATATTTACGTGATTTAGCACATATATCCGGTGCAGAAGTGATCAAGGTTAGGAGTTACTATATATTGATAAATGTCCCCCCTTAAAATGAAATAAGGTACGAAAATGATATATTGTCAAAATGAAAGCGAAAAGGAAAAGAGTGATACGTCGTGCACAATTAAGCAATCACCTTCCTGTAGTTGCCAAACCACATGGGAATTGCGGGGAACGAGCTAGAGGATCAAGCTGCAAATGAGGCGGTATCACTACCACCTCAACCAATGGACTACCAGCTCAAGATATTTGCTCTTATTAATGCAACCAAGTACTGGTATTTTGGGATACTCGGTGGCTAGCTGATCTGAAACGCAGTGAGCTGAGCGCGTTAAAGTGCGTCTTGCCACTTTATGCAAGATCCACCCCTTCACACTTGATGAGCCACATTCACCATAGGCCATGTTTTAACCAAGTGTGTGGATCTTGCTGATCTACATGGAAACCATGGTCTGCAGAATCACTCGATCTTATATCAGCAAATGATGTGGTGGCTGTTGATCGTGCCCTGCTTTATAGGACAGAGTGGGTTAGGGCCAGAAAATTTCAATTTACAAATAGGTCTGTTGGGTGACTCAAAGGTTACTTATTTCTTGTGATTTAGAACTAATGACACTTCATGCTATACGTTCCTATACCAATGTTAAAAAACTCACTTCTGGTGGTGGTGGTGGTGGTGGTGGTTGTTTAAGGAGACCCTGATCAGTGTTTCTAACAAACACTCAAATATCAACTGCATGTTTCTCAGAAGTTAATTGTTAATGATTAGTAATATTAAAATAATACTCCCGCATACCAATTACTGTTCGAGTCTAAGCTGCATGAACCTGAGAGGAATGTGCATCTTGGACTATGAGTAGTGGTGTTGACGAGTGATGAGGTTTCTCGGTCCGTGCATAGTACAGAACCAAATACATTGGTCAGTGACTCATTCAGTCATTCCTAACACCACAGTGGTTTGAGCAACGGCTGAATGTTGGCAGTATTGGAATAGAAAGGAATACCATATATCACGGTGGGCTGTTGACAGATCCTTCTCTTCACGCCCGACCCACCCCTGCTCTTTCTCCTCACCCCGCAAGTTCATAGAGCTTGGACTCGAGCAGTACCTGCTGTTGGCAACATCTCTTTTTTTCACTGATGGTGGACCCTAATCCTTTTTCCTCTCTAACCTTCATATATTTTTATATATAACCAAAATTTGTGTTTTAAACTCTATGAGGGGCCAATGACCTTGCTGTTCTGCTCCTTTAAACAATAATCATCAATACCCTGATAAACGTGTGGAATACTTGGTGTAAATAGTAAATGAATTGCTCGAAATACATGATGTTCATGCCCGAAGCATGACATCTGTGCGAAAGTTCCAAAAATTGTCCATTGATGCCCAAACTACTATAGATGTCTCATATATGTTATCTCCTTACGATTTCAGATTATGAGCCAAGAAATTGACTGTTCTGGCTCACTTTCATTTTCTCTGGGGAATTTGAGACGTCCTCTGCATGTAGCACTACGTAGCCCGACTAAGATTTCACTCGGTGCTTCGAGTGTCACCCAATCGCAGACCCAGTCTGTCATCGAAGAAGTACCTGCCCATCCCGGTTCTTCTCCTGAAAATATGCCAGGTACAGTATTTACACCTGTTCAATTACATGCTCTGTATCATTGCTTGTACCCACGTTTTGAAATGGAAGAACTCTTGGTAACGCTGAACAACGTATCACTCCTTCATAACTTTTCTAAAGTACAAAAATTTCCCAAAATACTTGTAGTAATGGCCAGGAAAAAATCTGGAGATGATGTAGTAATAGATGTTTACTCATCCGCCATCTATAAACCACGCGCCATCCTAAATAGGATCACGACTTATATAGATGCAATTCCAGCCGAATCCACCATTTTCACATTAATTATGGACAAGTACAGTATTGCCAACCCTGCACTCACAGTACTACGTTGTAAGTTATATGTAATATTGGTTGGCGCTGGTTTTGCCGCTTAGTTCGAAACTGGAATCCTTGTGATCAGCATTCATAACAGTGGTGAATACTGTTCTACATACAAAACAAACCTAACCTGGGGCAACAGACTCCCTTGCTTGTAGTGCAATCAGTAATTTTCGTCCAGACAGTCATCTAACCAAGTAGCAACCACTGATTTCGTCCAGACACCCATTTTACTTCATCTGTATTTTTTGTCCAGACAGTCGCCAAACCTTGCTACAGGTGATAACCAAAATTTGTGTTGTAACTGTAGTGAAGTGAAGTTGGCACCAATGTGTGTGCCTTGGTCCAATTTTGAACTACAGTGTTCAAGTGCGATAGACCACACGAAGCAGGTTTTGCCACAAGCAGCATAGCCACCCCTTGTGTGATTACCAGTCTAGTGCCTGTTGAATTCTTTCGTGATCAATTCCATTATGATAGCATATTTGTATACCGAGTGTGCCGAGATTGAATTTTAGCCCCATAACAATGTGCAATGCTTGACGAGTGTTCCCGTATGTAGTATGTCTAGTGCTTTTGATTATGCATCGACTGTGCTAAAAATTAACATTAAATAACATTACATTGTCTTTGATATGAAACCACACAACAACACTATTTCTTCAAGCTGTGGCTTAGAGGTTTTTCTGCAGTGAATTTCCCAGCTTGTATCAGACACAAGTGTGGCAATAGCCTGACAAAACATATCCGACCCAGACATTCAACGTTATGATTCCACTATCTGGAGCGTGGCGCTCTCTGGAAGTGAATCTTGGTCTGTTGGCGCAGCAGAAAAGAGGAGAATTGAAGCAAACACCCTGTGAACATTAATAGACTTTTGGTCGACTAATCAAAACCCCTAAACAAACTTCAATTGCAGACGAATGGGCACTTTTGAAGAATGAAATAACAAAATCGGCAGAAGAAAACATTGGTAGGAAAGAAAGAATAGGTAGGAAACCGTGGATCACTCAGGATATACTAGAATTGATGGATGAAAGGCGGAGACACAAGAATCTAAGAGATGAAGAGGGGAAAGCAGAATACAGACGTCTGAGAAATGAGGTTAACAAGAAGTGCAAGGAAGCGAAAGAAGAATGGTTGAAAGAGAAATGTACAGGTATAGAAAAGTGTCTGAAATTAGGAAAAGTAGACACAGCTTATCGAAGGATTAAGAATACTTTTGGGGAAAAGAAGACTAAGTGCTGTAATATTAGGGACACAAATGGAAAGCCTCTAACAGATAGGGAAGAAAAGGTTGAGAGATGGAAAGCTTACATAGAGTGCTTGTATAAGGGAAAGGAGATTGAGAATCATGTAATGGAAAGGGAGGAGGAAATTGATGAGGATGCAAAGGGAGATTTAATATTGAGATCAGAATTTGACAGAGCATTAGAGGACTTAGGCAGGAACAAAGCACCAGGCATAGATGATATACCGATTGAGTTGCTACGCTGCATAGGAGATGAAGGTCTGATCAGGTTATTTCACTTGGTGTGTAGGATTTATGAGACAGGTGAGGTACCCCCTGATTTCAAGAAGAATGTTATCATCCCTATACCAAAGAAAGTAAGAGCTGACAGATGTGAAGATTACCGTACAATCAGCTTGATTACTCATGCTTCAAAGATCCTGTCTAGAATAATTTACAAGAGGATTGAAAGCCAGATAGAAACGGAGTTGGGTGAAGACCAGTTTGGTTTCAGGAGAAATGTAGGAACAAGGGAAGCTGTACTAAGTCTTAGGCTGATTTTGGAAGGTAGAATAAGGAAAGATAAGAGAACGTTCATGGCATTTGTAGACTTAGAAAAGGCTTTTGATAACGTTGATTGGACTAAATTGTTTAACATTTTGAAATCTATTGGAATAAAGTAAAGGGATAGGAGGGTGATATACAATCTATACAGAAACCAGACAGCAGTCATTCGAGCTGAAGGATATGAGAGAGAAGCTGGTATTATGAAAGGTGTAAGGCAAGGCTGCAACTTATCACCCATACTTTTCAATCTTTACATTGAACAAGCAATGAAGGAAATTGGAGAAAAATTTAAAGTGGGAGTGAAGATTCAAGGAGAAATAATTTCAACTCTGAGATTTGCTGATGACATCGTCATCTTGGCCGACAAGCCTGAGGATTTGAATGAGTTTTTGAATGCTATGGATTCCGTCTTACGGAAGGACTTCATGATGAAAATTAATAAATGTAAAACAAAAATACTGGAATGCAGCCGAAATAAATCAGAAACCTCTATGGAGATCAAATTGGCAGGTGAAAATCTGAAGGAAGTAGGAGACTTCTGTTACTTAGGAAGTAGAATAACCAGTGATGGACGAAGCAATGAGGATATAAAAAGTAGGTTGGCTCAGGCAAGGAAAGCATTTCTACAGAAAAGGAATCTGTTGACATCGAATATAGATTTAGGTATTAGGAAGTCATTTTTGAAAGCCTTTGTCTGGAGCATGGCACTCTATGGAAGTGAAACTTGGACTATTGGTGCAGCAGAAAAGAGGAGAATTGAGGCATTTGAAATGTGGTGTTACAGGAGAATGATGAAGATCAGATGGGTAGATAGGGTTACAAACTAAGAGGTATTAAGGCGAGTGGGAGAGGAGAGATGTTTCTGGCGACTGCTAATGAAGAGAAGAGATAGGTTGGTAGGACACATACTAAGACACCCAGGAATAGCAAGCTTAGTTATGGAAGAAAGGGTCGAGGACAAGAACTGTAGGGGTAGACCAAGGTTAGAATATGTTAAACAGATTGCCTCGGATGTAGGGTGTGGTAGCTATGTAGAGATGAAACGATTAGCTCAGGACAGGGAGGCATGGAGAGCTGCATCAAACCAGTCAAAAGACTGAAGACTCAAACAACAACAAACGGTCGATATGATCATCTTATTTCCTTAATAGGCCTACTAAGGAAGTAAATCCTGTCATTGTGTTTATCCTTTATCCGGGGCTCTATTCTCATTTTTGTGTGCAATGATGGAGTATAAATTATTATTCTGTAATGCCTCTTAGTAATTTTATTCACACTATGTTAAATATATTCCTCGCCTTACGAAAGGTATTAAAACTGAGTATTTAATTATTAGTTATTGTTGCTGAACAGCGAGGTCATCTGCCCCTAATTTAATTATTGTCATGTTCTGTGAAAGTAACGTACTGTGCTTCTGATTATGCATCGACTGTGGTAAAAATTAACATTAAATAACATTACAGTGATATCAAACCACATAACAGACTTTTAAGCAAAGTATTGTGTATTTACATTTTTTTTTCTTTCTTATTTACAGTTCCAATTGTAACACCTAGGCGATTGAAGAGGCAACGCCGCCCAACCCAGGACAACAACAACAAAGAAGTTCGGCAGTTATTAGAGGCCAAAACAAAGCTAGTGGAACTTCAAATTAAAGTTACCCAGCAAGAGTGGGAAGGAAAAAGAAAGAGGAATGCAGAAGAAACTGAAAAAAATAAGAGAGACCAGGAATGGAAGAGAAAGATGGCGGAAGAAGAGTGGGAAGACAGAATGAGGAAAAGGCCAAGAAACACAGAGGAACATCAGCTAAGAATAGAGATTTTGGAGCTGTAATAAGCCAGTTTGAATGCTCAATTGAAAAATTAAGTTATGCTTATGAAACGAATAAATAAATTATTAATTAAACTGTTATAAATATCTCTTTTACACAGGGTTATTAAAAAAATAGTTGAACATTGAAGAGCGTGCTCGGCTGTCGCAGTCACAGAGGATAATACATTGCTGCAGTTTGAAGTTGTTGATATCCTCATATCGCACTTTTCGACCTGCATTAAGAATGAAAGTGAAAACAAGATGCATTATTAGAGCTTCATGCATTATTTCATGTTTGGGCTATGATGTCAACAAAAACTCGTGACATAAACTTTTCATGCTAAGTTTCAATTTTTTGAGATACTACCAAAACCGTGACAAGCGTATCAATGCAACAACTTAGCGCAGAAAGCAATGTACTCCTACCTGTTTCTGTTTACCAAGCACACCTTTCAGATTGTCAGTTAAATATGTGAAATCCTGTATGTTACCCTGTACGGTATTCCTGAAACTAGACCTATCAGCTCAGCAACCATATTGTGGTGTAGTGGTCAGCATTCTTTGCAGTTTGATTCCTGACTTTCATATATTTAATTCTGGAACAGGGTTTACTCAGCTCCATCAGACAGAACTGAGAAGAGGCTAGCTCAATTCCCACCTTAGCCATTCTGCAGTTTCCCACTTCTACGCCAGGATGATTCCAAACTTACAGCCATGGCTGCCTCCTTCCCAATCCTAGTTGCACAACTCTCATTAAATATGTTTTATGCACGTAAAGTTTTAAATTTGTTTTTAGAACTGTAAGATAGTCAAATCTATTTGGTGTTTTGCCTAAATAAACAGAATTTTCAAAAATAATTTGTCGGAATGAATCGGATATCAAATGCTTAATTTCATTTTCTGTGGCATGGCAACTTCTGAGATATGACATTATATTTGAGTGAAATACATGCACTACTATAGATGCCATAACACAGGTTAACAGACAATATACAGGGTTAAATGACCACGTAGCTAGCCACGGTGGGTGAGTGGTTAACGTGTCGGATTATTAACCGCAAGCTTTCAGGTTCTCCCCTGGCCATGGTAAGTGATTTTTGAAAGGTGGCAAAAATATGATACGCATGTCATACGGTGTTGGCATGTTAAAGAACCCATTTGAATTCAGTAGGCCGTGTTCATAATGGCAAAATTAATCTCGGAAGTTTCCGCCAACACAAAGTTCCTCATTTCTCTACTAGAAAGCGCTGTAGTGTTGAAGGAGCTTAGATATCTAACCTCCTTGACTTTCATAGTGCTTCAAGGAACAACGAAATTCGACGTGCAAGCTACCCTCTGGGTGTCAAATAACAAAGTTTGCACCCAGCAGCCGAGGCCATACGATATTATATTATTATTATTATGACCACGTGTAACAACCTAAAATGAAACAATATCCTGTCCAGGGCGTATCATTGAACCTGAACTAAGGCTATACAATACATTTACTTTGATATGGACATGGCTGTCCATCAAGTTCTGATAAGAGAAATCTATCTCTGGGTGTACATTCAATACTTGAATTTTTGTTCAGGTAACTGGTTAAAGCCAACAGGTATGAAATTGGCAAAAATCAACACTATATTTCTACATCAAGAGTGTGGCTAAATAATAACAATAATAATAACCCCTGGCACTACAGCCGATGAAGGGCCTAGGCTTACCAAGCGACCGCTGTCCAGCCAATTGTCCTGCAGATATTGGGGTGACGCATGGTTAACGCATCGGGTCCCCATGGCCGTTAATCTTTGTTTTCGTGACCAGGGCGCTGCCTCACTGCCAGACAGCTACTCAATTGTCCTCACAAGGCTGAGTGCACCCCGTTCCAGCCATCACGCAAGTTTTTAAAATCCCTGACGGAGCCGGGAATCGAACCCGGACCTTCCGGTGGAGAGGCAGGCGCGCTACCCCCAACACCACGGGGCCGGCACAGTGTGGCAGAAGGTCAATAAAGAGTAATGAATAAAACCATTTTGGTGGATCTGCAAATAAGGTTCAATATAAAACTCGGCAATTTTTCTAGGTTTGTGCCGTGGGGGATCCGGGTGCCGACACCAAGAGCCCGCTGATGAGCCAGCCTGGTGTTCCTAGACGTAACCCCACTCAAGACACCGCATAAACTTAGAAAAATTGCTGAGTTTTAATACACTTGCTGTGAAAGCCTAGGTTAATTTTTTATTTTTATTGCTCCAACAAAAAATCATTATATTCCCAGATGCTAATATTGTGCTTGAGTTGAGGCCGTTTGTCTCTTACTAAGGCGTGTCAGGTTCAATGCACGTAGGATTTTCTAAGTGAAATGATATGTCCTGTGGTTCGAAGATCCCGTGCCTCATGATCACAAGATTTACAGTCATGTAAAACTACAAGCTTCCTTCCTTAAAACAAGGCGACACCAACTGATCCCCCCATTTCTGCTGGTGTGCCGTGAGAGTTCGTGTAAGTGAATCTAGTAGTCTTGTAATAGCCCTCCGGAGATGCTGCTGGCCAACAGTGCAGCACACAGCTCGTGGTTTATCCATAATTGTGGCCCGCCCAAGCTGTCTGCGTGATTGACAATTTACGTATCAACATGCATGCTCCAGAATTTTAGGCTCGCAGACTGTATGGTATCTCGATGCGTATCCTAGGCCCATCGGTAGAAGACTGTGGAGTGAACTGTAAGTTATCCATCCTTGCATTATAAAATATATTCAAGAGGCTGTTGTGGGATTGAAAGGCATAAATATCGTTAGTACCTATCTTAACCACCTCCACTTCATTTATGATGGGGCAGGTGACCTCAAAACAACAACTATAACTATAACATTGGTACCCATCCTAAAGAATTCAAAGCGGCCTCCTAAGCTGTGGTTGAGGATGAACCTCTGGAAAACAACAGTGATGAGTTGGGACAGAGTATGTGCATACTACGAAGGCCGAAACTGCACGAAACTTGAGAGCGTAGAGGGGAAAGGTGGAGAAGAATGGTAGTGAAGGGGGTCACTGCTGTTGTGCTCCGGAGAAACCATCTAGCATTTGTTAGAAGGGAAGCGTGTCATAAATAATTCATGTAAAATTTCTTTCAGGTAATGGGGTGATAAATTAATTGTTATTCCTGCCCAATTCCTACTTCAGAAGAAACGTAAGAACAAAGGAAGCTGTACTAAGTCTTAGGCTGATTTTGAAAGCTAGAATAAGGAAGGAAAAGAGAACATTCATGGCATTAGTAGACTTAGAAAAGGCTTTTGATAAAGTTGTTTGGAGCAAGTTATTTGACATTTTGAAAACGTTTGGAAAAAATACAGGAGACAGAAGCTGGTATTCAGAAAGGTGTAAGGCAAGGCTGCAACTTATCACCCACACCTTTCAATCTATAAGTTACATTGCCTTCTGATGTTGGTAAATTTAAGGAGTTGGTGAAAAAGCACCAGGCAGTGATGAACGGTGCATAAGTTGAAGCAGTGAAAGAAAGTGTAAATGTTTAGTATATTATGTTTATTTCTGCTATTAGAATGCTTATTTTTACGATTACCGGTTTCTTCTCTTAGCAACTAATACTTATTTTCTAATTACTCCTAATTTTCTAAAATTTCTGTGGTTGTGAATTGTTTTGAGTATTTATTGTAATTTGCCACCATGGACAGTGTCCACATTTGCAAATAAACCATGTATGTATGTAACAAGCAATGAAGGAAATTGGAGAAAAATTCAAAGTAGGAGTCAAGATTCAAGGAGAAATAATTTCAACTCTGAGATTTGCTGATGACATCGTCATCTTAGCTGACACACCCGAGGATTTGAATGAGTTTTTAATAAATGGTATGGATTCTGTCTTAAGGAAAAATTCATGACTGAAATTAATAAATGTGAAACAAAAATATTGCTACTCTAACCAAAAAATAAAACTGAAATAAATTATCTAACCTACAATAGAATTACGTTTACATGTGGGTTTCTTTGGCAACAGACTAATCAAACTTTAAGTAATAATACACAATAATTTTTTCGAGATGAATTATTAATTTAAAACACGTAGGATATGTAAATGAAATCATCATCATCATCATTTCCCCTTATCCAGCTCCTGCCGGGTCGGGGTATTTATGGCACTTCTCCACTTTCCTCTTTCCTTCCACAATTCTTCTTCCACGATCTTGTCCCAGTCCAGATTCCTTTTTCTCACGCTTTTCTTCACTGAATCGATCCACCTTGTTCTAGGTCTTCCCCTTGCTCTCTTACCCTTGCACTTTGCCTCCAGCACCTGTCTTGGTATTCTATTTTCCTCCATCCTCTTTACATGTCCAAACCACCTAAGTTTATTCTTCTCAATTCTCTCATTTAGTTTTCCCATCCCAACTTCCTTCCTAACATCTTCATTCCTCACTCTGTCTTTCCTTGTCTTTCCTATCATACTTCTTAGGAATTTCATTTCACTGGCTTGGATTTTACTCTCTTGCCTGCTTGTCAGGGTCCAAGTCTCAGCTGCATAAGTTAATATGGGTACATAGTACATTTTATACATTACCTCCTTGCTTTTCCTTGGTACTTCCTTATCCCAAACAAGTTTTCTTACACTTTGATAGAATGCATTGCTCTGCTGTACCCTCCTGCCAATCTCCATGTCCAACCTACCAGTCTGCATCAATTCACTTCCTAGGTATTTGAACGTGTCCACAATTTCCAAACTCTGACTTCCAATTTTCACAGTGCCCTTTCCTTGTCTTTCCCCTCTTGTCATCACCATGGTCTTGCTTTTCTCTATACTGATTTTCAGGCCATACTTCTGAATATTTTCGTTCAGTGCATCTAGTTGTTTTTGCACTTCTTCGGTGTTCCTTCCCCAGACCACAATATCGTCTGCAAATAATAGTAACTTCATTTCTTTATGTCCATATGCTTCCTTTGTTTCCTTTACAATTTCATCCATTACCATTATGAATAAAAGAGGTGACAGCACACTCCCCTGTCTTAGTCCAGTCTTGTTCCTAAACCAATCTGTCTTTCCAACTGGGGTCAGTACCCTGCTAACACAGTTGCTGTACATTGCTTGCACCATTTCCAACATTTCTCTTCCCAGTCTCTTCTTAACCATGGTTTCCCATACCTTCTCTCTGGGGACACTATCATATGCCTTTTCTAGATCTATGAAAGTCATGATCAAATCCTCTCCATATTCCCAGTTCTTTTCCATCACCTGCCTCAAGCTAAAGATTGGGTCCACTGTGGATCTTCCACTCCTGAAGCCATACTGTTCCTCTTGCAACTCTCCTTCCACCTTTCTTCTCATTCTTCTTTCTAATATCCTTTCCAGTATTTTTACTATCTGTGATATGAGGGTGATCCCTCTATAGTTATCACACACTTTCTTGTCCCCTTTCTTAAACACTGGTATTATTAGCCCTTTCTCCCAGTCTTCTGGTACACATTTCCGTTTCCACACACACTTTAGCAGTCGATACAGCCATTGCATACCAACAGGTCCAGCAGCCTTTATCATTTCTACACTGATTTCATCCACCCCTGTTGCTTTTCCCATCTTCATTTTCTGTACTGCTAATTCCACCTCCAGCATTGTTATATCATCTTCTGTTATAGAGTCGTCAGGCTGTGTCACTTCGATCTCACCAGTACAATTGCTCACATTCAATAGCTTATCGAAATACTCCTTCCATCGTCCCTTTATCTCTTCTGGGTGTGTTAACAACTCTCCATCTTCCTTTTTCACCAGCTTTGTAGTAACTCTTTCTTTCCTCTTACTTCTTAGAAGCCCATACAGCATCCTTTTACTGCCACTTACATCTGTTTCCATTCTTCGTGTAAATTCTTCCCAACTTTTCTTCTTTTCTTCTCCTACCACTTTCTTACACCTCCGTTTGCTGTCGTGGTACTTCCTTTTGCTTTCTTCTGTTTGATCTTGGTTCCATTCTTTCCATGCAGACTTCTTTTCTTTTACTGCTTTCCTCACTTCCTCATTCCACCACGGTGTCTCCTTCTCTTTCACTCTTGTTGACGTCCTACCACAAGCACTCTCTGCTGCACCAGCAAATGCCTTTTTAAAGTGGGACCATTCCTCTTCTACATTTTCCACTTCAGTAACTGGGATTTGTTGCTTCAATCTCTCCTGAAAATCTTCCTGTACAGCTTTGTCTTTCAATTTCCATACTTTTATTTTACTTTCTCTGATCTCCTTTAGGTTTTCCAATTTTCCCCATCTAAATTTTGCCACCACAGCTCTATGGTCCCCATCAAATGCTTCACCTGGTAAAGCTGTCACATCCATCAGCTTTCTGCGATTTGTCCTTTCCACCAGGAAGTAGTCAATTACTGATTTTGTTCTTCTATCACCCCACCCATATCTCGTAATTTTCCTGCTGTTTTTCTTCCGAAACCATGAATTACCCACTATCAGTCCATTCCTTTCACAAAAGTTTACAAGTTCCTCTCCTTCCCGGTTCTTTTTCCCATATCCATATGGTCCAACGACTTCTTCCTTTCCTTGTCTCTCAATTCCGACTTGCGCATTCATGTCTCCCATGATCACCACTTCTACATCTGAGATTACTCTTTCTACATCCTCCAGGAATACTTCAATATCTTCTTCTCTGTTTCCAGTCTGTGGTGCATACACTTGTATGAAGTCCATCACGTCATTCTTCATCTTCATTCTAATTTTCATTATTCTGTCACTCACACACTCTACCACTTCAACATACTCCTCCAGTTGTTTCGAGGTTATCAGTCCCACGCCATTTTTTGCCTCTTGGCCACCACTCCAGTATAATGTATATCCTTTCCTCAATTTCTTCCTTCCTTTACCTTTCCATTTCACTTCACTCAGCCCCATCATTCCAACCTTCTCCCTCTCCATGAAGTCTACCACCTCCTCCACCTTGCCTGTCAGGGTCATGACATTCATGATTCCCACTTTCATTTCGGTTACTGGTCGCCCATTTCTCACAGTTCCCCCAGTACCAAAGGAACTGCGCGTCGCCTGCAGGGTACGCCCTAACCTTTTCCGAATAATTGGAAGTGCCATATCCATTTTCGGCTATTATTACGATGGGGTCGCCACTCCCAAAGGCATTTTATGAAGCTACTGCCAGCTATTATTCAGGCCGCCCCTAACATGGAGAACAGACGCCCCTGCAGCCGCCCCTAACATGGGAAACAGACGCTGCCGATTGATGCTGTACTCATACTATTCCCTGAGTACTGGGTTGCCTCTTCCGCAATCTCCACCGTTCTGAAGTCCATCTTCTCCGCTGTAGATTCCGTTGAGGTCTTCGCACGTAACCCTGTGCACGGGGCCTATGTTATACCCCATAGGACTGGGTCCTCACCAGAACTTATCCAGTACTGTAGTTCCATGGTATATTACAGTACCGTTGCCCACCCCCGCGACGTGGACGCGCCTGGCAAGAATTATCCATGTAGCCAATTAGGATTGACTCATGGACCGGGTTAAGGAGCTGTCTAAATCCAGCCTCCAAGGCTTTTAAACACAGTTAGTGGCAAAGTGAATACATACTGTGTATTAGCAACACATACTTTTCTATAACATTTAAAGACACCACTCTGGTAATGCTAGTGTAATATTAAAGGTTAATAATCACATGTATCTTGGCAAAGGTTGCAATAAAATTACTCTCTTCCCAATCTCTGGATATACGAGTTTGGAAGTAAAGAGTACTGTATTCTAATTCTACATTATTTTGCAATAATCTACAATATTTACTGGATAATATTGGTTAAAAAGCATAGTATATTGCCTCACCAAATTAAAAAGAAAGCTTTTGAGGTTTCATAGAAGTCAATGTTACATTTTAGCCACTCAAGACAGTATGAGGTGATGCATAGATGTACAGTATAACATTCCATTATCAATACTACAGTATTAAATAAAAAAGTTTTAGTTACATTGAATACAACCCAGTGCATACAATAAAATTCCTAGCATACATGTCAATAATATTTGCAAATTTTCATATGATTTCTCTCCTGGAAATTATCATTTTAAAATACTGTATACGGAGGTGGGACTTCAATGCAAAGTTCAACAATCTCTACACTAAAGGAGACTTAACAAGTTCATGAGTAAGAATCATAAATCTTCCAATTAAATACATCAAGCTATAATAGAGAAAAGCAGTCTGTTGTACAATAGATGACTTGCCTTTTTCCATTTATTCCAGAAACTCTGCTACCTCTTTCAGCTCACGCTCACGAGCCTGTTGATGAGCCCATCGGTCCTCAGCTAACTTCTCGCTCAGTCGCCACTTGTCATGATATATCCTTTGTCCACAGGCTGGACATTTCTTACCTCCATGGAAAGGAAATGAAATATATATAATAAATTAAAATGTTAGAATAACGATGAAATAAACTATTCTAACCTCCAATAAAATTACAAGTTAACACGTAATTGCTCCGAAATGCGATTGTTTACAACGCGAAATTTATGCTCTCTTCAGGGCTTTATCGATGTTTTCAACTGTTTCATTGCCAACTTCACCTGAATTTCTTGCTTCCATCAGATAAGTTGCAGATAGATATCTGAGAGAAAAAAAGTTTTGTAGAACGCGTCATCAAACTATCATCTAGATAACTGAGGGAATAAAGCTATCTAATAGATAGCTATCTGAGACTTTATCAGGACATTGTAAAACCGGCCCTAATTAGGCTAGTGTGTGCAATGATGATTATGTAATGATTATTTTTTTCCACGGTTGAAATGAGTGTTTTTATCTGCTCTGTAATTACTAAGCAGTAGGCCTATATCGCTCCGTTGTAATAAATATGTGTATTTTTTTCGCACAACTGTGGTTTTGACAATGGTTACAGCCTAACACGCCCAGTTCAATGGGTTTGTGTCAACCGTGCCCCACTAGCTAGGCGCAGCCAACGCCACACCTACACCTGACCTTCTAACCATCGTTTTGTCCAATCCAATAGTTTTTGACAATGGTTACAGCCTAACGCGCACAGACCAATGGTTTTGTGTCGACCGTGCCCCGCTAGCTGCGTGCGGCCAAGGCTACACCTGACCTTCTAACCTTTGTTTTGTCCAATCAAATGGTTTTTGACAATGGTTACAGCCTAACGCGCACAGACCAATGGCTTTGTGTCAATCGTGCCCCGCTAGCTGCGCGTGGCGAATGCCACTTCTACACCCGACCTTCGTTTTGTCCAATCCATTGGTTTATGACAATGGTGACAGCCTAACGCGCACAGACCAATGGTTTTGTGTCAGCCGTGCCCCGCTAGCTGCGTACGGCAGGCCGCACCTGTACGTACCTATTCTAATCTTTGTTTTGTTCAATCCAATGGTTCTTGAAAATGGTTACGGCCTAACGCGGTCAGATCAATGAGTTTTGACAATGCTTTCAGCCTAACACGTCCCGATGTATGTTTTTTTTTTATCAACAGTGATTTTGTATCCCACATGTGGGCAACAATGTGTCCGTCTCGGTGCGTGCCGCTAGAATGAGTTGATGACAGTTGAACGAGATGCAAGCTCTGTTGAAACATGGCAGCCGTCTTTAAAATAGTGTAACGTGTTTTTCAAGGGTATTTTACGCCACTGACATAAGTCAGTAGGAAGCCATTCAATGTTTATTTACGCGGCAACTTGTTAAGCCAAGATATGTTTCATGTAAATTATTATTATTAAGGTATTTTTTGGAGCGTTTTTTATAAGATTATAAGTATACAGATAGGTTTTCGATGTTATAGAAAACACTATCAAGCGAATTATTACGAACAACATTGTCGCGGAAAATTATATGATTACGGAATTTTACGGTGTTTGTCAGTTAGAGTTTATTGTGAGAGAGATGAGTCATTGGGAATTCAGCCACAGGTATATTCTTGTCGGGAAGCGTACGAAATCCGTGGGGCACTTCCAGCTGGCTGCATCAAGAAAAGGCGAAATGGCCTGGACCGGAAATCGACATCGTCGCGCGGAGTATATTGACCCTTATGTCGGGAGTATCGCGTGGTGTCTCAGCCAGTCAGTGGAGACCGGGCTAGTAGGAGACGGCTCTGGAGAGGGGATGCGACGAGTGCATATATTGTCTGCGCGCCGAGAAGGGAGGACGATTATCATTGTAAAACTTGACCGATGTGGTTGCTCGTTTGGTTGGTTCCGGTGTGATCGGATCATAACTTTACATTTCTACAACAATCTCCACAACTGACGAAGAAGATGGCGACGTCCAGGAGGCTGTTGGAAGCTCTCTTAAAGAACATCAAGTACGAGGGAAATGCTATGGCAATTTCCAATGGTAAGCGCGAATGACTCAGAACTACATAATCTCTCGCTTCATTGTTTCATATTCAGTATTTCAGTAACTTCTTAGCTTGGGAATAATAGTAAAATCAGTAATTCATCCGACTCCGTTTTCACGTAATTTTCTAGTGGTAAATTCAAATTGTTAAGCTCCAATTTAAATTTATTATTATTATTAATAAAATTGCCACTACTTGTTTTTATATAATAAATTCATTTCTTATACTATGCAATCTTTGCTTTCAGTAGGTAGCATTAGATATAGACCAAATTCCTTCTCCTGATACAATTGTTAGTTGGGTTAATGATCAAATCATACCACGATTTGAGTGTGAAGATTCTTAAAGGTGTTCTGCCAGAGCTAGGTGTTGTTAAATATAAATTGAGATTTCAACATAGCGTTGAGGTCTTGGAGCCCATTAATGCAACGTATCTTAGTCAGAGTAAACATTACATTTATCACCTCAAACGTGGGACTTGTTGTGGTTTTTCCACACTCTCTCCAGTGAAACGTTACACTTGGCACCCAACATTGGGGACCCCAGTAAAACCATTACATTTGTACGCTCAACGTGGAGCAAAAGAAGCCAGTTACAATAGCAATAAATAACATCACATATTTACGAACTTGAGCACATATATGAGGTTCAGTAGTGACCAGGGTTGTTAATTTAAATACGTAATATCACCCTGATGATGAAACGAGGACACAAGGTATGAAAAAGTCACATTCAAATTACGAGGATGAACATGTCACCAGAGCATAAAGTGCCGGAAGCAGAGTTACTTATCAAAGCTATCTCATTCACTTCAAGAATAACAGCATTAATTAATTAATAGATTTATTACAGCCAATGGCCAATATATACAGTATATAAATACATTTTAATTTCCTTCACTATAACTCGTGATGGATCTTGATCTTTTCGAATAGTCCCTTAGATGATATCTTCCGCATTGCTTATCACCGAGTTCACAAAAGCAGTGTTCGTCTGGTGAATGAAAAGACTTTACTTTGCATATCAAATGATGGAACCCATGTACAGCAAAACGAGTCACCGTGTGCCTGAGAGTGTAGTTGGTTTGAGTCCATTCCCCTGTTTACCATTACGTCAGTGCTGTAGAATTCTTCCCAAATATTTTCCTGTTTCTCCTTCCTATCAATTAGGTGTTTTTCTGAGGCTGGTGTTGTTGGTAGTTGAAATTTTATTTTAAGTTCCTCAATGAAGAAGGTTTCCTTTGTAAGTTCATATACTAATCGTGTGGGAGTGAATTTTGAAACAGCAAGTGTCCTTTTCAAAAAACTTGCTTTTACACGATCTAATACTTCAAGGTCTCTTCTGCCTTTAAGATGTGTCCATATTAAATGTAGTCCATATGTTGCGATCGGTGCAATTTTTGCGTAAAATAAGAGCATAGCTGTTTTAATATCCACGAATATACTACGAATAGCTGCTATTGCTCTTTCCTTTATATGTAATCTAAATGACGTTCTGGTGGATTGTAGACTTATTCCTAAATATTTGAAGTGGTTGACAATTTCCAATTTTTCTTTTCCAATAAGTATGTTATCTGATTTGGCTAGTCTTCCTCCCTTTCTAAAAACCATCTGTACAGTCTTGTTATTGTTAATAGTAAAATCATTTTCTGTTGCCCATTCCTCCAATTTATTTACTGTTGATTGTAAATCTTCTTTATTACTAGCTCCTAGAACCATGTCATCAGCATACATGTATAGTACTACTGGGGAGTTCCGAGGTATTATTTTAACAATATCCGAAGTGATTACATTAAAGAGTAGTGGGCTTAATGGATCTCCTTGCAAGACTCCATTGGTTTGAGTGATGTATTCTGATCTGGTTGTCCCATCATCTATCATAATTCTGTTTGATGTCAGAATATTATTTACAATAGTCACCAATTTGTTATTTCTTCCAATCATCAGTTCTAGTTTGCGAATTAGAATTTCCCTGTTTATTAAGTTGAAAGCCTTATTATAGTCAATAAAGACTGCATAGAATTTCTGTTTAGGTCGCATTAAGCAGTCTTCCAAATCACACTGCGTTTGAACATCAAAAATATGTTCTGGCGGTGTTTTAAACCTCTCTGTTCTGAAGTCATCATATCGAGCTACAGTGGCGTACCGACGGGGGAGGGGCGTCTTAACGCCCGTATATACTTTAGGTGTGGTCACGTTCCTCACTTACTAAATGCCCTGCACTCTACTCGCAGTGTTGGAGCTACCCATGGCTCAGTTTTGCTGTTGAAGTGTGCGATCCGTAACTTTTTTCACGTCGCTTCGGGTTGCTTTAATTGTGTGTGCCCGTTTCCTTAAAGATAATTCAGTAAAAGAGGAGTTTCTGCAATTTATTCCAATTAATGGTACAGATAAAATAATCAAGATAGGCAGATTTTGAGAGTCAGTAGCAATTGCAGCAGGAACACGGAGAGCACCCCTCTCATAATATCAATATTTTAAGCAACCACGTGATAGCACTCAGTCTCAACACAGGTATTTAGTTACTGTTTTCCATATTTTTTAGAATTTCTTTTCAATTTTTTATTGTGTCAGAAAAATGAGATCTAAAATATTTTTCATGCAAAGAGAACGGTTACTTAATTGTTGCTTTTATGAATATTAATCGAAATATCATTTTAATTATGATGATGACTGTCGTTTTAAGGGGCGGAACAGCAAGGTCATCTGTCCCTTTAATACCGGTAATGCACACAATTACCCTATTATACTAATGAAACCCCCCAGAAGGAAATCCTGCGTACGCCACTGTCGAGCTACAGTCCAGTGGCTGCCTTCAGTAACTCTTTCCTCGTGTCGGGAACAAGAATTTGGAATAATTGTCCTCGTGGCGTTAGAAATTGTACATACGGTGACTACGCCCCTGCAGTTTGGATTTTGTCACCACAATTATTGTAGTTGTGATAAGAATAGAATACCCTCTGTTCCAAATTTAATGTTTATACTCGTAATTTTTGCCCATAGCTGCCAACAACGCATTTTTTGAACTCGGTGACTGAACATGCGCATGCTTGTAAGGTGCAGTGTAATTGTCCATGGCAAATATTGTGTGCCTATTTGCAATGTAGATGTAAAACTCTTACATGCAAACCACAACTATTTTGCAATTGCGTTTGCAACTTGTGCTAACTCCCTCGTTAGAAGAGGTGGGTTCGATTCCCTCCTCATACATCCTGGAAGTGGTTTTCTGTGGTTTCCCAATTCGACTCCATGCAAATGCTGGGATGGTTCCTAACTTAAACCATGGCTGCCTCCTTCCCAATCCTCACCTGAATTACAAATACACACACTACTACAGCCTTCAGACTTTTCTTGTACATAGGCCCAGTGCTGTAGTTGGGAAAAAAATTTAGGCGGTACTCACCAAAAATCACTTAAGGAGGTTCCGGATTGACTCTCGATTGAAATGTCAAACTCCAACCCTTAGTTCCAAGTTGTGCCAAAAGATAACTCTGAACAAGTAAATCATTTCAGATTTTTCTTTCTGAAATCCATTGGACAATTTACAGTGGGGCTATTTTTATTGATTTAAAAGGTAGTTTAACCGGTACGCTTATAACGAGTTTGGATTTTGGGGGGTACGCTGTACCGGCCCAACTACAGCACTGCATAGGCCTACACACAAAAGTACACGGGGCTAAATGACCACAATGTCCAAGCTCCTCCAATGAAGCAACAATATGGTATGACTTCTCTGTATGCCAGTGTTCCAAACTTTTGTTGAAGTGCATGTATAACAATTTTTCCTTATGTTATGACTGCATAATTTTGGAATGTTTTTAAGCACTTAATTTGGCTAATCTCTGTCTTTACATTGGCAGGTGAGGAATTTGTCAACATTTACATTCTCTCTCCTCCATCCAGCAACCCAGTCGATGTCATCAGTCTCCTGACAGGATCTACACCAAGACTGAAGAAATGGGAGACCCCCCTTGTGGAATTGCTGCAATATACATAAGAAGATAACAAAAATGTATATTATGAAGAGTCAATAAAATAGAGAAATTTAATTTAATTTCAAAATCATATCTGTACAGATTAAATGAATTTAAATGTGTTCCAACCTTTTATTCCGGAAAGTATTTATAAACAGTAAAAATTGCAACATTGGTACAACATGTGGTACATCACAATTTTGCATTATAGGCCTGTTTCCATTCAATAGGATGAGCTGCCTGATTTAGGCACATGGCGCAGAGGTAATGTTTTCGCCTGCTGTTCCTAAGGTTGCAGGATTGAATCCTGGCTCAGTCAGTTGGTGCATAAATGAGAGGGTGTCGTATCACAGATTTTCTGGCATGTTAAAGATACCCTTTTGGGTGGAAATTCTGGCACCCTGGCATCTCTAAAAACTGCAGTAGTTAAAGGAACGTAAAACCAATAACATTATTATTATTTGATTAAGGATGTTCCAAGAATGAAGCATCACTGTCCTGCTATACTACTGTAGAACTTTTTTTTTTTTTAACAAAACGCTAAGAATGGTTTTCAGTGCTGAGGAGTGGAAGTATTATATTGTTAGAAGCTACCTATGATTGATGTAAGTTACTCTATGCCTTTTGAAAAAATACTTTTTCTGAACCTGTTTGGATTACATTGTTCTTCTAGGACAATGGCAATAACAGAAAGGCACTCCTGTGTGTATGCAAGTCAGTATCTCAATGCATCTCTCATATGCATGTCATATGCACTGATTTGTCAACTAGTCATAATGCAGTTAATCTGAAATGAGCAAAAAAAGCAATGTACCATGCTAGAATTTGAATGCATGCTGCTCGATTTGAAATAGACTCTAAAACCTGCTTTTTCTAGGATGAATTGAAAGCTAGCATGGCACTTGCACAACACACCAGAGTGACTTAGCTGCCTTTGTGTATGTTTGTCATGTCTAATAATTAAGTTATTCACTAGATGTGAAACAACTCCCTATATAAACAGGCTTAACGAGGGCACAGTGTTCACTGGTTCAGTGAAACTCTTAGAAAAATAGCAGAAAGAAGGCAAAAATACAATAAAAGTAGGCCTACTAATTTTAAAATTTTATTTATGACTAGCTAGTCCTTCCATTTCTTGCCATTGCTTGTGTACACAACGGAATTCATGGCTTCTGTTGTATAGTACCACACTTAACGCAGTCAACACAATGCAGGAGTTATACCACACATCCTATTCATCTTCTTTTGACGAGCTGGGAAACATTTACCGCAGGTAAGAATACAGACTCTTAAACCTGTTCGCCATCTCTTGATGAATGCAGTACTTTTGCATTTGTCAGTTGGCACAGTCTAGAGTAAAAGGTGGCTTTTCACCGATGTCTCAGTCTCACTCATGGCTGTGATTATATGGAAGCTACTGAGGTATGGGTGGTGCTTAGTAATGGCATTCGGGGCACAGTCAGTGCCTGTGAATGCTGTGAAAGGTTCAACTCATAGGGTTAGGACTACTGTTCTGACTCAGTGAGGAAAGCAATGGCAAACAACCTCACTCCTCTTCTTGCCTAGAACGCCTCAAAATAGCGCTGCCTTGGGTTGTGGGTATCTACTCACATAACGTAACGGCGGTACTTTTTGAGGATCCAACCAGCCTTCGGGCTGACTACCTAACAGACAAAACTATGCTCTTGGTTTTGGAAGCTGTACCATAACATGGCGGTAGGTAATTATTCTCAAGCTAGTAGTTTTAACGTAGCCTGAAAAGTTATGATTGTTCCGGTATGTGGTGCAGCCTATAAGGCCCCATGTCTAGCCTACTACATGCAAGAGGCCTGTGTCTGTTTATATACTGACATTTTGAAGAACCCTACCAGGGGATAATTCTAGCACCCTGGGATTTCAAACCGTTGCAATTATAGAAAACGTTAAACCAATACTATCAAATTTCACAATTTTGAGCCACAGCATCTCTTTTATGTCAACCATGCATTAATCGGGAATTGAACCTGGTTCTCCAAGATTATGTACCAGGATCGTTATTGTGTCCTTACCAATACCTTCTGATAGGGATTACAGTACACCTCTACTACACAAGGAAATGGGAGTGGGATGAGATTCAGAATTCATGGAATGCTCCCCAATGAAAGAGATTGAAAGCCTAACTCCCAATTTATTCAGTAGGTAGCCTAGGCCTAAGTAAGTAATAAATTTTACGCCACAAACAAGCGATTGAGCACTATCTCATTGGACTAAATGGAAGTAAAATGCTAAAGAAATAAATGTAGGATTTATTCTTAAGCAATACACTGCAGTAGCAGGTAGGCCTATCAGGGTAGAAATGCTGCAAATTATATTATCCTTCATCAGACATGGAAGCCTTTACATCCCACGGCTACTCATTAGCTTACTTTTCTCACATACTTAAGTTGCCAGAGCCAAATACACGATGTATCCCTTCTTATTCGCGATAATCAGATCGCAACGAATGTAAACATGAGACGGTCAGCTGTTCATGCCGCCAGCGATCATACTTCGCGCGCCGCGCCCAGGGAGAGCGAGTGCAGATACGTTCCAAATTACCGAGTGTTTACACTTCGAGTGTGGACAGAGTGATCGAGTGCAAGTGTACATGAGAGTGTGGAGCGCGAGTGCAGAGTGTTCATCATTTGGCAAACAGCCTCGGTCTCCTACAATCACTGTTTTGGAACGTAGCCTATCTGCACTCGCTCTCCTGGGCGGGACGCGGGGAGCTAAGTATGATAGCGGGCGGCGGAAACAGCTGACCGTCTCATGTTAACATTCGTTGCGAACTGATCATCGCGAATAAGAAGGGGTACATCGTGAATTTGGCTCTGGCAAATAAGTATGTGAGAAAAGTAAGCTAATGTGTAGTCATTGGATGTAAAGGCTTCCATGTCTGATGAAGGGTAATATAATTTGTAGCATTTCTACCCTGATACCTACCACTGCAGTGTATTGTTTAAGAACAAATACTGCATTTATTTCTTTAGCATTTTACTGCCATTTAGTCCAATGAGATACTGGCAGTGCTCAATCAATTGGTAATGGCATAAAATTTAATATTAGATTAAGACCGTTTTATTTTTTCTGTCTCGGAGAATGGTCACCTTTGCATTTCCTGCGACTCCCCACCTAAAAATACGTTACATTCAGTTGGTGGGGGCTTTGCTAGATTGGTAGACAGAAGTGTGTTCCTCCACTACGCCGGCAGCGTGATGGTTATTTAAAACTCGCCCCCCAGTCTACATATCCAATGCAAATGTCGTCACGGGTCAAGCTTTGATTAATTTTTCTGCTGTTTTATATGCAATCAAAGACTGAAAATATTCCCAACATTTGGTGTTATTTAAAGTTTTGTGAATATTTTCATTATCTAACAGTGCTGTAGGCTGTAGGAGCATCCCATTGTATAATGCGTTCGATATATTAATGCCAAGGACTAAGGCATTCCAATTGACAGCTGCTAGTGTATCAGCTTGCATTGTTTAGTGACCAATGGCCAGTTTCTACACACTTTAAAGAGTTCACTATCTCCTAGACTTCCTAAACCAAAAATAGGGTATACAAGGTAATATTGAGGTGTATTCCTGTAATTCAACAAAATATTTGTGCACAAAATGTATGAAGATCGTATTTTCTATGCATCTTAATTCTTTTAGCTCTTGCTGCTCAATAGCTTGCTAGTTGGAAACATACTTCCCGTTTGATTTAAGGCATCTTAAAATAGCTTACGCCTATACAACAGATGGTCTAGTCAGTATAACCTTCCCTGGAACTGGGTGTGATCAATAATATTTAAAATAACCCCCAAGAAATACTGTAAGTTCTCATTAAGCTGCCAGTATTTCACCCTAGTGCCCCATGGAGCTCATTGCTATGGCACACCTCACCACCACACTGACCAGTATATAAATAACTAGTCGTAGAACACCTTGATTTTAATATCAACAGTCTGCAACCTGGCCTCCTATGCTCTTTACGATAAAATGATGCACCTAAGCATTCGAGAGAAATCCTGCTTTTACTTTTGAAAATAAGGAAGGATAGTGTTATAGAAATTTTAAATCTTCAGAAACGACACCAAACACAACAGTTCATAAAAAAAAACTGGAGTAATAAAATTACCTCTGGTTTTAAAAAACAAATCCCCTTGAAGTGCAATAATGCTCAATGAAAAATAGCTGTCATAAAATCTTTTTGCCACCTGTCTAGAATATGCTACATAATTTAGTACAAGATGTCTAATTTTAGTGGGAGGGGAGCTGTATGATTGCTTAGTGTTCTAGCTGCTTGTTCCTCACCAAGGCAAACCAGGTTCAATTCCTGATTAATGAATGGACGATATAAAAAGGAGATCCTGTGGCTGAAAAATGTGAAATTTGACAGCAATGGTGTAATGTATTCAATAGTTGTAACGGTTTGAGATCCCAGGGTGAGAGAATTATCCCCTGGAGGGGTTCTGCAAAATGTTAGTAAAAAATACAGACACAAGCCTCCTACATGCCAAGATCCAATCTCGCAACTTGCATGTACCAGCGATAAAAGTTGTTTTCCAGCTAATCGAAACAAGGTAACTAGGATGTGTGGTATAACGCCTGCATCGTATTGACTGTGTGAAGTGTGGTACTATGCTACAGAAGACATGAATTCCATTGTGCACACAATGGCAAGAAATAAAAGGACCAGCTCATCATAAATAACATTTTAAAATTAGTACTTTTATTGCATTTTTTGCCTTCTTACTGCTATTTTTCTAATAGTTTCACTGAACCAGTGAATACTGTGCTCGCGTTAAGCCTGCTTTATAAAGAGAGTATTTTCACATCTAGTGAATCTGTGCTCACGTTAAGCCTGCTTTATAAAGAGAGTATTTTCACATCTAGTGAATAACTTAATTATTAGACATGACAAACTTACACTAACAAAGGCAGCTAAGTCACAACTCTGGTTTGTTATCCAAGTGCCATGCTAGCTTTCAATTTGCCCTAGAAAAAGCAGGTTTTAGAGTCAATTTCAAATCGAGCAGCATGCATTTACTTTCTGGCATGGTATGTTGCATCTTCTTCCTCATTTTAGATTAACTGCATTCTGACTAGTTCCTAGCACCATGGATAACAAATCAGTGCATATGAAATGCAGCACATAGGATGAGAGATGCATTGAGACACTCACTCGTATACACACAAGAGCTTTTCTGTTATCGCAGTTGTCCTAGAAGAACAACGTAATCCAGACAGGTTTAGAAAAAGTATTTTTTCAAAAGTCATAGAGTAACTTTCATCTATCATTAGGTAGCTTCTAACAATAGATACCTCCACTCCTCAGCACTGAAAACTACTCTAGTGTTTTGTTTAAAAAAAAAATAGAGCTCTACAGTAGTATAGCGGGACAGTCATGCTTCATTCTTGGAACATCCTAAATCAAATAATAATTATGTTATTGGTTTTACGTCCCTGATAATTACTGCAGTTTTTAAAGACGCCAGGGTGACAGAATTTCCACGCAAAAGAGTATCTTTAACATGCCAGTAAATCCGTGATACGACTCCCTCTCATTTATGCACCCTCAAATACCAACTGACTGAGCTAGGATTTGATCCTTCAACCTTGGGAACAGATTGCGAAAACTTTACAGCTGCACCACGCGACTAAATCAGGCAGCAGCACTGGAACAATATCTTGCACATCCTATTGTATAAAAGCACGCAGGCCTATTATGCAAAATTGTGATGTACTACAACAGTAAAATCTATAATGTTGCAATTTTTACAGTTTATAAATACTTTCAGGAATAAAATGTTGGTTGGTTCCTCAGTTTAGGAGCTGCAACAACGCGGCCATATAGTCCCATGTACTTTGGGTGTGTGTAGAATTTGTCTGATAAGTGGTGTTAATTGTGATGGCTGTATTAGAGTGTGTTATCTGTGATTCAGATAGAAGGACTGCAGACGATCATTTTTTCAAGTAGTTCCTACTTTTGCTAACAAATGCTACCGTCCAAGACACTTAGCTGCAGACTTGGCTACTAGATGCCATCGCAGCCAGCACCTGGCGTCGAACGTTGGAACTAATGTAGCATTATCAAACTAACCTACAAATTTTAGATTCCACAAGTGTAGAAGTTAGTGAAGGTTCGTTTTATGCCATAAATCTATGACATGGCACGCCGACTTTACTTCCCCTCCGAAGGAAGGCATACTGAGGGATTCTTAACGCTCTTAAAAAATCCGACAATTCGGCCAGGTTTGAACCCGCGATCTTGGGAATAGAAGCTCAGCATACTACCAACTACACCACCAAAGCCGCGGAATAAAAGGTTGAAACACATTAAATTAATGTAAACTGTACAGATATGATTTTGATTTTATTTCTCTAAGGTACACCCTTTGACTCTTCATATACACATTTTTGTTTTCTTTTTATGTATATTGCAGCAATTCTGAAAGGGAGATCTCCCATTTCTTCAAGCGTGGTGTCGATCCTGTCCTGGATGTAGATGACATCGACAGGGTTGCTGGATGGAGGGGAGAGAATGTATGTTGTCAAGGAGTTGAGAATATAATGGAGCTTATTATAAGCTTCCTTGACAAATTCTATATTGCACTCCTCACCTGCCAATGTAAAGACAGAGATTAGCCAAATTAGGTGATAAAAAACAATTCAAAATTATGCAGTCATAACATAATGATATGCTATATATGCACCTCAACAAAAGTTTGGAACACTGGCAAAGAGCGTATTGTTTCATTGGAGGAGCTTGAACATTGTGGTAAATTAGCCCTGTATACTTTTGTGTGTATATATAAAACAAATGTCTGGTGGCTATATTAAGTGTATGTATTTGTAATTCAGGTGAAGATTGGAAAGGAGGCGGCTATGGCCTTAAGTTAGGAGCCATCCCAGCATTTGCATGTAGTCGAATTGGGAAACCACGGAAAACTACTTCCAGGATGTATGAGGTGGAATCGAATCCACCTCTTCTCAGGTTTGCCTCATGAGGCTGAGAGTACCCTGTTCTAGCCTCAGACTAGAATTAAATTTCTTGGCAGAGAAGGGAATCGAATCCAGACTTCTGGGGCGACAGTCAAGAATGCTAGCCGCTACTCCACGAGGTATACCATACTGTTGGAGCCTAGGACAATAGGGTACCGGTACGGAATATGTCCAAACTACGCTTTATAACAGCATGTACATCACTGACTTGTTATATGCAGTCAATATAGTCAAATCTATACAGTTGAAAACTTTTATTGCAGTGTGTAATTGGATAACAAACAGTAATACCAACTTACATACTCTATGGTAACAAGTTAAAATATGCATCCACAATGTAAAAAGCCTGTGCAAATTCCAAATGATTATACGTGCTCCAGTGTGGTAGTGGTTCTACCGAGTGTAGTATACAGGGGAAGATTTTTATTAATGTATCCCCTGGTCTCTCCCTTCTGTAAACTTATATTGTATGCACCAAGATGCAGAGAATGGAAAACGCACAAGCCAAGCATAAAGCAGTTACACCATAGTGCAAGCACATCTAATGATAACCATGGCATCAATGGATGGAACAGGCTTGAGATGAGACTAGTTATACCTAGGTACAGGGCGATTCAATCGAGAATAAAATCAATAGAATAAATGTTCACAAAAATAGATTTCCCTTATATTGAATAACAGTCACCTAATCTCTGTCCATTAGGGGCACATCCACAAGGTGGTAGGTAAGGGGAGTGCATCATGTCAGAAGTAAACCATTAGGTCCACGATGCCTAAGTATATAATTCTCAGCAGTTTTCAGAGTATTAATTTTCTTTCAAATTTGATGTGCTCTCAGCAATTTGTTTCACCATGAGCGGGACGGATGTAAGTTTCCACGCATCAGCTAACTTGCATAATGGCCACAATGGGACAGCATGCACATGGGTCAATTACACATTGCGATCAATTTCGTCTAGGGGAATTTTTAGAGTCCTCGGTGACGTCACGAATGATGTATTGATATTGATGCTCGGTTGTTGCACGGAGTTGCCGTGTCCGCCATCTTGTCAGCCGACAGTGTCTCGTTACATTTCGTCCTGCGAGGACATACGTGTGTGACTTTGCGGTTTGTGACTTGGAGGCGGTGAGTTTCAATTGTTCATACATTTCTTTTAGTTGTTGAATTGAAAAGTTGCACTGTACTCTTCTAAAGCCATAGACAAAGCCATTGGTCTGGACGAAAATATTCAGTTAAGCACTTGGGACTCGAGGATTTTCGTTTGTCCAACATTTGATGGTTTTTTTAAATTCCATTTGCCCCGAGAAGCACAAGTTTCTCACACTAACATTGTTTAATTTAAACCTCCTTGTATATCATCGACGATATTACGAAATACAGTAAATGTTTATTTTGCAAGTTTACGGGAATACGTTTGGGTAATAGTGGTTTTTGGGTGGGTAAAACAGACAGAAATTGGCATTTACAATAACACTTGGAAAAGAGATATCATAGTGTTCTGTATTAGACCTATAATGGTCTAGTAAAGATGGGGAGACATGTTTTGTGAATATTATGTAGAATGCAAAAATTTCAATGTGTGTCAGGATCGTTACCAGACCTTATAGTGAAGTAATGAAGGGGATACATGTTTTCAACTACTACTGTATCTAGGTGCATATATTGGAAGTTGTGAATATAGATGATATACCTATGTTTTGTGAATATTAAGTAGAATGCAAAAATTTGCATGTGTGTCAGGCGAGATTATGACATATTTATAATTATTCCCAGTGGGATTATATACCATTATATACCATAATGTGTACATATCTAGGGTGATTTTTAGTGAAGTGGATGACATAGGGATGTACATGTGTGATGCTGTGACTTCCATTGTCTTCATTTAGTCCCCTCTTTGTGGTTTAAAATAGTGTGTCGTTACATACTAATGTCATCACATGTGCTGATAACTGAGTTACAAATGTTGATACATTACTTTTAGTTGTTGAATTTCATTGAAAAGTTGCACTGTACTATTCTAAAGCCGTTGGTCGATACTTGGTAGACAACTGTCTGGACGAATGATTGGTCGCTACTACCTTAAAGGAAAATTCCTGCTATACTACAACCAAGGGGATGTGGGGAGTAAGCCCCAGCTTAGATTTTCGTATTCCTAGCAAACCTTATTAAGAAGGAAATTAATGTGTGTGCTACAAGCAACGGGGTCTGGGGCGTAAGCTCCAGGTTAGGTTCGTGTATGCCTGGGAAGCGTTATTAACAAGTACGGTACATTACTGCTTGTGCTAAAGGCAAGGGGGTCTGGGGCATCAGCCCCAGGTTAGGTTTGTGTTTGTACAGAAAGCCTTATTAACAAAATGGATGTATTGATGAAGTATGGACGACATGACGAAGGATATTAAATGTTTACCTGATAAGCTTAAGGGAAAATGCCTGGGAATTAAGGATGTGAGTTGGTGAAACATAACAGAAATTGGCATTCAAAATAACACTTGGAAATGAGATGTGTATTGTTTTCCAAAGTTTCGTATTGTCCCTTATATTTATAAAATATGTACATTGGTGAAGTAAGAAATAGTGATACACATTGGAATTTTGGCATTTCAGCTTATATTCATGAAATAGGTATGCCCACCTTTACTTGACCTACAAAGGTAAAGTAAAGATGGAGATACATATTTTATAAATATAAGCTCAAATGTGAAAATGTCTGTGTGCATCTTCTTATTATTATTCTACCTTATCCGATACGGACGTTGGCTGCCACCTTCTTATCCTGTGCTATCCTGAAGAGTTCCGTGGAAGACAGCCCAAACCACGTTCTTAAATTATCCATCCAAGTTAATCGTCTCCTTCCCGGTCCACGCTGACCTTCAATTTTACCCTGAAATATAACTTGGAGCAGACGGTATTTTGGATTCCTCATCATGTGTCCCAAGTATTCCAATTTCTTCTTCTTAATTGTGTTTAACAGTTCAGGTTGGCTGCTCACACGCTGAAGAATCTCGGCATTACTCACATGTTCTGTGCACGAGATTTTAAGAATCCGCCAGTATATCCACATTTCAAAAGCTCCAATCTTCTTTACTGTAGCTACGGACAAGGTGCAAGCTTCAACACCATAAAGAAGGGTGGAGACAACATAACACTTCACAATTCTCTTCTTAAGCGTCATACTGAGATCTCGACAGCATAGTAATTTTTTCATTGTCATAAAGATGGATCTAGCCTTCTCTATACGGCATCTTATTTCAACCGAAGGATCCCAATTCTCATTAACACTTAGTGCCAAGATGCCTATGCATCGGCACTTAAGTTCTGTACGAAAAATGCCAAGATGCCGATTCGATCGGCACGCTTTTATATGTGTTGTAGTTATGCGGTGTGGTGCTAGATTGCTCTACAAATCACGTAGTAATAAGGTAGAATGTTTGTAATTCCTTCGTATGTCATCAGATGGCACTGACATAGCTTATTTTTTGCTTGTTTACTCGTACATTATGAGTGTATAGTCTGCGCGCGCTTGACGTCTATGATCCAATATGGCAGCCACCTTGTTTGTTTATGTCCATGTGTTGCGATTTATTTTTGATCATTTTACGCTCTAACCGACACATTTGAGTTATTTATCGTGATATATTAGGTCTATTATTATTTCTACTGTAGTAAGTTAATTGTTCAGTAGCAATTTATCTAGGATTTAGTAAAGTTGTAAATAGTACATTTGTCGCAAGAAGGCATGCCATCACGTAGGCCTATTTCAGGTGAAGAAATTGCAAAGTAGGCCTACTATAACAGTATAAATTGGTATATATGATCCTAAATATGAGTTACATTAATTATCTTCACTTATACACCTTTGATTTTGTGTACAATGTGCTAATTCATTTCAAATCATAACTTTTTTATTTTTTATAAAAAAAATATTATAATTTTGTGCACAGTATTCCATGAAATATTTTTGGTCAAATGTAAGTCACATGTTTATAGTCCTTGGAGAATATAAAGCTAACGGACCAAATTGTATTTCCATATCTCTTAAACTGAAGCTTTTATTAATTTTTTTATGCAGTGATGCACATTCCATTGAAACATGCCTGGCATGCTATGCATATGATGACCTATTCGGAGTCAGCATCCAAAGGGTTAATATTCTGTCCTAAATAAACCAAACTCTTGACTCGCTCAATCTGATGTCCATCGACTAAAAGGACTTGTGACAATGCTGGTTTTTGCGATATTATCATATATTTTGTTTTCTTAATGTTGAGGTCAAGACCATATTGTTTACTCTTTTGATACACCATAGTAACAATCTCTTCAAGTCCTTCGAAACTATTTGCAATCAATACAGTATCATCTGCGTACCATATATTATTAATATAATTACCATTGACCTTAATACCTTGTTGAATGCCATCAAGTGCCTCAGAGAAAATCTGTTCTGCATAGATATTAAAAAGAAGTGGTGAAAGAATGCATCCCTGTCTCACACCATGCATTATTTCCACTGATCTCGATATATGTCCATCAATTCTGATATTAGCCTTTTGACCCCAGTATAAATTAATGATGATCCGAATGTCTTTCTCATCTATTCCTGAGTTCTTGAGTACATTATACAACTTATCATGCTGACAACGGTCAAAGGCATTTGCATAGTCCAGAAAATATGCATAAACATCCTGATTTACCTCACGGCATCTCTGGAAAATAACTTGAAGCACAAATAATGCCTCACGAGTTCCTAAACCATTGCGGAACCCAAACTGCGTGTCACTGATATTCATCTCGCATTTCCTGTATATGCGATTATGGATAACTTTGAGATATATCTTGAGCACATGACTCATAAGACTGATTGTCCTAAAGTCACTACATAACTTAGCCATCGGTTTCTTCGGAAGAGCAATAAATTTAGACAAGAGCCAGTCTTCTGGTTATATGCCCGTGTTGTATATCTTGTTATATAATGTAGTGAGCGTCACAATGCTATCATCATCCAAGATCTTCAATAATTCCACTGGAATGTCATCTTGACCAGGAGCCTTACCATTTTTCGCTATCCTAATCGCATATTTCACCTCATCCATCGTGATCATGGGTCCAACAACTGAAGGAATTTCGGGTCGGGAAGGACGATGATCATCATTAAAAAGCTCTTGTATATAGTTCTCCCAAACCTGTAATTTTTCTTCAACTTCAAATACTGTGTTACCTTGACTATCAACTAAGTTGACTGTGTTTCTTTTCCTTGTCTACCTGAAACTTCTTTGATTTTCTTATGGACCTGTAAAATATCATTTTTACTATTTAGTTCTTCAATTTCTTTGCACCTATCTGACATCCAAGCTTCCTTGGCTTGTCAGATCTTATTCTTTATCAATCTATGAATCAACCAATTATCTTCATTATCTCTTCAATTGACTTAACTTCGTTTATTCATTACATTCAATATTTCATCCGTCATCCATGCCTTCCTTTTTTTATGTTGTCTCTTATTCCTAAGAAAATGATCTCCAACCCTCTTCAATGAGGTTTTAAAATTGTCCCCAAGTTCCAAGGGCTGCATGTCATTTGAATTCAACATCTTAAAATCAGTGGCAAGAGCAGCAGCCACCTGTGACCTTGTATTTATTTCTTTTGTGTTGTTTTTATCGGAATCTTGTTAAGCCGGACACAGATTTGGCTGATGAGAGGATTGTGGTCAGAAGGAACATCTGCTCCTGGATAGGTTTTTGCAAAAATCACGCTGTTTCTAAATCTGTTTTTAATTAGAATGAAATCAATTTGATTTCTTATTATGTTGTCTGGACTCTCAGCAGGTGCTTTCCACGTATAAAATCTCCTGGCAGGAAGCTTAAACCAAGTATTAGCAATGACAAAGTTCTCCTCTCTACAAAACTGCACTGAATGATCCCCTCTATTGTTTCTTTGTCCGAGACTCCACTGGCCCACAATGTGTTCTTCAGAACCTTTCCCAACCTTTGCATTAAAATCTCCCATAACAAGGGTTACATCATGTTCTTTGGTGTCTTTGAGGACGGTCTGAATTTGGGCATAGAATTCCTCAACATCTTCATCGCTTTTGTCACTAGTAGGGGCATACACTTGAATGATATTAATGAGGAAAGGTTTACCACGTAACTTTAACATCATTATTCCACTGGAGAATGGTATACAACTGATAACAGTAGACTGCAAACTTTTGTCCACTATAAAACCCACTCCATCTGTGTGCATCACGATATTTAATTGATCTCTATAGGTCAATTACAGATTGCTGTACTAAATTTTATAAATATAAGCTGAAATGCGAAAATTTTGATGTGTATCGCGATCTGTAATTGAGCTATATAGGTCAAATACAGATCGCGATACAAAATTCTATAAATATAAGCAGACATTCGGAAATTTCAATCTGTATCGCTCAATATATAGCTCAATTACAGATCGCGACACAAAATTTATAAGCTGAAATTCGGAAATCACGATACACATCGTGTTTCGAAGGTTTGTTGTAAATGCTAATTTCTGTTACTGTTTCCACCACCCAAAACCCCCTATTCCCCAGTCTTTTCCCGCAAGCTTGCCAGAGGAGTATTTGATGACGTCATCAATGCCGCCATTTTGTTTTTAGGGGAATTTTATACGTAAATGTATCGCGATCTATAATAGTCCCTGCACAATGTATTGTATGTGTTGCAGGAGTTTGTACTTCCATAATTACAAGCTGGACTACTGAACACAGTATGATGGTGCTCCACCACACTGGGCTCTTATACGGTAGTGTCGAGTGTTTAGAAGAGACATTCAACAATTGCTAGTGCAGCCACGGTGGACCTATCGCAGACTTGCGAATATCTTCGACTTACCACCTCTACTTATTTGTTTAGGGATACAAGTCACTGGTGTACATAGATCACAGAATGAAACAAGATCGACAGATCACTCCCGAGTTGCCATGTGACACAATCTGCCCGCTTGGTATGATCTATGCCATGTCCACAATGACTGTCATATTGAATTCTGGTAGCTAGAAAGTAGAGAGTACAATGAGCCACAAATTGATTAAACGATGTTCTGTTAATAATTAGCACGAATGGTAAATGCTTGCCAATTAGGCCTATAACATTTTACCTCCAAGAATAATGGTGTCTGGTAACGATAATATGAATTTACAATTTTCAAAAGAAAAATATGTATTGCCCGTTGAGCCATTATATATTTAAACACAAATTGAGCTAAATGTTCCGGCATAACTCAACAAAATGACAGTGTTTCGCCCCGGTGTGCAATTGGGCTCTTCAGTTGGTTAAAGCACACCTCACCAAGACACTGTCTAGTACACACTGGGAAGGCCATTGCAAGACGTATTTGATACATGTGTATCCGCGTCACGAGCAACGCCAGTGCACTATGGGAGTCTGAACTCCACTCCAAAGCACTTATAACCTTACCTTGGCATTGAATATACAATTTTCAAAAGAAAAATATGTATTGCCCGTTGAGCCATTATATATTTAAACACAAATTGTGCTAAATGTTCACACTGGGGCGAAACGCTGTCATTTTGTTGAGTTATGCCGGAACATTTAGCACAATTTGTGTTTAAATATAATATGAATTGTCACAAAGTGTGTTACTTAAAATACTCAGGCTTTGTAGGGATGATAGGTACTGGGTAGATTTTACTTCAAGAGTACCGTACGCTGTTCATAAACCGGACGAAGTGTCACGGTTGGGGGCTGTAGGCATCCCTGATTTAGAGAAACACCAATGTAAGCTAACACTCAGTTTTCAAAACAGTAGAATTAACACATGTTGCATTCCGTAGGCTACTTGGGGCAGTAAGAATATAAGTAGTAATATTAAGCTACTGAAATGATTTTACGTCAAGTAAGAAAGATGGAGGTGACATAAATGGGTTTCTCCATCACAATTACAATGTGGAGCTCGTTTGTAGAGATTGAAGTAGGCCTATATGGAATTCGTTGCATCCAATCGCCCGACATTGAATGCAGCTAGCATAAATACAGTAATTAATTGGTCCTTGCTATAAAACCCAACCTAATTGCCTAACCCAGTTTAATTATCATTATTATTATTATTCAGAAATCAGCAGTGGGGGACACAGGATTTGTGTACATTATTAAAGGGGCCGATGGCCTTGCTGTTCCGCCCGTTAAATCGACAGTCTTCATCATAATTAAAATAATTCAGTTAATATTCATAAAAAACAATAATTAAATAACCGTTCTCTTTGCATGAAAACTTTTTTAGGCCCCATTATTTTTTCGAAACAATAGAAAAAATGTGGAGCCTCCGTGGCTTGGGTGGCAGCACTCTGGCCTCTCACTGCTGGGTCCATGGTTCAAATCCCGGTCACTCCATGTGATATTTGTGCTGGACAAAGCGGAGGCACACAGGATTTTCTCCAGGTACCGGCACTCCGGTTTCCTCTCTCACAAATTTAATTCCAGTAACGCTCTCCACTATCATTTCATTTGTCATTTATTTCATCATTGACCGAGGGGAGTGCGACAGGCTTCAGCAGCCGGCACAGTTCATATCCTCGCCGCTAGATAGGGGTGTCATTCATTCCATTCCCTGACCCGGTTGAATGGAAGGTGGCTGTGGATTTTCAATAAAATAAACTCTTAAAAATATGTTAAACAGTAACTTAATATTAAAACTGAAACGATGCAGTGGTATCATCAAGACCATAGTTACGTGGTTGCTTAAAATATTGATATAGGCCTAATGTGCGAGAAAAATGATGTTTTTCTCTCCATTTCCTACTGCCATTACTATTGTCAAAATCTGCCTATCTTGATGACTTTATCTGTATAATTAATTCGAATAACATGCGAAACTCCTCAAGGACACACAGTTAAAGCGGTGGTGGTTCACTTTAGACCATCCTTTGTATAAAAAAAATTTAAAACTGGAATTACCTGATTTAATAGTCGGGAGGATATCAGGAGAGGATCAAGTATTAGATGTTCACTGCTCCGCTGTCATAGACCCACCATCCCGCCCAAATAGCGACAAGACTTATATAGTTGAAATCGAAGTTCTCACCTCCATCTTTCTCACTGAGTCAGTAATGCCAACCCCACGCGTTTGGTACTATTTCGCACGTGATGTATGGAATCACTATACTCAGTGGAAAGTGAACTCAATTACAGTGTTTATTTATGTATTTATAATGTTTTACATACAAAAACAGACCTAACCAGGGGCTTTCGCCCCAGACCCCCTTGCTTGTAGTACTAGCATTAATTTTCGACCAGGCATTACCTAACCTAGTAGCGGACATAAATTCTATCTTATTAATGTTTTACATACAAAAACAAACCTAACCTGGGGCTTACGCCCCAGAACCCCTTGCTTGTGGTACTAGCAGTAATTTTCCGCAAGACAGTGCCTAACTTAGTAGCGAAGGCGTGTGGTGAATTTCTTTATTCAAGTTGGTAACGTAGTCACATGATCGTCTTTCGGGTGTCACATGACTGTCAAAGATGGCGTCCGTAAGTGAAGAAAAATTGCATTATTTCCGTGAAATAACAATTATTGCGGTGCAGCAGTGGATATTGAGTATGAAGAGATTGTGTGAGAGGCTGATGAAGAACCGGCTTGCAAGGTTCGAAACATGTACCTAACTTAGCGCAATAATAGCGCAAAATATTTTGTATTGATTTGACGGAAAGTTTCAACTGATTAAACTATCCCAACAACTCCCCGAAAGGTATGTATATCATAAAATATTTTCAATAAGCTATGGTGTTAAAAGTGATGAAAAGGGAGGATGGTCTAAAGTGAACAATAAATATTAAAGCAACCCGAGCCGACGTGTAATGGGTTACCGATCTCACACTTCAACAGTAAAACTGATCCTTGGCTATAGTCTGAATTACCAATAAAGCTCGCTGACAGCTGTCAAAGCTAGCACGTGGGGAAATGCTGCGTTGTCACTGAGGCAGATTATGACTCATAACATTCCAAGAGGCTTGCAGGAAGACACAAATACTGTGGACGTTAGCCCCCCTGCCTCGCGCTCTAATGACCGTGACGAGTGAAGACACACTGAGTCAAACCATGTGCTTATTGCTGTGTCGGCATACATTGCAACATTGCTCACTGTTGCCATGGAAACCGTTACCCCTCTCGTCTCCACTCTTCACCTCACCCATCAAGCCTGTGACAGCTTTCACCGAGCATCTTTTGTAAATCAGACTATAGCTTCAATGCTGAAGGATGAGTCTCGCTACGAGTCGAGTTCAGGTCATTTACCAAGTGACGAATGTGACCACTTTTAAAATATATACAGGAGTTAAGACGCCTCACTAGCGGTAGTGAAAAACAGATGATAGATGGGACAATACGAAGTTTCAAGTAAAGAAATATCTGTGGGGAGGGGGTGGTTAAACCCTAACTCCCCCGTCGGTACGCCACTGGAAATCAGATATTCTTACCTATCTTGCAATTTTATATGGGGCTGACTGTTCAAATTTGTCAAATCACATCATACCCGTGAGAAACAAAACCGTTTTGAAAAGTTAAGTTTCAGTTGTTCTTTTCACGTAATACTCCGTCATCGACCCTAGAAAATAAATAGGAGAACATTATGAGTAAATGTTTGAAAGGCCATGGAAAGTTAGGTTAACCTTGCAGGTTATGGAACCCTACTAGCAAACAAATGTCATTCGACATTTCAAGTAACGTATGTTAAAAAACAATCACGCTACGGTATTGTAAAAGATAAATACTTACAATTAAACACAAGTATCCCTCCTTGTATCGTCTGAAATACATAATTGATCATACCAAGTGAAAATACCAAAGTTCTGTTAAAATGGCAACATCACAGAGCCTACACCGAGTGAACGAATCAAGTCGCAACCTTCCAAAATGTCGCTTTGTAGGCCTACGCTCGCACTCTGCTCGTACACTTGTACTCGATCGTATTTGGGACACCACTCGCTTACGTTACTTGCGACTGGGAGTGTCCACTTTGGCTATTTGGCAAACAGCCTAGGCACATTACCTATTTCTACAGGTATAGAAAATTTTCGGGATTTCGATGGCGGCTGACACCGTGTAAGAGTTCAATTTTTCATAACAGAATGAATTAAGTTATCTGAATGCCTAGGGTAGGCTAGCCTTCAATTAACGACACCTACCGCTTCTCCTCAGGGTTGTCCATTGATAATACAGTAACTTATTACGAAAATAAGATTGTAAATTAACTGAATATTGAAGCATAAAATAAGTTTGGAAATAATTGAATGTTCGAGTATTTAAAAGCATATAGTTTCTCTGTACAAATAGGCCTACCGATATCCATTTGTTTTTCTCTTAAAATATAGCGACGCCCACCGATTGAAAACCATGAGCTACAGTAAACTTGATTTCTAAACCAACAATTTGTCCTAGTGTAGGCCTATATTCGAAAGAAAAATGTATATTCTTAATGTAGCCTAATACTCACTGGTACTGTACGTATTTAATGAAGTTGATCAACAACCAAGAGCAAATTTACAAAGACAGAACTCCAAATCGCAAAATTCTCGGAAGTCATGCGCAGAAACGAACACAATCAAATATAATAAAAAATACTATTTAATGCAACCAATGGTCAGTTAGAATCAAGTTGATTCACCACAGAATTGCGTCAATGACATAAGTTTGTCTTGAATATACAAATACGTAACTTTTCGTTGACTCGTTGTGCATTGGACAGACAAGTTTTTTCTCCAAATATTACGCGGTCAAAATAAGATTAGCATATTACCCACTTAAAGACAAAAACGTCCAAGCACTGAACTTGCGCCAGAGGTTGATTGTAAAAGAGAAATAGCCATTTAGTGCTAAATATAGGGAATTTTCCGACAACTTGGTACCAAATCATTTAAATGTTGTATTCTGTATAGAAGACTGGACAAGGGTGGAGGCTGAGAGATGGTGGGAAGACAGAAGACGTTGGAGAGGCTTGTGTTCCAAACAAACCCGGCCAGTGGCTGGAAACTGTGAAAGATGATGATGATGATTCTGTATAGTACATACTAGGCGTACTGCACACCTATGTGCTTCTAATGTTGAAAGTGTGCCTGACCTTATCATGGACAAACAATGATACATCATCTTACTCAAAGGATCTTACTGCAATGTAGCCTAATGACTCATTCATGGTTGATGAAAGCAGTGAAAAAATGATCTCTGTTGGTGAATATGTTGCACAAGTGTTCCAAATGTTATGTGTGTGAACAAAAGGAAGTCGCAGTCGATTACCGTCTATTACAATATGTTGTTGTTGTGATGGTGTTAATTCATTTTTAGGGGCTGGGGACATCTTGGTCACCTGTCTATCAGACAAGTTCTCTTACTGTGATGCTCTCAATCGTGGTGGTCTGAAGTGTCCATCAGACATTGTGGTGACTGTATAATAATGTCTATAAGATATTTTGTTTGGTATCAAAGGGGTACAATACCGGTATTATAATTGGAAGAATTTTAAAAATCAAGTAGGCCTAGGCGAAATAATAAAATAATTAAAAAGAAGTAAAAATTTCCGCCCTTGGATAGCCTTGAACCCGGGATCTTCAAAACAACAAGCGAGCGCGATACCACTCGCACACTTTTCCAACAGACTTTACCGCATTTTGTTATGGTCCTTAATATTGCGTATGGTTAAATATTCAATTATTACAGTTAGATCTTAA
The DNA here is from genome assembly GCA_946902985.2 of Meconema thalassinum. Taxonomy (NCBI): domain Eukaryota; kingdom Metazoa; phylum Arthropoda; class Insecta; order Orthoptera; family Tettigoniidae; genus Meconema; species Meconema thalassinum. The sequence goes on from OX336394.1 coordinate 417,456,265, forward strand.
ATATTGATTGGAATGCATATTTTCAAATGTACTTAAAGCAAGTTTCACGACCGCAAAGATGCGCGCGCACCCGGCAGCGAGGAGCATTTGGCGCCGGTCTTATTGTCTGATTGTTACCTACAAGAATTATCCCACCTGCGTACTTGTCTTTCATCTGCGCTTTATCGGCGATCAATCGACACTTAGTGTTTCAAACAGTGTTTTGTCATTGTTATAATCATACTGTTCGTTACTGTGTTATTTACAATTGTGATAATTCAAGTAACCAAAATGTTTTCTTGTGCTCTTTGCCAGATATCGTTTACAGCGGCGAAAAACTTATCGAGACATCTAAAGACTCATTACGTGACCGAAAAAAAAATAAAGTGTAATACTTGTGATTACACGACATCACGAGCTGACAATTTGAGACGACACAGTTTAAAAGCGCATTCGGAGGTGCGTACGTCATCTGTGATTTCTTGCGTATTGTGCAATGAGTATTTTTGTAATTCCCGTCCAGAAATGCTCAAACATTACAAGTTGGATCACGATGTTATTTTAGCTGGAAAAGAGTGTTTTTCATTTGAAAATCAGGCGAAGTTTGACGAGTGGAAATCGAAAATTGAAAAAGAAGACAAAAATCATTTTGTGCGACCAACGAAGCCAAGGACTCATGTTGATGGTAAGACAAAAGTTGAATTGAGATGTTTCCGCGATGGTAATTTTAAATCTCGAAAGACAGATAGTGAACGGTATGACAAAATTTTGGGCAGTAACAAAATCAATGGATACTGTCCAGCTAAAATGGAGGTTACAACTTTTCCGTCTGGTGAGATAAATGTCGATTTTTATAAAACGCATGTTGGGCATACAAGTGATGTGGGACGCATGAATTTGTTAAAGCATGAAATGGACGATATTGCAAAGCAAATTGCAGTGAAAATACCGTTTGATGCTATTTTGGATAAAATTAGAAATTCTGTTGTAAGTATTGAAGTAGACCGCGCTGATTTATTAAATACGAAAGACCTTCATAATTTAGCCAGAGATTATCACATCCAAGCTGAAGGCGTCAGGGACCAAAACTACAGTACTAGTGTCCATTCTTGGGTACTAGAGATGCAAGAGAGCGACAATAATACAATCGTTTTTTATAAACAACAAGGTTCAACATCCGAAGAATTTCCTCAGTTGAAGGAAAACGATTTTGTTTTAATTTTAATGAACGACACACAGCAAGTAATGTTAGAAAAATTTAGTGATAAGAGCGTTTGCATGGATAGCACGCATGGTTTAAATTCGTATGGATTTGAATTAACAACATTGCTAGTTTTGGACGAACTTAACCAAGGATTTCCATCCACTTTTATGTTTTCGAATCGCACGGATTTTGAAATGCTTAAAGTGTTGTTATTAAACATTAAAAACAAGTTGGGTAGGGTAATTGAAACTAATGTATTCATGTCTGATATGGCTGACGAATTTTTTAATGCATGGGTGGAGGTAATGGGACAACCGAAGTTCCGATTGTTTTGCTCGTGGCATGTCGATAGAGCATGGCGGAAAAATTTGTCGAAAATTAAGGGGAACAAAGAGAAACAAGTTGAGGTTTACAAAATGCTTCGCACGCTGATGGAAGAACGTGATAGTGATGCATTTGCCGATATGCTTCAGGAGGCCTTGAAGACACTGAAGGACGACCCCACCACTGCAGATTTTGGCGAGTATTTTGACAAGGAGTATTCTGGGAAAGTTAAGAGTTGGGCTTATTGGCATCGTTTACACTGTGGAATTAATACCAACATGCATTTGGAACGCATCCATGGTGTTATTAAACACATTTACCTGAAAGGAAACAAGCCAAAAAGACTTGACATTGCTATACACGCTTTGATGCGTTTTTTGCGAGACAAGCTTTTTGATAAGCTCGTAACTTTTCACAGAGGTAAATTGACGTCCAAGATTCATGCAATAAGACAACGTCACAAGTCTTCATTGCAGTTGAATTTTGACGACATTGTCCCGACGAACGAAAGTGACTCGTGGAAAGTGCTATCGAGTAACAGAAGCGAGATCTACACAGTGACAAAAGAGAACGACTCATGCGGATGCACTTTACAGTGCGTTCGTTGCAAAATATGCATGCATGCATATATTTGCTCGTGTCCAGACTCAGCTGTGAAGTTCAATATTTGCAAACATATTCACTTGGTCCACCGACAATCAATTGATCGAGAAGAAACAAGTGTACGAGAACCTGCAAGCGACGACGAAGATCGCGGTTTAATCATAGCCGATGGACCATCGACGATCGATTACGGGTTGCAAGACACCATTCTGAACGATCTTCAAAATAAAGAAGCAAAAATATCTGGTGATGACCTCAAAAAGAAGAGGGACAATGCTATGAGTCACCTCATGAGACTTCTCAACGCAGCTCAGACTGGGAGAGACTATGACCGGATCGTAGAAATGGCAGAACAAACTCGAGTAAGTATGGAGGCGGAGAATTCTATGCAACAAAGTTCATCGTTTGTTGCATGCGAAGGAGAACCTCCAAGAAAACGGCAAAAATTCGAGCCACAAAGGAAATTTGTGAGCACGAGAAAACCTCGGCAAAAAACAGCATCTTCCATAGTGACTCCTACAACGCAAGGAAAAGAGGAGATATCAATAAATTTACTGTCTCAGAATAAAATCGCGTTTTCTTCTTCCAAAGACCCAAACGTATAATTATATTCGATCAAGTTAAAAGTTCCAATTAAGTCAATAATGCTAAATTTTTGTTGCAGAGAGTGGATTAGGCCTACAGGGGAACCACTATAAAAAAAACGCGCCGAGTTATCTACTTCAATAAGTGGTTCGGAAATGATAACGACGAATGTATAAATTTTTTATCGCTAAATAGTTCACTTTTTTCACTGTCGTTGAGACGAACCAGGAATAAGAGGTTCCGAGATCCGTTGAATGTAGGAGATCTAGATTTTATCCGAAGACCGGGAATCTCGAATCCATTGGAGAGAGTGTATGGGAATTTCATGTCTCTGTACTATGGCCCGCACCCTATTCCACAAACCCTGCATAACAGGGTTTCGTTTGTTTACTTGTTATGTTATCTTACGCTTGAATCGGAAACAGATTTATGGCTCGTTCATATTCGAAGATTACTACTTCTGCAGCAGGGCAGATAGTTGTTTTAAGAAGGAAGGAAAGTTTTAGTTTTACGTGACCGTTAATCATGCGATCATGAGCCACGGGACCTCCGTTTTATGTGGAATCCGAACTACAGGACATGACATTTCATTTCGAAAATCTCATATGCATTGACCGGGAATCGAACCCACTCCATCTTGGTGAGAGGCCAACAGCTTGACTGCTGCGCCACCACACCCCCTAGATAGTTGTATTATTGTTAGTTAGTTATTGTTGTTATAAGGGGCGGAACTACGAAGTCATCTGCCCCTAGGGCAGGAGGGGGAGGGGGCTGTGACATCGTTGTCATATAGCTCCATGTATCTGCGTGTGTGGAATTTGTGTGATAACCTGTGATATTGTGCTGGCTGTAGTAGTATGTATATTTGTAAATGAAGGATAGGATTGGGAAGGATGTGGCTGTGGCCTTATGTTAGGAACATCCCAGCATTTACCTAAAGTAGCAGTAGGGAAACAATGGAAAACCACTTCCAGGATGGCTGAGTTGGGAATTGAATCCTCCTCTTTTCAGTTTTGCCTCATAAGGTTGAGTGTACCCCATTCCAGCCCAAACTTGGCAGAGCTGGGAACCAAACCCGGACCTCAGGGGTGATGGTCAAGAACGGCTACTACACCATGAAGTGGTCAGCAGGGCAGATAGGCCCAAGCAGATTTTCTACTGACAATGACAGTTATGATACTGCACCCAAGCATAGGAAGAGAAGGAACATCTCAGTCCTATCCGAACTCAGATATTTATCATGATTATCTGATATAAATCACAAATAAACTTAAAAATACTAAATAAGATGAAGGTGAAAAGAGAGAGCGGCTTGTTCCTGAGCCCCATCATAAAATGTCATGCCAATAATACAGAAGGAGCTGCCAAGCTTTAGTTGGCCTCTTTTATCACACTAGAATACTATATGCTGCATGAACTGAATCAGCATGCTACATTGTTGCCTATTATGTCCAGAGGTGTAGACTTCTTTCAAGTATTGGATGGGGGCAGGTTTATAAAACGTAGATATTTATATAAATCAAAGTTAAAAATTATTTAAAAATAAACGATAACTATTTTAACTAATATGGATGCACAGAATTATGGGAGATAGATATCTTCACATGCTACAAAAATATTATTGAGATTGTGAAGTAAAAAAAAAAGAATTGATTTACAAAAGATGCTCGGTGAACGCTGTCATACGCTTGATGGGTGAGGTAAGGAGTGGAGACGAGCGGGGTAACGGTCTCCATGGCAACAGTCAGCAATGTTGCAATGTATGCCGACACAGCAATAAGCACATGGTGTGTCTTCACTCGTCCTACAAGCCTCTTGGAATGTTATGACTCAGTCATGATCTGCCTCAGTGGCAACGCAGCATTTCCCCACGTGCTAACTTTGACAGCTGTCAGCGAGCTTTATTGATAATTCAGAGTATAACACCGGTTATCAGACCGATTCTACACACACCCAAAGTACACGGGGCTACATGACCACGTTGTCGCAGCCCCTAAACTGAGGAACCAACCAACCAAATATAGAACGTGTCATAGGCTAATATTATTATTCTGGGATAAATTTTGAACTATTTAAATAGTATCCGTCCATGGTTTTAAACAGTATTTAGGGAAAATAGAATTTTAAATGAGAGAAAACATGTTTACTATCGTCCTCGTAGATCTCGTAGACAAAACTAAGTTGCAATATTGTTGTACGACGTGAGGAGGAAATAATAAAATAATTAAAAAGAAGTAAAAATTTCCGCCCTTGGATAGCCTTGAACCCGGGATCTTCAAAACAACAAGCGAGCGCGATACCACTCGCACACTTTTCCAACAGACTTTACCGCATTTTGTTATGGTCCTTAATAGTGCGTATGGTTAAATATTCAATTATTACAGTTAAATCTTAAATATTGATTGGAATGCATATTTTCAAATGTACTTAAAGCAAGTTTCACGACCGCTTTGCGTTAATAATGCAAATCGACTGTAAATGTTACCCCGAAACGACAACCGTCCTCCATATTTTATTTCTTACAACTTGGCGCACGAAATGCTGGTGTGTGATACACTTCAGTCATAAAAGCTGGTGTACGGACGAGGATGAACAGAATCATACAGGAATGAAAGACAAGTACGCAGGTGGGATAATTATTGTAGGTAACAATCACACAATGAGACAGCGAGGAGCATTTCAAGTCGGCGCTATTCAAATGCTCCTCGCTACCGGGTGCGTGCGCATCTTTGCGCCGCTTTCTGGCTCCTCATCCGACTGTCCCGAGACAGAAGTGAAGCGGGATTAAGCATGTGTAATCCGCAGTCCAGTGTTGGATTACCCATTAGGCCCGACTAGACCCAGGCCTAGGGCCCCCAATTATCTGGGGCTCCCAGAAGTAAAAAATAGTATGATTTGTTAAATTGTTCATTAATCATCTGAAATGTTTTCAAATAACGATGATCGTTTCACTTGAATTGTGTGTATATATGTATACGGTATATGATTTAATAAAAAGTGTATTATCCATCTTGAGAAAAAAAACTCTTTATACTTTATTAAATGTACAGGTGCTAAAACAATAAAAATTATTTGAAAAAACTAAAGGGGCCCATAAATCTGAGGGACTTGGTCCTCAATTTACCTTAATCCAGCACTGCCGCAGTCGATTACCGTCTATTACAATATGTTGTTGTTGTGATGGTGTTAATTCATTTTAGGGGCTGGGGACATCTTGATCATCAGCCCATGTAGTTGGGTGTGTGTTGAACTTGTCTGACAACTTGTATTTATGTGATGACTGTAGTACCGTAGTGTAATTCTATGCCAAAGAGGGATGAGGTAGATGCCCGGGGACTTAAAGTAGGCTAAGTTACTATCCCGGCATTTGCTTGGAGGGACTGTGAAAAAATCCGGGGAAAACCACACTCTGGATAGCCACAGTCAGGGCCGGGATTCGAGCCTGTCCTCTCGGCCGTGGTGCACGATTTAAGGAGCACGGCTACGCCGCGGGACATGTTAATGTTGACAGGTACTGCGTTGCTAGGGAAAGTATTTCATTTTTTCTGTCAGCCATATGTTTGATACAATGCCGGATTGGGCTGTGTATGGTTTGGGATTACCTTCCTCCATATTTGGTCCATATTGACAAATTGATCATATAGGCCTATATTGTTAGGCAATACAATACGGTATTTTTTTCCTTTATAACTAGTGGTATATGTTTCGGGGCTCTTCTGCACCCTTCATCAGCTACTTAATCTGCATTCATATCATACATATGAAGAACATTAAGAACAGGCACTTGGAATACACATATTAAAACTACATCTACAAATTCTACTTGAATGTTCAGACACAGAGTATGGTCAGCGAGTAAATTCTTGCAACACTGTACCGGTAGCTGTTGTCAGGTTACCTCAAACATGCACTCATTCCTGTCTGTACAAGATTGTGGTTTGAATACTTGTTGTCTTGTGAACCTGAAGATGTGTCAGATCAAATTGAAGGGAGTAAATGGGGAACCAAAGGAAACCCCAATAATTGTGGCAGGTTGTGTCAGTTAGCTAGAATTTTGAACCAGGGGAGTTACTCCAAACTCGGTGGAGGTGTTCAAAAACCTCATTATATGGCTTCAAACTGCGGCAGAAAGACAGATGTGTCCAGCGCGTTTGAATTTGATCACAGGCACTCAAACCTCAATCTTGTACAGACAGGAATGAGTGCATATTTGAGGTTACCTGCCAACAGCTACTGTGTTCCAAGAATTTATTGGCTGACCATACTCGGTGTCTGAATATTCAACTAGAATTTTTAGATGTAGTTATTTTATTTAGGCTATCACTCGTGATACAAGTATGATTGTCTTCCAAGGTACGGTTATGTAAATCTTCGCTGTAAACCATATTAGGCCTAATCATATTGCGTGAGTTGTTTGGTGACTGTACAGTCCCATCCGAGAACCACAGACTCTTCCACAATATTGGCACACAAGGTCTTGAGCAGCCAATGGATCTTGGGGGTTGATCATTCATGCGCTCTTTTCTGACATTTCTTTTTTCAGCCTGAAGCCTTCTTCTCTCTTGTTCGAAGAGCAAGTGGCCTTGATGGACGTTGCGCAGCCACTCTGATCGGTTGGATGCGACAGCCTCCCAGTTACCTGTATCAATTTGACATTTCTTCAAGTTGGTCTTCAGAACATCTTTGTACTGTAGCGATTTTGTTGCCCTCCCTGTTATCTCTGACCGACATTCAGCTGGCAATATAAGATTTGTTGTGGGAGGCGGGACTCAGGCATGTGAACTACATGTCCTGTCCATCGAAGTTGGTGTTTTATTATGAGAGCCTCTATACTAATAGTGATAGCTTCCTCTAATACACTTGTATTAGTGCGCCGGTCTTGCCATTTAATACCAAGAATTCTCCTAAGGCATCGTTGATGGTATTTTTCTAGAGATAAGAGGTGCCTTCTGTAAGTAACCCAGGTTTCGCAGCCATAAAGCAGAGTGGGAACTACAACAGCTTGATAAACATATAATTTTGTTAAAATGCTAATGTCGTGGTTGTCAAACACGCGAATGAGCAAACGACCAAAGGCTGCACTGGCACATTGGAGGCGGTGTTGAATCTCAGCGTCAATGTTCGCATTTGTTGATAGGTGACTTCCCAAATAGGGAAAATAATCTATATTCTTTAGTTTATGTCCATCAATCATGATAGCAGGAGCAGTATAAATCTAGTTTTTAACATATGCAACTTAGTGTTTTTTTTATACAGTGGAGTTCTATACTCACTTTTTAATGTGTGTATTCCAAGTGCCTGTTTTTAATGTTTTTGATATGTATGATATGTATGCTGATGAAAGGTGCAGATGAGCCCCGAAACATGTACGGTACCACTAGTTATAAAGGGAAAAAAATACCGTATTGATTGATGGACATTTCGTAACAGTTTATACTATGTATCGTTTTAACAACCAATCCAAGAAAACAAACGGGACGAAATCCTTTGGATTTCCACAAGTCAAAGATGTAAGGAGCTCATTGCTCCGAGCTTGTAGGATGGAGGACAAGTTTAATTCAAAGCACGATAAGTTATAATTTCTAAATCTAGACTTGTTGTTATGACATGACAATTCAACATTCTTTAAATTATTTCTCATGAAAGTTGACACATTGAAGTTGATCGAGATGGTACATTTTGGGCAAGCACTCCACTTGAGGTTTATCTGTAAATAGAAACACAGAGCTTAAGCCAAAAAGTGTCTGATTAAACCAATGCAAACAGAAACCGACACCTGTTTCTCGCAGACTGCGTTAGTGAAAGTTGCCAAACATATTCCTGATATCGTGGATGCTTCTGTCGAAGATAAACTAATTTCTTGTTTATTTGTTACGAAATTGTGGAAATGGGCTTAAGTCGTTTTGAACTGCCCGATAAATGTGGTGGTTGTTGTTGTTCCAGTTGAGGGACTTGGACATCATGGCCCCGTCTACTTGGGTGAGTGTGTAATTTTGTCTGATAACCCATGTTGTGATTTTCTGTATTAGTGTGTGTATTTGCAATTTTGGTGAGGATTGGAAAAGAAGCAGCCGTGGCCTTAAGTTAGGAACCATCCCGGCATTCGCCTGGAGCAGCAGTGGGAATCGAATCCACCTCTTCTCAGCTTCGTCACACGAGATTGAGTGGACCACGTTCGAGCCCTCAAACCAGAATTAAATTTAATTTCTTGGCGGAGCCAGGAACCGAATCCGGACCTCTGGGGTGGCAGCCAAGAACGCTAGCCGCTACACCAAGAGGAATGAACCATGAAGGTTTAAAATACATAACAGGATATGTAGCACACAGATTCACCTCGATATCTTGAATCCAGTAATGAAAGCCCAGATTATCTCCAGTTTATTCCAAGGGAAAATCTTGTGTATCCCTCTAATGAACTCACGGTAGTTGCAACAACTATGGACACTGAGTTTAATAAATTTCATGGCAATTTGCTATCATATAAGTTTATATCAATCAATTGACCAGCAAGACATTGAGGAAATTGCCTCATATTAATATTGCATAGGCCTATGAAGTTATTCTCTGTTTAGCTCGAACCTGAACATATAAAAGGTTGCATTACTTAGACAGGAAAATAAGCTTAAGGAATGCACAGATAAAATTAGATCGTAATAGGCCTATGTCTAAATTCACCATTGTGAGAAATGGTGTATTCCGTAAACTGACTCTTAATATTTAAAGACACTGTCACCGACGTGACGTGATCTGCATGAGAGAGAGGAGACGGCATGTGCGCATGGCCTCACCATTGTACTTGCACCATGGTAGGCACTACAAATATGGAACCTTTCTCATTATTTACTAACAAGAATCATCTATCATCGGATCGAGAGAAAAGTAACAGAAAATATTTCAGAAGAACAGTTTGGATTTAGGAAGGGAAGAGGTACACGAGAAGCCATCCTAAGTCTCAGAATAATTATTGAAAAATCCTTGGAAATCGACAAACTTGTTGTAATTGCTTTCATTGATTTAGAGAAAACTTTTGATAGTGTAAATTGGAAGGAGCTGTTTGAAGCCCTAAGAAAACTGAAGATAGACTACAGGGACAGAAGAATACTCTATCAACTTTACAAGAACCAGACAGCAATATTTGTCAAGGAAAGAGTGGAAGCAAGAATTGAGAAGGGAGTAAGACAAGGATGTGGACTATCACCACTGTTATTTAATATCTACATTGAAGAAGCCATTCAAGAACTCTTAGCTACCAACAGTCATGGCATAAAATTTAATGGCAAGCTGTACAGTACCATACGATTTGCAGATGATATAGCCCTGATAACTGAAAATGAGAGTGATATGGAAAATGCTCTGAATCACATAAATGAATTATTGCAAGAGAAGTGTGGTATGGGGATAAATAAAAAGAAATCCAAAGTAATGCCATGCACTAGGGATGGCGACCAAATAGTCAATGTGCTAATGGATGGCGAAAAACTAGCCTAAGTATAGGATTTCAAATATCTGGGGAGCTTTATCACATAAAATGGCATCAAACGATAGAAGTAAATGCTCGAATCGCACAGGTAAAAGAACCCTTCTCAAAAAGGAAGTCTTGACTAACGTCCAAGACTGTTAACTTAGAGTTGCGAAAACACTTCGTGAAAAGTTTTGTATGGAGTATTGCAAGTTATGGCTCTGAAACATGGACTCTGCGACAAGCAGATGTATCATTCGAGATGTGGTGCTGGCGATGACTACTAATGATACCTTGGTCTGATAAAGTCACTAATGAGAATTCTCAAAAGAGCAAAGGAGACATGTACCTTGGTTGAATCCTTAAACAGAAAAAGGAATAGTTTTGTTGGCCATTTAATTCGCCATTCTGACTGGTGCACCACACGCTTCGAAGGGAAGCTAGAAGGAAAGAGGAGTCGAGGAAGACCAAGGATTCAATTTATAGACAGCATTAAAGGCCAACACACTTATTGCCATTTGAAACTACAGGCCAGAGAAAGAAAACGTTTTGGAAGACATGCATGTTAACCACCAGCCTAGCGGTTGAGGAGGAGGAGAAGAAGAGGCGTGATTTTCTGGGTAAAATTGATGACAGCCCCAATCAAGTACCTAAAATTAATACCTACCAAGGAACTACACCACCGAGGCCACCACTTTACCATTGACTTACCGAGGAACTACACCACAGTGGCTGATACTTAATCATTCGCCTACCTAAGTACTATAATCACTTACTTATTTAACTGCCTTATGTAGAAATTATAGCACTTGGCTCAGATATCCCTTAGGAAATCTGACTGTCCACCCACTCCTGGTGGTACCATTCTGGAGGTTAGTTCTTTTTTCTTTGGATTCTTCTGAGGCCCTCAGTTTTGGTATTGTGGTGTGAGAGTTTCTGACAGTATTTAAGCTGGTTTCAGGCAGTCCAGTGATATGTTCACCAATTTTCCTTTTATACTTGCAGAAAAATCTGTATCATGCCTATTCACAACCCTATATGGTCCATCATAACACCGTTCAAGGGCATTTTTAATTCTATCCACGCTTACAAACACATGTGTGCAGGTCACAAGATCTTTCGCATTAGAAACAGATGGTGTTCGTAATTGGTTATTAGTTTCGAGTGGCTTAACAAACTGCATTTGTTCTTGTAGTCTGGAGGCAAAAGTCTGTGAATCACCAGTGGTAGTCTGTTCCTGAGAAAATGCAACTGGTAGTCGTATGGGCTTCCCATATACTACAGGGTGCCAGGAAGTTTCCTTTGCAGTAGCTACGTGCAGCTGCGAGAGGTAGCGTCATCAGTTTAGTTGGTAGCACGGCGTCCTTAATAAGGTGAGGGCCACATGTGTGGGCTGTCAAAATCGTCAGTGTGTATAGTTGGATTATTGGAAGAGTGCAACAGTATGTTATGAATGGCTGTGGTGAGTATAAAGTTTACTTTGTGAGGTTTGAACCCATTTTTCAGTGTTGCCTACGTAAACAAAAGTTTGGTGCTTTTCAGTCGGTCAACACGAATGTACCCAAAAAGAGCTGGGTTGAGCCCTAATCCTGAAATAAATTACATGAGATTAATAAATACACTAGGATGACCAGTTTCGATCGTCAGGGGATCATCATCAGATCCATTAAACTTAGGCTATAACATCTATGTTTGAGAATACAGGTGAAAAATATTTACAATATGTACAAGTTTCGTCCAGTTAACACCCGGGTTAGTCGACTAAAACTGGTGCCAGAGTGAACATGGAACTGCTCAAAGTTCGAGTAAGGAAGACAAACCAGATAAGTATCAGCCTGTATTATTACAGTTTAACCATATAATCACCCCAAACAGACACACTGCAGATTTTATCACCATTTTAGCATTTCATCTAACATTAGATATACTACAATAGCATACACCGACAGTTGCATTACCAATACTGCAACTAAATAACTGTACATATTGTAAATATTTTTCACCTGTATTCTCAAACATAGATGTTATAGCCTAAGTGTAATGGATCTGATGATGATCGCTTGACAATCAAAGTACACATTTCAAGGTCTGGTGTAATCTCTCAATCTTTCAGTTACATTGAGGATGATATGGTGTAGTGTGCCGTATTTCAATCCCACATATTTTTGCAATGCTTTTAAATACCGCAATTCATATTTAAACTGTGCTCCTTGGAGTGCCAAATCGAACAATCCAATGTTAATAAAAAAAGCCTTAGCTACTGTGTCAGCTATTGTATTCGGTAATAGAACTACAGGGCGCCAGGGCATGTTCTACGCAGTGGCTATGTGCATCTGCGAGTGGTTGCATCATGAGTTTAGTTAGCAGCACCGTGTCCTTGATAGGGTGAAGGCCACATGTCGAATTCGTCAGTGTGTATTGCAATACGCCAGCATGTGTGTCATCAGCACTTCTAGCACCAGGTATGAATGGCTGTGTGAGTATAAAGTTTACTGTTTATTTGTTATGATACAAGCGATAGCCGTGCTGCCAACATAACTGGTGACGTAATCTCTCGCAGCAGCTTGTGGGCACTGCGGAGAACATTCCCGGGCGCACTGTATTTCCATCCAAGAATTGAACCGTCCGATGCAGGTTTAACAATACGTCATGCCATTTGAAGGTGGTAGGGGACCAATAAGGTCCATGTGAACAACGTCGAATCATTCATCAGGTTCATCATATTTGCCTATAGGAGTTCTTGTGTGATGTCCGATTTTGTTTCTTTGTCAGTTGATGCAGGATCTTACCCATTCAGTCACATTTCATGTCTGGTCAGATGCACTTTCTTTTCTTTCTCCGTCAGGGTCTTCTGAGGACCACGCACCTGTTTCAATGTTTAGTCCTTTGTTGACTTGTTCTTTCTTCTTCCTCTAGAGCACCTTTATCTTTCCGCTGTGTGTCTTCTTTCTCTCTTCCGACCATTTGGATCCTGTTTTCTTATATTGCCTTCCTTGGAGTCCTGCCATTCCCAATATCTTCTTTTTGAAAATTTCTCTCTCTAGTGCACCTTTTCTGTTACACTGTTTCTTTCTAAATCTTTCTTTACTTCTTGAAATCAGGCTGTTGTCGATTTTTTTTTTCGAAAGATATTTATAAATCTATATAAATGTCCGAAAAATAACAATCGCCTCATCTTTATTGTGCTTGCCACGGTGGGTGAGTGGTTAACGTGTCGGTCTACTAACCCCAAGCTTGCAGGTTCGCCCCTGGCCGTGGTAAGTGATTTCTGAAAGACGACAAAAATCACGACATGGATGTTATACGTTGTGGCATGTTTAAGAACCCATTTGAATTCAGTAGGTCGTGTTCAATGGCAAAATTAATCTCGGGATTTTCCACCAACACAAAGTTCCTCCATTCTCTAGTATAAAAGAGCATCCAGCGTTTAGAAAAGACTGTGGAGCCTTATGGCGACAGTGTTGCTAGCTCTAGGCAGAGGTACGTGGCCGACGAGAAAGACAGGCCATGGCGCGGATCTGTGACGTCAGAGGAGTGGTGTCGCTCGCTCGCCTCGCCGCATTGATTGCACCAAGGTATTCTCATCTATAGAAGCCTACCAATAGCCGAGTAATTTGTTAGTGTGAATTTAAGGATACTCAAAAATAAAGTTAAAAGCTGTGGAAGAAATCCACCCCTATCACTAGCTCAAAACCTTAGAGCAGTAGAATATTAAGCAGTGTAATACAAACGTTGAATGGATGTTCCAGTTTATGCAGATATACAAAACTGTACATATTATCCTCTTATCTTCGTTCATCAATAAGTTGTTTCCATACCAGTTTACATGTAAGTTTAACTTTAAAAGCAGCTGGAATTAAAAAAAAAAAAGAAGAAACAACCAAGCATTGCATTAGGAGAAAGTATCCAGTGCTTCATTTATTGCAAGGGAAGGGTCATTCATGCCCCAAAATAATAAAAATGAATATAAGAAATTTGAGCCAACACTCGTGGTTTTTAGCATTTTGCTTTTTTGAGTAGGCCTACCATAAGACAATCATTTTCAACAACAAAAATTTAATGCATAGGACTACTTCAGATACATATATGAATTGCTGAGATTATACTTACCTCCTTTAGCAGAGAGCCTTTTATCTGACACCAATCCCCTACAGTGCCAGGTTTACTTCTTGTGGCAACTACTATCATGATGGACATGTTTAACGGTTCTCTCCCGTTCCCAGTTAGGCTTAGGTCAAATTTATGGTTTTATGGGCTCAAGATTTTTATAACGAAGTATATTACTACAAGTGAAGGACCTTGGAAACTTATTCATTGTGAGTTAATTCAGTGGATTGAAATGTCGTGGATATCAGCCCCATGCACTTATGTGTGTACTGTACTTGTATTAGAAAAGGATGTGGTAGTCGTTTTCAGTTAGCTTTTATTTACAGTTGAGTTGGGAAGACACTTCCAGGATGCAAGGAGTGGGATTCAAATCATTCTGTCAAGAGCCTTTGTGCGAAGCTTTGAAGAATAAATCCTATATCAGGTTTCAAATAATCCTTCGCAAAGCAGGTCACCTGGACAAGAAGCCACTTTACTTACCCCTACTCCATTTAGGTGGAACTGTTCCATTTATTAAAATTAAAGAAAGACCATACTTGACATTGTAATTTGGATCTATGCTGGCTACACGGACATGGTATCTCCCTCCCAATAAGATGTCCAAGATCTCCACCAAACGTCAAACGAGACCCTTCAAATTATTCAAATGAAAGCATTCCTCAACTTTTAATTATTTTTTCTTATTTTTTGTTTCACCCTGGTGGTCTGGGGATGAAGAATTTTATAACATACCCAGTCCCCCCCTACCCCTTCTTCCCATAAAATATCGTATACTCCTCACCACATCCATTCCCCCTGAAAAAGAACATGGGCATCCTTGCAGGCCACATGGAAAATAAGCAGTTAACAGTACTACACACTGGGTAAATCGGTTTGAAATGGGTAAATCTAGAGCTTTAACAGAGAATTCTGGATGTGGTGATTGGTAGGGCCCTGGAGTACAAAACTATACTTGTATCTTCAAGAACACTAGCAAATTGCAAGTAATCTTCATCCAATGACACAGTAATGTTTACGCTTAATTATAATAAGCACACACAAAATGTATTACAGACATTATTTTATTTAGGACATTGGTTATAAATATAAGCATCTCAAGCACATTAACACATTGTCTGGAAGAATCTTAGAATGTAGAAAATGAAGTTTGCAGGTTTCACCAAGTAGACTATAAAGGTGATATCTTGCTGATCTTGGATATATTACTGGCGATTATTAGGATCTAATATCCTCCAGCTATTAATATTCTCAAAAAATCCTGCACTGCACATAGGGCCTACAGCCATTATACCCTGCTGATGATTCATGATCTCTTCAGGATTTTAAATTTTTCTGACACCATTTCCCAATCTCACTGGAGCTTAGTGGGTTACAAATTCATCGTTACAAAGATGCATGAACACAATTTGAGGACTGGACATGTCTAACTTGCTTCCAGCTGCCTTGCTACTGTTTCCTTATGCAGTACAAAATCACTATCAATTACATTGGTATCTTGCAGCCTTGGCAACGATAGAGTCTTCTATTAACTCTTGTACTATTTTCATCTCTAATTTATCTCAACAAAACAAGCCTGCCAACTTGTGTCAATAGCTTTAATGTGGACATGGAATGGAATTTACACTTACAAAATTCCCCTAGACACAAAATGGCATCATCCATGACAACGTGGACAACACTTAGGGTTTAAACGCTGCATACATGTTAAATTCTATGTGTTATACTCTGATTTACAAAAGATGAACGGTGCAAGCTGCCATCCGCTTGAATGGTGAGGTGAGGAGTGGAGACAAGAGGGGTAACGGTGTCCATAGCAACAGCGAGCAGTGTTGCAATGAATGCCGACACAGCAGTGAGCACATGGTTTGACGCAGTGTTCTACTGTGAACTAACTCGTCACTGCCATTAGTAATATCCCGAGTATATATTGAAGTGCATTTGCTTATTCTTTCATAGGCTACAGTAAGCGTTATCGTTCTGTTTTTGTTGGAAGCGTGTGTATATACAGATTTTGAGTTTATTTCTTTTATTTGCATCATCGTGTCTATTTTCGTTGTGTAAAAATGGCATCGGTACATGCTCGCGGAAGGCCCAGGATCCATTCTCTGCGACAGAACAACTTCAGGCCGTAGTGTGACTCTCCATAGCCAAGTAAAGGAGATGGTATGTGCGGTGAGGAATTTTATGGAGGAAGAAGAGGAAAATATGCGCTTACGGGAGGAACCTCTGATTCCATTTGTTCAGGTGCGGAAAAGAACTGCCAAGACTCTTGGTGTGAGTGAAATCACTGCATACCGAGTGACGGAAGGGAAGTTCCTGTCTGATGATGCTGGCCCGTCTAAACTATCAACTCCAGGGAAGAAGAGGCATAGAGACGGGGTGGTCACTAATTTAGATGGCTTTCAACAAGATGCTGTTAGACGGCATATTTATAGCTATTATTTTAGGAAAGAAATTCCAACATGTCGCAAACTTCTTGTTTTTGCTCAGAGAGGCACAATTATTTCAAGGAAGCCTTTCTTCACTGAAAGTGTTGCACGATCTGGGATTTAAATATAAGAAAATTAATGGGGGGAAGGTGATCATGGAGAGGCCAGATATTGTGGCTTTGAGGTGTCAGTTCCTACATGAAATGGGGAGACCCTACTGAGTTGTAGGCCAAAAATTACAAACAAAAAACCAAAATCTGGTTTCATGTCCTAGAAGTTACCTATCACTTGGGGCACTTAAATATACATTTGTTTTTTAAGTACGGCCATTTTTAAATACCTTACGGAGTCTTTTAAAGAACACGTGCTTAGGTCTTGAAATGGGCAACGCCTACTTCCTAGAACCAAAAACCCCTCAATTTTGTTGTAATTTCATACTCTTGGCCAATATTATCATGCCAATCATCTGAATACAAGCTTATGGTGCCATCTGTTGGTAAATTTATCAGTTATGAGTAGCCTAGGCAATGTTTGTCAAGTGTGAAACTTTTCTTAGAGCATTATTCTTACTTTTCTTACCGTACATGTTATTTTCTTATCCCATATAATTTTTAACTGTATGGCATTCACTAAAAGAATATCATTACTATACACATGCACATATTTAACATCGAACAGAAGTATTTTGGTTTGTAGTAAAGTATAGGCCATTTTGGATACATGGTGGAACCATGCGTCTTTGTTTATTTTGATGGTCAGTGGCTTTAGTGAAGTTTATTCGCAAGAATTATATTTTTATTGGTTTACTGTGAGTGGTGGAACTTGTGTAAGTTAATGGTATTTTAGAGATTTGTGTGCAGTTTATTAGATGTATTCTGTATCTAGTCGATGGCGTAAACCGAAAGTCCGTGAAACAAAGAAATGGAATAGTGCTATTTAGAATGTTGACAAACAGTGGGGTGATATTACATGTGAAGTTAAGTAATGCAAGTTCAACAGCTGCAACTACTTCTTCTGCCAGTGTCAGAAAACTGGAATAGGCCTATTTTAGTGAGGAGAATACTGTTTGACCTAGTGTTAATGACAAGCACATTCTCATTCATATATGGGTGCCCTCCAAAATTTGTTTACAGACCTGTGTGGTGAATGTGGCAGTAAATCTTCGTGTCAACATCAGGGAGAAAGATGGGTTTAGTAATAAGTTACCTCTGAAGTGTGGGAAAAGTGATTTGTAAACTCAGGGAAGTCTTGATGCAGGAAATTCCACTAAAATACTGTATTTTTTAATAAAGTTAGCTTTTTCTCAATACCATATTTTTCAGCATTTTAAATGTTCCAGTTGCCTGCGTTTTGATCCCATTACCTTCAAACTTGGTTTTCACATACAACTTTGTGGTCTTAATAATGTGTGGAATTCATTTGGAAAAATATTAATAACTTTCAGAAATATTTAGGTTCAAATTTGAAAAAAATGACATATTTTAACAGAACAACAGGTCATTCTAAAAAAAACCATTTTAATAATAAACCATTTGCACTGATTTTAAAAGTAATACCAATTTTTATTTGTAGACCATTGATGATCATTCCATACAAGTTTTAGATTGATAACTTTAAATTTGATGTACCTGGGACATTTTCAAAATTTGCATATTTATTACATAAAATGTTATAATTTCTAAATGACTGAACCAAATAGCTCCAAAGTTTAGAATTCCCTTAATTATGCTCACTTTAAAGAACCTACAAAATTTGGTGAAAATTGGGTGAAAATAGGCTACTGGAAAATTCAAAACTTAAGTTAATAGGGCAAAAATGTTATGGATATTGTGTGGTTAGGTGAAATGTGGGTCAATGCTGGTCACACAGTGTCTAAGGGTTGGAGTGACAACTCAGTTCAGGGGACAAGGAAGGGCCGTCAGGCAGAGGGGGTCGATTTATTATTCTACATGCCGGGCAATCACACGGCTTTGTTAATAATACACTTTTGCTCTTTAGGTCGAAAAGAACTGGTGATTTCCATGAAGACATGGACTACAACTAGTTTTTAAAATGGTTCCAGGAACAATTGTTACCCAACATCCCTGAACACAGTGTTATTGTAATGGACAATGCTTCGTACCACATAGTACAGATAGAATAAGCTCCAACAACTTCAAGTACGAAGCCGCGAATGTTGGAATGGCTCGACCGCCATCATGTAGCCTACCATGCGACATCTCTCGGACAAAAGGAATCCTTCTCGGTAGTGCTGAATGAACATAGAACGAGCGATAACACTCTATATAATACATGAATTAGCCAAAATACCTTATAAAAGGATGAGAAATAAATCAGGAAGCAATGTTTTAATAGATGTTTCCTCCTCCGCCGTCTGTGACCCACCCAGCCATTCCAAATATAGCGAAAATTACAGCAGTGAGCGGCATTGTTCAAATCAATCATCAAAAAAAGTACCATAACAGTACTGCCAACCTCGCCCTTACGGTACTATGTGAAACAAAAAAGTGCCCAATTCAGTCTCTAGTGGGCATCATTTGTTCGCAACACTCAGTTCACGACTCTAATTATGCTAGTGTGTGCAATATTTCGCATCTCTGTACGGCTGAAATGAGTGTTTTTTGTTATCTGCTCAGTAATAACTATGCAGTATATCGCTCTCCTGTAATATGTATGTCTATTTTTTTCCGCACAACTGTGGTTTTGACAAAGGTTACAGCCTAACGTGCCCAGATCAATGGTTTTGTGTCAACCATGCCCCGCTAGCAGCGCGCGGCCAAGGCTGCACCTACACCTGACCATTCTTACCTTCACTTTGTCCAATCCATTGGTTTTTGACAATGGTTACAGCCTAACGCACCCAGATCAATGAGTTTTGGCAATGGCTACTGCCTAACGTGTCCCGATGATTCTTTTTTTATCAACAGTGATTTTGCATCCCACTTCTTTTTATCAACAGTGATTTTGTATCTCACATGTGTGCCTCGATGCGTGCTGCTAGAGTGAGCCTTGATGACGGTTAAAAGAGATCAAGTGCTATCGAAGCATGGCAGCTGTTTTTAAAATAGCAAAAAATAAAAACACATATTTACGTACTTTAGCACATATATGAGGTTCAGTAGTAAGTTTTAATTAGGGTTCCTAATTTCAATACGTAATATCGCCCAAAAAATGAAACAAGGACACAAGGAATGTAAAAGTACATTCATGTCTGCTACAAGTGTATAAGCCGCGTTCCACTTTCATTCAGAATTAATATCCTTCTCAACCTTATACAGCAGCGCAAGCCTAAATCCATGTAGGCTACCACGTGGATGAACTGGCGAGAAAGCATGGCCATGAGATCATCACGCTGCCCCATATCATTGCCACTTCAATCCTATAGAAATTATATGGGGTCAAGTGAAGGGTTATCTAGCACGGCATAATAAGAATTTCACACTCCGTGAGGTTGAGAAGCTTACCGTTTAGGCTATTAGGGAAGTGACTTCATAAAACTGGAAGCGTTTTGTGTTAATAGTGCAACGAGAACTGGATGAGGCTACGAAACGTGAATGTATACTCGATGATGGGGTAGATTGGTTCATCGTTTCCCTGGAAAGCAATTCCAGATCCAATTCAGACACAAGTGACGAAGAGGGGGCTATGAAAGGAATAGACCCATAATTAAGTTAGTAGCAGCTAGAGCGATTAGGCAACTAAAAATTCCCCTAAACTCGCGTGCATCGCAATGTTTAATTGACCCTTCACACGAATATGGCTGACACACCACAGATCCCAGTATTTGTGTCTTCCTGGAAGCTTCTTGGAATGTTATGAGTCATGATCTGCCTCAGTGGCAACGCAGCATTTCCTCACGTGTTAGCTTTGACAGCTGCCAGCGCTCATTATTGGTACCGGCAATACAGAGTATTCTTTGCGTACAAACACAAACCTAACCCCAGACCTCCTTGCTTGTACTACTAACAATAATTTTGGTCCAGATAGTCGCCTAACCAAGTAGCGACCAATGGCTTTGTCTCGCCATGGCTTTAGAAGAGTACAGTTCAACTTTTCCATTAAAATGAACTACGGTAAAAGTAATTTATGAACATTCATGATCTTTCAAGAAATTATTCTTCTTTAGACTGAGATAGGCTACTCAATACTCCCAATAAAGTCAAAAGTACTCAAATCAAACTTACCAAGCAACTTTTGAAGATTTGATGGATGAGGCAGATAAATATGACCACTCCGATGTAACTTTTTGTACACTGATGACAAGTGAACATATTATATGGAAGCTGCCAAGAGTAACGTGTCTCCACTGTACCTACGATTGTTTGCCTAACATCTAAAAAATTAACTTGCTCTATTAAAGACTATAATGGTGTGCAATCATCACTCGAAAAACTTCTCTGTAGGATGTTCACAGGAGCATTCACTGCTGACAACTTTCTTCCATTTTCATCGCACTCAGAATTTTCAATGAAATGAAGTAGGCTAGTTCATCAAATGAATTTTTATCAGTAATGCAAAGAAAGTTTTGTGGAACTTGATGTTTGGGAATCTGCAACCCATTGACAGCCAGCTCAATGCTGAGGTTATTTAGAATACACACAGAACCTGTAATTATGGGCACTGCATCACTCAAATTCTTCAAGCACTTCACCAACTTGTCTTCTGTCTTGATATGTGTCCATTCCTGCTTAAATTTATTCCTGTTGGAGGAGAAGTGTTCAGATATATCCGATAGACTGTGCACAGAATTCTCTTCTTCGTAGTGGCTGAAGTCTTCCAAGCTCGCTTCTATGGCTTTATCCGAGATTTTCTACCTCTGCATCACACAGTCTTCTAGAAGAAGGCCCAGGAGTGGATAGCTATCCTGGCAAATTCGAAAATATTGAAGATACTGCATCAGGTTTCAACTTCGGATAACTCCTAGCAAATGTCTTTATTTCCCCATCAACTTGCTCTGTCCTGATAACAGAGCTATCAGGAAAATGTTTTATACAAATTATAGGCTTGCTCACTTTAGAGAAGTCAGTGGGAATTTTTCTAGGCCATATATTTCCTAATTTTTCGTCCTTTGGGAGAGAAAATGTAGAAACATTTTCATGCTGAGATCTGTAATTGTTCTTACAGCCAGCCACATTACAGCATCTCGGCATTTTGATTTCCTGTAAAGAGACACATTCATTAAATATCTAACTTTAACTCAGATAATTAACTTAGCATGCATTCTAATAGTCCTTAACATCCACAATATTAGGCTAACGAAGTTCGTACATAACCTGCACCACACGTGCGTTTGATTAACCTGTATCATTAATGAGAAATAAAGTGTTAACACTTACCCTGTAGGCTACGTGATTATTGCAGCTACATGATGCACCACAACACAAGTTGGATGTAAAGTTGGACATTACACTTTATAAAACACTAACTATTCTCACACTGCTATTCACAAGAAATTCACAAGTCGACTCAACCAGGGTCACTACATCGCCTACGTCACAGACAAGATGGCTGTTCGCACTGGGGCCAGTATCTTTCGTCGGCCACGGCAGAGGTAGCACTGACGTCATACGTTATGTTCACCCGCTTCGAGTACTGCGCTTTCATAAGTTAGCGAGACAACCACAACCCCAGCAGCTACCTGAAATAGAACACGCACTGGAAGGAGCAGTTTTGCAGGTGTTAACGGATTGGACCAGTATTAAGGATACTGTATGCGAAGAGAACCAATAACGACATTCATCTCGTTGTGATATGACGCATTACTGATTGACAGATGTCGAGAGCACAACCCTTCCTTCCTTCTCGGATGTATGCAGACGATGTTAACAATTTTTGTCAGCAATACTGTTGATCATCACCTCTTTAGTTAATAGTTAGGCTGTAATTTAGTTTCTTTCAATTTTATTCTTGTTGTTTTGTTTAGATTAATATTTGTAATATTGTAGTGAGTTAGCCGTTCGGTTAGGGGCGCGCAGCTGTGAGCTTGCATTCGGGAGATAGTGGGTTGGAACCCAACTGTCGGCAGCCATGATTCGATCGAACAGAAAATAAAACAGACACACAACAGTAACACCAATGACGGATAGTGCTTCAGAACTCATGTTGTCGGCGAAACTGAGCACGTGCTCTACTCCGGGCGAGCATGCAGCACAGGACGAGGCTCTTCTTTTCAGCGTTCTAACCTCGAAAATTTTTAAATTACTAAGACGTAATATAAGCGATACTTGTACGCAATAACAAAGGTAGTCAGTTGCAGATAATTGTTGGAAGCTATTATGACGAAAAATATATATGTTCAGAGTTCCTTCATGATAAAAGGTGAGACAACAAAACCAGAGTAGGGGGGATTTCCGTTAAAAGTAAAAGCCCATAAGACCCACAGTCTTTTCTAAACGCTGGATGCTCTAAAGGAACGACGAAAATCGACATGCAAGCTGCCCTCTGGGGTCAATTAACAAAGCTTGCAACCTTCACCCAAGGCCATACGATATTATTATTATTATTATTTTTATTATCTTTATTGTCTCCGTTATGTTTTCAATGTTCCGATATACTTTGAAGAAATTAGTTTCACTGTAGATTTTATTCTAGTATGAGCTAAGTTATGCATCTGTTGAAATATTTGAAATCTATGTGCTCTAAGAATGATAGGCCTGATTTGAGTTGTAGATGTATCGCACCAAATGGTTCTACCAGATGAAAGTGAATTTTTTTTCAACTGGAGAGATTTTCTTCCTTCGTGAAGTTGGTTTAGTTCTCCATTTCCAACTTGATCTTCAGCAATAACATCATAATTAATTGTAGCAACTTCTTCCATTCTTGACAGCTTATCTGCAACGACATTGTCTTCCCGTTGATATGACGAATATCAGTCGAATACTGAGAAATATACTGAAGGTGGTGCTATTGTCGTGGAGATGCTTTCTCGTTCTACTGTAGAAAAGCAAATGCGAGAGGCTTATGATCAGTGAATATAATAAAATTTCCTCCTTCCAGCAGATGCTTGAATTTCTTTATTGCTAAATAAATTGCAAGAAGTTCTCTGTCATAATAGGCCCTCTCAGTCTTGTTGAGATTTTTAGGGAAGAAAGCAATTGGTTTCTACAGGCCATTTTCAAACTATTGCAGTACTGATCAAACAGCAGTGTCCAAAGCATCTGTACATAGAGCCATTGGAAGTTCAGGTTTAGGATATCTGAGGAGAGGAGTATTTGCTAAATTGTGTTTGCATTTCTCGAACATCATTTTTCGTTCTTCTGTCCAAGGAATAGGTCTGTTGCCCTTTTTCTGGCTTCCCTAAGGAACTCGTGGAGAATAGATTGTGTCTGAGCAGCATCCTTCATGTATGAGCGGTAGAAATGTATTATTCCAAGGATGGTTCAAAGCTCATGGATCTTCTTAGGAAGTTTATAATCCAGAATTGCTTGGACATTTTCAGGTGCAGGTTTGGAACCTTCAGAAGTAATCCAATAACCCAGGAATTCTAACTCTTCCACACCATATATGGATTTCAAACACAGATTCCGAGAGTCCATAATTTGACATCGTCTTCAACAAAACATGTAAATGCACCGAGTGCTCTACCTGTGATACTGGTGCAACAAGAATATCATCTAAATATGGGAACACAAAATTGAGTCCAAAACATACTTCATTAATGAAGCTCTGGAATGTGGATGGTGCATTTCTAAGACCAAAACTCATGACATTAAATTGAAAATGGCCAAGGAGCGTTATGATGGCGGTTCTGGGTTTATCTTCCTCAGCAATAGGAATTTGATAATATGCTTTGAAAAGATCAATCTTTGAAAAAATCTTCTTATTCGGCAAAATGTAATGTTTGTTCATTTAATCCTCTATAATCTCCACAGGGTCGAATTGTGCCATCTTTTCTGTTAACCCTGTAGAGTGGACTAGCCCTTGGTATCTCGTAGGGTCGCACTTATTTCCAAATCGGGAGTGAAAATAACAGTACTTCCCGTTTGGATCAAAGCGTTTTCGAAAATTATGCCTGCTCCTGCTTCTAGGCCTGAAAGAACGACTGTGATGACACAATCTCGATTGGTTTTTAGTCGTTAGCGCTGCTATTTGACATTCCAGAGCTGAAATTTTATTCAGAAGATCACTCAGTGTAGTATCTTGGGAATGCTCTCGCGATTGATTAACAGGATACAATTCGCGCTGAAGGTTCATCTCCACAATTTTATCGGCTATTAGAGCTAGTTCATCCCATTGAACTGTAGGTACCCTCTACTGGAACAACTCCTCCCATGGTAACTCTCGTTGAAAACTGCTTCCTTGGTCATCGCCTCGTCATGTCTGGTATTGTACGGCACTCGTGACATGTTACTCAGGAGTCAGCTGATGTGTCATGGTTCTTTTCATTTCTTTCATATATTTGATCGTACGCCGATTATGTTATAAAATCAAGATGCCCATTTCTTGTGTATCATTCGGATGCTCTAATAGGCAAGAGAAAAAAATCACAAAAGCTTCATTTCCACAGGTAAGCACTGTATCTGAGCAACATTATAAATATGGTATATTCCAATGATACGGTCTACCTTATTATCGAATTAAGATTTGTAATTACTTATTGTGCGCAGGGCCGGATTTAACAGTATGCCGCCCATAGGCTAAAGTCCATTTACCACCCCCTTTATAGTTCATATTTGCACAATACATTTGTTTTATACAACAAAAGGATAGAGTTCATTGGCGTTTTCATCTTTTTTAACATGAAATTCATTTAGTTTAAGATAGACCTACAACTAAAACTTGAATGGCTTACATAATAAATGTTATAATAAATTAGTTATCTACTTGTTTTTTTTCCTTACTTCTTTTAAGATTCGTTAAAAAATTAAATGGGTTTCGAACATGATTAATTAGTTTGATCTTGGAGATCAGTGATCACTATTTTGCACATATTTTTATATTTTAATGCTGATGACTGTCTTTTGCGTAATAATTATTGAAGAACTATGTTCAGTTTGAATTAAGTTGTCCTACATGGTGAAATAAAATTACACAAAATGTAGTTAATTACTGGTTTAATTGTTGAAAAATATACAAACTTCTCTAAAACAACTCTCCCCACATAGGCCTAATCTTGATATGCAAATTTATATAGCATTCTTACGAGATTTCTTAATGGCAAACTCGTTAATAATGTCCTCATATGAAAGTGTTTTTGTTGTATTTGCCTCAGGTGAATAATTGTCCCGATCTTCAAGAAAGGTAGTAGGACAGAATGCAGAAACTATTGGGGAATAACACTGATGAGTCATTGTGCAAAGATGTTTGAGAAAGTTTTGGAAAGGAGAATTAGGACAAGGATAGAAGGAGGGATGAGGGAAGAACAACATGGCTTCAGAGCAGGAAGGTCCACAGTGGATTTGATTTTTGCTGTAAAGCAGTTACAAGAACAGCACTATGAGTATGGGACAGATCTACTGATGGCCTTCCTGGACATTGAGAAAGCTTATGACAGTGTATGCAGAAACTAAGTATGGAAGTCCCTGGAGGATAGAGGAGTAGAAAAATGGACTATAAGGAGGATAAAGGAGATGTACAAGGGAAGCGTGAGCTGTGTGAAAGTGGGAGGAGAGAGATCGGACTGGTTGGAACAGAGAAACGGCCTGAAACAAGGAAGTGCACTGTCACCGTTACTTTTCATTGTGGTGATGGATGACATAATGCCCCGAGTGGCACAAGTAATTGGGGAAGGAAAGATGAAAGCAGTGGTGTTTGCAGATGATTTGATGATTTGGGGAAACAAGGAGGAGGAGGTACAGGAACAGTTGGACGTGTGGGAAGGAATAATACAAGGGTATGGGACGAAATTTAGCATAAATAAGAGTGAGATGGTGATCACAACAAGGAAGAACGAAAGAACCACAACAGGAATAACATTTGGTGTGGAACAGCTGAAGAAAGTGGAGAGTTTCAAGTATCTGGGAAGCCTGATATAAGATAATGGAAGTAACGATAGAGAAATAAATGAGCGGGGGAGACAGGCAGAAGCATTCCGGAGGAGTGTGAGAAGCATGTTATGGAGCAAGGATGTCCCTCAGAACAGCAAAAAGATCATATATCGGACGTACTATGTCCCTATCCTGACGTATGCCTCGGAGACCTGGGTTATGAAAGGAAGGGAGAAGAACAAAATACAGGCCAGTGAGATGAGGTTCTTGAGAAGCAGTATTGTAGCTACAAAGAGGGACAGAATAAGAAATGAGAGGACCAGAGAATTAATGAAGAAGGAACCATTACAAGATGGTATAGAGAAATCTAGACTTAAATGGTATGGACATGTAAAACGAATGGAGGAGAAGAGGATACCCAGGAGGATACACGAGACGAAGTGGGAAGGAAAGAGACCAAGGGGAAGACCGAGAGACAGGTGGCTGAAGGGGGTGGAAGAAAGCGTGAAGAAGAGAGGAGAAGACTGGACAAGGGTGGAGGCTGAGAGATGGTGGTAAGACAGAATACGTCGGAGAGGCTTGTGTTCCAAACAGACCCGGCCAGTGGCTGGAAACTGTGCAAGATGATGATGACAAATTAATGAGTGTTTAACCGTATTTCAGAAATACCAGTTCGCAGAAAGTTCTTAACTCTTCTAACGCAGGAAAAACTGTATAAGGACTAAACATATTTTTAAGTAACTTGTATTCTTAAATTCGTACGGGAAATATTATAACATCTGAAATACTTCATTTTAGCTTTTGAATGAATTGCCAAACTGCCGCCCCTGAAAATTTGCCGCTCTAGGCTGCAGCCTACTTAGCCTATTTAGAAATACAGCCCTGATTGTGGGTTTATGGATACCGTACGTTGTTTTACATCAAATTTAGACATAATAGGCCTAAATAGTATATGACAAATACACATAGGCCCTATTATTAATTTACTTGAGTGTGATATTGCCGAAAAGTATTCCTTATTGACAGAGCTACAGTTTTACAAGAACATGTAATTTTCTTAAAATTATTAGAATACAATTTTTGACTAAACTATCGAGGAAAAATAAACATTTTGGTTCTCTAGGAAGGACACCACCGTCCGGGAGTCCTTATGGGCTGACCGCTAATGGTTGTTTTACAATTCAAGTATATTTTTTATTAAACTACAGGTTAAGAAATTTGGCTTCCCCCTGCTCTTGCATATACCCTCCACCACCAGCCCTGTCCAAAACAGGTACCGGTATGCATATTCATCTTTGCCTTTCTGACGACTGGTTTAAAGGTACGGTATGCCACATGTTGGGCTGAGAATGCCGGTTTTTTCTTTGTTCACCTCCTTTATAACGTGGTAGATATTTATTTCTTACCGTGTACAACTCGCTATGCTTCTGTGCACATAAATAATTATTCTGCTTCCCCCTGCTCACATACATTCCACGCACCTGCAAACCTGTCCCAAACAGATATGCATAGTCTTTTTTAACTTTCATAGGTTTTTGGCTGAATTAGAATTGTAATCTGTTCTGGTAAATGTTGAATATTTGGTTGTTTTGTAAATTAGCATTTTTTTTTCTTATTTACACATTAAGAATGACCCTATTTCACCTGCTCACACATGATACCCCTCCCTCCACCGTTCTCTTTAATATTTCATTTTGTAGGCTCTAAGTGTCAACCTTCTTTGAAGAATATTGAACATGTGGTTGTTTTGTAAATGAAGTATGTATTTTTGTTCAATAAACATCTCTTTAATTGTTTAGTTGTAGTCTTATGTATATGCTGCCATTGAGTTGATAATAAAAATGTTGAACACCAATTCCCATATTTTTTATCTTTATTCTTTGCAAATTCCCATCTAACATACTTTTTTTGTAAATGTTTTTTTAATGTACGTATGGCTTGTATTTTTCTCCAGTATAGTTGTTGTGTACGCTGCCTTTGATCTAAGGATAGAATTATAAACATTCAGACTGCAATATATTTTATATTGGCATATATTCCTAGCAATTTTCAGTGTCAAATTACAGTGATATTTTGAAAGATGTATTTCAGCGTACGTTCCATTTAGTTTACCGTTCGCCTATATGTTCTTACTCGTATCTCGCCGTTCGTACGTACATCATCCTTGGGTACATATAGGCATACATCAAACTAGCCTCCTTGCCATATGTACACTACCAGGCGTAACTAGTCGCACCAAAAACCGCACTTTATTCCCATACAGTTAGCATTCCAGTTTTGCCTCGAGTTTATCCAAGGCCTCATCATTCACTATTAGAATTCCTTTGACGGAGTCCAGAAATTTCTCCAGCCACAGGGTCCTTAACACATTATTAGAGATGTCCGTGCCAGCTAGTGTTTGCATTTTACACAAAAGTTGGCTGGGTTTCCGATCACCAAGTACGATTCTGGTGACTAGACGCTTTATTCGTTTATCCTCGCTCTCTAATGATCGAGAACAAATGGTCTTTAGCGAGCGTATATTTATTATTTACGTCAATGCCCACTATGTCCCAAATATTTTCAACATACTTGCGTTCTAATTGAGACACTAAGTAATTGAACTTATTCTCTTCGGTTTTAACTCCATTGACTTTAAATTGAACCTCCACTTAAAGGGACCATATCTTGGGCTTCTTGCTCCAGAAAGGTGGAAATTTAATACTCACTTTATTAGCTTCAAGTTTACCTTCATTTGCCGTGGAATGTTGTGTATCCATATCACGTCGGTGGTCAACAGTTTGTAACAGCTCGCCACGGTGGGTGAGTGGATATCGTGTTGGTCTACTAACCCCAAGATTGCAGGTTCGCTCCTGGCCGTGGTAAGTTTTTTTTTTTTGAAAGGCGGCAAAAATACGATACGCATGTCATACGATGTTGGCATGTCAAAGAAACCATTTGAATTCAGTAGGCCGAATTCATAATGGCAAAATTAATCTCGGGAGTTTCCGCCAACACAAAGTTCCTCATTTCTCTATTAGAAAGTGCTATAGTGTTCAAGGAGCTTATATATCTAACATCTAACCTCCTTGACTTTCATAGTCCAGGAACAACGAAATTCAACACGCAAGCTACCCTCTGGGTGTCAAATAACAAAGCTTGCACCCGGCCACCGAGGCCATGCGATATTATGATATTATTATAACAGTTTATAACCACCTTACAGACATAAACACACTTTATTTTATTCTGGTTAGGCTACATTAAACATTCATTTTCTATATTAATAATCTGTGCATCTTCTTCTTAACATCTCAAGTACCAAAGAGAATGTGTCAGGTTATACCATTTGTGATGTTTCAAATGCAAGTGCATATCCACTACAGAACTACACCACAGAGGTGGATACTTTACCATTGATCTACCAAGGAACTACACATTTTTTAGTTGTGTTGAAATTAGTTAGCTGATAAATCCTCCAACAAGTTACTTACATGGCACAATTGAACTGTTCTCGTGATTTAATGCATCCCCACATACACACATCAAAAAAAGTTTTGCATCACCTCGGTTCCCAGATCTCCGGCATATAGACGTTGACTGTGTATATTGTATCCAAGATACAGTCCCTTTGACTGTTCAGAGATGTCACTAAAACTGCTCAAAGATGTAAACAACCATGCATGAGCAGGGCCTATTAGACGGAGGGGGTACGACAGCCGATCAGTTCCAGTCATTCCACCAGGACGAAGGTACGCTGCTCATGTTGTCTGTAGTTCTACCATGCCTAGAAGGTCAATACCGCAGTTCGATCACGTCCGCATTGTTACTTTGTGTCAAGAAGGGCTCTCAACAAGGGAAGTTTCCAGGCGTCTCAGAGTGAACCAAAGCGATGTTGTTCGGACATGGAGGAGGTACAGAGATACAGGAACTGTCGATGACAGGCCTCGCTCAGGCCGCCCAAGGGCTACTACTGTAGTGGATGACCGCTACTTACGGATTGCCGCTCGGAGGAACCCTGACAGCAATGCCACCATGTTGAATAATGCGTTTCGTTCAGCCACAGGACGTCGTGTTTCAACTCAAACTGTGCGCAATAGGCTGCATGATGCGCAACTTCACTCCCGACGTCCATGGCGAGGTCCAGCTTTGCAACCCCGACACCATGCAGCGCGGTACAGATGGGCCCAACAACATGCTGAATGGACCCCACGGAATTGGCATCACGTTCTCTTCACCGATGAGTGTCGCATATGCCTTCAACCAGACAATCGTCGGAGACGTGTTTGGAGGCACCCTGGTCAGGCTGAACGTCTTAGACACACTGTCCAGCGAGTGCAGCAAGGTGGTGGTTCCCTGATGTTTTGGGGTGGCATTATGTGGGGCCGACGTACGCCACTGGTGGTCATGGAAGGCTCCGAAACGGCTTTACGATACCTGAATGACATCCTCCGACC
Source organism: Meconema thalassinum (assembly GCA_946902985.2). Lineage (NCBI taxonomy): Eukaryota > Metazoa > Arthropoda > Insecta > Orthoptera > Tettigoniidae > Meconema > Meconema thalassinum. The sequence goes on from OX336394.1 coordinate 417,487,317, forward strand.
CATAGTGCAACCATATCGGCAGAATATTGGAGAGGCATTTGTCTTCATGGACGACAATTCTCGACCTCATCGTGCACATCTTGTGAATGCGTTCCTTCAAGATAACGACATCGCTCGACTACAGTGGCCAGCATGTTCGCCAGACATGAACCCTATCGAACATGCCTGGGATATGTTGAAAAGGGCTGTTTATGGACGTCTTGACCCACCAACCACTCTGAGAGATTTACGCCGAATTGTCGTTGAGGAGTGGGACAATTTGGACCAACAGTGTCTTGATGAACTTGTGGATAGTATGCCACGACGAATACAGGCATGCATCAATGCAAGAGGACGTGCTACTGGGTATTAGAGGTAGTGGTGTGTACTGCAATCTGGACCACAAATGCTGAAAGTCTAGCTGTATGATGGTACAACATGCAATGTGTGGGTCTCATGAGCAATAAAACGAGCTGAAATGTTGTTTGTGTTGATCTCTATTCCCTTTGTATTTAAAGGTTCCGGAACTCTTGGAACCGAGGTGATGCAAAACTTTTTTTGATGTGTGTAGTTTGCCAACCAATGATGAACCAGCATCTATAAGTGACCACATATTATTATTATTATTACGCATAATATTGTAGAGCTTCTCAGTACATAGCATATAATTAGGCTATATGATAGGACACATTTTAATCAACCTTCAGCCACAGAAATAGTAGGAACTATATCAGAAATGAGGGAATTTTTATTTAGGTGCCTTGTGATAAACCTTATGTTGCATAATCTTGCCACTCACAGATTTCCCTATTAGATGATCCCTTCCACTGTATAACAACCATTCCCTGTATCTTAAAATCATCTACTGACCTTGAACTCATTACTGTGTACTGCAGTAGCCACACTCATTTATCTGGCTAAAACAGACTTATAATGAAATCCCAGTACATTGCATCATGTTCTACCAATCCTTTAATATGCAAATCTCCTTTTAAGAGAGTAGATCACTTCTAATGACCTTCAATTGTAGGAGGGTACAGCAACCTACTTGATATCTAAAAGATATCTGTGCATAAATGACTGAACTTTGGTAGCCTAGAATTGCATTATATGGAAGTGAGTCGTGGACAATTAGCAAATGGGATTGGAAGTGACTGCTTGCATTTGAAGTTTGATGCTATAGAAGGTTACTGAAGATAAGTTGGAGAGAAATGGTTACCAATGATGAGGTCTTTTGCAGAGCAAGAGAAGGGAGATATTTCATGGCCCGAATAAAAAGGAATCGAAACCATCTCATTGGACATATACTGCGGCATGATGGGTTATTAATGACAATTATGGAGGGTTCCATAGAGGGGAGAAATTACCGTGGAATAACTGGACAAGAATACAGTACACCTGCCAACCCTTCCGATTTATTCGGAAACTTTCCGAATTTTCACCTCGTCTTCCGATCTTCTTAATTACTATTATTCCGAATTTCGGACCCCAGTGATATATTTTAAAAGAAAAAGGAACTGCGAATAATTTCCATTCTCAAGGAGATTCTCTCATAAGTCGTAATTGCTTTTGTGATTTCCGTAACCTTGGTTTTTTGGGTAAGTTTGTGTAAGTTTCTCTCTTGGCAGTGAGCTCCATAGCTGCGATCTCGGAATGGTGAGTCAGCTGATCGGCCTACCGCATAGAATACTGATTGGTGGTATTTTACGGACAAACAGGTGTCAAGCCTGCGCTGATTAGTCGAGGATGACCAGTTGACTGTGCAGTATGAGATTAAAACCTTGTATGCTACGCGCGGCGAATGTGACTTGATCCGTTTGACGCCAGGTGTTTATACTCTGCTAGCGTCACGTTTAGTGCGTCGGTAGATAATTATTTCAACTAGTTGTGTCGATGATTGTTTCGTGTCGTGTATTTTAAGTTTCTCTCGTCACGTTATGGCGACAAAACCTCAGAAACGTTATCTCCAAGTGTTCAAAGAAAGCTATAAAACTGAATTTCCATTCATTGTACAATCTAGTAGAGGAAACTAGTTTGCTCTTTGTTCCGTGTGTCGTTGCGATATAAATATTTCTCATGGTGGAAAAACTGACATTGTAACTCACAGCAACACTTTAAAACACAAGGACAGTGCTAGTTGTTTACAGAAGAACAAAACATTAGGTACGTTTTTTGTTCACGGGAATGAAGACAATGCTGCCATTAGAGCAGAATTTTTGTTCACGGCGTTTATCTTAGAACATAACCTCTCGTTATCAGGTTCCGATCACGTGGGACAATTGTTTAGAAAAACGTTCCCGGATTCGGAAATTGCGAAGAAATATGCCTGTTGGGGGACAAAAACATCCGCCATTGTTCATGAAATGGCACGTGAGGCCGACTCAAAAATTATTAAAATTTTAAAATATGGGCCTTTCGCGATCTCCACTGATGGTAACAATGAAAGAGATAGTAAGCTGTATCCTGTCGTCGTGTCATTTTTCAACAATCGAAGATGATTGAAAATCGTTTGCTATCCATGGACAATTTGGAAGGTGACTCGACTGGTGCTAACATTGGTAATTTGCATCTGCGTCTTCTGGAAAGATATGCCAGGGGTATGACAGTTAATAGGGAGCGCGTGGGTCGGAGTAAGGCCCTGTACTGGATGTTCTGCCAACCAATGAAGAATTAATTTTAGCACTAAGGTTCCGTAGTTGCCACTCATGAACGTTTACATCAAACCGACTGGCGAAAGCGGGAATTGACGTCAGAAAAGTTGGAAGGCGCAGCCACGCGGCAGAATGTTGAAGCTGTAACATTGTGACTGGTGAGATTTATTTAGATGGTGAACCATTGACGTCGTGATGGAAACAGAAGGAAATTTGTCAAATTCGAGGAGGTACTGCTCTGTATACGGTTGCAAATCGTATAAAACGGCTATGAAATATCTTCACTACTTTCCTGTACGAAAAGCTCAGAGAGAAAGATGGGCTTCGGCGCTGTCAATTGGAAAACGTGTTACCGTACATGTTACATGACAGTGTGCAGTCTGCATTATTGTGAAGACGACTTCTTTCCACCGATACTGTTGATTATTGATAGTTATTGTCTTTAATTTGTATTCACATGGATTTAGCTACATCAAAAATACTGATAAACTTATAGCCTATTACTTCTGTGCCGTACAAAGAATGTAATCCGCTCTTCGTAAATTTATTTTAGGGGTTCTTCCGATTGACAATAGCCGAATGGTTAAAAAACTTAAGAAAAATGCTGTTCCTAGCCTTAATTTTCCAGAGAATTTATATTCTTGCCTTTGAACAGCAAATATGTAGGTCATTGAAGTATGATTTGGCTTGGATTGTGTTTTTGGCTATGATCTCCCTACTGTTGAATTTAGTTAATTAAAATGTAAAATCTTAGTTTTAAGTACCGGTTTGGTGACCCATCATCCCAGGCAGGCCGGCAACACCTATACTACTCAGGCAGATAGGTCACTTAGCCGTATTTTTGAAGTTATAGTGATGTTAAGTATACATATGCGGTAATGTAGCAGGAGACCGGATCGGCCTAGGCTATTCTAACTTTAATTAGTTCCCATTTCAGGGTTTTACAGTTTTGAGTGCGAATAGATGGTTTGAAAGTTGTACAACAGTAAGGAGAGTATGTTTTGTATAGATTTTAATTGGTATTATGGTTTATGTCGAGCTGAGGAGTGAATTTGGTTTGGCTTAAAGTGTATTTTTTGATCTGTTCCGTTTTCTTATGACAAGTTCAAATGGAGACTCCAGCTTTGTTAAATATCTGTATTTTAAATATTTAATTAAATATATTGATAAAGAGGATGTCTCCATTTTAACTTGCCCGTGGCAAGAGATTAATAAATTAACATTCTTGCCTTTGAACAGCAAGTATGTAGGTCAATATTTGCAATATTGAAGTATGATTTGAGCATCCCAAGTAACGCTTCTTTGAACCCAATACATTCATGCAAATTCAAGTTGCTTGATTCAATTTATTATCAGGGAGTCGTCCTTTGTGTTATGTGAGATATATATATATATATATTGTGAAATTAATAAAAACATCGATACCGCTAGGCTCCCAAGCACAGGCTTCATATATGTAACAGCAGACAGTAAATTAACTACGGTATCTACATGTGGGTAATACTTTTAACTGGTAGTAATTAGGCACTGCATTTAAATTGATTATAAAAATATTTCTATCAATGAAAGGAAATATGTAGTATTTTGCCATCATATATTTGAAGCCATAACAAACGCACACCCAATTACTCACGTCACTATATCGCCGCCATATTGCAAACAGCTGACCGTAAGCTCCTCCCCCGTTTCGGACGTCAATAGTCTGTTTTGATTGATTTTTCCTCGTGGTGTTGTTGGTTGTTTTGATTTGTTCAGTATTTTGATTGTTTATTTGAATTGAATTGAGAGCAATCATGCCACTGCAAGGGAGGAAAAATGCCAAGCACTGGGATGTAAGAATTATAATGACAGTAAGAACAATACGGCAATTTTCATCTTCCTGGTGTTGACCATGTGCAAAACTAGTGGGCAATATGGACTCCTCTCGAATAAAAATATATAGAGAATAAATGTGTGAATTTCATCTCTTGTTTGTTTTCTTACCCATTTTCCTTTGCATTGCAATAAAATTTGTGATTTAGGACCACGGGGAGGGGTGGATAGCAGCGGGCATGCTAGGCCAAAAGTGAGGTTATGGCAATGTAGTGTGTACATTTGGACAGTTTTCTTTATATTCATCGAATATCCCAACAATTATGTAGAGTATGAGAGCATTTTTAGCCTAGAGGTGAATTAAGCTCTAGAACGGCATAACTGTGTCCTTCGTGACAAATCTATTGCCAACATTGATATATATCAAAATGTATTATTTTCCTATCTGGACGTATATTTCAGCGCCTAGCGAAAGGCGCAGTTATGTTTGTGTTATTTTCATCAATAATCAAAAACTCATCGCAGAACATACTGTTCATTTACGTGTAATAAAGGCTACATTCATATGGCTTTTTACTTTTTATGTTGCCAGACTTGCCAGTACAATCCATAGCCTCAGGCGGTGTTCTCTCTCGGAAGTTCTATAACCAAAAGTGACGAATCTCTTATACTTACATGGTCCTTGAGACATGCTAGGGCCTATTTCAATGGCAAACTGTATAGCTTTTAGTGCAGACAATTCCCCTGTTATGATAGGGAGAAAAAATGGTGTTGCTGCGAAATTAAAAGAGCAGTGTGTTAGTTAATTAAAAGGCACACGGATTGATACTTGAATGTATGTATGTCTACCCCTTATTATTCCCGTTTTTCCAACGGGATCGGGGATGAGATGCGATGGAAGTCTTTGTGGCGATGGTTTTTACGGCCGGATGCCCTTCCTGACGCCAACCTCAGGAGAGGAGTTAATGAGAGATGAAATGAATGATGGTGAATGAAACTGGGCAAGGATGTGGAAGGAATCGGCCGTGGCCTGTCAGAAGGTACCGTCCCAGCATTTGCCACTACTGTCGGTGGATTGATACTTGAATACTAGATGTATTTTGGCATATTTCGCCATGATTAAGTACATACATGTTGACCAAAAATATATATACAGGAAGTCACAGCCTTCTCATCATAAATAGGCTACACTGTAAATAAAACATAGTGCAAAACAAGCATTACCAACATACTTATGAATTAAAATTAAAAACTAAAGTTGTACAGAACAATTGATTATCTTTATGATAATAAGACATTCTAACACCCTCACTTAATCGATTGTTTGTACACACAACACATGAATTAATCTGCTATCCCCATAGATGCAATGCAAAAATCATGTTTTGCTCCTGAAAGTGCTTTGTTGGTTAGCACATCAACAATCATCTGTTCAGCTGACAAGTATTGTACACTAACAGCACCACATTTCACCCAATGCTTTATTTGATGGAACCTGACATCAATGTGTTTACTTTTGCTGCCAGATGACTGGTTCAGACACATATTAATAGCTCCTTGGTTATCATTAAATATTTTGATACATTTGATTGGGACTGGATAATTCCCCAAGAAGAACTCTTAAATACACACCATCCTTACCGCATTCACTAGTAGAAACATACTCTGTAAAAGTTGTGCTATCTGCAATAGTTACAGATCTTTGTTTTCTTGCCTGCCAACTAATGGCTCCACCTGCCAGCTTGAACACATAGCCAGTAACAGATTTTCTATCAACAGCACAAGCAGCAAAATCAGCATCTGCATAACGAGTTAAACTACAACCTCCTTTACAATATTTTAGCCCTAAGCCCATTGTACCCTTCAGGTATCTAACCACTCTCAGGGGAGCATTGAAATGTTCATCATCATTGCAACTCTTGAGCTGGCTTAAATAACTAACAGCAAAACAGATGTCAGGTCTGGTGCCTACCGCCAGATACATAAGGGCATCTATCAATTTTTGATACAGTGGATGATTTGTAGAATTCATTGGCCTGACAAGTTTTACACCAAGTGCTAGGGGCGTGTTCACTGGTTTACACTCCTCCTTACCATAGTTTTTGACAATGTCGAGAGCATAGCTCTCTTGATCCAACTTAACTGAATGAGATTTACGGTCTCTTGTCACTTTCATACCTAGACATTCACTTACAGGACCCAAGTCCCTTATTTTAAAACATTTAGACATAGTTTCCTTAAGTTTCTTAGTTTCCTGCTTACATTTTGAGAAAATATAGAAGTCATCAACATGAAAGCCAATCGCTACCCTACACATGCATCATACTCTGAATTCTGGAACTTATGTTGAATAAGAAAATCATGAATTTTATCATTCCAGGATTTGGCAGCTTGCTTGAGACCATATAAAGCTCTTTGCAATCTGCACACTTAACCTTCATTGCCCTTTTCCAGAAATCCTTCCGGCTGCTCCATGTAAATTGTTTCAGACAAATCACCATTTAAAAAAGCAGTTGTTACGTCCACATGGTCTATTTCCCAGTCTGACTCGGCAGCGCGGGCAAATAGGACTCTTAACGATGAGAGCCTGACAACTGGTGCAAAAGTCTGATCATAGTCTCTACCTGAAACCTGAGTGAATCCTTTCGCCACAAGTCTTGCTTTGTAGCGCTTGGACCCATCCAGTCCTTTCTTAAGTTTGTAGACCCACTTACACTGAACAACATTGAGATTTGATGGTATATCGACCAATATCCAAGTTTGATTGTTAGTTAATGACAACATTTCCTATCGCATGGAATATCTCCACAGCTTCTGATCTGAACTTGAACATACTTCTGAATAATTTTTAGGATCTGGTGGCCCAACAGTCAGAAAGGAGTATTCATAACCTCATCCCTCTTGGCCGTTCTGGTACGCTTGGGATATCTGCCCCCCATTGTATCAGAACGGTCATGCTGGGGGACCAGGCTCACGACTAACTATATCCTCAATTGAGCTATCATCACTCCCAATATAGAGGTTAGAAATATCAAAACTGCTATCACTATCAGATGATGCAGCTGGTGTAGTGTCATTGGACACAGTCACAACCCTTTCAGTTTCATCACTCATAACATCAACATCTACATCAACATTGTGGTGATCAACAAAAGTATTAATTACAGGCACCGACAATATTGACATGTCATTTACAGCATTAATTACTGGATTATTTGCATTCACTTGGAATGATGGACCTTCAAGAAAAACAACACTCCTAGCTACAACAATACGCTTTGGGTCACTTTTTCTTACAAGGCGGTATCCTTTTGGGGTTTCACAATAACCTACAAATATCATCTCATCAGATTTCTTGTCAAACTTCTGCCTTTTAACATCAGGGACATGAACCTGTGCTTTACAGCCAAAAATGTTAAGGTGGGAAATATCAACATTTACTCCAGACCATGCCTCCTCTGGTACAAGATCCCTCACTGCAGGTGTGGGTGATCGGTTCTTGAGATAGATGGCAGTGTTCATAGCCTCTGCCCAGAATCTCTTTTCTAGACCTGACTCAAACAGCATGCAGTGAGCTTTCTCTGCCAAGGTCCTGTTAGTCCTTTCAGCAATACCATTTTGCTGAGGACTATATGGAATACTGGTTTGATGAATAATTCCGTTCTCCTGTAAATCAACTCAAATTCCTTACTACTATATTCTACACCATTGTCGGTTCTTAGACACTTAATGCGTTTATTGAGCTGGTTCTCTACCATCTTCTTGAACAGGCGGATTTTAGAAAAAACTTCAGATTTAGAAGCAATCATATATCCAAAGACTTTCCTAGTAAAGTCATCAACAAAAATCACGATTGCACCTCCATGGGACCTTGCACATCACTATGAATAACATCTAGAACAGATTTAGCTTTGCTCCCCTTTTTAGGAAATGACTTAACTGTTTGCTTACCTTCCAGGCAGGTAACACAAGCATTTTGATTGATTTGATTAAACTTCATGCCAGTGGCCATATGTAGTAGTTCTTTCATACCTTTACGATTTAAATGACCCAGCCTTTTGTGCCACAGTTCCCCATCAGAGATACCTTCAGCGGACAATGCCCTCACTGGTTCCTGTGAGCACTCAGCTATTGAGTATAAACCTTCTTGTTTTACACACTTAAACTCTAAATTTCCATCAACAGAAACATTTGATCCATTAAATACTTTACATGACGCATTGTCAAAGACAAGATTGTACCCTTTTTCTGTCATTTTATGTACTGAGCGCAAGTTTGTAGATACATTTGGAACATAAAGTACATCAGTCACTGTTTTAATATTATCATTACCAAGATTTAGCACAACCTTACCGACACCTTCAGACAATATCTCAGAATCGTCTGCAACGCTGATTGACGTACGAACACTTGAGTCAACATCTTGCAGTGATGCCCTTTCCTTGGTCATGTGGGACGTTGCACCTGAGTCGATGACCCATGCTGAGGAAGCCACCTTGGTAGTCAACGCCTTGGTGAGGAGAGTTTTCTTCCCGCCTGATGTTCGGTCAGCAATTGATGCACGGTTAGCTTGAAATTTCTTGCTTTGCTTCAACTTCGGACGATTGGGTCGACCATGATCAGGGCTGCCACACTCTTAGTATTTAAATCCTGGATCGCCTGGCTTTCTCTTGTTATAATTTTTCTTCTTGCATTGATTGGAGAACACAGCAGTGGCAGATGATGATTCACATTCTCCCTTCACTCTTCTCCTCTCGCTTTCACCCAGAAGAGCAACCCTTACATCTTCTGAAGTGAAATCTTCCTTCAGCTGCTGGTTCAGCGCCGCCACGAAATTTTCATATTCGTTTGAGACACTATTCCTCATAACGAATGAGACCCATTTATCTTCAATAGTTTCACCTATATCGGCGAGTTTCTGCACGGTCATCATGATGTTGTTGACGAACTCTTCCATTGTGCTGCATTCATGCCTCATGTTGAAAAATTTCTGGGTCAGCTCGAACTTTGTGGCCATACTACATCCCTCGAAGGCCTTTTTAAGGTTATTCCAGGCATCCTTCGAGTTGGTAGCGTTATGCACGTGAATATAGCAAGAAGGTTTAACAGCCAGGCAAATTTTTGCCAGCGCACTCTGGTCACGAATTGTGTCCACATGTGAAGTAACGGGAATTGTTCCTTCGACATAACAAAACAATCCCTCTAGCATAAGACACATTCTCATTGCGAATTTCCAGCTTCCATAATTTTGCTGCCCTTCTAGTTTCTCTATATTAGGCACTGATGATGAAACAGTAATCCCAGAGATAACAGAAGTCGATGCTGAAAACGTGGTTGAGGCATTTGATTCACTCGCTGTTGCCATAATGTGTAAATAGGCTACGCCGTTTCTAAGTATTCACTGAGCGACGTTGAATATTATTTTCAAACACGCACTATTAGTCCGGTCTGGGCCCATAACCTGTTAGTTAATTAAAAGGCCCACGGATTGATACTTGAATACTAGATGTATTTTGGCACATTTCGACATGATTGAGTACATACATGTTGACCAAAAAATACATACAGGGAGTCACAGCCTTCTCATCATAAAGTCACTGTAAATAAAACATAGTGCAAAACAAGCATTACCAACATACTCATGAACTAAAATTAAAAACTAAAGTTGTACAGAACAATTGATTATCTTCATGATAATAAGACATTCTAACACAGTGTAAAAACATCATAGTTGTAGGATACCATGCCATTTAATTCATCTGGATGCTAACAAAGGTGCTGATTCCATTCCCATGAAAATTGATGAGATAATTAATTTAATATCGTATGGCCTCGGATGCCGGGCGCAAGCTTTGTAATTTGACACCCAGAGGGTAGCTTGCACGTCGAATTTCGTTGTTCCTTGAATTACTATGGAAGTCAAGGAGGTTAGATATCTAAGCTCCTTGAACACTATAGCGCTTTCTAGTAGAGAAATGAGGAACTTTGTGTTGGCGGAAACTCCCGAGATTAATTTTGCCATTATGAACATGGCCTACTGAATTCAAATGGGTTCTTTGACATGCCGACATCGCATGACATGCATGTCGTATTTTTGCCGCCTTTCAAAAATCACTTACCACGGCCAGGAGCAAACCTGCAATCTTGGGGTTTGTAGACCGACACGCTATCCACTCACCCAACGTGGCAAGCTAGTGAGATAATGATTGATATGTATTATTATTTATACAGAAGCTGCTAGACGAAAGATCATCTGAAGTTATATCAAGCTCTTTACCAAACTGATGTTAGAAAAATACTGAAGCATGTGTGCACGCGTTGGTTGTCCTTGGGTAAATGCTTAGATAGACTGATTTCACAGTGGAAGCCACTGCTGAGTTTTTTTTTTAAGGATGAGGTGAACCAGTCCACTGGCACAAACACATCTCTCAAGTATTTTCAAATTCCCAAACTAAAGGCACATGAAGATAAGTCTGCAGAAGTGGAGTTTGCTGTTAGTGTGAACAACAGAGTACAAGATGAAGCACGTGTTATCATTGGCAAAAGGAAGTTGGAGAGCAGTTCTTCTTCTCCGTCTGTAAGGAAAAATGTGACGGAACCAAGTCAAACTGTTGGTATTTCAAGACAGGAGAGACTATTTCTTTTTCTGTCATCTAAGTTAAATGAGCCATTTTGCTTGTTTCTGGCATTTACCATCCCTACATTTGAAAAGTATAACAAAGTTCTTCAATCGCAAGCACCTCACATCCATGTCCTAAGATCCATACTGATTGATTTGCTGACAGAAATTCTCTGTAGGTTTGTTAAGCCAGTGGCCATAAAGAAATATTGCACAATTTTAGAAGTGGTCTATCACACAAGAGAGAATCAGAAAGCTGATGATGATTTGGTAGTTGGTTCAACAACATCTAGTTGTGTAGAAAATCTGGCTTCTGAGGAGAAGGTCTTTTATTTGCATGTCAGGAACTACTTAACTGCAGCCTCTGATTATATTATTCATAAATTTAATTTGGACAGTGAGTTTTCTGTTAATGCTCAAGTGGCACAGATAAGGTCTTTGTCTACTGCTTCCTTTAGTGACGTGAAGTTTTATATTTTTAAGTTTCCAATTATGTTGCCAAAAAAAAAAAGACGGTGAAGATGAGCACCAAGCAATGGATGCATTGCAATGCCAGTTTTTTGCTCTCCAAATGGGGGATTTGGCATCTTCTATTGTGGAAGGAAAAAGAGCAGATTGTTCTTGGTCTGCAATAGGGGATATACGAGGTGGAGATGGGCGACTGAAATATGACAGACTAGCTAGAGTAATGCTGTCAATATTAACAATCCCACACAGTAACGTTGAATGTGAGAGATTGTTTAGCCAGATGAAGAAGACAAGGACACAATTCCGATCATCTCTGAATGACGAAAACTTCAACAAACTGTTAGTGGTTAAATCAAGCCTAAGTGGAAATTGCTACGAGCAGCAGTATTACAGGACATTTTTGAAGAGAGCAAAGTCGACTACAAGGTCTGCATTACATCAGTAAGCAGTCTCAAGATTACCATCCACATGTATTGTACCCATGTGAGTAATTTCCATGGAAAACATGCTTCTGCCTCCAGCTAGCTTCAGTTCTCGGCGTGTACCGTTCTCCCACTGAGCAGTTGCATATTTTTGATTTGAGACTAAAAGGTATCAACTCTACAATGATAAAGCACAACTCTATTCTAAAGACTTTAATTCAGCATTAAATCATGGCTTCAAACATATAAAAACACAATCCCAACAAATATAATACACAAACAAAGCAAAATTACTCCCACAATCCACTAATTATTCACATATTTTATCATATTAAATCCATATGATTATTCAATCCTTTACCCTTAGGTTGACTTCAAACTTCACTCTAGTGCGCTGATGCACATGCAACTTTCACAAAAACTGTACTTTTACTCTTATGTCACCTTGTGTGACTTCTTTAATTTCACAAAATTACTTGTTTCTTACAACACATCTTAATTTACATTATGTGTACCGTTTGTGTTTTGTTTCTTTCTTCCTACCAAATGCTTTATCATGCATTAGCCAATTCATGGGTTGCACAACAAATCTACTTGCAACTCCACAATTATGTAAATCTACCCCTACACTTCCCTCTTTTTATAGTTCCACTGCATGCCGTTGTGATTTCAATTCCAACTTCCGTTATCGCTGTGTCGGATGGTATTATTAAGCTACCATTGCGAGCGTAGCCTGTGGCATCTAGTGCCCAACTTCATAAATACGTGTCAGTGTCAGTAGAAAATGCAACTTCCAACCATTCGTAAGATTGATAAATATTAAATCATCAGGGTGCTCTATGATTACCAATGTGTCTTAAACCACACAAATTCATTACACAATATAACAATGCTTCCTTTCATTACAAGCAGGGTCTCAAACCTGTCCTTTCTAAACGTTAACTTTCACGGTTCGTTTTAAAACTCAGCCCCCTCAGAGCGGCTCGTATACAATGGAGCGGAGTGAAGTGGTCACAGCACGTGCACCGTCCCTCGCCTTCTGACTCCTGGCTTTTATCCCCAAGCAGTAACACGATTCTAAATACAATAGTGTGGTCACAATGACCCACATGATCCCATATGATTTAAACTGAATGGTATGCAATTTAGGTTCTGGACGAGCTTAAACATTTATTCCTAACCTTAGGATATTAATAACTGGCCTCAATAGATCCATTTCATTATATGAAGGCACGAGATTCATCAAACACAGGTAGAGTTGGCTAGCCGGTATCTTAATAAATGCTACGGTCAGTCACAAGCTACCGTCAATAAGATTCGCTTCACAAGAGCCGAATCATTCAATAACAAGTTCTCGGTCGATCAGGTATGGTGCAGAGGTTTCCATTGTTCTCCTCTCACCTACCACAGGATTCGAACCCGGAACATTCCATATCCATCATCAGAGTTAGGGTACAACACTAAATACACTCTGGCACATAATAAATATCTCTGTACGCCCTAGGCTATACGAGATTTCACACGTCGAACAGATTACCTTGCTCCATGACCCGATGCTATGATCTCGTCCTTTAATTAGTAAGAGAAATCTATCAATTACTCTACAAGCTTATTCACAAGCTGCAAATTCAATTCACTATTAAACTCCTCCATTTCCTTGCATAATTATATTCCCATTAACACAATATATTCCGATATTAAACTCTTTTCTCATCCCTTAATGTATAAACTTACTGCTTGGATAGATAAATATTCCAATTAGCGTAAATATGTCTTGCTTACAACATTTTATCCTCATGTATTCGTTTATACCTTTTATTGTTATTGTTATTATTATTATTATTATTACTGACATAAAATACCATAACCCGACACAACGTAACCATTTTAATAATCGAACATCCTTGTTCGTTACGTTAAGTTTTACATAACTGATTTGCCATTTTATTAATAGTGGTAACGATTAATCCACTCACTGATGTATAAAAACATCTCAACTCTACAAAAACCAAAACAACCATAAACACTTGAGGGTTTACCTCCTAATACTGATTCTTACTGGCACATTTTATAATTCTGAAATCACATTACATGCAGTGGGCTATAACTTCTATAAAATCATGATTTGTGGGGTACTTACATAGGCTTATCCAGGTGGCTCCAACCACTCATCTCTTCCAGTATCGCCTGCCATTTGCATAATTAGCGAGGCATTTTCACACTGATAATACACATTTTATAAAACCTTTCCTTCACAAACCACACGGCACTTTTCATTTCTATGATGAAGCTGTCGCTTCCTTACACATAACACTTTATAGCATTTGTTATAATATTAATTTAAAAGATATTTCACATATGATCACTACAAAACACTCGTCACTATTTACATTCCTTACTGGTTGAAATTTCCTGGCAAGATATCAGAACTGCAGGTGTTGATGGCCTCTTCCTGATTGAAAGCCCCGTGGCTCATAATCACAAGATTCACGGTCACGTAAAACTACAATCTTCCTTCTTTTTGATTGAAAGTCTTGATCATCTGACTACGGATTCACCAACTGTCTATCAATTATCCTTCGATAACCTTCCTGATCTGGCATGAATATGCTTACATATCGTCCTGAACGTTAATTATTGGTATTCTTATGACATTTCACCAATCGCATCATATAGTTTCTCCCGGCGCAGTCCGGCATACTAAGATATGTACTGAGACAATAGTTTGTGATTTTTGTAGAGTTGTGACAATTATATTTATATCTACGTTTCAAGGTACCGCTGGAAGTACACTACTTCTAGTGTAAGATCCTCGTCGCCCCATCTATGTGTCAAGGTTGGAAACTTACGGAGTCTATGTAAATTCTTAGACTCGCGCTCTACCTAGCGGATTTCTTGTGAAGCTGCTCCGTTGGTTGGACTAGTTTTACGCTAGATGGCGCAAGCTGGATTTCTGATCCCACCACAGATCAGTGTCTGGGTTTGAGATTATTTATGGAATGTGTCTCCTTGGTAACCTAACAAGTCTTTGTTAGAAAAAAGGATTATTACCTATCTTATCATCGAAGAACGAGGATGTAGTTTTTCGTCGCGGGAATCTATTCTGAAGCCAGCCTTCGGGCTTGGGCGGAGACATGCCTATATTTCCACTACCATCGAAAGGAAACTGTTATACTGACGTTTTGGAAGGATCACGTTTTATTTTTAAGCATGTTACCTTTTAAAATATGATTTTGTGATCGTGACCGACAGGAATAAGGTACGTCCTTGCAATGTAATGGTTGACAAGTCGTTGTTGAATAAGATCAGTATGTATGAAATGTCGTGTGGATGGATCTGTGTTTGTATGTTGGTGTGTGTTTGGTAATATAAGGGTCTTACTTCTTGCTATTTTTAGTTATTTTTGATTTTGGTCAAAAGAGTCAAGAACCCTTATATTGCATGTGATGTGCCTTGGGGGTTGGCATGAATGTGAGATGCGTTTGGATAACCTAACATTTAATCTCTTAGAGATTTGTACCTTGTCGTACTATGTTTGGGTTTTGAACACATTGGTCGGGAGTGGTGTGATTCGTAAAGTTTAGTTTTTTTCATGGGTTGGCATGATTGTGAGATGTGTTTGTTAACCTAACATTTTGCCTCTCGGAGGTTGGTACCTTAGTCGTACATGTTTTGGTTCTGAACATATGGTTATTTTGGGTGATGCGTAAAAGATTGGATGTTTCATGTGAGTGTTTGATATACTGATTCTTTGCAAATAACTACCTTGTCTTTCCAAACTCTTGGTGTGTTATTTTGCATGTGTTTATTTTATAAGCTGAATCAGATTCTCATCTGTCAATAACAGCGAACCTCTTGTTTTGATTCGAAGCAGTTTTTTAAATTTATCTTAACGTTTTGGTTTTTATTTTATTTCCCCCCTGCTTCGTTTCAGTTAGTATACTCCTTAAGAGTCTGTGTGAAACATCTCTATGATGTATTTTCTTTCTTAAGCCACCGTTGGCAAGATAACCTTAATCTCCTTGTTTTGGGGTTATGAATTATTAATCTTGTATTTTGACCAAACATCTGATATTAGGGACTCCATCTTGAGATTTCGATCACGACAGTCGTGTTGACTTCTAGCTCCTTGTGATTGGGAATGATTAAAATATTTTCTTGAGGTTTAAGTGATAGATCCTGATGACCGTCATGCTTAGTCATTGTACTACTTCTCCGACGTTTTTTGGAATAGATGTCGAATAATTAATATCAACTGAGATGATATAAATATTGTCTTCGAAAATAGGTAATGTTTTTATTTTATGATTTCAAGGTTCCTCTTTTCTAAAATTATTATTATTGGTTTGTAGTTTAAGATCTTCTCATGTTCCTTGTATTTTTATAAAGTCTGATTGAATATATTATAAAGTAAATTTTACTTGGTGTTCTTATCACTTAGATTTAATGTTTGATAGTTTCTTTCTAAGGCAAAACCTCTGGGGACGTAAATGGGTAGCACATATTTTCCACGTTAATTGGTGTTAATTAATATTAGTTTTATTTGACGTAGTAAAAAGAGCGCGCGTCATGTACAACCAATCAATATTTTATACACTGTGCTCAACATTGTACATTGTTTTTATACAAATTATTACTCTCAATAGTTCTGCCTAGTATATCACACGGTACTTTACCTATGCGAACACTAACAATTGCTCGAACTGCTCACTATACACATACGGCACGAATGTTCTTAATAACAAGTATTATAAAAGTTTTACTGCACGGCTTCCCAAAATGAAGTCCGAGCCTCCCTCCTTGACTTCAGTAACGCGCATTTCGCATAATAAAGTTTATTGATTACAGTACTTATTATTACTTCATGACTATGCATGATTACATTATCAATTGGTGCATTACACTGCGCGGCGAATATACTGATTAACACTAAAATATTCAAGTCTTTGTGTGCGCGTCCTTTCCTGGGCCAGAGTGACATACGCTCCGCGCTCGAGTCTGTTACAACTGACTACAACTGTTTGACTGACTTGACAAGGGTCCACACCCTTATATTCGTTTCACAAGAAAAAGTAGACCGAGGATTCCCTCGCAGTGTCATCTCCTCTCCCAGGATGATTCTGGTCTTGAAATAATACTCATATTGTTCCTTTTTCCTCGCTGATCACATATCTGAATGCGTGCTCGAGGATCGATCGGCCAATTAATTAATATTAATTGCCTTTGCCATGGCGTGGGTACGCGGCGTCCTGTAAAAATCCCCGACAGCATGGTTATAACATTCCGCTAACTCCCAAAGTAGTGTGTCCTTGCGCATTCCATTAAATATGCCTTGATTTCACAGTTTAAAGGCTTGATAATTAGCCTCCTGGCTAAAGATTCACCTGTGTGCAACTTTCATGTCACTGCGTTGCTCCAATCACGAGTAATCGATAATTTTCATTGGGATCTTCCCCTTCCACTCTCGTTTCTTTTCTGAAACGGGGAAGAACATGGTCATTATTTCACCCCCTGACCTGCTCCAGACGACTTAAGTAGGTCAGCGAGAGTGACAAGGCTCCAAGAGTCTCCACCCACAATTCTGGAGTCATTAGTAAAATGTCAAACTCTCCAACTTCTGTGCTCAAATGCAGCATAGCTTACTTCATACAGCCCAAAAATGCTGTATTCCACTCATTTTCCCTGCATTATTTTAATAAATAATGTCAGCATCAGTTGATATCACACCAGTGATTAAATATGTAATTTCCTCTAGGGGTCTTTACAACTAAAACTCCCTCAACAGATCTCGGGTTCGTTCCCTGGTGGAACCTTCATTCTGAGCTCAACTTATCTCCGAGATCCACGTTCGATACCAGTCAGCCTAACCCCCTCGGGTTCATATTCCCCTTGCAAAACTTATAGAAGTCAATTGCAAGTGACCTTCTTTAAGTAACCGGCTGACTGTCCCACTGTCTGTGTTTACATTAGGGGTCCTTCACCTCGTCTGGCTGTGAGTAGGTTTGTCTGGTTCCCCCTTCCACTTTGCGCTCAGCCCTAAGCTGTGCATTCTCTAGACGGAGGGTCTTATTTATTGCTTCAACCTCCCGAGCCGCTTCGACCATGTCTTTGTAAAGCTCTTGCAGGCACTGGCATTCTAGCCGTTCGTTCCTTTCACTGGGCAAGCTGTTTGTTTCTCGTTCCGTCTCGCTGCGCGAACCTTCAGGCCTGACTGCCTGGCTGACTTTGCTGTCCACGTCCAGTTGGGTGTGTGCTACTAAAGCTTCCTCTTGTTCGTCAAATTCTTCTGGCGAATGGTAAATTTTGAGATTGGCTGCATTCATAACGACCTCGTTTCCTGTTTCCAAATGCTTTATTCTGTATGCATTATTCTGTAGGTCTCTGATCACCTCGAACGGGCCGTGATATCCAAAAATGAACTTTTTATACTTCCGTGCTTCTGGATCTGAACTGGCTGTCTTCCGAACTAAAACTTTTTCCCCCAACGAGAAGCGGTCTGTAATATCGCTTCGCACGATTTCTTCTCTGGCGTCTCTCAGTCTGTGCTTGGAGATATTTGAAGGTTCGTTGGATCCTCAATTCTCGTCCTGGCTGTGCGTCTACAGGTAATGGAATAACACCAGTCCATGGTCTCTCCGGTCTCCGATCCAAATGTAGAGTCACGGGCACCTGACCTGTCGCCTCATGCACAGTATTATTTATGCAGTATTCTATTACATCCAAGAAATCGATCAATTTCCAGTTCTCCTCAGAGCAGTAAATTTTCATGTATTTCTGTATCTCTCTCATAACACGCTCAACTGGACTTGCCTCAGGATGGCGAATGGTAGATAAAATCTGCCTAATTCCTAAATTTTCCAATTCCCGACGAAATTCTGCGCTAGTGAAGCAGCTTCCATGGTCTGAGAGTAGGTTATCCGGTTTCCCAAGAATCGGAATAACTCTCTCTTTCAGGCGTTTCAAAACCTGCTTTGAGCTAGTCTTCTGTATGGGGCATAATACCACCATTTTTGAGAATACATCCATGGCTACAAAAATATGTCTATTGCCTCTACGTGCTCTAGGCAGTGGTCCAAAATTGTCTACGCTCAATAGCTGCCTTGGCTTCTCTGGTAACAACGGAATAGGTCGTTGCCTCATTAAAAAGGCATTTGGCTTTACCCTTTGGCACAAATCGCATGTCCTAATAGCATTTCTCACAGTTTCTCTCAACTTTGGCAAAGTGAATGCTTCTTTCAATAGAGCAGTGATTTTGTCTATCCCGGGATGTCCGAACGCTCTGTGTGCTAGCCACACCAATCTCCTCTGCAAAGATGCAGGAATAACAATTCTTTGGCGGGTATGTTCCACATCATCCCACTTGTGTAGCATCTGATTGTACCATACATAATCTGTTGATAATGCCTCTGCCTCTCTGTATATCGCAGTTCCCCTTGCTAAGCGTCCCTCGAAGTAATCAGTCATCATCTTCAACCACGGGTCTTCGCGTTTTAGGTTGGTAAGATTCTTCAAATCATCCAAGGTCTTCTGATCTCGATTCTCAATCTGGACAGCTAGAGTTTCCTCTTCTCTTGGGTATCGGCTTAATATGTCCGGTATTACATTCTCTTTCCCTGGACAGTATTCTATTTCCACATTGAACTGTTGAATATACAGGGACCATCTTGTCAACCTCTGGCTAGACAAGTCCGTCTTTAACAAAAATGTTAAAGCTTTATGGTCTGTTCTGAGGACTGTTTGAAAACCATACACGAGTTTGCGCCTGTACTGAAACGCGTACAAAATTGCGAGCAACTCTATCTCTGTAATCGTGTAATTTTTCTCATGGGCCTCCAACCTGCTACTTATAAAGGCAATAAAGACTTTCTTTTCGGGCTTATCAACATTTTCTTGGAATAGCATCGCTCCTATCCCAACAAGTGATGCATCCGTCTGTATTATGAACTTCTGGGTATAATCAGGGTATCCCAGCTTCACATATTCCAAAAGCATTTGTTTGACCTCACGAATTCTTCTTGACATTGCTCCGTCCAATTCCACCTGCCGCCTTTCTTCAATAGATCCTGCAGTGGTGCTACAGTCCTAGTATAGTTTGGGCAGTGGTTCGAAAAGAATCCAATTACTCCCAAATACTGTCTGACGTGCTTTACTTTCGTGGGTCGAGGAAATTTCGAATTACCTCTAATTTCACTGGGTTTGGCTTAACTCCATTTTCATCAATAACGTGCCCTAGGAATTTAACTTCCCTCTGACAGAAGTGCGATTTCTTGATATTAACCTTAAAATTAGCTTCTCGAAGGTTATCCAGCAACTTCTTCAGGTTTCTCATGTGCTCCTCCAGAGATTCTGATGTGAGTAGAATGTCGTCTACGTATCTGATGGTACTCTCTTTAACATCATCTGATAGATTGCGATCTAACGCTCTTATCAGGGCTGAACCAGCTGTTTTCAAATCAAAAGGTAACCTTAAAAATGTATATGTGTGTTGATCAATCATAAATCCTGTCAACAGACTAGTTTTCTTCTCTAATTCAAGATGGTGGAAACTTGAAGTGATATCAAGATTTGTAAATATGGTCTTCCCTTTAAATTTCCTGAGGATTTCTTTAATAGGTGGCACTTGGTCGAACTCCGGAATTACCTTCATATTTAAGTGTCTCAGGTCCAGACATACCCTGACAGTCCCGTCTGTGTTAGGTACGATTACCAATGGGCTTACATAAGGCGTAGGTGTTTTCTCAATAACACCGGCCTCCAACATCTCCTGAATTGCCTCTTTGACCTTAGCATAGTGCTTTTCGGCTATAGGGTATGGTTTCTGCCTAAATGGTGTCCAGTCACTAACTTGGAAGGCATAAGTGAAGTTCTTTATACGTCCAGGTCTCGAGTCAAAGACTTCCTTCTGTTCCAATAATAATTTCTTTAGATTTCCTTTCTCTCTTGGTCCAATTTTTGCTTCTTCTAGTTTTTCCGAAATATGTTCTTCCAGTTCGGGTTCCAGATCTTTCTCCATGTCTGCGGCTAGTGTTTTCAGTTCATCTTCTAACTGCTCAATAGCTAACACTTCTTCCTCAGGCATGTCTCTGTATGTATGCCATACTTGTTCATCTGTCCCGGGTTCATTCTGATTGAGTGAGACCTCTAAGCCTTCAGCTTCCTCGTTCAAACGGAACATAACCCTGTCCTGTGATAGGTCTATTACCACTCTGTATTCCCTTATAAACTGTGCCCCAATAATCAGGTTAAAAGGCAGTTTGTTTTCTAGTAGAAAACTCTGTGAGAACATAGAGCCTCCTATCTGTAAATCTAGGAATACCTGATATTTGCATATCATCGTTCTGTCTGGAATTACACCTTTTATTTTGACACTTGAGATAGGTATTTTCAAAACATTTTCTCTCTGCGCTATCTCATTATACAAAGCTTGTGCCATAAGACACACTGTTGAACCCGTGTCTAACAGACATCTTATTTTCAACCCTGCCACTCTTACTAATATAATGGGCAATTCTCGTTTGACCATGACCTGTGATCCTCCTGTATCCTCAATTAACTCTTCTGGTTTGGCTATCCAATTAATGATGTTGACCGACTTCCATCCATCATTCTCAAATTCTTCTAATTTTGGAGTTTTTTTTCTACAGCGACAGTCCCCTTAGAGTTTCTTCTCTCCTGTTCACTGCGCTGTAACTCCAGACTTTTGGCTCCGTCTCCATATCTGTCTGGCGACGTCCTATTCTGCATAGCTTCTTGCCAGCGAACTTGTTGCTTCTGGGGCTCTTCTCCCCTTTCATTGAGGTATTGCAATGAAGCGTGATAGGGTTCCTCTACCTCGTCATCAAAGTTACGTCTTCTTTCCTGTGGTCTCCAATTCCTATTGTTGCCTTCTTGGCTATTGTTACCTCCATTGTTTTGGTACGGTCTACCCCTGGTATTCTGTTGATTCCAAGAATTTCGGCCTCCTCTTCCTCTACCAGCATTCCCTTTGTACTTCGGCTGCCATCTTCTGGGTTCCTGTTCCCATTGACGTCCGTTGGAATCTAACGTTTCAGTGCTAGTAGCTTTGTTGTTCTTCGGAGCTTGGTACTGGTCAGTCTGCGTGTTGGTCACGTGCACCTGTTCCACGGTTCGATTCTGACGCATAGTATTGGATGTTGTGAGGTCCAGTTGCCTAAGAACTGTCTCCATTTCCATTGCGGTTTTTGCATTTGCCGAGATTAGCAGCCTTTGGATTTCATACGGAAGCTGCTTGGCAATAGCAATACATAGCTCCAGCTCGCTAGGTTTTTGGTCTAGTTCCTTGAACCGACACATCTGAGAGATAAAGAATTCTGCGTACTTCGTTGGTGCTGTATTTCTTCGAATACAAATCCAATCGTAAATTCTGCTGTGTTATTGGATCCCAGTACCGCTTCAAAAAGGCCTCCTGAAACTCCTCTACAGTATCGAAAGTATAACGGAAACTGCGAAACCATAACGCACATTCTCCCTCTGTTAGTTTCTCTATGGCTCGTAGCCTGCGCTCTTGTGGTATCCGCGCATCATTCAAATATTCAGACACTTCCTTCAGCCAATACTTCGGTGTCATATTACAATGGCTACCTGAGAATTTTCTTGGTTTCTCTACGCTTGCTCTAATTACGTTTATCACCTGGGTGTGCATAGCATTTTCATGTGGCGTAGAGGCTGCAACTGGTGCACCTGGCGTCATATAAGTACTTTCGCCTGGGCCTGTAGCGTTCCTTATTATAGGCTGGATTTCTAAATCTGCCCACCTAGTTTTCCTCATATCTTCCACACTGCATTCACTTGACTTAGGATCTTTCATTAGGGTTTCCTCCTGTGCGATTATCCTAGTCTCCATTTGATTGTGGCGCATTTCTGCTCTTTCCAGTCGAGTAATTACCTCTTTTTCTATTCTGGTAAGCCTATCTCTATTCTCTTCGGCCACTTGAAATATTTTCTTCTTATCTTCCTTCAGGCTTTGCTTGATATGGGATATTTCATCCTCTACATCTTCCTTTATTTGAGCAAGGGTCTTGTCGCTTGCCTCTGTCTTCTGGCCTTCTCTCACTTCGAGTTCTTCTCTCAACCCTTTAATTTCCTCTTGAATATGTCCATTGACCTTCGACATTTCATTCCGGACCTTAACAATTTCTTCTCTGTTTTCCTCTTGTCTTTTATTAACGATAACAAGGTCGCTTTGGATTTGGTCCAGTTCTTGATGAACTTTGCTCATCTGACCCTTCATATTGCCTACCAGCTCTTTACTCTCGTTAGCGACAGCCTTAATCTCTACTATTTCTTGACATTGATCTAATATGTTCTGATCCTGTTTCTTTAGATCACCGTTAATCGCTCTAGCATAACCCTTCAACTTTTCGTCCCACTTATTATCGTTTTCTTCTAACCTCTGATCTACCGTTCTAGTAAATTCTGAAAACTGTTTCGCTTGGCGTTCGAGATTCACCTCATTTTGGATTTGAATATCCTTGATGTCACTAGACAGCGCATCCAACCTACTGTTGGTTTCATCCTGCGCGTGCTTACATGCCTGTAAATTACTTTCAAGTTTGGCTTCTATGGCCTCGAAACGTTTATCTGTCTTAACCTGCATTTCTGATATAATGCTTACAACAGTTTCTGTTACTTCGGTCTTAATCGTTTCTTGCATTTGACCTAGCTTATCATTTATTTCAACCTTATTCGCATCCAATCGGTTGTTTATTTCAACCTGATTATCATCTAAATGGTTACTCAATTCAACCTGGTTATCATTCATTGCAACCTGATTTGCATTAATTGCCAGCTGATTGGCATCTAAACGATTACTCAATTCAATCTGATTGTTATTCATTGCAACCTGATTTGCATTA
This sequence comes from Meconema thalassinum, assembly GCA_946902985.2. Classification (NCBI taxonomy): domain Eukaryota; kingdom Metazoa; phylum Arthropoda; class Insecta; order Orthoptera; family Tettigoniidae; genus Meconema; species Meconema thalassinum. The sequence goes on from OX336394.1 coordinate 417,511,144, forward strand.
ATTGCCTCCTGATTGGCATCTAAACGAGTGTTTATTCCATCCTGGAAAGCCTTGGCTTCCAGCTTATTCTGTTCATTAACAGCGTCAAAATGCTGTCTTAACCCTGCAATCACCAGCAAAATCTCCTCTGTACCAGCCATTCTTACAACAATACACTTTGAGATACAGGCAGGCTTCCTGGAAACATGTGTGGATACGTTTTGAAGAGAGATACAAAACACTGTACACATATTGTAAGATTGTACTAAAACTTTGAATTTTAGGATAAATTGTGGATTGGGTGCGTAGCGCTCATACCCTTGGGTAATTCTCTTCTCAATAGAGAGATTCTGCGTTACGTCAAAAGCCTACTGAACTCAAAAATCACTCAAACACAGTTTGAGGCAAAAAAAATAATTACTATGGTTTTCCCCATGAAATACCGTAAAAATCTATGGGGTTTCCCTAAATCCCATCAGCTCCACAAACCTGGGCACCATGATAATAAATACACCTCTGTGCATATGGTGACCTGTATTTTAAACTGGCCCACATATCAGCGCCATGATAATAAAGTAGGATGGTTTACCATGATAAATAAAATGAAGATCAGGTCTTGCAATGCCAAGCTATACATATTGCACTACTGAGGTGATTCCACGATAGAATAATACCGCCCCCTATTACCTGGATCATGGTAATTAAGGCGTTTATCAACATTTATATTGTTTGTATCGGAGCTTAGCTAAGGTTAGGTGCGGTCATCCCCTAATTCATGTTAGTCGTTACTTTACTAGAGTTGTTTGCACTAAATCTAGACCGACTTTAGTTGTACCTATAGCTCAAATCACTGTACCGGACATCAATCTCCATGTACCCATGTGAGTAATTTCCATGGAAAACATGCTTCTGCCTCCAGCTAGCTTCAGTTCTCGGCGTGTACCGTTCTCCCACTGAGCAGTTGCATATTTTTGATTTGAGACTAAAAGGTATCAACTCTACAATGATAAAGCACAACTCTATTCTAAAGACTTTAATTCAGCATTAAATCATGGCTTCAAACATATAAAAACACAATCCCAACAAATATAATACACAAACAAAGCAAAATTACTCCCACAATCCACTAATTATTCACATATTTTATCATATTAAATCCATATGATTATTCAATCCTTTACCCTTAGGTTGACTTCAAACTTCACTCTAGTGCGCTGATGCACATGCAACTTTCACAAAAACTGTACTTTTACTCTTATGTCACCTTGTGTGACTTCTTTAATTTCACAAAATTACTTGTTTCTTACAACACATCTTAATTTACATTATGTGTACCGTTTGTGTTTTGTTTCTTTCTTCCTACCAAATGCTTTATCATGCATTAGCCAATTCATGGGTTGCACAACAAATCTACTTGCAACTCCACAATTATGTAAATCTACCCCTACACTTCCCTCTTTTTATAGTTCCACTGCATGCCGTTGTGATTTCAATTCCAACTTCCGTTATCGCTGTGTCGGATGGTATTATTAAGCTACCCTTGCGAGCGTAGCCTGTGGCATCTAGTGCCCAACTTCATAAATACGTGTCAGTGTCAGTAGAAAATGCAACTTCCAACCATTCGTAAGATTGATAAATATTAAATCATCAGGGTGCTCTATGATTACCAATGTGTTTTAAACCACACAAATTCATTACACAATATAACAATGCTTCCTTTCATTACAAGCAGGGTCTCAAACCTGTCCTTTCTAAACGTTAACTTTCACGGTTCGTTTTAAAACTCAGCCCCCTCAGAGCGGCTCGTATACAATGGAGCGGAGTGAAGTGGTCACAGCACGTGCACCGTCCCTCGCTTTCTGACTCCTGGCTTTTATCCCCAAGCAGTAACACAATTCTAAATACAATAGTGTGGTCACAATGACCCACATGATCCCATATGATTTAAACTGAATGGTATGCAATTTAGGTTCTGGACGAGCTTAAAGATTTATTCCTAACCTTAGGATATTAATAACTGGCCTCAATAGGTCCATTTCATTATATGAAGGCACGAGATTCATCAAACACAGGTAGAGTTGGCTAGCCGGTATCTTAATAAATGCTACGGTCAGTCACAAGCTGCCTTCAATAAGATTCGCTTCACAAGAGCCGAATCATTCAATAACAAGTTCTCGGTCGATCAGGTATGGTGCAGAGGTTTCCATTGTTCTCCTCTCACCTACCACAGGATTCGAACCCGGAACATTCCATATCCATCATCAGAGTTAGGGTAGGGTAAGAGCACCGGTTTATGACAGGGTCACCATTTGTTGACACCTAAACACTTAATCAAGCAGAATAAGCCAACAGACGGCATGTGGATCTCTGAACTCGCTCTGGAGCTACAGCAGAGCACCCTAGCGAATGTAGCAGAAAACCGGGATTGCAGGGCACTATGGGTAGATTTAGGTGGCAGTTATGTAATGGCGTCCACTGTTTGCTGCAACAATTCGTGTTTTCCTTATCGACTTTGATTAGAAGGTATGTTTCACAAAATTATAGGTGTTCGCTATTGCAAATTATTTTGTTGCATGCACTGTTTTATATTAGATGTCTGATAGGTGTGTAAGAGATTTTTACTTCATTTTTTATGAAATGCATGTTTGTTGATCAAGTTAGTTTGGGTGTCAATAACCGGTTCATCAAAGCTTCAGTTGCACCAAATATTGACAGCCCTGTCAAAAACTGGTGTTTTACTAAATAGCTGATATTTAAGCCTAGATGACATCTTTCTGCCCTATGTTGCAGTTTGGTAGTGATCTCGTTAAAATCAGATGACTATTACCAGTTGTTGACAGATAGTGTCTACAACTGGTGTGTTGGCATGTCAATAACTGGTGAATGATTCATGTGTCGATTAATTGTTTCAATCATTCGCTTATTGGTCATAGGCTACCTTTTACATATCGTTACACACTTCTTGTGATTAGTGTAATTTCTTATTGTTTTTAGGTGTTACACAATGGGGCCTAAGATGAAGAGATTATTTAATTATTCACCTGAACAGATGGAACAAGCACTTGAAGATGTTAAAAATGGATCTTCTGTTGCTTCAGCAGCTAAACGACATGGTATTCCGAGAATAACTCTCTTATATAGATCTAAGGGAAAGACTAAAAAATCGAGGATAACGGGGTCTGACCCAATACTTTCCGTAGATGAAGAAGGAATTCTTGTACGCTGGATAAAAACTATGGCGAAAGCTGGCTTTCCACTAACTAAAGATGACTTAATTAGTAGTGTCAAACAGCTTTTGAGTAATCTGAACAGGGCAACTTCATTTGTTTCTGGACGTAAATGGTTGAAATCTTTTATGAGAAGGAATCCATCTATATCTTTACGGACACCAGAAAATTTAACAACTTCAAGAGCACATGTGTCATCAGCCGAATTAAGAAAATGGTTTTTCGAAGTATATTCGTATCTTTCAGATGAGAACGTCCTTGATGCTTTGAAGGATCCTATGAGAGTCTTCAATTCAGATGAAACTGGTGTTTTTCTCAATCCAAAAGGTGCACAAGTCTTAGCAACTAAAGGTGACAAAAAAGTATATCAGAAAGTTATCCCTGATGAGAAGGAGTGTCTCACCGTTTTGGTCACAGCTAATGCATCTGGTCTTTTAGCACCTCCTCTCATTGTATTCAAGTATGAACGTATCCCCAGTGATATAGCTACCAGCGTTCCTCAAGATTGGGGAATTGGAAGATCTGAGAACGGTTGGATGACAGGGGCTCTGTTTTATGAGTTCATAGCAAACATTTTTCATCCATGGATATTGAGAAACCAAATTGAATTACCAGTAATATTTTTCTTAGATGGGCATTGTTCTCATCTCACTCTGCACACTAGTCAGTTCTGTGCAGAGAAAGGAATTATACTGGTAGCGCTTGTTCCCAATGCAACACACATTTTGCAGCCTATGGACGTATCAGTGTTTCGATCTTTAAAGGGTCGTTGGAAAGATAAAGTTCATAAGTGGAGGCTGGAAAATATTGAAAACCCAGTGTTGAAAAGGAAAGACTTTGCCCCCATTTTGAAAGAAGTCCTCAATGATCTTCCACCAACAGCCATTCAAAATGGTTTTAGGAAATGTGGCTTATTGCCGTGGAATCCCGATGCCATTGCTGTTGATTCTACACCCATTGGCAAGGGTTCAAATGAAAATCGCACGAAGGAAAATCACACACGTGAAATTCAGATAGGACTGAAGGTAGTGGAAGAATTTATTGGAAAGGATAAAGTAGAAATATTTGAAAGGTCTGCTATCTGGAGCGGAGCAGTTGAAGATACTTCTTTATTCAACATGTGGAAAAATATGAGAGATAAATGCAGGGAATTTAGGTTTGATAGAAGTAAGAATTGTTCGCTGGAGTCTTCAGCTTCATTAGTGAGAACCCTCAATGGCAACTGCAGTATGGAAAACCTTGGAGATGAAGGACATTTTCAACTACACGATATGCCTTCTACAAGTGGAGTGAACACAGCTGTAAACCAACTGGATGGTATGCCTTCTAAAAGTGGAGTGAACAGAGCTGTAAACCAACTAGAAGATATGCCTTCTAAAAGTGGAGTGAACAGAGCTGTAAACCAACTGGAAGATATGCCTTCTACAAGTGGAGTGAACACAGCTGTAAACCAATTGGAATATATGCCTTCTACAAGTGGAGTGAACACAGCTGTAAACCAACTGGAAGATAGGCCTATGCCTTCTACAAGTGGAGTGAACACAGCTGTAAACCAATTGGAAGGTATGCCTTCTACAAGTGGAGTGAACACAGCTGTAAACCAACTGGAAGATAGGCCTATGCCTTCTACAAGTGGAGTGAACACAGCTGTAAACCAATTGGAAGATATGCCTTCTACAAGTGGAGTGAACACGGCTATGAATATTCCTGGTAGTAGCATACCAAGCCCCTTTAAGAAAGTCCTCTTTTGGCCGGAAGTTTCTATTACCCAAAAGAAACGGAAAAAAAGAAACTCTTCCCTCGGTGGTGACATCAAAATCATGGCAAGATTATCACAAAAATAAAGCAAAGAAGAAACTTGAATTAGAAGAAAGCAAAAAAACAAGAGCTGCAGAGAGACAGAGAAAGAAAGAGCTCAAGAAAGAACTGGACATGAAGAAAAAGATGAAGAAGGATGAGCGAAGAAAAACAAGGAAAAAGAAACCAGAAATATTTTCTTCTGAGGAAGAAGAGGAAGAGTGGGTTCCTTCAGGTGACAGTGTGGACGATGCTAGCCTCCATTTGTCAAGTGATTCAGACAGCGAAAACATTAATGTCTCATTTGGAATGATTAGAAAGTCTAGGTCAAATATTTATGACACAGAAAATTGTAACAAAGATCAGGAAGACACTGAAGATACCTGTATTGATCTGCATGAAAACGAAATTATTCATGAAAAAGAAGATGAACAGCTAAAGTCAGATGACTTAGACGAGCCTTTTGGAAGTTCAGGAATGCTTCAAGAAGAAAGCAATTCTAATCTAGGACTAAAGGAACCTGAACTGCATCTTAAAGAAGGAGACTTTGCATTGTGCCGCATGAGCAAGACAAATCGCAAAAAAACAATGAAAACATGCTGTGCGTGTAACCACAGTGCTTGAGCCAGATCGTGTTACCGCAGTTACACTAAATCCTCTCAGCCGATTAAGAAACGTTTTTGTTCTGAATGAAAACGACATCAAGACAATTTTGGTGAGTGACATCATTGAAATGTTACCTCCACCGTTGATTTTTGCATCACATTCAGGAAGGCGGTACCAATTTCCTTGCTCAGTAGATGTTAATTGGTAATATTAAGTTTGTTGTTATTTATCACTGTGAGAAACCCCAGTGGGTCAACACTGTTTTTTTAATTTATGTCTACCCCCGCTCCTTAGCGTAATTAGGGTGTTGGAAGGACAAGAGAACTCAGGCTAATGTTTCTGTGATATTTGTATGACCTAATATGTATTTTTAGCAAGTAAAAGTAAATAGTAGACCAATTGGATGAAATATGTTTCATTGTCAACATCTGGTTCAATCATGTGTCAACAACTGGTGTTTTTAATCATTTTGGATGTCAACAATTTGTTATTGTGTTACCCTTGGAAACCATATATTTTATTCAACTCATAACTTCATATTATGCAAACTTGACGAGTACAGTAAAAATCTACAGAGTTATAGAACTTATGGATTGAATCAGAAGTAGAGTAAGTATAATATTCGCCATACTGAGTGGACAAAATATTATTTACTTCCTTAAGGGTGTCATAAACCGGTACTCTTACCCTACAACACTAAATACACTCTGGCACATAATAAATATCTCTGTACGCCCTAGGCTATACGAGATTTCACACGTCGAACAGATTATCTTGCTCCATGACCCGATGCTATGATCTCGTCCTTTAATTAGTAAGAGAAATCTATCAATTACTCTACAAGCTTATTCACAAGCTGCAAATTCAATTCACTATTAAACTCCTCCATTTCCTTGCATAATTATATTCCCATTAACACAATATATTCTGATATTAAACTCTTTTCTCATCCCTTAATGTATAATCTTACTGCTTGGATAGATATATATTCCAATTAGCGTAAATATTTCTTGCTTACAACATTTTATCCTCATGTATTCGTTTATACCTTTTATTGTTATTATTATTATTATTACTGACATAAAATACCATAACCCGACACAACGTAACCATTTTAATAATCGAACATCCTTGTTCGTTACGTTAAGTTTTTACATAACTGATTTGCCATTTTATTAATAGTGGTAACGATTAATCCACTCACTGATGTATAAAAACATCTCAACTCTACAAAAACCAAAACAACCATAAACACTTGAGGGTTTACCTCCTAATACTGATTCTTACTGGCACATTTTATAATTCTGAAATCACATTACATGCAGTGGGCTATAACTTCTATAAAATCATGATTTGTGGGGTACTTACATAGGCTTATCCAGGTGGCTCCAACCACTCATCTCTTCCAGTATCGCCTGCCATTTGCATAATTAGCGAGGCATTTTCACACTGATAATACACATTTTATAAAACCTTTGCTTCACAAACCACACGGCACTTTTCATTTCTATGATGAAGCTATCGCTTCCTTACACATGACACTTTATAGCACTTGTTATAATATTAATTTAAAAGATATTTCACATATGATCACTACTAAACACACGTCACTATTTACATTCTTTACTGGTTGAAATTTCCTGGCAAGATATCAGAACTGCAGGTGTTGACGGCCTCTTCCTAGCTCCTACCCGCATCCTGATTGAAAGTCTCGATCATCTGCCTACGGATTCACCAACTGTCTATCAATTATCCTTCGATAACCTTCCTGATCTGGCATGAATATGCTTACATATCGTCCTGAACGTTAATTATTGGTATTCTTATGACATTTCACCAATCGCATCATAAATTTTCTCCCGGCGCAGTCTGGCATACTATGATATGTATAACTAATCAATATTTTATACACTGCGCTCAACATTGTACATTGTATTTATACAAATTATTACTCTCAATAGTTCTGCCTAGTATATCACACGGTAGTTTACCTATGCGAACACTAACAATTGCTCGTACTGCTGACTATACACATACGGCACGAATGTTCTTAATAACAAGTATTATAAAAGTTTTACTGCACGGCTTCCCAAACTGAAGTCCGAGCCTTCCTCCTTGACTTCGGTAACGCGCATTTCGCATAATAAAGTTTATTGATTACAGTACTTATTATTACTTCATGACTATGCATGATTATATTATCAATTGGTGCATTACACTGCACGACGAATATACTGATTAACACTAAAATTTACAAGTCTTTGTGTGCGCGTCCTTTCGTGGGCCAGAGCGACATACGCTCCGCGCTCGAGTCTGTTACAACTGACTACAACTGTTTGACTGACTTGCCAAGGGTCCACACCCTTATATTCGTTTCACAAGAAAAAGTAGACCGAGGATTCCCTCGCAGTGTCATCTCCTCTTCCAGGATGATTCTGGTCTTGAAATAATACTCATATTGTTCCTTTTTCCTCGCTGATCACATATCTGAATGCGTGCTGGAGGATCGATCGGCCAATTAATTAATATTAATTGCCTTTGCCATGGCGTGGGTACGCGGCGTCCTGTAAAAATCCCCGACAGCATGGTTATAACATTCCGCTAACTCCCAAAGTAGTGTGTCCTTGCGCATTCCATTAAATATGCCTTGATTTCACAGTTTAAAGGCTTGATAATTAGCCTCCTGGCTAAAGATTCACCTGTGTGCAACTTTCATGTCACTGCGTTGCTCCAATCACGAGTAATCAATAATTTTCATTGGGATCTTCCCCTTCCACTCTCGTTTCTTTTCTGAAACGGGGAAGAAGATGGTCCTTATTTCACCCCCTGACCTGCTCCAGACGACTTAAGTAGGTCAGCGAGAGTGACAAGGCTCCAAGAGTCTCCACCCACAATTCTGGAGTCATTAGTAAAATGTCAAACTCTCCAACTTCTGTGCTCAAATGCAGCATAGCTTACTTCATACAGCCCAAAAATGCTGTATTCCACTCATTTTCCCTGCATTATTTTAATAAATAATGTCAGCATCAGTTGATATCACACCAGTGATCAAATATGTAATTTCCTCTAGGGGTCTTAACAACTAAAACTCCCTCAACAGATCTCGGGTTCGTTCCCTGGTGGAAACTTCATTCTGAGCTCAACTTATCTCCGAGATCCACGTTCGATACCAGTCAGCCTAACCCCCTCGGGTTCAGTATATACATCTCCTAATCATAATTAGGTAAGTTGTCCATGGTAATTAACTTTAGTATGACAAAACGTGTATATGTGGTAGCGAATGCGAAGTGTAATCCATCAGAATGACTGTATGCATTTTCTTTAAACACACAATTATGTTCTCTTACGTTTAAATATTACCCATACATATTACTCGATGATTGATGATTGTTTACAAATGTGAGTTTTATGCTGAATTCATACTTTGCCAATAAAGACACGCAGGGCTTTTGTGTACCCTCTTTCGCCCACGCCACGGTATACTGCGTATGATGAAATCTATAATTTAAAAAAATCTTCCTTTTTTGACTTCCGAAGGTTGGCAGGTATGACATGACGCAGATAATAGAAGACATGAGGTGTACTTCCAACTACCAACTGAAAAGGAAAGCAAGAAGAATGGAGAGCTGCTGCCAACTCGCTTTACAGCTGATAACTAGAGAGAGAGTTATACGGTAATGAAAACAGAGTATAATCAGAATTTCCTTGGACAGGAATCGGAACTTCTTTAAAATCTGTAATTCGCTTTAAGGGCTTGGGGTATCTTGGTGATCGTCCCTGTGTCTTATGGCATGTACACTTGTATAATTAGTAGATAGAACCACATGGGTAGTAAAATACTTCATATGCGGTATATTAAACCTGCATGATATAAGTTATCACTCTTTTTTTTCGGTTCCATTTCTCTAATATATGATTTTCATACCTTATTTCATCTTCTGGTGGGACATTAACAATTTTAGTTACTAACCTTGGTCACTTCTGCACCGGATATATGTGCTAAATTACGTACGTACGTGTATTTATGTATAGCTCATTTAACAACGGCAGCCATGCTCGACAGCGTATTAACTGTACGGTAGTATCTTCAAGTACGGTAGCCCATGTTAAACTACTGCCAAAGCGCACACATTGACGTCATTAGTTGCCAACATGTGGGATACAAAATACACCACGACTACCCCACTATGGACTGTGCGGACTAAAAATCAGGGGCTTATAATATGGCTAACGCGGCCCGCAGGCTAAATCCACTGTCGAAACCCATTGGATTGAACAAAACGAATGTTAGAATGGCTGCGGGAAGCCAGAAGATCACTGTCGACGACACGCTAGAGGTTAGGTTGTAACCAATGTCAAAACGCATTGAACTGGACGATTTCTTTCAACAGTGGTTTTGACAATGGTTACAGCCTAACACGTCCAATCCAATGGTTACAGTCTAACTCGTCCTGATCAATGGTTTCTGAACCCCCCACACAACGCTACCTTGACCGCCTAAAGGGCTTCCACCAAAGAGTATGGGTAAGAACGGTTACTCCAGCTTTGAATTCAATTCCGATCACTCCCACTGCCGAAACGCCGCTACGCACGCATGCACTGTGGCGCCTCTCGAGAACGTACAAGGAACTAAGTTTTTCGCGCGGGAACTTTGAATCGTAACCTGTGGCCTACTCCCCACGCCATTCCCATCTTCTCGAGAATGTGTATTTCAATGGATAGTATCAGTCTCATTTATTTATTATGTCTTCATAGAACATAGAGTAAACTTGAGACAACTTGTCCCTTGCCTGTGAGGAATAAATTTTAATGATAATTATTTAAGATCTAACATCTAGTTTATTGGCCTACAAATTAATATAGGCCTACACTGTTATAAATAGATTAAGAAAAAACACAGGCAATAAATATGAATCAAACCATCGCCAATTAAAAATACACCAACATTTTGCTCTTACTAAATGGAATATTTAAAGGAAAGGAAATAAGGATGTGAATAAGGAATTTGGAATAATATAAAATAATTACAAAATGAAGTCCATATACTGTGGGTTTATTATACATTTCTCATTCTTACATAGATAGCCTACATTCAGAATACTGTACTTCATTTCATCAAATTATCGTTTCAACATAGATTTGTCATTCCATTGCAGTGCCACCAAACATTACAGACCTGCAAGAGAGAGAAAAAATATAACCAAACATGGCAAAGTACATCCTTTAAGGAAAAATCATGAGAGACAACTGCAGTAACATTGGTCATGAATATTATGCACTCGTATTCAGTGCATCCAATAGATCACCCACCTCTGTATCTAATAGAATATGCAGTGGTAGTCATTGGCAGTATTCAATCCCCCACCCAACCCCTTTTCACTTTGATATTACACAGTCCAGCCTAAATAATATTAAATATATATTTAGCGCAGCCAAATAGCCATAACTGAAAATATAAGTTACATTGATGGGTTACATATTTGCATAATCACTTATAGACATTGTTATTCTTGTACAGAATTCTATGTGGTACCGTTCACACATTTTTCCACATAGTGTGCACCTACAGTCTATACTTGTGTCATGGAAGTGTTTAGATTTGCAGAGTAGGTGGTGAAAACCGTGAACGGCCAACCTCGTAATGACATGTCTTAATTCAAAATTAGCTTTTGTCCACGAGCGGTCTATCATGGCCCCTGTGCCAAAGAAGTCTGGTTGTACTTCTTCTCCCTTCTCCGTTAAAGTTGCCAGCAGTTTCTCTGATGCACCTGTGCTCGGTAGGGGTATGTGGTGTATTCTTGGAATACACGGTACGAGAGAATATAAAGTTTAATGCTCTTTGCTTGTTCATTCCTTCCTCTTTATCAAACACCAACAGTGATCTTCTAGTTTCTCTTTGATGGTCATGTCTCTTATGTCATTGTGAGTCTGTTCTAGATATATATCTTCCATGACCCACCTAGCGTCATCTAGCAGCGAATCTCTGAAGCTCCTCAATTCTTCCTGGTGCAAGAGGACTTACTTTTCCATCTGGCCACCAGTTCTCGTTGCCATCGCCAGCTATTATCTCCGTGATCAAGAGAGCTTCGTCTACTTTTTCACTCATCATGCTGTGCTAGTATTGCCTGCTATCAACTCTTTGAAGACCATTTCCTCAAGAGAATTTAAGTTTACAATGTTGGTCATGCTTATATGTTCTCCTTTTGTCTCCTACCCCCACTCTTTCCCTTCCTTGGACCCTCCGCGCTTCGCTGAGTGGGTCTCACTTGTAAGTCGGCAGTTGATTCGGTCAGTCAAGGCTCAACTAGAGCCAGTCTCCTCAAACCAAGAGGCACTCTATACGTTCTACGCCATGTTGGCACATTAAGTATCCGTCAAAGGAAACTTCACCTTCGACATGCAATCAAGATAAGTACAGACTTAAGGTTTTAACCTCATCTTCATGAATTTTATTATCCACATGCTTTTATTGATTATTTTATAGACAGCGTGAGATTACTCATTTGGGGCGGTAATCATTCTTCGCGGGATTTGCTATGTTGGGCTTTTGTCTGTATAAGCCAACCTTACTAGAAAGTAGCTTTTCTTAAGCTATTTAAATGAGAGATCTTCTCACAACGTGGGATATTATCTAACACCCGCTGTCCATAAAATATTAAGCTCGTTCCACCGCTGGAGTAACTTTGACCCCATTCTTCTATTAGGACTGTTCTGGAACCTTCCAGATTCTGTAATCTATCTACAAGTCTTGCCGTCATGTATTTTTCACTCACTTGTGGGAATACTATTTAAAATGAGGAATCTTCCTTATAAATTACTGCAATAGCTAAATTTTCTTCCACCGTTGGATTGTTCTATGGCGTATTTAATTGTAATTCACAACTTTCTCAAGAAATAGACTCTCGCCTACCTAGTGCAACCAGTTATTTTTCATCATTGCAATAACTTTCTTTCCCATAAACTTTCGTGTTACTACAGTGAACTTTTCATCTATTTAACAGACTATAGTGAAAACTAGTGCTTGTTCAACTTTTCTACCGCGTCGCGATCGTCCGTTTACATTAAATAAGGCCATGAACATTTATCCTCAATCCCAATTGATCTTTCCTAAACCTTCTACTAACAAACCATTTTAATAAAATTGTTACTTTAAGGTCAATCGCAATGAGGTGTCACTCTAAAGACGTGCCCTCCCACCTTTGCTTATATCTCATTAATTAATTTCTGCATAACTACGTGTTTTATACACGATCCAAGCTTACATTGTTTCTACCTTATAATCAGGGAAAACAATTCATTCAACTCTTGAGTGAGTTATTTCTAGGTCTCACGAAAGGGAAACTGCCCCATTTGGCTCGTGATTCCTACTTAAACATAGGAGGTCGAGAACCTTCCTTTTGATTTTCTCTTCAGGTTTCACAGTAAGTGACCTGCCCTTATTTGTATAATAACCAACAGTAATTCAGCTTAAATATAAGAAGTTATAGGAACTTCTATCTTATTCTTCATGTTTTTCTTATTGTTATTTTCGAAGTTGTCACTCTCTCTAGAATATTCTCTCAGGAATTTCTTAAAGTACACTCCTTGTACTCAATTTAATGTTTAAACTTTAATCACTTCGTTTGTCTTTTTTAAATCTTACAAAGATTTTAGAACATATATAAGGTTTGAAACCTCATAAATTGTTAATTGCCTGGCGCAAACGTTTAATGCTTTCTGAGGTCTGTGACCCCAAAATTGTTAACCAAATTGAAAATATATATTTGTTAAAGTTATCAACTTCTTTTGCCTTGTTAAATAAATTAAATATTTGTTTTTGGATTTATCATTTCGCAAATACAACGGTTAGGCAAGATCCTGTCTTCCTTGGCTCTCCCTACTCAATGCCATTAAATCTATTGATAGGGCTTTCACCACTAGTTGCATTTGAGCAAGAACTCTTAGTGGTAATCTCGTTAAAGTTTCTCTTAGCTTTAATAGCTAATTCTAACTGGCCAGTAAGGCAAGTAAAGCTCGCTACGCCAGCTACCTGCTTGTGGAGATCCTCTCCGAAAACATATGGTTGGTTTTCCAAAAGATAAGTGTTTCTCTTTGTCTAAACCTTTAGCCGGCTCCTTGCTGAGTAAAAGCTTAGCCATTTCCAAATGCAACCATTGGTTCACTTACCAAAATTACTCCCCAAGGTATAATTTTTTTATCACTATCCTTCTTGGAAGCACTTGGTCGCTTTTTCAGGAACTCTATAACTTCAAAAACTGGAAATACCAAACCTGATTCAAATTATTGGCATTCTTCGAATTACTTTGCAAAAACGAATTTCTTTGAACAGACATATAATAAATCTGTTACTCTCAGTCTTGCCAGACCATCACCCTTCCCCATAGTAAGCAGATGCATGCTTGAGAGGGAATATACTAAAGCCACTCTCTTGCAAACTGCCCAAGTCCTAGCTGCGTTTCCCGTCAGCTTCGACCAAGTCCTTACCCACTTTAGGTATCAGAGAACGGATTTTCAGTGGCAACCGCCTCTAAGTGCATTTAAAGTTAAATTTATAACTTTTGTGGGACTCTCCTCCTATTTTTCTATCCTTTTTCTCCCGTCCGAAACCTACCTCCTTTTCTCAGTCATCTTCCCTTGGTGGTTAGGTTATTCCTCAGCCAATAATCTACCCAGTATGCTTGTCCTGATGTCATCTACGAGGAAAGATTCCTTTGCCAGGAGATATACAAGTCTAGATCGTGTCGTTTTTGATAATCTTATCACCTTCTTTATGTAGTTCGCTTTCATTCTTTCCAAGGTGGATAAGTTCCTCGTTGTTAAATGTGTCCAGATGATTTCAATGCAGATTGGAAGAATTTTTACTCTGATTAGCAACATTGCTGTCTCCAGACTGAGTGATCGGATGTCTTTTATTTCGTGCTTTGCCATCGTTGCTTGGGTTACCTTGTTGACATGTTTTGTGAAACAATTTGCGCTCGATTGCAGTGTGATGCCTAAATATTTAAAGTCGGGAACTACAGTGTGGCGCACGAAATGTCATACATCGAAAACGGTTTATAAAATGTGTAAATCTGGGCTCACAACCATATCCTATTGTGAACAGAAACCTTATTTCATGCGTGATTCGACAGACAGCAGCACATGACGCGCATGCGTACTGGCTTCCAGTTATACAGCATGGCGGACAAAGGGAGGCTGACGTGCGAACAGAAGGTGAAAAGTGTTATTTTATGCGGAAACAAAGAGTGTGTAACTCGGACTTAGGAAAGTTTCGTGTTCATTTCCTTACCCGGTGGGCTCCCTGCTGGCAGACGGTGTATAGACTGGCCAGCCAATTTGAAACAGAAGGCAATATACTGGAGAGAACACGAACCCGTCTCATGCCAGTCCGCCCACCGAATAATCTTGCTGCTGTGAGAGCGGCTGTGGCTCGGAGCCCCTCCAAATCCACCAGAACTGCCTTTGTTCATCTGAACATCTCTCGTCGGTCAATTCAGAGAATACTGCAGTCTGAGCTTGACCAATTCCCATACAAAATGACAACAGGTCAGAAACTAACGGCGCTTGACAAGCAACTGCGAGTACAGTTTTCTGGGTGGTCTATTGCAGAAGGTGATCCCGTACTGCACAACACATGGTTCAGTGATGAGGCATACGTTTATCTCAACGGTGCTGTGAACAAACATGTCTGGTTTTGGGCGAAAGAACGGACTGCTATTGTGCACGAGGTTGAAAGTTATGGTGTGAAAGTGTGTGTGTGGGCTGCAATTTCCAGTCATGGAATTATTGGGCCAATCTTTATTAATGACACAGTCAACAGTGCACGTTACATGACATGTTGCAAATCAGTTTCCTTCCACAACTCTTTGCATCACGACTACCAATAGAGACACAATGGTTCATGCAAGATGGAGCTCGTCTGCACACAGCAAATGTTGTTCTGTACTTCCTGCATGAACATTTCGGGCCCCGTGTGATGTCCCATCGATATCCCGAACGTTTTCAGAGCGGTTCAATTTGGCCACCACATAGCCCCGATATTAATCCCTGCAATTTCTTCCTGTGGGGATATTTGAAGGAGACAATCTACCGCCAGAAACCAGAAAATGTACTGCAATTGCAAGCGGCCATTATGACTTTCTTCCGAAGTTTGCGTGAGGACATTTGTCGTAGAGTGGTCACAAACATGCAGGTTCGTCTCGAAGCTGTTGTATGTCGAGAAGGTGGGCATATTGAACATGATTGTCCTGCATACTGACTAATCATGCACATTTCAGTGAATGTTGTTATGCCATTCTTTATTAAATATGTTGTATATTAAATATTCTATAAACAATTTCCAGTTTATGACATATCGTGCGCCACCCTGTATCTTTAATTTTTTATCCCGAATGAAAATCTCTGCTGAGGCGGGTACTCTCCCTCCTTTCTGGAAGATCATAGTGTCTGTTTTTGAGATGTTGATGTCCAGCTTGTGTTCGGAGCAGCACTTTTGCACATCATTTACAGTTTCCTGGAGTTTTGTTAAATCTCTGGAGCCAATTACAATGTAATCAGCATATGCGCAAGAGAATACTCCCTCTTTTTGAGCCCGTTGGATTGGGCTATCGGTTCTGATAGAGTGAGGTTGTCCAAAATTCGTACTTCGTTCCATTGTAGTATTGATGTGATGAGATTGGCCCATATATTGTTCATGCCTAGCATCTCCTATAGCTTTTCTGTCACTAGCTTTCTAATTATCAGGTCGAAAGCCTTCGTGAAATCTATGAAAATGGTGTAATATTTTCCGTCATGCTCTAAGGGATCCCATATTTGGTTTAGCAGGAGTTCAATAGCGTTTAGGGTGGATCGCCCCTTCCTAAACCCAAACTGGTTCTTTGGCAGAAGCTCGATTATTTTCTCACGTATTTTTCCTGTTATACTTTTGGTGAAGATTTTGAAGGGGCAGTTTTCCAGTGTTATGCCTCTGTACTTATTGGGATCTCTTGGATCTCCTTTCCCTTTATATAAAACTTTTACTATTGACTTTCTCCACTGGTCAGGCGTGGAAGCTGTTTCTATACATTTGTTATATAACTTTGTCCATATTGGGGCTAGCAGGTGTGCAGTGTCTTTTACATATTCATTATAGATCCCGTCCAGTCCTGCGGCTTTCTTATTTTTGGTGCTGTCTATGGTGATTCTAGTTTCCTCAATGGTCAGGAGTACCCAGTCAATTCGTATTTGTGGAGAGATGATATGTGGATCATTTCTGGAATGCGCTAGACCCTCGATATTGAGAATCTTGCTGAAGTGTGATTCCCAATTTTCCAGGTCTATGTAGTGTCTGTGAATGTTTCTTTGGGCGTAGGGCTATGAACGGGTTTTTCTTGGCTTCCTCTGCTAGCTTCCTGCCCTCTGCTTCTAAGTAGGCGCGCTTCTTTCCTTGCAATATTCTCTTGTAGAGATTTCTCTTGTCGATGTATATGTGTAGTAGACTTTGGTTATTCAAGCTCTGCCTTAACTGTTGTAGTTTTTCTAGGGTCTCCCTCCTCAGCCTATAACACTCACTATCAAACCATATCTTTGCTCTTCTTGTGGCCCGCGGAATGGCGGCCTTTTGTAAGATTTCCTCTATTGTTCTTGTGGCGTCCTCCAGCCTTGAGTTATCTATTAACGAGTCTAAAAGTATTGTTGAATCTAGCATAGCTTCCTACTTTCTCGACATCTATTTCCGTGAAAGGGGCTGAGTTTTCTTTTCCTGTAGCTTTCCCCACTCCCCTTGGATATTTATTTCAAGTGGTAAGTGTTTCCTTATCACAGCTTGGTTCGCTGTCCATAATGTAAATACTTTTCCTGTTATTGGTCCTTTCGTAAGTGCAATATCTATTGTGCTCTTTCCATTGTGTGAGATGTATGTGGGGATTGTGAGGTTGTTTAGCAGGATGATACATTCTTCTTCCAGTTTCTCCAGGACTAGCTTTGTTTTGTAATTCGAAATGTCTAATCTGCAGTTAAGGTCACCTGCGATAATTATTGGTTTATCTTGCTTACTTTGAATGATCATTTGTCCTAGCTCGTCCATTATGTCGAATGCTGTTATGTTCGGTTGGAAATAAGCGGCTATTATTAACAGGCCACCTATTTCCAAAAGTAGGGTATGGTCCTGTTGCCTTGTTGATAATATTGGGTTATGTGTGGTTAGAGTAAGATAGTTATCCCCCTGAAGGTCTAACTTTTTCTCCCTGTCTAGCTTTGAGATGAATACCTACCATAGAAGTGTGGGTGTTGTCAGTAGTCAGTGACGAATGTTTCCAAGAGGATTACTATATCGTAACCTATTAGAAAGTGTTCTGGGCTCATACTCATAGCACTTCTTAGCCCTTCTATGTTCCACATCATGATTTTTAATTTTCTTGGTGCGTCTTTTAGGTTTTGGTTCTTAGTATCAACTACCTTCTCTTTTGAGTTATTCGTGGGAGCGACCAATTTCTCGAAAGGGACGAAAAGTCCGAAATCGAAAACGTCCGACGAAAAATCGAGAATAAACATCTACATGACGTAGCTATGAAAATATGAAATCGAAAACTATAAAAATATTATGAAAATGTAGAAAAATGGCAATCACATAGAAAGTTGTCGGATATTCTCAAAAGTTTCTACGATTCTAAAAAATGGGATATATCGTTGGCCACGAGACTACCTTGTGTTGCGTTATAGATGACTAGAAGTGGGCTTTCCTCGCTGTTCCTCAGAAACGGATTGTTTCTGATAGCTCGAAGCTTTATGATGTCCTGTGGGCCTCTTCCATCTCCTGCAGGGGCCGATAACCTAGATGTTAGGCCCCTTAAAACAACAATTATCATCATCTTCCATCTCCTTCAAAAGTTTCCAGGCTGTCAGGAACGGGATTCGAACTCGAACATCTTCGTGTGGCGTCCTTTCTGATGGGCTATCTTCGTGTATGAGATGGGAAAACCCTTTCTCTCTTGATGGCGCTGGGATCCACCCTAGCCACCCTCGTTCGTGAAATTCTTCTGTCTTCTTCGCCAAAGTTCCGATATTAGTATTCGTCATTTTAGTTGGTGAAATGACTTTTGTAGACGTAGAATAACTTTACATGGGAGAGACGAGATGTTTATCTCCCCCACGATACTGATGTTATGTCTTTTCGAATACTCTCGCTGCCATCATAGTTCTGTTCCCATTAACATTTTAGTTCGTCATTACGATTTCTGTAGATTCAGTTGTATTCACCTCCCTCAACTTCAGAAATTTCGACATGATAGAAATATGTAGAATAATTTCTTAATATGCTTCAAATGTAGTTATATGTCGACTTAATATTCTTGCACAAAACTAAGTGCCGTCGTCCTCATTGCTATTTACTTGCAGTAGTAATCTTCTTCAAAGGTATAATAATGTCTATCTGCTTTGTTCATTTATAGAGTTAACAGACCACGGATCGCAATTTATATCGTGGACACTAGTTCACCACTGTCCATCTCACTTAACGTAAACCCATTATATTAACTTCACATTTGTCCATTTCTCTCTTCAAATTTTCCAGTTTTCCTGCTCTTCGAAGTGTTCTTACATTCCATGTCCAATCCTAAAATTAAAATGTTCAACTCTTTCGATGACTCCCCTAATGTACTCTCTTCCCGGAGATCCTAACGGGCGAGTAGTTTACCTCTGGAACGTTTTACTCCAGGAAGTGCCATCATTATTTTCCGTGTTCCGACGTTCAGGAAATATTAAAATTATGTAGTAGTCTTCCCATTTCCTTTCCACATCGCAGTATCATGACCGAAGAACCAGACTATGGTTGATTTCGCCCATGAGTCTGTAATAGATATGATCACTTTGATAACCTTTGTGTTAGGTTTTATTAATCTTAACTTTACACATACATGATACGCATCAGACATTTAACAAAGAATACATAAAAACAAAGAAAATTAACTATGACTGATCCATAAAGATCAAGGAGTCTATAAAAAGGAAAAAGCCATATCATTCACCCCCACCTAACTGATAAGTATAGTCCTTGAGGTAAGGGGGAGGACGACGGATTCTATTGCTCCTCCTCTGTTGTTGGCCTGGAGGAAGTTTAATTGGACTCTCTGTCGACCCCTGAGATTCTGGAGAAGTCAGGAATCTGGTGCTTCGCCTAGGTTGCTGGTCAGGAGGAGAAGTCGCAACTGGACTTCCTAATGACCTCTGGGATTCGGGAGAAGACAGGACGTGGGGAACCAGAGTCGAAGATTCCGATGGTCGAGGAGGGACCATTGATGTTGAAGGCCAGTGATGTCCAAGAGATCTGTTGGAATGCTGCTCTTCTGTTACCTCCCTTTCTTCTTCCCATTCTTGAGAAATGTTGCCTGGAGAAGGTATTGGGGCCAAGTCTCTAGTTGAAACAGTAGTCTCCCGTCCATCAGCAAGTTGTACGTGAGCGTACTCAGGGTTCGCTTCAACAAGAGTGACCTCTTGGACAAATGGTTCATACTTTGAGTGCCTGGTATGATTCCGCAGAAATACAGGTCCTGGAGTCAATAAAAATGAAGGGGTTGCTTGTCCGTTAGTCGATCTCCGTTGGTGTTTAAACATACGCTCATGGGGAGTTTCGTTTGTGCGGTACAAAGTAATGACCTGATAGATTCGAGGGTATCATCTAAAACTATTTCCCACTGTCGGATATCCAATTGTCTTGATTTTATGGCAAGCTGTATAGTTTACCCGACAATGCCTACGTATTTTTCTGCCTGACCGTTGCCTCTGGGATTATACGGTGTCGTTCTGCTCGTCGCTACACCAACAGTCGTGAGATATGACTTCAATTCTTGGGACATGAAGGCAGAACCTCGATCTGAATGAACATTGGAAGGAAATCCAAAAATTGAAAAATGGATATTCAGTTTTGAGATAACGGTGGAGAAGTAACATCCGTGCAGGGAAAAGCAAAAGGATATCTGGAATATTCATCTACTAAGATGAGAAGGTAACGGTTCCTGGAAGCGGATGGAAGAGGTCCCTTGAAATCCATGTTTATTCGTTCAAATGGATGGATAGCTTTGATGAGTCTTCCCTCGTGTTGGATAAATCTAGGGTTTAGCTCAGCACAGACTTTAATCGCCGATAAAACCTTCTTTATACCCTCCAACGAATAGGGCAAGCTGTATAGTTTTCCAGACGATGCCTACGTATTTTTCTGCCTGACCGTTGCCTCTGGGATTATACGGTGTCGTCTTAACGAAGTGATTCATTCTCGTCAATCCCGGATGACATAAGGCTTCATGAATGTTCTTAAGTCGTAAACCATAGCACTGGGTAGCCGAACAGATTCTGGATAAAGCATTAGCTGCTTCGTTGTGTTGTCCGGGTCTGTAGATGATTTCATAGTCAAAACATGAAAGTTCTAATCTCCAGCGCAGTATCTTCTCATTCTTAACCTTGCCATGACGCCTGCTGTCGAACATGAAGGCCACTGACTTCTGATTGGTGATGAGGCGGAAATGTCTTTCTAGTGAATACTGTGAGTTTGCATTCACAAATTCTCATAGTGTATTCTTTTGTTTTTGTATTTCTCATAGTGTTCTTTTGTTTTTGTATACCGTACAAGTCAAATGTACTTTTTTGAATATAACCGTCTGTTTCCGGTTGTGACCAATGGATGTCGGTGTTTGTTTCTTCTCCCATTAATTTGGAGTTTAGGACTGTATTTAGTAAATCTTTTTTGCTAATTATTTTATGACAGGTTATGAGCCCAGTTAAACGCTTATTGCTGTTAATGTGTGGACTTGGTGATGGGAGAATGTCGGTCGTTAAAAGGTGTTGATATGTGCGGCGCACATGTGGACAGTTAAGTGTGCATCCAAGATAGTTTTTGGTGAATTTTGTGGACGATTTTCTATTGTGAGGACTATTTGTACGTTTTATTTTAAGTATACATACTAACATGGATGCAGCTACGGGAAGCAGCGAGCGAGTAGTTGCAATAGTGAGGTTACAGGACGACAATTGGGAAGCGTGGAGCACCCGAACAAAGGCATTGCTTCAAACAAGGCGTCTGTGGGACGCGGTTCAAGGTTTCCCACGAAAGACCGATACAGGAGAGGTAGAAGATACAGCCGTTGAAGAGTACTCCGAGGTCCAACTGGGCAAAGATCAAGACGCGAAAAACTTGCTTATAGGTTTGGTCACCGACCCTTTCCTAGGTGATATCAAAGAAGCGGAGACAGCTAAGGAAGCATGGCAGAATCTTCTGACTTCATGTTGCGATACCGGAGTCCTTCAAATTGTGACGATGTTAGAAGAATTGTGTCTTTTTAAGAAAACTAATGACATTAGCATGCGTACATTTGTTGATAAAGTGCTTACTTGGTGTGCACGGTTGGACGATGTAGGTATAAAATTTACGGATAAGGCCAAAGCTGCTTTTATTCTCAGAGGACTGGAAAAGCGGGAGTACGAAAATTTGATACGTTCATTGGAAAGCAATGAAGAAAACTTCAGTGTAAAGGTAGTGCGAGCCAAACTTTTGTTGGAGGAGAGAAAGAACAAGTTGGACAAACTAAAGATGGAGCGAGAACAGGAGACTTATGCAAGGCTGAAGAAGGAAGAATCTGAGGGTGAAAGCGTGAAGGCAATGGTGGCAGCCATGCGCTTAAATTCCAAGGAGGTCGTCAACAGCAGCAAAAGTGTCAACAAGCCAACAGGTAGTGGTGGATTCATGTGCTACAAGTGCCAAGAACAGGGGCATATTGCGAAGTTCTGTGATTTATATAAATAATTCATGCTTTTGGGCTAATGCCGTGTGTATTTTTAATTTAAACCATACGTTTCGGAGAAACCTTGCCTCCTTTTTCAATGGAAATAAACAATAAACATGAATTATTTATATAATAATCCGGGCCGTGAAAGCCTTAATATGCAAATTAGAAACTTCTGTGATTTAGTTCATGAAGCAAGAAAGAAAGGTTCAGTTTTGTGTTTTAATTGTGCCAAGATAGGTCATACTTCCCGGAATTGTAGTAATGGACGCAAGGAAAATGTTAAGGTTAAGAATCGTGAGGTTATTGCCACGGTAA
The DNA here is from genome assembly GCA_946902985.2 of Meconema thalassinum. NCBI lineage: Eukaryota > Metazoa > Arthropoda > Insecta > Orthoptera > Tettigoniidae > Meconema > Meconema thalassinum. The sequence continues at coordinate 417,533,822 of OX336394.1, forward strand.
AGGACGATGAGGCGGCAAACGAATGTGTTCAGGTTAATGCTAGTAGTGTTATGGTAAAGGCTTATGCGGCAACTGAAAGCAAGGATGATGCATCTGATTGTGTATGCAGGTGGTATGTAGATTCAGGAGCCACTGAGCACCTGACACCTTATAAGGATATTCTGTATGATTACACCCCAAATGTTTCTGGTAGTGTAGACACAGCTGATGGATCCGTAGTTAGTGTATGTGGTATGGGAAGTGTGCTTATGAAGCTATCTGACAAGTGTGGAGGGTCTTTTCTGAAACTGAAAAGAGTGTTGTATGTCCCAGGTCTTCAAGACAATTTAATATCTGTAGGTCAATTTGACAGGAAAGGTGCAGTCGTAACCATTAAAGATAGCAAAGTTGTATTGTCAGATCATGAGGGTACATTCCTTACGGGTGAGGCCGTTGGAAATATGTATGAGGTAAATTGTGATTATTTTATGGTAGAACAAGGGAAATAATTTGCTTGTAATGACGAGGTGGAGGTTGTGTATGCTAAGAGCAACAAAGCTGTAACTAGCGGAATATGGCATCAGCGTTTTGGCCATGCTCTGAACATTCCAGATCGTGATTTTATACCCAAAGAAAAGAATCTTGATTGTGATACTTGTAAACAAGGTAAAATGAAAAGACTTAAATTTAATGAAAGAGATCATGTATCTCAGAAGCCATTAGATGTTGTGTTCTCTGATGTATGCCAGTTAGAGCACCCATCGATTGGAGGTAGCAAATATTTTATTACATTTACTGATGATTGTACCAGATTCTCATATGTAAGGTTTCTTAAGCATAAGAGTGATGCATTTAATGAGTTTCTCAAGGTTAAAGCCCTAATGGAGACAGCACAAGGGACCAAGTTGAAATATTTCCATTCAGACAACGGTGGAGAGTATTTAAGTACAGAGTTTTGTAACTATCTTGAAAAGGAAGGTATTGTTCGTAGGTTAACAATGGCTTACTCTCCCCAACAGAATGGCGTTGCTGAACGCCTCAACCAGCAACTTCTCACCACTAGTAGGTGCATGCTCATTCAGTCAGGCATGCCAGTTCAATTTTGGGGGGAAGCCATCAACACAGCCTGCTATATAAAGAATAGGTGTGTGTCATCAACTGTAAAGAACATCCCATTTGAACTGTGGACGAGTAGAAAGTTATCAGACCAGGAATTGCTTATGTTAAAATCATTTGGTTGTAAAGTTTGGATCCATAAACGTAATGTGGAAAAGTTAGTGCCAAGGGCAAATGTTGGTGCAATGCTAGGGTACCCCGATGACTCGAGGGGCTACCGTGTATGGGACATCGAAAAGAAATGCGTCATTAAATCCAGGAATGTAGAATTTGTTGAAGATGTATTTCCGTTTTCTGTAAAAGCCCAGGAAAAACGTGTAACTCAGATAGATTGTGAACCTAGAACAGTTGGAGACGTGTTTGTCGAGCAGAAAGATTGTGGAGGTGACGTGTTTGAACACGAAGTAGCCGAATCAGGAAATGAAAATTCTGTAACAAGTGATAGTGATGCCTCTTTGTCAGATTCTGATGTCGTAATAGACGCTCCATTACAGCCTGAACACTCAGTATTACGCAGGTCGAGTAGAGAGAGAAAACTTCCCAGTAAGTGTGTGTGTTGTAATGAAGTCAAGGTCAAATGTCGCATTGTCATGTTAAGGTCAGAATATAACGATCCGGTGCCTTTTCAAGAAGCCATCTCACGAGATGACAAAGATAAATGGTTTGAGGCAATGAACCAAGAGATTGTCCTCTTAGAAAAACATAATGTGTGGACACTTGCAGAAGATTCAGGTGGCAAGACTGTCATAGGCACCAAATGGGTGTATAAAACTAAACGAAACCAAGAAGGTGAAGTACTTAGGTATAGAGCACGTTTAGTAGCTCAAGATTTCCTTGAATCCTACAGTCCTGTGGTAAAAAGGAAAACTATTAGGACCCTTATAGCCATAGGAGTAGAGCGTGAATGTGATAATTGTCACTTGGACATTGTATCGGCATACCTTCATAGCAAAATTAAGGAAACTGTATTTGTAAATCAACCAGAAGGTTTTCGCAGTGTAGAATCCCCAGTCTATGTGCTAAAACTCAACAAGAGTATTTACGGTTTGTGTCAAGCTGGTAAAGATTGGCACAATTGTATCACTGCACAACTTGTCAAGCTTGGCTTAAATCAAAGCAAATGTGATCCATGTCTGTATTTTAGTCTGTATGTTGCCCTTTGCTACCATACAAGGATTGATGTACATATGTTTGTTGTTATTGTAAGGCTAGTTATGTATTTTTGTTTTGTTTTTTTTTGTTTTTTTTTTTTTTTTTTTTTTTTGCAATTTGTGAATGGGGGGAAGTGTGAGTTTGCATTCACAAATTCTCATAGTGTATTCTTTTGTTTTTGTATTTCTCATAGTGTTCTTTTGTTTTTGTATACCGTACAAGTCAAATGTACTTTTTTGAATATAACCGTCTGTTTCCGGTTGTGACCAATGGATGTCGGTGTTTGTTTCTTCTCCCATTAATTTGGAGTTTAGGACTGTATTTAGTAAACCTTTTTTGCTAATTATTTTATGACAAATACTGCCTCCATTTCTTGACAGCTTCGATAATAGCCTGAGTTTCCTTCTCCACAGATGAATGTCTTTGTGCTGACTTGTTGAGGGTTTGAGAAAAAAAGCTACAGGCCACCCATTTTGTGACAGGGTGGCTCCAATAGAATGTTCTGAAGCATCAGTCTCCACAGTGAGCATAACCTTCTCATCTATGGCTGAGACGAGTGCGTTTTCCACGTCTTCTTTCAGAGTATTGAACAGCTTTTCCGTTTAATGGAAAGAGACCACTAGAAAGGTTATGTATTTTCTGTGAAAATCTCGGAATGAAGTATTAAAAGTGTGCGAACATGCCCATTGCTCTTCGAAGAGAAGTGTATCAGATGGAACTGGAAGTTCTCTCAAGGATGTGAGTCGGTCAGGATCTGGACTAATTTCATGCTTGGAGATTATATAACCCAACATCTTTATGTCGAGCTGAGAAGACACTTTTCTTATAATTAATTGCCAAGCGATACTTTTCTACGGCTTTTAGGAACTTTTTCAGATTCTTGCTGATTCTTGCCTCCTACTATGACATCGTCTAGGTAAGCTGCTACCCCAGTGAGTTCCTCTTTCTGGATCATTGAATCGATAGTTCTTTGAAAACAGGGCACACCATTAGTAGGGCCAAATGGAATTCGTTTATACTGCCAATGTTTACCGCTAGTTTCAAATGCTGTGTTCGGACGTTCCTTTTCACAGATAGGGATTTGATGATAGGTGCTCTTTAAGTCGATAGCACTGAACACTTCATAATTTGCCACTTTGTTTTCGATATCCTCAATGCTTGGAAGTGAATATGCATCTACCTAGGTAGTTGGGTGTACTGATTTACTGTCCGAGAATAGTCGACAACCATGCGGCGCTTGTGGTTCTCGGTTTGGGTAACAAGAACCTGGCACGTCATGGAGAAAAGCTTTCTTCTATGACATCTCCCTTTAAGAGTCGTTGAATTTCTTGATCAATTAACTTGGCATCTGAAGCTGTGTAACGTCGAGATTTAACAGCGATTGGTTTACAGTCTGGAGGGATGTTATGAAAAAGTTGGACATGTTCTACATTAGCCTCTGTCAATCCGCAGATATTCAACGGTTCTTTGCTATCCCGAAACTTTATTTCTATGGATGAATGGCGGCCAAGAATGTCGTGACCCAAAATAATGCCCGAGATTTGATCTGTCAGTATATTTAGCTGAACGTCTTCATATAGATGGTCTCGACTTTTAGATTGACTTAACAAACTCCCTTAACAGATGAGCTAAGAGATGTTGAGGCCATTGTTACTGTGAGACTACTCGCACACACGGGGATCCGGAGCTTCCGGACCAACCTCTCAGAAATAAAACTTGTAGAACTACCAGTGTCTACCAGAGCATTGGCTTTCGTTCCATTTAAGTGAATGGGAATTATTTCTTTTGCCAGACAAGATGCTGTGGACGAGGCAGAAGATAAGACTACAGAATGGCAATGGTAAGATTTTGGGGAACTATTCGGTTTGGCACTTCTACAAACTTTGGCGTAGTGACCAGTTTTCGAGCATGCACGACAAATAGCATCTCTTACTGGGCATTCATTCCTCTTGTGATAGGCAAGTCCACAAAAATAACACTTCCTGTTTGTCTCTGCAACAACTTCACACGAGGCTTCACTATTCCCTGAACAGCTGTCACGGCTGGCATAAGTAACTGAGGGTGGTCTGGGTGAACTAGCACGACGGTTCTGAACAGCACTGACTGAAACAGGCTTTTGATACTGAAGGGACTGTTCCATCGCTGTCTCTAAAGCCTTTGCCTTTATTGAAGCCTCTTAAAAAGTGAGGTTAATATTTTCCAACAGTCTCTGACGAATATTGGAGTTAAGAAGACCCGCAATGAAAGCGTCGCGAATACCATGATCTCTATATACTTCCGCTGTTACAGCCTTAAAGTTACAATCTTTGCTCAGAAGATTCAAAGGTTCTATATTGGCAACTCAAACTAACACTTGGGGCGCTGCGGTCGTCTGGATAAGTAGGGTAAAATTACTCAATAACACGCGTTTGATATAGAATACTTTTTATTTTTCGGTTATAATCAGTAAATGTGGTCACTAAAATAATGACAGTGTTATTTTCAATTGTATATATGTATAACTGTGCGATACACGTGATCTAATTTGTGTGTTCCACTTGATTTTATGTGTCAATTGCATATTAACAAGCATCGGTTGTCTGCTGGTATTTGTTTTTGTGCAGTTCGAGTCATGGCGCTGTTACGTTTAAAAGCTATATTTGAGTTTGCTCACTGTACCATAGACTCTAGAAATTATTTGCTGCTTGCTAGGGCGAAGGGATGAGTTTAACTTGTATTAAAACTCGGGGTAGACAGGAATTGCTTGATTTGGATGGTATTTACCCTGCGAAGTCAAATTAGGCCTATATGACTCTTAGTGGAATGGCTCGGATATCGCAGAGCGAGGTGATGACGGTTGGTAGGGTTATTGGAAATGAACTAGGGAGCGGGAAAGGATACCTGACCGATGAAGCTTGGCTGTCCTCGACTGGTGTAGGCCTAGACTTTGCTGTCTTGGTACGGCTTGGCGAGACTGTGCTTGGCTGTCTAGGTGCGGCTTGGCACGGCGTAAGTGAGCAATCTGTCATGTCGTCAGTGAGTGTAGTGGTGAGTGGTCCAACCCGCTCTTGCCCCCCGTCTTTATTTGGTATCGTCACCTTTCGGCTATTGCTATTTGCATCTTTTGGAAAGTGATGAAAACGTTTATTCGCAGTCCTCTTATACATCGACTTACAGCCGTAAACTGAGCAATATACTTTGCTTGTACTCATTTTGCACTCTTATCAACGAGTAAAACTTATTACTTATGTATAATCACGAAGAATTTACCACGATCTGCTTACCAATACAAGAAACCATATACAAACAGTCACCACGTGACAAATGCACCCTACTTCGTAAGTTTCTCATTTTACCGCTAGATGTCATATCAGATAGCTGGAGTTGCCAATATCTCGACACTGTTTCTCCAGCTATCTGATTTCTGGTTGCTAATTTGTGACGCACAAATATTTCGTTGACTGGTTTTGTGAACGTGCTAACCAAAATGCTTATTGCGTCATTGAGCGTTTTATCCTCATGATTTATCAGGATTCTTAATTTGTCAGCGTCACTTACTTGGTAAGACACTATGAAGTTCCTGAACGTGCTGTACCAGTGATTCCATTCTTGTTGTGCGTTGCTAGATTCTGGATCGATGTTCATGCGCTCGGGTCTTAGTAGTCGATCCATTCTTAGTTGAGATTAATAAATTTTAATAGATATGAACACTTTGATAAACCTGTGTGTTAGGTTTTATTAGTCTTAACTTTACACATACATGATACGCATCAGACATCTACCAAGGAATACATAAAAACAAAGAAAATTAGGTATGGCTGATCCATAAAGATCAAGGAGTCTATAAAAAGGAAAAGCCATATCAGTCTTCGATCTTGATCCATCGAAAACATAATTTGCTCTGTGCATCACTTAGAGCATAAATACAATAGAGGGCTCATTGCCACACTGCGCCTGTACTGTGATGTGAAACCAGCATCTCGATCAGCTGACTGAAGGGTAATGGCTCAAGACCGACTACAATTGGCTAATGGCGAGTGCTAAGCAACGTCAAGGAATACAAAAGGAGCTCCATATTGGATAATTCTATTATCACTATCCGCAGTTCCCTTCAGTCAGCTGATCGAGATGTTGGTTTCAACAATGTGACGTCATCAGCCATCTATTGAATTTATGGTCTAAGGTGCATCAAGTCGATACTGGTTCCTACTGCTGCCCGTTACCAGGCTATCCAGTTTGCCTTCTGCGTTAGTGAATAAATGTACTGTATAGTTATCTTGCAAAGATATTATTAATTGTAAACTGTAATGCAATAGTTGACGTCATCTAAGTGTAAACCAGGGATAGAGTATTGGCCAGATCGTAATTAGAAAACCTGTAGCCTTATAATTTTCTAGGTTAGGGGCTGCAACAACGCGGTCATGTAGCCCCGTGTACTTTGGGTGTGTGTGTAGAATCTGTCTGATAACCGGTGTTAATTGTGATGGCTGTATTAGTGTGTGATATCTGTTTAAATTCAAGTAAGGACTGCAGACAATGAATTTTCAAGTAGTTCCTATGTTATGTATTTTAATGGTCGAATGCACGCTTTATATAATCGAAGCAAGAACACATAATAAATACTTAAAATCCTTATATATTTATCTCTACTCTAATACACATATGCTATGATAACCAAGGAGTAGTATTCCTTGATAATAATGGATGTATCATTAGCAGTTAGCACCATGACAACTGTTGTGCCTTGGTGTTTGGAAAAGTCAGGGAGAGTCTATCTTTATATAACTTCCGCGACCACCACCAGATATAACAGTCTTCCCTGGGCAAAAGAAAATCATTGCACGTAGTCACTGAGGTAAGCTGGTAGTCGTCTGAGGCGGTATCACTACCACCTCGACCAATGGAGGTACCCGCTAGAGATATTCGCTCTCAGTTACGCCTACAAGTTCTGGCTTTTTGGGAGAGTCAGTGGCTAGCTGACCCACTGCCCAGTAAACTGAGGGCGATCAAGGGAACTACTCGCGTGTGGCGGAGCTCCTTCCGGGCCCGGAGAGAGTCCGTCATTTTGTGTAGGCTAAGGATAGGTCATACAAGATCCACCCACTCGTACCTAATGAGAAGGGAAGACCCCCCACTTTGTACCTGTGGAGCCGTATTCACCGTGGCCCACATTTTCACCCAGTGTGTGGATCTTGCTGACTTACGAAGAAACCTTGGTTTGCAGACGACACTCAAACTTATATTAGCCTATGACGCGGTGGCTGCTGATCGCGTTATCCGCTTTATAAGTGAGAGTGGGTTAGGGCCAGCAATCTAAATTTTCCAGTGAACATTGACTCAACGACTTGTTCGTTTTTGAATGATAATGTTTTGTTTTTTCCGCAATTTTTGTTTATTTTTATAATTTTTATTTTTTATTTAATTGTTTGTTTTTGTTTTATTAATTTTTGGTCTTTTTAAATTTAGATGTCCACCTCAAAATTTTAAATTCAATTCAAAATTTGTATTCTTTAATCTGTGTTAAGAGGGGCAGATGACCTCGTAGTTCCGCCCCTTAAAACAACAATAACTAACTTAGAATGTCGAACTTGCATTCCAACTCGATAATCTATGACTGGCTCGGCTGCTGGACTGTCGACCAAAGTATTATGTGTACTCGAGTTTGAAGGTTGTTTGTTAAGTAACCGATAGACCTACATAAAATCCAATACCATCAACATTTTCGTCCTTCTATTTTACGTTAGTACATGTAGGTTTGGATTTATTAATCTATATTTTAATATTTTTTACCGCAGTTGGAACACAAACAGTGCTCGTTTTTATGCGTGTTTCAACCATGCGTCACATTTAAGAATTATTATCTCAAAAGCCCGTCATCACATCGAATCTAAATTTTAACACAATATACATTGGAATGTTGTATAACTGGTTTATTAATTTCACAATTTTGTGTGTCCAAGAAATAAAGTTGTTATTATTGTTGTAAGGTAACTTTTTCTCGGCTCGGGGTGGTTGGAAAATGTAGTTCTTGGTTGCGTTGTAATCGTTATACATCAAAAATTTATGCTGTATGACTGTGAAATACGTAAATTAATTCACTTATTTTATATAGGTTTGTATTTGTACGAGGAAATAACACATGGTTCTCCAGCTAGCCCCTCCAGGAAAAGCTGTACAGCGTTGCTGAGATGGAGCCCATCACTTCCTAGCGAGACGCGCCATGATGCGTGTGGGCACCATTTCGGTAACGCTGTAGAGCTTTTGCCGGAGCGGCTAGCTGGTGAAACATGTGTTATTTCCCCGTAGAAATACAAACCGATATAAAATAAGTGAATTAATTTACGTATTTCACAGTCATACAGCATAACCTTTCGATGTATAAGGATTACAATGCAACCAAGAACTACATTTCCAAACCACCCCGAGCCGAGAAAAAGTTACCGTACAAAAATGATAACAAGTTTGTTTCTTGGACACACAAAATTTTAAAATTAATAAACCAGTTATACAACATTCCAATGTATATTGTGTTAAAATTTGGATTCGATCAGATGACGGGTTTTTGAGATAACAATTCTTAAATGTGACGCATGGTTGAAACACGCTTAAAAACGTGCACTTTTTGGGTTCCAACTGCGATAAAAAATATTAAAATATAAATTAAAAATTCCAAACCTACATGACCTAACGTAAAATAGAACGACAAAAATGATGATGTTATTGGGTTTTATGTAGGTCTATTGGTTACGTTAAAAACAACCTTCAAACTCGAGTGCACATAATACTTTGGTCGACAGTAGGGTTGAAATTCACTGGGTTGTTGAAGTCCGTGAATATGATCTCTGGAGGAATATACTGGGGGGGGGGGTTAAAGGTTGGTCCTGTACGTCCTCGGCGAATGATACGTGGGTTTTGGTTTTCGGTTGAACCCCAGTCCTTCTCATTTCATTTACGTGCCGTTTAATGTTTGATCCATCGTCGAGGAGAATAATGTAGTGTAGTTTTCCTAAACATTTTGCTATCTCTCCAAATCGGCAGGTAGGTTTTCTGTTTTGTGGATACCAGCGAACTTGTACTCTTTCTCCTTCTGAAAACTTGCGAGTAGAACTTTGTACTGCCTGTTCATTTGAGTCACATTGTTGAGTTTTAGAGTGACTCCGGACAAGTGCATCTATACGAGTTCTGATGGTTCGTTTCAGGTATAGCTCTGCTGGAGACTTCCCGCAGGCTAAAGGAGTTGCTCGATATCTGAACATGATTTCTTGTAACTGCTGTCGTAGTGACAGATCTGAATTGTTCATGGCATTCAGCTTCACTTTTAATGCTTGCACGTACCTTTCGGCTAATCCGTTGGTTGAAGGATGATGTGGAACACTAAATTTCTGAATAATTCAATTCTTAATGCAGTCGTCTTTAAATTCCATTGAAGTAGAAATTGTAGCATTGTCTAACACGACAACTGATGGAAATCCGTGTGTAGCAAAAATGTCACTAAGGGCTTCAATTGTCGATTCTGATGTGGGTGCACTTGTTTGAGTTCGTACTTCTGCCCACTTAGATTTGGCATCAACTAGAACCAGGAAATGGAGGTTTCTGTACGGTCCCGCGTAGTCAATGTGTACTCGTTCAAAGTTTTCTCTTGGTTCATCCCACTGGTGCACAGGTACGTTTGCAGGGCTTTTCTGTAGCAGTGCACAAGCTTCACAGGATCTCACCATTCGTTCAATGTCCCTGTCGATTCCTTTCCAGTAAACATATCTCCGTGCTAGCTGTTTCATCTTAACGATTCCAACGTGTGTGTGGTGTAGTTCGTTCAACATCGCTGATCGTAACTGATTTGGAACAACTAACCGATAGTCCCTGAAGAGGAGTTCGTCCTGAATCGTATATTTTGAATCTGTATTTATGGTAGAATTGAGTTCATTTCGAATTTGGATGAGTTCATCGTCTTCACGAGATGCTTTGATCGGGGTTTCAGGGGTTATTGCTTCGCTCGAAATCTGATTAATGATCTGATCACACAACATTAAAACATTGTTGTCAAATACTTGTTCAATGGAAGTTTTATGCTCTGGATTCGGTGTTCGAGAAAGACAGTCCACATATACATGAACATCCGCCTTTCGGTATTTCACTTCGTAATCAAATTCCTGAAGGAAAGATGCATAGCGGAGTAATCTTGCTGAGGTCATTGCTGGAATATTTGAAGCTGGATGTAGAATTCTTGCTGAGGTCATTGCTGGAATATTTGAAGCTGGATGTAGAATTCTTGTAAGAGGTCTATTGTCTGTAATAAGTTGAAATTTTCTTCCGTAAATGTAAACGAAGAAATGATGAACGGAGAACATTATCGCCAGAGCTTCTTTGTCCAACTGGCTATATCTTTTTTCTGTATCCGTCATTGATCTGGATGCAAATGCTATAGGTCTTTCAATACCATCAATTACATGGGACAAGATTCCTGCGACACCCACTGGACTGGCATCGCACGCTACAACGAGTGGCAATTCTGGATCGTATGGCGTAAGCACCTGATCACTAGAAACTTCATTCTTGAGCTTTATGAAAGCTGCTTCGCATGCTGCTGTCCACTTAAATTTCTCTTCTTTTCGAAGTAGTTTTCGGAGAGGATATGTCTTTGTGGAAAGGTCAGGAATAAATCGTGCGTAATAAGTCACCATTCCTAAAAACCTTCGAACGTCATCTCCAATCTTGGGTCGAGTTATTTCATTTATTGCTTTGGACTCTTTTTCGGATTTAGATATTTTGTTGTGTTCTACAACGTGTCCAAGATATTCTGTTTTTGTAGTGAAGAATTCACACTTTTGCATGTTGACATGCAGATCGAACTTACGTAATCTCTGGAGATATGCATAGAGGTTCCTAGAACACTCTTCCAGTGTTTCACCATGTATGACGATGTCATCAAAATAGGACATGGTCTTCGGAAGGCCATTCAATATTTGGTCGATTATTCTGTTGAATTCAGCAGGTGCAGTCTTAATTCCGAAAGACAGTCTATTTACTTTGTACATGCCCAGATGCGTAGTAATAGTTTGAATCTTTGCACTTTCTTCATCCACAGCCAAATGTAAGTATGCCTTGTAAAGATCGAGACGACAGAAGTAATTAGAATTTCGAAGATTGTTCAAAATGTCGTCGATTCTTCGAATCGGGTAGTTTGAATCTATCAGCCTTCTGTTGACACCTATTTTGTAGTCAACACACAGTCGCACATTACCGTCTGGCTTTGGAATGACAACTAGAGGCGATACCCAGTCGCTTGTCGAGATTTTGGTGATGATACCATCGCGTTCTAGGTTGTCCAACTCTTGTTCGACTTTGGCTCGAAGAGCGTACGGGACATCACGCTCCTTCGAATAGCAAGGTTAGACTTCCGGTCGGAGCTTTAGTGAACATGTGATGTTCGGCACCCTTCCCACGAATATTTCCGGGAACATTTGAACTGCATCTTCAGCTGTTTTCATCATATCAGCTTGATTGATGTTTGTATCGGTACATCTTCCATGATCAACAGTAGCGAGATCAATTTTCAGATGTCTGATCCATTCTCTTCCCAATAGGGGTTCGATTTTATCTGGAACTATGTAGAGTTCTTCGGTTGACTGACGTGAATTGTATTCGACTTTAACCTTTACGCGTCCTTCAGGTAGGAACACATCATGAGTGTATGACCGAAATGCAATGTTAGCTGGTTGAACTTCAGCATCAAGGCATAGTCGATAAAATTCTCTCTTTGGCAACAGTGTGTATCCTTCTCCAGAATCCACTTCAAATTTCTGACGTCTTCCTTCGATAAGTACGGTTGCATAGAATTTAGCTGTGTCATTCGTGCTGTGTCGCTCGTAACTGTCCACGACATTATTAATATTATTCCGGACTATATATTCTGCTGTGATGTTGTTTGTGGATTCTGTGTTGTAACTGTTCGTACTTTTCTTCCCTAGCAGAGTTGAAATACATACTTTGGAGGTGTGGCCTGACTTATTACATGAGTTACTTTCGAGGTTATGGGGTGAGATACGGCAATTTTTTGCCGTGTGGTTGTCACGGCCGCAACGTAAGCATACATTTTCTATTCCAATCTTTCTATAATCGATCCTAGGCCTAGATTTCGGTCGATGATTTGGCTGGTTCTGCCTTTCTTTAGAGTGTGGTTGAAATTTTGTTCTTGAATCATCTCTGGAGGTACGCTGATTTCGTGTTACCTTAGTGATGGAGTTATTGGTTGATGTTGCAGGGTTTGAAGGAGATTCTTTTGCTGCAAATTCACGGCTGTCGATTTTTGATGCCTCTAGTGCGATAGCTTTTGCAGCTATTTCTTCAAATGTTGAAATATCTGACTGTAAGAGTTGCTCTCGAATCGAGTTTTCTCGTAGACCTCTAATGAACTGTGCTCGTAAAAATATGTCAGCAATGGAAATTTTGCAGTCGCAAGGAGATACAAATTCGCATTCAATAATGTCCCTATGTAATGCTGCAATGTAATCTGAAATGGAGTGTGTACCTGTTTGATATGTTGAAGGGAACCTGTGCTGTGTTACAAGTACATTCTTCTTTGGGAATAAATGCTTTTCTAATGCTTCGATTAGGTCATCATATTGTAGTTCATTCGGAAGTTGTGGTGCTACAAGTGCTGCTAGCGTGTTGTAATTTGAAGATCACATAGAATTGAGTAACATCTGTGTGCAGTAATTCTTATTTTGAAATGAATGAATGAAAATCCACAGCCTGCTTCCAGTCTCCGACCGGGTCAGGAATGGAATGAATGAAGCCCCCATCTAGCGGCGAGGATATGGACTGTGCCGGCTGCCGAGGCCTGACGCACTCCTCTGGGGCAATGATTAAATGAATGACAGATGAAATGAAATGATAGTGGAGAGTGTTGCTGGAATGAAATGTTGACAGGGAAAACCGGAGTACCCGGAGAAAAACCTGTCTGCCTCCGTTTTGTCCAGCACAGATCTCACATGGAGTGACCGGGATTTGAACCACGGACCCAGCGGTGAGAGGCCGGCGTGCTGTCGCCTAAGCCACGGAGGCCAGCTTATTTTGAAATACATTTTTCATTATAAGATAGTTTTCAAATCGTTGCCGGTAATATTTGAAGCTCTCTTGTTTACTGTCAAAATTCTCGAACGGAGGTATCAATGCTGTATGTACAAGAGGATTAGATTTAGAGGTTTGCGGAGTAGGTTGAGTTGGAAGTAGACGATTGAGCAAATTTTGATGGTTCTGATTCATCAGTTCAAGCAGTAGTCGAAATTGGTCTGCATCCATTGTATTGCTGTTATTTATTTATTTTTTGTTCTCGTCACCATTATGTATTTTAGTGGTCGAATGCATGCTTAATATAATCGAAGCAAGAACACATAATAAATACTTAAATCCTTATATATTTATCTCTACTCTAATACACATGATATGATAACCAAGGAGTGGTATTCCTTGATAATAATGGATGTTTCAATAGCACCATGACAACTGTTGGGCCTTGGTGTTTGGAAAAGTCATGGAGAGTCTATCTTTATATAACTTCCGCGACCACCACCAGAGTGCTCGTTAACGGGATATAACATCCTACTTTCGCCAAACGCCACCGTCAACGACTACTAGTTCAGACCTTGGTTAATAGACTCCACCGCAGTCGCCTCCTGGCGACGAACGTTGGAACCTAAGAGAGTTATTCAAATTTTTAACATATAATTTAGCTTCACACAGGTGTAATTAGTGGAAGGTTCTTTAATAATATGCCATAAATCTATGACATGGGACCGCCGGCTTTACTTCCCCTCCGAAGGAAGGCATACGAGGGATTTTTAATGCTCTTAAAAATCCGACGACTTCGGCCGGGTTTGAACCCGCGATCTTGGGCATAGAAACTCATTATGCTACCAACTACGCCACCGAAGCAGCTGTTAAGTGGAAGAACACTTAACCTTACTCTCTATTCAAAACTGACGTCCTATTCCACGAATACGAATGAATTTATGTTGAATGGGCATCAATTATGGCCGGAGACACAACACACAATGCTAAAGTCACATTCAAGAAGTCGGCTTCGGTGGTGTAGTTGGTAGCATCCCGAGCTTCTATGCCCAAAGTCCTGAGTTCAAACCCAGCCAAAGTCGTTAAAATCCCTCAGTTTGCCTTCTTTCGGAGGGAAAGTAATGCCGGCGGGCCCATGTCATAGATTTATGGCATGTAAAAGAACCTTCCACTAATTACATTTGTGTGAAGCTAAATTATAGGTTAGATTTGACTAACTCTCTTAAGTTCCAACGTTCTTCGCCAGGAGCCGACTGCGGTGGCATCTAGTAGCCAAGTTCACAACTAGTTGTCGTTGACGGTAGCATTTGGTACCAAAAGTAGGAACTAATTGAAAATTTAATGTCTGCAGTCCTTACCAGATTTACAGATAACACTCAGTAATATAGCCATCACAATTAACACCGGTTATCAGACAGATTCTACACACATCCAAAGGACCACGTTGTCGCAGCCCCCAAACTGAGGAACCATCCAACATTCAAGATCACATTCAAGCTATGTAATTCTACCTTATAACATACATGTTCCTTAACAGTTGCTTTTACACCTCCAAATAAACTGAGTTTAATAGCTTCATTCCTCAGAGGGGTGTAACCTAATTCCTTCATAATTTCTCTCCTAACATACGACCTGTAAGAGCCTGAATCAATCAGAGCTCGTGCTGAAATACAAGATTTAGGCCCTTTAACTTTTACAACTAAGATTGTGCTTAGCGTGGTGCAAGTTTCTGAGAAAGTCAGAGAAGCTGGCCTCAGATGGTATGGCCATGTTAAGAGAAGAGATCAAGATTATGTGGGTAATAGGATGATGGAAATGCTTCCACCAGGGAAACGGAGTCGAGGACGACCAAAAAGGCGATGGATGGACAGCATTCAAGAAAGAATGAAACAGCGGGGGCTCGTTGAGGAAATGGTCCGTGATAGAACAACGTGGAGGAGGAATATCCGTATCAGCGACCCCACATAAGTGGGATTAATCATGCTGGAGAAGAAGAAGAAGAAGAAGAAGAATGTGCTTCTATCATTGCACTCTTACGGCGACTTGAAGAAACATTATTTTGTATTCGCGCCTTCCTGTGTTAAACTAGTAGCATAAAGCAGACAGCAAAGACGATCGAGACGGTGTGCCTATGCGATACCGTATAGGCCTACTATTGCCTACCACAAGGCAGGCGCACAGCGGGCTAACATTCCACAGAATCCATTTTTATTTCGTTGCCTAATACTGCCACTAGATGTCTCGACAAAGTCACATCAAACAGAGATTAGTACAATGTGTTATATCCAGGAGTTCAATATAATTATTTCCTACAGATGAGAACCGCATTGATGCGCTAATTTTTCAACTTACTGTACGTGGCGATTATCTTTGAAAGCTCAGTTGATGTGCAAATATCAAAAGTACTTGTTCCCTTTGGTTCTTACAAGGGATATTTTGTACAGAACTGAGAAATTAATTAATAGTGTTGTACTGATGGATAGCCTATTTTAAGCGTGTTTGTTCGCTTTCGCTTAGTTAGTTACTGTTGTTTTAAGTGGTGGAACTACTTTCGTTTGCAAAAGTGATATTGTATAGAATTGGGACTTAATTAGCCTAATAATCATGTTATGCTAAGGGATATTTTCATGTGTGCCATTTTGCAAATCTCGGCAAGGCGGTCCGCAACCTATCAAAGATTCCATGAAATACCGTCTAGAAAGTAAATAAGGGAAAAGTGGTTAGAGGCTATATCCAAGCAAGATCCTAATAAAGGAAGCATTCCTCTCCCATCTGTTGCCTTCATTTTCGCAAAATTCTAAAGCCAGGTGTCATTTCAAGTATTTTCGCTCAATATCCGTGTAATCGACAGTCGCAAAATGTGAATCCTCATTACGAGCGTGTAACATGTGCAACAAGCAGTACCCCACCGTGCACCACGGCAGCATGGGCAGAATCCTGTGAGTGGTCTTTCCACATTCCCTCCAGGCAAAATGTCGGGATAGTACCTTATTGCACCTTCCCTGTCCCTAATACAGCTACACACACACATCTCATACAGTAAATACAGGTCATCGGACAAATTCAACACACACCCAACTACCGGGTGGTGATGACCAAGATGTCCCAAGCCCCTAAAATGAATTTACCATAAAAGCTTGTGCTATCAAACGGATTGTGGAGCCAGGACTCATGTTTCATTCTAAAGCAGCAAAACTTCAGAGTGAACCAAAACGGCCTAAAATTAAAGGATTCACCAAGGAGACAGCTGTGTAAGAATGGGAAGAAGCAATGTTGTTGTTGTTGTTGTTCCATTTGAGGGCCATGGACATCGAATATTTCTTTTTACTGTGAACTCTACCATTGACTGCACCGACCTCCTTCAGAATGGATTTGGAGATTTTCTGGAGATCCCGTTGAAGCTCTTTTCGGCATCGCTGCTTGTTCCTTCAATTAAGCATCTACAGGCGTTTGCTGAAGCTCCTGTGCCCTATTGTCGGAAGTCCCCCAAACTTAGGAGAGTAATACGAGGGCTTGCTATTTCTTCCCTTTCAGAATGTGTTTTGCTGTAGTGTGACGGCTAAGAACATCAGCAGACTGTTAGTGAAATTATATTAAGTTCGTGAGACCAGTATTAACTGAAGTGGGTTTGGCAATAACCCAGAGAGTAGGGGGCAGATGACCTTCCTGTTCCGCCCCTTAATGCAACAATAGCTAACTACGGTAAATTGTAAATTATCGTGACATATTGTCAGAAATCTGTTTCATAAATTTGTAATACCGACAGGTAGAAATCTGACAAATATGTCACGTATGTCACCAGTTTTTCTTTATGAACTAATGAATATGTCAGCCGTGATTGTACAATTGTCAAATTGTCATCGAAACCTCGACAGGCGCCTTGTTACATGTCGAGTATTACCATAACCTATATTTTCTTATTTCGGTGCGTTTGGAAGTTTCCTGTTACATTAATAGCCTGCAGCGTTGTTAGAATCGTTGGTATCGAATTACGCTACCCGCGTATCTGTTCGATTACTAGGTACAGAACATAATTCATTTCGTTGTGTGACATTAGGAATATATTTATTACATAAGAAATTCTACTACACATCTTTTTCCATTTCAGATCAGAGAACAATCGCCGCCATAGCGACCATACAGATTGTCGTGGTGACGTAGGTATCGTTGCCAGCCCCGCGCAACCATAGTTCCCATTCCAGGAACTACTATTCCCAGATTCGCGACATCCTCCCACCTGATTTTGATGGAAAACAAATCAAAATCACAGAGAAAAAATCTATACAACAATAATCCACAATGCACACAATTGGAAAAAAATGAAAAAACATATACTATTACAAGATTCGTGATATCTTCCTCCCACCTGATTTTGATGGAAAACAAAGCAAAGTCACAGAGAAAAAAATATTTACACAAGAATTCCAAAATACACACAATTGAAAAAAAAATGAAGAAAACTAATAATACAATGAAAAATAAATGAACAATATGTTCAACAATTGTAAATTTAGTCTTACAGGCATCTTGATTGGCCTTCCTCTGCTGGTAGTCCTTGGTATTCCTTCACTCGAGGAATTGACCTTGGGAAGCATCAAGTTTATCTGAAGACTTAAATTTTTCTACCCAGTAGGACGAGACCTATAGAGGGTAAACCCTTTGAATGGGTCTGAGTAGAACAGATGTTGCAGTCTGTAATCGTACTAAACGAGTGGCATTGTCTTTAGCAGGTAAAATTTCAATAACTCGTCCCAAGGGCCAATCTATACGTTTTACATTATCGCTCCCTATAAGGGCTATATCGCCTAGTTCGGGTTTGCTTCCTTCTTTCTTTATTTGTGATCTCATAGTTAAGAGGCCTAAATACTCAGACCTAACTCTGTTACGTAAATCTGACTTTATTTTATTTCGATATTTTAGCCTATAGTTGAGTGACGTTTCCTCAATGAAATCACAATCCGGTATTTTTGTTTCTTTAACATCATGTAAAAACAATGATGGTGATAAGGGAATTACATTACCGTCATTCTCGGAAATATAAGTTAAAGGTCTTGCATTCACAAGCGATTCCGTGTCGCAAAGAACTGTAGACATTTCTTCATAAGACAGCAAAGTTCTACCTAAGACCTTTCTAAGAATCTGTTTCATAACCCCAACTAATCTTTCCCAAAATCCCCCCCACCAGGGGGCTGCTGGAGGAATAAATTTCCATTCGAATTTCCTAACACTACTGTACTGAACAATTCGATTCCAATCAATTGTCTTTAATTCATTCGAAGTTCCAGTAAAATTTCTACCATTGTCAGAATATATTATTGTAGGTCTCCCCCGGCGTGCAATGAATCGTCTGAGCCCCTGCATAAAGTTCTCTGTTGACAAGGAAGATAATAGTTCCAGGTGCACAGCCCTATAAACGGCACACGTAAATAAACAAATCCAGGCTTTAGCACCATCTTTCAGATATAGTGGTCCAGCCAGATCAACTCCCACCACTTCAAACACAGCCGAATCCTTAATTCGGTCCATAGGTGGTGATGCTGAAGAGGCATCTAAATGATGTCCTACCTGTCTTAAACAAATGATGCATTTGGAGAGTACATTTCGGATAGTCTTTTTGGCTTTCAAGATCCAAAATTATTCTCTCAATATGTTAATTAGTGTTTGTACACCCACATGCGATTTTTTTCTGTGTTCACTCATAATCAGTCGGTAAACCACCGGATGATCGACGGTAGGATCATGGGTGCACAAAAATATTCATTATCTTGCCTATTAACTAATTTCGTCCTCATTATCTTTAAATGCTTTTAAGGTAGCAAGACATTTGTCATCCTCTGAGATGAACGATTCCCTTTGCGTCAGGCGGATTACTATCTTTTCATCCAAACGGATTTCATCGCATAATAATTCTCCCTTCTTCTTTAAACCCAAATTCCATGAGTTATGGATGAACCTCTTCATCCACGCAATCATTCGTACGATTCTGTCACAGGAAACTGATTCCTTCATAAGACAACTCACTACCCGTGTTGACTCGTCTAATTCGTCTAATTCTTGGCGAATCATCTGCTCATTCTTAACTATCTCTCCCGAAGGCCAATCTGGGTGTGTTTTCTTTAGCCAGTTCGGCCCCTCCCACCATTTATTAGTTAACAGCTTGTCAGCCGTGCACCCTCTCGAGACTAGATCAGCTGGATTCTGATAACCAGGCACGTGTTTCCAGGATTCGAGTTGAGTCAAACTCCGTATTTCCTTAACGCGGTTGCTAATAAACGCTGTCCAATTGTCTCGTTTATGGATCCAGGTTAAAACAGTGGAAGAATCAGTCCAGAAATAGAAGTCAATGTCCTTCAATGTAAGTCCATCTCGCACAGACTTACAAAGTCTGGCTCCCACCACTGCGGCAATCAACTCCAACCGAGGAATAGTAACTGCTTTGAGAGGAGCTATTCGTGCTTTGGCAGCCAGAAGACATACCTTCACCTCATCGTTATTTTGTATTCTTATAAATACAACCGCACCGTAGGCTAGTCCACTGGCATCACAGAAGTTGTGTATACTTACTTTACTGCTGCTTCTTACGTAAAAGAGCCAACGACGCACTTTTAAATTCATAAGCAGTGACAGACGTTGGTACCACGTCAAAAATTCAAATCGCGTAACAGTATCGATCTCCTCATCCCATGATATGCCATTCCTCCAAAGCTTTTGTAACCATAACCTAGGAATTAGCAATACAGGTCAGGCTATACCAATTGGATCAAATATCCTTGGAGCGACAGAAAGAATTGAGCGTTTTGTCGCCTCACCTACTACAAAATTGTCCATCCACTCTAAATTTAAAGTCAGAGTATCTGAAGCAGTGTCCCAAAACATTCCTAACACTCCAACTTTTTCAGTGGAATCAAAACTGTGGTGGTTGGACTGCCACCCCCTTAGGTTAAATTTGCCAAGTTTCATTGCATCACTGGCTTCGCTAATAAACTGCTTTAATTCGGACCCAGTTTCAACACTAGTAACTACATTGTCAACATACATACTCTCTTTCAGTTTCAACATGATTTCATTGTCATAGTTAGGGTTTCGCATGATTTCATTAATGTGATAATCGAGAATTGCCCCCAACAAAAATGGACTACATCTCAATCCAAACACAACCATT
This sequence comes from Meconema thalassinum, assembly GCA_946902985.2. Lineage (NCBI taxonomy): Eukaryota > Metazoa > Arthropoda > Insecta > Orthoptera > Tettigoniidae > Meconema > Meconema thalassinum. The sequence continues at coordinate 417,554,280 of OX336394.1, forward strand.
TTATGACGGAAAACGTTTACCTTCTCACGATCTTCCTTATCCCACCAGAAGAAGCGAACATTATCTCTGTCCTCTGGTCTTATACTAATTTGGAGGAAAGCTTTTTCTATATCTGCTATTACAGCAAGTCTACATTCTCGAAATTTGAGCAATACAGCAGGAATAAGTTCAATGAGGTTAGGTCCACTCTCCAAACACTGATTCAGAGAAGGTGTGTTTCCCTGCCTAGCAGAGGCATCAAACACAGGACGCACCCTAGTCACAGTATAGTAACCATTACAGTATGGACACATCAAGCCTTTACCATGTAATTTTTTCGTCATGGTTTTGAAACGGCCGTCACCGGAAGCACCGCACGCACGCACGCATGGCGGCGACGGTTCACCATGTATCCGCGAGAGAGCAGTCGACCCATATTCATTGAGTGCGGCCTGTCGATTTGGTCTGAAGAAAACATTGTTTGTAATTATTAAAATCAACTCAGAAATATAATTTTGCATTTTAACCAATGGCAGAAATGTGGGAAACCAACATCTGTGCGGTAATTTTTTGCGCAGTTCTTGTCACACTGGACATAACAGCATTCCGGTTTCCTCGTGCATTGGAGCGGTAAATACAAATATCACACGTTTCATCGAATAATTCTGGTTTTAATATCCATGAGATGTCAGTCCCTCAAACACCTATCCATTAATTCACAAATTCCTCATTCCTAATCCAGTTATAATGACTGGATAAAGGCCTGTAATCAGGAGGATTTACTGGCATACGTGGCAAATCTACACGCCAATATATAGGGTATGTAGCCTTTATTTCTCAAAGGAAGTGTTTTAAACCACAAGGAGGGCAGTGCTAGGCTGAGATTAGGTAATAATGCCCAACAAACATTGAATCTCCACCCTAGAGAAGCTATTGTCTCCTTTAAAGTGTCCGTTTTCTAACCCCACTTAGCCTAGGAGGCAAATGGTTTCCTGACTGAAGTTAGTTGATGTGTTTTATTAACTGTAATTTGTTAAGCTGCAGCCCTTTACAGTGAATTAAGTGCTTTAATTACAAGCTACAATGCAAATCAGATTTAACATTTGCTCCCTCACCTATGGAACTTTGTGCTATTCCTGAAGAGTTCTGGAGAAGTTTGGATTGTCGTGTACCCAAAGCTACAATCCCATGGAATGACTTAAGGTACTCCAGTCCCTCAAAATTGTAAATAGTGTTGCTTTCAGAGAAACTATTGAGGTTAGCAACCCCTCACTATGCTCTGCATGGCATTAAGGCTGTGTGACTTAAAAACCAGGGCTGTTAACCTTGATGTTCCTACCTCATAGACATATCACAATGCCCTTAATTTTATTTAATTCTGTGAGACCACTAAAAGTTTGCCCACCCATGTAAATGATAAGCCCACCCAATTTCTTCTCAAGTGATACCTCCCTCTCATTCCACACACGCCCAAATACACGGGGATATATGACCACGATGTCTCAGCGCTTAAAATAAGCAACAACAACTGTATCTTCGATACACACTAATCAAATTCCTGGATACTTCTATACTTTCAGCAATGATCCTAGGGATGATTTTTCTTCACTATGTCACATGCAGAACGTGGTGCCACTAAAGCAATACTGTATAGGTCCATGTTATTTGAAAATGAATACCGGTACATAATAATCATACAAGAGTGGAGCCTTGCATAAGTGAGGAGATGTAACACCAAACTCTGGGTGTCAACAAGCCTTACACTTATATCACTCGGGAATTGAGAAATTGGGTGGGCTTATTGTGTGATAATCTGTGTTACTGTGGTGGCTGTACTAGTGTGTGTATTTGTAAATAGGGGATAGCATACCTGCCAACTTTTACGGTTTATCCGTAAAATTTACGGAAATTGCAGCATTTTACGGTTTTACGGATGAACGGTGTCATTTTACGATTTTGCGGACAAAAATTTGAAACGATAATTTACATTCGATAATACCGCCCACTTCCGTACAATCGATTGTTTGCGTGGGTCGAAGGCAAGTCCACGATAGTCGATAGCTCGTTCTTTGATATGATTCGTACTTTTAACCGTGTGATGGTTGTGTCGTCATTTGTAATTGAATTTGAAGCCGGGATAACCGTTCTTCCATGTGTCGACAGGCTCTGCTTCGCATATTCTTTGTTCCGCTCCGTTCGCTCGTTGCGATTTAAACCATATTCTTTGACCACGTTAGTTGTTCATTGTTCGCGAAGTTGGCGTTCCTTGAATGTTTTCGTCTCTTAAGGTTATGGCATATTTTAATGAAGCGTTCGAGTTTTTGTGCTATAACTTCGTAGTTTCTTGTATTCCTTGGACTAATTACATTCGTTCCACGTGTGTGTGTGTGTTTTTCTACCATGTGCATATTCTTTCTTCACGAGGTTGGCGTCGTTTTCATTTAATGGCTTTGTGTGTCTTGACATGTTTTAATGAAGTGTTGGCAGTCTTTAAGTGTTTTATGTTATAATTTTATGTGACGTTCAGTGATCCAGGTTCCTTTCGATGTTTTAGTAGATATCGAGAATGAACAAATCCAACAAGAAACAGTACTTCCAGACATTTAAAGAATCATACTCTGTTGATTTTCCGTGCATACTAAAATCAAGAAAGGGAGAAAAATTTGCCTTTTGCACGGTATGTGGGTGTGATATTAATATTGCACATGGTGGAAAAAACGATTTAAGTAATCATGTGAAGTGCGGTAAACACATTAGTTATGTTAAATCGAAGGAAGATAGCAAGAAAATCAACACCTTTTTTGCTAAGTCTGGAAACGTTGACGGTGACGTAATTAGGGCCGAGTGTCTGTTTACTTCCTTTTTGGTGGAACACAATGTGCCCTTAAGTGCGGCTGATCATGCTGATGCTTTATTTAAGAAGATGTTTCCCACATCAGAAGTTGCAAAGAAATATAGTTAGGAAAAGTTGTCTCCTTTCTTTTTAAGGATGTGTGAAGGACAGAGTGGTGTGTCTTTATAATGACATACTAAAATTGTAATGGCTGATGAAGGATGTAATTAATATCCAGAACATGTCCTACTATTTGCACATTATTTATTCATTTAAGGGTTGATTAGGCAGAAAGATTTACAGAAGATTACAATTCAAGAAATATTATACTCATCAGAGTTAATTAGAGATGAATGAAACTGGGCAAGGTACTGGAAAAGCCTGTGACCTATTAAAAGGAAAGGTCCCGGCAGATTTCCCCTATATTGTTCAACCAGCCACATCTGGTTATGACCACTATATTCTTCCTGAAGTAACTCCACAGAGGGAATGAAAAGTGTCAAGAACAAACTTCTGCTTGTAATCGCACATTTTTTCTGCATTACAGTATTACTTACTTGTTTACATGGTTTATGTAGAATCAACTCGTACAAATATTACAGTGAATTCTTCTAGGTATTATGCCATGTCTGTGCCCCATCATATCCATAGTACCGTACCTAGAAGAATTCGCAGTAATTTATTTTCTGGCCATGAAAGCCTCAACATTCCAACTCAAACAGGCATATTTTTCTGCAAATGTTTGGGTATTCTGATATATTTTCATGGAAACATTTGAATTTTTTTAAGAAACATTATTTTTTCCTGTTTTCAATTTTCAGAGGTGAAGCTCACCAATTTTGTGACTATATCCTGAAGTTGGTTGGCCTAGAAGCCAAGAGTATATAAAATATGGTACCGAGTGTTTAATCGTAAAGAGGTTTACTCAATAGTGATTTTTAATGCCCTGGCATTGTCATTGAGGAGCAAATTTAACTTCCTAAATACTGTAACATTTAAGTTGGTCTAACATGAAAGAAATTTAATAATACCTGCAAGGTTTTAGCTACCTACTAAGAAAAGTAATGTGCAATTTTTGAATGGAGCTACCTAGGCAAATCTTTACACCAAAAACCAACATATTGTTTATCGCTACCTTTTAGTAGAGAAACTAGAATTCATGTCAGATAACCTGCAGCTTCCGTGACTGATAACTATAGTTTTGTCTTGTTGTCAACAAATGTGATAAGACAGGTCTGAAGCAGTTTATTATTTCAAAAACTGACTCTCTCTATCAGAAATTAAATCAGTGATTTGAGATCATGGCGATATCAGGAATGTTTGTTTATTGCATTACAACAAAGGATTTGGAAGTAATCTCATAAAGCAATAACTTCTAAATCAAAATAACTTACAATTTTATTGTTGGACAGCCAAAGGACTTAACATAATCCTCCATGGTTTTAGACAGGTGCAACGATCCATTTTCTGGGTTATCCCATCCCGTTAGAAAATGGAAGGATTGGGGTTTGAGACCTAAGGATGTTGTACAACATTAACTGCAAATCACATCACCACACTGAAGACCTGGTTTGTGAAATAAGTTGGTTCATGTCCCTTCACCTGTCATTCCAAGTTAGCTTCCTTGCTTCTCATCTCAAAATGCTGAGATGCTGGCTTTCCCATAGACCACAGTCACTTCCCCATTCCTTTCTTAGCCTCTTCTACTTTCCATCTACGTTGAGGCTGCATGGATGATCCTTTTCTCTAGAATGAAAGGGCTCCATGACACTGTCAATTAGGATGAAAAAGACTTTGGGAGTGAAGTAAGGGGATAAAAGAAATATTCATATCCAAGAAATAAAAATAGCCAAACATATAAGCCCATTGTTTCCACAGCTACTGCCATGGTCTAGAAGTAAGCATAGCTGCCTTCTAACTGGTTGGCCCAGTTTTGAATCCTGGTTTTGCCAAGAAGAATTTAAATTTTGGCCTGTTGTCATGTGTACTTGGATGTGTGTATCATTTGTCTCACAAACTGTCTTATTGTGATGGCTGTATTAGTGTGTGCATTTATAATTTTAGGTGAGGATAGGGAAGGAGACGACTATGGCCTGACGTTAGGGGTAGCTTACCGTCTCGGCATTTACCTGCAGTAGAAGTGGGAAACCAAGGAAAACCACTTACAAGATGGCCGAGATGGGAATCAAAATCACCTCTTCTAAGTTTTGCCTCACAAAGCTGAGTGTATCCCGTTCCAGCCCTCAGACCAGAAAGCTAGTTGCTACACCACGAGGTGATCTAAGTGAAAAGGGATGGATTCTAATCCACCTCTTGGTCCTAATAGAAGTGAATTTCTATGGTTTCTAATTCCCCTTCCCCCCTCCCAGAATGCTCCATGCACCAAACATTCCATCTTCAAATTATTTTGCATGCCCAATTAAATGGAGTAATATAGCTCGGGTGGTGTTGGGGTAGCGCGCCTGCCTCGCACCAGGAGTCCTCGGGTTCGATTCCAGGCTCCGTCAGCGATTTCAGAAACCGGCGTGAGGGCTGGAACTGGGTGTACACAGCCTCGCAAGGACAATTGAATAGCTGTCTGACAATGAGGCAGCGCCACGCTCATGGAGACCAAGATTAACGGCCGAGGGGACCCGAGGCGCTCACCACGCGTCACCACATAATCTGCAGGCCAAATGGCTGGGTGGCGATCGCTTAGTAGGCCTAGGCCCTTCATGGACTGTAGAGCCATGGGGTTTGTTTGTTTGTTTCGTTTTAATGGTAGTTTGGAGACTACGGTTTCAATAGTCTTCTTAGAATGTACAGTATATGGGTGTTAACTTGAAAAATACCCGCACGAGTCTCTCTGGAGGACTCACACATTATTACTATTACGTAAACATATCTTGCATAAGAATCATGGCCCTACTAATAATATAGTTCATCGTATCTTGGTGAGAAAAATACCTTACCTGTATGTGCATTTGCTCAAAGAACTTTTTCTTTTCTGAATTTTTATTCCATACATATTATTATTTTTTAAAAATTAATATTAGGCATCCACCTATAAATTTTAACACAACTAAAATTTGTATTATTTTGTGTTAAGAGGGACAGATGACCTTGCTGTTCCGCCCCTTAAACAACAATAACTATCCATACTATGTGTGATGTTAATGAGCAATTCTGAGAATATTTACAGCGGATCTAGATTGCAGTCATGGACCACCTTGTGGCGTAGTGACTACCATTCTTGGCTGTTGCCCCAGAGGTCTGGGTTTGATTCCCGGCTCTGCCAAGAAATGTAATTCTGGTCTGAGGGCTGCATCAGGGCACACTCAGTCCCGTGAGGCACAACTGAGAAGAGGAGGGTTTGATTCCCACCTCAGCCATCTTGGAAGTGGTCTTCCGAGATTTCCCACTTCTTCTGCAGGCAAATGCTGTGATGGTTCCTAAGTTAAAGCCAATGCCGCCTCCTTACCAATCCTCACCGGAATTGCAAATACACATACTCAGACAGGCATCACAATAACACAGGTTATCAATCAAAATTCCACACTCGCCCAAGTACACGGGGCTAAATGACAACGATGTCCAGGCCCCTGAAATGAAACAACAGATTGCAGTCGATGTACAGAAGTTGTCTAACATGGTGGCCAGATTGCTCCTTAGTGCCTCTTGGTCTATTGGAATGGCTGTAACATCCGGCGCATTATACCATAGTCGAACTGTTCCTCTATTGGAGCACGAAGATTGGGATTCTCTGCCGTCACTGTCTCATGAAGCCATAGCCAGGTGGCTATGCTAATGCTTGTTGTTTCATGTAGAAGGTTGTACATCATGGTCGTCAGCCCTGTGTACTTGGGCGTGAGAAGAAACCCATACAACAGGAGCAATCGAGTGTGGCAACGGGTGGGTGAGAGATTTCACAAGCTCTTCATCGAGGAACGCCTTCAACAGCAAGGAAATTGTCATGTTTTGTGGTGGGATCATGTTTGGTCGACGTACGCCTCTAATTCCTATCCACGGTAACATGACCGGTCTGGTATACAGAGACAACATCCTCAAACCTGTCATTACAGGATTCGCTGCCACAATGGGTGAGGGCTTTACACTAGTGGACGATAATGCCCATCGAGCTAGGGTGGTCATCAGTTCCTTCAGATGCAAGGCATACGGAGAATGGAGTGGCCTGCATATTCTGCGGACATGAACAGTATTGAACATGCATGGGAAAAAATTAAGAGTGCAGTTTCGCACTGTCCCAATCCTCTAACAAACAAACATTCAGCAACTGATTGAAGCTGCTTTCCAAGAGTGGGATAATCTGCCCCAAAACCAGGTTGGTTCGTTGGTTCTCAGTACGGTATGCCTCTGTCGGCAAGCATGCCTTAGGGCTCGTGGTGGCCATACATGGTATTGATATGCCCCAACTAGAAAAAGATTGCCACTTTTGTTAAGCTTTTAGTGTTTGTCTCTTTTGCACAACATATTGTGTGTTGTTTTTCTTTGTATGCCATTACATACTACCTTACCAGGGAATTGTTACTGCTAGACGTGGAGCACGGCTGTTGTGTATACATTACGTCAGCTCACCTCGCTATGGCTGCCGCGAGCGGTTGCTGGCCAAGAGGGGGAACGCATGTACAGCCGTACAATGAGAACACATCGCACAGTGCACGACCCAGCACGAATCATGCACACAAATGACATGCGATGAGGTTTCGCTTGCGACAACTGCACGTCTATCGCAGGAGTGTGGCTGGGCGGAGCGCATTAGTTCCGATTTCCGCCACCGGTAACAATTCGCTGGTAGGATAGTACACATAGCAAAACACTAAATCGCAATATGCAAAACCTTTTTTTGAGTACTGTTCAAGTTACAAACACTGCTAGTCACATAACACTCTAGGGGCAGATCACCTCGAAGTTCCGCCCCTTAAAACAACAATTACATTACATTCATCACAACACTGATTATCAAATACCATGGACACACAAGTACACGGGTCATAGACCAAAGAGGTCCTAATTGGAACTATAATAATATATACAGTACCGGTATGTCAAAAAATATGGTTATATAAATTACTCCAGATTATAGCTTACCAAGAGGCATACATAGGCCTACTTTGAACCGGCCTTGGTGGCCGAGAGCGCTAATGTGCTACCTCGTGCCTCGCTGGCATCGGGAGAGCGTGAGTTCGAATCCCACCTCTACCGTCCTGAAAATGGTTTTCGTGGTTTCCCATTTTCACTACCAGGCAAATGCTGGGACGGTTCCTTTCAATAAATTCACGGCCAAATTCCCTCCAATATCCCTTCCCTGACCCGTCCTGAAAAGAAAAGTACATGGCCATTGGCTGCATTAATAAAATTATACATACTTTGAAACTTTAGTGTTTAAAATAAGACTGCTGTTACGACTTGAAACTGAATCCCAGCGCTCTGCACAGAGTGTGAACTGATAACACCACGATAGCCCTTTGTTAACTCTTGGGCCTAGTAACTGAAGCTATGGCATGTAGTTAGGCCTCCTAATGACCAGTATTAATTCTGCTATGATGTACATGTCGCTTACAGGTACCAACTGAAAGACCTGCCCCAGGCCTCTCCAAAAGCAACACAGCATTATGAGCCTAACATTTCTCTCATCCAGGTGTAAAAACCATCCATCGCATGGAAAACTCATCCTACATTATCTCCATTTCTGCAGAATGGGGAGAATAAGGAGTTGACATACCACTGACTAGTAAGAAGTGCGGTGCGGATAGATGGCAACTTATTAGTCGTGACGAGGTTAAAGTTAGGTCTGATTGGTGTTAAGCTATGGTTAGAGCAAGTTTAGGACTGAGCGTTTTACTTGATTGATTGGCGACACCATTGCACATAGTGTTATTTACCAGTTATATTACTTTATTACATTCACTAGCGACAGAAAGCAAAGCAAACTTGTAGCTTCACGTGGCTCTCGTGATCATAAGCCACAGAACCTTTCTTTTTTTATATTTGGAATTTGAACCACTGGATGCAACTCTGGAATTCTAACATGCATTAACCAAGAATCAAAACCCAGTCCAAAACTAGAATATGACGACTTTAGGATCTCCGAATGGAGATCTGGGTGTGACCTTGGCTTCTAGAAGTAAAGAAGCAGGCCTCTGTACGAAGGGTGGTTGGCCGGTTTACTTACTGTAAGCCCTGAGCTTGTATTTCAGCTTTACTTTACTTATTTTTAGGCCATCTGTAGGCTAAACCAAACAATCTACCAGTAAATGTATAGTCTATTTGTTGAATCTGAAAGCTACTTGTTGCTCCTATAATAGCCATACAAAGACGTGGAACTAATAAAGGTAATGAAAAGAGATTCCTTAGCACATGACTTACAGTACCGGTATTGAATTCTTCTTGAAACACAAGATAATGAACGGAAGTGTGAGTAGGCTAAGAAATGAGGAGTAAGAAGTAGCCTAGGCATATCATGAAATGTGAAAATAACACTGCATAATAAGGCTGTCCCCACCCATCAACATGACTTTTTTATTGACTAAATAAATTCCCGGGTATATACGTTAGGAAGCTAAGAACATTAAAAATTAACACTTATTTACAGTTACTGTAGAAAACTTGAATTGCATTATCTCAGACTACAAAAGTTTAAGAAACAAAATCCACATTTCCCCCACACTTTTCAATATATCGTGTGTTAATTTAATCATTAAAAACATATCATAACCTTTCATCGTTACGATGCAATCATAATGCGACACCACAGGACTGGAGGAGGAATGTGGTGTTAAACATTAAATTCCACACTTCTTAGAATTAAAACACAGTAGTATTAACACTTTCTATTTTCTTGTTATTTATTTTCTTAAAATATCTGATTATAAAGAGAGCTAGTGTGTTGAAATAGAGTTAAATAAATGACATAAAATATACATTCATCAATCAGCTGTTTATCATGTGTTTGTCCATAAGTGGTGCTACCTAGCGGCTTACAGGTGTATTGGTGCTCCCCCTTATCAATTGTTTTTTTGAAAATCCGTTCTTCCGGTTTTGCCGAAGTGTCCATACTGTAATGATATCTATACTGTGCCCTAGTGGTGCTGTTCTGTTTTACAACAGCTCGGTGTGGTAGGTAGTGCCCATGAACCATAGACACCTGAAGTGGAACTTCTTTGATTAACTCAAGCTGTCTCCATTCAGTCAAAACATCATCATATGAACTAAACAAACCTTGTTCATGCAATTTTCTAGTCGTGGACTGAAGTCTCTTTAATGCCAAATCTCTGTTATTTGGAAGAGGTAAATGACCCTCCTTCCAAAGCAGTGGTACCTCATAGCGTCCATCATCAGTTTTCTTAATACACGTTTGAAAACTGATCTGGATCTCACGTTCTCTCTCCTCTTTGGATTTCTGGGTGGCCGTGTCTAAGTAAGATACCAATAGTTTCTAATTTCCAAAGAACAACGACATAATGAATGAGCAGTGAAGTAACCTCTACTGCTAAATTATTCGCAGACTGACATGGAACTTGACCCATCACAGTCCAGCCTAATTTTGTTTCTGTAGCCACTAGACCTGAGTCTAACATTTTGATTCTCCCTGTCATTACCTTTCCTGCTACATCTGCTCCGATTAGCAAGTCGACAGGTCTATCTTTACCTCCTACATCAGTTAAAGAAATATTCATATTTGAAAGCTCCGTTAACCAAGGCCCTTCCTCGATGGAAGGAATACCATCACATATAATCGACTGGTCCAGCGCTTCAAAATCACATTTATATTTACCCTCCAAGCTATGTAATTCTACCTTATAACATACATGTTCCTTAACAGTTGTTTTTACACCTCCAAATAAACTGAGTTTAATAGCTTCATTCCTCAGAGGGGTGTAACCTAATTCCTTCATAATTTCTCTCCTAACATACGACCTGTAAGAGCCTGAATCAATCAGAGCTCGTGCTGAAATACAAGATTTAGGCCCTTTAACTTTTACAACTAAAGTCTGTAAGAGAACTTGTCTATTGGTAGTACGCTTAAGGAGGCTGTTCCTGGTTGATCCTTTTGTTTGTGGTCCTTACTACCCTTACAATCTTTCCTTCCGATACTAGGTACATCAGGACACATTAAAGCATTATGGTTCTTGCCACAAACAAAACATCTTACAGCAATTTTACATTTGTTGAGGCAATGACCCTTCTTTAAACAACGGAAACAACCACCTTTTTCTTTTAGTATCTTTTGTTTCTCTGACAGGCTGAACTTCTGTGTCTTAAAGCAATTGAATGGTGTTATGCAGAAAGCGACCAACCCACAAAAATCTAAAAATTGAGTAAAGACATTGTCAGGATAGCTATGCTCTATTCCTACGATCTTCAGAAAGCATCCAAGCTCCATCTGCACTGTGCTACGCTCTGCAGGCAGAAAATCCAAACCACAATCTGATGTCCTTAAATTCCTGGTCTGCAGAAAGCAACCAAGCTCCTTGGTCTAAGAGTAACATTAATTCGAGTTATGCAGAAAGCATCCAAGTGGGTTGGTCGCTTTCTGCTTAATTCAACTTGAGAGTAAATGGAAGTTCTATGACTTGCTGAAACTGTCTGCTGCACTGCGAGAATTTAAGCGGAGAGTTCGAACGACATCTTACGAACAGTGATATTCGCGGGAAGTCTATTGTTAGTGCACTGTTAACTAGTTTCCAACTCATGAATAATAAAGGCAGTAGAGGTCAATTTCTGGTTGACCTTGCCTTAAAGGGAATTCGTGAAACATCAATAGTTACAGACAAAGGAACGGAAGAAAATGCACTGAACAAGGTAAGCACCAGATGAACTACAGTAGTTACATAGGTTATGTCAAGAATTAAACAAAGTATGCATTATATTCATGTGATTTATGATAATGGTTTTACAATTAATAATGTTCTACGCAATTAAGAAATGCAAATTAATTACATTTATTTAACCAAGTCATTAAATATAATTATCTAATTAATAATATAGGGCTTGTGACAAAAAGTATTAATCGAACAGCAGTTAGTGAGGTTTAAGCCCTCTATTATTATTTTTTTACCTACTTTCTTGTGATTTAAAACATTTTCTTACATGATTCATTAGTAAACTACGTCTGCAGAAGCTCGGTGGAGTTAGCTTCATATTTATACACATAAAGTTTCATTATTGCTTTTTTAACTTACAATCCTTTTAATGTTGCAGGAAAAGTCACGAACAGATGGTAGTGTATCTAAGGGTTCTAAATGTACTGAAGATCAAAATGAAAGTGACATCATTGTTTTTTCGGGACTAGTCGGTGAAAATGGGGAAGTAATTCAAGAAAATATTCCTGATCTGTCAGATTTATGGCAGAACCCAAACAATCATTCCAGAGAGGTAGGGTAAGCGTAACGTATTGTGCTGTTAAAGGAAATGGAGATTATCCGTCTGCTTTAGAAAAGTACCTGTTGTACATAATATTATATTTTGCAGGTTAATAGAATGGATTACCCTGATTATAGACCGGAATCATCAAATTCATCAAATTCGGATAAAGAAGAGGACACAGAGGAAAGTCAGTTCTTATTTTTGTTCGAAAATATTTCAGTGGGTAACGTAATGTTTAAATTTAAATAGAACTGTTCACTGATTATATTTCTTGTTTACAGGAAAAGAGATGTAATCTGACGACAGGACGTAAACCTAGAGGTAGGAAAAGGAAAATTGAGAATGAAAGACGAGAGGACAAGAGAAGAAAGCGAAACAGGAATGAATCATACCACAACTATAAGCATCGATACGTCGAGTCAAAGGTGTTTGCAGATCACGATTGTCACTGCCCTCTTCAGTGCAATTTCAAGGTTAGTGTAGATAACAGAAAGGAGGAGTTTGAAAGATTTTGGAATTTAGGAGAATATACAGCACAGAATGCATTCATTGCAAGCCTAGTGACAGAACATTCAAAGAAAAGGCAATATGGACAAGATACAACCAAGAGACAGTTTTCACGAATATATTCATTGTCATCAGTTCGAGTATGCAGGGATATGTTTTGCAAAACGCTGTGTGTTTCTCCATGTAGAATAAATACTGCTCTCAAGAAAGCACATGGGCGATTACCTCTGAATGACCAAAGAGGGTTGAAGCAAGGAGGCTGGAATAAGATATCAGCTGATAAAGAGGGAAAGGTCGTGGCCCACATTAATGCCATACCAAGATACACATCACATTACTGCAGGTGCGTTGTATCTGCAGAATATTTGCCACCAGGGATGACGTTAGAAAGTATGTATGCTGTTTACAAAAGTGAGACAGATGATCCTGTATCTCTTGCAACATATAAGAGAATTTTTTATGATAAATTCGATCTTAAATTCAATCCTCTCATAAAAGACACTTGCAATACATGTGATAAGCTTCATGTTCAAATGCAGACTAATGGACCAGATCATGACAGGCTTAAACCGGACCAAGAAAAGCACATCAGTTTGGCTACTGATGCTCAGGCCAATATGAAGAGTGATCTACTGAAAGCGAGTGAGTGTACTGACACAGAATGCTTAACCTTTGATATGGAGAAAACACTGCCCATGCCTCGTATACCCACCAATGTAATGTTTTACAAGAGACAGCTGTGGCTTTATAATCTCGGCATACATTGTGGCAAGACAAACAAAGGCTACTGTTATATTTGGGTGGAGGGTCAAGCTGGAAGAGGAGCCCAAGAGGTCGGATCCTGTCTGCGAAGGCATATTACTACATCATTGGCGCCAGAAGTTGAAAATCTGATATTATGGTCAGACTCCTGTGGTGGACAAAATAGAAATATCAAAATTGTACTTATCATGAAAGAAATTCTCCACAATCATCCAAAATTGAAAACAGTAACTTTTAAATATTTAATCCCAGGACATAGCTACCTTCCAAATGGCAGGCAATTTTCAGATATAGAGAAGGCTTTGAAGCATCAGCAAAGGTTGTACACTTCTGATGATTATATACAAGTAATGAGAACTTGTAGAAAGAAGAACCCTTTTGTGGTAACCAGTATGGATAATGAAGACTTCATAGGGACGAAGAAAATTGAACAGAACATTACCAACAGAAAGACAGCTGAAGAGAATAGAAAAATAAACTGGTTGAAAGTGAGACAAATAAAACTTAATCGAGAGGAGCCTTTTCGCCTGTATATGAAGACTGGATTTGGAAGTGAAGATGAACTGGTTGTAAATCTAAAGAAGACAACACGGGGAAGGCCCAAAGGTGAAGGTCTGTGGGAGTTGGTTCCATTGTGGCCAAATGGAAAACCAATAACCCCTGCAAAGCTAACAGATATTGAATCCATCTTGCATCTAATTCCCCCTGATGCAATGGACTATTTTAAGAACCTCAAGTCTTCAAATGGCTCTTCTGAAGAAGATATTGATGGTTTCAGTAAGTCTCTTGATTTTGACATTGAACAAAGTTAGATTCTTAACAAAGTTATGGGCATGAAAAGAACTGGCTCTTGTAACAAAGATCACGCAGGTTATATTTTATATTTAAAACTTTATAATTATGCACCCAAAATATTATGTTCATTGTGTTTAGTTTATGTATGTGGATTAACACAGTGATGTATAACATTATGCAATACTCAGTAAACACGAATGTTAGAAAAACTATCATGTAGAATAACATTTTCTTAAAACCATTTTTTGCAGAAGGCATCCAACCCACATTAATTTAACACAAATCAAATAAATGTAATTGGAATATGAAAAATTACTGTGAATTAACCACAAATGCATTCTACATACTTTATTTTGCTTCAAGTTTACATTATTTTTGCTTCAAATTTCATAATGTCTAAGAACTTTCAGATCCACTTTTCAGCCATTTTAACTTCTGTGGCTTGGATGTTTTCTGCATAACACCATTCAATTGAGGCTTCATGCCTACCTTCACAAAAAATACAGACCTGTCTCTTATCATCTACCCTACTGGTAGTCAGCACCTACTGGTAGTCAGCAATTCAGTAGCTTTAGCAGCTTTATCACTTGACAATCGAGCCTGAGTATTATCGTAAACATTATCCTGAATACCAAAACCTGCTGCAGCCAAACTGATTCTTTCTTCAGATTCAACTTCAAGTTTCAGAAATTTCATAATATTTTCTAACCTAATTTTACCATCGCCAGTGCTTACAAAAGTACTGCTTCTTTGCCACACCCTCAGCAGTTCCTCAGGTAAACATGATTCCACCAGAGGGTACAGCATAGCAGCACATTTATCGGAAATGATCCCTAGTGTTTCAAGTGACCTAATTTGTGATTCTAGGCTGTCATAAAGGCTACACAATGAATGAGGTTTGTTCACAGAGGAAGCATTCTTCAAAACTAAAGTTAACAATTCCCGGACATACACTTCTACAAGTAGATCGTCTCTACCGAATCGACTTCTCAAGCTTTCTACTGCTTTAACATAATTTTCTCCGGTAGGTGGAAAGCTCTCGACTACTTCCCTAGCTAGAGAATCTTTAACTGTGGCTTGCACTAGATATTGGAACTTGTCTTGTGGTACAATGTCAGGGTCCTTATCTATCTTCTGGAATTGTCCCCAGAATTGTAGCCACTGTCGTACATCACCGTCAAATTTCCGAAGTTCTAGTTTAGGGAGCTTGAATTTCCATCTACTTGCGATATCGGCTCCACTATTGAGACTTGAATCATCCAGCGACTTCGCCTGGTGTGCTAGTATTTCATTAACACTTACCTCGGCATCGAGGAACAGTCGTTGGTAATCATCGGCAACACGGCATTCGTCTTCCAAACCCTCGTGACCAGCTTCTATCTTTAAACTTAAAATCTCACCGTCCAGTGCCAGTAGATCTTCATTCTTCGTTCGTAATAAAGAATAGGAAAGATTAATTTTCCTTCTCCTTTCATCGTTCTCCAATTCTTGATTATTCAGTTCTTCTTTGAGAGTGTGTAGTTGTCGGGTAAACGCTGAACGTTTCACCTTCCTCAATGCCACACGGGAATCCAAAGTCTTAATGGATTTCACAATATTTTCCTTCAGTATAAATACAATACGTTATGTATTTCGATTCGTATTTCAATTATCAGTACCCGTCTGGGTCTTGTCAGTGGTCGCCACTAATATCAAATTACGCTACCCGCGTATCTGTTCGATTACTAGGTACAGAACATAATCCATTTCGTTGTGTGACATTAGGAATATATTTATTACATAAGCAATTCTACTACACATCTTTTTCCATTTCAGATCAGAGAACAATCGCCGCCATAGCGACCATATTGATTGTCGTGGTGACTTAGGTATCGTTGCCAGCCCCGCGCAACCATAGTTCCCATTCCAGGAAATACTATTCCCAGATTCGCGACAGTTGGAATGGAGCGATTAAAAAGCGGCAGTAGTAGAGAGTGATTAAGATCAGTGACGTACGTAGGATTTCTTTCTGGGGGACTTCATTCATACAATAGGCCTAAGGTAGTTGTACATTATTAAGGTAGTTAGTTAGTTATTGTTGTTTTAAGGGAAGGAACTACGAGGTAACTGTACCGGTTTTCGTCACTGGGCCAATAGTCGTCACTCTCATTACAATTAATAAGGATGTCTACGGGTCTTTCTCAACGCACGAAGACTTACGAGATTCGTCATACCTTCGTTGTCGATTTTTAATTTTAATATCGTATGGCCTCGGGTGCCTGGTGCAAGCTTTGTTAATTGACACCCAGAGGGTAGCTTGCATGTCGAATTTCGTCGTTCCTTTGAACGCTATGAAAGTCAAGGAGGTTAGAGGAGGTTAGATATCTAAACTCCTTGACACTACAGCGCTTTCAAGTAGAGAATGGAGGAACTTTGTGTAGGCGGAAAATCCCGAGATTAATTTTGCCATTGAACACGGCCTACTGAATTCAAATGGGTTCTTTAACATGCCAACAACGTATGACATGAGTATCGTGATTTTTGTCGCCTTCAAAAATCACTTACCATGGGCAGGGGCGAACCTGCAATCTTGGGGTTGGTAGTCCGACACTATAACCACTCACCCACCGTGGCAAGCTTCGTTGTCGATAATAAGGAGCAACTTTGCGAAATCTTGCATGCGATGTAATAGGTGATTCCCAGTGTCAAACATCTCGTGTGAGTTGAGCTGTCTTGACGCGGCGTATTGCTTCTCGCATGTGCTGAAAAGTCACGCGAGTTAATTATGTACATACGTGTTATGTTCCGACATTTTAAAATGTTACAAGTGTGTGATATAGTTGGTAATTGTTTCTGTAACATATGCGATTTGCTATTTCGTGCTCACGTTCCTAGTTTGGTTGGAAATGCTGGTGACGAACACTGGATTTTAAAACACTGGCACATTGTCATATCTTCTTGTAAGACCTAACTAACAGCGGCAATATACTTATAATGTAGTTCTGAAGCACCCTGCATTAATTAAATTGTCGTTTGATCATCGTGTCCAATAGTAGTCATAGCTGACGATCTTTAGAGCCCATGCGTGACGAACACTAGTGCACGATAATGTTAAAGATTGCGTTAACGTTTCAGAACCATTAAACATTTACAGTGTGCTGTTATTATGTAGATCTGTCTCTTTGACGACCGTAGGTCTACGCTGGCTGCGTGGCTCAGCGGTAACGTTCTCTCCTGCTGTTGCAGGATTGAATCCTGGCGCAGTCATCTGGAATTTGAGGGTGTGCAAATGCGAGGGAGCCGTGTCAGTAGATTTACTGGCACGTTATAGATCCCCTTCGGGGCAACATTCCGGCACCACGGGGTCTCTAAAAGCCACAGTAGTTAAAGGGGACAAAATAACATTATTATTATTATTATTATTATTATCAGTAGGTCTAGGCCTAGGGCTTTTAGGTGAGCTAAAGGGGATTCTTTTTAAGTTTAGACGAAAAATATATTCTAAGACTAAATCTTTGCTTTGAAGTAATATGTCGAAACGCACATTTCTCAATTAGCCTACGATATTCAGCAAATGGAAGCTGCTATTAAGGTCGTTGAGGAGGACGGCATGAATATTACATCGGCCGCGGAGAGGAATGGTGTTCCGAGAAACGCCCTCTCGGACAAAATTAAAGGGAAAAAGGGTGTTAGTTCAATGGGTAATCTCACTAGGAAAAGCGGGGTTCCCGGTAGCAAAGGACGATTTGCAAAATAGCGTCCAGTGCCTCACAAAAGAATTGAAGAGGGACTCTCCTTTCAAAGATGGGTGGCCAGGGAAGAAATGGTGTGAATCTTTCCTAAAAAGAAATTCAAGCCTGTCTTTACTAACCCCTCAAAATTTGACAGTGAACCGTGCTGCAATATTACAAAACATCAAATTAAACCCCACTGTTATTTGGTGGAAAACGACTTACAGTCTATCCTGTCAGGTGATTGATAGATGGGACAATAAGGATTCAAGCACCCCGTCGGAACGCCATTCATTACGATATAGTGCAAGTGAGGTTACCAAGGATTTTAAGAGAGATAAGTAATCTCACTGAATTTTACTGACTTCGTTTTCAACGAGAAATTCCGCATCGGTCAAGTTACCGTTCTGTACAATAATTTCTGCAAAGAATTGGAAACTATCTCCTGCATCTGACAGGAAGACATTAGGCCCTTGAACCTTTGGAGCAACTTGTGTTGGAAAACTACCCGAATAAAATGTCTTATTAGTCCTCTCTAATCAATGTTAAAATTCTCAATGCGGTAGTGACCGAGTCGTGCGGAAGAAAATAAATCGAAGCACGTAAGCTACTCTTAATGAGAGAACGAATTTCTAGTATATATCATACTTTAAAAATATGTTATTGCTCCCTTGACCGTAGAAACTTCATAGTATATTATAAAAAAAAAAGGCCGTGGCCGAGACAAATATTTGTTGAGCATTCAATTCGTGCCTGTATTTACAGTACCGTACCTATTCGCGATTGTCAGAAAGGTAAATGGTTGGGCCTGTAACGCGTATTATTACAAGCTGTAATGGTAATCACATTTATCCAGTCAAGTTGTAATTGGATCTTATGTGTGTTATAAATATTTCCGGGAGGGCGCCAATTCATAGATAGAATACTACGAATGAATATAATCTTAATACAGACATAAGAACTCATTCATCTCAAGGTGTGGTATGTCTCCGACACCAACCAAGACACTTCAGTAAATAAGGGCAATAAAGATTTACCGTAACATACATATACTTCATACGGTTGCTACTTACGTTTATGATGAATAGGGAATGTATAAAGATTGTGACATTAATCCAGTCACCATAAAATATAACTTCCAAATCACGTAGCACCATTCACCATTATTCGTTAAAAGAATCGGAAGAGCTTTATTTGAAATATCAGCCATATAACCATAAAGATGCTGCGAAGAATATAGAATAAATTTACTGTTACTTTCTTTAACAAATATTATACATTCAGTATATCATATGTGTTCATTAAATTTGTTTCGATACTTCATGTATCATCTATAACCTCTAAGAATTCCTTTGTCCCACTTTCATACTCTCTGTTGTCATTCTTGTCTATAGACCTCGTGCGCATGGCGATATTTTACCTGCTGGCGCTCCTAGCGGCAACTCGCTCAGAACATCCATGTGGCGAGTGTGTGTACTGGCTTGTGCGGGAGAATCAAGTGTGATAGTGAAGGAAGCAATTTAAAGCTGAAATGTCGTGGTCCATAGAGGTTCACGTGAGATTTCAGAAGATTCGGTGGGATACGTCGTATTTTAGAGCTTCTACGCTAAAGAAAGGCAAACAGCTCAATGAAAGTAATCACATATTTCAGATGAAGGAACGATTGGGAGAAGAAATATACAGCTTCTGTTTCAGAGAAACGAACATTAATCAACCGCCTTATGCTGTTAAACTTGAGGTAATATTTACCTTTCTTTTTGGTCCACAAATCATATGTATATTTATTACTTTATTAATGCAGCCAATGGCCATGTACTTTTCTTTTCAGGACGGGTCAGGGAAGGTATATTGGAAGGAAATCGGCCGTGGACCTATTGAAGGGAACCGTTCCGGCATTTGCCTGGTGGTGAAAATGGGAAACCACGAAAACCATTTTCAGGACGGCCGAGGTGGGATTCAAACCCACGCTCTCCCGATGCCAGCGAGGCACGAGGTAGCGCGTTAGCACTCTCGACAACCGCGGCCGGTGAGATACGGAAGAGATAATGAGCAGAGGGCACTTCAGGAATTCTGTTTATCGTCCCAATGAATATTTAGACTATTAATTTTAAACATAACTTTAATATATATATTTCCCGTATCCATTGCCGTTGTTAATTATTTTTTCATCAATGAATGCTAGTCTTTGTTGTAAGTATTTAACAGATCGATTGCAACAGGAACATTCAGTCAGCCGAGTGTGAATGCAAAGCAGGCCTTTCCAAATGCTGCAAGCACATTGCTGCGCTTTGCATTTTATGTTAATACCGAGAGAGATTCTTCGAAGACTTTCTTCCTGCAACAATGGGAGAAACCTAAGAATGTTATCGCGGAATATTCTAAATGTGAACATTCAGGAGAAATGTTCAAGGATAGATTAAATAAGCGGACAGTTTGTAGCGTGTCGGAAAGTGTGGGATTAGAAACATTCACCAAAACTGAACTATACGAGAAAATTAAAAATATAGACTGTGCTTTTACAAGAATTTTGAAGACTGAGTGTGAAGGTGAATCCATAATTATCTCCACTTCTATTGTTGAAGCTATCGTGGATGATGCTGTAGAACAGAGCGAAACAAGAAGCCGTAGTCCTGTGACAGTTAAACATTACGCCGAGTGCAGCAAAACTAATACGCAGTTTGCACTTCATTGACAGGAGAAGTAACATATTTTCCTTGTCAAGAGTACAATTATGATAAACAGAAGGTAACAACGATAAGAGGATACGAAACACTGCCAGCTTTACACCCGCTATTTCAACAAGATTATGTTCGCTTTCTTTCACTGACCGGTATCCACAAAAATAATGCTTCTTATCCACAAGGTCCACATTAACACTACAGTCTTGTTTTAAACAAGTGTCAGTCATTGTTTGTTTGTTTGTTCGCACGGGGCACTGGCAGATTTGTCTGGACTTCTGCTTCGCAATTATTTCTCAAAAAAGAAAGCAATATGTTCGCCACCGTCTTGTCACTATATACGGTCACAATATCCGTCTGTGTGCTCGCGTCACAGAATGAACCATACTTCATCACACTTCCTTCACCCCCGTCATTTTCATGCCTCATTTTTCGCCTCTTGTATCTCGCAGTTACTCTACTGCCCTCTCGTTGCTTGTGCTGATCTGATAAATGTGGCTTCATGTAGAGCCTCGGTATGTAACCGGGACTGTCAGGGTCTCTTGTCGATGTTCCGTTTATAAAATGCCGACTATAAACACGTGAATTATTTGTAGAATGCCATGGTTTACCATCACTCGTGTCCCGTTTTAAAGCCTCAGTCCAAGCGTTCCTTCTATGAATGTGCTGTTTATTGTTTGGGAATACGAAGAACTTCGTCCCAGGCGGACAATTTCTGTAGGAGTAGTTACATCCAACCACAGAACAATTTGTTTTACTCTTTGTAGAACTTTCTTCCATCTCGAACTTTAATAATTCGCACCTCAACAAACGCAGCCTGGTAATCACGTTGCTTCACTTCATTGACAAGCGCCACATGGACTATTCGAACGACTTGCCGCCAGAGCGCAGCAACATCCATGCGCACGAGGTCTATACCATCTTTGCTATTCCTAGAGTTGTCACTTCATATAAAAGTTCATGTTCTCACCACTCTAGCGCTCCATCACCACCAAAGAACACAAAACAATCCATAGATAAATACTTCATGTTAACTCAAGACCCTATAACTATTACATCGCCCCCAGAAATCCTGATAATAGTATTACATTAGAGGGATTTATGAAACACATTCAACACAAAACATATTAAATCTTGTTCCATTGGGACCTGGTCTCCCATCCAAGCTTTCCTAACGTATTCTAATCCACCATGGGTTGCATAAATTTGCAGCTTTTTCTGGAGTCATAAAGTCCACAGATACCAAGGCCTCCTCATCATCACGTTATTCCAGGGTATTCTTTGTCGTCTCCATGAGTACACAGAGAATAAATTTACCCTCTAGATTTGGCTCAAATTTAAAAACAACTATACAGTACGTTCCATGGAAACGTAGAATCTGTCCACACATTTTTATGCACACATCACCTTGTATGGCAGGCTCATTCAAGCTGTTGCGATACAACGACTTGCACTCATGTACACAAATAATTCCTACAACCATCTGCTGACGATCTCATAACTCACTCTTCTTTAAACATTTTTTTAAAACACTTTCAATATTTTCTTCCATCATGTTCGGACAAGTACAGATCTCAAGACATCGTACAAATTAAAGGTATTTAAGGAACCTATGACTTGAAGATCGAACATTCAGAATGCATTCCTCCATTATCTAATGACTTCCCAAAGATCCAAGACCTCTTCTCTTCCAAGCATACATAATCTTTTAGCAGAAACCTCAGATAGCACACTTCAAATTCCCAATGACAATCAGCTGAATGTAAATATTGCTCCTCCATCATAAACTTGACAAAGCTCACCACATTAAAATGCAATGTAGGGCATTCCTTGAAGTATTCTGTACAATGTTCCAACTTTAATTCAATGACTTAGAAAACTTGGAAATTATATTTTAATTGTTCAGAAATACTACACAAAATCAGGTAATAAAAAACAAAAGCTGCCATAATATGAATGGACAAAAGGTTAAATAGAAGATAAAGAAAAATATCCACAGCATAACTCAAAATTAAGAAAGATACTAGGTAACACACACAATGAAAAACATATACATTACAGCATACAAACGAATACATATACATTGTGCAACTGTATCAAAAATTAAGAAAATAGACATATATATGCCTCCAATACCCAATTCATAACTAGAACAACAAATAGCGGCATGCGCCCCCCAACACATTAATTTTACGTCCAGATAAAAAATGATCTTGACAACTTCAAATATACATCTAAGTAATATAACCTTTTCTTCTCGTTCTCTTAATTCAGTGTCTCTATGGATTTTCTTCCCAGCTTTAACTTCCAAGTTAACTCTTTTCTTTACATCAACTTTATCAAAATTGTCAATACATTTAGGCTCATTATCATCATCATCATCATCATCATCATTAGATTCATTATAGCATTGGGCTGTATGTCTTGTCCATGCTCTAATATAGCGAACTCCTACTGCTCTTCTGGACCTATCTGTATCATTTATTCTAAAACGAGACGTATCCCCAGTACCATTTTCATCGTTATCACGTCTACAATATCCATCCCCTCTATTTCCATTAAAGCGTCCTCCTCTGCTGTGTCGGCGGCGACCTCTACGTCTACCTCTACAACCTTTCTTTCTTCTTTGCCTATTATGGCCTATCCCACGTCTACCTCTATAACCTAAGCAATTTCGACCTATACAACAGCAGCGTAGACCTCCACGTCTAATTCCTCTTTGTCGCCTATTACATCCTCTCCAATATATTCCTTTACCACATCGCTTTTTCTTATATCGTAATTTTACTTCAAGCTCAACTATCTTCCTCTCATCTACTCTATTTCCTCTAACTCTATGCTACTTTCGCGTAACGTCTCCTCTAACAAATTCTTCCTCTCCTCTACTCTATTCTCACTTACAATTTCCTCTAACTCTATGCTACTTTCGCGTAACGTCTCCTCTAACAAATTCTTCCTCTCATCTACTCTATTCTCACTTATAATTTCCTCTAACTCTATCCTACTTTCATCTACCATCTCCTTTAACTCCAAACTACTTTCACCTACAGCCTTTTCTTCCTTTATAATACTTTTAGCCTCTTCTTCTAACATATTCCTAATTTCACATCTGATCTCCTGTTTCACCCCCTGAATACTCTCCTGCAGAGTCCCATACTTCCTATTAAATTCCTCATTTTCCTTGACCACATTGTCTAACCTTTGATGAATTTCCTTATTATTTTTATCTATCGTCTCTCTCATCTCCTGATTTTGCCTACTTATTTCCTGATTTTGCCTACTTATTTCCTCTCTCATCTCCTGATATTGCCTACTTATTTCCTCTCTAATCTCCTGATTATCTTTCTTACTTTCATCAAATCTTTCACTCAGCATTCGCATGATCGCAGCTAATGAATCTTCCGAAATTCCTTTCTCTTTACTAGTATTCGGGTTACTCTCTGACATCATAGTATTATCATCTACGCTCTCTTCACTATCAAGACCACTTCTTAGCTTCATATCTTTCTCCGACATACTGAATTACACTTCTAAACACAAGCCCCAAAATCACTCGCACAATATATATGCATAGTATATTATAAAAAAAAAAGGCCGTGGTCGAGACAAATATTTGTTGAGCATTCAATTCGTGTCTGTATTGTACAGTACCTATTCGCGATTGTCAGAAATGTAAATGGTTGGGCCTGTAACGCGTATTATTACAAGCTGTAATGGTAATCACATTTATCCAGTCAAGTATGTAAATATAAAGGTCTAGTAATTTTGCACAGTTTGTGCGTGTTTCTTCAAATAAATTAATGTTTTAATAAATAGTAAATCCTTTATTATGATTATCTCGCGTTGAACAGTTCATGAGAATCGATAGTTATTGTATATTATCGATTTGAGGAACTATCGAAGTGTACATAACCTCGACAGGTGGATTTGACAATTTGTCAAGGTTAAGAAAAGGGCTCTGTGACAGGCGTATATTTTACAATATTTCTCCTGTCACACAATGACATATTGTCAGATAGAAGTGTCGCGACATGTTGACTATTATGTCAAATTGTCACAATTGTCGGACCTGTCGAGTTTTATGAAATAGGGCCCTGGTGTACCATTCCAAGCCTTCGTCCAGGAAATCTTTAATTCTGAGATAAAGAGGCTCACTGCCGCCTCTCGCAGGTAATATTACCGATATTCAATACTACTGATGTCATTTACGAGCTTTATTTAAATTTAAATCAGTGAATATATGACTGAACTGTGTGTTGGTTTGAACGTTGCAATTCGAGTAGGTTGGCCTTCCAATCCGGAATGTCTCTTCATCGGTGTGTTCGGAGGTGACCATACAGCCCAATGCGGGAAGCACAGGTGGTACCAGCTTGGGCATTTGCATTCCTTCCATTTCTTCTAAATGATCTCTCTGTCCTTTCTGCGCTGCCTCTTATCTTCTACCGTTCATCGGCGGTTTCCTTCAAAGAGTATTGCACCATAATGAACAAGTGATTTTCAGTAAGAGTGATCAACGGCTAAGGACTCCCAGTTATTAATATCAATGTGACACATTTACAAACTG
The DNA here is from genome assembly GCA_946902985.2 of Meconema thalassinum. Lineage (NCBI taxonomy): Eukaryota > Metazoa > Arthropoda > Insecta > Orthoptera > Tettigoniidae > Meconema > Meconema thalassinum. The sequence goes on from OX336394.1 coordinate 417,579,474, forward strand.
TATAAGCCTTTAGTATGTCTTTGAATCGCTTCCGCTGACCTCCCCTACAGCGTTTACCCTCTGTTAATTCAGAGCAAAACACCACTTAGGGAATGCGATTATTGGGCATGCGGATTACGTGTCCTGTCCATCTCGGCTGACGTTTTATAATCATGGCTTCAATACTAGTTGTCTGCGCTTCTTCAAGAATGCTGGTGTTTGTACGTCTGTTTCGCTATGTCACATGAAGAATTATTCTCCTCAAGCATCGCTGGTGATATTGCTCCAACAAGAATAATTTATTGAAAACATTGTGCATCTATGTCTGCCATCTAGCGGGGAATTTTTGACCCAGCCTATTCGTGAAAAACTTTGCATAGAGCAGCCATTATAAGAGGATCGAGACGGCGGTGCCCATAGGCAACGAGCAGGCTATGGCTCTACATAAATTATCCTTGGTTGTTGCAGACTGCGGAGGTATATAATTTGATTGCAGGTACGTAAGTTGCGGTGTTTCATCGTAAATACTGATGACCGATTTAGTTACAATAGTGAACTTGTAATGAGAACATTCTACTTGCGGTAAGTAAATTGTAGGAAGGAATGTAGTACCGACCATATCTTTCTTGTAATGAATAAGAATTCTCGACTCTTTTAGCCGTCATAGGGTACAATAGAAAGCCAACTGCCATTGGGATTAGGCGATAGTAAGCCCTGTTCTTAGATATTCTTTTCGTCATTGGTGGTATCCTTTGAAGCCTTACTTTTGTCCGCTTAATATTTTCATTTCTGTATGGGGTTTATTTCAGTGCATGAACATGGTGAGTTTATTCAATCCAGTATTTACAAGTAAATGCGTAATGAGTGAAGGAATATAATATGATCTGTTGTTCATTGGCTGGCTTCATGGAGGGCTCCATGCCACCCTGCCCTGAGCTAATCGTTTCATTTCTACATAGCTACCGCACCCTAATCCAAGACAATCTGTTTAATATATTCTAACCTTCATCCACCCCTATAGTTCTTGTCGTCAACTCTTCCTTTCGTACCGTAACTAAGTTGGCTATTCCTGGGTGTCTCAGGGAGGATGGTGATGATTTATTGTTATTTTAAGGGACTTAACATTGAGTTTATCGTCGGTGGCGTCTTAGAATGTTCCCTAACAACCTACTTCCCCTCTCTTAATTAACACTCGCCAGAAACATCTCTTCTTCTCCGCTCGTCTTAATACCTCTTCATTTGTTACTCTATTTTCTCATAAAAACCTCATCATTCTCCTGCAACTCCACATTTCAAAATCTGCTATTGTCTTCTTCTATGATGCACCAACAGTCCAAGTTTCACTTCCATAGAGCGCCACGTTCCAGACAAAGGCTTTCAAAAATGACTTTCTAATACCTAAATCTATATTTGACGTCAACAGATTTATTTTCTCTAGGAAAGCTTTTCTTGCCTGCACCACCCTTCTTATAATTTTTTTTTTTTGCTCGGTTCATCATTGCTTATGTTGTTGCAGAAGTCTGCTACCTTTAGCGTTTCACGTGCCAATTAGATGTCAATAGGGATTTCAGATTTCTTCCAGCTTAATTCCATTATATTTGTTTTACGTTTATTGATTTTCATCATGAATTCTTTCCTCAATACGGAGTCCATACCATTTAAAAACTCATTCAAATTCTGTGGTTGGCGGCTTCGGTGGCGTAGTCGGTAGCATGCTGAGCTTCTATGTCCAAGATAGCGGGTTCAAACCCGGCCGAAGCCGTCGGATTTTTTAAGATCGTTAAAAATCCCTCAGTATGCCTTCCTTCGGAGGGGAAGTAAAGCCGGCGGTCCCATGTCATAGATTTATGGCATGTTAAAGAACCTACCACTAATTACACCTGTGTGAAGCAAAATTGTATAGGTTAGGAATGTAAACAACGCTCTTAGGTTTCTACGTTCGTTGCCAAGAGCCGACTGCGGTGGCGTCTAGTAGTCTAGTTCTGAACTAGGCCTAGTAGTCGTTGACGGTGGCGTTTGGTGGCAAATGTAGGAACTATTTGAACAATTCAAAGTTGCAGTCATTACTTGAATGAAAGAACAGATACACACACTAATACAGCCATCACAATTAACACCGGTTATCAGACAGATTCTACACACACCCAAAGTACACGGGGCTACATGACCGCGATGTCGCAGCCCCTAAACTAAGGAGCCAACCAACCAAATTCTGTGGTCAATCAGCTAAGATGACAAGGCCATCAGCAAATCTCACAATTGAAATAATTTATCCTTGAATTTGTACTCCTACTTTTAATTCCCCTCTCATTTCCTTCACTGCTTGTTCTATGTGTAGATTTAAAAAAAATAACGGGTGATAAGTTGCAGTCTTGCCTTATACCTTTCTGAATACCAGCCTCTCTCTCATGTCCTTCGAGTCTAATAACTGCCGTTTGATTTCTGATAGATTGTAGACCTCCCTCGTATCAATGTGCTTTCATTCCAATCCATTTCAAAATGTCACACAAGTTACTCTATTCAACGTTATCAAATGCCATTTCTAAATCTACAAATGCCGAGGCAGTCTAAGACTTAGCACAGTTTCCCTTGCTCCAACGTTTCTCCTCAAACCACACTGAGTGTGATATTTTCCTTTTTGGTTTTTACAAACAATTCTTCAATTTTACAAAGCGCAGGAGTAGGCTACTTGAAATTCTAAATAGAATAGATACCCTGACAAATGTTTCAGACACTCGTAGATTATTCTGCTTTATAATATGCGGTACCGGTACCGTACTTTTAAGCAGTTATCAAAATAACGGTATCATTAAGGATTGCACTTCTGATTTGACTTACCAGCCCCATATAATTATTTTAAAATTAAGCTGTAGGATCGGTGTTAATTCTTACAAAATTCTGAGGATTTTTTTCTTTCTTTTCTTCTCACTTTCTATTTAACCTAACATGACAAATGATAGAGACTAGAACTAGAGTGTCGGAACCAGTACCTGGAAGCTGTTGAAACGAAAAGGTAAAGTAGCCTACCACTATAAACTACCGTATTGTTAGATGTGGGATGTCTGTGCGGTCCGGTTGTCGAGTGCCATATTGAGTTACCGCCGGTTTTGGTTTGGCTTTACTTAGCCTGTGTCTCAGTCATTGATAGTTGTATTTAACGTTCCTTTTTTATCTAAGAAAATAAACTTAAAACGTACAACCCAGAAAACATGCCAAATCACAGTAACATAATATTCTATGTTGGAAATTAACTTTAAACTTCCAACTTATTTCAGTCTACGTGCAGATTTGGGTAAGAAACATTTAATATGATATATTTTATTTCCACGCACACATTGGTACCGTACCGTCCTCGCTATCTTTATGCTTAATATAGTATGCTTTCCTTCGGAGGGGAAGTAAAGCCGGCGGTCCCATGTCATAGATTTATGGCATGTTATAGAACCTTCCACTATTTACACATGTGCGAAGCTAAATTGTATAGGTTAGGAATGTAAACAACGCTCTTAGGTTTCTACGTGCGTTGCCAAGAGCCGACTGCGGTGGCGTCTAGTAGCTAAGTTCTGAACTAGGCCTAGTAGTCGTTGACTGTGGCGTTTGGCGACAAAAGTAGGAACTATTTGAAAAATTCAAAGTTGCAGTCCTTACTTGAATAAAAAACAGATACACACACTAATACAGCCATCACAATTAACACCGGTTATCAGACAGATTCTACACACACCCAAAGTACACGGGGCTACATGACCGCGTTGTCGCAGCCCCTAAACTGAGGAACCAACCAATATAGAAGAGCCCTGTGCAATGGAGGAGAAGAAATATGAGTGTAATAAATCAGGTGCTATAGAGCAAGATTAGGAGGTATGATTTAGCTTACAAGAGAGTGAATGCATGGGAAGATTGAAAATGGTGAAGGTATTATAGGGGCCAATTTGATCATTCTTTCAAGGTTAAATTATGTCAATGGAATAGTAATTTAGCCATGTATTCCTTAGTGGTTAGAATCTCCGTGGCGTAGGCAGTAACACACCAGCCCTTCACCGCTGGATCCGTGGTTCAAATCCCGGTCACTCCATGTGAGATTTGTACTGGACAAAGCGGAGGCAGACACGTTTTCTCCGGGTACTCCGGTTTTCACTGTCACAAGCATTCCAGCAACACTCCACTATCATTTCATTTCATCTGTCATTCATTTAATCATTGCCCCCAGGGAGTGCGACAGGCTGCGGCAGCCGGCACAGTTCATATCCTCGCTGCTAGATGGGGGCTTCATTCATTCCATTCCTTGAACCGGTTGGTCGACTGGAAGCAGGCTGTGGATTTTCATTCCTTTGTGGTGGGGAGGGGAACTGTCAGCCCTATGCCTCCAAACTTTCCGAGATTTAAGAAGCAGTGTCAACTTAACAAGATGTGATTGAATTTGTTGCTCAGGACGGCTTTTGAAGTTCATAGGCTGTATTAGACACTTAGAACATTCCTGCAACGGCCTCCAGCAGGTACTGCTGGGGAGACACCAGTAGATTTGTTGTTAATTCGCTTTAGGGATCGGACATATGAGTCATCAGTCCCGTGTAGCCTACTTGGGCCTGTGTTGAATTTCTCTGATGGTGGCTAGTAACTGAACCCTCACTTGCTGGATTATCTGAGCTAAGGGGATCTTTATTGCTTCCACCTCCTTTTGCTGCATAGTAGGCCTACATGATTTTTAGGTCTATCTTTATGTTAGTGGAACTCAGTGGGTGTTACTGAGGGTTAGAATCCTTTTGGAATGTTTACCAAAAAGAACCAGAAACTGATAATAATTAATAATCTAAATAAACATTAAAACTCAGCAATTTTTCTAGGTTTATGCCGTGTCTTGTGTGGGGTTTCGCATAAGAACAGGGGATGATCTAGAGGAGGGCGAGGAGGGCGACCGCCCAGGGCCCCGCGGTCCCTGGGGCCCCGCGCCATGTTTTTAAAAAATTAATTATACTTTTCAAACTAATTTTTTTTATTTTATTTTTATTATTATTTTTTTTTTCAGTGCAGCTATGACCTCCCTTGACCGTTTAGCAAGTTTAGATTTCAGTGAAATAATAGAAGACTTCAGCCGGAAAATAGTGGCAGAGTAATATTTTATTGTTTACATAATCTTCATCAAGTGGACTTAAAGGTTTCTTTCATATTATTAAAAAATGTACTGTATTGTACTCAAAATATTGTAACTATTCTTTATTTTATTATTTTTACAAAACTACTTTCCATTTGATTTCATATTTTTTTATTTCCTATTGTTGTGGGCCCCTCCTTATCATATCGCCCAGGGCCCCGCAAGGCCTGGATCCACCACTGCATAAGAACACCAAGCTGGCTCATCAGCGGGCTCTTGGTGTCTCCGCCTGGACCCCCACAGGAGTAGCGAACAGTGCACTACCTCCCTTCTTATGAAGCGCACCTGCGCCTCTTTACTGCGGGAGCTAAAAGCTCAAGCAACCTTTCAACTCCCTATAAAGGCTTCCAAAGAGGTGGTATATTGGTTATCATGGCCAAGGAATTAAAACTCACAAAAATTGCTCAGTCTTAATTCCTTGGCCGTGAAAAGTAATATACCATCTTTTTAAATATACATTTCTTAAATTAAATAATAGCGGCTTCGGTAGCGAAGTCGGTAGCATGCTGAGCTTCTATGCCCAAGATAGCGGGTTCAAACCCAGCCGAAGCCGTTGGATTTTTTAAGAGCGTTAAAAATCCCTCAGTGTGTCTTCCTTCGGAGGGGAAGTAAAGCCGGCGGTCCCATGTCATAGATTTAAGGCATGTTAAAAAAAACTTCCACTAATCACACCTGTGTGAAGCTAAATTGGATAGATTAAGAATGTAAACAACTCTTAGGTTTCTACGTTCGTTGCCAAGAGCCGACTGCGGTGTTGTCTAGTAGCTAAGTTCTGAACTTGGCCTAGTAGTCGTTGACGGTGGCGTTTGGGGGCAAAAGAAGGAACTACTTGAAAATTGATCGCCTGCAGTCCTTACTTGAATTAAAACCGATACACACACTAATACAGTCATCACAATTAACACCGGTTACCGTACAGATTCTACACACACCCAAAGTACACGGGGATAAATGACCGCGTTGTCGCAGCCCCTAAACTTAAGAACCAACCAACCAACCAACCAACCAACGGTCAGGTTGTGATTTGTGTCTGCATCACCACTTGAGGCTACACTCGTCTTCAAGACAACGCATAACCCCGTCCTCCCAGGGTTGCCAATCTAGCTTTTTTGCCGATAAATATAGCTTTTTCAAAATGAGCCTAGCCCCAGATCATTTTAAAACCCACCCTGTGGCGTGATTAGCTTTCTTTCTTTTCGTAGCGGGAGGGAAGATATTTATTCATTTATCTATGAGGAGTGTTCAATTGACAAGGTACGAGACGATACTGTGGGTACAATTTATTCGTTATTCAAAAGTAATCACCACAGGCCTGTGCACAGGTGTCCCATTGCTTTACTAGCCGCAGGATTCGCTGTTCCCAGAAGTCTTGTGGTTGTGACAGGAGCCAATCCTGTACGGTGTCCTTTAGATCGTCGTCCGATTGGAAACGTTTTCCCTTGAAATGTTTTTTAACGGTCCAAACAGATGGAAGTCGCAGGGTGACAAGTCTGGGCTGTAGGGCGATCTTCAAGTTGCTCTCACTTGAACGTGGCCAATACACCTTGTGGGCGAGTGTTATCATGGAGCAGAATCGACTGGTTTAGACCCTTCTGCAGTGAGAAATGTGATGACACCTCTCTGCTCTTCACTTGTCGAATTGTGCAATGTGAACGCCATCATTGCTGCTGCTTCAACTTCAACTGGACGGGACGGAACGTCCAACTGTCAGCTTCCCATCTGTGTCATGTGTGTGCGTGCCGACGCATGCGCAGTACCACGCCGGACACTACACTACATCTCCTAGATGTCGGCCTACGTTATCCCAAAGTGGCATACTCAAATATCAACCGATTTCGGTTTTGCGACGATTCGTGCCTTTTCATTTGAACACCCTTTAGTTTTAATGGAAAACAATATTTTTTTTTATTTTTTTTATTAGCGACTTCGGTGGCGTAGCCGAAGCAGTCGGATTTTTAAGAGCGTTAAAAATCCCTCAGTATGCCTTCCTTCGAAGGGGAAATAAAGCCGGCGGTCCCATGTCATAGATTTATGGCATGTTAAAGAACCTTCCACTAATTACACATGTGTAAATCTAAATTGGATAGGTTAAGAATGTAAACAACGCTCTTAGGTTTCTACATTCGTTGCCAAGAGCTGACTGCGGTGGCGTCTAGTAGCTAAGTACTGAATTTGGCCTAGTAGTCGTTGACGGTGGCGCTTGGAGGCAAAAGTAGGAACTATTTGAAAAATTCTAAGTTGCAGTCTATACTTAAATTAAAAAAAAAACAGTTACACACACTAATACAGCCATCACAATTAACACCGGTTATCAGACAGATTCTACACACACCCAAAAGTACACGGGGCAACATGACCGCGTTGCGGCAGCCCCTATACTGAGGAACCAACCAACCAACCAACCAATATGTTTTAATAAGGACCAATGGGTACATTGACACCTAATTGGAGATCGTTAGCTTCTCGAGTGTGAGAGCCGAGTTGCTTCAGGTTACTATGTCCTGCAATTCCCCGAATTATTGTTATCCCCCTCCCATCGGTCGATCTTGGCTACGCTACTGGACGACCCTGTTCTGGGTGGCCATTATGAAACCAGTGTTGGCGTTGGAAATATAAAGACCTTTCCATAGCCTCAGGTTTTGAGACTTCCTGATCGATATCTTTCGTGTGATATGGTAAGCGAAGGCACCTTGTATCTCTTCTGATTTTCATTCTTCAACCGTTGTCACTTGGGCGGCTTCGGTGGCGTAGTCGGTAGCATGCTGAGCTTCTATGCCCAAGATAGCGGGTTCAAACCCGGCCAAAGCCGTCGGATTTTTTAAGGGCGTTAAAAATCCCTCAGTATGCCTTCCTTCGAAGAGGAAATAAAGCCGGCGGTCCCATGTCATAGATTTATGGCATGTTAAAGAACCTTCCACTAATTACACATGTGTAAAGCTAAATTGGATAGGTTAAGAATGTAAACAACGCTCTTAGGTTTCTACATTCGTTGCCAAGAGCTGACTGCGGTGGCGTCTAGTAGCTAAGTACTGAATTTGGCCTAGTAGTCGTTGACGGTGGCGCTTGGCGGCAAAAGTAGGAACTATTTGAAAAATTCTAAGTTGCAGTACTTAAATTAAAAAACAGATAACACACACGAATACAGTCATCACAATTAACACCTGTTATCAGACATATTCGACACACACCCAAAGTACACGGGGCTACATGACCGCGTTGTCGCAGCCCCTAAACTTAAGAACAAACCAACCAACCGTTGTCACTTGGTGGAGCAATTGGGAAGGCCCAACACTTGAAGATGAAAGATGAAGTAGCAAAATTGAAATAGGTGTAGGAGAGAAAGTAGAACAAATCAGTAAAATGGATGGACCCAATTTATATTGATAATCACACTAAATAAATTAGCACGAGAAGTATGATCATTAGATGAAAAAGTAGATAAAGGAGAGGAGCAAATTATAGCGGTGATACTAATTAAAACTTTTGAGGTGATCAACACTGTTGACAATAAAGTAGGACACTTTCGCAGCCAGTGGACAAGGATCGGGCCAGCATTAAAAAGGAGTATCTCTACTTAGTATAAAGCAAAGTCACCGATTCTTGGATGTTACGGGTAAACTCGAGAACCACTGGATGGATTTTGATGCGATTTTCACCATTCTGTAAAGGATATCTCAAGGATGATTTCTGTAGAAAATAGTTTATTTAAGATTAAAGGAAGCCGAGCAGTAACGATTTCAGTGGAAAAGTCGAAAAAAAAACTGGCGTCCGAGCGCTTTGTAAGCTTACGCTGGGCAAACCGTTAAACATATTGTAAGGTTCCTGTTAGGGTGGCCTGTACAAATAATTAACCTAAGGGATGAAATTAATTAGTCTAAATAGGGGCGAGCTTGGCGACTGCTGTAAGAGGTCGGGAGTATTTAGTGAATGGAGATCGACAGTGCGATCAGCAAGGAGAACTCCCCAATGTACTGCTTGACGGGGTAGTTCTAAGTGAGGGGGTAGTTTAGAAAGGCAATTAAGTTATTACTCTGTGCGCGCCAGCTGCGTCACGCGGTCTGCTGCGAGTCGTGGGCAGGCGAGCTAACGGGGAATTCACTAGTGTCAGCTTTGAGCAGTAGCGCTCAGCTGACGACAAGAAGCAATTAATCAATAAACAGTAAGGCTAATTCTATGTCCTACCTAAAGGGGAAGCTATTAGGGTAGGATCTTATTAGCTAAATAAATAAAAGAATAAGACCAGTGGCTTCTAGTACTTTTAAATTTAATGTGTACCTCGATCTTGAGGTACACTGGCAAATAGCAGTTCAAAAGATAGCAAATAGTAATAATTACAGTCCAAGCACAGGGGGATGTGAGTGTAGTGTGATGGTGAGTGTAGTGATCGCTTGAGACACTTACCCTTCCAGCCAACAGCAGAGGTTCGTCCCGTCGGTAGCACTAAGACAGACTGAGTGACCCTGGGTGAATGTCCTCCGGGGTTCTTATAGGTTTCTTGTGCTAGGTCGGCGGAATCCTTGCATTCCTACCAAGTCGTAAACCTTTCTAGGGTCGTTGCCTGGGCTACGAGGCTACCTGGGCTCATGTGTGTGCTAATTATTAGTCTTGTAAATTTGTAACTGTAATCTGTAGGTTTTTTAATTTAAATGTTTGTAATTTTGATTTGTGGAGATTTTATTTAGGGGATGGGGGTAGCGTACCCTAGGGGTACAACAACCCCCTTTGTAGGGTTAGTTATCGTCCTCGATAACTGGACGAAGACGTGGGGGTGGTTTTTGCCAAATAGGGCCTCTTCTTCTCTCTTGTAATTCTTCTATCTTCTGTTCTTCTCTTCTTTTCTTGTTTCAATTTAGCTCGTAAATGTATAGGTGGCGTCGTAGGGGTGTGTTGGTAGCCTCGTGGAAGATAGGGGTGAGTAAGGGGGTAGATATGAAATTAGTAAGATAGTATTAATCGTCAACGGTTGAAGGCTGTGTATAGGTGCCTTCTGTTGATTGTGCGTCCGGGTGTGCTCAGCGATCATGTGTAAGTGTTTATGGTGAGGGGAACAATATTTCTTTACATATATTTTTAAAAATTCAACAATGGTTCGTGAAGCTTACTGGTTTTCATGTGACATCATTTACCTGGCGGGATATAACATTTATCCTATTGGTATTTGTAACAAAATGACAAAATAAATTGTTAAACACAACAGTACATATAACATAAACATATCAATATTATCAATTAAACTAAAGGGGTGCAGGAACACAACGAGAGGAAAAAACATCCGAGGGTTGGGGGGGGGGAGGCTATATATATATATAAGTAACGTACCTCCGGTGTGGATGAAAAACTGCCCTCGCGTGCCCTGCACGTGTGTAAAAGGGATAGAGTGGAGAGAAAGAATGAAATAAATGTCGCAGGGTGTAATTTAAGGGTTAAATTTAGAAGTGTTTTATTGTGGGGAAGAAATACGTCATTTTTACAATGGGGAGTTTAAAAGAATAGAAAGGAAAAAACAACGTGTAAAACAATCCATATATCTTCATACCTTCGCAATTTTATCTAAATAATATCATCAATTTTAAATACTTTCCAGAAAAAATTCCATGCAATCATACTATTTGTAATCATTAAAACAAAACAAAACTCTATTAATTATACCAATATTCTATAAAATAAAACTCTACTAATTATATTAATATTCTATCAATACTGCCGTTGCGCAACTATATCACTGTTAATATTGTATTCTATGCTTGATAACATGACGTAGAGTGCACTCTAACTTAATACCTAAGCGTAAATTATTAGCTATGACCTGCAGGTTATGTACTACCTGTCTACATTATTGCTATTGTATGACTCGCTCCCTGTGGGCGAGCGAAGTCATCTTGGCTGCACAACTCGTCCTTTACAGAAATAGGCGCGAGTTGTGTGGCCGTAGTGCACCTCTCATTATAGGTGTCAAATTATTTGTTGATCCGACCTCCAGTGGCGGGATATCCCACATGTATATCTCCACCGTGGTTCGGATGTGCGCCTGGAAATATGTATTATGTGGGGGGGATTGTGTATTGGCCGTGTGAGTGTGAAATGTGGGGGCGGGTCATTTGTGTAGTACAAAAATACATATTATTAATGCATATAACTCATGGCCATCTGTGGGGATCCATAAGACACATATAAAATCATCATATTAGAGGGTATCTACCCTCGGCATTTGTGGGGTGAACCTGTGGAGGTATATAGAGAAACAGTTCATTTGGCAAATATATCACATTTTGTCATGTTCATTATTCATTTCGGCGAGTGCCCAAAATGGGGCCACTCCCGATGCATGTGCGCAAAGTATGCACCACTATGTGCGCTGTGTCCGGTTTCGGCGCCTCAGGTTTTCAACCTGCGCTGAAAAATAAATACATAAATATAATCATAAAACATAGAGTTAGAATTATTACTGGCCATTTGTTATTTACTTTTTTATACCTTCATATACCTTTCTATTTGGTTTATACATTATTCCTTATTTTCTATACCTTCGTATTTTCTTATTCTTATTCATCTTTCTCCTAAATCCTTGTACTACTTCAACCTTTATTCCTTACCGGCTATATATTTGTATGTCTTTATTCCTTCTTACTCATTATTTCTTATAACTTCACCTTACTTTATTCCGATTCTTTCTTTCCTATATCATTGTGCTACTTCATCCTTTATTTCTTTCTGGCTACATCTTTGAATCTCATTATTCCTTCCTACTCACTTTTTCCTATAACTTCACTTTACTTTACTCCTATTCATTTCTGTCCTATATCATTGTGCTACTTCATCCTTTATTTATTTATGGCTATATCTTTGAATCTCATTATTCCTTCTTACTCACTTTTTCCTATAACTTCACTTTACTTTACTCTTATTCATTTCTGTCCTATATCATTGTGCTACTTCATCCTTCGTTCATTATTGTATTCACCTTTGTATTTCTTTATTCTTTCTTACTCATTATTTCCTATAACTTCACTGTACTTTATTCCTATTAATTTCTGTCCTATATCATTGCTCTACCATTTCCTTTATCCAATATTGTCTATGCCTTATTAATTCATTGTGCTACTGGCCCTTCCATTGAAGGACACTCATGTGAACGGTGTGGACCGTTCCAATATATTATCGTCCCTTCCATTTGTAAGGTTCCTGTTAGGGTGGCCTGTACAAATAATTAACCTAAGGGATGAAATTAGTCTAAATAGGGGGCGAGCTTGGCGACTGCTGTAAGAGGTCGGGAGTATTTAGTGAATGGAGATCGACAGTGCGATCAGCAAGGAGAACTCCCCAATGTACTGCTTGACGGGGTAGTTCTAAGTAAGGGGGTAGTTTAGAAAGGCAATTAAGTTATTACTCTGTGCGCGCCTGCTGCGTCACGCGGTCTGCTGCGAGTCGTGGGCAGGCGAGCTAACGGGGAATTCTCTAGTGTCAGCTTTGAGCAATAGCGCTCAGCTGACGACAAGAAGCAATTAAACAATAAACAGTAAGGCTAATTCTATGTCCTACCTAAAGGGAAAGCTATTAGGGTAGGATCTTATTAGCTAAATAAATAAAAGAATAAGACCAGTGGCTTCTAGTACTTTTAGATTTAATGTGTACCTCGATCTTGAGGTACACTGGCAAATAGCAGTTCAAAAGATAGCAAATGATAATAATTACAGTCCAAGCACAGGGGGATGTGAGTGTAGTGTGATGGTGAGTGTAGTGATCGCTTGAGACACTTACCCTTCCAGCCAACAGCAGAGGTTCGTCCCGTCGGTAGCACTAATACAGACTGAGTGATCCTGGGTGAATGTCCTCCGGGGTTCTTATAGGTTTCTTGTGCTAGGTCGGCGGAATCCTTGCATTCCTACCAAGTCGTAAACCTTCCTAGGTTCGTTGCCTGTGCTACGAGGCTACCTGGGCTCATGTATGTGCTAATTATTAGTCTTGTAATTTTGTAGTTGTAGTCTGTAGGTTTTTAAATTAAATGTTTGTAATTTTGATTTGTTGGAGATTTTATTTAGGGGATGGGGGTAGCGTACCCTAGGGGTACAACAATATCTAAATATTATGAGTGTAAGAATTGTTCAGCATGAATAGTTCTACAAAAAGTCCGCGAGAGAATATGTCTAACTTCAATACATCGCCCACTATAAGTGTGTTTACGTTTTAATTTCTTCCAACCATGTCCGTTCAACTACTGAGGTGACAGTTTACGAGCTAGCTAAGGGCGAGTCTATCATCCCTGTTACAGCCTAGCTAGCGGGCGAACCTATTGCCCCAGATACAGCCAGCAGCAAACCGTCGAGTCATGTTGAGTTAAGACTTCTGAGAAGGGTGGTTGTGTTTGGAATTTCCCTGAAGTGCAACTCGGGTTTTCTTCATTTCGCCTGTGAAACACAGTCAAGTTAAGATTGGACGGAAGGGGGTTTTGAGTTTCATTCACCTCGCCATTCCCTGGATGTGCAACTCTCATTTCGCCTGTGAACTTTTCGTTCCGCAAAATTCACAGTCAATTTAAGATTGGACGGAAGGGGATTATATTATATTAAATTATACTGATTGGCGTATAATCTCTACTTAGTATAAAACAAAATCCCCGATTCTTGGATGTCACGGGTAATCTCGAGAACCACTGAATGGATTTTGATGCGGTTTTCACCATACTGTAAAGGATATCTCGAGGAAGGTTTCTGTAGAAAATAATTTATTTATGACCAAAGGAAATCAAGCACTAACGATTTCAGTGAAAATGTAAAAAAAACTTGCTTCCGTGCGCTTTTTAAGCTTGCGCTGGGCAAACCGTTAAAATATCTATATAGGCTACTATTAGTGTAAGAATTGTTCAGCATGAAAAGTTCTACAAAAAGCCCGGGAGAGCATATCTATCTTCAATACATCGCCTACTATAATGTGTTTTTACGTTTTCATTTCTTCCAACAATCTCCATTCAGTTACTGAGGCGACAGTTTACGGGCTAGCTAGGGGCGAATCTATCACCCCAGTTACAGCTTAGCTAGCGGACGAGCGTATTGCCCCAGATACAGCCAGCAGCAAACTGTCGAGTCGTGTTGAGTTAAAAACTTTAGAGAAGAGTGGTTATGTTTGGAGTTTTCCTGGAAGTGCAACCCGGCTTTTCTTCATTTCGCCTGTGAACGTTCCGCAAAATTCACAGTCAATACGTCTGACAAAAATTTGTTGCACATGCATCTCCAATAGTCCAGTCATTGGTTTTAACCCACCATGCCGAGACGTAAAACGGATATTGGTCGTTGTTCATTGACATTGAATTCTTGGCCGGCAGAGAAGAGAATGGCGAATAGTTAAAAATTTCCAAATGTGGTTAAAAAGAGTGCCCCATTAGATAAATATAAAATACGCTAAAAAGCAGTAGGGCCTACTTATCTTATGCATCGTAGAATATGATTGCCTGCACCAAAACACAATTTGATGATATAGCCATTGCAAATGGAAATCCCCTGCCCAAGCAAGATCACGAGTCGTTTGAACGAAGCACAAAGCCAAAGTGTGTAGTAGAGTTAGTTATTAGTTAGCTATTGTTGATTTAGGGGGCATAACTACGAGGTCATCTGCCCCTTGTGTAGTAGAGAATGATTGACGAGCACGTTGCTAGCGAAACCGGCGAGCAGGTTGGAGAAGGGTGAAAGTAGGGAGAGTGCAGAATGGGAATCATAACAAAACAAAATGTAAGCACTGTACATAAAAGGAGTGTTAGCTTGTAGGGTATGTAAATATTTGTTGGGCACAATTCGTGTTGACCGACTGAAAAGCTTTTTTTTTTTACTGTCGACGTGAGCCTCTATGGACTGCATGTTAACAACCACTCTCATTTCAGTGTCTGCGTCTTGTTCGTTTGCCGGCTTTGACATCTTGCCAGTATCTCTTGAGCCCATCTATCAGCTTGTTCTTCCGCTCCTCTGTCAATGGGCCTCTTCGTCTTCTGGGTTCCGCCTCCACCATAAAACCCTGATAGCTTTTCACCATCCTTCTGAAACTATTCCTGTCTTTGATTTTATCCTCCGTAATGCCCACCTGTCTCATATCTTTCTCACACTCTTGGAACCATTTCAACTTGGAGATCTTCGGTTTGAGAAAATTCCAGATTTTCTTTGTGAGCCGGTCATTATTCATACGGAAGATGCGTCCATAAAACAGCAATCTTCGTTTTCTAATTGCTGTTGATATCGGTTCCATCTTTCTGTATACTTCTTTATTTGATATCAGTCGAACCTGTCCGTCAACCCATCTGTTGCCCAAGATCTTCCGTAATAGTCTGCGTTCTCTTTTAAGTAGCTGATCGACTTGTCCTGTCCGATTCATACACAGGGTCTCCGAACCATATAAACCTTCTGATTTGACAACAGTGCTGCAGTGCCTTAGTTTGGCTCCTATACTTAGCATCTTCTTATTGTAGATGTTTTTAGTCAGTTGGAACGCTCGCTCTACTTTCAGGATCCGGATATTGGTCGCTTCTTGTTCTAGCCCATTCTCTTGGATTACTTCACCAAGGTATTTAAACTTCTTGACTCTTCGAATCTTTCCATGGTCTGTGAATAACCATTCTGGACCTTCACGGATGTTAGTCATATATTTCGTTTTCTCAAATGAAATTTTTAGTCCTACTTTCTCTGCTGTTTCTTTCAGATGGTTTATCTTCCTGATTGCTGAACTGGTGTTGTTTGCAAATATGGCTACGTCGTCTGCGAACGCCAGGCAGTCAACATACACTCCTTTGTATTTGGGGCCTAATCGAAACTGATCTTCATTTCCTTCTTCTTTGTTCAGTGATTTTCTCCGTTCTCGAATTACCTTTTCTAAGATACAATTGAAAAGAAGTGGAGAAAGTCCATCTCCTTGTCTGACCCCAGTTTTTATTTTATCTCGAAGGGCTCTGAGATTTCGTTCTTGAATTTTACCTTAGATATTGTGTTGGTGAGAGTCTGTTTAATCAAATTTCTGGATGAATCATCCACCCCAAACTCTTCCAGAACATTCAATAATGACTCTCGATCAATCGAATCGTATGCTTTCTTGAAATCCATGAATACGACCACATATTCAAACCCCCCAGTTTTCTTGTATCTTGTATCGGATTCTTCAGATTGAAATTTTGTTCTAGGCAGGATCGGCCCTTACGGAAACCAGCCTGGTATTCGCCAATCTGTTGATCAAGATGAGCTTCGATTCTGTTAAGGAATACTTTAGAAAGAATCTTGTAAGGAACAGGAACTATCGATATACCTCTGTAATTGGCAACGTTCTTCTTGTCTCCTTTCTTGTGGAGAGGATGGATTAGTGCTGATTGCCATTCAACTGGTATAGTACCCGATCTCCAAATCTCCTGGAAGAGGCGGACTAATATGTCCAGAGTATCCTCATTCGCCAGCTTCAGTAGTTCCGCACTATGGAATCTTCCCCAGCTGCTTTATTATCTTTCAGACTGTCTATGATCAGCTTAATTTCCGTCTTAAAAGGTGGCTGAGAATTGGGCAGACCTTGAATGGGAAGGGAGTTGGATAGTTTTATTGGTGGCTCATCACAGTTGAGCAACTTGTTGTAATACTGAGCCAAAATGTCACAATTTTCCCTGTCGTTCATACCTAGCTGTCCTGTATCATCTCTAAAGCACAGACTGGGGGCTTGATAACCTTTCAGATTAGATTTAAAGGTTTGATAAAAGTCCCTAACGTTGTTCTTACGGAAATTCTGATCGATCTGTTCCATCTGCTGCTTTCTTTACTATTATTTAAATAATTTTCTTCATAGGTAGAAGCTGACGGTGAAGCCATCTTCTGGAGACTGGTGAAACTTGCTGCAGTTTTGCACAAAGACGAGAGAGACTTCTTTGAATACTGGCAAATTACATACAAATAACTAAAACAGAGTAAAATAAGAGTTAAAGTATGCTTAATACATGGAGTAGTAAATAAGATAAGGTATCTCTCATGGTGGTTCAAATATAATTTAAGAAAGGGACAAATAGAAGGGAAAATTACTTTTTCCGGTACGGTACATTCACAAAATGTACCAATTGGACACAGCAATCCCGTTCATCTTGCAGTTAGAGACTGGTTAATGAATCAACCTTGCACACGGTCACATGCAATGCATTAAATTCCTTGAAATGTTCATTAACTATTAGGATAGAATAGAAACGAATACCCTCTGTTCCAAATCTCGGATGGCCAGAGATTGGATACCCTAATAGCCTAATACAAAAATCCTTCCCGGTAAGATTAATAAATCGCAACGTGAATTTTAAAAGTCACAGAACCTACAAATAATTTACACTAATTATTAATGGTTCATGGATCGACAGAGACGGAGAGGGCACGTATACCACACCCGGGAAACTGGAGTTTACTGTATTAATCTTATTCTAATTGATAGAGAGGCTATCCTAGACTTTGACCAAGTTTTATAGATTAGGATACCATCATCTGTACCCTTATAGGCTATTAGTTTCACATGCATATGTGTTGTGATATCTGTCGCTCTCTCCTCCTGCATTCCCCTGATAACTTGAAAAAAGTTTCACTAATTTACCTGGCTTCATCTATTCCCTATTTAGTAATTTTATTACAGTGTGACATTCATTTTAAGGACCTATTCTGTTTATATCTCCCATTCTACACTCGTGTCCAACATTAAAGCAACAAATTGCTATTTCTCCGTCCTGTGGCTAATTTACGATATAATCAGACAAATTCAAGAAATGTCCCTATAATCGTGTTCTGCACAAAAGTTGGCCAACGATGACGTCAGCACACCCGCCAAACGGGGTGGTGTTTACTGGGTAGTTCCACATCAACACTCGCTGTGTATACATTGTTCAGAAGGTGATGTATGGCAGAGAGAATACACCTAGAATACCATCTGCGGCGAAGGGCCATAGGGAGAATGGAAGCAGGACAGTCGCAAATTGATGTGACCCAATGGCTTAATGTAAATCGTTCTGTTGTTTCTGGGATGTGACGACTGTTTGTAGAGACCGAAAATGTATCCCTGTAGTGGTTTTTCAACGGTTCTAGCACCTCCTACCCTCTTTCTGTCCTTCAAGATGGCGGCCATGAGCAACCACCCACATGGATGGCGAGCTTTTCAAATAAAGATAGTGAGCCTAGCTTAACCTAACCTAACCTGGTCTAGCTAACCTAGCCTAGCCAACCTACATAACCGGAACCGAACGAAAACCAGAACCGAGCCGAGCCGAACCAAACCGCAACCGAGCCGAACCAAACCGAACTAAACTGGAACCGCACCAAACCGGAACCGAACCGAACTAAACCGGTACCGAACCGAACCAAACCGGAACCGAACCAAACCGAACTAATCAGGAACCGATCTGAACTAAAGAGAACCGAACTAAACCGGGATTGAACCGAACCGGTGGGTGGGTGCGTCCTAGAGCAGGGGCTAATGCATACACCTAAGTACACGGGGCAGACGCAACCATCCCATGCTGTTCTTATGGAGGGTGAGGTAAGTCTGCGATGTGTGATTTAAAACAAGCAGAATATTGCAGCTTATGACGTCTCGCGTTGCAGGTGTTACAACCGAAGGCGAGGTGCAGCGTTACAGGATGCAAACGTGCGAAGCATGATTCTTGCAGATAACAAGCTGAATCTTGCAGCGTATGACGCCACTTGATGCAGATATTTATTAACGAACATGAGAAACGTTGCATCGACAGATATTCAAGGTGATGCAGGTGCACCCATGCCAGCGAAACATGAACTCTCTTGTCATACCATGAGAACGCTGATGCAACTGATATTTGATGTAGCGCAGATTTGCGCGTGTGAACATAGCAGCAATACATGAACTCTCTTGTCAAACCATGAGAACGCTGATTCTACTGATATTTGATGCAACGCAGGTGTGTTCGTGGTATAATAACCTAGGGAGGGGGAACACCTTTCTCACTTTATAGTTGAATCACGTGAATGAATGTTAACAACACGTTATCTCTACCGCTTACTTGTGTGGTGGAAGAGGACTAGAAATACATTATTATTCTGGTAAGTGTTTATTTTAAATCATATTTAGTAGGTTATAAGCGCTCTATTAAGTTCCAACGTTCACCGATAGGTGTCAGTGAAAATGGTATCAGGTAACCACAGTTGGGATTACTTGAAATTACACTTGCTGAGAGCTTACGGACGTTCAATTAAAATACCCTGCTATGACCATTGGCTGTAATTAATATATATATATATAATTGAAATATTTATATTTTACTTTGTTTTATCTTTTATTAACATTTATGATTTCTTTCTGTTATAGGTAATTAGGAGAAAGTGATTGATAATCATCATGTTCAAGTGTGGTCAATGTAATAAATAGTTTTCAACACCAGACAACCTTCGACGTCATGCAAGTACTAAACATAACGTTAGAATGTTTGCGCGCAGTCATTGTGCTACAACATTTAACAGACAGGATAATGTTGCACAGCATGTTCGATTAAAACAAGTCAGTTCAGCACCATTTTCGTTTTCAGTTTGCGAACTTGTTTTTTTTTTTAGTGTTAAGCGATGTCAATCCCACATGGTTGAAGTGCATGATGAACAACAAGAATTAAAATCTGTAAAACCATCAACTAGCACGGAACCTTTGAATGAATGTAATGAAGTAGGAGGTGATCGTCGAGAAATAAATGATCGATAGCGTAAAGTTCTCAAGATTGTGTAAATAGTTTACAGCAAAAGGAATGAAGAATGGTGAACCTTTGATAACGCATAGTGATGTTTGTAATATTGATGTACCTTCTTCAATCATTCATGGACATTTACGCAGTATTCATCATAAAAACGACGCTTATCACGAAAAAAATTCTGTGAGTATTCAACAAATTGGTAATGCGTTTAAAAGTCAAATTGCTAGTTACAGACTTCATAGTGAAGAAAAAACTCAACATATTGGCACATTTTTAAAGAATATTAAACCTAATGTGTTTGTTTGGCCTGATAGATAATGTTCTAGTGGAGCATAAAACATTTAAAATTAATTTCGAACTCTTTGGGCTATATGAAAATAAACTGGGAGTGAAGGTGAAATTATGGATATCATATCCTTTAACACAAAAAACAAAACTGTTAGTGAATCAACCAACATGTTTCAAGTGGTATGATCGTGAAGAGTGAAGAATTTCATGAATGGGAGTCAGGCTGGGCGTTGGATGAAGGACTTTGTTTAGAAATCAACATGAATATATGTAACCCCATTCGAGCATCATCATACATCAAACGAAAGAAAGCTTTTGTAACGTTATGAATAATGACCAAGCATTTTTTGCGTGGGATGTAACCTCAGCTCTCCATCCAGCAGTGAGGGCTGTTGAGAGAACATCATCTTATCCTCACTATTCTTCAGTGTTGGATTTAATAGAATTGGAATTTCCTAAGGAGATAAAAGTCATTAAACGTTTTGAAGAGCTGAACAACGTAAGTATTAATGTGTATGGAATTGAAAACAAGAGTATAGTCGGTCCTCTATTTTATACTGTGGAAAAAAGGATGCTCATGTAAATTTACTATACATAACTAAAGGTGAAATTGCTCACTATTGTTGGATAAAACATTCAGTAGACTTGTCGGTAGTCAGATATCAAAAGATGAATATAAAAAGAGGTTGTGTGATAGCTGTTTGATATATTTTAGAAAAGAGGATCAACTAACTCATCATTAAAAATCGGGTTGTAATCATGTTTGCACAGTATTACCTACTCCTGGAAATAACATTCAAAAATTTAACGACTTTGAGAAGCAGCTTCGAATACCATTTGTTATATATGCCGACTTTGAAGCTTTGCTAAAACCTTTTAATACATGTTCATCAAATCCAACCAAATCTTTTATAAACACTACTCACATTCATGAACCTTTTACCTTTGGATATTATATTAAATGTAGCTATGATGACTCGTTAAATAAATCGAGCTCTAAAGAGGACCTGATGCTCCTAAAGTTTTTATGGAAAGACTTCTAAAATATGCAATCCGTGTATCCTGTATTTTAAATACAATCATTCCAATGGAGCCACTAACATTATCACAGAAAATGCGTTTTGAAACTGAAAATAATTGTTTTATATGTGGTAAATGTTTATATACGGACAGGGTTCGCAATCATGTCCATTTAACAGGAAAATATGATGGTGCTGCTCACAAAGAATGTAATTTAAAGTATAGAGTAACTACATTTTTCCAGTCATTCTACATAATGGTAGGAAATACGATAACCACTTTATTTTTAAAGAATTTGGAGCTTTAGATACGAAAATTGATATGATTGCAAATAATAAGGAACAATACATATCGTTCACATAATATATCAAACCTGACACTGAAAAAACTATGGCTGGTTGGTTGGTTGGTTCCTCAGTTTAGGAGCTTCGACAACATACTTTGGGTATGTGTAGAATCTGTCTGATAACCGGTGTTAATTGTGCTGACTGTATTAATGTGTGTATCTGTTTTAATTCAAGTAAGGACTGCAGACATTGGTTATTTCAACTAGTTCCTAATTTTGCCGCCAAACGCCACCGTTCAATGACCAACTAGTTCAGAACTTAATTACCAGATGAGGGGCAGATGCCCTCGTTGTTCTGCCCCTTAAAACAACAATAACTGACTAAACTAACTAGTTACCAGATGCAACCGCAGTCGGCTCTTGACGACGAATGTAGGAACCTAAGAACGTTAGTCAAATGTTTAACCTATATATAATATAGCTTCACACAGGTTTAATTAGTGGAAGGGTCTTCAACATGCCATAATTCTATGACATGGGACCGCCGGCTTTACCTCCCCTTCGAAGTAAGGCAAACTGAGGGATTTTTAACGTTCTTAAAAAGTTCGACGACTGCGGCCGGGTTTGAACCCACGATCTTGGGCATAGAAGCTCAGCATGCTACCAACTACACCACCGATGCCGCTTGAAAAAAACAAAAAAATTGCGATTTTTAGATTCATTCCGCTTTATGCCGAGTAGTCTTGATAAGCTTGCTAGTAATTTAAAATCAGATCAGTTTTGTGAAATTCAACGTGTCTTTCCCAAACAAGATGATTTTAATTTGATTCGTCAAAAGGGTATATTCCCTTATGAATATATTAACTGGATGGAATGTTCTTTGCCACCAAAAGATGCATTTTACAGTTCCTTAAACACAAGACATATCACTGATCAGGAATATTTACAAGCACAACGTGAATGGACACAATTTGACATTCAAACTTTAGGTGAATTTTCTGACATATATTTGGAGACAGATGTGTTATTATTAGCAGTTGTTTTTGAAAATTTCCAGAATGTTTGCATGAAAATTTACGACCTTGACCCTTGTCAGTATTTTACTGCTCCGGGGTTAAGTTTCAGTTCAAAGTTGAGAAAAACGAAAGTAAATTTAGAATTGATGACTGATATAGACATGATCAATTTCATAAAATCAATTCGAGGAGGTCTAAGTCAATGTAGTGGGCGGCATTAGAAAGTGAATAATAAATACATATTGTCTACCTGATGCAAATATACAATATGGTTGGGCTATGAGTCAATATCTACCACTGAAAGATTTTCGCTGGCTGACACAACCTGATATTGATGGTTTACATGTTAACACTCTAAATGATAACGATGAAAAAGGATATAATTTAGAGGTGGATCTGGAGTAGGCTACCCTAAAGAGTTACATGATGATCATAATGATTTACCATTTTGTCCGGAGAATATGAAATCTCCGTACATGACATCGTGAATTAAAATTTTAATTGCTAATGTGAATGATAAATGTAAATATGTAATACATTATGAAAACTTGAAACAATGTCTACAGCATGGATTGAAATTAACTAAAATGCATCGCGTATTACAATTCCATCAGTCAGCATGACTCAAACCATATATTGATCTGAACAATAATTTAAGAACACTGTCAACAAATGCTTTGAAAAAGAATTTTATAAACTCATGAATGATAGTGTTTATGGAAAGACTATGGAGAATGTTGATAAGCGAGTTGAAGCAAAGCTGATAACAACGTGGTAAAATGTATGGTGCGAGCAACTTAATAAGCAAGCCCAACTTCCATAGCTGTTCTATTATTCATGAGGATTTAGTTGTAATACAAATTGAACCCTTCTCAGGCCTTCCAAGAAGAACTCTCTTCTCTGCGGGGATGGTCTGTCCGTGTGGCACTAAATTACACTTAATCATCCTGGGATTTCAAGAAGGGTCACGGGATCTTAAACTAAAATCAGTATGCCAGAGGAATACTTAAAATAAAATAAAAATTCATAAAAAAAAGAATTTAAACAATGAAATTAATCGTCCCTTAAAATAAATCAAATTCCCCTTACGTTACTGAAACTGCAAATGAGCCAACAGGCTAAGAACACTGGTCTCACAAAACAGGTCGAGAAACCACGCACATAAATAATTACTTGCAGTCAACTGCTCATAATAAAATCAAACATTTCAAAAAGTGTCAAATTCAAAATGGCATTAAATAATGTCCAAACTATTCTAACTATAGGCCTATGCGAAACTCTCATTCTGGTATGGATATTCAGGTGGTTTGTATACGTTCCCGATATTCAATCATTTCCTTTCACTCATGCGGCCAGTTACGATTGTCGCCCGGTATTACACGGTTACAGGCAGTATGTCCGTAAAATACAAGCTAAACAAATAACACTGATCTGGGTACGAATCCTCCCGCAAATATGTGACAAATCACATGGAAAATATAAACAAATAACGTGGGTCATCAGTCCTAACCCCACAACGGTGGCCTCTGCCCCGTAATGACCCTGATCTCAAGATATAATTATTTACATGAGTGCACCGAAAAACATCAATATTTCTTCGCTTCCTGATGCGAATAAAAATCCCAAACAGGTCGAGAAAATCCCGACAACAACAAATTGAAACATCGCCAAGAAAATATGGCTTAAGGCAGTGTTATAACAGACCGTTCAGTCTTACTAACAAACTCTGATAATCTTCAAAAGCGGGCGGCGACCTTGCCAAACAATAGACTAGCAGACCGTATTGCGAAGGACGGGACTACCTGAGGTCTCCCTTCCTCGAAAATATCTGGCAAACCGAGCCGAGTGTATCCTTTTCACTGTCTTGTTCGGAAGTCATTCACTGAGACTTCTTTCAGGAATCACAACATGTAACGTAACTAAGTTGAATCTTGCGGGAGTTAAATGCCTCAACTAATACATAACTTACCATTTTCATCGTAGAGCCTTGCGGGAATTAAATGCCCCCACTTACCATATTTCGTCGTAGAACCTCGCGGGAATTAAATGCCTCCGCTAATACATAACTTACCATATTTCATCGTAGAACCTTACGGGAAATAACACCTCAGCTTATACACACATAATACACTCTCGACTCGGTCCAGCCATACCTATCATTATCATACCTGAATCACACTTGTACGGCTGCTGTCTTTTACCAAAAACATTACATTACTTTTACCTTAGTAGCGGTCATCAGCCCCGCTCACTCTGAGCTATGCTTCAAAATAGCATTAATGGTACTGGTCTGCTATATCCTCAGAATGCGGTTTTCCCACCAATCTCCTCCACCTAGACGACTGCTCCCGACAGCCCGACACCGCTCCTTATATACTAAACCCAGCCGGGCATGTACAAAGGAGGCGAAGCCGAGCGGTACGGGCGCAGCCGCCTGGCGAGAGGCGGCGGGCTGAGGGCCCAATACTTTATTATAAAAAGGATGCAGCCATACAAAGATATAATCATACAATCCCCCGAAGGGGTACAGAAAAAACCCTTGCAAAACATAACATTGGACAAAAAAAGAAACACAAGAAATACTTTCCCCACTGAGTTCAAAGTCACTAGTTTTCACACACAACCACCGAAACTATTCTTCTCCCGTTAGGTCCGGACCGCAGAGCTCCATCGCGATGTGGGATCCGTGGATAGCCAGGGCTCTTTGGTAATCGCTCAACGAGCGCCACGATCTAGTCCTTGGAAGTCGGATGGTCGGAAAACTTGTCGTTGGCTGTGGATAGTCCGAACCGTTGGCCCGCCGGGAGGACCACCGTACGGACTCTACTTGGCTGCCGCCCCTCGTCCGCCCCCGCGTGATCCGCGTCCTCGGCCGGCTCCCCTGGGGAGCCCTCCGCGGGAGACCGCGGGCTGAAGAACTGGCTGGTACTGGAAATTCGGCGGGAGTTCCAGGATCTCGTCCCCGCCGGCACTGTCCATTTGAATGGCGAAGCCCCAACCTTTGGTGAGCGCTGCGTACAAAAGGTTGGCTCGGTTGAATGCGTATTTGCGTTGACACTGGTCGAGACTCCGCCAATCGGATAGAAGAAACAGGATAGTTTGTGCATCGTGATGGTCGCGTCCGCTGGGAATGTACACGAGTTGTTGTTTGAGAGCGATGGCCAATTTGTAGAGTCGGAGTAGGAAGACCCTTGGGATATTCGGCAGGTGCCAAGGCCCTCCAGGGTAAGATATGCCGCTGAGGATGACGTGGAGGCTGTTCGTCGACCTCCTCCTCTTCGTCGGCCGTGTCGTCTGGTGGTTCGTCGTCCTGTTGGCGTTCCTCTAAAAAAGTCAATCTTTCTCGGATGTCCTGTAGCAACTCGCGAAGTTCAGGATGAATGGGTGGTGCTGCCATGGTGCCTGATGCAACGGATACTGTATCGTCCGATTGTTCGGCCTCTTGCTGAGGTGCAGGAGGCGGTCGCTTGGCCGGCGACGGTGTCCTATTTCTTGGTTGATGCTGCGTTTTGGCTTTTGATGAGTTCTTTGGGGTTGAAGTCCCTGCCTTTGTTTCCTTGAAGTGAGCTGAAACACTAGGCTGATCTTTAGCTGGTCGTCTCGTCACGCCTCGGTCCCCTGAAGTCAGTGGTGTCTTCTGGACCTTTGGAGGCATGCTCCGATGCACGTGCGGTGAGCCGCTGCGGGCGGCGATAGGTGGACACTCGAATACTGCTGCTGCCTGCTCCTCCACCTAGACGACGCACATAAAATCCATTGAAATCGCATTACCGTGCACCCCACAAAGAAATGAGTTAAACCAAACACAAATAAACAAATGATGACCACGCAAAATCCTATATGAGAAACACAAAACTAAATACCATCAAATTAAATATATACATTATGCACATCTATCACCGCCTGTTATTCCGTGTAATCCTGACTAATTATAATAAATTATAATTTGGGTGAACTCATCCAATAACTGTTGCAGGGATCATTATGAAATGTATGCCCTCTCGCGGTTACTTATCTCGTCATGGTACTTCGGCTAATCCACGACTGCTGCATATTCACACCGATGCCTTTTGGATTCCAGTGTTCTTGAAGTGCGGGTGGGCTTCTGTTGCGCTGTTAAAATTTCATGAGAAACAAGGCCACCATGAATATGTTACAATTAAGTTGCACTGTACCTGACGAAACACCTCCTGAATTACCTACAGCTATGGAATCAGACTAAGTTACTTAATTAATCCGACAGTCAAATATAGCTGCCTACGCCACTGGTATAAACTCTATAGCACGTGCGGCTATTTCCTGACCTACGGGCTTCGCGATCATACTGGATCGGTTCCGTGAACATTATATGCGAATGCACGCGCACTTATTATTATTATTATTCATATTTTAATACTGTCTTAGACTCGCGTGCTATCGCGACACTGGCGATATACAATTGAATGTTACTGCTTACTTTAATACTTCGCACTCGCGAATGGCTAGCTGATGCGGCGGTATAGAACTATTATGTGAGTACCGTTAGAATACTTATAAATCTGTCCTCAATTCAGCACAGGCTGTCGCCTGCCAGGCCATGTGCAACTATTTGTACTTATAAAATTTGGCGCTATTCGGGCCGCACAGGGGCGTAAGCTGTCGCCTCTCCAGCGATGCGAATCGAACTGTTTGTACTTATAAATTTTGCACTATTCGGGCCGCACGTGGACGTAAAGTTCGCCTCTCCGGCGATGCAAATCGGACTGCTTGCTCTGACTATCATCGAGCTATGAGGGGTGGGGATTTTTCAAAATCAAGACTTAAGCTCGTAGGGCAATGGGATATGGTTCATCTGAATCCTCATGTTCTCAATGTCTCAAAACTCTGCTTAAATCCAAAATTCGGTCGTAGAAACTGATAATAATTGGCTCTGTAATAATTGTCATTGTCTTGGCAATTCGCGCTCAATCGTGGCGTCAGCACGCCCCCAATTTTTGGTTGGTTCATTCGAACGTTTGCCCCGTCCAGTTTTCATGATCAATTAATTTGAATTTTGACATTTCTTTAATTTTGAAGTAACTTTTGCGAGGCTAAACTACTCCTCTTTCCAATGGTGTGACTCATAATTCTGTGGGATAATTATTTCTCAACATTTTTGTAAGTGTGCGGTCCTTAATCTGCAATTTGTCGTTAAACTTTCGATCTTCCCTCTCAATCGCACATTGGGATGAACGTCCCGTGTCCTTGCTTTTGCACATCTGGTGCTCGGCTGTTCCTTTCTAGGGGTGCATCTTTATTACCTTCTTCCGGAGAAAGTTGCTTAGAGTCACGTACTGCTTGTTCCTCTGTGAACATAAGTTTGATGAAATACTGTGTCCTCTTTCTTGACAGTAATATGAACATTTTGATGAGAATTATATGGAAACTTTATGCTAAAATCATATGCATAAACGTTTCAAAACGAATCGCCTTAAAGTAACTTACAACAAACCCATACATGTATGTATGAATTTCACTATGATATTGTTAAGAAAACCTATCAAGATAATGATAATAACAAGATGGCGACCGTAGCTTAACTTAAGGCTTCTCCTCCTCTCAAGATGGCGACCATAGCTTAACTTAATCTAGCCTAACCTAACAAGATGGCGGCCGTAGCTGAAGTTAACTTATCCTAACCTAACAAGATGGCGGCCGTAGCTGAACTTAGCCTAGCCTAACCTAACAAGATGGCGGTTTTAATTTGTGCCCACTTTATTCTGCGCCCACTTTAATTTGTGCCCATTTAAATTTTTGCCCACTTATAATTTGCGCCCACTTTATTTTGCGCCTACTTGGAACTGCGCCCACTTTAATTTGCGCTCACTTTATTTTGCACCCACTTTAATTTGCGCCCACTTTCATTTGCACCCACTTTATTTTGTGCCCACTTAATTTGGGCTCACTCTTTTTTCACCCATTTTAATTTGTGCCCACTTTATTTTGTGCCCATTTAATTTGCGCTTACTTAATTCTACATCCTCGCACTTCATTCTGCTTCCACTTTTATTTGCGCTCACTACAAACGATCATACTTAATACCACGTTAACTTAACCAGAGATCAGTTCATACTAATCTTGTCAGTTGATATGAGAGTATCAACGATCAGCCGTGGTATGCCACATGGTTACTATGAAGGATACTCATATATCATAAAGAGAACAAATGAAAACGGTACTGTTATTTGGCGCTGTTCTAAACAACGATTGAAACTGTGTCCTGGAATGATTAATTTAAAAGGTGTATATGTTGATAGCGGGATGTTTGTTCTATAGCATTTAATACTTCCTCTAATAACCTTGTTGAGACACTCATCCACGTCCGAAAAGCCCCCAACACTATTAATGGCAACACAGACCATTAAGGAGTTGGTGAACGAAGGTGTAAAGGAGGATGATGATAATGCTAAGTTAAAGCAACACATCTAAGGAGCTTTCAACACTATCAAAGGCAACTCACACCATTCTAGAGTTTGTGGATAAAGGTGAAAAGATTAAAAATGATGATGATGACGATGATGATGTTAGAAAAGCTATGTTAAAGAACTCCACCACATCGAAAAGCTTGCTACAGTATCAATGGCAACTCAAACCATTTAGGAGTCTGTGGACAAAGGTGAAAAGGGTGATGATGTTGAGAAGAAGGACAACTAGGAGGTTTTCACACCTATAAAACCATTACCGTTTCCCCAGATTTTGAAAACATCAGTCATTGCTCGCCGTTGAACATCTGCATCGAGCGTTGCGTTTAAAACGTTCAAACCACTCATCAATGATACCTATTGGAACGATCCTAATACATTAGTCGAACGTCTACAGGTCTTGCATGCCTCTAAACAGGCTGGTCATACTGTTTATGAGGAAGAACTATTAGAAATAAAAGATGAACTTCGTTATGCTGGTATTATTGGATAATGGATAATAACTGCTTGGATATGATAAAAAAAAAGGATTTTACAAAGATAAAGAGTTATGTGTAACTTTGACTTTCTTTTGTTATGTTATATTATATATGAAATAAAACATTATTGCAAGATCATGTATTTTTTATTCTATATACATTTTATGTACATTTTATGATAGTACATTTTATTTATAATCACCTTGTTCAGTTCTCTCATTCTGTACATTTCTTAACATTTTATTTATTTTTAGAATAGGCCTGTTTGCTTTAAAACCATTTTGTTCCATTTTTCTTGTACAAGTTATTTACAAACATTTTTTTCATATATCAAACACAACCATCTTGCACATATCTCAACATCTTGTATATTTTATATACAGACATTCTATTCTTTCCTCCAAATATTTTATTATTTACAAATATATACTATTCTATACATTCTATTTGCAGACAACAAATACATACCTACTTGAGATTATATATAAAAACATTTTATGAATCGATCTTCAAAATTTCAAGTAATGTTCTCATGTTATGGTAGCCGAATGTTTAAAGGAGTTTGAAAGACAAAATTGTAGGTCATCACTGTTTACCAAATATTATTTATAGACTCAAG
The DNA here is from genome assembly GCA_946902985.2 of Meconema thalassinum. Taxonomy (NCBI): domain Eukaryota; kingdom Metazoa; phylum Arthropoda; class Insecta; order Orthoptera; family Tettigoniidae; genus Meconema; species Meconema thalassinum. Next base: position 417,609,448 of record OX336394.1, read on the forward strand.
TAAAGTATTAGTCATCAATACGACTGTTTCCCAAAGCAAGAGTATCAAATCAGTTAGGTATATTGAATCGTTTATTGTCTTCTTTACTTAATGAAACTTTGATCAGCGAATTAGTATGTAGCTGATGATTTTTGCTTCTAAAACACACATTTTCTTATATAATATAGGTGGGCTACTAAATATACAGTTCTTATAATCACTTATATCTAACTCTTTACTAACAACATTCTTTTTACTCCTTTTAATTTCTTTATCACCAGACATCAATCGTCATTTACCTATATAATATAGATTTAGTGTCTCCGAAGGTGTCTATAACAACACCAGCGCATTCATCCTTAAATTTTCCAAGAGCCTTTTTGTTTACTAGAGGTAAATGGTGGATATTATCAACGGTATAGTCACTTGTATCAAACCTATTTACCTCTGTTTCGATATCATCATAAATTCATCAGTTTTGAACTCATAAATAAAATAATCTGTGTATGTATAAAGTAATTTAGCATTATCATGATAGTTCTTCTTAACACAATCATAGTGAAATTCGTACATAAGTTTTTTTGACAATTCCAAAATGGCATAACCGACATATATGGGTTTGTTGTAAGTTACTTTAAGGCGACTCATTTGTATTACAATTAAATCCTCATGAATAATAGAACAGGTATGGAAGTTAGTCTTGCTTATTAAGATGCTCGCACCATACCTTTTACCATCATTCTCCCACTTTGTTATCAACTTTACATCAACTCGCTTATCAACATTTTCCATAGTCATTCCTAAACACTATTATTCATGAGTTTATAAAAATCTTTTTCAAAACAATTTGTTGACAGTGTTCTTAAATAATTGTTCAGAACAATATATGGTTTGAGCCATGCTGGCTGATGGAATTTTAATACGCGATGAATTTTAGATAATTTCAATCCATGCTGTAGACACTGTTTCAAGATTTTATAATGTATTACATATTTACATTTATCATTCAAATTAGCAATTAACATATTCGTTCACGATGTCATGTGCGGAGATTTCATATTCCCGGAACAAAATGGTAAATCATTATGATCATCATGTAACTCTTTAGGGTACTCGAGATCCACCTCTAAAGTATATCCGTTTTCATCGTTATCATTTGGACTGTTAACATATAAAACCAATATCAAGTTGTGTCAGCTAGCGAAAATTTGTCAGTGGTAGATATTGATTCATAGTCCAACCATATTGCTAGTTAGTTATTGTTTTTAATGGGCGGACTACGAAGTCATCTGCCCCTGAAACCATATTGTTTATTTGAATCGAGGTAGAAAATATATTTTGACTCTTCACTAGAGTTATAACTACTGTCGACCAAAATATTATGTGCACTCGAGTTTGAAGGTTGTTTTTGAAGTAACTAATAGACCTACATAAAATCCGATAACATCATCATTTTTATCGTTCTATTTTACGTTCGTTCATGTAGGTTTGGGACTTTTAATTTATATTTTAATATTTTTTATTGCAGTTGAAACACAAAAAGTGCCCGTTTTTAAGCGTGTTTCAACCATGCGTCACATTTAAGAATTATTATCTCACAAACCCGTCATCAGATCGAATCCAAATTTTAACACAATATACATTGTAATGTTGCATAACTGTTTTATTAATTTCAAAATTTTTTTTGTTCAAGAAACCAAGTTGTTATCATTTTTGTAAGGTAACTTTTTCTCGACTCGGGGTGGTTTGAAAATGTAGTTCTTGGTCGCGTTGTCATCCTTATACATCAAAATGTTATGCTGTGTGACTGTGAAATACGTAAATTAATTCACTTATTTTATATCGGTTTGTATTTGTACGGGGAATTAAGACATGGTTCACCAGCTAGCCGCTCCGGGAAATGCTGTACAGCGTAGCTGATATGGAGCCCATCACTTCCGAGCGTGATGGATCCCATCTTGGCAACGCTGTACAGCTTTCACCAGAGCGGCTTACTGGTGAACCATGTCTAAATGCCCCGTACAAATACAAATCGATATCAAATAATTGAATTAATTTAAGACAATAAACTGTTAAAAATATACATAGAAGCAAGTAGAAAACGACAGGATGGTAAGTTTTTTTTTCCAAAAGGAACACAGAAGTTGCAGAAAGATTTAACAGAGTGATAAGTGACATGATAAAGTGTCTACTGTTAGTCAGGTACGCCAGATATATTTTGGGCTGAGGCAGCCAACACTGCTTTTGTGATAAGAAATGTATGTCCATCTAAGGCTTTCAATAACTGTGTACCTGCAGCATTATGAAAAGGGGGAGATATGTCACAGGATGTTTTGAGATTGCGTGTATTTGGGTGTAGAGCTTGGCTAGCTCAAAACAAGGGTAAATTTGAGACCAGGGCAGCTGAACATGTGTTCATTGGCAATGAACAAAATGTCAAGAGGTTTAGATTGTACAACATATTTACAAAGAAAGTTGTAATTGGTTTGCATGTCAAGTTTGAAGAGAGTGTATTTCCATTTCAAGCTAATGCAAAATGCAAGGAGAAATGTATTTCCATGAATGATTACTCAAATGAGAGTGATGATGATAAAGTGAACATTGACAATGTAACTCTTGATAATGAGAATGTCATGAATGTTGATCCTATCTTCTTCTTCTTCTTCTTCTTCGCCTTTTGAGACCACATAGGATCACTTTAACCTACCATTAGTTCGTCGACTTGTAGGAACTATACGAGCCTTGCGGTCCTCCCAGTGCTTCTTCATGCGTATTGATCGCCTTGCCCTTCCTTGGGTGGAAAATATTCTTGTTGTAATTTTCTTTTTGTGAGTGGAAAATGAAAAGTCGTATTTTTAAATGCTGTAGGTAAACTTTTATTAATTGCAGCATCTTCTTTTGTTAGGCCAATTTCTTTTAAGTCCTCTCTGATTTCTTTTAACCATCAGCATCCTGTTGTAATTCTTATGCTCCGAGCAGGGATGAATGATCAAGTCGTTGTCAATTTGTATGACGTCCTTTTATTTATCAAATTAAACAGCAAGTATCATCAAAAGGCGCATGGCAAACAAAGAATTAATACAATAATGGTTTACACTCTCAGTTACAAACTTCTTCTATTATTATGAACATTTTGTAAACTTAAGATGTGCTTCCATACAACATATAACCTCATTCAAATACAAGTTGAAAAATACATAGTAGATAAGTCGACAATATCATACCTTTTGACTCTACAGCACACATGTTTATGAGTTATCAAAAACTTCCCTACATTCAATATAGATACAATTTTGATGGCTGATGGCTTCAGATTTCACAGACATTATATTAGACATACATTCCGACATTAGCTGTACATCTTCTTCTGGTTTAAAACAATTGCCAACTTATAAAAGTAAAATACATTTTTGATTACATTGTTGCCAACTTAGATTGACATTAGAGGTTATAGTCAGTTGTAAACATAATTAAAATTTCAACTGTAAACTTTTCTTATTTGCAGCATCTTCTGTTAGGCCAATTTCTTTTAAGTCCTCTGTGATTTCTTTTATCCATCGGCATCCAGTTTTTTTGTACTAGTTGTTTTAGAAGACGTGAATCTGGCATCCTCATGATGTGCCCAAAGAATCCTAGTCTTTTCTTTCGCATGGTATCAGTAATGGGTTCTAGGTTGTTATATGCCATATTGTTAGGTATTATTCTCCATTGCCCATCTTTTTTATATCTTTTATTGATACAAGTTCTTCCAATTCGCCTTTCGATCTTCTGTAATCTGTCGGTTACAGAATGTTTATTTAGATGGAATAATGTTTCTGCTGCATATGTGGCTACCGGTTTTATGACTGTATTGTAATGGTTAATTTTTGCATTAATTGATAAGCATTTCTTTTTGTAAATTTCCCGTGTTAATGTTTGTGCCATAGATAACTTGTTGGTTCTTATTTGAACTGATGCTTTCTCATTTAAGTTGTTTGTTATTAACTCTCCTAGATATTTGAATCATGCTACAATTTTAATTTTTGTATCATTAATTTCTATTTCCTTTAATGGTGTTGGTTTTTTGTGGCATGATTTCTGTTTTTCCAAATGATATCTTAAGGTCAGTTTTATTTGCAATGGTCTGAAGCTCTGATATCTGTGTTTTGGCTTCCTCTAAATCCTTCGCCAATAATGCCTTGTCGTCTGCAAAACTAAGACAGTTTGTTTGAATGTTCTCCCTATTTTTATATTTGGATGGTATTTCTTAGACCATTCTCGCATTACCATTTCCAATGCACAATTAAATAGTAATGGTGATAAGCCATCACCCTGTCGTAAACCGGTTGTGACCTCAAATGGGTCAGAGAATTCACCTCTGAATTTAACTTTTGATTTGGTGCCTGTAAGAGTTAGATTTATGAGATTTGTCAATATGGGGTGTAGTCCCATGTGTCTTAGAATTTTTAATAAAGATTCTCTATGAATACAATCATATGCTTTTTGAAGTCGATAAATGTTATCACCGTATCTCTATTCCTTTTTCTATTATAATCCCTTATCAGTTTTTGGCTCATGATTTGATCTGGGCAAATTCTCCAGGGTCTGAAACCTCCTAGATATTCTCATAATTTATTTTCAAGTTGTACTTTAATTCTATTGAGAAGAATTCGAGAAAATATTTTATAGGTAACGTCCAGGAGTGAAATCCCTTGGTAATTGTTAGGGTCTGTCTTATCCCATTTTTTTATGTAGTGGATGGATGATAGCTGATGTCCAATGTTCAGGGAATTTTCCTGTAATCCAGATGTTGAGTAGTTGTTGGTAAAGAGCGATTTTGCCGAATTTCCAGCATAAGTCTGGTCTTCTCCAGGGGCTTTGAAATTCTTCAACTCATTCAGTGCTGTGTAAAAGTCAGACGTCTTCTAGTGTGGGTGGGTTAATGTTCTCTGGTGGTGGTGTTATTGGAGTGTCAACATCCAATTGAAGAAATTCTAAGGGTTCTTCACAGTTTAGGAGTGTCTTAAAATATTTTGCCATAATTTGTGCATTATCCTGATGGTTGTGGGCCAATTTACCATTTTCATCTTTTAACAATGAGGTAGGTGCTTCATTTTTTTCAGACGTTGTTTAAAGATTTTGTAATAATTACGCGATTGTGAAATTTTGATTTCCTCTTCAATTGATTGTAGGGTGTCAGTATGATATTGCCGTTTTATTCTTCTTAAAGGTTTAGTTTTTTCTTTTCGTTGTGTAACTAAATTTTGAAAAGATGTTTCAGATTTTTGGGATTGGTGTAACAACCACGCTCGGTGTCGTTTATCAATCATCTCATCACATTCATTATTCCACCATTGATGTTTCTTCCGCAGTTTTATTGGAGCCACGTCTTCGGCTATTTGTTGTAGGTTGTGAACCAAGTTTTCGAGTTTATCAGTTATTTTTGTGTTTCCAGTTGCTTTTTGGTACTGTTCACTGTTGATTAACTGGATAGGATCTATTGTTCGTTTAGTTTTGGGTTTTTTCTTTGTTGTCTCTTCTGGGGTGTAAGTTTAATTTTAATTTTGACTACGTAGTGATCAGAAACTGTGTCAATTCCGCGGATGACTTTGACTTTATAGATCTCTTTATGGTGGTGTTTATCCATGCACACGTGGTCCAGTTGCCATTCTCCCTTAGTGTAATCCTATCAATAGGGTGAATGAGAATGTTAACCTTTTGAGACCACGGAGAAGTAGTAGGCTGCCAAAACCCTAAACATGTGGTTGTTGTAACCTAACTACCTGTGATTAGTAAATGAATGTGACTGATTGTGTTGATCAAGTGATAGAACCTTCAAGCATTAATGAGGCTATGTCTGGAGGAAACGCTGCAGAATGGCCATGGATATGGAGTATTAAAAAAAGTCAAATTTCAGAGATCGGGGAATAGTTGAACGGCCAGTAGATCACAAGGTAATTGGCTCAAAGTGGATCTTAAAATTCAAGTATGATGGATCTGCTAATATCGAAAGATACAAAGCTAGGTTAGTGGCTCAGGGATTTAAAAGTCGGATGGGATTTTCATGGGAAGACACATTTAGTCCTGTAATAAGAAAGAAAAGTGTGAGGGTGTTGTTAGCTTTGGCTGTTGAAAATCACTGGTCTGTACATCATGTGGATGTAACGTGTGCATACCTTAACAGTCCCATTTCACAGTGTGTTTTCATGGAACAGCCAGAATTGTATGAGGATAAAGAAAAAGTGAGAGATGGATTTGTATGTAAACTAAGGAGAAGTATTTATTGGTTACCATGTGCAATAAAGACTGGAATTTTTGCCTTGATAGTGTGTTGAAAGAAGTGGCACTTAACCGATATAAAAGTGATTCATGTGTATATGTTGGGGGAGGAATCATCATTGGAGTGCATGCTCATAATGGGAGATGAAAACAAAGTGTGTGATTTCAAGAAACTATTCCCTGAAAGACTTGCTGTAAAAGATTTGGGTTATGATACAAAACTTTTGTCAATGCAATAGTGTCAAGGTAGATTATTCATAAACTAATCGTTGTACATCTAGAAATTGTTGCCCGAGTGTAATATGACCGACTGTACACACTGTAATGCTCCACTATCCTTGATAGAGGAAGTTGATGATAAACCATTTGGAGATGACCGCTTTTATAGGAAGGCTGTTGGTAGTTCTGTTCATAGCAAACAACTACAGATATGACATTGCTTTTGCTGTCAGTAGAGAGAGCCAAGCAGGTAAAGCACCTAATGAAGGAAGTTGGAAACCTGTAAAACATATTCTATGTTACTTGAACACTACTAATAACCTTTGTTTGCGCTATGAGAGGGAGGGTTATCCAATACGGGCCTATTGTGATGCTAGTTGGAACAGTGAAAACAAATGTAGATCTGTGGGAGGTTTTGTTGTATTAATTGCTGGAGGAGCAACAACATGGCACAGTAGGAAACAATCATTGTCTGCTATGTCCACAGAAGAAGCTGAATATATCAGCATGTCAGAGGCTGTAAGAGAAATTAAATGGCTTAAGAATTTGTTTTCTGAATGGGGACAGTCCAGGTTCATGAAGGAACTGTGTGTGACAATACTCTAGCAATTAATTTGGGTGATGCAGGAACTGTAACTGAGAGGTCGAAACATATTGATCTGAAATATCATTTCTGTTGTGAGCAAGTTGAAATTGGTAATTTTGTGTTTTATTATGTGCCATCACATAAAAATGTCTGTGATATTTTTTACCAAAATAGTACGGTAAGTGGTCCAACGATGAGATGATGCTTTACTTCATTGGAGATGACCGCTTTTATAGGAAGGCTGATGATAGTTTACTGTTCATAGCAAACAACTAAAGATATGCCATTGCTTTTGCTGTCAGTAGAGTGAGCCAAGCCAACAATTTGAGTTCTTAAATCAGAAGCCTTAATTATGTCATATTGTTTTGTGTTGTTTGAGATATGTCAAGGGGGATTGTTGGTATATGTATTGCCAAGGGTTGGTTGTATTCTTGTTTGGTGGCGCGTTCTAGCGAGCGTATTCAGTGCTGTGCAATTTCATTTCTGTCGGCAGCTGTTGCGAGGGTCGTCAGTAGGTCGTGAGCAGGTTGTGAGCTGAGAGCTATATTGCTCTGTAGTCGTGAGTGTAGATTGAATGGTAATGTGTAACAGTTGTGTTCACATATGGTATAATAAACTGTATGTATCAACGCTAAATGTATAATTCCACTGCCCTATCAACACACTAGTATGTCTGACAACCAGTCCCATTGGATTCACCTATTTTACTATTCACAGACATGTCTGACAATTATTCCCACTTAACACTACCATAAATGCAATCTCTGAGATGTTTAACAGTCAATACCTGTCGGATCCTCCCATGAAACTAATGACATGTGTTTCAAACAGTAAGTTATATTTAGATTAATTGGGCTTTTTTTGTTTCCAGATCAATACGGTACCCTGATACTTAGGATGGTGAGATTATGTACAAAATTTTATTTATTGACGTGGAAGAATTTTGTGCTGCAGTTTCGTCACCCTTTTCAGACATTTGTGGAGTTAATTGCTCCGGTGGTATTCTGTTCGATTCTCATAGTTATGCGCAGTGTAGTTGAAACGACTAAAATTGACCACATCACAAGATATCAAGAATACCGACCACTTATGATGTTCCACTGGAGTTCCATGGATAGCTATTTGTAAGTGTAACCATTCACTCTACTCAGTTATTGTTGTTTCCGTAGCAGTGTGTATATTTATAACATTGCGATTTAAAATAGTAATGCCCTGTTATTAAGTTGGGTACTGTACCCGTATCCTAATGGTCTTACCTGTTGAAATCCGAAGAAACAGCTGGATTGTAGAATCTGAAAGCACCCGGCTAAATAAAAACGCCAATCAGTTCGCATAATTCTCAAAAATCATTACAACATATTAATCTCTCTGCACTAGTGATTCCTTTATACATATCTTCTCACTGTTTCCTGATATCCACCGGTATCGAAATATTCTTACATGTTTTCATTAATCCTGTATTGACCAATTAAATACGTAAATACCTGTACTTCAATCTTCCGCACCATGTTTAAAATTACATGAATTTCAATTTAATACTCTGGACTATCATGCTTCATTATAAACATAATTATTGTAGTGTTAATCATTTCTTGAGAAACTATCACAATGGTTTAATTATTATTAATTATATTTCATTTCACAACTGAATTGTATTTACCAAAAATTTGTCCATCACAAATTTCTATTTATGTTGATGATGAGATTCGATTCAGTTCGTTGGTTGGTTGGTTCCTTAGTTTAGGGGCTGCGACAACGCGGATATGTAGCCGCGTGTACTTTGAGTGTGTGTGGAGTCTGTCTGATAGCCAGTGTTAATTGTGATGACTGTATTAGTGTGTGTATCTGTTTTTATCAATTCAGTTCCGCAACTGAAATTCGAAATAAGTCAGCCTCTCGAGAATATCGTTTAATTCTACACAATGGAGAATATGCCAAATATTAATTGGATTCGATAAAAACCATTAGAAAAAATCGAAGTCAGAAAAGACTAAACAAACTCAAATTGACTAAAAGTGGAAACTGAAGTCCCTCAAATCTATCAAATCATTCCTTGAAATGTTACTAAAAATGGCTATAATTGCCTAACTATCAAAATATTGTAGATATAAACTTTATAAAGACCACTTGATTCCATATCAAGCTCTAATTTACGTAGTATAATACAGTCATTCGAAATACATTGCTGTATGTATCGACGAATTAATACTGTTCAGTAAATTCACTTAATTACAGAATTTAATCTTGTAGAATGTTCATAAACATTATTTAAATATTCTTCTCGTTGTACAACATCTTCTATATAAATACAGTAGTCTTCTCCTAACGTATATCTTCCTAACTAATTGAAATGCTCAAATCTTATTTCCAAAAATATAAATATCCATGTTCAAAATCTGAAACACATGAATAACAATCTACAAGAATTGACTGAAGGTGCATCCGTTATCGGATCAAAACCTTAAATAAACTAGTAGACAAATATGACAGAAGCGTCATGATTAATCCACTAGCTTATTTCCAACACATTAATACACACATCAAAAAAAGTTTTGCATCACCTCGGTTCCCAGATCTCCGGCATATAGACGTTGACTGTGTATATTGTATCCAAGATACAGTCCCTTTGACTGTTCATAGATGTCACTAAAACTGCTCAAAGATGTAAACAACCATGCATGAGCAGGGCCTATTAGACGGAGGGGGTACGACAGCCGATCAGTTCCAGTCATTCCACCAGGACGAAGGTACGCTGCTCATGTTGTCTGTAGTTCTACCATGCCTAGAAGGTCAATACCGCAGTTCGATCGCGTCCGCATTGTTACTTTGTGTCAAGAAGGGCTCTCAACAAGGGAAGTTTCCAGGCGTCTCAGAGTGAACCAAAGCGATGTTGTTCGGACATGGAGGAGGTACAGAGATACAGGAACTGTCGATGACAGGCCTCGCTCAGGCCGCCCAAGGGCTACTACTGTAGTGGATGACCGCTACTTACGGATTGCCGCTCGGAGGAACCCTGACAGCAATGCAACCATGTTGAATAATGCGTTTCGTTCAGCCACAGGACGTCGTGTTTCAACTCAAACTGTGCGCAATAGGCTGCATGATGCGCAACTTCACTCCCGACGTCCATGGCGAGGTCCAGCTTTGCAACCCCGACACCATGCAGCGCGGTACAGATGGGCCCAACAACATGCTGAATGGACCCCACGGAATTGGCATCACGTTCTCTTCACCGATGAGTGTCGCATATGCCTTCAACCAGACAATCGTCGGAGACGTGTTTGGAGGCACCCTGGTCAGGCTGAACGTCTTAGACACACTGTCCAGCGAGTGCAGCAAGGTGGTGGTTCCCTGATGTTTTGGGGTGGCATTATGTGGGGCCGACGTACGCCACTGGTGGTCATGGAAGGCTCCGAAACGGCTTTACGATACCTGAATGACATCCTCCGACCCATAGTGCAACCATATCGGCAGAATATTGGAGAGGCATTTGTCTTCATGGACGACAATTCTCGACCTCATCGTGCACATCTTGTGAATGCGTTCCTTCAAGATAACGACATCGCTCGACTACAGTGGCCAGCATGTTCGCCAGACATGAACCCTATTAAACATGCCTGGGATATGTTGAAAAGGGCTGTTTATGGACGTCTTGACCCACCAACCACTCTGAGAGATTTACGCCGAATTGTCGTTGAGGAGTGGGACAATTTGGACCAACAGTGTCTTGATGAACTTGTGGATAGTATGCCACGGCGAATACAGGCATGCATCAATGCAAGAGGACGTGCTACTGGGTATTAGAGGTAGTGGTGTGTACTGCAATCTGGACCACAAATGCTGAAAGTCTAGCTGTATGATGGTACAACATGCAATGTGTGGGTCTCATGAGCAATAAAACGAGCTGAAATGTTGTTTGTGTTGATCTCTATTCCCTTTGTATTTAACGGTTCCGGAACTCTTGGAACCGAGGTGATGCAAAACTTTTTTTGATGTGTGTACAAATATGGTGAAAAAGGATCATCTAAAGATACTTCTAATTCAATTATCTACGTATAATGAATCTTCCAGCTACCTTGTCATGCCTTCACGTAGAAAACGTGTATAAGAACACATTATTCCATTTGAGATTGAACCTTCATCCAGATGTCGAAAAGGATCGGCCTGTTCTTGAACCAGCGATCGAACCGTCACCTCCTCCGCTTGAACAACCGTCAACGAATCCTAGACTCCTCTCACTCGAACATCCCTAGACTGGGTTTGATGTGCAGGGATTGTAAACACCATCACTCTTGTTTGCTGAATCGTCATTACGTAGTAGTATTTATTTTCAGAATAATATCAAAAGTTCCCTTGTGTCTCTTATTGTAGCAAAGTCTCATGCTAATTTTATCAATTTTTCTAGCATGGATTACTCCAGATACTCAATTCTGCTTCATCGTTGTGATCCTGCTATGTGCTTAGCACTTCGTACTGGCACGTTTAAATGATTGGTCGGATATTTCCCTCGACTCAATTATATATACCATGATAGTATAATTATAAAATGTTACAACTGTAGTATCAGTTCATTGTTTTTTTAACGAGCTTACAGTATATGAGCCTCGTGAATGCTCTGAGTTCACCCACGGTACTTCAATAGCGTGTAAAATGTTACTATCGGTCGACTAATTTCGTTCCGAATTTTAGCGTGCGTGCCTGCGATAGTTCCGTCGCTGTATGTAGACGATTTAGCTCTGCATTACATCTCGGGAAGTATGGCAGTCGTGGAACGGCAATTACAGCTAGTTATCAACCGTGTCGACAGGTGGGCTCACGCCCGGGGTTTTCTTTTTTCATCCATTTTTGTCGGCTCCGGAGGCTACATTTACACCCTGAACTACATCTCAGGGATGCTGGGTTGCCGTTGGTTGACACGTATCGCTTCCTGGAGCTCTATTTTGACAGCAAATTAACGTGGCAGCACCATATGCGGCAATTGAAAATGACGTGACTCAGGAAACTGAACATGCTCAAGTTTCTTAGTGGCACTACGTGGGGGGCTGGCCGTGCGCTGCTGCTACGGTTCTACTAAGTCCTCGTCCAGTCCCGGCTAGACTATGGTTCTGCGACATACGGTTCAGCAAGGCCGGCAACCTTGAAAATGCTGGACAGTATCCACCATAGTGGCGTTAGGCTGGCTACCGGTGCCTTCCGAACCAGCCCGATACCCAGCCTTCTCGCCGAATCGGGTGTTCCACCTTTAAATCATAGACGCAACGTATGCTTTTAGCATACGCTGCCAATGTGCGTCAAATGCCGCAACACCCGAACTATCATGCTCTCTTCGGTACCCAAAATCACCAGGGGTACGCCAACCGGCCTCTTGCCACTCGGCCGGTTGGTATTAGACTTGATAGCTCGTGTACTGAAATAGGAGTGGCTGTAGATCCTTGTATGATCCAGACACTTAGAGAGGTGCCTCCGTATCAGGTCCCGCGTCCAGAATTCGGCTAGATCTGCACCGGTGTCCTAAGGTGACCACGGATGCCTCCGTTTATCGGAGGCAGTTCCACAGCATAGTTCACCAATTTCCGGACGCTGGTATTCTCTACACGGATGGTTCGAAGGTGGACGAGAAAGTGGGTTGCGCTTACGTTATTGATGGTGCAAATACCAAGATCTCTTTGCCTGAGGACTGTAGTGTCTTTACTGCGGAGCTCGTTGCCATCTATGAAGCTCTAGGTGGAGGAGCAGGCAGCAGCAGTATTCGAGTGTCCACCTATCGCCACCCACAGCGGCTCACCGCACGTGCATCGGAGCATGCCTCCAAAGGTCCAGAAGACACCACTGACTTCAGGGGACCGAGGCGTGACGAGACGACCAGCTAAAGATCAGCCTAGTGTTTCAGCTCACTTCAAGGAAACAAAGGCAGGGACTTCAACCCCAAAGAACTCATCAAAAGCCAAAACGCAGCATCAACCAAGAAATAGGACACCGTCGCCGGCCAAGCGACCGCCTCCTGCACCTCAGCAAGACGCCGAACAATCGGACGATACAGTATCCGTTGCATCAGGCACCATGGCAGCACCACCCATTCATCCTGAACTTCGCGAGTTGCTGCAGGACATCCGAGAAAGATTGACTTTTTTAGAGGAACGCCAACTGGACGACGAACCACCAGACGACACGGCCGACGAAGAGGAGGAGGTCGACGAGCAGCCTCCACGTCATCCTCAGCGGCATATCTTACCCTGGAGGGCCTTGGCACCTGCCGAATATCCCAAGGGTCTTCCTACTCCGACGGACCAGCGCGTCTACAATTTGGCCATCGCTCTCAAACAACAACTCGTGTACATTCCCAGCGGACGCGACCATCATGATGCACAAACTATCCTGTTTCTTCTATCCAATTGGCGGAGTCTCGACCAGTGTCAACGCAAATACGCATTCAACCGAGCCAACCTTTTGTACGCAGCGCTCACCAAAGGTTGGGGCTTCGACATTCAAATGGACAGTGCCGGCGGGGACGAGATTCTGGAACTCCCGCCGAATTTCCAGTACCAGCCAGTTCGTCAGCCCGTGGTCTCCCGCGGAGGGCTCCCCAGGGGAGCCGGCCGAGGACGCGGAACACACGGGGGCGGACGAGGGGCGGCAGCCAACTAGAGTCCGTACGGTGGTCCTCCCGGCGGGCCAACGGTTCGGACTATCCACAGCCAACGACAAGTTTTCCGACCATCCGACTTCCAAGGACTAGATCGTGGCGCTCGTTGAGCGATTACCAAACAGCCCTGGCTATCCACGGATCCCACATCGCGACGGAGCTCTGCGGTCCGGACCTAACGGGAGAAGAATAGTTTCGGTGGTTGTGTGTGAAAACTAGTGACTTTGAACTCAGTGGGGAAAGTATTTCTTGTGTTTCTTTTTTTGTCCAATGTTATGTTTTGCAAGGGTTTTTTTCTGTACCCCTTCGGGTGATTGTATGATTATATCTTTGTATGTCTGCATCCTTTTTTATAATAAAGTATTGGGCCCTCAGCCCGCCGCTCCTCGCCAGGCGGCTGCGCCCGTACCGCTCGGCTTCGCCTCCTTTGTACATGCCGGGCTGGGTTTAGTATATAAGGAGCAGAGTTGGGCTGTCGGGAGCAGTCGTCTAGGTGGAGGAGCAGGGAGCTTTTTTTTGTGTGTACCGAATCTTTGAGTTCGTTGCAGTCAATTGCTACATGTTTCCCGCAACACCCCCTAGTGCAGCGAATCCACGACCTACTAGCCGGGCTGTACCACGCTGACACTCGTATCACCTCTCGGTGGCTTCCAAGCCACATGGGAATTGCGGAAAATGAGTTAGCGGATCAAGCGGCAAAAGAGGCGGTATTACTACCACCTCGACCAATGGGGGTACCCGCTAGAGATATTCGCTCTCAGTTACGCCTACAAGTTATGGCTTTTTGGGAGAGTCAGTGGCTAGCTGACCCACTGCCCAGTAAACAGAGAGCGATCAAGGGAACTACTCGCGTGTGGCGGAGCTCTTTCCGGTCACGGAGAGAATCCGTCAATTTGTGTAGGCTAAGTATAGGTCATACAAGATCCACGCACTCGTATCTGTTGAGAAGGGAAGACCCCCCACTTTGTACCTCTGGAGCCGTTTTCACCGTGGCCCACATTTTCACCGAGTGTGTGGATCTTGCTGACTTACGAAGAAACCTTGGTTTGCAGAAGATACTCAAACTTATATTAGCCGATGACGCGGTGGCTGCTGATCGCGTTATCCGCTTTATAAGTGAGAGTGGGTTAGGCCAGCAATCTAAATTCTCCAGTGAACATTGACTCAACGACTTGTTCGTTTTTGAATGATAAAGTGTTGGTATTTCCGTAATTTTTTTTATTTTTATAATTTTTATTTTTATTTAATTTTTGTTTTTGTTTTATTAATTTTTGGTCTTTTTAAATTTAGGTGTCCACCTCAAAATTTTAAATTCAATTCCAAATTTGTATTCTTTAATCTGTGTTAAGAGGGGCAGATTACCTCGTAGTTCCGCTCCTTAAAACAGCAATAACTACTACTACTAACTGCCTGCGTAACGCAGCGAAGCACCACCTGTTCTCACTTTTGTTCCGCGAACGAGCACTCCAAACGCTCCGTTTGAATATATCAGACAGAGTAATCCTTCTGGTCAGTCCGCAAAGCTCCTCTGCTGGTTACTTCCCATGATGCAACACGGCTCAGTCGATAATTATCGAAGTTGATTGCTGACAGTGCGATAAATACATATTAAACGCTACTGCGGTTTAAAAAAATCTTCTCTAAATGTCATCAAAATGCTTTGAATTGGTATTCCGAGTGAATACTTATTGTCGATCCCCTCTGTAATCTCTGTAGTTAGTAATTTCAACTAGTTTTGTATCTCCACTAAGAGATTGCCGTCTTAACTTGCAAGTGAGTCCTTGAAAAACTTGTGTGTGCGAGGTCACTGGGCTTGCTTGTGGCGAGACATGCTTTTGTAAGACGGAGTAGTATACACATTTCCTCTAAATTCGTGACATGTAGCTTATTGCTTTCAACTGAATGTTGAAATCGCCGTAATATAATGTGTAAATACTTTCTACATATAATTGTAGCAATAGGCACAGGAAAATACTGGCACAGTACCATCCATGAATTTGCCTGGAATATAAATAAGACACAAAAATTCACTTCTAGAATGACAGACATGACCTCTTCTTTGTTCTTCCTCATGATACACACTCTGCCCAAGACAATAACCGAAACAGATTATTATTAATTAAATCGAGGGGCAGATCAACTCGCTGTTTCGCGCTTTTAAGGAGAAATAACTAATTAAGTAAAATGCACCGAAAAAGAACAACACTAAACTAATAAGTGGTCTATTTTACAATAACCCGGACCTCAATGTGTCAACCAAGAGTGCTAGTTACTACACCACTAAGTGGTCTATGTTACATTAACCTGTGTCTAAGGGATAACAACCAAGATTGCTAGCCACTACTCCACTAAGTGGTCTATGTTACTATAACCTGTATCCAAGGGATAACAACCAAGAGTGCTAGTCACTACACCACTATGTGGTCTATATTACTATAACCTGTATCTAAGGGATAACAACCAAGAGTGCTAGTCGCTACAGCACTAAGTGGTCTATGTTACTATAACCTGTATCTAAGGGATAACAACCAAGTGTGCTAGTCACTACACCACTAAGCGGTCTATGTTACAATAACCTGTATCTAAGGGATAACAACCAAGAGTGCTAGTCACTACACCACTAAGTGGTCTATGTTACTATAACCAGTATCTAAGGGATAACAACCGAGTGTGCTAGTCACTACACCACTAAGCGGTCTATGTTACTATAACCTGTATCTAAGGGATAACAACCAAGAGTGCTAGTCGCTACACCACTAAGTGGTCTATGTTACTATAACCTGTATCTAAGGGATAACAACCAAGTGTGCTAGTCACTACACCACTAAGTGGTCTATGTTACTATAACCTGTATCTAAGGGATAACAACCAAGAGTGCTAGTCACTACACCACTAAGTGGTCTATATTACTATAACCTGTATCTAAGGGATAACAACCAAGAGTGCTAGTCGCTACAGCACTAAGTGGTCTATGTTACTATAACCTGTATCTAAGGGATAACAACCAAGTGTGCTAGTCACTACACCACTAAGTGGTCTATGTTACTATAACCTGTATATAAGGGATAACAACCAAGAGTGCTAGTCACTACACCACTAAGTGGTCTATGTTACTATAACCTGTATCTAAGGGATAACAACCAAGCGTGCTAGTCACTACACCACTAAGTGGTCTATGTTACTATAACCTGTATCGAAGGGATAACAACCAAGAGTGCTAGTCGCTACAGCACTAAGCGGTCTATGTTACTATAACCTGTATCTAAGGGATAACAACCAAGTGTGCTAGTCACTACACCACTAAGTGGTCTATGTTACTATAACCTGTATCTAAGGGATAACAGCCAAGTGTGCTAGCCACTACACCACTAAGCGGTCTATGTTACTATAACCTGTATCCAAGGGATAACAACCAAGTGTGCTAGTCACTACACCACTAAGTGGTCTATGTTACTATAACCTGTATCCAAGGGATAACAACCAAGCGTGCTAGCCACTACACCACTAAGTGGTCTATGTTACTATAACCTGTATCGAAGGGATAACAACCAAGTGTGCTAGCCACTACACCACTAAGTGGTCTATGTCACTATAACCTTTATCTAAGGGATAACAACCAAGTGTGCTAGTCACTACACCACTAAGCGGTCTATGTTACTATAACCTGTATCGAAAGGATAACAACCAAGAGTGCTAGTCACTACACCACTAAGTGGTCTATGTTACTATAACCTGTATCGAAGGGATAACAACCAAGAGTGCTAGTCACTACACCACTAAGTGGTCTATGGTACAATGACCTGTATCTAAGGGGTGACAACCAAGAGTCCTAGTCGCTACAGCACTATGTGGTCTATGTCACATTAACCTGTATCTAAGGGATAACAACCAAGAGTGCTTGTCACTACACCGCTAAGTGTTCTATCCTAAAGGGGGTTATGGCAACATTCTCACAAAATCTTGAAGAATCCCTTTCGGCGATGAAGGTAAAAAAGGTAGCAAGTCTCCTCTCGGAAAAATATGATGAACTCCACCGAGAAATTGAATCTCTGTTGAGAGAAACACCGCCAAGGACGCAGAAATCGCGGTAACACTGAATTTTTCTTGATGACTTTTTCTTGAGTACAAAATTTGCCAAAATTCTTGTAGTAATAGTCTGGAAAGAATCTGGAGAAGATGCAGTAATAGATGTATACTCCTTTCTGTCTGGAGCCCACCGTACGTCCAAATTTGATCATGACTTATATAGATAAACTTTCATTTTTGCCCTCCATTACGCGCGTGAATTAGTGTCAAAGGCCGGATTGCCAACCCCCTCGCTTACGGTACTACTCAATGTTTTTTTTTCAACGGTGTGCCACTATCCTCGCGCGGCCAAGGCTGCACTGACCCGAACATTCAAACCTTCGATTTGTCTAATCCAATGGATTTGACAATGGTTACAGCCTACACGTCCAATCCAATGGTTTTTGACAATGGTTGAAGTCTAACGCGCCGATATCAATGTTTTTTTTTGTCAACCGTACCCCGCAAGCTTCCCGTACCAGCATAGGTACGCAAGCTAGAATGCTTGCTTCAGCATACCGATGAGAAACCTGACATATTCCTCCACGTATTCCAGACTCTATTAAAAGAATGTTATCTTAATCCTGTAGCAATTCGAGTTCAATTCTAGTGTAAAGAAGCATCGCCTCGAAGCATAAGCCAGGTGAAGTAAAAAGAGTGTAACATCCAATCTGAGTGTTGCTAGTGTTTTTTTCTAAAAGTTTCAAATCTAACTGCAAGAAGGAGTACATATGAAGTTAGGTAAAGATCATTCATTGTATTCCCCTAGAGTTTTAATTTTGAACTGATTCCATACATTTTTGGCATGTTCATAGTCTTCTTTACTAACACCTTCTTGACTTAATTTGTAAAAAAATGCCTCTTTTGGAGGTAAACAAATTTCACTTAATTGTTCTCATGAATCAATGTAATCATAAGGAAATACACCTTAACGAGTCATAAACGTTGCATTCACTTTTCCAAAGTACTTGACTGTTTCAAGGTATGATATTAAGTTGGTAACTAAGGTTTCCAAACTACTCGGCATCAACCAAAACGTATCCACAAACCGAAATTTACCTTTTCTTACATATTTGGTGAAGAAGATGTAGTTTTCTTTAGAGTTACCGTAGCTAAAACGTAGGAGTAGGACACCCAAATTGCTTTACATTGAAATTTGCAACATATCGACTCATATAATGTACTTATTTATTTAGCGTATGGATTTTAGTGCCAGGAGAGTCCGAGGACATGTTCGGCTCGCCAGAGGCTGTAGCTGCTTCAAGTGGACACCCATGGGGTGAGCTACAAGTTCCGTTCAAATTCAAGTAGTTCCAACTTTCGCTACCAATTGTCACTAACACCTAGTGGTGAACGTTGGAACTTTGTGACATGGGATCGCCGGCTTTACTTCACCTCCGAAGGAAGGCATACTGAAGGATTATTAATGCTCTTAAAATATCCGACTACTTCGGCCGGGGTTGAAACAGTTTACAACAGTTCATCATGCTACCAACTACGCCACTGAAGCCGCTCCATATTATGTAGAAATACAGGATTATGTGTGTTACACCTCAAATTACAGTTATTATGAGCGCTTCCTGGGTATTCGCCTGTTATATGACAATGATCTCTAACTTTCCAGTCCTCTTCAGGTTTGAGAAGATTGGAACCCTGCTTCTTGATCTTTAGTTAAAGCCTTTGGAATATTTAAGCTGTAATGGTGATCGATTTCATTTGCTATTGAGATCAAACAGTCCATAATCTTTTCTGCAGCATCAGGATCACGATAATTAAGAGGATTGCTCGGAAGGTTTGTCGTTATGTGTTCCACATCTGGTGAGGGTTAAACATATAAACCAAAGCTCATAGGAACATGACTCAGGTGAGGGATTTTATAACTTGCCTCAGGATTAAGAAGACATGTTTGATACGGAAAGAGTATACTTTCGAAATCTGCATAGATAACGTAAGGTATTCTAAGCATTTTTTTCCACATTTCAAAACTTGAGAATTTGGTTTTTAATGGGCATTTTAACCCTAGTAATGTCATGCAGGACACACAAAGCTCTATGTTCTTTTTTCTTCTTTTCTTTCTCCGTTACGGTCTTCTAAGGACCACGAGCCAATTTCAATATTTAGTCCTTTGGTGTTCTTTCTTCTTCCCCCAGGTCTCCTTCTTCTTCCTCCAGGACTCCTTCATCTTCACACTATGCATCTTCTTTCTCTCTTCGGACCATTTTGAGCCTCTTTTCTTTTCCTTCCTTCCTTGGAACCCTTCCATTCCCAACACTTTTTTCCTAAACATTTCTCTCTCTATTGCATCTTCTTCTCTTATATTGTTTCTTTCTAAATTCTTTTTAACTTCTTGAATCCAAGTTGTTGTTAATTTCTTGTTCCAAAGATATTTGAATATCTGTTTGGTTAACCTGTTGTCAATCATTCTATATAAATGTGCAAAAAGTAGCAATCGCCTCTTTTTATTGTTTTCTGTTATGTTTTCAATGTTGCGGTATATTTCATCACGTTCTTTTAATTTATCTACCCCTCTACGGATGGGAACAGCTACAAAATGTATTACAACCTATCACGCACACCATACCCTCACTTCCAAGCGGAGACCAGTTGCCTCAATCCAACGAAACCATTGAAGGGGAATATATCGTAGAAACAGAAGAAGAAGTCAATGTAGTTGTTTATAATTCAACCATAGAAGACAGC
This sequence comes from Meconema thalassinum, assembly GCA_946902985.2. NCBI lineage: Eukaryota > Metazoa > Arthropoda > Insecta > Orthoptera > Tettigoniidae > Meconema > Meconema thalassinum. The sequence continues at coordinate 417,629,898 of OX336394.1, forward strand.
GACATAAAGGAGGAGTTCAATGATAGACTACAGGATATGTGACATGGCTTGCACATGTTCTACTGACATAAAATTAATGATGTAGCTTTCAATACATTCTTATTGATGTTACTACAGGTACTGTCTATCCTATAAGGGCACTATACTAATTACATTATTTGATAATCAGTAATATTACACTAAAACTGTACTTTCATAATAAAACATTTCAAAAATGAAATTTTGCTTTATTCCTTTCAGATTGCAACCAGTCACAATTTGAAACATATAGAGCGATTTAATTCATTTCCAAAGGTACCTTAACCATGAAAATTGTCCATGTAGATTGGAAGATTTCTCTGTTTTCTCATTTCACGAAGACTGGTCGCCATTTTTCAAGATGACGCCCAAACGCCAAAATTACAAAAATGGCTCCCCGGCTCAATTTCATCCCCAGCATAAAAAATAAATTGCAATCATAAAAAGAAGGCTCCCCCAAAAAACGCACGGAGTTTGTTTTTTTGATCGGACTACTTTGCTTGTTCTTTCTACATCTCATGAATTATTTGATTTTTAGATTCTTTGAGGTATGAATTTAAATCCTTACACGTATCACTACGTATAAAATAGGACTTAAGACGACCTTCAAAAGACGTTTCATATACAGAAAGTCCACTATTATCAGGAACCATTGAAAGAAGGTTATGTTTTATAGGCTCAGTTTTTGTCTTTAAGCTGATGACATAACTTTACAACATTCTTCATGGTGATGTCCGTAGTAGACATTGTTGAATTTTCTTTTGCAGGTTCGACACTCATGGAATTCACCATACGATACTTCGCTTCCTATGATAGTCCCGAAGAAAAGTATTTCCGCACTCATTGCATATATGTAGCTTGGAATAGTTTCCTCCATTATAGATGTTGTATATCTGCTTACAGCTGCTTACTCTATGTATTGCAAGGCTGTAGAATGGTTGGTTAGACGGTCTTTCACGACGTAATCACTGTGAGAGGTAGTAGTCAAATGAAAATATTCTTGCTAAGGGGTCCCTAATATACCATAGACAAGGCTATACACACAGCGAGTTTGCTTTATCGTATAAAACAAGATTTATCTTGTCACATGACGTAACAAAAAGTTAAATTGTGATAATGAATGCCAATATTCCAACAGCAAAAATTTAATACTATGCAAGTGCATTCCTTTTTACGATCGCAAACCCAGCGCATAAAATACAAAATTTAAACTAATAATACCCTAATTTTTATAACTTACCAAAAGCCAAACCGAACCGAGCTAAACCGAACTAAACCGGACCGAACCGAACCAAGCCAAACCTAACCTTGCTGAAAACTCTCAAAGGTTAACCATTGCTACCGCCTGCTTACACCTCCCTACATGACCATGCTCACTAGTGGCCTCTTCAATATGCTGGTTAAGGGTTACCTTTATCAACCACTCCTTACATCCCACTCGGACTCAACAATGTCCTATATTGCTCATATTACATCCACTTGTAACTACTCCCACTTGTAACTGTGCCCACTTGTAAGTGAAACCACTTGTAACTCAGCCCACTTTGCTCCCACATTGCTCCCACTTTGATCCCATTTTGCTTTCACTTTACTCTCACTTTGAACTGCACCCACTTTGTAGATCCAGCTAATCTGACCTACCCTAACTTGACATAACCTCACCTAACTTTACTTCAGCCCACCTAACCTTACCTAACTTTATCTAACTCAACCTAACCTAACACTTAACCTAATCTAACAATTTCATCTCACCTAACCTAACCTGACCACACCTGACCTGTCTTTACTAAACCTTCCTAATCTAAAATTTTAAAAATAAAATGATTTGTGACTGAGAGTGGGATAGAGCTTGTTTAGGAGTTAACATATGACTTAAATAATTTTAATTTAAACATATAGTCTACTATATACAAACTTAGGCTTTCACGGCCGGCGTTAGAATCTAAGAAGTGATTATCCGGGCTGTTAGGCCGTGGTCCAGTAGGGCTGTTGTTTCCCGACGTTTCAGCGAAGACTGCGTTCGCCATTATCATGGGTCTTCTCTTTCCGATGGTCAGAGGTAGACTGAAGTTGCGCTTGTCCGCCACCGCTATATATAGTGTGCGACCGGGTCGGTTCACTGCGCGGTCCGGAACTTTCCGCGCCAGGAGTGGAGCGCGCTGATTGGCTGCCAGTACCGAGAGGTGTGCAATGCTCAGCCAATGGTTTGATGTTAGTTGATCTGAGGACGGGATGCCAGATATTATTCACCCGTTCGCTCTCTTCTTTCCGGTTGAAATTGTTAGGGTGTTTGAAAATTTCAATAGCCTCTCGCTGCAGCCTCGCGTGGTAGTGGACGGTGCTGGACAGCACCTCTGTGCACCCGTAGTGAACATCATGGCCTTTAAGAAGGGAATGCTCAGCCACCGAGGACTTCTCCATCTGGCCCAGCCGGCTGTGTCGCTCGTGTTCCTTCAGCCTGGTGGCAATACTGCGCTTCGTGGTACCAATATAAACCTGGCCGCAGCTGCAAGGTACCCTGTAGACGCCCGCACTGGAATGGGGATGGCGCTTGTCCTTGGCAGATCTGATTAAAGAGGAACTACGTCACCTCAACACAGCTCTCCGCGCCAATGGTTACACCAGTAAGGAGATCCAACGGGCATGTCATCCCAGACGACCGGCGTCCACGGAGAGGGAACAGGATCGGCCGACAGCAGTGACGTACCTCCCGTACGTTCACAAGGTGACTGACCGGATAGGCAAAATACTCCGCCATCATAACATCAGGACCGTATACAGGCCTACGAGACAGATACGCGATTTAATCAGATCTGCCAAGGACAAGCGCCATCCCCATTCCAGTGCGGGCGTCTACAGGGTACCTTGCAGCTGCGGCCAGGTTTATATTGGTACCACGAAGCGCAGTATTGCCACCAGGCTGAAAGAACACGAGCGACACAGCCGGCTGGGCCAGATGGAGAAGTCCTCGGTGGCTGAGCATTCCCTTCTTAAAGGCCATGATGTTCACTACGGGTGCACAGAGGTGCTGTCCAGCACCGTCCACTACCACGCGAGGCTGCAGCGAGAGGCTATTGAAATTTTCAAACACCCTAACAATTTCAACCGGAAAGAAGAGAGCGAACGGGTGAACAATATCTGGCATCCCGTCCTCAGATCAACTAACATCAAACCATTGGCTGAGCATTGCACACCTCTCGGTACTGGCAGCCAATCAGCGCGCTCCACTCCTGGCGCGGAAAGTTCCGGACCGCGCAGTGAACCGACCCGGTCGCACACTATATATAGCGGTGGCGGACAAGCGCAACTTCAGTCTACCTCTGACCATCGGAAAGAGAAGACCCTTGATAATGGCGAACGCAGTCTTCGCTGAAACGTCGGGAAACAACAGCCCTACTGGACCACGGCCTAACAGCCCGGATAATCACTTCTTAGATATAGTCTACTTTCCAAATATTTGTTTAAAAAGAATTAAAAATATAATATCTTTGACTAGGCGCGGGATTAAGGTAGGAGTAGGAGTTGGAAGTTACGGCAATGATTAACCTTAAAGTACTTTGCAATTCTTGGAATATTGGTGTGTTGTTGCTTACATACAAACAGGTGAGGTCAAGTCAAGTGAGGTTAGCTGGGATTAGATTATGAAAGATTTAGTAAAGACAGGTCAGGTGTGGTCAGGTTAGGTTAGGTGAGATGAAATTAGATTATGTTAAGTTAGGTTATGTTAAGCTAGGATAAGTTAGGTTAAGTCAGGTAAAGTATGGTTAGGTTAGTTGAGCTGAGGTTAAGTTAGGTGAGGTTATGTCAGTTTAAGCTAGGTTAGGTCAGATTAGCTACATCCGTAAAGTGGGAGCAGTATAAAGTGAGAGCAAAGTGGGTTTAGTTACAAGTGGGCGCTGTTAGAAGTGGGCGTAGTTACAAGTGGGCGCAGATAGAATTGGGCGTAGTTACAAGTGGATGTAAATACGAGCAATACAGGACATCATAGAGTCCAAGTGGGATGTAAGGAGTGGTTTATAGAGGTAACCCTTAACCAGCATAGTGAAGAGGCCACTAGTGTGCATGGTTATGTAGGGATGTGTAAGCAATCGGTAGCAATGGTTAATCCTTGGGTGTTTTCAGCAATATTCGGTTTAGTTTGGTTCGGTTTGGTTTGGTTCGGTTTGGTCTGGTTTGGTTCGGTTCGGTCCGGTTTGGTTCAGTTTAATTCGGTTCGGTTTGGCTTTGGTTAGTTATAAAAATTGAGGGTAATGTTTGTTTACATTTTGTATTTTATTTGATGGATTTGGAAAGCCTGTATTTATACATTTTTACTGTGTGCTGTTTTTATCTCTATACACTCTTACAAGTTACAACTTGTTCGCTAAATCGATCGTAAAATGAAAAACTCTTTCATAGTATTAAATTTTAGTTGATACAACAGTTGCACACAATTGCACAATTTAACTTTTTGTAACGTCATGCGACAAGATAATGTAAATCTTGTTTTAAACGATAAAGGAAACCTGCTGTGTGTATAGCCTTGTCTAGGGTATATTAGGGACCCCTTTGCAAGAATATTTTCAGTTTACTACGACCTCTCACGGTGATTACATCGTGTAAGACCGTCTAATCAACCATTCCACAAACGTGTAATGCATACTGTAAGCAGGTGTTAGCAGAAAAACAACATGTATAATGAAAGGAAGCTTGTAGTTTAACGTGACCGTTAATCTCGCGATCATAAGCCACGGGACCTCCGTTTTACGTGGAATCCGAACCACAGGACATGGCATTTCACATCGAAAATCTCACATGCAGTGACCGGGAATCGAACCCGGTCCATGTATAATGAAGGGAACCATTCCAAGGTATATATAAAAAGAGCGCGGAAGAACGTTTCTTCGGGACTATCATAGGAAACGTCACGAAGTATCGTGTGGTGAATTCCATTTGTGTAAAACCTGTAATAGCAAATTCAACAATGCCTACAACGGATGAGGCCATTATGAATGTTGTAATGTTATGTCATCAGCTAAAAGACAAATAACTGAGCCTACAAAACATTACCTACATTCAATGGTTCCTGATAATAATGGACTTACTGAATATGAAACGTATTATGAAGGTGTCATAAATCCTATTTTATACGTTGTGATAAGAGAAAGGATTTAAATTCATACATCAGAGAGACTAAACATCAAATAATTCATGCTATACTGAAAGAACAAGCAAAACACAAGTCAATAAAAGTTAATCTTGTGGCTCAATGTAGATTTATCCTCACGAGTAGCAATGAAATTACAGATCGTGCTTTAAAACAGGTAATAAAACCGTAATTTTGGAAACAGGCCAGTAGTGCTAGAATGGTGCTTCTGCTACACTTCTTTTTGAACCCTCCTCGTATCGGCCCCGAACCTGATATCTCGCTAACCAATAATGGAATTAGAACATACAGGGTGTCCTAGAACTCGTAGTAATGCCCCTCATTTCCTGTAGCCTCTTTATATACACCGCGGACAGGCCAACAAGGACCATGCAAATATAACTTCTTTATAGGTCTAGTTTCCTTCTTTATTTAATTAAAATACCAAAACTAAAATGTCATTCGCGAGTAGTGGGGTAGTGTATGTTATCTTGCAAGTCACGTGTGTGCTTGAATACGTATGGCTATGTTGGGAAAAGGTTAGGTGGTGGGCGAGGACAAGGGTTGAGTGTGGGGTCGTTTGGATGGTATTTTTCCCGCTCTATTTGATGGTGAGGTTATTTTTAAAATGGGTGGAATTTGGAAACGCAATTTAAGGTAAAAGTTTGATTATGACATTTCGGCGATTTTTTTTGTAGGCGGCTTTTAAATGATTATTTATAGATGAATTTTTTTAATATTTATATAACCCCAAAAAACTAATAGGTCATTGGCTTTTTAGTATCTCGCTAACCATTAATGGGAGTCAAACATTTGGGGTGTCGTAGGACTAGTAGTGAACCACCCCCCCTTTCCTATGGGCGAAGTATGTCCACCCCAAAATAAAAACTACCCTTACCTGGGGGTGAAATAGTATTTTTTATGCATACGAACTTGGCAGCTTTTGTAAGAGAGCGGGCTTTTTAAATGATTGTTTATAGATGAGTTTTTTATATTTATTAAGAACCAAAAAAAACAACTAATAGGTCATCGGCTTTTTAGTATTTCGCTAACCAATAATGGGATTTAAACATATGGAGTGTCGTAGGACTCGTGGTGAACTGCCCTTTTCTATGAACGAGGTATGTCCACTCCCAAAATAAGAACCACCCTTGCCCGGGAGGTAAATATATATATATATATACACACATCAAAAAAAGTTTTGCATCACCTCGGTTCCCAGATCTCCGGCATATAGACGTTGACTGTGTATATTGTATCAAAGATACAGTCCCTTTGACTGTTCATAGATGTCACTAAAACTGCTCAAAGATGTAAACAACCATGCATGAGCAGGGCCTATTAGACGGAGGGGGTACGACAGCCGATCAGTTCCAGTCATTCCACCAGGACGAAGGTACGCTGCTCATGTTGTCTGTAGTTCTACCATGCCTAGAAGGTCAATACCGCAGTTCGATCGCGTCCGCATTGTTACTTTGTGTCAAGAAGGGCTCTCAACAAGGGAAGTTTCCAGGCGTCTCAGAGTGAACCAAAGCGATGTTGTTCGGACATGGAGGAGGTACAGAGATACAGGAACTGTCGATGACAGGCCTCGCTCAGGCCGCCCAAGGGCTACTACTGTAGTGGATGACCGCTACTTACGGATTGCCGCTCGTCGGAACCCTGACAGCAATGCCACCATGTTGAATAATGCGTTTCGTTCAGCCACAGGACGTCGTGTTTCAACTCAAACTGTGCGCAATAGGCTGCATGATGCGCAACTTCACTCCCGACGTCCATGGCGAGGTCCAGCTTTGCAACCCCGACACCATGCAGCGCGGTACAGATGGGCCCAACAACATGCTGAATGGACCCCACAGAATTGGCATCACGTTCTCTTCACCGATGAGTGTCGCATATGCCTTCAACCAGACAATCGTCGGAGACGTGTTTGGAGGCACCCTGGTCAGGCTGAACGTCTTAGACACACTGTCCAGCGAGTGCAGCAAGGTGGTGGTTCCCTGATGTTTTGGGGTGGCATTATGTGGGGCCGACGTACGCCACTGGTGGTCATGGAAGGCTCCGAAACGGCTTAACGATACCTGAATGACATCCTCCGACCCATAGTGCACCCATATCGGCAGAATATTGGTGAGGCGTTTGTCTTCATGGACGACAATTCTCGACCTCATCGTGCACATCTTGTGAATGCGTTCCTTCAAGATAACGACATCGCTCGACTACAGTGGCCAGCATGTTCGCCAGACATGAACCCTATCGAACATGCCTGGGATATGTTGAAAAGGGCTGTTTATGGACGTCTTGACCCACCAACCACTCTGAGAGATTTACGCCGAATTGTCGTTGAGGAGTGGGACAATTTGGACCAACAGTGTCTTGATGAACTTGTGGATAGTATGCCACGACGAATACAGGCATGCATCAATGCAAGAGGACGTGCTACTGGATATTAGAGGTAGTGGTGTGTACTGCAATCTGGACCACAAATGCTGAAAGTCTAGCTGTATGATGGTACAACATGCAATGTGTGGGTCTCATGAGCAATAAAACGAGCTGAAATGTTGTTTGTGTTGATCTCTATTCCCTTTGTATTTAAAGGTTCCGGAACTCTTGGAACCGAGGTGATGCAAAACTTTTTTTGATGTGTGTATATATATATATTTTGTATGTGTGCGCACTGACGGCTTTTGTCAAAAGGACCTAACTACACTTTTGTTAATATTTTCTGAACCCCTGATGGGATTTTGCCTTAGGCAGTATCCTAGCACTTGGGGTGACGCCCCGTTTTTGAATGTAAGATTCATTTTTATCAAAAGGGCCTAACTACACTTTTGTTAATATCTCGCGAACCAATCATGCTAGGGACTTGAATGAGGGGTCCTAGCACTTGGGGCGACGTCCACCTTTGGGGGTGGGGGTGAAACTAACCCCCAAAATTGAAAAATCAATATCTTGGAAACTATGAACCCTAAAATTAGGTGTGATAGCTCAAAATTAGGTGATGAAATAGGCTTTTACCTCGAGGGTCATTTCACCCCTAAAACAGTAAATAGTCATTTTACGAGAAAGAAACGTGTTAAACACTTAAAATGATAAATGAACCTAAGATCTTTTCTTTTGATGAAAAATAACAGGGGGGGGGGGGGTGAAACCTACCCCCAAATTGAAAAATTGATACCTTGGAAATTAAGAACCATAAATTAAGTGTGATAGCTTAAAAATATGTCATGCATACGCCTTTACCTGGATAGGTCATTTCACCCCTAAAACAGTAAATAGTGATTTTACAGGGGGTAAAAAGGTGTTAAACTGGTAAAAATGATAATTGAACCTAAGATCTTTTGTTTTTGAAGAAAAATAGTAGGTGGGTGAAAACTACCCTCAAATTGAAAAAAATAATATCTTGCAAACGAAGAACCCTAAGAATAGGTGTGATAGTTGAAAAATAGGTGATGACATACGCTTTTACCTCGATAGATTATTTCACACTTTAAAGAGGGAATAGTAATGTTACAGGGGAAAAGTTATTAAACACTTAAAAGCATAAGCGATTTGTGAAACCATGCTTTAATGAACGTGTGTATGGAGAATGAAAGCTTGCTTATTATTATTATTAATATTATTATTATTATTATTATTAATTTTATTATTTTAATTATTATTTTTATTATATTATTATTAGGTAATTAAGGATTAATGTGTATATATAGCTAACGAATAAGGCTACAGAGTTGTATGAGGTATTGTACGAGTCAGGATGGCCAACCTGTTGCCATGTTCCATGAATTTACCCAAATGAGCCAAAACGTTAAGGTTGTCGACCTGAGAATTTATAAACTAATTAACGGAGTGGGAGAAGTAAGATGTGGTAGAAAGCACAATGGCTAACCGTTTCCCATGATTTATGAATTGATCCAAAACGTTTTACCTGACAAGTCTGAGTATACCCTGTTGCTGCCTTTAGAAAATCGAACCCGGATCTCTGAGGTGACAGCAGAGTGATAAAGTTACATTTTAAACAAACACAAGTTTGAATGCTTTCGCTCTAGTTGCTGCCTGTGGCCCTAGGTGGGCAGAACTTGTGACACTTGGTGATAAGAATAGTGCACTGTTGTCAAAAAGTATTAGGTTTCTTGTCTGACTGATAGCACATGTGGAGTTGATGCGGTCTGCACTTTACAACTTAGACAAACATTACTTACTTAATTACTTAATAACTTACTTACTTACTTACGTACTTACTTACTTACTGCTCGGCGCTACAGTCCCTGAAGAACCTTGGCCTCCTTTAACTCCTGCCTCGACGCTAGGAGAGTTGTAATTCAAAAAGCCACGGGTGCCCTCTCTCCAATTCTACACTGTACACCGCAGTTAAAATCAAAAAATTCATGATCCTGTCAGAAATTGAAGCTGGTGTAGTTTAGGAAGAAAAGACAAGCGTTCTATAAACTTAACCACTTAACCCCTAATGGTTTGGGTGATCGTAAAGATGAAAATTAAATCTAAAGTATAACTAAAACTAACTACACACTTATATACTAGAAGGACAGAAGGAATAATAAATGGCCCTCAACCCTCAAGAATGTGGATTGAGGGAGTTTGAAGGAAGGAGAGCCATGAAAGGCAGATAGAAAAGTAAAAGAGCAGAGGCTCTACCCCAGAGGTAATGGATAAAAGGGGGAAAACCGAAGCCAGTTCAGGAATCCCTTGGCGTCGCCAACTTCCAAACTGATCAGTCGTAAGCCCCCTGAGGGTGTAGCCATATGCAGAGTGCACCACAAGTGGTGGGACTATATATACACCCTACCTTTAGTGGGAGTTGAGCAAAAGGCAGGAAATAACATGAAAATAAAAAGAAGGCTGCCTCCTCACACAATGTGGGTATCAAAAATAAATAAACAACGACCAATTAAGTTGGAAAAGGAAGAGACTCCCTAGGCCTTCGATATCCTAATAATGTCAGGCTCGGTCGAGAACAAGAGTTGACCAAGTGTGGTCGAAGGTAAAGAAGACAGAGACGAGCCCGGCACAATTCGGAAGAAGCAACGCCGAACACAGCGGGGGCCCCCGTGGTCGCCAACCCGCATACTACTAGATGCAAGCCCATGTTTGGTGGTGGAAAAAAATACCTGTTTTGTTTTATATCACTGGCTTTAAGGACGGTAACACATGGCATGCCTTTATAATACGATACTGGTCCTAGGGCTATGCAAAATTGTATTAGATACTCAGCTAATAATAGTGTACATGACCCCTTATTATTTTGCCTAAGTACAGTTCATGGGAGTGATGACCATGATTTCCAACCCCCTAAGTAAGACAAAAACAAATGATTTCCATTTCCAAACAATTGGGGTGAGGTGAGGTGAGTTTTCTAAACGTCAAACTCATGTGGTTTTCCACTTGTACCACAGGTAAATGCCATGGTTGCCCACAGACAAGCGCAAAGAAAATCGAAACAGGTTATGTTTGGATGAATTTCATACCTACATGAAAACATATACTTAAAATAACAAGTAATAAGCATTCCGTGTTAACAATAGTGAGATGGTTGCAAACTGCCAGAGCTTAGCAGCTTTTTAAGGGTGGCATGGAGTACACTTACTTCAAAACCTAACAAGAGGAGTGTTTGAATTTCCCACAACATGCATCCTGAAAGTGAATATAAATGACTATGCTCTTAAGTCCATAACCACCTCCTTCCCATTCCTACACTTCATAGTCAAAGGCACACATTAACACATGCATCACAGTAACAGTGGTTATTTGTAAAATACCTAAATATCTGAGATTTATCTTGAAATTGACCAGAATTTTGTAAAATCCACTAAATTTACCGCAAATTGAGCAAATTCCACCAAATTGTAGCAAAATCCAACAAATGACTACCAGATTTATTGAAATGCCATTGATTTATCAAAGAATGGTTTAAACTACCACAAATTCATATAAAATTACACGAATATAGATGAAAATTCACTAAAATTTACCAAATTAAGCCAAGTGGTCTACAAACCATGAAATTTAACCATTTTTTTTACAATTCACTACATGTGCTCGAAAATTCCATAATATTCCCTTTGCATCTATGCTTTTATTGTTGTTGTTTCGTTTACCACACTCCCTGCAGACAAATACCTCAACATGGCTTTCTCCTAGACTAGGAGCTCCACATACTACATGATAGCTGAGTTTCATCTCCCCTAAACTCGTCTCTGAGGTGGGTGTCAGGAAAAGGCATCCAACTGTAAAAACCACACCCTCACATAGACTTTCATAACCTCTTACGTTGAGGTTCCAAATACTAACGACATTGAATGATTGAACGGTTTCCGTTTCCCCTCTTCAAGATTGCAAGATATGTTCCTAAATTCCAATTAAATTTAGTAAATACCTTAAGATGGTTTCATTTGTTTAATGATATGGTGTTGATGATTGATATATACGTTAAGACTAATTTTTTTAGGTCTTGACTGGCCTTGCAATAAGAATTGACTAACCAAACATGAGTTACCTATTAGGTAAACATTTTGGCCACTATGTTGTTTATTGACCAGTTAGTACAGTTCTAGAAAGCGGTATATCATTTTTTTGAAATCATATACAGCAGAGGCTTAGACCTGTAGACAAAACAGTCTTACCATGTTTATTAAACAATTAGGATACTTATGTAGAGCTTACCAAAATTAATGTTGCGTAACAATAAATGCTAGTCAACAAACAGTGTTATGCAATACTAAAAATAATCATCATACATTACATGAGAGCGCTTCTAAAATTATTGATGTGTAACATGTTTTCACTCGCTTGCTATATATATATATATATATATATATATATATATTGGCGTGGGGGTGATTTTAAAGAAATGAAATGCAAATGGAATTGAAATGCAACAAAAACAATGTGCGCGCGCGGTGGCTGAGGTTGATACCACGACGTACTGTCGGTTATGTAGCTATGTGGAATGTATATCACATATGGTTTGCTCCAAAGTTTGGAGATCACATTAAAGATATTCCTACAATAAATTATTTTGAAATGGTCATTCCTTGGTGTGAAAATATTTATTATATGATATTTAATGAAAACAATTATGATTTATCAAATGCTTATACGTTTACTGTATTGTTATTTAATGTAAGCACTCGAGGCACTATCGATCAAAATGCAGCACTATCTGGAATGTATATTGCATACTTGAAGGTTTGGTGGCCCCATTAAAAGTATTCCTACAATAAATGATTTTGAAGTTTTCGTTCTATGGCGTGAAAATATTTAATACTGTATTATGATATTTGCTAACAGTATTTGCCACTTGAATTATTTCACAAGTAGTTATTTTAATGACCAACAGAGTTCACTGTTAAGAAGGTAGAGCCCTATGTGGAATGTAGGACAACATGTAACATGTTGTACATGATATGTGACAACTGTAAGGCTTGTGATTTTATAAGATGCCTTTATCTCTATATTAATTACCCAGTTTACATGACTGATAACTGTAATGCTACGGAAAAATCGAAACAAAAAAAAAATCTGCTATGAAAAACCAAAACAGTGGTTGAGCAACTATACATTCAACATGCAAAAAACAAGAAATATATACAAACTATGTTAATTAATTTAATTCATATATATATTTACAATAGGTAAACACACACAGAATACAGCTCTTTTTGTTTATGTTTGCTTGTTATAGTTTTTAAATATAACACTTGTTGAAAATTATTTTTAGGGGATGGGGTGTTGCTACGTTGACCCATTACACAATAATACCAGCTTTATGAAGTTCATCTATTTGAATAGCTCTTCCTCATAACCAATATGACCAGCCTGTTTACAGGCATGCAACAGCTGTAGACGTTCGACTAATATATTAGGATCGTTCCATTTGCTATTTTTTATGAATGGTTTCTAAAACTCAGGAAGCAGTTCATCATTATCACCAACATCATCATTACCATTCTCATCATTATAATGATCTTCATAAAGATCATCATCATCATCGTCATCATTACCATCATAGTTGCAACTTGTGTCTACAGTCTGTTCAATGGTTTGAGTTGCCTTTGAGAGTGTTGAAAGCTTATTTTTAGATGTGCTAGAGTGCTTTAACATTGTTATGTTATTATTATCGTCACCATCACCTTCCCCTACCAACTTCTTGATGGGGTATATTGGCTCTGATAGAGTTGAGGGCTTTTGAGATGTGGGTGTGTGTCTGAACATGGGTTTCACAGGAGGCGTTAAAGGTGTCTCATTAAACAACTCGCTAACAGCATGAGTGCGTTGTAGTGTATTAAACTTGAGGTTAATATTATCTTGAGCAGCACTATCTTTTTCTTGGACTTGGTTTTTTGCTTTGGTTTGAGTTTTCCTTAATTTTAGACTAGCGTGATTATTAAATTTACAATCATGATTGATTGAAGAAAGTATGTCCAATTGTTTTGTCTTAAGCATTCCTCGACACTGTTTCGATCGTTGCTTTGAACAGCGCCAAATAACAGTTCCATTTTTATTGCTTCGTTTCACAATATATGAATATCCTTCATAGTATGCATAAGGCTTACCATTCCTAGTCACAGATACTTCCACATCAACTGTCAAGCATAAACCAATCTCTAGTAAAAACAGCATGGTAATAACAACAATAGTTTAATAGGGGAGCATATATAGATGCAAAAAGTGGGAGCAAATGTGGGAGTAAAACATGTGACCAATAGTGGGAGCAAATGTGGGAGCAAAAACTGTGAGCAAAAAGTGGGAGCAAAAATTGGGAGCAAATATTGGATCAAATGTGGGAGCAAAGCAAATATAAAAAGTGGGAGCAAATATGCTAACTAATATGTCAACATATATGCCAGGAAAAATAAATACTCAAGTCAAGATAGTATACAGTGCAAAGAAAATATGGAAGCAAATATGAAAGCAAAAGTGGTGTTTTTCTAAACCAACTAGACATAAAAAACTTAGTCGTAACCTAACCTAACCTAACCTAACCAAACCTCACCTAACCTAACTTTACCTAACGTTACCTAACCTAACCTTACGTAACCTCACCTAACCTCACCTAATCTAACTTAACCTATCCTAACCTAACCTAACCCAGCTTCACCTAACCTAACTTCACCTAACCTAACCTAACTTCACCTAACCTAACTTGACCGAAATTTACCTACCCTAACCTAACCTATCATAACTTCACCTAACCGAACTTTACCTAACCTAACTTCACCTTACCGAACCTTTCAACTCTCAGATCAAAATTAAATTCTGGGCATAGTTGAGTTGGAACCCAAGACCTCAGGGATACCACCCAAGTATACTAGCCGCTACACCGCGAGATGGGCAAATTATCATGCAACACAAGACAAAAATAAAAGTTTCCAGTAGTGTAACTCATTGGCTGACAACCATAGTTGGGAATTCAAACCCAAGACCTGAGGATTTTTGTTTTGAACATTATCAGAAATATTTTTCCATTTATATCTTGCTACTGCTTATGGTTATAAGAGTTGTCATTAATATGGGAGCAAAAAAAGTGGGCCAAATGTGGGAGCCAATATGGGAGCCATTATCCCGAGCAAAAGTGGGAGCAAATATGGGAGCAAATGTGGGAGCCAATATGGGAGTCAATATGGGAGCAAAAGTGGGAGCAACTCAGCTCACCTCGGATATCACCAGTGAGTGCTCATATCCACCGCTAGGTAGCGGAAACATACTTTTCGTGCTGTATGTAACTATCTTACAAAGTTCGACTGCATGCAAAAGGTGCTTGTATCAGCTGTGCATATAAACTCAGTATACAATTGACACTAAGTGTTCAGAACTAACATGTATAGCCATGTCTAGGGTATATAGAGGATCCTTAGCAAGAAAGACTGATTAACCCAGGAGTGTAAACCATTGCCATACGCAGTAAGCACCTGTTGGCAGAAAAATGGCTCCTGATAATAATGGACTGAATGAATATGAAACGTCTTTTGATTATCGTCTTAAATCCTATACCACGCTGCTCATTACATGGCACGTAAACAGGCTTTGAAAGAATAATAGATTTTCCGCCTTCAATACTGTTTATTTCTATTACTTACAGGGACTAGTTTCGGGGGTAAATACTCCCCCTTCCTCAACCTCTCCAACAAAACTTCACAATGGAAAAACTTTCCATGTACAAGTTCATACAAAATACAAACGTTCCATGTACAAGTTCATACAAAATACATGTATTTTGTATGAACTTGTACATGGAAAGTTTTTCCATTGTGAAGTTTTGTTGGACAGGTTGAGGAAGGGGGAGTATTTACCCCCGAAACTAGTCCCTGTAAGTAATAGAAATAAACAGTATTGAAGGCGGAAAATCTATTATTCTTTCAAAGTTATAGTTACGTCAATACGGACCTGAATAATCGACATTATGAACGTAAACAGGCTCCAGATCATGGACTAAAATTTGTAGAAAATCTTCGTATGCCTTTAGTCAAGGTCTTTGTTTAAACTTTAACACACGATGATTTTTACCAATTTTAGTCCATGATCTAGAGCCCGTTTAAGTGCCATGTAATGAACAACGTGGTATAGGATTCAAGACGACAATGAAAAGATGTTTCATATTCATTCAGTCCATTGTTATCAGGAGCATTTTTTCTGCCAACAGGTGCTTACTGCGTATGGCAAGGCTTTACACTCCTGGGTTAGTCAGTCTTTCTTGCTAATGATCCTCTATATACCCTAGACAAGGCTATACAAGTTAGTTCTGAACACTTAGTGTTAATTGTATACTGAGTTTATATGCACAGCTTATACAAGCACGTTTTGCATGCAG
This sequence comes from Meconema thalassinum, assembly GCA_946902985.2. Classification (NCBI taxonomy): domain Eukaryota; kingdom Metazoa; phylum Arthropoda; class Insecta; order Orthoptera; family Tettigoniidae; genus Meconema; species Meconema thalassinum. Next base: position 417,645,869 of record OX336394.1, read on the forward strand.
TCAAACTTTGTAAGATAGTTACATACAACACGCAATGTATGTTTCCGCTACCTAGCGGTGGATATGAGCACTCACTGGTGATATCCGAGGTGAGCTGAATTGCTCCCACTTTTGCACCAATATTGACTCCCATATTGGCTCCCTCATTTGCTCCCTTATTTGCTCCCACTTTTTCTCCCATATTGGCTCCCATATTGGCTCCCACATTTGCTCCCACTTTTTTTGCTCCCAATTTTTGCTCCCATATTAATGCCAACTCTTATAACTATAAGAAGCAGCAAAATGTAAATGGAATAATATTTCTGATAATGTTCAAAACGAAAGTCCTCAGGCCTTGGGTTTGAATTCCCAACTATGGTCGTCAGCCAATGAGTTACACTGCAGGAAACTTTTATTTTTGTGTTGTGTTGCATGATAATTTGCCCATCTCGCGGTGTAGCGGCTAGTATACTTCGGTGTGATCCCTGAGGTCTTGGGTTCCAACTCAACTATGCCCAGAATTTAGTTTTGATCTGAGAGTTGAAAGGCTCGGTAAGGTGAAGTTAGGTTAGGTGAAGTTATGATAGGTTAGGTTAGGTAAAGTTGGGTTAAGTTAGGTTACGTGAAGTTAGGATAGGTTAGGTGAAGTTGGGTTAGGTTAGGTTAGGTTAGATTAGGTGAAGTTAGGTTAGGTGAGGCTAGGTGAGGTTAGGTAAGGTTAGGTTAAGTTAGGTAAAGTTAGGTTAGGTGAGGTAAAGTTAGGTTAGGTGAGGTTAGGTGAGGTTAGGTTAGGTTAAGTTAGTTTATGACGAAGTTTGTTATGTCTAGTTGTTTTAGAAAAACACCACTTTTGCTTTCATATTTGCTATCATTTTCTTTGCACTTTAAACTATCTTGGCTTGTGTATTTACTTTTGCTGGCATATTTGTTGACATATTAGTTAGCATATTTGCTCCCACTTTTTGTATTTGCTTTGCTCCCACATTTGATCCCATATTTGCTCCTAATTTTTGCTCCCACTTTCTGCTCACAGTTTTTGCTCCCACATTTGCTCCCACTTTTGGTCACACGTTTTACTCCCACCTTTGCTCCCACTTTTTGCATCTATATATGCTCCCCTATTAAACTATTGTTGTTATTACCATGTTGTCTTTACTAGAGATTAGTTTATGCTTGACAGTTGATATGGAAGTATCTGTGACTAGGAATGGTAAACCTTATGCATACTATAAAGGATATTCATATATTGTGAAACGAAGCAATAAAATGGAACTGTCATTTGGCCCTGTTCAAAGCAACGATCGAAACAGTGTCGAGGAATGCTTAAGACAAAACAATTGGACATATTTTCTTCAATCAATCATGATTGTAAACTTAATAATCACGCTAGTCTAAATGTAAGGAAAACTCAAACCAAAGCAAAAAACCAAGTCCAAGAAAAAGATAGTGCTGCTCAAGATAATATTAACCTCAAGTTTAATACACTACAACGCACTCATGCTGTTAGCGAGTTGTTTAATGAGAAACCCTTAACACCTCCTGTGAAACCCATGTTCAGACACACACCTACATCTTAAAAGCCCTCAACTCTATCAGAGCCAATATACCCCATCAAGAAGTTGGTGGGGGAAGGTGATGGTGATAATAATAACATAACAATGTTAAAGCACTCTAGCTCATCTAAAAATAAGCTTTCAACACTCTCAAAGGCAACTCAAACCATTGAACAGACTGTGGACACAGGTGGCAATTATGATGGTAATGATGACGATGATGATGATCATTATGAAGATCATTATAATGATGAGTATGGTAATGATGATGTTGGTGATAATGATGACCTGCTTCCCGAGTTTTTGAAACCATTCATAAAAAATAGCAAATGAAACGATCCTAATATATTAGTTGAACTCTACAGCTGTTGCATGCCTGTAAACAGGCTGGTCATATTGGTTATGAGGAAGAGCTATTAAAATAGATGAACTTCATAAAGCTGGTATTATTGTGTAATGGGTCAACGTAACAACACCCCATCCCCTAAAAATAATTTTCAACAAGTGTTATATTTAAAAACTATAACAAGCAAACATAAACAAAAAGAGCTGTATTCTGTGTGTGTGTGTGTACCTATTGTAAATATATATATGAATTAAATTAATTAACATAGTTTGTATATATTTTTTTTTTTTTTTTGCATGTTGAATGTATATTTGCTCAACCACTTTTTGTTTTTTCAATGCAGATTTTTGTTTTGTTTTGTTTTGATTTTTCCTTAACATTACATTTATCAGTCTTGTATACTGGGTAATTAATATAGAGATAAAGGCATCTTAAAAATCACAAGCCTTACAGTTGTCACATATCATGTATAACATGTTACATGTTGTCCTACATTCCACATAGGGCTCTACCTTCTTAACAGTGAACTCTGTTGGTCATAAAAATAACTACTTGTAAAATAATTCAAGTGGCAAATACTGTTAGCAAATATCATATACAGTATTAAATATTTTCACGCCATTGAACGACAACTTCAAAATCATTCATTGTAGGAATACCTTTAATGGGGCCACCAAACCTTCAAGTATGAAAAATACATTCCAGATAGTGCTGCATTTCGATCGATAGTGCCTTGAATGCTTACATTAAATAACAATACAGTAAACGTATAAACATTTAATAAATCATAATTGTTTTCATTAAATATCATATAATAAATATTTTCACACAAAAGAATGGCCATTTCAAAATAATTTATTGTGGGAATAATTTTAATGGGATCTTCAATCCTTGTCGTGGTATCAATCTCAGCCACCGCGCGCGCACATTGTTTGTGTTGCATTTCAGTTCCATTTGCATTTCATTTCTTCAAAATCACTCCCACGCCAATATATATAGCAAGCGAGTGGAAACATGTTACACATTGCATAGTATTGCATAACTGTTTGTTGACTAGCATTTACTGTTACACAACATTATTTTTGGTAAGCTCTACATAAGTCTCTGGTATAATGCCTTGTTTAACAACATGGTCAGACTGTTTTGTCTATAGGTCTAAGCCTCTGTTGTATATGATTTCAAAAAAATGATAAACAGCTTTGTTAAAATATTAGTGTAAAATGACCTGTCATGGTTGTATCTAATAATTATGAAATAAATAAATAAACTACTCACTGGTCAATAACCAACATAGTGGCCAAAATGTTTTCCTAATAGGTACGGTAATTCATGTTTGGTTAGTCAATTCTTATTGCAAGGCCAGTCAAGACCTAAAAAAATTAGTCTTAACGTATATATCAATCATCAACACCATATCATTAAACAAATGAAACCATCTTAAGGTATTTATTAAATTTAATTGGAATTTAGGAACATATCTTGCAATCTTGAAGAGGGGAAACGGAAACCGTTCAATCATTCAATGTCGTTAGTATTAGGAACCTCAACGTAAGAGGTTATGAAAGTCTGTGTGAGGGTGTGGTTTTTACAGCTGGATGCCTTTTCCTGACACCCACCTCAGAGACGAGTTTAGGGGAGATGAAACTCAGCTATCATGTGGTATGTGGAGCTCCTAGTCTAGGAGAAAGTCATGTTGAGGTATTTGTCTGCAGGGAGTGTGGTGAACGAAACAACAACATGAAAAGCATACATGCAAAGGGAATATTATGGAATTTTCGAGTGCATGTAGTGAATTTAAAAGAGAATTGTTAAATTTCATGGTTTGTATACCACTTGGCTTAATTTGGTAAATTTTAGTGAATTTTCATCTATATTCGTGTAATTTTATATGAATTTGTGGTAGTTTAAACCATTCTTTGATAAATCAATGGCATTTCAATAAATCTGGTAGTCATTTGTTGGATTTTTCTACAATTTGGTGGAATTTGCTCAATTTGCGGTAAATTTAGTGGATTTTACAAAATTCTGGTCAATTTCAAGATAAATCTCAGATATTTAGGTATTTTACAAATAACCACTGTCACTGTGATGCATGTGTTAATGTGTGCCTTTGACTATGAAGTGTAGGAATGGGAAGGAGGTGGTTATGGACTTAAGAGCATAGTCATTTATATTCACTTTCAGGATGCATGTTGTGGGAAATTCAAACACTCCTCTTGTTAGGTTTTGAAGTAAGTGTACTCCATGCCACCCTTAAAAAGCTGCTAAGCTCTGGCAGTTTGCAACCATCTCACTATTGTTAACACGGAATGCTTATTACTTGTTATTTTAAGTATATGTTTTCATGTAGGTATGAAATTCATCCAAACATAACATGTTTCGATTTTCTTTGCGCTTGTCTGTGGGCAACCATGGCATTTACCTGTAGTACAAGTGGAAAACCACATGAGTTTGACGTTTAGAAAACTCACCTCACCTCACCCCAATTGTTTGGAAATGGAAATAATTTGTTTTTGTCTTACTTAGGGGGTTGGAAATCAAGGTCATCACTCCCATGAACTGTACTTAGGCAAAATAATAAGGGGTCATGTACACTATTATTAGCTGAGTATCTAATACAATTTTGCATAGCCCTAGGACCAGTATCGTATTATAAAGGCATGCCATGTGTTACCGTCCTTAAAGCCAGTGATATAAAACAAAACAGGTATTTTTTTCCACCACCAAACATGGGCTTGCATCTAGTAGTATGCGGGTTGGCGACCACGGGGGCCCCCGCTGTGTTCGGCGTTGCTTCTTCCGAATTGTGCCGGGCTCGTCTCTGTCTTCTTTACCTTCGACCACACTTGGTCAACTCTTGTTCTCGACCGAGCCTGACATTATTAGGATATCGAAGGCCTAGGGAGTCTCTTCCTTTTCCAACTTAATTGGTCGTTGTTTATTTATTTTTGATACCCACATTGTGTGAGGAGGCAGCCTTCTTTTTATTTTCATGTTATTTCCTGCCTTTTGCTCAACTCCCACTAAAGGTAGGGTGTATATATAGTCCCACCACTTGTGGTGCACTCTGCATATGGCTACACCCTCAGGGGGCTTACGACTGATCAGTTTGGAAGTTGGCGACGCCAAGGGATTCCTGAGCTGGCTTCGGTTTTCCCCCTTTTATCCATTACCTCTGGGGCAGAGCCTCTGCTCTTTTACTTTTCTATCTGCCTTTCATGGCTCTCCTTCCTTCAAACTCCCTCAATCCACATTCTTGAGGGTTGAGGGCCATTTATTATTCCTTCTGTCCTTCTAGTATATAAGTGTGTAGTTAGTTTTAGTTAAACTTTAGATTTAATTTTCATCTTTACGATCACCCAAACCATTAGGGGTTAAGTGGTTAAGTTTATAGAACGTTTGTCTTTTCTTCCTAAACTACACCAGCTTCAATTTCTGACAGGATCATGAATTTTTTGATTTTAACTGCGGTGTACAGTGTAGAATTGGAGAGAGGGCACCCGTGGCTTTTTGAATTACAACTCTCCTAGCGTCGAGGCAGGAGTTAAAGGAGGCCAAGGTTCTTCAGGGACTGTAGCGCCGAGCAGTAAGTAAGTAAGTAAGTAGGTACGTAAGTAAGTAAGTAAGTAAGTAAGTTATTAAGTAATTAAGTAAGTAATGTTTGTCTAAGTTGTAAAGTGCAGACCGCTTCAACCCCACATGTGCTATCAGTCAGACAAGAAACCTAATACTTTTTGACAACAGTGCACTATCCTTATCACCAAGTGTCACAAGTTCTGCCCACCTAGGATCACAGGCAGCAACTAGAGCAAATGCATTCAAACATGTGTTTGTTTAAAATGCATCTTTATCATTCTGCTGTCACCACAGAGGTCCGGGTTCGATTTTCTAAAGACTGCAATAGGGTACACTCAGTCTTGTCAGGTAAAACGTTTTGGGTCAATTCATAAATTATGGGAAGGGGTTAGCCATTGTGAGTTCTACCACATCTGACTTCACCCTCTCTGATAATCTATATATATAAAGCTCAATGTCTGTCTGTCTGTCTGTCTGTTATGTATACAAATCCACACTGTTTCACCGATCTGAACCAAAATTTGTAGACTTACCCTTCGGAACCCTGCGGGTAATCCTGTCCACTTGAAATTTCCGACAGACCACCCCATTCCCTGCATTTAGGCCCTTTGGCCCAAATCTACACCGTTTCACCGATCTCAACCAAAATTTGTATACTTACCCTATGTAACCCTGTGAATAACACTGTCCACTTAAAATTTCGGACAGACCACCCTATTTCCTGCATTTAGGCCCTTAGGCAAACATCTACACCGTTTGACCGATCCGAACCAAAATTTGTATATTTACCCTTTGCAACCCTGCGGGTAACCCTGTCCACTTGAAATTTCGGACAGACCACCCCATTCTCTGCATTTAGGCCCTTTGACCCAAATCTACACCGTTTCACCGATCAGAACCAAAATTTGTATACTTACCCTTTGGTACCCTGCGAGTAACACTGTTTGCTTGAAATTGCGGACAAACCACTCCATTCCCTGCATTTAGGCCCCTTGGCTAAAATCTACACAGTTTCACCGATCTGAACCAAAATGTGTATACTTACCCTTTGTAACTCTGTGAATATCACTGTCCACCTAAAATTTCGGACAGACCACCCCATTCCCTGCATTTAGGCCCTTTGGCAAAAATCTATATCGTTTCACCGATCCGGACCAAAATTTGTATACTTACCCTTTCGAACCCTGCGGGTAACCCTGTCCACTTGAAATTGCGGACAGATCACCCCATTCCCTGCATTTAGGCCCTTTGGCACAAATCTACACCGTTTCACCGGTCAGAACCAACATTTGTATACTTACCCTTTGGTACCCTGCGAGTAACATTGTCTGTTTGAAATTGCGGACAGACCACTCCATTTCCGGAAAGAGGACAGGGTCCGTCCCAAAGGCAATGGAAAAAAGGGGTAAAACCGGACCCGCTCAGGAAACCCTCATGGTTGCCATCTCCCGAACTCACCAGCCATGAGCCCTTGAGGATGTAGCACTATCCAGGGTGCACCAGAAGTGATGGGGCTACACACACCCTGCCTCCTTGAGGGCCTTGAGCAGAAGACATGGGATATTAAGAAAAGAAAAAGAAGGCTGACACCTCGAAGAATGAGGCTATCAGGAATTATTAGACAAGGGCCAATTAAGGCGGGAAAGTGAAAGAGTCGCTAGGCCTCGGATACCCTGATACCATCGGGGTCGGAAGAGAACAAGAGTTTGACCAAGGGAGAAAAGAGAAAGGACAGGAAAGAGAACTGAAAGGAGCCCGGCACCAGTAAGTAGAAGCAATGCCGGACTCAGTTGGGGTCCCGTGGTCGCAAACCCACGTCCCACAAGTTGAGAGACCCTGGTGGGTGGAGGGTGGAGGAGGGGGGCAGGTGTGAGAATAGCTTGCTGATTCATCGCGAGTTGACATGAGAGATATGTCCAGACCCCGCCGTGTTACCTGGTATTGCTGACTATGCTGATGTTCATACAGGGTCTTTGCTCAAACCACTGTAGTGTTACGAAAGAGTGAGTGATTCACCGGTCAATGTGAATAGGACCGGGAACCCCCCGAACGTCTTTCATCATATATCGTCATCATCTGCGATTCGTGCAGCTTGGACCCGGGCAGTACTCGATAAGCTCTTTCACTACACGCACCGAGTATAGGCCTAAGCCAGAAAATAACGTTCAGACTTTGGAAGACATCGAAGGTAGAAATCTAAATTGCCTATATCAGATTTAATACTACACCATGTTCGTTTAGTAGTCATTTTTCATTACCTTATTATTATCATAAGGGCAAATGACCTAGATGTTACGCCCATTATACCACTAATCACCACACACAATAAGTCTTCATCGCCTGTGAATTTTGAAATATTTCTATCACGGTAGTTTGTAAGTTTGTCGTGTCAATTCAACAGTAGTTTTCATTATCATCCTCATCAAAAGGGCAAATGACCTAGATGATACGTCCATTATACTACTAAGTAACACCACAGTCTTCATGGCCTGTGATTTTAAAATGTGTATTTCCATTAGTTTGTAAGTTTGATATACCCGTTCAGTAGTAGTCATCTTCATTATCATCCTCATCAAAAGGGCAAATGACCTAGATGTTACGTCCATTATACTACTAAGCAACACCAGAGTCTACCTAGCCTGTGATTTTAAAAATATGTATTTGCATTAATTTTTAAGGTTGATATACCCGTTCAGTAGTAGTAGTCTTCATTGTCATCCTCATCAAAAGGGAAAATGACCTAGATGTTACGCCCATTATACAGTACTACTAGGCAACACCACAGTCTTACTCGCCGGTAATTTAAAAATATGTATTTCTATTAGAGTGTAAGTTTATTATACCCGTTCAATAGCAGTCGTCGTCAGTATCTTCATCAATGACGTTGAGTGTTAAGGAGACTGAAATATTATCATCATTCCACCGGGCGAAGCCGGGTACTACTGCTAGTAATCTATATATATAAAGCACAAAGTTTGTCTGTCTGTTTGTCTGTTATGTATACAAATCTACACCGTTCCACCGATCTGAACCAAAATTTATATACTTACCCTTTGGAACCCTGCGGGTAACCCTGTCAACTTTGAATTTCGGAGAGACCACCCCATTCACTGCATTTAGGCCCTTTTGCACAAATCTACACCGTTTCACCGATCTCAACCAAAATTTGTATACTTACCCTTTGGGACCCTGCAAGTAACACTGTCCACTTAAAATTTCGGACAGACCACCCCATTCCCTGCATTTAGGCCCTTTGGTCCAAATCTACACCGTTTCACCGATCAGAACCAAAATTGGTATTCCTACCCTTTGGTACCCTGCGAGTAACACTGTCTGCTTGAAATTGCGGATAGACCACTCCATTCCCTGCATTTAGGCCCTTTGGCACAAATCTACACCGTTTCACCCATCTCAACCAAAATTTGTATATATACCCTTTGGAACACTGCGACTAACACTGTCTGCTTGAAATTGCGGAGAGGCTACTCCATCCCCTGCATTTAGGCCCTTTGGCACAAATCTACACCGTTTCACCGATCTGAACCAAAATTTGTATACTTACCCTTTGAAACCCTGCGAGTAACACTGTCCACTTAAAATTTCGGACAGACCACTACATTCCCTGCATTTAGGCCCTTTGTCCCAAATCTCCACCGTTTGACCGATCTCAACCAAAATTTGTATATTTACCCTTTGGAACACTGCGACTAACACTGTCTGCTTGAAATTGCGGAGAGGCCACTCAATCCCCTGCATTTAGTCCGTTTGGCACAAATCTACACCGTTTCACTGATCTGACCCAAATTTTATACACTTACCCCTTGGAACCCGACAAGTAACACTGTTCACTTTAAATTTCGGACAGACCACAATATTCCCTGCTTTTTGGCCCTTTGGAACAAACCTACACCGTTTCACCGATCTCAACCAGATTTTACATAATTACCCTTTGGCACTCGACGAGTAACACTGTCCAATCGAAATTTCGGACAGATCACTCCATTTCCCGCATGTAGGCTCTTTGGCACAAATCTACATCGTTCACCGATCGAAAACAAAATGTGTATACTTACCCTTTGGAACCCGATGAGCAACACTGTCCACTTGAAATTTCGGACAGACCACTCCATTCCCTGCATTTAGGCCCTTTGGCACATATCTACATCGTTTCACCGATCTGAACCTAAATTTGTATACTTACCCTTTGGAACCCGACGAGTAGCACTGTCCACTTACAACTTTGGACAGACCACTCCATTCCCTGCATTTAGGCCCTTTGGCAAAAATCTAACGTGTTTCACCGATCTGAACCAAATTTTACATACCAACCCTTTGGAACCCGACGTGTAACATTGTCTAAATGAAATTTCGGATAGACCATTTCATTTACTAGATTTAGGCTCTTTGGCAAAAATCTACATCGTTTCACCCATCTCAACCAATCTTTATGTAAGTTACTTACCCTTTGGAACCCGACGAGTAACACTGTCTGCTTGAACTTTCGGACAGAGCACTCCATTCCCTGTATTTAGACCCTTTGTTACAAATCTACATAGTTTCATCAATCTGGGCCAAAATTTGTACACTTACTCTTTGGAAACTAACAAGTATCACTGTCCACTTTAAATTTTGGACAGACCACCCCTTTCACTGCATTTAGGCCCTTTGGGAAAAATCTACACCGTTTCACTGATCTAAACCAAATTGTTTATACTTGCGCTTTGGAACCCGACGAGTAGCATTGTGCCCTTTGGCACAAATCTATACTGTTTCACCGATCTGAACCAAATTTTACATACTTACCCTTTGGAACCCGATGAGTAACACTGTCCACTTTAAATTTCTGTCATACCACTCCATTCCATGCATTTAGCTCAGGAATTCCTCGGGGTTGCCAGCTTCCTAACATACCAGCCATGAGCCCTTGAGGGTGTACCAGAAGTGGAGGGGATACACACATCCTGCCTCTTTGAGGGCATTGAGCAGAAGACAGGAGATATTATGAAAATGAAAAGAAGGCAGACCCCTCGAAGAATGAGGGTATCAGGAAAGATGAGACAACGGCCAATTAAGGTGAGAAATTGAAAGACTCCCTAGCCCTCGGATACCCCAATACAGTTGGGGTCAGAATAGAATAAGTGTTGACCAAGGGAGGCCGACAGGAAAGAGAACTGAAAGGAACCCGGCACCAGGAAGTAGAAGCAATGCCAGACTCAGCTGGGGTCCCGTGGTCGCCAACCCACGTCCCACATGTTGTGAGACCCTGGGGGGGGTCAGTTGTGAGAATAGCTTGCTGATTCATCGCGAGTTGACATAAGAGGACTTTCCAGAGCCCGCCGTGTTATCTGCTGTCTATGCTGATGCCAGCACAGGGCCGTTGCGAAACAGTGAGTGATTCCCGGCCAATCTAAATAGGACGGGGAACCCCGAACGTATGTCAGCATATTTCGTCATCATCTGTGATCACCTCAGGTTCGTGAAGCTTGGACCCATATTCTTTGCCGAGCAGTACGCCATAAGCTCTTCCACTAGACGCATCGAGTACAAGCCTAAGCCAGAAAATAAGGTTGAGACTTCGGAAGACATCGAAGCTGGACATCTGAATTACCTATATCAGTTTTAAAATAACACCCTGTTCGTTTAGTAGTCATCTTTTCATTACCTTATTATTATTATCATCATCATAAGGGCAAATGACCTAGATGTTACGCGCATCATACCACTAATCACCGCCGCATTAAATCTTCCTCGACTGTGATTTTTAAAATATTTATTTTTATTACAGTACATTGTGTACGTTAAAAGTTGAAGTGTCAATTCAATACCGGCAGTAGTTTCCCTTATCATCCTCATCATAAGAGCAAATGACCTACATGTAACGCCCATTACACCTTTAATCACCACACACAATATGTCTTCCTCGCCTGTGTATTACTTAATATGTATTTCTATTACGGTAGTTTGTAAGCTTGACGTGTCAATTCAACAGTAGTTTTTATTATCATCCTTATCAAAAGGGCAAATGACCTAGATATTACGCCCTCATTGTCTTTGGGGGCAAATGACCTAGATTTTAAGTCCATTATATATCTAAGTAGACTTTAAGACATTATCATCATTACACCGGGCGAGGCCGGGTACTACTGCTAGTTAGTTTATAAATCTCAGGTCGATAACCTTAACGCTTTGGCTCTTTTGTGTAAATTCATGGGACACGGCAACCGGTTGGCCATCCTGACTTGTACAATACCTCATACAACTCTGTAGCCTTATTCATTAGCTATATATACACATTAATCCATAATTACCTAATAATCATAATAATAATAATAATATAAATAAAAATAATAATTAAAATAATAAAATTAATAATAATAATAATAAACTCTGGAAGATTGTCCAATCGAATCTGTGCCTACTTTGTGGGAAAGAAAACCAAAGAGATCTGGTTTACAGAGGTGGAAAAAGACCTACAAGAACTGGGGATGTCACATGAGGACATCTTGGAACGTGACTCTTTGAAGAAAAAACGTGTGGAGATACAGAGTTTTCAGCCAAAACCTATATTGAAAACCGGCAAGAAGTGGACCGAAGAACGGAAGGAAGCTCACCGAAGAAGAATGCGCGAATACTGGGCCAATGTGAAAGAAAGAGGGAGAAGGCAGTTGAAATAACGTGGTCCATAGACGACCGAGACGATTATTAAAAAATAATAATAATATTAATAATAATTAGCAGGCGTAGGGATGTGGCGACCCCATCGCCCATTGGGTGACCACTGCAATCAGCCACCCGAGTATTGGCGGGAAAACCATACCTTTTTCGTGTAGGAGGAAATGCCTGCTCTTAGCCGGAAGACATCATGAGGCCCTCCAAGGCTCACAACCTTGGTAGTATTTTGGTAAGTGGGAAATATCACTGACTCCAATCTACAGTTTTTCAACTGTTCAAAGCATGGAGAAAAATTCAGCAGAAGCTACCACCCCAGGTGGTAACCAATCCACCTTCACCTTGAGTGAAGCATGCAGGCCTTTGGATTCTGGGGAGCCTGCGCAGACATGCGTGGAGGTATCGGAGACTCCAGGAAAGATCAGACACAAACGCCGGAATTGTGTTGCTACTTTCAACGCAAACTCACTTCTTAAGACAGGTTACTGATGTCTTGTCCCGATATCAGATATTGATTGCTGCAACTCAGGAAACAAGATTCACGGATGAACAGTGCTTCGAGTCACAAGGTTATAGAATCTTCAAAGGCAAGACCGGTGAACGTGTAGTAAAAACCATCCCACACTTAGGCACAGGATTTATTGTCAACAGGAAGATTTTGGGCTCGATTGTGGACTTCACATCCCCTAACAACCGAGTCTCTACTCTTTCTTTTCGGTGTACAAATAGAGTTTACACAATGGTGAACGTACATGCGCCAATCAATCAGGCGAATAAGAAGGACCCGGAAGGAACATACGCATTCTGGGAGGAGATAGAATATATCCTCTCAAAGGTACCTGACAAACATGCCATCATTCTGCTATGGGATTTCAATGCCCAGCTTGGCAAAGAACGAAAATATCAGAAGATTATTGGAAACTACCCAGCTCACAGGAGAACTAATCGTAATGGAGAGAGGCTTGTGGAGTTATGCAGAGCATTCAATCTGGTCCTAAAGTCAACAGCGTTCAAACACCTACCCAGAAAACAGAAGACCTGGATTTCTCCAAACTCCAACCTTGGTGAATTCCAAATTGATCATGTCGCCATTGCACGGAAAGCGCAATGAGAGATCCAGAACGTAAAGGTTCTGAGAAGTGGCAACTTAGTCTCGGATCATTACCTATCGCAGATCAAAGTTAGACTAATTCCGAGAAATAACAAGAAGATTACTCCAAGAAAAACTGATAAGTTTGACAGAGACAAGCTAAATAGCAACCAAGAATTCATCCACAAGTTGGAAACTGTAAATCCAGAGAATTGGGAACAATTACAAGGGGCTATAGTCAGAACAGCGAAGGAGACTGTCCCACTCACAAAATCAAGAAAGCATCTTTGGTGAGATCATGAATGTGATACAGCAGTTCAGCTAAGACAGGTTGCGTGGCAGAAATGGAATTGTCACAAAAATGAAGAGAACAGGGTCAACTTCCTAAACGCGAGAAAATCTGCATCAAAAACCATCCGTGGCGTGAAACGAATGTTTAATAAGGAACAGTTGGTACAGATTGAGCAAGACTTCCAGAAAAATAACACACGTAACTTCTATAAAACCTTCAAGCACAGTCCGAACAAATACAACCCCCCAAGTCTACAGTTTAAAGATTCCAACGGGAAATTAGCTCACAATGATAAAGATAATTGTCAGATTCTAGCAAGTTATTTTGAAAACCTCGTCAACTGTGAGGCTCCTGAGACCCCATTTGTTTATGAAATAAATCCAAACATCCACCCTGATTCGTCCCCCTCCCCCCTACGAAGGCTGAAATCACGAAGATCATCCAAGAGCTGAAGGACAACAAGGCACCGGGTGAAGATTTGATAATTGCTGAACTGTGGAAACATGCAGGGGGAAAAGCAGTCGACATGTTTGTTGCAATTATTCAAGAGATCTGGGAGAGCGATGAACTCCCAACTGGATGGACCTCTGCCGTAATTCATCCACTACATAAAAAAGGGCACCGATGTGAACAATTACCGTGGCATCTCTCTTCTATCAATAACTTACAAGATCCTCTCAAAAGCTCTACAGAATAGGGCAGAACAACAAATAGATCCACAACAGGGGGAATACCAAGGGGGTTTCAGAAAGGGACGATCATGTGCTGAGCAGATTATGAATCTGAAGTCCATCCTTTCATATCTGAAACTCAGGAACAGGGAATTCGTGATGACCTTTGTTGATTTTAGGGAAGCGTACGACTCAATTGATCGAACCACCTTATTGCAAATCCTTGAAGAGTTTGGCTTAGATAACAAGACACAATCAATTATCCAGCAAACCCTGACCAACACAACCTCCAAAGTGAAGTTCAGAGGAGAGATGTCTGATGTCTTTGAAATCAGGACAGGAGTGAGGCAAGGAGACGGGTTATCACCGCTTCTCTTCAATTGTGTTTTGGAAAAGGTCATCCGCGAATGGCGGAAGGAAATGAAAAATTCAAGGGTAGAAAATGGCGTAAGGCTAGGGTACAAGTATATAAATCTTACAATCGACTGTCTAGCCTTTGCAGATGATCTAGTGATCTTTTCAGATTCCATTGATATGGCAGAAGAACAACTTAACCAGCTGAAAAATCAAGCATTGAAGGCTGGGCTTCAAATCTCCTTTGAGAAGACACAATTCATGACAAACATAAAATCAGCGCCCAGGGAACTGGATGTCGGACTAGGAAAAGTTCAGCAGGCAGAAAAGTTTAAATACCTCGATGAATGGATAGAGCCTAACCTATCAGAGAAGGAAGCCTTCATGTCACGCATTAATAAAATGGAAATGGCATACAACCTGACTAAAGACATCTATAAGAAGAGATCGTTATCCTTAAACGCCAAAATTAGACATTACTGCACTGTTATTCGACCAGAGGCTCTGTATGCGGCTGAGACTCTAATAATGAACAAGAAAGGTCTAATGGAAAAACTAGAGGCTAAAGACAGGAAGATTTTGAGGAAAATCCTGGGTCCCATCAAAGAAAACAGCGAGTACAGAAGGCGTCACAACCACGAATTGTACAAGTACGTGGAGAAGATCAGTGACACGATTCGAAAAAGAAAGATTGACTTTTATAGCCACGTGACACGAATGAGCCCAGGCAGGATATCAAAACGGATATTGACGTACTGTAAGGCTTTTGCTCCACGTTGAGCGCACAAATGTAACGCTTTTACTAGTGTCCCCACTGTTGGGTGACAAATTAACGTTTATTCTGACTAAGATAAGTTGTATTAATGGGCGCCAAGACCTCAACACTACGTAGAAATCTAAATTTATATTTATAAACACCTAGCTCGTGCAGAACACATTTAAGAATCTTGACACTCAGACCGTGGTATGATTGGATCATTAACCCAACTAACAATTGTATCCGGAGAAGGAATTAGGTCTATATCTAATGCTACCTACTGAAAGCAAAGATTGCATAGTATAAGAAATGAATTTATTTTATATAAAAAAAACAAGTAGTGGCAAATTTTAATAATGATAATAATAATTTAAAATGGAGCATAACGATTTTAATTTTACCACTGGAAAATTACGTGACGTTGGAGACGGATGAATTATTGAATTTACTATTATTTCCAACCTAAGAAGTTACTGAAATTCTGATTCTGAGACCATGAAAAGAGAGATTACGTAGTTCTGCGTCAGTCGCGCTTACCATTGGAAATAGCAGTAGCATTTCCCTCGTACGTGATGAATCAAGAGAACTTCCATCAGCCTCTTGGACGTCGCCATCTTCTTCGTTTCTTGCGGAGATCGGTGTTAAAATGATGAAGTTAAATGCTTGATAGTGGTGGATCCAAAATCCGTTAGCCACCTACGCTGACTCCATGTTCACAAGAGCTCACGTATTTCTCATGACTAATTTGTCAGTTGAGAGTAGCAGTACTGAAATGTTGGCATCTCTCTCTCCATAAGCCCTTAACTGAATAAAATTCGAAAATCTCCGCGATCAAATAATTTACTTTGATAATGTCGATCGGAATAATCCGCTTGATAGTGTTTTCTATAAAATCGAAAACCTATCTGTATAGTTATAATCTTTAAAGAAAAAGCTCCAAAAACATTAATAATAATAATAATAAGTTAAATGAAAATTATCTTGGCTTAATAAGTTGCCGCGTAAACAAACATTAAATAGCTTCCATCTGACTTATGTCAGTGGCGTAAATACCCTTCGAAAAACAGGTTACATTTCGCCTCGGATCATCAAGTGATTTACCGTGACCACGGTACTTCATTTGATTATCCCAGACACGTTCATAAAATCCCCATCCAAAATACATATTACACAAATTAAATCTCCCTAAATTACATATATACAGTATGGACCCTCATAATTTTCTTCACGCACTTTGCGTCAAAGTCTGTTGTAATATTGGATTGCCCTAGGCAATCAGTCCAATGTTTTTTCATTCCAATAAATGTTCCACGGATATTTCCACCTCTCAAATAACTCTATGTTAGGAAAGATATACATAAATAATGTGTGAGCACTGTGTATACATGATGTCACTTCACACCCATCAAAGGTGTTCTGATACATATACCACCACAGAACTTCCTGATATCAATGGTTGTCGCTTTCTTCTGGTGTAACTTATTTTCACTGATCACACGAGCACACGATCACACTATTGTGGCTGCGCATCGTGACCATAATACTTAATCTCTCTGTGTATAAGATAAAATTACTATTGACTTCTGAAAAAAAAACAGTACGTGCGCATTTCATATAACACCAAATATTTTGTGCCGTAATTGCCCTGTCTTACAGAGTTCCCGTCGACCATATTCTACTTAATACTAGTTCATCACCCACCATGCCTCACACCTTCATCAGCGCACAACCCAGACCAGTTCTCCACGATCCTGACCTAGTTGCCACCACCCTCATATAATACCTATGTACTATTTACCTTTAATTCACACATACCGATCTTACATGGCGAGACCGTAAACAGAAATCACGTGTGCTGTTATGTGTTAGTTTCATGAAGGACTGTCGCGCATTCTGGTGGCCCATCTTTTGTCTCGTGGACGCCTTAAGCAAACATGTCCTGTACAAGCGCTCACCCTTCTCTTGGATACACATGGGAATTCACCAGCGCTACCAAACTCTGGCCTTGGTGTATCGAGACATTTTAGTGCTTTTAATTGGCATCTCCGCAAAATGTATTCCAGTTCCTTTCATTTTATCGTAAAATGCACTACTTATGCAACTCTTCAAGCAACCACTATCAATTAAAACATCCGTGTACGCCTCGGACACGTTAAGTTTAACAATGGGGCTCTTACTAGCCACCTCCTGAATAATACCTTCATCATTTAGTTCACGTAATAATTCACTCCTTCCATTTAGGACATAGCGTTCCTGTATAAGTGTATGGACCGGGCACGTTACAGGCTGAGATTCTGACTTACATCGCAGCCTGGTTCGCGTTTAAAGTACCGCTACTGCTTGGTGTAGTACTACTCACTACTGCACTGGTCTGGTTGTTCTGGGCTGTGTTAACGGTATTTCTCTGTTCGTTATTACCATTGGGCTGATCCCTTCCTTGACCACTGCTCTGGTTATAATAATTATTATTATAATTCACCCCTTGGTTACCCCTGAAATCATTATTTCGGCCTTGATTTCCCCTGAAATCATTATTTCTACCTTGGTACTGCGTACCATATCCATTTCCTCTATACTGATTTTGCTAGTTGTTATTATGATTTTGGTTCCCCCTATTTTGGATATTGGCTCCTTCGCCACTGTTCCCCTCAACATCCTGATTCCTATTCTCATTAGGCCTATTATTATGGTTCCCCTGGTTCCTACTGAAATTCTCCTCGTAACCACCTCTTCCCAGAGCATCGAATGTACTTAATAGATTTTCCACTTGCGAAATAGATTTAACATTTTGGATACAGGCAGCTTCTTTGGTTCTATATGGAAAATGTCTTATGCCCGAGTGCACCAACCTCGGTAAAGAGAATACCGCGGTAAACTTCCTAGTTTACCGGGGTAAAGTCGTATTTCTGTTGCACCAAGCTCGGTTTCGAGTTTTACCGCGGTAAAATGTTTACCGCCCGTGAGGGAGCGGTTATCTAAGAAAACCGTGGTAAAGTTTTCTTCATTTGTATTCCGTGGTAAAGATTCCAAAATGGAGCTTAACAACTACAGGTTATATCTCCAGTGTCTTAATCGATTTGAAAGGAATGAAGGGAGGTTTATAGAAGAGAGGCGAGATTTATTCGAAGAACTGATCGATGCTTCATTCCAGAGAATATTTCGATTACGGAAGGAGACAGTAGTAAGTTATATTTTGGACATAATTGGTGAACAATTGAAATTCTCTACTGGGAGAAACTATCCGAAATCGCCTAGAAATCGTCTTCGTATAGCACTGCGGTTCTATGCAAATGGGACATTTCAGGGAGTGATCGGTGACGTGTGTGATGTTGACAGAACAACAGCATGCCGCATAATACACAAGGTTTCTAATGTAGTTGCCTCGTTACCGCCACAGTTTATTAAACTACCACTTACCCTATGGGAAAAAAAGAGAGGTTATGGAAGACTTCCACAGAATAGCTGGGTTCCCAGGTGTATTGGGTGGGCTGGACTGCACTCATGTGAGAATACAGTCTTCCCGAGGTGAAAATGGGGAGGTATTTAAAAACAGGAAAGGCCATTTCTCTCTAAACATGCAAACTGTGAGCGATTCGAACCTCTTGGTAAGAGATATAGTAGCAAGATGGCCAGGTTCGACTCACGATAGCACCATATTTCACGAATCTCGGCTGAGAGCGCGTCTAGGCGAAAACCATTGGTCTGGAAACAATAATGTTGGCACTCTGAAAAAAATTCAGTAACACCCTCTAGCGATAATATATATATATATATATTAGTAACATTGGCCATTTCTATAGAAATTTTTTCGGATTTCAATGGCAGCGGGCAACGTATACTACACGAGTTCCCGAAACTTTCATGAGGCCTGAAATTGGGAGATCTAGGACGTTTCATCATTTTATTTTCCATTGTTTTGCACAGCTGATTAGTCGTGTTGAGACAAAATGTAAACAGTATGGGAGACAAGTGACTGTCGAAACAATCACTGCCGTCTGGATAAACTGAAGACAAGTGACTATCGAAATTATCGAATTTCTTCCGAGGGGAATAATAGCGAGAAAAGCAAGCGTCAAGAAACCGCGGTAACGAAACCGAGCGATAGTAATGGTGCACTGCTTTTACGACAATACCACGGTAAAAGTTTTACCACGGTTTCGTAAACACTGATGAATACCGAGGTTGGTGCACTCGGGCATTAGTAATAGCCTGACTACATCACTCTCCTCCCTCAAACCATCCAGATATTTACACGTCAATACCTGTCCTAAAAAGTATTCTGTCATAGTGTAACTTCCTTTCGGGTTATATTTCCCACACACAATTCCCTCACGATGCTGAGACTGAATTACCTCATTCCAAAACTTTTCACAAAACTTGAATTTGAAATCCGAAATGTCCACAAAATTGTCTCTATAGACAGCAAAACATTTCCTCGTCTCCCCTACAAACGCCTGCTCTAAAATCTCAACTACCTGACACCACTCAATACTACCATCTTCCAACCTCTCCTTGAATTTGTTTTCTATAGCGATCATAAATTCCATGGGACACCCCTGTCGATTGCTGAATTTCCCTAACTCTATCTCCCTGTGTGTGCTATTCACATAAACTGGCCTACTCTGACTATTTTCCTGTCTAATTCTAGCTTCCAACTTCTGTTCTAATTCAGCAATTTTTTCCTCAGCTTTTCTCTCAATACTAGTTACAGTTAACCTAATGCTCCCTTCCGATGCTTCATCTTTATCACTTAATTTAGCCTGTTTCTCCTCAATCTTTCTAATACTTTGATTATTCTTCTGCTTTAAATCATTCACTTCAGTAATTATTTCTGCATGTACTTTATCGATTATACCCCCCCCCCCCCCAGCTGTTCTTTAACCTCTTTAGTCGCTAAGTGAATTTTATCAATTTCTCCCCCCAATTGCTTTTTGACCTGCTGTGTTTCAAGTTGCACCAGTTCTTTTAAATTTTCAGCCTGTGTACTGATTCTAATTTCCAACTCCTCCTGTACCTTTCCTAACTTTCTATCTACATCTGCAATAATCTCTTTAGCTTTCTCTTCCATCACCCCTTTGATCTCACCTCTAATCAGCTCAAATTTATCACTAATTTCCCTACTGTT
The DNA here is from genome assembly GCA_946902985.2 of Meconema thalassinum. Lineage (NCBI taxonomy): Eukaryota > Metazoa > Arthropoda > Insecta > Orthoptera > Tettigoniidae > Meconema > Meconema thalassinum. The sequence goes on from OX336394.1 coordinate 417,666,281, forward strand.
TTGATCCAATTTAACGTTTAAAGCATCTGTACCCTCTTTATTTTCCTTACTATTTTGTTCAAGTTAAGCATTTTGAGCGGCTTCGGTGGCGTAGTCGGTAGCATGCTGAACTGCAGTGCCCAAGATAGCGGGTTCAATCCCGGCCGAAGTCGTCGGATTTTTTAAGAGCGATAAAAATCCTTCAGTATGCCTTCCTTCGGAGGGGAAGTAAACCCGGCGGTCCCATGTCATAGATTTATGGCATGTAAAAGATCCTTTCGCAGACTAAACTTGTGTAAAGCTAAATTTGTTAGGTTAGATTTCGTCAGAACGCTCTATCAAAGTTCCAACGTTCACAACTAGGTATCATTGATATCTGGTGGCGAAAGTTGGAACTACTTGAAATTGAACGGAACTTGTAGCTCACCCTTTAGGGTGTCCGCTGGAAGCAGCTACAGACTCAGGCGAGCCGAACATGTCCTCGGACACTCCCGGCACTAAAAGCCATACGATAAATAAATAAATAATTTAAACTATCTGTACTTTCTTTATTTTCCTTACTATTTTGTTTAAGTTTAGCGTTTAAACTATCTGTAGTTTCTTTATTTTGTTGCATGAACTGAAGAAGCAAACTCTCTAACCCTGCTTGACTGTTATGATTACCCCCCTCAGTATCGGGTTTTACCTCCGACATCCCTGTGCTGCTTTCATTCTCAAAACTAGCCATACTGCTCGTATCTTCACTATCCAACTGGTGACCACTACGCAACTTCATCTCTTCCTCAACACTACCCATGCTGATACACACCGACAAATAAAAAAAAAATACAGGCACAGATGTTATTAGGTTTTAGGTCCCACGTTGTCGGCGACAAATGTAAAGTTTTTGCTCCACGTTGAGCGCACAAATGTAAAGCTTTTACTAGTGTTCCCACTGTTGGGTGACAAATTAACGTTTATTCTGACTAAGATAAGTTGTATTAATGGGCGCCAAGACCTCAACACTACGTTGAAATCTAAATTTATATTTATAAACATCTAGCTCGGGCAGAACACATTTAAGAATCTTGACACTCAGACCGTGGTATGATTGGATCATTAACCCAACTAACAATTGTATCCGGAGAAGGAATTAGGTCTATATCTAATGCTACCTACTGAAAGCAAAGATTGCATAGTATAAGAAATGAATTTATTATATATATAAAAAAACAAGTAGTGGCAAATTTTAATAATGATAATAATAATTTAAAATGGAGCATAACGATTTTAATTTTACCACTGAAAAATTACGTGACGTTGGAGACGGATGAATTATTGAATTTACTATTATTTCCAACCTAAGAAGTTAGTGAAATTCTGATTCTGAGACCATGAAAAGAGAGATTACGTAGTTCTGCGTCAGTCGCGCTTACCATTGGAAATAGCAGTAGCATTTCTCTCGTACGTGATGAATCAAGAGAGCTTCCATCAGCCTCTTGGTCGTCGCCATCTTCTTCGTTTCTTGCGGAGATCGGTGTTAAAATGATGAAGTTAAATGCTTGATAGTGGTGGATCCAAAATCCGTTAGCCACCTACGCTGACTCCATGTTCACAAGTGCTCGCGTATTTCTCATGACTTAATTTGTCAGTTGAGAGTAGCAGTATTGAAATGTTCGCCATCGAACACGAGTACGAAGTCCGTAGAATATGCGAAAATACAATGATCAAGTTACGGTCCGAACACAACGGAACCTACGAAACGAGCGTCCACCTCGGACAAGTTTTACAATGTTAATGGTCCCCTCTTCACTGCGCGCGCTCACTATATGCACTCGCCGGCCGTTCCCCTCCAGTGTACCACCCCCCTGTGGTCCGGTCTCCTCTGATTGGCTGTGACCCCACGCGATATTTCCGGCTATAAAGTTCATTGCCCACTGTAAATTTTCCGTTCCACTCCAATTCGCCTTTTCATGAAACAGCCAGTTGTAAATGTTCCTCGGTTGCATCATCGCTTCACGACAAGATTATTCCTGTAGCCGAATTCCCGATGACTCATCTCTCTCTCCATAAGCCCTTAACTGAATAAAATTCGAAAATCTCCGCGATCAAATAATTTACTGTGATAATGTTGATCGGAATACTCCGTTTGATAGTGTTTTCTATAAAATCGAAAACCTACATGTATAGTTATAATCTTTAAAGAAAAAGCTCCAAAAACATTAATAATAATAATAAGTTAAATGAGAATTATCTTGGCTGAATAAGTTGCCGCGTAAACAAACATTGAATAGCTTCCATCTGACTTATGTCAAGGGGGCGTGGTGGCTCAGCGGTCTAGCTGTATGCCTTTCACCAAGGCGGTCCGGGTTCGATTCCCGGTCAATGCATGTGAGATTTTCGAAGTGAAATGCCATGTCCTGTGGTTCGGATTCCACGTAAAACGGAGGTCCCGTGGCTCATGATCTCAAGATTAACGGTCACGTTAAACTACAAGCTTCCTTCCTTTTTGACTTATGTCAGTGGCGAAAATACCATTCGATAAACAGGTTACAGTACTTTCAAGGTAAGAAAACCAAAGGGGCATGGTTTACGGAAGTTGAGAAAGATCTACGTGAAATGGAAATTTCCCCTAAAGATATCCAGGAGCGTCTTCCACTTCAGGAAAAACTACGTACGCACAAAGGTTTCCAGGACAAGCTGAAGCTGAAGACAGGGAAGGCATGGTCGCAAGAGAGAAAAGAACAACACCGGAGACGAATGCGGGAACACTGGGCGGTAGTTAGACCTCGGAAGAAAAGACAGTTCAACTGACGTGGTCCCTAGTTGGCCGAATCGAAGAAAGAAGAAGAAGAATTAGCAAGCTCTCATCCACCGTACACACGTTCATTAAATCATGGTTTCACAAAACGCTTATGTTTTAAGTGTTTAATAACTTTTTCCCCGGTAACATTACTCTTCCCTGTTTTAAGAATGAATAATCTATCGAGGTAAAAGCGTATGTCATCACCTATTTTTCAACTGAATATGAAAATCCACAGCCTGCTTCCAGTCTCCGACCGGGTCAGGAATGGAATGAATGAAGCCCCCCATCTAACGGCGAGGATATGAACTGTGCCTGCTGCCGAGGCCTGACGTACTCCTCTGGGGCAATGATTAAATGAATGACAGATGAAATGAAATGATAGTGGAGAGTGTTGCTGGAAAGAAATTTTGACAGGGAAAACCGGAGAACCCGGAGAAAAACCTGTCTGCCTCCGTTTTGTCCAGCCCAGATCTCACATGGAGTGACCGGGATTTGAACCACGGACCCAGCGTTGAGAGGCCGGCGTGCTGCCGCCTAAGCCACGGAGGCTTTTACCTATTTTTCAACTATCACACCTAATTTTAGGGTTCTTCGTTTGCAATATATTGATTTTTTCAATTTGGTGTAGTTTTCACCCCCTACTATTTTTCTTCAAAAACAAAAGATCTTAGCTTCAATTATCATTTATACCAGTTTAACACCTTTTACCCCCTGTAAAATCACCATGTTCTGTTTTAGGGGTGAAATGAGTTATCCAGGTAAAAGCGTATGTCATGACATATTTCTAGGCTATCACACCTAATTTTAGGGTTCTTAGTTTCCAAGGTATCAATTTTTCAAGTTGGGGTAGATTTTACCCCCCTGCTATTTTTCATCAAAAACAAAAGATCATAGGTTCATTAATCATTTTTAAGGGTTTAACACGTTTTTTTCTCGTAAAATGACTATTTACTGTTTTAGGGGTGAAATGACCAATCGAGGTAAAACCTATATCATCACCTATTTCTGAGCTATCACACCTAATTTTAGGGTTCTTAGTTTCCAAGATATTGATTTTTCTATTTTGGGGGGTAGTTTCATCCCCAAAGGGGGACGTCGCCCCAAGTGCTAGGACCCTCATACAAGTCCCTAGCATGATTGGTTCGCGAGATATTAACAAAAGTATAGTTAGGCCCTTTTGACAAAAATGAATCACACATTCCAAAACGGGGCGTCACCACAAGTGCTAGGATACAGCCTGTGGCAAAATCCCATCAGTGGTTCAGAAAATAAACAAAATTGTAGTTAGATCCTTTTGACAAAAGCCGTCAGTGGGCACACATACAATATATATATATATAAATATATATTTACCCCCCGGGTAAGGGTAGTTTTTCTTTTGGGAGTGGACATACCTCGTTCATAGAAAACGGCAGTTCACCACGAGTCCTACGACACTCCATTTGTTTATATCCCATTATTGGTTAGTGAAATACTAAAAGGCCGATGACCTATTAGTTTTTTGGTTCTTAATAAATATTAAAAAAACTGATCTATAAATAATCATTTCAAAAGCCCGCTCTCTTACAAAAGCCGCCAAGTTCGTATTGTACCATTATACTCATATTGTTATGATGTATAGTGCAGTTTGAAGTATATGTTGAAGATCGGCGCGATCCACGAGTTGCTAACCGAAGCTGAAGTTGGCCGCTCGATTACGGTACTTGCCGAGGATCGACGTGAATGCACGAAACCAGGTGCATATGATTACAACATGGCGACCATCGACCCAGTTTATTGATTGGTCACTAGGACTAATTTTTATTATCAGCAATAAGAAGAAAGAGAATAACATGCAAGATTTGCAACATTATACGAGACCATGGAACAGAGCATAACGTATGTTTTGTTATTAATACAGGTTTAGTAAATGTTGGAGATATTATAAATTATGATTTACATCCACCAATGAGAAAGCAGTTCGATTACTGTCACGCCTGAGTGGGGGTAGCGTGAGGCCAGGTGGATGGACACACAGTCAGCTGTGGGCAGATAACATTACGGAGTGCTTGAGAGCGTGTCTCATCGTGAAGCTTGTGAACGCGTTTCGTGATTATAATGTAACGCGAGGTTTATGTCCAACACTTCAAAGTATATGCAGAGCCAGTGTCGAAGGACTCTGTTCGTTTTCACGAGATGCAAGCTATACCGCTACAAGGGTAAAGCAGTATTAGAAACTGTAATATTTCAATACAGCAAGCTACTTGTCAACACAGCGAACTTTGGTTCTGAAAGCAGTCTCCGTTTTCATTGCGTTGATGCCGAGTGCACAGCAATGGTATTGAACTCTAGACACTATTCCTTATCGCGAACAGACATATTCTTAATCAAGATGTCAAGAGGAATAATTTTAGTGCTGTTCATTTCTTTTATAATGGCAGGCTAAATAACGCAGCAACATGAACGCTACTAGACCGGCATTGTATCGAACATTTCAATGAACTATCGTCATGGCCCCAGTGATGACTGATTCTGATTGTGTGACCACTTGTGTCTACCTCATTAGAAATCATGAATGCTATTCGCATGGGCAGTCATTCGTCTTTCGTTCATTAATATTTCGGCCCGTTATGAAGAATGCGACCCTACAGAGAAACGAACTGTGTGCTGGAAGATGTTGGAGACGTGAAGTAGCGATTCCTGACTATTTAACCAGGATGGGTAATAGCCTTCTGAACCGGGCAGAACGTGCGGTTTGGAGAAGGTATAACCTGGTTCGATTCCCGACGACCTGGGGAATGCTAGTTACAGCTACATATGGAGAAGGTGTGATATGCAGTGCATATCAATGCTCCCTGTTGGAAATTCATCGATCAACAAGGTACAGCCTACACAACTTCATCTCTCGTAGCTAAGTGTAGATATTTCAATGTTAATTTACGCCATTTTTTTAATGTTTATATTTTTGAGTAGTATGTCGGACTGGAATTCAGGCTTGACGTTTTTAATCATGACTGATTTCCCATTCGACAGGTTTTAGACTTCCATAAGAAGTTCAACCCATTTTCAGCTTGTAATTAAGTATGTTTAAGTAGATTTCATCTTAAATTCAGTAATATTTCATGAAGCTTTCTTAGAGTAGTGAAGAGGACATCGATAGTCATTTTGTGATTCAGTGTAGTTTATCAACGTGGTGAGCTCTTTATTATGTCAATTTGTGACATTCTTCGCATCGTTAGACTGTGTTTCTGTTGAGCTGCATTTTCCTACTGCATTTTCGAACTTTATACATCCGAGTGTTTGGATTATGAATAGAAGACTGATTTTGATAGCAAGTTTTGAGTTTTGAGAAGTTTATTTTATACTTTTATAGAGGAGTTTGATTTCTCGCTTTTATTAGTAACCATTCTTTGTGTTGGTGAAGAACAGAGGCTGGTAATGTTTTCTAACCAGACAATTGTGCTAATTGTTATGATTACCATGTCCGGTGGTGTAGAGGCATTACTTTGTTTCTCGAATTCATCCGTGCAGGGGTGTACCGAACATTGGCTTGATCAACTTTCTCTTTATTTGTATTTATCTTGTTTCATGTTAGCCTCTCGCGTGAAGGCATAGTTGAGATCCTTGGTCGAAGGAATTTATCAGTGTTTTTGATCATCGTCATTTGACTTTAATATATCTCTGAAACATCATTCACTTTTTTAAGCAGCGTATATCCCAAATTTAATAAATGTATAAATACATTCTGATTAAGGAGAGTCGATGCTAGTGCAATCTCTCACAGCATAGGTATAAATTCTAAAAGGATATTTTATTAGTGAGAAAATCCAACCAACATCATTGAAAACTAATGTAAACTATGTATAAATTTAAACAACGATGTAGTAACAACAATTAACAGTTGAGAATGAAATTCGTCATTAAGCAATGAAGGTGATCCAGTTACGTTAAAATATGTATGATTATAATAAATTAATTCTGAATAGTACTCAGGGGAGTACATTTGTATAAGAATAGAGCCGCGTGAAGGCAGTGAAAGAATGAAATAAACATTAAGGTATTTCATGGAAACTAACCCATGATAATTGTGATTGTGTAGTCAAATATAAGTTGACTTATTTTCAAGTCTAATTCAGCGTTGTACTACACGCCTGAGGATTTGAATCAGTTTTTGAATGGTATGGACTCCGTCTTACAGAATGAATACATGATGAAAATTAATAAATGTAAAACAAAAATACTGGAATGCAGCCGAAATAAATCAGAAACTTCTATGGAGATCAAATTGGCAGGTGAAAAGCTGAAGGAAGTTGGAGACTTCTGTTACTTAGGAAGCAGAATAACCAGTGATGGACGAAGCAAAGAGGATATAAAAAGTAGGTTGGCTCAGGCAAGGAAAGCCTTCCTACAAAAAAAGGAATCTGTTGACATCGAATATAGATTTAGGTATTAGGAAGTCATTTTTGAAAGCCTTTGTCTGGAGCGTGGCGCTCTATGGAAGTGAAACTTGGACTATTGGTGCAGCAGAAAAGAGGAGAATTGAAGCATTTGAAATGTGGTGTTACAGGAGAATGATGAAGATCAGATGGGTAGATAGGGTTACAAACGAAGAGGTATTAAGGCGAGTGGGAGAGGAGAGATGTTTCTGGCGACTGCTAATGAAGAGAAAAGATAGGTTGGTAGGACACATACTAAGACACCCAGGAATAGCAAGCTTAGTTATGGAAGGAAGGGTCGAGGACAAGAACTGTAGGGGCAGACCATGGTTAGAATATGTTAAACAGATTGCCTCGGATGTAGAGTGTGGTAGCTATGTAGAGATGAAACGATTAGCTCAGGACAGGGAGGCATGGAGAGCTGCATCAAACCAGTCAAAAGACTGAAGACTCAAACAACAACACTACAAACATTTTGTTGTTGCTTAGAAGCATGCTAACTACAAAGTAGAACATTAAAACATGTATTAAATGATGTCAACCTTAATATTCTGGTTTTAATCACCATGCTGACGAGGGTTTTTCAGTTATCCTGATCAGTTATTTTGGTGAATGCAATAATTATTAAAGTGATAGATTGCCTCTATTAAGCTTTGTCATCTGGTTGACAAAGGACCAATTTAAATATTTTCGAATCAGTTAAAGGAAACTAATGATCTTATTCTAATGGAAGAATGTTAAACTGAGGCTTGCGAAATAGAAGGAAACACATTTGGAGTGTGCCATTGTATAGCCTATAGATATATTTTCCAATGTAGATTTTGTACATAAATGATAGTGCTATTTGTAGGATTAATAATGACCTACTCACACGTGGAATTAATTTTAATAAGCATTGCTTGTGCCATAGTAGGGTATTATCTTAAAGAGTCTTAATTTTTTATGGAGAATACAGTGTGTCTAGTGTTGACTAGAAGTAGTATTCAGGTCACTGTGATTTGAGCTTCCGGTTGAAGCTGTAATTGTTATTCATTTCTTGTGATATAATTATAGCACTTTCTGCTATTTGGACTTTGTGAATAAATTTTGAAGAATTTTATTTTAATTCTTTTATAGTGGTATTTTATAGATGCGATAGGAGGTCACGTTAAGGAAACCATCGCAGGCATTTCAGTATAATTCCACGCTTTTGAGATTTTGTTTTTCTCATTCTTGTGTTCTTCCGAGCTAGATTTTTCTTTTGTTGCTATGGTTTTTCTTAACGTTCCCTCAGTTAGGTAATCCTTGTGCCCCATTATCCTCGTCTCTTGTTGAGTGGAATCTGGGGGTTTTTTAGTTGGGGTTTTCAGGTTCTGCAATCCAGCTACCAACGAGGGATATCAACAAGCTGACGGTAGGTATTTCGGGGACATAGAGATTCGGCGCACCAGCGATTCGGGGCTCGAATTAACTGAAATACCCTGTAGTAATTCAGTAATCATGTCCGAGATGGATGGGAACTCGAGAAAACTGGAATACCAGGTTCGAGGCCAGCCATAAGACGCCATTTCATGTTCTTTTCGAATCTTGTGTTCGAACACGTGGGAGGTGTCTTGTGTTAGGCAACTCTGACGCCATTACAGCGATCATTGCGAATTCGTTGAATGAATGTCAGAGAATAATGGTATACCGACATTTTTAGCACGAAATGTTGGAATTCACTTGTGAACAAAGCGTTTATGAGATTACTCAATCTGCATGACAGGCACGTAGAAACGCAACCATTAATAGACTTTTTTTTATTTTTATTGGTGCTACACTAATTTGTAATAGCTTGACGATTCGAGCATGAGCAGTGAAAGACATGTTACGGAACCTTTACTGACGTGTACTGAAGTATACAGGGTACTTTAAAGAACGTACCAGACAGTTCTAAACAAGTACTGGTTAAAATAAAAGATGTAGAAATTACAATGGATGATGTACAATCAGATGTTCATTTAATGAGAGCGGATTTAGACACTGTCCAAATAGGACAACGTAAACAAGAGTCTACTACTAATAAAATACAATCCACCATTGATAAAATCCAATCAAGCCAGGATAATCTTGAATCTAATGTCACCAAAATTCAATCAAGCCAGGATAATCTTGAATCTAGTGTCACTAAAATCCAATCAAGCCAGGATAATCTTGAATATAATGTCACTAAAATTCAATCCACTATTGAAGGAATGCAGTCCACAGTTGATAAATTAGACTCTAAAATGGTTCGGATTGAGTCAACCCAAAGTAATATGCAGGCGACTCAAGGTCAAATGCAGACGACCCAGATTAACATACAAGCTAAAGTAGACATTGTTGAATCTAATCAGAAACTGCTACAAGTTCAATTAAATGAAGCAGAACAAAATCATAGGGATTTCCAAATGGAAATTAGATTAGAATTGTCCAACCATAAAAGGGACGCTAAAGCAAACTTAGATGCCCTCCAATTACAAGTGTCTAATGAAACCATCCATACCCAATCTACTTTAGAGCAGTTAAGGAATGAATTGTGTCTTTTACAAACGCAAGTTAAAGATCATAACCAACTTATAAAGGATGATTTTGACATTGACATAAAAGATATATCAGATAATGTAACTATTCTTAGGCAAGAAATGGTTAAAATTAACGATGACTACTTCAAAGATTTTAAGTTGGAAGTTAATCGAAAAATTGTAGAGGGAGAAGTTAGAGCAAGTAAGGAGATATCTGATGTACGGGAGGACGTAATTAAAAGATTGTGTTTCAGAATTCTCAAACTAATAGTCAGACTAGTATTGAGGAAAGGTTTAGGTCGGTTGAAGTTAAGGTCGATCAAGCCAAATTAGAAGTAAATGAAGTCAGAGAGAAAAAGACATCTGAAATAAATGAGATTCGTAATCAACTCGAACGTATAACTTTGGAAGGCAGTATAAATGTAGATAGTTTACGGGAACAGTTGAGGGCGCATTGGAATGCGGATTTTCTAGCTACAATTGAACGGACGAACGTTAGAACGCAGGACAGGGAAGTCAATTTTCCGCAATCAGCTCCTATAGCAGAGAGTAGTCCCCAGTCTAATGCAGCACATAAGCCCAATGTAACGCAATCGTATATTTCGCCGATAGCAAGTGCAAGTACAGGGGCGTACACACATAAGACACCAGATAAGACATCGCATGTCACCATTATAAGGAATTATGAAGACAAACCGAGACGCTTTAATAACCTTGACGGGAATACTCCCATTGAATTTATCAGGAGTGTAAGGGATTATTTTATAGAGACACATGTTCCGAAAGAGAGAGAACTGAGAGTGGTAGAGCGCTTCTTATCAGATGCCCCACTTCAGTGGTATAATGCATTCCGCTATACATTCGACAATTTTGACGAGTTCGCGGAAGCATTCATAAATCGATTCTGGAGTATAGAAATACAAAGTAACGTGCGTTCAGAAATGTACTCTCGCAAGTACTCAAGTACTGGTCCAACGAGCTATTCAGAGTACTTTGCAACACAGCTGTCTAAACTCAGATTTTTACAACCACCATTGACTCAAGCTCAGTTAATAGAAGCCATATCTCGACAACTTCCAGTAGAAGTCCGAAAGAACGTAATATCATCTGGCGTATCCGATTTGACAACCATGGATGAGTTGTTAAGAAGGCTTGACCATGTAAGTGCTCTTACGACACCTACGGTGGCCTGGAATAACAGAAATGAACCTAGAACTGTTAGCACAATAGTCATGGATAGGACACAACAGACTGACAAAGTCAGGCAAGAAGAGAGGAATTATAATCGAACTGGAAATAGTCGTAACAACAATTACTATCAGAGAGACAATCGGCAAGACAATAGGTACGCTGAATACAGGGAACAGCCTTGGCAGCGTAGATATGAAGAACGCAATTTCTATAGTAGAAATAATGGAAATTATGAAAGGAATAGAGATAGAGGAAACCCATACAATTCTAATGACAGACAATATCGAGGATATGGGAGGTATAAAAATTATAGGAATGAGGAATACGAACGTAATCGTGATAAAAGGCTCAGAGGGGAGCAAGAACAGTCTAAAGAAAACAGACGAAGAGATTCGAGCGAGAGAAATAAAAATCAGGAAATCGAGAACAGGCCTGGTACAAGTCGTCAGGGGAGTAGAGAAATAAACCCTGACAAAAAAAACTCCGATTTCCAAACGCAAGTAAAGACTCAGATTTTAACACCTCCATTAGAAATCACGATTCACGAAACATTTAAAGTATTAGACGAAGATCTTCTGTTTGAAGATGAGGCTGGAACAAAGGGAAGACCCATTGAGTTACCCGTGATTCAGGTTCAGATAGGGGAACAGTCATGTAGAGCCCTAGTTGACACTGGAGCGGTGATCTCCATTATAAGTGAGGATTGTTTTGAGAGGCTCAAGAAGGAGGATTCATTTGTAATTTTACCTGCTTCTCCTATGAAAGTCAAAGGGATATTTAAGGATAAATCTATGAAGTGTAAAATACAAATTTTGATGAAATTTGAAATTAATGGGAAGATATATGAGAATATATTCATCGTGGTGAAGAATATTTACTTCGATCTAATTACAGGGATGGACTTCATCACTAAAGCAAGGGCAATAATAGATATGGACAATAGATTGATCAAGTTTCAGGAAGACGCTACAGAAAAGGTAGCAATTGAAGAAAAGGAACTCCCTAGACAGGAAATCCTAGAACACCTCATCAATGAAATCGAGCAAGAGAGGGAGCATTACGCACTCAAAGCCGAGGGATTTGAGGAAGTGGAACAGGAATTTCTTAACCTAATAGAGGAATATCAGGACATTTTTGATGATAAGCCCGGCATGATTAAAGATTTTAAATATCAAATTCGCCTTACCGATCAATCTCCATATCAGGCGAAACTTTATCCCATCCCGCAGAAATATTATGAAGAAGTGAAAGTCATTATAAAGAAAATGGAAAAAGACGGCATAATAAGAAAGCCAACGAAGGCAGATGTAGCTAAGAAGCTATACACGAAGTTTGCCTACGTGTTTTACGGTCCGTTCCGTGTAAACAGAGTGTTTGGGAACAATTGTTACGAGATTTCTAATCTGAATGGAATTGAGATTATTGGCCGCTACAACTCTAAGAATTTGAGGAAATTCTATAAGAAATTAACATGAGAATAATGATCCATTATAAGTGTATGAAGGTTATAAGATATACATAAAATCAAGTTTTCTTCTTTTATGTAAAGATATCAAGAGGAACATGCACCATTATACTCATATTGTTATGATGTATAGTGCAGTTTGAAGTATATGTTGAAGATCGGTGCGATCCACGAGTTGCTAACCGAAGCTGGAGTCGGCCGCCCGATTACGGTACTTGCCGAGGATCGACGTGCACGCACGAAGCCAGTTGCATATGATTACAACATGGCGATCAACGACCCAGTTTATTGATCGGTCACTAGGACTAAATTTTTATCAGCAATAAGAAGAAAGAGAATAACATGCAAGATTTGCAACATTATACGAGACCATGGAACAGAGCATAATGTATATTTTGTTATTAATACAGGTTTAGTATATATTGGAGATATTATAATTTTTTTTATTTATTTGCGAATTGACCACTTCGGATCACGCTACAATTTCATTTTTTATTTGCCTGAAGTTTCCTCTTCCTCCAGTACTCCTTCATATGGGCGCTATGCTGTTTCTTCTGCTCATCCGTCCAGGCTCTTCCCTTCTTTGTGGTTCTTGTGACGTGAAACCCTTCCAAATTTTGAATTATGTACCGAAATGTTTCCCTGTTTGACATCTGAACTTCCTGGATGTTGGAATTTTCGAGATCTTTTCGAACTTCCTTAATCCATGTCGTTGTTGACTTCTTGTTCCACAGGTAGTCGAATAACTGTTTGGTTAGTCCAGTTTTGTCCATTCTGTACAAGTGTCCGAGAAACGATAATCTCCTCTTCTTCATGGTCTCTGAGATTCTCTCCACATTTTTATAGACTTCATTGTTGCTCCGAAGTTTCCAGCCGGTTTCAGTCTGGACTGGGCCCATGATTTTCCGTAGTATTCTTCTTTCTAGGATCTCTAGCTTCTCCAACTTGTAATTCATCGAAAGGCATTTGCTGGCATACAGGCTTTCTGTTTTTACTACCGTGTTGTAATGTTTTAGGATATTATACATTATGATTTACATCCACCAATGAGAAAGCAGTTCGATTACTGTCACGCCTGAGTGGGGGTAGCGTGAGGCCAGGTGGATGGACACACAGTCAGCTGTGGGCAGATAACATTACGGAGTGCTTGAGAGCATGTCTCATCCTGAAGCTTGTGAACGCGTTTCGTGATTATAATGTAACGCGAGGTTTATGTCCAACACTTCAAAGTATATGCAGAGCCAGTGTTGAAGGACTCTGTTCGTTTTCACGAGATGCAAGCTATACCGCTACAAGGGTAAAGCAGTATTAGAAACTGTAATATTTCAATACAGCAACTGCTTGTCAACACTGCAAACTTTGGTTCTGAAAGCAGTCTCCGTTTTCATTGCGTTGATGCCGAGTGCACAGCAATGGTATTGAACTTTAGACACTATTCCTCATAGCGAACATACATATTCTTAATCAAGATGTCAAGAGGAATAATTTTAGTGCTGTTCATTTTTTTAATAATGGCAGGCTAAATAACGCAGCAACATGAACGCTACTTGACCGGCATTGTATCGAACATTTCAATGAACTATCGCCATGGCCCCAGTGATGACTGATTCTGATTGTGTGACCACTTGTGTCTACCTCATTAGAAATCATGAATGCTATTCGCATGGGCAGTCATTCGTCTTTCGTTCATTAATATTTCGGCCCGTTATGAAGAATGCGACCCTACAGAGAAACGAACTGTGTGCTGGAAGATGTTGGAGACGTGAAGTAGCGATTCCTGACTATTTAACCAGGATGGGTAATAGCCTTCTGAACCGGGAAGAACGTGCGGTTTGGAGAAGGTATACCCTGGTTACAGCTACATATGGAGAAGGTGTGATATGCAGTGCATATCAATGCTCGCTCTTGGAAATTCATCGATCAACAAGGTACAGCCTACACAACTTCATCTCTCGTAGCTATGTGTAGATATTTCAATGTTAATTTACGCCATTATTTTTTTTAAATGTTTATATTTTTGAGTAGTATGTCGGACTGTGGAATTCAGGCTTGACGTTTTTAATCATGACTGATTTCCCATTCGACAGGTTTTAGACTTCCATAAGAAGTGCAACCCATTTTCAGCTTGTAATTAAGTATGTTTAAGTAGATTTCATCTTAAATTCAGTAATATTTCATGAAGCTTTCTTAGGGTAGTGAAGAGGACATCGATAGTCATTTTGTGATTCAGTGTAGTTTATCAACGTGGTGAGCTCTTTATTATGTCAATATGTGACATTCTTCGCATCGTTAGACTGTGTTTCTGTTGAGCTGCATTTTCCTTCTGCATTTTCGAACTTTATACATCCGAGTGTTTGGATTATGAATAGAAGACTGATTTTGATAGCAAGTTTTGAGTTTTTGTGAAGTTTATTTTATACTTTTATAGAGGAGTTTGATTTCTCGCTTTTATTAGTAACCATTCTTTGTGTTGGTGAAGAGCAGAGGCTGGTAATGTTTTCTAACCAGACAATTGTGCTAATTGTTATGATTACCATGTCCGGTGGTGTAGAGGCATTATTTTGTTTCTCGAATACATCCGTGCGGGGGTGTACCGAACATTGGCTTGATCAACTTTCTCTTTATTTGTATTTATCTTGTTTCATGTTAGCCTCTCGCGTGAAGGCATAGTTGAGATCCTTGGTCGAAGGAATTTATCAGTGTTTTTGATCATCGTCATTTGACTTTAATATATCTCTGAAACATCATTCACTTTTTTAAGCAGCGTATATCCCAAATTTAATAAATGTATAAATACATTCTGATTAAGGAGAGTCGATGCTAGTGCAATCTCTCACAGCATAGGTATAAATTCTAAAAGGATATTTTATTAGTGAGAAAATCCAACCAACATCATTGAAAACTAATGTAAACTATGTATAAATTTAAACAACGATGTAGTAACAACAATTATCAGCTGAGAATGCAATTCGCCATTAAGCAATGAAGGTGATCCAGTTACGTTAAAATATGTATGATTATAATATATTAATTCTGAATAGAGTACTCAGGGGAGTACATTTGTATAAGAATAGAGCCGCGTGAAGGCAGTGAAAGAATGAAATAAACATGAAGGTATTTCATGGAAACTAATTCATGATAATTGTGATTGTGTAGTCAAATATAAGTTGACTTATTTTCAAGTCTAATTCAGCGTTGTACTACAAACATAATGTTGTTGCTTAGAAGCATGCTAACTACAATGTAAATCATTAAAACATGTATTAAATGATGACAACCTTAATATTCTGGTTTTAATCACCATGCTGACGAGGGTTTTTCAGTTATCCTGATCAGTTATTTTGGTGAATGCAATAATTATTAAAGTGATAGATTGCCTCTATTAAGCTTTGTCATCTGGTTGACAAAGGACCAATTTAAATATTTTCGAATCAGTTAAAGGAAACTAATGATCTCATTCTAATGGAAGAATGTTAAACTGAGGCTTGCGAAATAAAAGGAAACACATTTGGAGTGTGCCATTGTATAGCCTATAGATATATTTTCCAAAGTAGATTTTGTACATAAATGATGGTGCTAATTGTAGGATTAATAGTGACCTACTCACACGTGGAATTAATTTTAATAAGACTTTTGAGGCATTGCTTGTGCCATAGTAGGGTATTATCTTAAAGAGTGTTAATTTTTTAAAAAATGCAGAATACAGTGTGTCTAGTGTTGACTAGAAGTAGTATTCAGGTCACTGTGATTTGAGCTTCCGGTTGAAGCTGTAATTGTTTTTCATTTCTTGTGATATAATTATAGCACTTTCTGCTATTTGGACTTTGTGAATAAATTTTGAAGAATTTTATTTTAATTCTTTTATAGTGGTATTTTATAGATGCGATAGGAGGTCACGTTAAGGAAACCATCGCAGGCATTTCAGTATAATTCCACGCTTTTGAGATTTTGTTTTTCTCATTCTTTTGTTCTTCCGAGCTAGATTTTTCTTTTGTTGCTATGGTTTTTCTTAACGTTCCCTCAGTTAGGTAATCCTTGTGCCCCATTATCCTCGTCTCTTGTTGAGTGGAATCTGGGTTTTTTTTAGTCGGGGTTTTCAGGTTCTGCAATCCAGCTACCAGCGAGGGATATCAACAAGCTGACGGTAGGTATTTCGGGGACAGTATGCATACAAAAAATTAGTATTTCAACCCCCGGGTAAGGGTAGTTTTTATTTTGGGGTGGATACACATCGTCCATACAAAAGGGGAGTTCACCACGAGTCTTACGACACCCCATATGTTTAAATCGCATTATTGGTTAGCGAAATACTAAAACGCCGATGACCTATTAGTTTTTTGGGTCTTAATAAATATTTAAAAAAGAACTCATCTATAAATGATCATTTTCGGCTTACGAAAGCCGCCAAGTTCGTATGCATACAAAAAAATACTATTTCACCTCCAGATAAGGATAGGTTTAATTTTGGTGTGGACATACCTTGTCCATAGGAAAGGGGGGTTCACCATGAGTCCTACGACGCCCCATATGTTTAAATCCCATTATTGGTTAGCGAGATACTAAAAAAGCCAATGACCTATTAGTCTGTTGGGGTTATTTAAATAAATATTAAAAAACTCATCTATAAATAATCATTTAGAAAGCCCGCTCTCTTACAAAAGCCGCCAAGTTCACATGCATACAAAAAATACTATTTCACCCCCCGGGTAAGGGTAATTTTTATTTTGGGGTGGATATACCCCGTCCATACAAAAGGGGAGTTCACCACGAGTCTTACGACACCTCATATGTTTAAATCGCATTTTTGGTTAGCGAGGTACTAAACAGCGGATGACCTATTAGTTTTTTGGTTCTTAATAAATATTTAAAAATACTCATCTATAAATCATCATTTATAAAGCCCGCTCTCTTACAAAAGCCCTCAAGTGCGCATGGATTAAAAAGAACACCAATCGCCAAAATGTCATAAACAAATGTTTACCTTAAATTGCGTTTCCAAATTCCACCCATTTGTAAAAATAACCTCACCATCAAATATAGCGGGAAAAATACCATCTAAACGACCCCTCACTCATCCCTTGTCCTCGCCCACCACCTAACCTTTTCCCAACATAGCCATACGTATTCAAGCACACACGTGGCTTGCAAGAAGACATACACTATCCCACTCCTTGCGAATGACGTTATAGTTTTGGTATTTTAATTAAATAAAGAGGCTATAGGAAATGAGGGGGCATTACTACGAGTTCTAGGACACCCTGTATGTTCTAATCCCATTATTGGTTAGCGTGATATCAGATTCGGGGCCGATACGAGGAGGGTTAAAAAAGAAGTGTAGCAGAAGCACCATTCTACCACTACTCAGGCTTAGGTAGTTTTTTGGAAACGCAATTTAAAAAGTTAACTACGGAAATGGAAGAGTCTGAGCCAAAAGCCAGTATTTGGGCTTTGCTAGCCGTTGAAGGGGTTCGATTGAAAACGTGCGTGGTAACACATATATTCCATTACCAGCAGCTCTGAAAGAAAAAAGGCCTGTGTTAATACTAAGAACTTTAAGGACGAGAGGTGTTTAATGCATACCAGTAGGGGAGCAGTGATGGTTCTGCGCCACTCGACGCGGCTGTGCCCATAAAACAAACATGGCGGCCAAGCGAAAGTTAAATAATTAATAGCTCGCGAAGCCATGGTTGGATTTTGACAAATGAGATGTCGTTAGACTTGGGGTAAGGTCCACTTTCCCATGGACCATTGGTTATATATTTTTAAATTTTTTGAAAATTTATTGTTTTTGAAAGTAGGCGACATTTTCAAACCCAAACATGATAGAACATTGTGCAATGGCTTATACAAAAGGCCTGTATGTCCTTGATTGTTAGAACATAAGTTTATATTTTTTAAATTTGTTTTCAAAAAAGTCCAATTTTGAAAATCTTATAGTTTGGAAACTAGCAAGTTTACAAAAAGTTTCTTTAATATAAATTGATGGTCTTGACCCCCTCTACTCTCAAACCAAGTTGCAAGTCTGTAGGACAAAGTCTTAGTAGGGAAGTGAGGGGACTTTAAAGCCCTAGCGTCAGCAGTTTTAAATTGCGCGCGCTTGAGCCAAGTTAGATGGTCGATTTTTCGCTAACCCATGGATCGATTTTGACGTGTGATGTGTCAAAGGGCTTGTTTCGAAACTCTTTTTATTTTGGTAATAGGTTAAAGTTTTTGAGAATGAGGGAAACAGAGGTTTTGGGGTAAAACTGTGATTTTAGACTTTTGTTATACCTCGCAAACCAATAACGCTAGAGACGTGTACGAAGGGTCGTAAGACTCGGGGTGACACCCCCTTTATGAATGTATTTTGAAATTTTGATAAAGGGCCTAACGACACTTTTGTTGAAAAAAATAATTAATTTTTAAAACTTTTTTTTTACCTGTGTAAAATTTTTGTTTTTGAAAGTAGGCGACATTTTCAAACCCATACATGATAGTACATTGTGCAATGGCTTAATGTGTAATATGACCTGGCACAGGTGTTGGTTGACATTGGACGTTAGCTGTAAACAAGCACGATAACAGCAAACAAGTCACATCCTGTTTGGTTTGTACGTGACAAAATGCAAGTTGATGTGTAACATGGCCTCACTTAGGTGTTGACCTTGAACGTTAGCTGTACACGTGCACGATGACAGAATGTTCAAGTGTGTAAATCGCTGAGTCAGTAAAAAGTATCATGCACGTGTATGAATATTGTAACCTGCAGTATAGGATGGGTAAGAGGGGTAGGGTAGGGGTTTTGGGGGGAAAGAGAGAGAAAGAGAAAGAAGGAGAGATGTGTTGATCATAACACTTTGCTCTTAGTTACATGTCTCTGACCATTTGGAACTTGTTTGTGGACCTGAGCACAGTACACACACAGGGTTATAGGTGGTTTACAGCATGAGTGAATAAATAATTTAAAAAAATAATAAATAAATAAATAAAAGGCACAGGAGTTCACAAAATATGTAATTTCTTGATCCAAGAATTAAAGGTTGAGTTAAATCCCAACCATTTGACATACAGTTTATTCCCTTTTTGTTTCAACACATTTTCAACAGGGTAATGTTTTGGAAACGCAGTCCTTTGAATTTCATGGAGATAGTACCTGCCTTTTATGGGTTGATGGTTGAGGTCCTCGAGTAAATAGGTGACTGGGCAGTCCTGGTTGACTTGACGAATTCAAAATAGTTCAGTTCCCCAATTTGGTGTGTAGCCATTATAAAAGGTGAACTTAAATTTGCTCACACGAACAAAATACCCAGTTTTCAGTCGGTGACGTTTAGGATCCACTGTTTTTATGGCGTTAAACAGTTTATCCAATCGCGGAATTTTTTCGGTCACAAGTCGTGGCTTGATCCCAATGGTTCTGTGCTTGGTGTCATTGTAACGTGACACTAGCTCTGGTAACATGTCCAACCAACGATAAGACCCTTGAGCGGTAAACGCTTTCCACATAAGGGTTTTCAATGTTCGGTTAGACCGCTCGACCACACTGGCTTTGAGATTGCTGTACGTGGTGTAATGGTAAATATCCAAAGATTTGAGAAAACTGGAAAATCCTTGTTGACAAATTCGTTCCCCTGGTCGGTTCGTAACAACTGGGGTTGACGTTTGGATTGTTGAACAATATGTTGAAAGGCCTTGGTGACTAGTGGGCCAGACTTTTGATGCACAGTTTGAACTAACGCCATTTTAGAATACACATCAATGACGGTCAACATATAGCGTACACCATTGTTAACACTAGCATAGGGTATCATTTACACCAAATCTGCTTGCCAAAGTTCATCTACACCTCGTGAAATTACCTTGAGTCGCTGATAGTGACGCCTAGCTGGGCGATGCAACTCATGAGCAATGCCCACTTTAATGGGTGAGGGCTTAAACAATAATTTTGGCATTTCGAAGTTCTTGTTCTATTTCTTGAATTTCCCAATCATGACCGGTATGTCCGGATTGACGTGAAGCATGCAATAGCTGTAGCCACTGGACGAGCTTATTGGGATAATGCCAGTAGGTAACATCCACAAAGGGTTTTAATGGTTTAAATGTCACTCCTGAAGCGGACACTTTACGACGAGCACTTTGACTGGTTGGAAACATTTTTGCAATGATGTTTTTTTAATTTTTGAGGTATGTTGGCATTCACTTGTTGAGAGGGATCATACTGTCTTTTGGGGGCATGGGTGTTCAATAAAATGGATTTATATTTGCCAAGGTCCTCTGGCGTATAATCATGGGAAGATGGGGTCCGTGAGAATAGCAGCTTTAACAGTCCTGGTGTTAATTTATAGTTGATGTTTTTAATGACACATGTAGTACGAGCAAATTGAATGGATGAATTCCCATTTTTAAAACTATCATCCTCATAGCGAACATCACACGAGGTATCTGTGTTTCCAATAAATAGATCGATGAGATACGGTTGCAGTTTTGCTCCATAATGATTGATTAAAATGATTTTGAGTTGAGCTTTATGTTGAGGCATGGCCAAGAGTTGTGAAAACGGAGACGATTTGGAGGGGCAAGGTGTTTCGGACATGACCAAGGATTTCTTTTTTCTTAAAAGCTCTGCGAGGAGTGAGGATTTTTTTGAGGCGTAAACACTTGATCACTATCATCATCATCCTCAACCTCGCTAACACTACTCAAATCTTCCTGTTCCTCTTTCCCTTCCTCTTCCATAGGGTCCTGGTGTAGCGTCTGCGTGGGTTGTGAAACAGTGGGTAGCGTTTCAGATGGCCTGGTAGAGGGTTTAAACATAGGTTCTAACTGAGGTGCTAAATGTTGTTGAATAAACAAAGCATGATCCGCACGTGATCGTTTCAATAGACGAGACTTTTGGCGAATAGTATTTTTTGCTCTAATAATATGCTTTTCCAATTGACTCTCTGCTAACGCCATGGTGTCTTGACAAATGACTTGAGAGGGAATGAGACAGCGCCTTAAATAGTAATACAATGATCAAACCCTAAGCGATAACGTCCTTGGTTCAGTTCACTTTGTTTGCCAATCACTAAACTGTCATGACGTTGAGTGTTCCACCAATTGGCACACAATTCAGTAAACCCCCCAGGGGCTCACATCTAGTGGGACGTGGGTTAGCGACGACGGGACCCCAGCTGAGTCCGGCATTGCTTCCACTTACTTATGCCGGGCTCCTCTCCTTCTTTCCTGTCGACCTCCATGGGTCAACTCTTGTTCTTTTCCGACCCTGACGGTATTAGGGTATCCGAGGCCTAGGGAGTCTTTCACGTTCACGCCTTAGTTGGCCCTTGTCTCATCTTTCCTGATCCCTCATTCTTCGAGGGGTCAGACCTCTTGTTTTCTTTTCATTATATTTCCTTTTCTCCCTTTTTTATTGTTTTATTATTATTATTATTATTAATCTTGATTGGTCACATTGGACCACTTGAGTCGTTCCACATTCACTTCTTCTTTGAAGGTAGTACTGCTTGGTTCTTGCGCTCTTTCCAGTACTTTTTCATTCTTTCAGATCGGGATTTTCTCAACTCATCTGAAATCTCCATAGGCTTTCTGTGTGTCATTTCTGCAGAAAATTTGTGAGTTTTAAGAATGGTGTTAATTTTATTTTTCTCCTCGGCATCTGTTATCTTGAGTCCAACTGCTTTGAGATCTTGTTGGATTTCTTGGATCCATTTTCCTCCAGTTTTCTTTCCTAGATTTCTCATCACCAGTTGGCGTACAATTCTGTTTTCTGGAAGCCGTAAGATGTGAAAAAAATATGAAATTCTTTTCTTCTTCATTGTGCTGGTGATTGGATCAATCTCACGATAGACAGTTTCATTTGGGAGAATCCTCCAGACTCCCTCAACCTGATACTTTTTATTTATGCACGTTCTAATGATTCTTCTTTCCGTTTTGAGGAGCTGATCAGTTCTTTGTTCATTTTTAATTTGGAACAGTGTTTCACAAGCATAAGTGGCTTCAGGGAGAGTTACAGTTTTATAATGTTGGATCTTAGTAGCTATTGATAGGCATTTTTTATTATATGTTGACCAGGTTAGAGATTGTGCCTTTTTCATTTTATTTGTTCTATTTATCCAAGTTACTTTTTCGTTTAAGTTATGTGTTATAATTTCTCCAAGATACTTAAATTGAGGAACTAGGTTAATTTTATGATCATTTATATAGATTTCATTTATATCTAAGGGTTTCATAGGCATGATCTCAGTTTTTTCAAAGGATATCTGTAATCCTATCCCTTGAGCAATTTCTTGGAGACTAGTGATCTGAGTACAAACCTCTTCCTTGTCTAGTGCTAAAAGAGCCAAGTCATCTGCAAATCCTAAGCAGTTTATTTTTATTGATGGTTTTGTTCCAATTTTGATCTTAGGAGGGTTTTCCTTTTGCCAAACCTTCATGATATAATCAAGAGCCACATTGAAAAGCAGAGGGGATAATCCATCACCTTGTCTGAGACCAGTTTTTACTGTGAAAGCTGATGATATTTCTCCCCTAAATTTAACTTTTGAATTTGTGTTTGTTAATGTTAATTGAATGATTTTTATCAATTTAGGATGGAGACCGTATGATCTGAGGATTTTTAGCAGTGTCAGTCTATGAATACTATCATAGGCTTTCTTGAAATTTTTATTGTTTTATTTTTTATTTTCATTTAAAAAAATTTTATTGGGTCCTCGTGTATCTAAATTCCTTTTAGCGATTTTTTTTGCATCTACACTCCATTTTTTAGGTATTTTCAATCTACGTTGCATTTTGTAAGTTTTTTCGATCTAAGTTGCATTTTGCGAGTATTTTCAACTTCAATTGCATTTTGTAAGGATTGGCAATCTAAATTGCTTTTTAGTGGTCTAAGTCCTTCAATAATGTCGGGAGTCCGTGGATTTGTCACGATAATCCAAAAATGGTCACTCTTTTGAATTTCACTTGGAATTTGTAAGTATTTTCAACCTAAACCGCTTTTTGCAATTATTTTAAATCTAAATTGCATTTTGTAGGGACGCATTTTGCAAGTATTTTGATTCTCAATTTCATTTTGTGGGTATCTTGAATCTAAATTACATTTTGTAAGTATTTTCAATCTAAATTGCATTTTGTTTGTATTGCCCATCCAAATGATTAGTTTGAATCTGCCGTACATTTTGAAATAGATCAGTTGATCACGCACTGAACCAGGTAAAGCGCTTAGATTGGGACGGTGGTCTCGGATCGCAGTCAACGGTTTTTCAGGGCTGCTGAGCGGACCACAAGGTGATCTCGGATCCTGCCAACGGTTCGCCGGGCAGCTAATGATCGTGCCACTGAGGGGTGATCGATCGCAGTCACCGATTTTTCCGGGCTGCTGAACGAACCCCAAGGTGGTCTCGGATCCTGCCAACGGTTCGGCGGGCAGCTAATGATCGTGTCACTGAGGGGTGATCGATTGCAGTCTACGGTCTTTCCGGGCTGCTGAACGGACCCCAAGGAGGTCTCGGATCCTGCCAACGATTCGCCGGGCAACTAATGATCTTGCCACTGAGGGGTGATCGATCGCAGTCAACGGTCTTTCCGGGCTGCCTGATCGTTTCCACCACTCACGTACCAATTCGATATGCCATTAGGCTGAACATTGGACATACTGTGAGCTGTCCAGTGCATCAAAGCCTTCCTTCTGCTTGGGATCGTGCCGTTGAACCCGGTGGTGATTTCAATTGCATTTTGTAAGTATTTTGAATATCAATTGCGTTTTGTAAGTATTTCGACTCTACATTGCATTTTGTATGTATTTTGAACCAAACCTACATTTTGTGCGTATCTTTCAATCTATTCCTTTTGTGAGCATTTTCGTTTTAAATTCCCGCTCTCCATTTTGTATTCTTTTATCCGCGTTAAGAGGGGAAGATGACCTCGTAGTTTCGCCCATTAAAACAACAATAACTAACTAATTAACTAACTAAACTTATATTAGCCAATGACGCGGTGGCTGGTGATCGCGTTATCCGCTTTATAAGTGAGAGTGGGTTAGGGCCAGCAATCTAAATTCTCCAGTGAATATTGACTCAACGACTTGTTCGTTTTTGAATGATAATGTTCTGTTTTTCCGTAATTTTTGTATACCGGTATTTTTATAATTTTTATTTAATTTTTTGTTTTTGTTTTATTAATTTTTGGTCTTTTTAAATTGAGGTGTCCACCTCAAAATTTTAAATTCAATTCGAAATTTGTATTCTTTAATCTGTGTTAAGAGGGGCAGATGACCTCGTAGTTCCACCCCTTAAAACAACAATAACTAACTAACTAAAGGTCATATCAGGATTCTCATGTTCATTATAAATGTGGCGACTATTCCGCTCGTCCTGACGAAATAAAACAAAGACATTGGCATTGTCACGAATTAACTGTATGGACATTTTAGAATACGTTTGTCCAAGATAAAATCAATCAATATGTTTGTGACGACCCATGCTGAAATAGCTTTGAATGATGCTTTGCCGTTCAGTGGATACATCATAGAAAATCACGAGTGAATCAGGCTTTACCTCATCCGGGGCAATAACATTTTCATGCATGGAAAATGTGAAATAACCAATATTCTCACGGTGTAATCCAGACATTATTTGATCCAGAAACACGTAGAGGGGTTGGTAGAGAGATTTTGCAAAAATATAAATATTTTGAAAACGCAGACCATTGGGCGCTGTGATGAGTGTAAGCAAAATATTGGTCTTTCCACAACCCGAAGGCCCCCCAATGATGCAGCGAATGGAAGATGGAAACAGTGAACCTTGGCGTTGTTCACGTGATGTGGGATAGAGATGGGAAACCATGTCCCCCACGGGGAATGACTCTTGGTGCCTATTAACCTGCATATCAACTATGGCTTAGAGAGGCTAGTAGGCGGTCTATATACATGGAACCGAGTCTTGTGATAGAAACAGTAGACCCCTACTACAGGTTGACGATGGACGTACGTTAATGGTCAAAGCTAGGTCTGTCCCCATACATGATCCTAAACAAGAAACAGATCCTGATAATAAACACTATGTGGATAAGTCTGTGGTGCCACGCACTAAACAGGGAGATTATGCCTTTAAGGGAAAGCGGTTAACCCATGTGAAACATCCTCAAGTATCTAAGGATGTCACTACAAAAATTATGTGGATAACAAGGTGCACGAGTTATATGATTAAGTGCCTCAGCTTACTGCGAATGGCTATACAGTTAATCATAACCGTATTATTCACGTGATAGACCCACAAGAAGATGATGATGTCTGCACTAAACGCTACCTCACCTATCAAATATCCCATTCGTATTTTTAGTCTACCTGACAAATGAAAAACCTTTGAATGACAGGAACCATTTACCGATAGTCCATGACCAGTACCTGACGTATGTGCTTGCTTCAGGTTTAAGACACTATCGATTGCACTATGATGGAACCATTCACATCAAACAATCCATGCCTAATGAAAACCATTCATACGTAGAAAAACGGTCATAGGATGTTAGTCCATAACCATCAAATGATCAATGCAGGTGACGAATTATCCTTTCATCTCACGCTTACATGGAATGAAAAGCAAGCGGGAAAAACCATAAACGATTTCCCACTTTATGTGGAACTTGAATATACAGCCATGAAATAACAACCTCACGTTAGTTGTCACTTAAACTTTCTTGTGAAAGGTTGTTCGTCATCATCATGATGAAACAAAGATATGTGGTGAAAAATACTATAAAAAAGGCCCTGTCATTGGCAAAGCATGGGCTTAAGTCATTAGTGGACAAGCCCTTGCGAATCAAAAAAATAAAAAATAATGTGTTGACGATAAAGAAAGCCCTTCGAGCAGCACAGAGACGTGTTATTCCAAAACGTTGGCGACAGGTTTCAAAACAAGGGCGAGTGATTCCCGTCCCCAAACTAGCGGGATTTTTACCTGCTTTATTTGCCGGTCTGGCTGCTCGGGGTTCACTTTTGGGCGGTGCCAGTGCGGTGGCGAAAACAATTAAAGCTGCACAGCAGGGCAAACAACAACTAAAAGAAAGTCAGCGATACAATGAAACAATGGAAGCGATTGCTAAGGGGACTAGAAATGCCAATTTAAAGCCAGCCTTTTATCAACAAGGATTTGGAATTTCGCCATCTCGAAATAAAAAGAAATAACCTCAGCCATAGCAAGACATGCCCTGACTCATCAACAAGAGGAAAGCTATGCTAAACAACTAAAGCTTTCTCCTTTTCGAGGCGTGTTTATGCGGAACCAATAACCCCCACGACCCTGGAAACAGAAATGTGCTGTTCTAAATTTGGATGACCACCGAGGACCGGGAATGCATTATGTAGCCTATGTGAAAGAGGGATCTACAGTATGGTACTTTGACAGTTTTGGGAATCTGCCCCCGCCCATGGAACTAGTGACCTATTTTGGAAACAGGACCAAGATATATTATAATATCAAACGTTAGCAAACGTTTGACAGCCAAGGGTGCGGACGTTTGTGTTTTTTTTTATACATGACGCAGCATAAGCAAAAACGTCAACAGTATGTCGGCGGAATGTAAAACGTTTACACTGCATGAACGTGGACCTGAAGTCAGCCTAGACTTTTACCCGCCTATCGAATTGAATGAGAGACTCTATGGTTTGGGACTTGATTCTCTTGAAAGGTACAATCGAATAAACAACATACGTGAAAATGTGAACAACAAGTTTTACTATGATGATTCTCTGCCTACCCTGAACTCTGGATGATATACGATAGATGATATTTATGAACACATTTATGTGGTGCTGATCAATGAATATGGTTTAAAGTCATTTCTCGCTGGAAAACACAAGTTTGAACTTACCGGAAATACCAACACTCATCGCTGCAATATTTTCTCTACGTTTTAGATTGACTTTAAAACACACCCAGATTCCATTGGTCCTTTACTAGGATTTAAACCACGAGTGTTGGACCCAACAAAAACATCAATCAGACAATGAAGTGAAATTGATTGAGGACCGTCATGTGTCGGCGACGTGTAATATTATTAGGCAAGTGTACACCAATCAAGAACCATTGCATTCGCCTTATGACTTTATTGTGACATCGCCCAATGGCTATATAATTCGTGAAAACCCTTCAAAGGTGATTTTTCATTCAGTGGCTGTTGATCCTATTAGCATAGCGTATAGAAGAGAAAGTGACGCGACTTGTGGAGTTTGTATGGTCCAGCCGCTAGGTGGCTCTAGCGTCGGCTAGCGCTGAGTGAGGACGGTATCAATACAAGCAGTTGAATGTTACTTTTCAGTAACTGAATGTTATCAGCTTACACTACGTTGTATTAGACGACATGATCCAAATATAAAATTCTCCGCACTGAGTATATACAACGCTAACGTCCGTTGTGTTAATTATGAAACATCAGATTGCGTCATCGGTTCATATAATAAGGAAATAAAACATTCTGACGGGGGTCAAAATGTAACTGAATGTGTGAAAATCGTAAAGCTACAGACCATTCACTACTGCACAAATAAAGTAAATATAATATAATACAGTATAATGACAAACTCACCCATATAACTTATAGCTCTCAGTTGTCCGAAGCTTTGGACAGCTTACGCGATGATTTTCCAGACTTAGAAGTTGACTGCTCTTTCCTAATTTCTTTCGTACGAAAGAAAAAGCGCACTTCATGAAATGAAAAACGAGTTTTCCAATAAGGTCCAGTTTATGTTCCATACACCATCAAAAAATCACGGCCCTAAAACCATCTCATCAATGCTGTCCTAACACTCATAAAATATATCAACCCACAAATTTGAAAGGGAAGATAATTCCATTTCAACGACTACTTCGACCTGTAAAAGAATGTTGAATACACTGTCAGACGGTTGAGTTAGGTAACTAAGGGCATTTATTGTGCCAAAGTCCTTTATATTAGTGAAAGTTGCAGCTGTTGTGTCTGACGGCCTTTTCACTTTGAAGGGTTGTTGCACACTTCACACAGCTGATCCCTTTCCTTAGTTGCTTGACAATATACCCGGCTAGATAGTGTGGGACTGCACCAGGCTTCAAACTCCATCTCATTCTCGCCATTTCGACTGTCTTTCCTTCTATAATGAAAGTGTCCGTTTTAATAAGGAAATTATCGTAGCAATGTTTGTCACATAGCCTGCATATGACTTACTTTACAATTTAATGTCTTTCCTCGGAATGGCCTTAGCCCATTTAAATAAATCATCTTCGGCTTTTGGAGGTCTAAAAAAGTGCCTACCTGTTGCAGATGACTTGTATCCAGATCGGCACCCGGGAACAAAACAACACGGCATATTCACTTACACAGTTTTGTTTGACGAATCTTACCAGGTTATAATTCACTCGACAGCACAAACGTAAAGAAATAAGTGTAAAGGCTTACAAATACTAAACACACCAGTGTCATAACGTATGTATTATTTCACTATCGCTTCTTGATCGCATACACTTTTCAACACCAAGAAATAAGGACTAAACACGGCAGCATTTCCATGTTTTCAAACTCACGAGCGCTTAGAAAGTGTCTCCAGCCAGCCACAACCAACCGCTGCGCAGTCTACCGGCGGGCGCAGCAACTACCCATACTAAAGATACGGCAAACTCGGGAGTCGGCACACTTTCTCTTCTAAACGCTATGCTATTAGTAATATAACAATAAGACTGATCATTAGAGATCAACAACTCATTGATCTAGATTCTACCACACCAGTGACTTACAAGTTAGTTTTAAAGCCACTATGAAGTTTGTGTATATAGCAACAACCCCGTCTAGGAATAGCGTTAGTTGTTCGCCACGTGAGTAAACGTTAACATCGAAGGACAAGCAGATTTTACAGTATTTGGGTTACCACGTCAAACCCCATGATGAATTCTATCCTAGTGGTAGTGAAACTCATCCAGGAGCAACCAGGGGTGGTAAGAATTGATCCCTATTCATATCAAGCTCAAACGCCTGGACTCAATAACAATGATGAAATTCAATTTGTTATCAACAACCATGATATTTATACCCTACCGCATGAAAGTGTCATTCAGATTGAAGGTCGGCTCACCATAGCCGATGGCCCTACACCCACCACATCCAAGTTAGCCAACCATGCTTTTGTCTTTTTGTTTTCTGAGGTGTGCTATGTAATTAACGATATTGTGGTGCATAGCACTCGAAATGTGGGTATTTCCAGTGTCATGAAACAATACCCCTCTTGTAGTAAGGAAGAAGGTAAAACACTTTGCATGGCGGGTTGGTGCCCTGACCTGACCAATGACTGGATGGTACACACCGATGGCACCTTTACAGGTTTTTACCCCTTAAACTGGTTTTTGGGCTTTGCCGAAAATCACCAGCGCATTGTGGTCAACGAAAGGCAAGTGCTTTATCTGGTGAGAGTCAGGAGTGATAATAATGCACTCAAGGGAGCCTACAATGCCCTCATAGATTCAAAAATTCAACTACAACGTATGCTAAGGAATATGCCCCATGTGACCCTCGCTGATAGCAAAAGACTGGACATGCTCAAGATTGTGGGAAGAGATATGCCTTTACCCAAGGAATTTAGAAGCTGGGCACTCCATGAGTACCCACTATTGCCCACGACCAACACAGACAGTTGGTCTGTAAAAACAGCCCGCTATACAGAGAGACCTCTCTTCATTACAGTGGGTTTTCAAACGAATCACAAGTATCAACAAACCTAAGTCGCCACGCAATTTGATCACCTGCAATTGAAATATGCACGTCTTTTCCTCTACGGAGCTGTTTTTCCCTATGAAGGACTGGATTTGTATTTTTCAAAAAATAAGTTTGGCCCCCTGTACGACTTGTTTTCTAAATTTAGATGGTCGTATTATCAAAAAGTGAATTGCCCCACGTTGTCACCCCAGGCGTTTAAGACAAGGGTGCCACTGATTGTCCTTGATTGTTCTTCTGTCAAGCCATCCAATATTGACATTCGACTAGATTTTGAAACGCATGACAATGCTTGATCATTCATCACAAACAAGTCAACTATTATCCACTGTCCAACCAAATGACGAGTGTATAAATAACAGGTCAACCCACGTCGAGAAGCTCAGTCATGCATTGCTTTAAAGCCTCAAGAGGTGTCACACCCATGAATTTAAAATCTGAGGAACAACGTTTCAAGACCTTTGCGACGTGGCCTGTGCCTTCCATAAACCCTCAAGCCTTGGCGTCCGCTGGTTTCTATAATTCAAAAACAAGAGACGATTTGAAATATGTGTTTTGTTCCATTACCATAGACTAATGGGAAGTGAGTGATGAACCTATGCAAGAGTATCAGCGCTGGTCGCCCGCTTGCCCCTACCTGTGTAGAATGGGAGAGAGGTTGGCAGCCCTAATTGTAATAAGTGCTATGAAAGGAAAGTTAATAATGCATGGACATGAACATTGAGTAATTGAGGATTGAGGAATTGGCATTTGTTTGTATTCTATATTTTGTAAATCCCTATAGCTATGAAATAAAAACACAGTTTACCAGAGCATGATGTTTTAATTTTTTAAAATGATGATTGCATTTGTAGATTTTTCATTTTGATATTTCACACATTGCCATTATGTCAATTTCCAATTTCCATTTTTTTATAATGCCATTTTAAAGTTTTTGAATTTTGTCGATATGGAAAAATGGATTTCCTATTTTTGCATATCACTGTTAACACATTTACGATTTAGCCCATGTTGAAAGTTTAGTTTTGTAAAACAAACATTTGCTGATTTCTAGTTTTTGAAATGATCTTGATGGAAGTGCTTGGTCATGGTGATAGTGCAGCCTCTTTCTGTTTGTTTCCAAAAACCTAGAGGCCTACTACTGCTACTGCAGGTAAGACTGTTTTACAAAATAATGCCTATTTACCGCTGCATTTCAAAACTAAAACAAAAAACTATTTACCATTTGCTATATACAGTAATTTCTCCACTACCCTACCTTACCGTGTTTGCTCTGGTCAAACAATCAATGCTACCTACACACAAGCTTTCTCTCTCTCTAAAGCCATACATTCACACAACCATGCCTGTCTTTGGAAACAAATACAATCACGCTACTTCTTACCAAAGAACAGTCTTGAGATGCACACTCATCTCAAAGAATTTTATGTTCGACCCTGACTATTATATGTCAGAAAACTGTAGTATAATGAGGCTTATTATACCTCTATTTTTCATTATGAAACAGTTTCTCCCATCAATCAGAGCTCAAGGAACAGTTGTTTGACCAATTATATAATTAGATGAGCTGAGTTCCACGGCCTTCTAATTTAAATTTCACTGCCTGGCCTAGTGTCATAGTAGGGTAATCGAGGAGGCCATGGTCATATACAAGGCATTATCTGCGTCTCATGCGCTCTGTTCAGTATATAAAACTGGCGAAATCTCGACAGATATTTATGAATATTTATGTTCGAACATAAGATAGTTATAATAATTATCGTCGAACATAAACAGTCGTATGCAAATCGCCTACAATGGTAATTAAGACACTCGTATGGAAATTATAAAACTCGCATACGCTCGTTTTATAAACATACTCGTGTCTTAATTATTGCCATTATATGCTCGTTGCATAATGTACTATTAATTTACCATTTAACATTCTACCATTACAAAAAATTGCTATTACTCATTTAAGTTACTAAAAAAAACAAATAGCACCTTTGTACAGCTTAAAAACAAATAGTTATCATTACCCATTTTCAAATTCTCAACTCAGTGAAAATTAAAATAAAAAACTACGGCTGCACAGGCATTTAACGAGCAAAAGGCTTAAGTTGTTTCCACTATTTACAAACATCAACAATTTAAAATGACAAAAACAAATATTTACAAAATACAAAATACTAAATCTACTAGTTACAAAAAGCCATATTTCTAAACGATCAAACAAAGAAATCACACATCCTCCTCGTGATTATTACCCCATGGTAGACTGGTGAGCAGGTCATCCGTCCACACACGTTTGTTATCCATCAAGGTGAGGGTGCGTTTTCTTTGTTCCACAAGATACAAATTATGGTTGCTGGATTGTATCCTGCACTGTTTATGCAACATAGCTTTGCCAGTTTGTAAAACCGCTAGGTAGTCGTCTACACATAGCGATTTTACCACCGCTCTACCTACGCCTTTTGTCTCTTTTGGCTTCCTTACAGTCTAGTGTGCGGTAGGCATACATTTTGGAAGCCAAACCAACGAATTCCGTCATAATGGAATCACCGCATTCATCTTTTAAAACACCCATTACCTTCTTGTTTTTATGGGTGTCTGAAACACGCTATCAGAGCTATACGAAGAGGTGTCGAACTGGTCACTATGTTCCTTCATGGCGACATAGGGGTTGCATTGGTGGATGTGATAAATGCATGAGTCTGTATCCACATACAAAAGAGATACATCCTCAAAATATTGTTTGGCAAACTCATAGTGGAATCGATACATGACCTATTTGGAATAGTCTAAAATGACTTGGCCCAAGTAAATGGGCTTATCCATGGTCACACTGGTACTACTCATTTCAATAGTGGACAAATTGTCATCGATAATTTTGATCGATTTGAAATTTGGCTTGGCAATGTACGTCGGGCACCGTAACGTCCTTCCCTGTCATTCACCAATTTAATGTTTCGATATTTGCTGACATTTTCCATGTACTAACCATAAATACAGTTGTTCATCAATTTAAAAAAAAATATTTCAAACTGCTGTGTTGCCAGTTGTCGGAGCTCTGTGTTGAGTTGCATGTATGGCTTGAGCCATGCTTGTTGTGCAAAGGAAATACCCCTGTGGATTTTCTTCAACACTAAGCCTTGGGCTAGGCTTTGCACCAACATTTGGATATGTAGCACATACCGATTTTTGTTGTGAAGTGAGCCCATGAGTTTTCCAATTTTCACTTTACTGTTTGAGGGAACCATTTGCTCTAGGCAAAATGGAAAATCGGCATGTTCATCATACAAGGATGAGGGATATTCAACATCTACTTCTAAAACATATCCGCTACCTGTTTCTTGGCTGGCCTTTTTCACTTCTAATTCTGACACTTGTTTCTCTGTCAGCCAAGCAAAATCCCCGTAGGGTAAAGGCTGGCTCATGGCATAGCCATACAAATTATCACGTCGTAGTACATTAAATACGATTCTGGTTTGTCTTGTGAATAATAGGGCATGTAGGAATTATTCGCTTCGGCATGGCGCTGGTTAAGCGTTACAAAGCCACCCCGAATGCCCTTTTCAAAGAATAAGACTATGTCTACATCCGTGAGTAAATCCAATTCCACTTGTGTGTATTTTAATGCTGCATCAAACGATAGGCCAGGACATGTATAATAGTGAGCAGGGTCAAGGCCATGGATATGTTGACATAACTCACGGAATTTTTCAAACACATCTGTCAGCAACATTACATCGTGTTTTAGGTAATGCATAGCATATTCACCTAGCGTCTTGATATCAAACACTCGCCAAACTTGCAATGCATGTGCATAGTCTTCATCGGAAATGGTAGTGCGTGTAAGCTTAGAGTAAAATTTGTCTTGTGGTGGGAGAGTTTTTTGCTTTAACACGTCCCAGCAGTTACAGAAATCATAGGGAAAAATACCTTTCCGAATGCACAATTTAAAATGCTCAGGATTTTCAAAATAAATTCTGATGTATTTTAATTCCTTTTCATCCAAACCGATGACGAGGCTGTCTAGCGAGGATGCCTTAAACTGAAAGGAATCCAAAAATCGAATGCAAAATTCGCCCAACCGCCATGTCAAGGCTGTAAAACGTTCATGGTTTTGAGCGCTAATTGAAAACGATCCCTTACCAACTTGACCCAATTCACGAATCAGAAACTGAATATCGTAATTTGCCATATTGTGGAAAATCACACCGATAAATCAAGGAGCTGGGTAATTCACATTACACATCATGTGGGCAGCTCCCCAAAACTCTCCCGTAAAATGCGAGTGATCACGAGCGGTGTGTTCAGCACTGACAAGCGGCTTTTTACAAATATGGCATGTGGTGGCATGCTCATTCTTTTGCTGCTGTTCTAGAGTTAGGCTCATGGGTACTGGGTTGTCCAGTAATCCCTGTACATGATCTGCCAACTTAACAATTTGGTCTAAAAACCATTTAGCACAATCTGGTCCCACGCGGGTTTCGTAATAGGATTTTGTGGGGTCATAGGCATACATCACGTTAAATGCTGTAGCGAATGGTTCAAGTTTTTGAATGGATGTGGTTGGGCTGATGGCGGGATCTGGTTCTCATCCCGCCTGCGTGTAGTGAGAGCTTCAAAATCTGCATAGACTTCAAAAGGACAGTATCATGCTTGTGGATGTTCTTGAATTTCAACACAGCGTCCTTTCCTTGTGGCAGTACTAGTCTCACTGCTTCCTGAGATATGCAAACTACCCTATGTCGTTCCAAAAGTGCAGTGGTTGTAAAATATTGCAGGCAACGATCACAAATATGTTTTGTACGCGCATGCTTGGACACCTGACTGCTTAGCAATCTACTCAAATTCTTAATCAGGCAATAGTGATTCACCTCGCCATGAGACAAATATAAAAGATGAATGTCGCGTCGTTTTGGTTCTTTCGTGGCATAAAGAGGACCCACAATGTCATCACCATAAAGGCCATACACCATGAACGAAATATCCTGGTTATCTTGTTCAAACCTATGGATCTTAAATGGACTTAAATTTTAATTTTGTTTTAATTCATTAATCTTGGCCTTTCACTTTCCCGGTCGAGAACCATGACGGTCTTTTGCTGGCTGCAAATACGCAGCCACACACCACAGGAATCATTTATCATCCTCATTTTTATATTAACCACAACCTTTTTCAATGTTATTGCATGTGGTAAAGGGATATAGCTAGACCCGGCATTAAACGGGTTGAATTGACAAATGTTGACAGGTGATGAATTTTGTCTAATGCAAGGCCAATGGGTGCTTGTTGCAGTTTATCAAATTTAGCAAGCAAGGCACTGACCACGTGGGTTTCATACCACTGTTCCAAATTGTAGGCTATGAATAGCTCTTGCATTTTACTGCAAATATAAAATGTCTCTATGCTCGACGTCCGTCTTTTTATATATGAAATCGCACACCAGGTCTGTATGCAACCCTTGCGCTGTACAAATTTCATTTAAAATAATTCAAAACAAGATTCTAAAAATTATTTTGGGATTAAAACTTCTCTAACATTGACCACGCGACCAGAACACACACGTGATTAAAACGACTGTTTAAGGGTTGCCAAGTTGACGTATTAGCAGCAGTAAAAGACATTGTTTTGAAAGAAGAGTCTCACCTGAGTTTTCAGCTGTAGACTGCTTGACAATGGTTCCCACTCTAGAGCCTCTTGGTATTCAGTGGTAGTTGCTAAAGCAGTAAAGTTTTTTATTTCAAATATCTAAAAAGAAATAATAATAAACCACCATAAGTATATCAATTCCCTATAGTTTATGCATTTCATAAACAAAATAATATATATATACTGTATATATAAGCGATCATACTATTGAATATAGGTTTAAAGCATGGCATAATTTCGATAGTCATAAAACAACAGAAAAATGGCAACAATTTGTGCAGGTTCGTAAAAACACTTCTAAAATTATTCCACGAGAAAAGCGCATTTATGATAATAATACGCTAAATGAAATAGAACAGGACTTCACTAAGAACATCAGAAATTTTTACAAGACCTTTAGAGAAAATATAGCTGGCTTTCAACCTCCTAGTGTATGCTTCCAATGACCTGATGGATCTCTGGAAACTAATACGAGCAATAATTGCGAAATTCTAGCTAAATATTTCAGTACACTCCTTAATTGCGAAGCACCTTCTGAATAACTTCAATTTGCAAAATCAGTGCCCAACCTTGAGTCACTTCCACCATCACATGAAGAAATAGTGGACATAATCAAGTCATTAAAACCAATAGAGCCCCTGGTGAAGATGGACTTATTGCAGAAGTTTGGAAATTGGATCATGAACACATAACACCAAAAATTCACAGAATAATATCAGATGTCTGGAAAGCAGAGAAAATCCCAAAAGAATGGAAGAGGATCGTTTCCAACATATGCCCTGCACTGTCATCTCTCTCAACAACCACTCTTCATGAACATTTTAGACAGGTAAAAAAGTTTAAAAAATTATTATTCCTTCAACAAAAGTATTGTTAGACCCTTTATCAAAAAGGGGGTGTCACCTCGAGTCCTACGAACCCTCGTACACGTCTCTAGCGTTACTGGTTGCGAGATATAAAAAACAGTCTAAAATCACAGTTTTACCCCAAAAACTCTGTTACCCTCATTCGCAAAAACTTCAAACTATTACCAAAATAAAGAGGGTTTCGAGACAAGCCATTTGACACATCACACGTCAAAATCGAACCATGGCTTCGCGAAATATCGACCATCCTACTTGGCTGAAGCGCGCGCAATTTAAAAACTGCTGACGCTAGAGTTTGAAAGTCTCCACACTCCCATACTAAATTTTTGTCCTATAGACTTGAAACATGATTTGAGATTATAGGGGGTATAGACCATCAATTTATGTCAAACACACTTTTTTTTTGTAAATTTCCTAGTTTCCAAACTATAAGAATTTCAAAATTGTACTTTTTTGAACAAAAAATATAAAAAAATATAATTTTTTATTCTAACAATCAAGGACATAGAGACCTTTTGTTCAAGCCATTGCACAACGTTCTATCATGTTTGGTTTTGAAAATATCGCCTGCTTAAAAACAAAAATTTTCACTAAAATTTAAAAATATAACCAATAATCCATAGGAAATGGGACGTCACCCCAAGTCCAACGACACCTCATTTGTCAAAATCCGACCATGGGTTCGCGAGCTATTAATTATTTAACTTTCGTTTGGCCGCCATGTTTGTTTTATGGGCAGAGCTGCGTCGAGTGGCGCAGAACCATCACTGCTCCCCTACTCATGCCAATTTAGGAAATCTTGATAGCAAAAATACGCACAACGCGTTAGTAAATACAAGTATGATTTCTCAGTTGTTTCGTTCCCTACATCGCTAACTGAAACTACCAAATTTGAGAAAGGGGACGACATATCTATTATTGTATTTGGACTGGAAGAAGACAACAAACTGTTTCCTCTAAAGGTAGTAGATCAAGAGCTACAAGACCCCCGCGTCCTTCTTTTGCTTAGTTCTTCATTTGGTCTGAACCACTATGTCTTTATCAAAGATTTTGATAAACTACTAGGACATCAAATTACCAACCGTGAACATAGATATATACGTGTAAACGGCGTTTTACTCACGTTAATAATCGACATGGGCAACAGGGGATAGATAAATTCAAAGAACATAGTGTTTTGTGTGTCCTGCATAACGTTGCTATGGTTGAAATGCCTATTAAGGACCCAATTCATAAGTTATTAAATGTAGAAAAAAATGCTTAGAATACCTTACCTTATCTATGCAGATTTCAAAAGTATACACTTACCATATCCAACATGTCTACCTAATCCTGAGGTAAGTTATACAGTCCCATACTTCATTTAAAAGATCAAGGTAGGTACAAATTTACATCAACCAAAAGTTAGGTGCTTGTCGTAATCTTCATGAGACTATTATTGATACGAACACCCTTCTCTTAATGATTTTCAATTTTACCCTATACAGTCCGAAGAGACAGCATTTCCCATAGAGAACGAATTAGACTTACTTATTCTCTTTCATTTCACCACCCCAATTTAAACTTAATTATATAACTAAGTATTATCTTCCTTTAAAATATCTTGCCATATAAATTTAGTAGAGAGATGATAAGGGTTCAAACGAGTCCACTTTTTTGAACCCGATTATACCTCGCCTCGCGCACCTAACCTTACCTTGCTTTTGGATTCCCCCCCCCCCCCGATATCTCCCGAACCAATGGTCAGATTTGGGCATATGAAATATCATAGGACTCGGGATGACGCCCCATTTCCTATAGAGAACTTCTTAAATTTAAAAAAATGTTTTTGAAAGTAGGCTATAATTTGAAAACTAATAATGGCAGAACGTTGTTCAAAGTCTTAAACCAAAAGCCTCTATGTCCTTTATTGTTAAGACAAAAATTTATATTTTTACCTTTTTCCGAAAAAGTTCAGTTATAAAAGTAGGGTATACATGGGAAACTAAGAATTTTACAAAGTACGGTAGTGTGTTTGACTTAAATTAAAGGTCTTTACCCCCTCTACCCTAAAACAAGACCCATGTCTCTAGGACAAAGGTAAGTAGTGAGGTAGGGAAAGTTCTACTGCTAGTCGAATGTGTGCTTGAATACTGAGGGCTATGTAGCAAACGGCTATGTTGCGAAGCAATCGTTGGTTGAGGGTCATGTGATGACTCGTTTTAAGGGCAGTTTTGTGATCTATCTTATGGCGCACTTATTTTTTAACATCATGAATTTTTGCAAATGAAGGAAACGGATTTTTGAGGTAAAATCCTGTTTTTCAGATTTATGGTGATATGTTGGGAAGGAATGACGGTAGGATGATGTGTGAGGTATGCTTCTTTTTAGCGAGTTGCTGTATTTAACATGGCGCATGAAGATGGCTAAAATTTTTGAAAATGAGGGAAGCGGTTTTTAGATGTTTTGTTATATCTTGCGAACCAAAGGTTTTGACATGCGAGGTATCAAATTACTTGGGGTGACGTCTCCCGTTTGAATATAGTATTTATTTTGTAACTTTTGACGAAGAGCCTAACGACACATTTTGAATTTTTCGAATTTTTAAATTTGTATTCGATATAGGTAATACAGAGAGAGTGACAGTACTTGTTATGTTGAAACGAGATGTCACCGGCCACGGCTCTGTGGCATTGACACATGCTCATGAGCCAGCGGACTTTTCTAGGATATGAAACCTATATCGATAGGTCCACTAAGAGATGTGAATGGGCGCAAGATATGAGCGTAAATGGAAATTATAATTCTGTGATGAGACGAATGAGTTGAAGGTGGCTCTATATATATTAAACGGCTTCTGTATGTGTGTGTGTGTTGTTGATGAGCGAGGGACAGCGTATGTACAGTAGCAAGCAGGTAATGATTTTGTTTGCTGTCTGCGAATCTTATCTGCTGAGACATGAAAGATGATACGACTACTAGCTAGCATGAGAGAGAGGACAGTTGAAGGTCAAACGCTGAGTCAGTAAAAAAGTACAATGCACGTGTATGAATGACGTAACCAGCAGTGTAGAGAGGGTTAGAGGGGTGGGATGAGAAGGCATCTTGACTTGTTAGACTTTGTTAAGTTTATGACCTAAGAATTTTATCCAACTAGCAAAGGGATGTTAGGTTGCAGGCATGAGTTAATAAATAAAAGACACATGGTTCACACAATATCTGATTTATTGATCCAAGAATTGAAAGCTGAGCTAAATCCCAGCCATTCAACATACATTTTGTTTTCTTTTGTTTTTAACACTTTTTCCACAAGATAATGTTTTGGAAACGCTGTTGTTTGGAGTTCTTGAAGATAAAACCGTCCTTTTATGGGTTGACCGTTTGCATCTTGCAGTAAATAGGTGACTGGGCTTTCCAGGTTGACTTGACGAATACGAAATAATTCTGTCCCCCAATTGGGTGTATAGTCCTTGTCGAAAACAGACTTGAATTTGCTGACACAGACATGGTCACCGATTTTAAGGTGGTGGCGTTTAGGATCAGCAGTTTTAATGGGGTTAAAGAGTTTATCCAGCCTCGGAATATTTTTTGCGACCAGTCGTGGCTTTGTTCCAATAGTTGTGTTTGGTATAATTGTAACGTGACATTAGGTCTGGTATTATGTCTATTCAGCGATAGGATCCCTGAGCTCTGAAATCCTTCCACATATTGGTTTTTAGCGTGCCATTAAACCACTCAACAACACTGGCTTTTATATTGCTGTAAGTGGTGTAATGGTGTATATCCAAAGATTTGAGAAAACTGGAGAAATGCTTGTTGAAAAATTATTTTCCCTGGCCTGTTTGCAGAAGCTGGGGTTGACGCTTGGATTGTTGAATAATACTCTTGAATGCACTGGTTACTTGAGGACCTGACTTGCGACTCACAGGTTGAACAAAGGCTATTTTGTAATAAACATCGATTACGGCGAGCATATAGCGTACCCTAAAGTTAATGCTAGCATAGGGAATCATTTCCACTAAATAATCCTGCCAAAGCTCATCCACACCACATGAAATAACCTTACTTCGCTGATAGTTATGCCTGGCAGGGGGGTGCAAATCACGAGCTATTTTTGCACTTTTGTGGGTGAAGGTTTAAACAATAATTTTGGCATTTCGAAGTTCTTGTTCAATTTCTTCGATTTCCCAATCTTACAGGTGTGCCCAGCTTGACGTGAAGCATGCAAGAGCTGTAGCTGCTGTACTAGCTCACTGGTATTATGCCAGTAGGTAACATCCACAAGGGGTTTTAATGGTTGGAATCTTACTCCCGAAGCTGACGCTGTACGACCACTGAACAGTTTTGAAGTTACATTATTATACTTGATACTAGTATTGCCATTGATGGCTTCAGACTGTTTATATTTCTCGTATATAACCATGGGTGGCCATTAAAATGGATTTATATTTGTTACGATTGTCAGGCGTGTAATCGTCTGAAGAAGGTGTACGGGAAAATAACAGCATTAACAGACCTGGAGTTAATTCATACTTTATTTTTTTAATGGTGACACAAGAAGGACTAAATTTAATGGATGATTCACCAATTTTGAAACAATCATCTTCATATCAAAAACCATAAGTAGTATCTGTCTTTCCAGTAAATATATCTTGTAGGTAGGGTGCCAGCAGCATTTTCGTTATTAAAATGTTTTTCAATGTTACCTTACTTTGGGGATGGACAAGATTTCCGACAACTTAGGCTGCCTGGAAGTGAAGGTGTTTCAGTTGTGATAGCTGTCTTTAAAAACCGTGTAAGGGTGACGACCTTTTAGGAGTAAACACTTGATCATTCTCATCATTACTAGAACTATCCAATTCCTCTTGTTCCTTTTCCAAAGGAACCTATTGTAGAGTCTGCGTTGCTTGTGAAACTGTTGGTAGCTTTTCAGATGGCTTGGAAGGTTTAAACATGGTTTTTAGAGGAGGCGCTAAATGTTGTTGAATAAACAAAGCATTATCCGCTCGTGATCGTTTCAATTGACGAAACGTTTGGCGAATATTATTTTTGCTCTAATAATATGCTGTTTCAATTGACCCTCTGCTGTTGACGTGGTGTCTCTGGTGTATTCTTGGAATACACGGTACGAGAGATTATAATTTTCAATGCTTTTGCATGTTCTTTCCTTCCTCTTTGTCAAACACCAACAGTGATCTTTTGTTTTCTCTTAGGTGTTCAGGTCGCTTATATCTTTTATGAGTCTGTTCTAGATATATATTCTCTGTGACTCACCTAGCGTCATCTAGCAGCGAATCTCTGAAGCTCTTCAACTCTTCCTGATGCTAGAGGACTTACTTATCCATTTGGCCACCAGATCCTGTTACCATCGCCAGCTATTTTCTCCTTGAGCAAGAGGACTCTGTCTACTTTTTTACTCACCATGCTGCGCTAGTATCGCCTGTTATCAACTCTTTGAAGACCAGCTCATCAAGAGAAAATAATTTTTTGTTATAAAGTTGGCAATGTTTATATGTTCTCATTTTGTCTCCCATCCCCCACTCTTTTTCCCTTCCTTGGACCCTCCGTGCTCCGTTGAGCATGTCTCACTTCTCAGTCGGCAGTTGACTCGATCAGTTAAGGCTCCTCTCGAGCCAGCCTTCTCAAACCAAGAGGCATACTCTCTTCTACGCCATGTTGACAAAGTAGTTATCGTCAAAGGGAACT
The DNA here is from genome assembly GCA_946902985.2 of Meconema thalassinum. Lineage (NCBI taxonomy): Eukaryota > Metazoa > Arthropoda > Insecta > Orthoptera > Tettigoniidae > Meconema > Meconema thalassinum. The sequence goes on from OX336394.1 coordinate 417,708,535, forward strand.
TCACTTTCAACATGAAATCAAGATAAGTACCATCTTAAAGTTTTAACCTCATCTTCCTGGTTTTAACTTTCACGTGCTTTTAACGATACTTTTATAGACAGTGTGAGATTATTTATTTTGGGGCAAAAATCATTCTTCGTGGGATTTGCCATGTTGAGCTTTTGTTCGTACAGGCCAACCTTACTAGAAAAGAGCTTTTCTTGAGCTATTCAAATGAGAAATCCTCTCACTACGTGGGATATTATCTAATACCCGCTGTCTATAATTCACCAAGCTAGTTCCTCCGTTGGATTTTCTTAACCCCATTTTTCTACTAAGGTCGTTCTGGAACCTTCTAGATTCTGTATTTCATCTACAAGTCCTGCCGTTATGAAATTTCACTTACTTGTGAGAATGCTATTTAAAATTGAAGAATCTCACTTCTGAATTAAAGCTCAATAGCGAATTTTCGTCCACCGTTGGATGTTCTTTTCGCATTTAACTGTAATCCACCATTTTCTCCAGCAATAGACTTTCGTTCATCTAGTGCAACCAGTCAGTTTTTTTCAAATTGAAATAACTTTCTTTGCCAAAAACTTTCGTGTTTCTATAGTGAACTTTTCATATATTTCAACGAACTATAGTGAAAACCAGTGCTTGTTCAACTTTCTACCGCGTCGCGATCGTCCGTTTACATATAAATAAGGCCATGAACATTTTTCCTCAATCACTATTTCTCTTTCCTAAACCTCTTACTAACAATCTGTAATAAACTTTTAAATTTAGGTCTGTTTCAACGAGATGTGCCCTCCCATTTTTTCTCATGTGTAATTAATTAATTTCTGTATAATTACGTGTTAAGCGCACGTTTCAAACTTACATTGTTTCTCCCTTCTGATCAGGGAAAACAATTCTTTCAACTCTTGAGTGAGTTATTTCTAGGTCTCACGAAATGGAAACTCCCCCATTTGGTTCGTGATTCCCATTTAAAACATAGGACGTCGAGAACCTTCCTTTTGATTATCTCTTCAGGTTTCACAGTCAGTGACCTGCCCTTATTTGCATAATAACCAACATTAATTCTGTATAAATATAAGAAGTTGTAGGAACTTCTATCTTATTTTTCATGTTTTCTTATTGTTATTTTAGAAGTTTTCACTCTTTCTAGAATATTCTCTCCGGAATTTCTTAAGGTACACTCTTTGTACTCCAATTAACGTTCAAACTTTAATTACTTCATTGGTTATTTGTTTAAATCTTATAAAGATTTAGAAACATGTAAGGTTTTAAACCTTGTAAATTGTCAATTGCCTGGAGCAAACGTTTAATGTTGAGCGGTCTGTGACCCCATTTGTCAAAAAGTTCAAATGAACTATGTTTGTCAAAAATATGTTACATACTTATTAAATTCATTATCCTTCTTTGAATTGTTTAATAAATTAAATATTTGTTTTTGGATTTATCATTTCGCGAGTACAACGATTAGGCAAGATTTTGTCTTCCTTGGCTCTTCCTACTCAATGTTATTAAATTCATTAATAGGGCTTTCACCACTTTTTGCATTTGAGCAAGAAATCTTAGTTTCCACCTCACTAAAGTTTCTTTTAGCTTTAATAGCTAATTCTAATTGACCAGTAAGGCAAGTAAAGCTCGCTAAGCCAGCTACCTGCTTGTGGAGATCCTCTCCGAAAACATATGGTCAGTTTTCCAAAAGATAAGTGTTTCTTTTTGTCTAAACTTTTAGCCGGCTCCTCGCTGAGTAAAAGCTTAGCCATTTCTAAATGCAACCATTGGTTCATTCAACAAAATTACTTCCCCAGGTGTAATCTTTTATCATTCTCCTTCTTGGAAGCACTTGGTTGCCTTTTCAAGAATTCCACAACTTTGAAAATTGGAAATACCAAATCTGATTTAAATTATTGGCATTCTTCGAATTATTTTGAAAAAACGAATTGCTTTGAAAACCCATACAACAAATTTGTTACTATCAGTCTTGCCAGACCATCACCCTTCCCTATAGTAGTTTTATACATGCTTGGGAGGAAATACACTAAAGCCTCTCTCTTGCAAATCGCCCAAGTCCTAGCTGCGGTTCCCGTTAGCTTCGACCAAGCTCGTACCTACTTTAGGTATCAGAGAGTTAATTTTCAGTGGCAACTGCCTCTAAAGGTATTTAAAGTTAAAATTACAACTTTTGTGGAACTCTCCTCCTATTTTTCTATCCTTTTTCTCCAATCCAAAACCTACTTCCCTTTTTTAATCATCTTCCCTTGGTGGGTGGGTTATTCCTTATCCAATAATCTACCCAAAACTTGGTGCCGAAACCCGGGAGAGTCCATTTTCCATTTTTTCTTAAAAAAAAGTGTCATTTGACAATACTTTGCAAATTATTAATATCTGCTTTGAATTTTTCAGCTATAACTACACCATGCAAAGCCTGTGAAGGGGAAGGAGGCTGCTCCTGTCTCCTTTGGTGTGTCCCGTTCTTTCTACTTATTTGCTGCTGCCAGCTTGACAGCATTTCCAAGGTTCCACAGTTTCGTGAGTTACATTTCAATCTACCTTCTTTAACATGGCTCCTACTGATAAGGATAAGGATGAAAAACTTACTTCTAAACGAGCATCCTATAAAGGGAAAATTACCCGATTCAGAAAGTACATAAAAGAATTGGATCCCTCAGAAGCTCAATTAGACATCGTGTAAGGGATTTTGAACGTTCTTATGAAAACTACTGCAACATTCAAACTGAAATAGAAACTTGCATGCTCAATCAAACAGAAGATAGAGTCGAAGTAGAAAACCAATATTACGAAGGCATAGGTTCTGCTTTCAAAATAATACGCCAACTCGAAGAGGAGCAGAAAAAGGACGCTTCTGTTCTTGGTTCCCTTCACGAACCACAATCTTCTTTCCGTGAGGGTACTCACAAGCCCAAACCAACTTTACCGAAAATTGATTTACCCCATTTTACTGGAGATGAATCTGCTTGGGATTCTTTCTATGAATTATTTTGCTCCCTTGTTCATGAAAATGAAGACATTCAAGTCATTTACAAGTTTCATTATTTGAGATCTATTCTCCGAGGTCAAGCTTTGCAGTTGGTCGAAGCACTTCCTCTGCGTGCCGAAAATTACCCCATTGCCTTTAACTTATTAAAGGAAAGATATGGAAATTTACGGTTACGTATTCAGCGCCATATAAAGGCTCTATTCAATCTACCTGCGTCACAGCACAATGACGTCACTAGTTTACGTACTCTAGTTGACACTACACAACTTCACGTTAAGGCTTTGTCCCTATTAGATCAACCTACTAATTATTGGGATACTTTCCTAATACATTTAGTGGTTTCCAAAGTTGATGCTGCTACCCTCAAAGCTTGGGAAATTGAACTTTCTAAAGAAGACGACTACACTTACGAGCATTTAGTTACTTTCATAAATGCTAGATGCCAACTTTTAACCGCTCTAGCTAATCAAAGTGAACCTTCATCTCCTAGTTCCAAATTCGAATTAATGTCCATCAAACCCAAAAGTGAACGCTCAGCGTCCAATACCCAAAAACCCGGGCTCAGCTCATCCAAATTTAAATCAAACACTACTGGTTACCCAACTAGGTCTAGTGAACGTCGTGTTGCTAGCTCTATTGTTTTAAACACGCAAAGCGAACCTCGCAAAAGTTTAAACGAACCTGTAAAGTGCATACTTTGTCAAGATCCCTATGCCCTATACCTCTGCAAATCCTTTAAAGAAATGTCAGTCGACGACAGACGAAAATTAGTCGCTCAAAACAAACATTGTTTCAACTGCCTAGCGCCCACGCATTCTGCTTCTAATTGCAAGTCCACAAGACTTTGCTACCATTGTGAAAAGGTTCACCATACTTTGCTACATCGTCATGATCAGGCAAGGTCATCGACGGCATCTACTTCTCCGAAAAATGATAGTGCTAACAGTTCTAATGCGTCATCGTATATTCAGAATGCCAAGTCCATTCGCAGTGCTCAAGTATTGTTGTCTACTGTCCAAATTGAAGTTCAGGATAACTTTGGCAACTGGGTCCGTGCACGCGGTCTTCTAGATTCAGCGGCAACTCATGATTTTGTGTCTAATTCCTTGATTAGAAAACTAGGCCTGCCCGTAAACCCCACTTCTATCAATGTGTCGGGCATCAACAGCTCAAAATCGCAAGCTTTACAATTCTCAAAACTAACCATAAGAGATATTTGTCATAGAAACAATTTCTTTAAACTTAATTGTCTAATTCTCAATAGCATTGGAGAAGACACCCCAAGTCACTCTGTGGATATTTCAGGGTTAAACATTCCCTCGCATTTAAGGCTAGCCGATCCTTCGTTCAATATGCAGAACCCTATTGACATACTCTTTAGTGCCAATGTTTTTTGGAATTGCCTACGTAAACAGGTTCGTAAGTTATCCTCAAACGTGGTCGCCAGAGACACTAATTTTGGATGGATCGTCACAGGGCAACTTCCCCATTATTCTCTCCAACCTGCATCGCAATGTTATTTCTCCAACACTGACTTGGAACAGTTTTGGAGGCTTGAAAGCGTTTATTCTCCTAATGTGACCTCTTCAGAAAACGAATTATGTGAGCAACTTTTTTTAAACACCACCACTCGTTCTTCTGATGGCCGGTTCGTTGTTCAAATGCCAAGATTACACAATCCTCCCAAACTTATCAACTCTCAGCCTAAAGCTGGCAAAGCTCTCTTTGCTATCGAGAGCAAATTCAAAAAAGAACCCCTTGTCAAACAGCAGTACACTGATTTCATGGATGAGTATGAAAGCTTGGATCATATGGAAGTTGTTAACAAATCAGATGATGAATCGCACCCCCCATTTGAAACGGTTTATTTAAATCATCATCCCGTGTGGAAGAACCCTCTTGTAAAAGATAAAATCCGAGTTGTTTTCAATGGTTCATCGCCCGACGTTAATGGCAACAGCCTTAACGACACTCTTTATTCTGGTCCAGCTATTCAGTCAGATCTATCCGCTATACTTTTAAACTTTCGGTTATTTCCCATAGCTGTTATAGCCGACATAAAACAGATGTACCGTCAAGTGTTAATTCAACCAGAACAACGAGATCTTCAAAGAATCTTGTGGCGTGATGAAATCAGTAAGCCCATTAAGGTATTTCGCTTGAAAACGGTTACTTATGGCTTAAAACCCTCTGCTTTCCTTGCTATCCGATTCCTACACTTGCTAGCCTCACAAGATGGTCATTTATTTAATTCCAAAGCCTCTGAGGCACTAACTACGTCATTTTATGTTGACGATTATTTGCAGTCCTTCCCCTCTTTGGAGGAAGCTTCTTTTGTGTCTTTAGAACTTCAGGCATTGTTAAGGAATGGAGATTTCCCACTTCATAAGTGGATCTCCAACTCCCCTGAGTTTCTTGCTCAGTTTCCCATCGAAGACGTAGATCCTTCTTCTGTCGAAATTTGTGGAAACTCCGAATCTATAAAAACTCTAGGAGTTCACTGGTGCACTAGCACTGACACTCTTATCTATAAAGTTTCGCTCGCAGAAGAGCTTCCTAATACAAAAAGACAAATCCTATTTGAAATTGCAAAAATTTTTGATCCGCTTCAATTCCTTGCCCCAGTTATCGTTATAGCCAAACTCTTCATGCAAGAGCTGTGGTTGCTTAAATGTGAATGGGATGATACTGTCCCTCTTTCTTTTCTTAATCGTTGGCTCTCGTTTCGCAGCAATTTGCTGGATCTTTCCCTTATTGAAATTCCTAGGAATTTAATCAGCTCTCATTCTAATGCATCATTTTTCCTTCATGTGTTCGCGGACAGTTCTGAAAAAGCTTATGGTTGCTGTGCATATTTAGTTCATCACGATTCACTCTATGGATCTCCAGTTTCCAACCTTGTTTGTGCCAAATCGAAGGTCGCTCCTCTTAAAACTATCACTTTGCCTAGGCTCGAACTGTGCGCTGCACTCATGGCTGCAGAACTTGTTAAAAACTACGGGAAGTATTAAAGGTCGAATTCTTGCAAATCTATCTCTGGAGCGATTCCATGATCACCCTTTCTTGGATCGCCAAGAACCCCTCTCACTGGCAAACTGTTGTTGCAAACAGGGTTTCCAAAATTCAAACTCTTTCTTCTGGATGTCAATGGAGGCATGTGCCCAGTGCGGATAATCCAGCCGATATTATCTCTCGTGGTTGTTTACCCTCTCAATTGGCAGCTTCCCAATTGTACTGGCATGGGCCCTCGTGGCTAATCGAAGACTCTTCTTCATGGCCTTCTAAACCTCCAGTTACAAACTCCAACGTGCCCGACGCTAAAGTACCTCTATCTATTGCTTCGTGTCTTGTTTCCAACGCTTCTCATCCCTTGTTGTCCCGCTATTCTTCTTTTCATAAATTAATACGAATTATCGCCTATCTCCTTAGATGGAAATATTTAGTGGTTGACCAACCGCTCCTCTCCAAACCACACCTTACCAATCATGAATTGAATCTCGCTACCATTAAGGTTTTACAACTAACACAGCAAGAAGCCTTTTCTTCTGAATTATCTTTGCTTTCTTCTAAAAGAGATCTTCCCAAATCCAGCCGTCTTCGTGCTTTAGCCCCGTTCCTTGATGACCATGGGTTACTCAGGGTAGGTGGAAGGCTCTCGCAATCTTAACTCTCTGAGGACAAAAAGCATCCCGTCATTTTGCCTTCCAAACATCACGTAACTTCCTTAATTATACGTGACTTTCATTATCGTATTCATGTTGGTACACGCACTCTGCTTTGCCTCTTAAGGGAAAGGTACTGGATTATAAATGGAATTCATGAAGTTTCTTCTGTAATTCACAAGTGCATTCCTTGTTTCAAAGCGAAACCTAAAATCAAAACTCAATTAATGAGCGATCTGCCCTCTTTTCGCTCTTCTCCTATACGCCCATTTGCTTTAACTGGTGTGGACTATATGGGTCCGTTCCAATATCAACGAAATTCTCCTGAAGCTAAACGCAAATTGTTTGGTAAGCTTTATGTTTCTCTCTTTGTTTGCATGGTTACTGGCGCAATCCACTTGGAACTAGTAACGAATGCTTCTACTTCTTATTTTTTATCAGCTGTCTCTCGCTTCACCGCTAGGCGTGGTGTTCCTTCAGAGATGTTCTCTGATAACGCTTCCACTTTTCATGGCGCAGCTTCCCTTTGGAAGAAAGCTCTCACTTCCTCTCCTGCCATGGAACAAATTTCTAATTTTTCCTATTCAAAAGGTTTTAAATGGCGCTTTATACCTCCCTACGCTCCTCATCACGGTGGTAGGTGGGAATCTTGCGTAAAGCTCACTAAACGTCATTTAAGAAAAGTCTTAGGTAATCGAATTCTGACTTATGAAGAATTCAATTCACTGTCTGTTCTGATTGAAGGTGTTGTTAATTCTCGCCCTTTAACTCCGCTTTCCAATGACCCTGATGACCTACTTCCACTCACCCCTGGTCACTTCCTTATCGGCACTTCTCTTTCTGCCCCTCCTCCTCTTCCCAATTCTTACAGGGATTCTAATCTACCTATCGCTTGGCGTAAACTTGAAGCCCTCCGTAATTCTTTTTGGAAGAGGTGGAACTTGGAATATTTAACTTCCTTGCAACGGAGACAGAAGTGGTTTCTTTCCAGTCCCGACATTAACGTGGGAGACTTGGTCTTGGTTAGGCATGTTTCTCCCCCTCTAGTCTGGATCTCTGGTAGAGTGACCGAGTGTTATCCTGGAAGAGATGGGAGAGTCAGGGTGGTCAGAGTCTTGACCACTAACGGTCCGATTACAAGACCCCTGTCTTTGATCGCTCCTCTTCCCTTAAATGTCTAACTGCTTATTTGTTCTCTGTTGGTGTTTGTCCCCTCCCAGTATGGTGTATTCTTGGAATACATGGTACGAGAGATTATAATTTTCAATGCTTTTGCATGTTCTTTCCTTCCTCTTTGTCAAACACCAACAGTGATCTTTTGTTTTCTCTTAGGTGTTCAGGTCGCTTATATCTTTTATGAGTCTGTTCTAGATATATATTCTCTGTGACTCACCTAGCGTCATCTAGCAGCGAATTTCTGAAGCTCTTCAACTCTTCCTGGTGCAAGAGGACTTACTTATCCATTTGGCCACCAGATCCTGTTACCATCGCCAGCTATTTTCTCCTTGAGCAAGAGGACTCTGTCTACTTTTTTACTCACCATGCTGCGCTAGTATCGCCTGTTATCAACTCTTTGAAGACCAGCTCATCAAGAGAAAATAATTTTTTTGTTATAAAGTTGGCAATGTTTATATGTTCTCATTTTGTCTCCCATCCCCCACTCTTTTTCCCTTCCTTGGACCCTCCGTGCTCCGTTGACCATGTCTCACTTCTCAGTCGGCAGTTGACTCGATCAGTTAAGGCTCCTCTCGAGCCAGCCTTCTCAAACCAAGAGGCATACTCTCTTCTACGCCATGTTGACAAAGTAGTTATCGTCAAAGGGAACTTCACTTTCAACATGAAATCAAGATAAGTACCATCTTAAAGTTTTAACCTCATCTTCCTGGTTTTAACTTTCACGTGCTTTTAACGATACTTTTATAGACAGTGTGAGATTATTTATTTTGGGGCAAAAATCATTCTTCGTGGGATTTGCCATGTTGAGCTTTTGTTCGTACAAGCCAACCTTACTAGAAAAGAGCTTTTCTTGAGCTACTCAAATGAGAAATCCTCTCACTACGTGGGATATTATCTAATACCCGCTGTCTATAATTCACCAAGCTAGTTCCTCCGTTGGATTTTCTTAACCCCATTTTTCTACTAAGGTCGTTCTGGAACCTTCTAGATTCTGTATTTCATTACAAGTCCTGCCGTTATGAAATTTCACTTACTTGTGAGAATGCTATTTAAAATTGAAGAATCTCACTTCTGAATTAAAGCTCAATAGCGAATTTTCGTCCACCGTTGGATGTTCTTGGCGCATTTAACTGTAATCCACCATTTTCTCCAGCAATAGGCTTTCGTTCATCTAGTGCAACCAGTCAGTTTTTTTCAAATTGAAATAACTTTCTTTGCCAAAAACTTTCGTGTTTCTATAGTGAACTTTTCATATATTTCAACGAACTATAGTGAAAACCAGTGCTTGTTCAACTTTCTACCGCGTCGCGATCGTCCGTTTACATATAAATAAGGCCATGAACATTTTTCCTCAATCTCTATTTCTCTTTCCTAAACCTCTTACTAACAATCTGTAATAAACTTTTAAATTTAGGTCTGTTTCAACGAGATGTGCCCTCCCATTTTTTCTCATGTGTAATTAATTAATTTCTGTATAATTACGTGTTAAGCGCACGTTTCAAACTTACATTGTTTCTCCCTTCTGATCAGGGAAAACAATTCTTTCAACTCTTGAGTGAGTTATTTCTAGGTCTCACGAAATGGAAACTCCCCCATTTGGTTCGTGATTCCCATTTAAAACATAGGAGGTCGAGAACCTTCCTTTTGATTATCTCTTCAGGTTTCACAGTCAGTGACCTGCCCTTATTTGCATAATAACCAACATTAATTCTGTATAAATATAAGAAGTTGTAGGAACTTCTATCTTATTTTTCATGTTTTCTTATTGTTATTTTAGAAGTTTTCACTCTTTCTAGAATATTCTCTCCGGAATTTCTTAAGGTACACTCTTTGTACTCCAATTAACGTTCAAACTTTAATTACTTCATTGGTTATTTGTTTAAATCTTATAAAGATTTAGAAACATGTAAGGTTTTAAACCTTGTAAATTGTCAATTGCCTGGAGCAAACGTTTAATGTTGAGCGGTCTGTGACCCCATTTGTCAAAAAGTTCAAATGAACTATGTTTGTCAAAAATATATTACATACTTATTAAATTCATTATCCTTCTTTGAATTGTTTAATAAATTAAATATTTGTTTTTGGATTTATCATTTCGCAAGTACAACGATTAGGCAAGATTTTGTCTTCCTTGGCTCTTCCTACTCAATGTTATTAAATTCATTAATAGGGCTTTCACCACTTTTTGCATTTGAGCAAGAAATCTTAGTTTCCACCTCACTAAAGTTTCTTTTAGCTTTAATAGCCAATTCTAATTGACCAGTAAGGCAAGTAAAGCTCGCTAAGCCAGCTACCTGCTTGTGGAGATCCTCTCCGAAAACTTATGGTCAGTTTTCCAAAAGATAAGTGTTTCTTTTTGTCTAAACTTTTAGCCGGCTCCTCGCTGAGTAAAAGCTTAGCCATTTCTAAATGCAACCATTGGTTCATTCAACAAAATTACTTCCCCAGGTGTAATCTTTTATCATTCTCCTTCTTGGAAGCACTTGGTTGCCTTTTCAAGAATTCCACAACTTTGAAAATTGGAAATACCAAATCTCATTTAAATTATTGGCATTCTTCGAATTATTTTGAAAAAACGAATTGCTTTGAAAACCCATACAACAAATTTGTTACTATCAGTCTTGCCAGACCATCACCCTTCCCTATAGTAGTTTTATACATGCTTGGGAGGAAATACACTAAAGCCTCTCTCTTGCAAATCGCCCAAGTCCTAGCTGCGGTTCCCGTTAGCTTCGACCAAGCTCGTACCTACTTTAGGTATCAGAGAGTTAATTTTCAGTGGCAACTGCCTCTAAAGGTATTTAAAGTTAAAATTACAACTTTTGTGGAACTCTCCTCCTATTTTTCTATCCTTTTTCTCCAATCCATAACCTACTTCCCTTTTTTAATCATCTTCCCTTGGTGGGTGGGTTATTCCTTATCCAATAATCTACCCAGTCTCGACAAAAGACATAGGAGAAAATGAGACCCCCATTAAGTAGTATAAAATGATCAAAACCTAAGCGATAACGTTTAGGATGTTCATTTTGTGTGTCAATAACAAGACCGACATGGCGTTGCGTGTACCAGCACTTGGCACACAATTCAGTAAAAGGTTGAAAGGTCATATCCGGATTGACATGCTCGTTATAAATGTGGGGACTATTCCGCTCATCCTGGCGAAATAAAACAATGACATTGCAATTGTCACGAATAATTTGTTTATACATTTTAGAATACGTTTGTCCAAGATAAAAGCAATCGATATGTATGTGACGAACCAGGATGAAATAGTTCTGAATGATGGCTTGTCGTTCGGTGGATACATCATCGAAAATCGGGCCTCACAGCATCCGGGGCAATAACATTTTCTTGCATGGAAAACGTAAAATATCCCATATTCTCGGTCCGTAATTCAGACTTGACCTGATCCAGGAACACGTAGAGTGGTTGGTAGAGGGATTATGAAAACGCAGACCATTTGGCGCTGTGATCAACGTGAGCAAAAGATTGGTCTTTCCACATCCTGAAGGTCTCACCCTAATGCAGCGAATGGAAGACGGAAACAGGGAACCATGGGTTGTTCACGTGATGTAGGATAGAGAAGGGAAACCATGTCCGCCACGGGGAATGACTCTTGCTGCTTAATAATCTGCATGTCAACTAATGGTCAAAGAGGCTAGCAGGCTGTCTATATACATGGAACCGAGCCTTGTGACAGAAACAGTACGCCAGTACTACAGTATGACGATGGATATCTTTGGACGTGCGTTAATGGCCAAGGCTAAGACTGTCCCATTAAATGATCCTAAACAAGAGACATACCCTGCCGATAAACACTATGTGGATAGGTCAGTGGTGCCACGCACTTAACAGGGAGATCAAGACTTTAATGGAAAGCGGTTAACCTATGTGAAACATCCTCAAGTCTCCACTGATGCCACGACAAAAGAAAAGTATGTCGATAACAAGGTGAGAGAGTTATATGACAGGGTGCCCAACCTCACTGTCCATGGCTATACGGTTAATCATAACCTCATTATTCATGTGGCGGACCCTGTAAACCCTCAGGAAGTCTCTACCAAACAGTTTTTAAGATTGGAAATGAGCAATAGATGTGAAGTTAAAGAGAAGAGTTTACTCATGAAGAGAAGTTGACTAGGCGATGTTTTAAACCCCATAGAGCCTCTCAGGTGGTAACCAAACAATTTGTGGAAGACTGTGCATTCTCAATGATAAAACTACACCCTCATGTATTTCTTATGACCATCACTCATCGAGGTTTTTGTGATAGACATTCGAGATTTTTACCTATGTTTTACCTTCAGGCTCAACGAGTTATCGTTTACTGTATGGTTGAAGTATTCGTATTGAACCCTTCAGAATAGCAGTGTTTTATGCAAGAATCTTAGATCAAGGGGTCGCGTTCAGTTCATAGTGTGGTGTTTACGTCCGCCAAACAACGTGCTTTTCTGAGGCAAGGGTTATAGGATAAAAACTATAACTAAGAAAGTAAGGAGACAAAGCGTAAGATAATAACAAGATTTAATAACTAATTTGTGCATAAAAGAATAAAAACAAACAAAAATAAACAAAATCCTCCCTGAATTTTTCCCTGACAGGAATATTTATCACTTTGAGGAGTCAGATGGATCTCCCCTTTTCTAATAATATGTGGATCCTAGTTCCACGACCTTGCATATGAATTTATGTTCGCGTGATGACTATCTACGAGAAATGAGTACTTGGATGATCATTCGTTCACAACGGGTTAACAGCCACGGTGCTCACGAACAATCATCTCGTAAATCAACGTTTATGGATATGGGCATAACATTAATAAAAATCCTTAACTCTAACTCTGACACACATATTACAACTCTACTATTTACAGGCATCTCTCTGAGACCCTTATTAGTGTGGTGACACACTTAACCAAATGAGCTGCCACAATGGCCAGACACTCAACAACAAAGAAACACAGCGCCGCACGTGACTCACGGGTCACTGACATGGAAATAAACACAGAATAAACCAACAACAACAAACAACCTGAGTGGTTAGGATTACTTTATATTAACAAAACTGCAGGTTAAAGAAAACGCTTCGAAGTTTATCGTGTTTCGTAGGCAACTCCCATTTATTTAAACAATTTTACCATTGATCAGTTTCTCACATTTATATTTATTTTCAAGTAATTGGGAGCCAGACGTGCACTCCACTTTAATGAGCTTGCTTGCGAAACTCAGTCAGCCCTTGTGACAACAACTCACCCTTTCCATAATACCAGTCATGTCCCCCTTCCAGTGTATATTAATAGCCGACCAGCTGAACTGTTATCTCAAGGAATCAACAGCAGCTAACATCTTCTCCAACTCAACATATGGTCAGACAATAATCACATATCCATAATTGTCCTCGTAAGGATACAATATGAATCTGGTATCAAGCTGACAGAAATCAGTCTCTGCTGAAATTCCCGCTTGTAATACCATAAAAATATACTCACAATATACACATCTGGGACTGACATACCGCCTTTTCACACGGGTCTGCTGAATTAGAGCTCGCAAACATTTAACACAATATTTAAAACCTACGATAGAGCTGAGTACTCTTCGTCACAAATTACATTGCTCCAAAGGCAATAATCACACTGAATCTGATCAATAATAATTCTCAACAAAATTTAAATTACCCTCCAATCTACTATGTAATTATATTAATTCAGTCCTACTTCTGAAACACGACATATCTCCGAGAGACGTTTTTAACCGCACTTCGTAGCCTAGGCGAACACGGCCGTTCACATAGATACGTTAGTTAACACAACACAAAGAAAAGAACTTTCCATTAACTACAATTGTGCGAGCTGCTTCCAAACAAAAGTGTGTCAGATCAAAACTAAATATACTACATTAAACACACAAGCAAAGTATTTACAAAAAATATGTCCCATAAACCATACGTTAATTTAACAAATAATAAAATATTATTAGGTACTCATCTCTTTTTGTAGTCACCCGTCAAAGAACATCAGACGCCATTCCCCAACTAGATGGTTCTTTATCTCATAGCAGCCATCTGGACGGACTGTTGAGAATTCCACACTTCCTCTGCAATCATCGATGTCATCCTTGCGCTGATACAAAAATTAGGTTATTATACACTTTATGTTTGACTACTAAATTCGCTTGTTCAGGTACTAAATTCCCTGTCACTGTTCGTTGGCGAATTGTCGACGCTACTGTCCCTATGATTATAGTACTATGACTATCTATCACTGAATTTAACACTTTACAATGAATATCTTGTGTTCCTCGACACACAAAATACAAGTCTACGTCCGTAGACGCACAGAATAATAGTCATGTGTCCTCAACACACGGAATAAAAATCCTGTGTCCACGACACACGGAATGAAAGTCAATGTCTTGGCTCTTCGACACACTTATAAATGAACTGGCCCTTGGGTCTAGATGGAGGGGGATTTTATGTAAAAATTTCTCGAAGTAATTGTGATACAAGAATGAAATAAATATCACTGAATTTGTAATATTGCACAGGTCAAGAATATGCCCATTAATCCTAGAATCGATCGTAGAGATTTTGTCTAGGCGATTTCCCGCGTGAATACTAGCCACCGCGTACCCCAGCCGGAGTTGGCGCGCAAGTAGGCATTCTCTTCTCATTGGTTCTCCATTTTCTGTAATTTGGCGGTTTCTAGTAGATCTTGGCGTCTTGGGAGTGTCTATTTTCCTCATCAGCCATTCACGTTACTGCATCATATTTCTTCTAGGCGCGAATATCACAATGAACATACCAGAACCATGTCTCACCGCGCGTCGCTTCTAAAATTGAGGTAGCCACACCTGTCCTTATGATACATCGCTCTGCTATTTCTTTTCATAGCTCAAGTACTTAGCCTTTTGTTAAACTGATGCAGGTATGTCCCTACTGTCTCCAACAAATGCTTGAAATTTCCTCATCACTGTCTGGCTACTCTCATGATGCTGGTTGAAATATTTATTAATTGAAGAAATAAAAAGTAGAATCATTTAACCAACATAGGGTAAAGGGTTCACAACTCTCCCACTCACAAAATTTCGAACTTAGGAATAAAGTCGACAATTTTACAATACTTCCGTAGGCCAATTTGTTTTATTTCCAGAATCACCCCTTTTTCTTACTTGGTCTAGGCGCTCCTGTCTTCAATGGCATTTACTCGTTTTCATATCCTGCTTGTATTTCCCCCTTCCACTCTTGCGTGACGCTCTGACGCCTGCGGCAACACCTTACTCGCCTCGTTAATGTTTGTCAACAACAAGTCTACTTCCTCCTTCATCACGTGCCGTAGTCAACTGCTCCCCGTTGACTTTGTTGATAGTAGGACGTCCGTATATTCAAATAGCGTCATATTTTCGGCGCTACCATGGTTCACTTCGACGATATTTTTTTAGGTTGGCAGCGTTGTAAACTGACATTGTTCCTGTGCTCAATTCTTTCACTCTGTAAGCATTATTTCCAAGGTTTCTTACGATAGAATAGGGTCCTATGAATTTTTCGCAGAACTTACTAAAGATTTTCTTTTCTGGGTCCGATGTAGCAGGTCGTTTCACCAAAACGAGCTGGTTGACTTCAAGATCACCGTGGAACCTCTTATTTCTTACTCGCCGTAATCTGCGGTCTGCTTGCTTCCTCATGTATTCTCTCGTTCTTTCAATTCTCAAGTCTGGTGCTATCATGGGATCTTGTGGAAATTTATGATGCTTTTCCACGTTCTTACTGGATACTCGTTCTTGTGTAGGACCATAGGGATTTGTCCTGTTGACTCGTGCCTGGTAGAATTCATGCATGTCTCTACGTCCTTAATTTTATCGACCCATTTGTGGTGTTCGTTCGGAATGAAGATCCTCAAATATGCAGTTACAGATTTAATTACTCTCTCGCTTGGATTAGCTTGGGCATGTCGGATACTGCTTAAAACATGTTTTATACCCATGTCTTCCATTCCTTTCTTGAATTCGGCGCTTGTGAAATAACTGCCGTGATCTGATAATAAAAACTCTGGTTTTCCAAGGGTTGGAATAACTCTATTACGAATGCGACTGAGTACCTGCTTCGATGTTGTTTTCTGAATAGGGCATAGTACTACAAACTTAGAAAATACATCAATGCACACTAGCAAATGACGGCAACCTCTCCTTCCCTTCGGAATTGGACCAAGACAGTCCACCGCCAGTAGCTCACATGGTTTCTGAGGTAGCAATGGTCTAGGATATTGCCTCAGTAAATAATTATTTGGCTTTGTCCTCTGACACGGGTCACAAGTTGTAATGACGTCACATATCGTTGTTCTCATACGTGGCCATGTAAATGTCTCTCCTATTGTCGCTTCGCACTTGTCTAAGCCCACGTGACCGTAACTTTCGTGCGTATGCCATGTCAATCCTCGTTGTAACGATGCAGGTACTAATATGCGTAACTTGGTGTGGTCATTATCTACCCATTTGTGCAGCAAATTGTTGACATAAACATATCTTCCTTCTTTGGCTTTCGCTTCTCGAAATGCAGGTGTTCCTGTAGGTAGTTGCTTTTTGAAGTATTTAATTAATAGCGTCATCCATGGTTCCGCTTCCTGTTCTCGCTGTATCTCACGTAACTCCTCCAAGAATTCCCGGTCCTTCGGTGTTAACTCCAGGTGTTGTACCATCGCTGTTTCTTCATTATCAGACTCTGGGTTCCTGCTGAGTGCATCCGGTACCACGTTCATCTTCCCTGGACAATGTTCAATTTCAATGCTGAACTGCTGAATGTATATAGACCAACGTGTCACACGTTCGCTTGCCATTGACGTCTTAAACAAGAATGTTAATGCCTTGTGGTCAGTTCTGACAACAATAGGGTAACCATAGATTATTCGTTTCCATTGTTGGAGCGCATGAAGGATGGCCAACAATTCTAGCTCGGTTACAGTATAATTTCGCTCGTGCTTACGCAATTTTCGGCTGACAAATGCCAAATATGTTTTGTGCTGCAGGTTAGCTGGATCCTCTTGGTAGAGCATAGCACCTATCCCAATTAGTGAAGCATCCGCTTGGATTATAAATTTGAGCTTGAAATCTGGATATCCTAATTTAATGCAGTTTTCCAATAGCTGTTTTGTTGCTTGGAATGCCTTCTCACATTCCGCGTTCCATGACCATTTGTTATTTTTCTTTAACATTTCTTGCATTGGAGCTACAGTCTCCGTATAACCTGGACAGTTTTCTTTAAAGAATCCCGTTACGCCTAAGAAAGCCCGAATGTGCTTGACTCTCGTTGGTGTAGGGAAATTCTTTATCGCTTCAATCTTAGCTGGATTTGGCTTCACTCCCTCCTTGTCAATGACGTGGCCCAAATATAAGATCTCGCTCTTGAAGAAATGCGATTTCTTCAGGTTTACTTTGAAATTCGATGCGTTTAGGTTGCCCAATAATTTATCTAAATTTTCCATGTGAGTTTCAATGTTGTCGGATGTCAACAGAATGTCGTCAATGTATCGCACCGTCATCTCCTTTACTTCCTCGGTTAGGTTCCGGTCCAGTGCTCGGATTAAAGCACAGCCCGCTGTTTTGACTCCAAAAGGCATTCTGACGAAACAATATGTCTGGTTATCGAATAAGAAGCCAGTTAGAAGCTGTGACTTCTCATCCAACTCAAGATGGTGGAACGAGCTCGTCAGGTCGACCGATGAATAAATGCTCTTTTTTTTAAAGCCTTTTAATACGTCTCTGATAATTGGCGCTCTGTCATACTCAGGAAAAATGAGTCTCATGTTGAGATTTCTGGCATCTAAACAAAGTCTAATAGATCCATTTGGTTTTGTGACTGCCAAAATCGCATTTAGATAAGGTGTAGGTGTCTTCCTTATCACTCCAGCTTCTAACATCTCATCTATAATGGTTTTAACTTGACCACGATACTTTTCAGGAATTGGGTACAATCTGCTTTTGAAAGGTGACCAGTCCTCGACTTGCATAGAGTACTTGAAATTTAAAATTTTTCCAGGTACTGTATCAAATACTGTTTTGTGCTTCCTTAAAATGTTTTCCAACTGTTTTCTGTGTTCACCCCCAAGTTGAATGTCATTGAGCCGCTCCTGTAGTAACTCTTCAAATTGTGCATCGCTGTTATCTCCTTCTGTTAATAAAGACCATATCTCCTGGGATTCTATCTCCTCATCTAGTTCCACAACAGCCCCTTCTACGATGTTATCTTCCGCCTTTCGTACCTCCTCTTCCGTCTCTTCTGATATTGCTTCCAATGCCCAAGAATTTACATCTCTTCCGGTAGTGATTTCATCCATATGCAATCCCATGTTTTTCAGCTGGTCATATTCTCTAAAACTGACTGTATTCTTGTGTAAATCTATCACTGCTTGATAGTCACAAATGAAATTTGCACCAAGAATTATATTGAAATTCATCTTTGCCATGATAATGAATGTTTGCCACAAGGTGTGTTCCAATATGTTCAGCTCTAAGTATGCCTGACGTTTACAAGTGACGGTGCGTTCAGGAATAACACCCCTCACTTTGAGCTGTGGTACCGGAATTACAGGAATATTCTGAGTCCGTCCCAACTCTCGAACCAAGGCCTCCGATACTAGACTGATCTGTGACCCCGTATCCAATAAACATCTTATATTAATTCCACCAATCCTTGCGTAAATAATGGGTAATTGCCTAATTTCATCGTTCCGTGGTTTCACCGTCTCCTCCAGGCAGTCTTCTGGTAAAGCAATCCATTCTTGTATGTTCGCTACTATCCATCCATCTTCAACTTCCGACTGTTGTGTCTGGAGACTGTCTCCTTGATCCAAAATTAACATTTTTTTTAGCTCCATTTCGACTCCCATCATCCTTCTGTCGCTAATGTCCTTGATATTCCTCTCGTCTCAGTAGACTTCCAGCTTCCTCAGTATGTGTATCTGGGTTCTTTCTGTTCCCAATGGCCTTTTCCCATCTTCCTAGCTCTCCACCTTGACTAGCGTGTAACTCCTCTAAGTAATTTTGTGATTGAGCGTGCCTATCATCCCAGTCATCTCGATAGTTACGTTGATCTCCTTGATTTTGATCTCTCCTTCCTTTCCATCGTTGATTGGCATTGTAATCACCGTATCTTCCATAAGGCCTGTCATTCCTTCGATTATCACGCCATTGTTGATATCCTCTTTGTTGGTATCTATTGTTGCCCTGGTATCTATTGTTGTAGTGATTTTCGTTACGCTGATATGGTCTGTTTTCCCCTTCTTCCTGGTTTCGCCTAGGTGTGGAGGTGCTTGTATTAGTACCCTGCGTTTTAGTATTTCCTTGTTTTGTTTTTACGACCTCTGTAGTGTTGACTAATTCCAGCTGTCTTCCTCCTCTAAAATGACTATGAGATGTGGTCTCATCTATTTGCCGTAATATCTACTCTGCATGTATGGCCGTACTGACGTTTGCTGCGACTAGCACTTGCTGTACATTAACTGGCATTTGCCTTGCTATTGTCATCACCAAATCTGCTTCGCTTAATGGGTAATCTAGGTCGCGAAATTTTAGCATTTGCATGTTAAAGAAATCTGAGTATTTTGTCTGCTGGGTAGTTTGATATTTTCTAGAGTAAAGCTCCATTCTTAAACTCTGTTGTATGGCGGGAGACCAGTATTTGCGCAGAAACGCTAAATTAAAGTCTGACATGGTTCCAAATGTGTATTTGAAACTTAAAAACCAGGTGAGAACATTTCCTGATAAAAATCTCTCCATCATTCTCAATCTACGTGCTTCAGGTACCCCAGTGTCATTGAAATGGTCTTCAATCTCTTTGATGAAGGCCTTAGGTGTTACCCCTGAATTTTCGCTGTATTTCTGCGGTTTGTAGTCATTTGAGCGAATTACTTGAATGAGTTGTGTGGGCTGATGACCGTCCTGTGGTGTTGAGCTCCTATCTACGTTCTTACGAAATCCGTCCGTGTTTGTTGTTAATGGGCTCTCTGCTTGAGTCTGACTTCCTGCTATGCTGGGTTGGGAACTATGTGAGTCATCCGGCTTGTCTTTCAACGCTCCCGTTTTAAATATAGATGATTGTTCTAATGAGCGGAGTTCGGCTTTTATGATCCTGTCTGTCTGCTCTTTAAGTCTATGTTTTACCTCTTGCTCCAAAGCTTGAATACGCGTGTGGTTTTCGCCTACTGTTTTAATAATAGTGGATCTTTCCTCTCTAGAATCAATATTCATTTTCTTCCAATCTTTCCTGATCTGTTCTTTAATCGTGCTTATTTTTTCTTCAATCTGGCTCTTATTTTCATCCTGATTATGTTCTATCTGGCTTAGTCTTTCGTCTAATGTACTCTTAAATTGTTCTTGTTCCGTTTCTAGGCTTTTCCACTGTTCCGCTGATTTTATCTCGAGACGGTCCATATCTTTAATTATGCCTGATATGTTCTCATCTACTGCTGATATTTGTTGTTGAATGACCCTGCCACTTTTCTCCATCTCCTTGAATCGTCCTTCCAACCTATCCTGGGCTATTTTGACCTCGCTTGTATTCATTGTGCATGCTATTTCAATCTGCTCTAATTTAGCTAACACCGTTTCATCGAGAATGCTAAGTTTTTTTAAATCAAAAATACTCTCCATTTTTGCAATCTGCTCTAATTGTTTCTCATTATTTTTGCTTACATCAAGGGCCAGTAATATCATCTGTTGGTTTGTGTGCTCTTTCATTTCTGCGGTTAACGAAGCTAATTGGTTCGTGTTTTTATTATTTTGCGCCTCTAACTGTGAATTTATCGTGTCATTAATTTCACTCTTTAATAACCTAGCTTGTTCCGCCTGATATTCATTTTGCTCAATTCTACTGTTATTTAACTGTGTCCGCAATGATTCACTTTGTTCTAACAGTTTAGTATTTAGCGCTTGACTTTGTTCTGACATTTTCGTATTTAGCGATTCACTTTGTTCTGACAGTTTAATTTTTTAGCGATTCACTTTGCTCTGACAGTTTACTTTTTAGCGATTCACTTTGCTCTGACATTTTCGTATTTAGCGATTCACTTTGCTCCAACATACTAGTGTTTATTTGTTCAGATAATTTTGTATTCAACGCTTCATTTTGCTCTAACATACTAGTGTTTATTTGTTCAGATAGTTTCGTGTTCAACGATTCACTTTGCTCTGCTAATTTAGTATCCAACAATTCCTGCGTTCTCCTCGCTGCACTTTCAATGATCTCCTGGATCTGCGCCACCGTTGCCATGTTTTATAATATATATGAGACATATGGGAAATGGCATACGCCAATGCCCTTTGACACGCACATAAATCCAATGCACATTTAATTTCTTTATCCTACTCAATTCATTTATTTTTACTTTTAATCCCATTAGTTGATTGCATCTCTGAGTAGTTCTAGTTTTACTCAATTTAATTTTAACCCCAAGCACATATTTAGTCATTAAACAGTTATCCTGATCTGATATTAACACTGACTAATTAACAAAGTATTAATTGTCATTTTAGGCTACAGCCTCCTAATATTTCCATGAGTTTGACTTTCTACACAAATCTAGTTTTAACTTTATCATTGGGCGCCCGGTATCACATCTTAATTTTACTTTAATTTAAAAGACAACAACGTGAACCGTATTTTACATTGCAAACTCCTGATTTTAATTTATTTTTCACACATTTGGCGGTATCCACTTCGCCTCAACTACTTTTAATAAAATATCACTTCCCGGTGATTAAATACTGTCATATCTGCATGCACTTGCGGCATGCCAGTTTTACTCAAATGCGCCACTGTTGACATGTGTAATCTCCCCGTTACACCACAGTGAATAGCCCCACCGTTGGCCGCCAGTTTTCACCTATGAACCCTTCAGAATAGCAGTGTTTTATGCAAGAATCTTAGATCAAGGGGTCGCGTTCAGTTCATAGTGTGGTGTTTACGTCCGCCAAACAACGTGCTTTTCTGAGGCAAGGGTTATAGGATAAAAACTATAACTAAGAAAGTAAGGAGACAAAGCGTAAGATAATAACAAGATTTAATAACTAATTTGTGCATAAAAGAATAAAAACAAACAAAAATAAACAAAGTCCTCCCTGAATTTTCCCTGACAGGAATATTTATCACTTTGAGGAGTCAGATGGATCTCCCCTTTTCTAATAATATGTGGATCCTAGTTCCACGACCTTGCATATGAATTTATGTTCGCGTGATGACTATCTACGAGAAATGAGTACTTGGATGATCATTCGTTCACAACGGGTTAACAGCCACGGTGCTCACGAACAATCATCTCGTAAATCAACGTTTATGGATATGGGCATAACATTAATAAAAATCCTTAACTCTAACTCTGACACACATATTACAACTCTACTATTTACAGGCATCTCTCTGAGACCCTTATTAGTGTGGTGACACACTTAACCAAATGAGCTGCCACAATGGCCAGACACTCAACAACAAGGAAACACAGCGCCGCACGTGACTCACGGGTCACTGACATGGAAATAAACACAGAATAAACCAACAACAACAAACAACCTGAGTGGTTAGGATTACTTTATATTAACAAAACTGCAGGTTAAAGAAAACGCTTCGAAGTTTATCGTGTTTCGTAGGCAACTCCCATTTATTTAAACAATTTTACCATTGATCAGTTTCTCACATTTATATTTATTTTCAAGTAATTGGGAGCCAGACGTGCACTCCACTTTAATGAGCTTGCTTGCGAAACTCAGTCAGCCCTTGTGACAACAACTCACCCTTTCCATAATACCAGTCATGTCCCCCTTCCAGTGTATATTAATAGCCGACCAGCTGAACTGTTATCTCAAGGAATCAACAGCAGCTAACATCTTCTCCAACTCAACATATGGTCAGACAATAATCACATATCCATAATTGTCCTCGCAAGGATACAATATGAATCTGGTATCAAGCTGACAGAAATCAGTCTCTGCTGAAATTCCCGCTTGTAATACCATAAAAATATACTCACAATATACACATCTGGGACTGACATACCGCCTATTCACACGGGTCTGCTGAATTAGAGCTCGCAAACATTTAACACAATATTTAAAACCTACGATAGAGCTGAGTACTCTTCGTCACAAATTACATTACTCCAAAGGCAATAATCACACTGAATCTGATCAATAATAATTCTCAACAAAATTTAAATTACCCTCCAATCTACTATGTAATTATATTAATTCAGTCCTACTTCTGAAACACGACATATCTCCGAGAGACGTTTTTAACCGCACTTCGTAGCCTAGGCGAACACGGCCGTTCACATAGATACGTTAGTTAACACAACACAAAGAAAAGAACTTTCCATTAACTACAATTGTGCGAGCTGCTTCCAAACAAAAGTGTGTCAGATCAAAACTAAATATACTACATTAAACACACAAGCAAAGTATTTACAAAAAATATGTCCCATAAACCATACGTTAATTTAACAAATAATAAAATATTATTAGGTACTCATCTCTTTTTGTAGTCACCCGTCAAAGAACATCAGACGCCATTCCCCAACTAGATGGTTCTTTATCTCATAGCAGCCATCTGGACGGACTGTTGAGAATTCCACACTTCCTCTGCAATCATCGATGTCATCCTTGCGCTGATACAAAAATTAGGTTATTATACACTTTATGTTTGACTACTAAATTCGCTTGTTCAGGTACTAAATTCCCTGTCACTGTTCGTTGGCGAATTGTCGACGCTACTGTCCCTATGATTATAGTACTATGACTATCTATCACTGAATTTAACACTTTACAATGAATATCTTGTGTTCCTCGACACACAAAATACAAGTCTACGTCCGTAGACGCACAGAATAATAGTCATGTGTCCTCAACACACGGAATAAAAATCCTGTGTCCACGACACACGGAATGAAAGTCAATGTCTTGGCTCTTCGACACACTTATAAATGAACTGGCCCTTGGGTCTAGATGGAGGGGGATTTTATGTAAAAATTTCTCGAAGTAATTGTGATACAAGAATGAAATAAATATCACTGAATTTGTAATATTGCACAGGTCAAGAATATGCCCATTAATCCTAGAATCGATCGTAGAGATTTTGTCTAGGCGATTTCCCGCGTGAATACTAGCCACCGCGTACCCCAGCCGGAGTTGGCGCGCAAGTAGGCATTCTCTTCTCATTGGTTCTCCATTTTCTGTAATTTGGCGGTTTCTAGTAGATCTTGGCGTCTTGGGAGTGTCTATTTTCTTCATCAGCCATTCACGTTACTGCATCATATTTCTTCTAGGCGCGAATATCACAATGAACATACCAGAACCATGTCTCACCGCGCGTCGCTTCTAAAATTGAGGTAGCCACACCTGTCCTTATGATACATCGCTCTGCTATTTCTTTTCATAGCTCAAGTACTTAGCCTTTTGTTAAACTGATGCAGGTATGTCCCTACTGTCTCCAACAAATGCTTGAAATTTCCTCATCACTGTCTGGCTACTCTCATGATGCTGGTTGAAATATTTATTAATTGAAGAAATAAAAAGTAGAATCATTTAACCAACATAGGGTAAAGGGTTCAGTATTAAGACATTTATCCATACGATTAAACCATAGTGCCATGTCACTAGTTAGTGATTATACAGTTAGTGTGGGCGATACACTATATTTCCATTTGGTTCTAACCTTAGAGGAATAAGAAGCAGGAAAAACCGTCAAAGATTTCCCGCTTTATGTGGAACTTGAATATACAGCCATGAAATAATAACCACACGTTAGTTGTCACTCAAACGTTCTTGTGAAAGGTTGTTCGTCATGGTGAAACAAAGATATGTGGTGAAAAATACTAAAACGATGACCCAGTCATCGCAAAAGAATGGTGTTACAGCACTTGTTGACAAGCCCTTGCGAAATAAAAAAATAAAAAATAAAGTGTTAAGAAAGCACTCTGAGCAGCTCTGAGACGTGTTAATCCGAAAAGTAAAGGAGAGGTTTTAAACCATGTTCGAGTGATTCCTGTTCCAAAACGTGCAGGATTTTTTCCTGCTTTGTTTGCCGGCCTTTTAGCCGTGGGTTCACTTCTTGGCAGTGCTAGTGCTGTTTCCAAAACGATAAAATCTGTAGATCAGGGAAAGCAACAATTGAAAGACAGTCAACGACACAACGAAACAATGGAAGCCATTGCTAAAGGGGCTATAAACGCGAATTTAAAGCCAGCCTTTTATAAACAAAGACTTGGTATTTACCTAATTAACAACAGCCATACCAAGAGATACCCTGACCCATGAAGAAGTCAAGAGCTATGCAAAATCAACTAAAGATTTACCATTTTCGAGACGTGTTTATGCGCAACCAATTATCCCCACGATCATGACAAAATGATTGTGCCATCATTAATCTAGAAGATCACCGAGGACAAGGAACCCGTTATGTAGCGTATGTCAAGGATGATTCCAGGGTGTGGTAGTTTGACAGTTTTGGCAATCTCCCTCCGCCCATGGAACTATACAAGTATTTTGTAAACAGGACAAAGATATACTATAATGTGAAACGTCAGCAAAAGTTCAACACCCAAGAGTGCGGACGTTTGTGTTTAATTTGTATATAAGACACAACATAAGCAAAAACGTAAACAGTATGTCAGAAGAAAGTTTACACTGCATGAAGGTGGACCTGAAGTCAGCTTAGACTTTTACCCTCCTATTGAATTGAGTCTAAGACCTTATGTATTGGGGCTGGTTTCTCTTGAAACGTACAATAGAATTTACAACGAACATAAAATTTCAATGACAAGTTCTACTATGATGATTCCATGCTAACCCTGGCCCCTGGTGGATATACAGTACCATAGACGATATTTATGAACACATTTACATGGTGCTGGTAAAGTAATACGTTATGGTTTGAAGCCATTTATTGATGGAACACGCAAGTATGAACTTGTCGGCCATACCAAAACTCATCGCTGCAGTATTTTATCCTCGTTTAAGATTGATTTTATACCTCAACCAGATTCCATCGGCCCTTTACGACGGGTGTTAGTTGTTTGCCACGTGAATACACGTTAACACGTAAGGACAAGACGATTTTACATCATCTGGGTTGCAAACTAAGCCTACATGATGAATTCTATCCTAGAGATGGTGAACCACATCGAGGAGCACGACGGCATTCTACGAATTGATCTGCATCCCTATCAAGCTCAAACACCGGGATTACATTACAATGATGAAATTCAATTTGTTATCAACAACCAAGAAATTTACACCCTACCGTATGAAAGTTTCATTCAAATTGAAGGTCGGCTCACAATAGCGGATGGCTCTACACCCACGACATCCAAGTTAGCCATCCATGCTTTTGCCTTTGTGTTTCCCGAGGTGCGCTGTGTGATTAATGATATTGTGGTGGATAGCACTGGAAATGTAGGCGTGACAAGTGTCATGAAACTATACCCCTCCTATAGTGTAGAAGAAGCATGGCTGGTTGGTGCCCTGACTCGACCAATGAAAGGATGGTTCACACCGATGGAACCTTTACTGGATTTTTACCAATTAAAATAATTTTAGGCTTTGCCGAGGATCACCAGCGTATTGTGATAAACGCAAGGCAAGTGCTTTATCTCGTCAGAGATAGGAGCGATAATAATGCACTGAAGGGAGCCAATGATGATGCCATCGATTCAAAAATTCAACTACACCGGATTCTATGGAAAGTACCTCACGTCACCCTTTCTGAGAGCAAAATACTGTAGATGCTCAAGATAGTGGGAAATGATATGCCTCTACCCGTGGAATTTGGAAGCTGGGCTCTACATGAGTATCCACTATTTGCCAACCACCAACACACACAGTTGGTCTGTAAAAACAGCACGCTATACAGAGAGACCTCTCTACATTATAGTGGGTTTTCATACGAATCGCAAGTATCAACAGAGCGAAGATGACGCTCAAATTGTTCACCTACAATTGAGAAATATACGTCTTTTCCTGAACGGAGCTGTTTTCCCCTATATTGGACTGGATTTGGATTTTTCAAATAATAAGTTTGGCCCACTCTACGACTTTTTTTTTCTAAATTTAGATGGTCGTATTATCAAAAAGAGAACTGCCCGATCCTTATGGCGTCAACGGTGCTCCGGTTAGCAGTACAGAGTCGAAAAGACATTGGGACATCACAGGTCTCATGGACATTATAAACACAAAATACTTTATTGTTGTATGAGTTGGCACCGTCCCTATCCCAGAATGACTAAAAAATGTAAAATTTGTTATGATTTTTATGCCAATAAAATGATGTAATAAAAAAACTATGTTGTTATTATTTCTAAACCTTAATAGTTGCTAATCAGGACTTGTCCAAATACTCAAGTTGTTAACTATTGACTTGCTGCTAGCAACTGTGTGCTATGTGCTATGCACTATGGAGATTTGGGACATGTCAGCTTGATTCATGGCCTCCTTCATAGACTTGTGTTCAGCAACGCACTGGGTTTACATGCTAATATAACTTCCGAGACGTAGTCGACAATCTAGCATGCACTTTCTTTCACTAGCTACTACAGACTTTGGTATGTGCTAAGCAGTATCGGATCACGACTTCTGACGTCACATCCGGAATATTAGTCGAATATCTAGTTCACTACGGCTGAAATTGTACTATTGGGACACAGCCTTAGAATTCAGTGGACCTACACTAACTTAAGTGAACTCGATTATAGTGGGCGTCAACGGTACTCCGGTTAGCAGTACAGTGTGAAAACGCCCAGTCTTGAGACATTGGGATATCACAGGTGTCATGGACGCTATAAACAAAATATACTTTATGTTCGACCCCCACTATTATGTGTCAGGAAACTGTATCATAATGATGGTCATTATAACACTCTTTTTCATTATGATACAGTTTCTCCAGCCAATCAGAGCTCGTTCATTGACCAATTAGGTAACGATACCTACTCGCGTGCGCTCAAAATCCAACATGTCTATATAAATTACCGAAAGTGCACCGTCCATAATGTTCTCGTAAATAAACTGGTTAATATGAGACACTATACCTTAATATCCTTAAATCCAATTTCTACACAGCGGGTTGTTTTCAAACGATTTCCGTGACATTTTTACTGAATACTGATGCTCAATCTGCACATACGGCATTGAAGTTCACAGAGCGCATGCGTCGGTCGGTCAGTGAGCTTGGACATCAGAGATATCCTACCCTGCGCAGCACCCGATCACAAAATTCTAGTGACAATCTCAACAGATATTTATGAATATTTATGTTAAAACATATAATAAAGTTGTAATTATCGTCGAACATAAACAGTCGTATGCAACTCGCCTATAATGGTAATTAAGACACTAGTATGGAAATTATAAAACTCGCATACGCTCGTTTTATAAAAAATACTCGTGTCTTAATTATAGCCATTATAGGCTCGTTGCATAATGTACTATTATTGTTGTATGAGTTGGTACCGTCCCTATCCCAGAATGATAGAAAATGTGAAGTTTGTTATGACTTTTATGCAAATAAAATGATGTAATAAAAATGTTATTATTTCTAAACCTGAATCGTTGCTAGTAAGTATCCAGTAGACCTAACCTAACCTAAGGGGGCGCTATTAACGTGGGCCCGATTATTACTAGAATGTGATTTGAGTAAATGCAATTGGTACACCTTAGTAGTCAGTTGAACTTGGTCCAGGCAAGTGTAAACATGTTGAGTACGCTCATCGTCGATTGTCAAGTGTTTAAAATTGCTTATACCTATTTTATATTTAGAACGGTGGCCATTATTGACTGTTCCAGGTTTTGGATTTCAAAATCGACCCATCTCGTGTTTAAACCACGCTATGCTTTCGATTTGTTGAGTGAAAAAGACTGTAAACAAATGCAATGGATTGAAAATCATTTGCAACTACAATGGAATCAGGGAACCGTTTCTTATTAATACCTCGACATGGTGATGAAGGCGTATTTGCCATCGGCCAATGTGGTATTTGTGAAAGGTGATGAAAAGCGACAATGAATACAAGAGTTTTTGGCTTGTTACTGTCAATGTATCGATCTCATGGATTTAGGGTGCCCCTCGCTACAAACACTATTGGACCGCTGCCCCTGTGGTGCCATTAGCAATAAAGCCCTGGCGCAAGCGTGGCACCTGCGTCATTGGTTAACCACCAATGCCTGATGGGACATTTTTAATAAAATTAGAAGTGAATTATTACCTGTAAATGACAGCAGTGAGATTCCTACAAGCGAAGAGTAAACATCATCAACGTCATAGGATGGAGGGCAGTGCTACAGATAAGAACATTGGCAAATTCTTTGTTTGCAAAAATAAACTGGACAGTTTTACCAAAGAGGAATTATTGGCGCTTCCAAAATGTTTTATTTATTATGTGCCGGCCAATGCAGTGAAAGAAATCTGGCAACATGTACCAAAATCGTGGACTCAAGACCCTGTGTTAAGTGAATTTCAACCATGTACTGATTACGATCACCATAAGAAAGTGGCCATGGCAAAATACCATCTATGCGACAGTGTGCTACTTGTCATTTGGTTAAACTGAATCACGGTCATAAAACCTTAAGCAATGACTTTGTTCCCTCATTCCACGGGTGCGATGGTGAGAAAAAAGCAACAACAACATCCTCAACAGAGGAGGAAGATCAAAACTTTTCGCCACCGATTCATGGCAATGTGTCGGACTAGTACTGTTCGTGGCGTCATTGAAAAATTCATTAATATATAACCTTTCCAAATGCACGTAGTTGGGTATCTCTACTGTGGTCCTGGAACAAAGCTGAATCGACGTTTGCAGCATGGCGATGTACCTATTAAGCCTTTGGGTCAAGCATGAAAAGAACATGATATTTCTTATCGCCATAGTCCACCTGCATTACGACGTGTGGCGGATAAAATGGTGTTGAAAAATCCTAAACAACGTTTGACATCCTGTGATGCCTCAGTGGGAGAGAGGTTGGCAGCCCTGATTGTCAGTAGTGCAATGAAAGGAAAGTTAATATTGAGTGAACATGAACATTCAAAGAAAAAATGGATCGAGGAATTGGTATTTTTGTATTCCTTTTTGTAAAGCCCTATGTTACATGTGAAATAAAAATAGTATTACCGAGCACGATGTGTTTTAATTTCTTAAAATGTAGAAAGCCTTTTATTCATGTTCATACTTCTCACATTGATATACTGTATTAGACTTTGCATATTTTTTTAAATTCATTTTTGAAGTTTTGCACATAGCCGATATTGAAAAGTTCATTGTCCATTTTGCTGTTTACACATTTTTCATTTTGCGTATGTCGAAAGTTGATATTTCTGAAACATGTTCTTACGTTTTTATGTTTTAAAAATGTCTTGATGCGAGTGCTTGGCTATGGAGATAGTGCAGTCTCTCTTTCTGTCAGTTTGCAGAAACGCAGTGGCATACTACAGATAAGACTGTCTTACAAATGAAACCTATCTACCACTGCATTGAAAGAAAACAAAAAAAGTACTTTAAATACGTACTACACTATTAAGAATTAATTTAAGCGTTAATTCCCCCACCCTCTCCCACCATGTTTGCTAAGGTCAAACGACAAATGTTACGTACTCATGCTTTCTCTCTTTCTCTCTGTAGTCATACATCCTCCTCACATACATACATGTCTTTGGGCACAAACACAACCTCCATATTGATTCCCAAAGAACATCCTTTATATGTACTCCACCCCAAAGAATCACCGCATTCATCTTTTAAAACACCCATTGACTTCTTGTTTATTATGGGTAGCTGAAGCACGTTGTCAGCACTATAGGAAGCGGTGTCGAACCAGTCACTATGTTGCCTCATCACGACATAGGGGTTGCAGTGGCGAATGTGGTATATAGACGAGTCCGTTTCCATATACAAAAGAGATACGTCCCCGAAATGCTGTTTGGCAAACTCGTAGTGGAATTTATACTTGGCCGATTTGGAAAAGTCTAAAATGACTTAGCCCCAGTAGATGGGTTTATTCATGTTCACACTGGTCTTACTCATTTCAATGGATCCCAAATTTTAATCGATAATTTTAATTAATTTTAAATTTGACTTGGCAATGTACCGCCGGGCACTCCACTGCCCCTCCGAGATATTGACTAATTTAATACCCCGGTAATTGCGTACATTTTCCATGCACTTGCCATAAATGCAGTTGTTCACCAATAAAAAAAATCAAACTGCTGTGTCGCCATTTGTCGGTGCTGGGTATTCAGTTCCATGTATGGCTGGAGCCACGCTCTTTGGGCAAAGGAAATACCCCCGTAGATTTTCTTTAACCCTAGACCTTGGGCTAGGCATTGCGCCGACGTTTGGATATGTTGAACATATCGATTTTACTTATAAATCGTCCCCGTCAACTTCTCAAATTTCACTTTACATTTAGAGGGAACCATTCGCTGTAGGCAGAATGGAAACTCGGCATGTTGGTCATAAAATGATGAGGGATATTCAAGCTCGACCTATAAATCATATCCCCGGCATGTTTCAAGGTTCACATCAGAATGTGACACTTGTTTCTCTGAAAGCCAGGCAAAATCCGGCTTATGGCATGGCCATACAAATTATTCCCGTCGTAGTACATTAAATACGATTCTGGTTTGTCTTGTGAATAAGATTGCATGTATTGATTATTCGCTTCGGCATGGCGCTGGTTAAGCGACACAAACCCGCCACGAATGCCTTTCTCAAAAAATAAGACCATCTCTACATCGGTCAGTAAATCCAATTCCACATTGTTGTATTTCAAAGCAGCATCCAACGACAGCCCAAAGTCCATAGATGTGCTGACACAATTCACCGAACTTTTCAAACACATCCGTGAGCTGCAATACATCGAGTTTTAGGTAATGCATAGCATAGTCTCCTAGAGTGTTTTTATTGAACACCCGCCAAACATTGCATGTATGTGCATAGTCTTCAAAGGAATTGGTACTACGTGTGAGCATAGAGTAAAATGTCTCCTGCGGTGGCAGCGTCTTTTGCTTTAACACGTCCCAGCTGTTACAGATTCATACGGGAAAATAACTTTCCGAATGCACAATTTAAAATTCTCAGGATGTTCAAAATGCGTCCTGGTGTACTGTATTTCAATTCCTTCTAATCTAAGCCGTTAACTAGGCTGTCTAGGGATGATGCCATAAACTTAAGGGAATCCCGAAATCTTTTGCAAAATTTACCCAACCACCATGTCAAGGCTGTAAAACGCTCATAGTTTTGGGCAATAATAGAAAAAGTCCCCTTGCCGACATGACCCAATTCACGAATCAGAAACTGAATATCATAATTCGCCAGATTATGGGAAAACACATTGATAAATCGTGGAGCTGGGTAACTCACATTACATACTCTGAGGGCGGCTCCACGAAACTCGGCCGTGAAGTGAGAGTGACCTCTGACGGTGTCTTCAGCACTCACCGGCGGCTTTTCACAAATATGGCAAGTGGTTGCATGCTCATACTGCTGCTGCTCTTCTCGAGTTAGGCTCATAGAAACTGGGTGGTCCAATAACCCTCGTACATAGTTAGCCAACTCAAGTAGTTCGTTCAGGAACAATTGAGCACAATCTTGCCCCTGAAAAGATTTAAAATAGGATTTTGTGGGGTGATAGTCCACGTTAAATCCTATAGCAATGGGTTCATGATTTCGAATCTGTACGTTTGAGCTAATGGTAGGATCTAGTTTGCATCCCGCCATGTGTGAAGTAAGAGCCTCAAAATCGGCATAAACCACAAAAGGCACTGTATCACGCTTGTGGAAGATCTTAAACTTTAACAAAGCATCCTTCCATTGCGACAATACTAGTCTTGCCGCCTCCTGCGATACACAATCTTCCCTATGTCGTTCCAAAAGGGTAGGGGATACAAAATACTGTAGGCAACGGTCACAAATATGTTACTCATTACGATCTATGGACAGTTGACTACTAACCATTCTACTAAGGCTTTTAATCAGGCAATAGTGATTTACCTCTCCTGCAGACAAATATAAAATATGAATGTGGTGTTGTTTTGGTTCTTTCGTGGGATAAAGAGGACCAATAATTTCATCACCGTGAAGGCGATAAACCATAAAAGAATAGTCGGGATTATCTTGTTCAAACCTATGGATGTTGGTTAAGTCCATAGGAAACGACACGCGAGTTAAATTTAAATTTTGTTTAAATTGCTCAAACATGGCCTTGTACTTTCCCGGTCAACAACCATTACGTTGTACTGGCTGCAAATACGCAGCCACAGACTAAAGGAAACTTTCATCGTCCCTGCTTTCAATGTTAGCCACTGCTCTTCCGTAGACAATCGCTGGTGGTGTAGGGATTTAAGTAGACCCAACATTAAAGGGGGTGAATTTGCAAATGCTAATTTGCAGATGATGAATTTTGTCTCAGGCAAGGCCACTGTGTCCTTCTTGCTTCTTATCATTTTTTTAGCAAGACATTCATCACATGGGTTTCCTAGCACTGTTTCGAATTGTGAGCTTCGAAAAGCTCTTGCATTTTGGTGCAAATATAACATTTCTCTTTATGTTCCACGTCATTCTTTTTGTATACAAAATCACACACCAATTCCGTATTCACCTTAAAGGCCACGCGCATCCTTTGGGCTGCACAAATTTGCTCGATAAAAAATAAAAAGCAAGATTCCAAAAATTCTTCGGGAATCAAATTTTCTGTAATATTTACCACGTGACCCGAGCAAACACGGGATTTATAACAACAATCAAGGGGTTCCCAGGTTAAACTAATAGCAGCGGAGAATGGGACATAATTGTAAGTTAGTCTTTCCTGAGATTTCAGCAGTCAACTGCACGGCAATGGTTCCATTCTAGAGCGTCCCAGGTCTTTAGCTATAGTAGTAGGCTTTTCCCAATATCTAAAATACAAATAAAATAAACCACCATATGTAAATAAATTCAAATTAATTCATGCATTTCATAAATAAAATATAATATAAAAAATCAAACAGGTTACTTAAAAAGAAATCTCCCTTGCCGTGTAAAGCCTTGTTTTATTCCCTTATCGTGGGCTCAAGTGTGGAATGGTCTCTCTCTCAGACACAACAGGTATACAGGTTATCTAAAATAAAATAGAACTAAAAATCAATAAATTCCAAACAATAATTTAAACATCCATTAGCATTAAAACACCGTAAACCATTAATAATACACCTACCTCTCAAAAAAGAGATATCAATGTATCATACCACTAACGCCCTCCGGGTATAGCGATTCTCCACAATATCTGCAAACAAATAAATATAATACATTAATCACATCATCAATTAATCAATCAATCAATCAATAACTGTCAGTAAGTATATAAATCAATAAATATATAGATACATACCTCACAACTATTTCCAGTTTTTTCCACCAACACGTAAAAAGAAAACTGTTAACCAAGACCAAGTGTTCACTCTGTAGAATCTTGCCAAGTAATGATATAAATGAGAGTAAAATATTTAAGCCATGCCTTTTTTGTGACGCCTCATGCCTCATCTTCAATAGGTCTCTCTGTTCCCCCTTCCTACCCTCCCTACACTGCCTGTTACGTCATTCTTACACGTACATTGTACTTTTTACTGACTCAGCGTTAGACCTTCAACTGTCCTCTCTCTCACGCTAGCCAGTAGTCGTATCATCTTTCATGTCTCAGTAGATAAGATTGGCAGACAGCAAACAAAGTCATAGCCTATTCCTCGCTCAATCAACAACACACACATACTAATTCCGTTGTAATAGAATTAGAGCCACCTTCAAATCATTCGTCTCATCACAGATTTATAATTTCTATTTACGCTCATTTCTTGCGTCCATTCACATCGCTTAGTGGATCTAACGTTAGAGGTTCATATCGTAGAACAGTCCGCTGGCCTGTGAGCATGTGCCAAATCGGCAGAGCAGTGGCCGGCGACATGCTCGTTTAAACATCACCGGCACTGTCTCTCTCTCTACTACCAATATTAAATAAAAAAATAAAAGGTCAGAAAATCATAATTTTCAAAATGTGACGTAAGGCCCTACGTCGAAATTTTCGAAATAAATAATAAATTCTAAAGGGGGACGTCACCCAAAGTAATTTTTACCTCGATGTCAAAATCCTACCATTGGTTCGCGAGATATACCAACAAATCTAAAAGTATTTTTTTACCCAAAAATCCGTTTGCCGCATTTTCAAACATTTTAGCCATCTTTATACGCTATGTTAAAGACAGCAGCACGCGGAAAAAAGCATACATCACACATCATCCTACCATCATTCCTTCCCAACATATCACCAAAAATCTGAAAAAAAGTGTTATCCCCAAAAAACCGTTTCCCTCATTTGAAAAAATCATCATTAAAAAAAAATGCGCCATAAGATGTTGTTGTTTGAGTCTTCACTCTTTTGACTGGCTTGATGGCTCCCTATCCTGAGCGAATTGTTTCATCTCTACATAGCTACCACACCCTATATCCAAGGCAATCTATTTAACATATTCTAACCTTGGTCTACCCCTACACTTCTTGTCCTCGACACTTCCTTCCATAACTATGCTTGCTATTCCTGGGTGTCTTAGTACGTGCCCTACCAACCTATCTCTTCTTCTCATTAGCAGTCGCCAGAAAGATCTCTCCTTTCCCACTCGTCTTAATACCCCTTCGTTTTTAACCCTATCTACCCAATTGATCTTCATCAGTCTCCTGTGACACCACATTTCAAACGCTTCAATTCTCCTCTTTTCTGATGCACCAATAGTTCAAGTTTCACATCCATAGAGCGCCACGCTCCAGACAAAGGCCTTCAAAAATGACTTACTGAAACCTAAATCTATATTCGAAGTCAATAGATTCCCATTTTGTAGAAACGCTTTCCTTGCCTGAGCCAACCTTTGCTTCGTCCATCACTGGTTATTTTGCTTCCTAAGTAACAGGAGTCTCCTACTTCCTTTAGTTTTTCACTTGCCAATTTCATGACCATAGAGGTTTCTAATTTATATAGGCTGCATTCCAATATTTTAGTTTTACATTTATTAATTTTCATCATGAATTCTTCCCTCAAGACAGAGTCCTTACCATTCAAAAACACATTCAAATCCTCAGGCGTGTCGGCCAAGATGCCGATGTCATCAGCAAATCTCAGAGTTGAAACTATTTCTCCTTGAATCTTCACTCCCACTTTTTCTTTCGAATTTCCTTCATTGCTTGTTGAAAAGTATGGGCGATAAGTTTCAGCCTTGCCGTACACCTTTCTGAATACCAGCTTCCCTCTCATATCCTTCAGCTCGAATGACTGCAGTCTGGTTTCTGTATAGATTTTAGATCACCCTCCTTTCCCTGTACTTGAATCCAATCGTTTTCAAAATGTCAAACAATTTAGCCCAATCAACGTTATATAAAAGACTTTTCTAAGTCTAAAAATGCCATGAACGTTCTCTTATCTTTCCTTATTCTACTTTCCAAAATCAGCCTAAGACTTAGTGCAGCTTCCCTTGTTCCTACATTTATTCTGAAGCCACACTTGTCTTCACCCAGCTCCGTTTCTATCTGGCTTTTGCATCCTCTTGACAGGATCTTTGAAGCATGAGTAATCAGGCTGATTGTACGGTAAACTTCACATCTGTCAGCTCCCACTTTCTTCGGTATAGGGACGATAACATTCTACTTGAAATCAGAGGGTACCTCTTCTGTCTCATAAATCCTACACACCAAGTGAAATAACCTGATCAGGCCTTCATCTCCTATGCAGCGTAGTAACTCAATCGGTATATCATCTATGCCTGGTGCTTTGTTCCTTCTTAAGTCTTCCAATGCTCTGTCAAATTCTGATCTGAATATTAAATCTCCTTTTGCATCGTCATCAATTTCCTCTTCCCTTTCCATTACATGATTCTCAAACTCCTTTCCCTTATACAAATACTCTATGTAAGCTTTCCATCTCTCAACTTTTCTTCCCTATTTGTTAGAGGCTTTCCATCTGTGTCCTTAATATTACAGCACTTGGTCTTCTTTGGCCCAAAATTATTCTTAAGTCTTCGATAAGCTGTGTTAACTTTTCCTAATTTCAGACAATTTTCTATACCTGCATATTTCTCTTTGAACCATTCTTATTTCGCTTCCTTGCACTCCTTGTTAACATTATTTCTCAGATGTCTGTATTCTGTTTTCCCCTTTTCATCTCTTACATTCTTGTGTTTCCGTCTATCATCCATCAATTCTATTATATCCTGAGTGATCCACGGTTTTCTACCTATTCTCTCTTTTCTACCAACGTTTTCTTTTGCGGATTTTGTTCTTTCATTCTTCAAAAGTGCCCATTCGTCTGCAATTGAAGTTTGTTTAAGGTTTTTCATTAGTTCTTCCTTTATACTCTTCTTGAATCTTTCGTTTACATCCTTCTCTTTCAGTCTGACTATTGCCCGTCTTTTTGGATTATGACATTTCTTCAGTTTCATCATCTGTATTTCATTACAACCAGATTGTGGTCAGAGTTTATGTCAGCACCAGGATATGTTTCACAAACCAAAATCTGGTTTCGAAACCTCTGCTTGACCATAATGAAGTCGATATGGTAACGCCCTGTATCTCCTGGTCTCATCCTTGTGTATATTCTTCAATTGTGGTTATTGAATAAGGTGTTAGCTATGACTAACTCATGCTCGGTGCAGAATTCCATCAGCCTGCTTTCTCGATCATTCCTTTCACCTAATCATAATTTCCTACTATCTTCCCTTCTCATCCATTTCCTACCACAGCATTCCAATCTCCCATTATTATAACATTTCCATCACACTTGATATACGGTACCTCAGAATTTCATCTATTTCTTCGTAGATATTTTCAACAACTCCATCATCAGCTTGACTGGTAGGCATATAGACTTGTACCACTGTGGTGCACGTAGGTTTTGTATTGATTTTTGCTACAATAATCCGTTCACTATATTGCTCATATTCCACCTTCTGTCCAAGTTTCCTACTCATTACGAGACCAATCCCCACTTGGCAATTGTTTGATTTAGTGCCAATGACCCTAGAGTCTCCTGACCAAAAGTCCTGTTCTTCTTGCCAACGCATTTCACTAATCTCAACCAAATCCAACCTCAACCTATCCATTTCCCTTTCTAAGTTTTCTAATCTTCCACTTCCTAGCAGAATTCTAACATTCCACGCTCCGATCCGTAGAATGTCCGATTTCCTCTTTGTCACTTCTGTGATGTCAACCCCCTCTCGAGTAGTCCCCACCCGGAGATCCAAACGGGGGACTAGTTTACCTCCGGATTGGAATTTTACAAGGGAGGAGGACATCATCACATATAATTATGCATATAGAGGTGCATATCCTCGGGAAGAGCAATACGGCTGTAGTTTCCCATTGCTTTCAGCCGAGCAGCAGAACGCAGTGTAGCCATTAGTTAGCTAATGTTATCAATATCAATATAACCGTCTATAAGGCAAGTAAAGAATTGATTTATTATGTGAGGCTGCTACGCCCTTTCAGAATGAAGTAATAGAGCAATTCTACTAACCAAAATACTAACCTTCTACTAATAATTAATACCAAAATTCTACTAATGAAAGAATACTTAAGTTCTACCAACAACAAAATACTACCATTATAACAGTCTGTCATCAGTCACGCTCACATGCACCCTCACACATCACATTCTAATGAAATAATGAACTATATCTAATGATCAAACTAACTACATACTTACAGGTAAAACTAACTACTGTACCCACTGATTGGGACAGGGGTCGAACCTATGATATTTTAAGTCATGAAAAGAAATGATATTCATAAGACTTGTGCGTACAGACCAGCGGTGAGGCGAGATGATGAAACTCATGCATGACTCAAAGCGATAAAAGTCCACTATTTGAGTTATTGTATGCAAGCCGTATCTGTGTCATGAGCACACGCATGCAGAGGAAACGTTTAGTCATGTCGGTAGCCCGGGGATCCACCGACGGAGGCCAGTCAGCGGTTTATTGGCAACACTGTAATGCCGCAAGACCCAGTAATGTTGTGAAATAATGTGTTTTCTCAGAAACCACGGACAATTATTCAAATTTTGGCACGCCAATAAGAATCATTCTCGAAATAAGGAATTTAGAAAGTATACAAATCTCTAATTAATATACAGGAAAGAGTGCCGAATTGGCCCTAAGTCATTGAAGGAGGGACTAGCCAGTCTCTCGGAGTAGGAGACAAAAAGGAATTACACCTACGCAGTGCAGGAACACTTTTATTTTTTTATAAATAATTGCGTTATCGATTTTTGGAAATCAAAGTGAAATTCTAACGTTTAGATCATGAGGAGTAAATAGATAATTTTTCCTCAAACGTACGACGTTTGGTTCAAAAGATAGATTTGAGAAGGGCGACAAAGTAATCTTTTTTGTAAGTTTTCAATAAATAGCGGGGCCGAGAGCCAGAAAGGATTCAATACGTTAGAATAAATGGAACTACAAGTCTACCTTTAAGAGTGAAAAGAGGAATACCACAAGGCACAGTGCTGGGTCCATTATTATTTTTGATTTTTATCAACGATATTGAATCATCTATACATGGAATTGAAAATGTTAATGTCATATCATACGCAGATGATACGGTAGTTTGTGTTGAAGGTAGAACATGGGCAAATGTAAAACAAATTGCAACTGCGGCATTGAAAATGTTAAAGGTATGGTTAGATGGTAACGAACTATTTTTAAATATAAATAAATCAAAGTTCGTAAGATTCAGTTTAAAAGCAGTTGAAGATGGTTTTAATGAACTAATAATACACACTTTGAACTGTAATCAGAACTGTGACTGTCCTAAAATAGCTAAAGTGGATACAGTTAAATATCTGGGATTATTTATAGATAGTGACATGAAATGGAAAAACCAATGCAAACACCTTACAAGTAAAGTAAGAAGAACAATCTATATATTTCACAATTTAAAACATATTGTCAGTTACAAATTAATAAGAGACATCTACCATGCTCTAGTCCAGTCAGTTCTTACATATGGTATTCTTGCCTGGGGAGGCGCCTATGAAAATGTACTAAAAAGTGTTCAGATAGTGCAGAATCTCATATTACGAATAATGTTGAAGAAAGATAGATTATATCCGACTATGAGACTGTATGCTGAGACAAGGGTCTTCAACATTAAACAATTGTATGCTTTTGAAATATATAAATACATTTTTAAAGATAGAAATAGAATTCAAGTTGTTGGCCACGGGTATGAAACCAGAAGTATTACAGAGAATCACTCTATTTTATATCAACCTAAGTTAGGTATAGCCAAACGTAACTTTCTGTATTTCTCACCAAAATTATATAACATTCTCCCAATTAAATTAAAAGAATTTAAAGGAAATCATGCAAACCTGAAGATACAAATAAAACATTTTCTCAGAGAAAACAAAATTAAAATTTAAAATATAATTAGTTGAGCTTACAAGTTTATAAAACACAAATTCAATTTTCCTTCTTATTCATTATTTTTTGTGTATACATCATTTACATAGAACGTGTTATTCGGCTAAGCCATTATACAATTTTTAGAAATAGTAATCAACGATATGCAAGCCACACACAAGGTTGCACCTTTTAGTGGCATATGTGATATCTCTTCCTGCTCTGTATGAATTTGATATCCTATTTCGACCTGTCTTTATCATATTGTAACAATATAATTTAATAATTGTAAATTTACAGGTTAAACAATGAGTAGGAAATGTAAGGAAATTCATAAAATGTGTACAGATATTATGAATTTTGTAAAATGTGTGTATTTGTAACGATTTAATAAATAATAATAATAATAATTATAATAATAATAATTCAGTTCTAGCAAGCCCGAGGGCGTTACGCTGTTTCAACATCACTGTTAGTAATCACGTCATAATACACTAAGTTGGACCCGACCAAGGGCCAAAGAAACATTATTCAGTCTACAGTTCCCTCTGAGGAGGTTACGCTGGATCGCACCGCCAGTTTGCAGTACGCGCTGTTTCGCCAACGATATTCTGTCTTCAGTCTTAGTCAGTCCGAGTAGGACTTGACGCTGCGCCATAAGTACATTCAATCGAACGTGGAACCTCAAGGGAGGGCCATGTAGTTTCGATCCAGTAATACGTCTTCGAAATACCACAAGTACGTTAGTTCGAGACCACGGAAAGGCACCGATTACAGAAAATCTCTACGAATATAAAGTCGTGAGTATAGATGAACAGTACGCCACAGAAATTCACAGATAGGTCCAGT
Organism: Meconema thalassinum; assembly: GCA_946902985.2. Lineage (NCBI taxonomy): Eukaryota > Metazoa > Arthropoda > Insecta > Orthoptera > Tettigoniidae > Meconema > Meconema thalassinum. The sequence goes on from OX336394.1 coordinate 417,749,653, forward strand.
GAAGACGTAACACGTTAGCTGAAACAAGTTTTGCTAGTGTAATAACAGAAATAGATTCTCATGGTCTTTGATGGAAAGATATGAAGACATAGGACCGAGTGGCGAAAGTAAAGTGAAATACGTGTTTAAGTATAAAGTATACGCGCAGTCAAAGTGAAAAAGTACAGGGTATTGAGAAACGAACAATTCGAACTTTGTTAAAGGCACGAACAGTTCGAAATTTACTAAATTCCCAACCAGACGTTGCCGACATAAAGAGCCACGTTAAGTTATTAAACCAGAGAGTTTAAACTGTGGGATGGCCGATAGAACTTTGAGTCGAGACCAGGGGTCCGAACCAAGAAGTCGTCGCAGGGATAAAACGTTCGGATAGTACTAGGAAGGAACGAGACCGTCGTCTAGGAACGTGTTGGAAGACCACCATTCGCGTCCTTAGATACACAAAGTGTAATCTACTGTAATTAGTATAGGAATAAATACAACTAAACCCTAAGGATTAAAACACATGTGAAGTGTTAGTTAGTGAGTAATTAAAAGGTTAAAACACGTGTGAAGTGTATTTCAGAGATTATTTGAAGGGTTATATATTTTTGTTGCGTGTAAGTGTCCCCAAGTAATGGGAAAAATAATGTGTATTTTTGTAAATATAAAGAGCAAAGTGATAACCACGGGTGTTGTGGAAAAATTGATTGCGTTGTGGCATATTGTCCGTAAAATGTTCTAAATTACGACAATATGGGTGAAATCTTTCACGTGGGAGGTCCATGGCTACCAGACGGTGGTGAGTACAAATGAGTTATATTATATTGAACCATTGTGTACCCTAATTTGAAAATACCATTGTGAAAATATTATGTGCAAAGTGATTACATTTAAAGTGTCGTTAAAATGCATCTTGTAAAGACCGGGTAGAATAATGAGAGCCGCGTAAATGAATTATATGTTTTATAAAGAAAGATAGAAACCCGAAATGCACGTAAGCAATTATAATGTTGAAAAAGGGAAGGAAAAAATTGTTGTTAAATTAACAAATGAATTTATAGTAAAGATCAGTGACGGTTAATATGAAAATAAAAGGAATAAAAGTTGAATATAACTTAATAATACGCGAATGAGCTCGTAGGCAAATAAATAAAGTCAGTGAAAGTCGAAATGTAACAGAAAGTTGAAAGTTGAAATAAATAAAGATGTAAACGAACTAGGGAGGTTAATATACGATAAAGTAATATATGAAGGCATATGACCTCAGTAAATGAATAAGTAAAGGCGTTAAGGCCTAATAAAATAGAAGTGAATAGGATCGGACCACTGTAAATGATGTAATGAATAATATAAGTAGGTTCACTATTCTTGAAAGGATTCCGAACTGAAATGATTGAAATAATTGAAGATCCAAGTTGAAAATATATATTGTCGCCACATATAGGCTGAAGTAAATCTAAGCTCCAGGTAAGGCTCTATAAAGAATGAAGTTTAAGTGTGAGTAGGACGAAGCGTTAAGACTGTCAGGAAGTCGTCGAAGTGAACCGGGGCAGGTCTTATACACCATTATTATTGTATCAGAGTGACTGAACTTCTCACTACTGAAAATGTGTTGATGATTCTCACGCAGCCAGGGGTGCGTGATGGAATATATAGGTAAGTCTGGGTAGATGATTCTGTGTATGCAGATAACCAGATTGTGGTGAAAATGATTCCCAATCTCGCGTTAGTCTAGCCAAACAACCAGACAGGGCATTGCGTGCCTGGATTGGATTGTTATATTTTGAATTCCCACCGCAGCGAAATGTAATTGGAGCCAATGCGGGCTAATCATACGTAAATGTTAAAATCCTGACAGCAAAGAACGTTCCTCCAAAAAATGCAGGTTTTAATCATAAATATGCTAATTAGACGGTAAGCAGTCAGAAATTAAAGTATAGGAATGAAGTACTTGGATATTCAATGTTGTAATGTGGTCGTTAGAGAAGAGTTGAAACATATGGTCTATGAATGCAGGGAACACGGGCTGCCACAAGACAGCAAGGTCGTTGGTTTGTTATGGTAGGACAAGACCGCTCGCCACTTCTTAAGACAGGGAGGGGGAGTTGATTTATTACGGTCAGGCGGAGAGTCGAGCAGACTCGTAGATCCGTCACTGAATTAGTTAATGAGTAAAATAAATGCTATGTCTTTGAAAATTATATGAATGAAGCAAATAAGGGCAGAAGCATAATTCCTGCTAACATGTTGTTATTGTGCGCGGAGAAATCCTCCCACTTAATAATAATAAAAATAATAAATGCATTATAGTTAAATGTAAAAATTGGTTCCTTGCTTTAAAAGAATGAAACGGGTTATGAAAAATCATGAGAATTGGACTCCAGGCAATGCGGGTTCCATGAAGTCAAATTCCTAAGGTGCACAATGGTTACAATAAAAAGTGTTTGCAATGGAATGGTACTCATAGTGAAGTGTTTAAATAGTTATGATTGAGGGATAATTTGTGTTTAAGAATATGTGGAGAAGAAAGAGATTGATTTAGATGAATTAGAAACGTATAGAAGCCTAAACTGTATAGCCAATTGGAGGCATTGTTTGTGTAACGGAAATGTCCTGAGATCGAAGCCCGACAAGGCGGAGACTCAGCGAAGAATGGTTTAAAGATACCCAGTATCAGAAGGGTTAAACATTTAAATATCAATTAAAGTAATATAAAATGTAATGAAATGGATTGTGAATAAATCCAAGGGCCATAAAGCAAGATGTATGTAATAAACATTAGGGTCATTGTTTATTGAATTTATGGCGTGATTTAGCCATTGTTTATGTTTTGTTGTAATGAGTGTTTAGAAGTTCTTTTAACGGATTAAAGCAGTAATTATAGTAGACCGTGTTATAGTTTTCTTTATAGCTTGTACATCCTTGTTGTTCACATTCTAAATAAATGGGTCAGACGGTGGGATTGGACGGTACACCCCAGGACGGAAGATGACCTTGTATTTCCGCAGATCAGACGGGTACACTACATAACTGTACTTACATTCTAGAAGAGGAAATGGAAAACAAAAATAAGAGTAAGGGAAACAAAAGACAGGGGGAAACGAAACGTCCTCAACCCTCGAAGAATGAGAATTATGGGACTTAGAAGAAAGGATTACCCATTGATTAAGGTAAGATTGACAGGTATAGTTGAATTATGAGCATACAATTTAGGTTGAAAATATAAAGTTTTCTTCTAACAATAAAGGACATAGAGACCTTTGGTTTAAGCCATTGTAGAAGGTTTTGCCATTATTTGTTTTCAAAATATAGCCTACTAACAAAAACAAAATCATTTTTTAATATAATAAGTTCTCTGTAGGAGAAGGGCGTAACCCCGAGTCCTATGATACCTCATAATTTATGTTCAAATCCGACCATTCGTTCGCGAGATATCGGGGGAAAATGCACCAAACGCAAGGTATAGTCAGGTGCACGCGGTGAGGTATAGTCAGGTTCAAAAAAGTGGACTCGTTTAACCCCTTGTTGTCTCTCTACTAATATTATTACAACTTTCATAATTTTTTTATTCTGTTTTATTTCTATTTGTTTTGAGTCACATGAAAATTATGTTTTCAACCTCAATGCACTTCTCATACCTTTATAAATACTTAATATCACTCCATCTCACTAATACCCATTTATATAGCCAAGTTTCAACAAACTCCATATTTTGACGCACTATATGATTCTAAATACAGGGTCATCAAAATAAGGTTGCATCAATTTCAATAAATCATAGCTCAGGAACTATTTGCGATATTAAAACGAGTTTTTGTTGTTGTTAAATTCATCAACTCAAAAGAGTTCATTTCTCATACCAGATAATGATTCTATGTGCGAACCCTTGGTTGCTCTGCAAACATCCATTCGATAGTCGATTTTGGTTCAAGTGCGCTGGATCATCTCAGGCGTGATTGTAGAAACAGCGGTGAGGCGTTGTCTTAAATATTGCAGATCTCTGACTGGTTCACTGAATACAATGTTTTTACGTATCCCCATAAAAGGAAGTCTATGGGTGTCAAGTCGGGACTTCTAGGTGGCCATTGAATAGGACCGGCAGCGAGATTGCAATTTGTAGTTCACTTTTAGCATTGGAGAAGGACACAGCTTCCTGATTGGCTATTCTGACAAAGCACGTCTGCAGCAAAGTATGTGATTAGTCAGCGTAGTTATAGGGTGGAACCTATCAGCGATGTCGTTCCAGGTTTGAAAAAAGAAAAAGAACTGCCGTTGTTTTAACTTCGTAATTTCTTGGTACCCGTATACATTGGGTGCCTTGAAATAGTTGCATGATCATTCTTCCTGGGCCATAAGTGTTTCCATATCTTCTTAAATCAAGAAGAATCATTACCAGAATGTTCTTCATCGATTAACACCCCCTTGTAGCCTACCGTTTGGGTGATTCTACATATAGAGGACACTTTATGGTCCTATGGCTCTATAGAGTTTGTTATTCTAATAACACAGTTCTATGAAAAATGTATCATTGTATATCTTACAAATATAACTTACTAGATTTTAATAAAATTTTGAGAATTGAACAATACAACAACAAAAAAATACGCAAGTTGTCATTAGAGTGGATGTCCCTAGTCATCACTTCCTAAGTGTTTGCTATTGCATTTATTAAAGTAGGCCTATGAGGTTTCTTTTCGTTATGAATGCATAAATTTGACTAGCATATAAACCTTAACTTAATAGAACGACATCGCTGATAGATTCCACGCTATATCTACGCTGACCAATCACATTATTTGCTGCAGTCGTGTTCCGTCAGAATAACCAATCAGGAAGCCGTATCTCTCTCCAATGCTAAAAGTGAACTAGAAATTGCAATCTCGCGGACCGGCATGGCAGCTTCCTGTCGCGCACTCATTCTGCGCATCGGCTGAAGGTCACGGGAGGAGTACATTCACATCTAAAACTAAAACTCGATGAGTTCCTGATTAGATTTCAGGTCGAATTATTAATTCATCTCACTTACAACGGGAGATATGATTTCTTTTAAATTGCTGCAACCTTTTCTCAATGACCCTGTATCAAGTCGTTTTTAATACATGTGGCGTTTCACGACCTATAACAGCGCAATAACGATCACCAAGACAAATAAACATGTGTGGTTTTACTCCTTATAACTTTTGCTTCCGCTCGGCTTCTTAGATCGTTTTTTCAAACCCATCACATTTTCACTTTGCATCTCGTTATTATTACATTACATTCGCATGTTCCCTTTTTTGGTACACACTAATTCATGAATGTACTTACCCAATGTGACTCTGGCGGGATTGGCTACGATGAGCCAGTTTCAGATTTTAAGCTAGAAAAGAGGTCGCTGAAAGCGGATACATTGCATTGTGGGAGCGTGACGTCAGGCCAGCAAGTAGGCATGGATCGCAACCTCAAGGACAGCATGCTTGCCAGGAACTGAAGATTTTGATGTCAATTTGGAACTTGAGAAATGCATATTACGGCATGTGAATCGAGCAAACATAATGGAAATTCTAAAATGGATTTATATTTCACCTCCCCGTGATTTGTGTCACCAAGGGCGCAAACCCCTCTCCTAGAGGGAGGTGGAGTCAAGCTGCACGGCGAGTGAGCTGGTCGTAGCCAGGATTTTAGGTGGGGGGGGGGGGGGGGGGGCATTAGGTCCTCATCTATTACTGCCAGAGCGGCTTCGGTGGCGTAGTCGGTAGCATGCTGAACTGCTATGCCCAAGATAGCGGGTTCAAAACCGGCCGAAGTCGTCGGATTTTTTAAGAGCCTTAAAAATCCTTCAGTATGCCTTCCTTCGGAGGGGAAGTAAATCCGGTGGTCCCATATCATAGATTTATGGCATGTAAAAGATCCTTTCACAGACTAAACTTGTGTAAAGCAAAATTTGTTAGGTTAGATTTCGTCAGAATGCTCTATCAAAGTTCCAACGTTCACTACTAGGTATCATTGATATCTGGTGGCGAAAGTTGAAACTACTTGAAATTGAACGGAACTTGTAGCTCACCCTTTAGGGTATCCGCTGGAAGCTGCTACAGACTCAGGCGAGCCGAACATGTCCTCGGACACTCCCGGCACTAAAAGCCATACGATAAATAGATAAATAAATAATAATAACTGCCAGAGTTTTTAAATTTTAGCCTATTTTCATTTATGAAAAATAGTAGGCTTATGAGATCACCCCCCCCCCCCTTATAATGAAATCTAAACGACCGGAGCGATTTCAAGGAAACTCGGTAAGCACATACTACTACCTCGTCCGACCTCGACCGTACCTTTCAAATTTCAAATTTTGATGCGTTTCACCAATTCAGCATGCGGGCCACGCGAAATATTTCACTGGCATTCTATATCTCCGCATTGGTAACAGATATCACCCTACACTTTTGTACAGTGTCAAAGGGCACTACAACAAGTTTACCGATGTGACTTTATTAAACATTTAGGAGTATTACCCTTCATTTATAAAACCTGTTAAGTACAAAACGAACATGGTGGCCAAGCGAAGTTGAAACATTTTAAAAGATATTTCACGCGATTTAACCACCCGAGCTCAGTGAAACTTAAAGCGGTAAATATTTATACAAATTCTAATCTACTGACATCTAATTTAGTTAAATTGTTTACATAATCTCAAGATGGAGGCTGTGTGAAATTTTAAAATTAAGTTTTTATTTCTAGTGTCCTAATCATGCTATCGTAGTGAAAGTTTGTATAATGAACCTACGCAATAATTTAAATGTTACATAACTGCATGGCCTACATCTGGCGACCATCCGTCCAGAGATGGCCAAAATCGAGGAAAGAAGAAGAAAAGAAATAAAGAAATACATAAATAGACGTTAACAACTATCGTGGCATTTCACAAGAAGTGGTCTGAAGAAAGAAAGGAGTCTCACAGGCAGCGAATGCGTGAACACTGGGCTAAGATCAAGGCCCAAAGATGGAAGCAGTTGAAATGACGTGGTCCATAGCTGGCCTAAACGAAGAAAGAAGAAGAACAATAATAATTATTATTTATTTATTTATTTATTTATAATAAATAATAATAATAGGCTACATAAAAAATTTAAAAAATGATAGATAAATATTAAATAATAAATGATAAATAAATAAAAAATAATTCATAGTGAATAACTAAGGAATAAATATTTTAAAAAAGACAACTTGTCCTAGGATGCGTGCAGCGGCTATATTGGTCATTGGTCCTGTGCTGGCTACAACTATCTATACGGCCTGCATGGGATCGGTTGCGCGCAGCGGCCATCTTGCCTACTTTCCCCTGAGCCAGGACAGGCCTTTTATCCCTACTTTAAACTTTTTAGGTAAAGCAAATGCAAATAATAATACCCTAGAGTTAACAGTAGTAATATTATTTGTTTTACGTCCCTTTTAACATCTGCGGCTTTTAAATACGCAGAGTTAGGCCTAACAGAGAGTAGGCTAACTGTAATACAATTAGTGATTACTATAGAGTAATATTAATATCAAACTTCGTTCAAAAAATTAAGGACAGTAAACATATAATAACCAACACCGGTACACTAAAATGCGTACACATAAATGCGCATATCATTAAGAACAAGTTTGATTATATCCAAATAAATTTAGACAGAATCAAAGGGTAGATATCCTGGCTATCTCAGAAAATTGGTTACCGAACAAACAAATAATTTCTTCAATATTAAGAAATATGTTGCATATCACGGAGTTAAAGCAAATCCTGTATGAAAATCCTTCAAGATTTATACAAGAATACTCAGCCGGCGACTTGACAGAGGAACTGAAACCCACATTGAGGAGTAAAGGTAGGGCGACCCTACACGCAATCGAAAATATTCATAGTTATACCAGTGGTGGCTGGCGGAGAATTGTTCTGGGCATTGCATTATTTTCGTTAATATGAGGGGGAGGGGGAGGGGTAGGTGGTAGGGTGAAGGACTGCTTGATGTCAGACGAAACTGGATTCAATTGTGGCGTACCACATTCATCAGGAATGCCGCAGTTCATAGAACATCACATTGTCATCGAATGAAATAGATTGTACGTTAGTCTACATGAAAAATATTACGAGAGCAAAACAACTTAAGTTATATAAGAATGCAAGAAAGAACCGCGAGTGTCACAGCTACGCACACATTCCATTGCAAGAAATAGAATCGGCAGTTGACGGAGCATCTCGGAGGTTTCCGTCCGTGCCTAGGCTCCCTTGTTGCAATCAGCGGGCAACGACCAGCCGAATTAACTGTTGGGATAGGACTAGCTCGGTCTAGCATCTCTGCCATACCAGTAGGGATAAAAGTCCGATCCTGGGCCAGGGGCTAATGCATCTGATGGCCGTCGCGAGCAACCACACTCTTGAATGGCGGGCTTTTCAAATGATTATTTATCGGTTATTGACTGTTAATTTATGTATTATTTATTTAATTAATTATTCATCATGATGATGATGATGATGATGATCATAAATTACATTACATTACGTTATGCGAACCTGCCAAAACTAAGAACCACGCAAATATAATTTCATTTCCTTCTCATAGTTCTTTCTTCCTTTCTCTTCCTCCACACTTCCTTCATTCTTTCAGAGTGTTGCGTCTTCCTCTCTGCTGTCCATTTTCCTCCCCTGCGTTTTCTCTTTTCTCCCACAAGAACCTTTATGTTCGAAAGTATTTCCCTGAATTGTGTTCTGTCTCGACAGTTGTCATCTGTAATTTCTAGCCTCCGGAGTTCTTCCTTCACACTATATAAGATCACCGGTTTTACCACAACATTGTAGTGTTGTAGTTTGGCATTAAGGGAGAGGTTCTTCTTGAGGTATTTATTTTAGTGAGAAGTTGAGTTTTTCTAGTTTAAGTCTTCTGTTTTCCATTGACTCTTTGTCCAGTCCATTGTTGCTAATGATCTCTCCGTGGTATTTAAACTGTTGAGTGACCTTTACCCTCCCATATTTCGTCTTAACTGTTTTTCCATGTAGTTCTTATTGGTACTCATAATCTTTGTTTTCAGAAAAGAGATTTGTAGCCCTGTTTTCCCAGCGATTTCTTTTAGTTCATTTATCTGTATTATTATTGCTTTCCGTTCCGTTTCTGCTAGAAGTGCCAGATCATCCACGAAGGCCAGACATTTGGGTTTGATGTTTGTATTTTTACTTCCAAGTAAAGCCCCGGAGTCATTGGTCGTCCACAATGTTTCATGATCTTATCTAGAACCACATTGAACAACATCGGTGATAGGGTGTCTCCCTCCCTCAAACCAGTTTTTATTTGGAAGGATTTGCTGATCTCTCCTCGGAATTTTATCTTGGATATTGTGTTTGTTAACGCCAGCCTAAGTAGGTTTAGCGTCTTTTGATATATCGTGCAGTAATATTTTATTATAATTTTCAGACTAAGTATTTGCTCTGGACAAGAACGGCCTCTCCGTAATCCTCCCTGATATTCTCCCAGTTGTGGGCCAATTTGTGGTTCCAGTCTGTTCAGTAGTAATTTAGAAAATAAATTGTATGTAACTGATAAAAGTGATACACCTCTATAATTATTGACATCTGTTTTCGGTCCATTTTTATGTAACGGGTGAATCAATGCCTCTAACCAGTCTTCCGGTATCTTTTCATCCCTCCAGATATTCCTGAACACTTCCGCCGTTTCAGTGATGAAGGCGTCATTGGTTATCTTCCACAGTTCTGCGATAACTCCATCTTCTCCAGACGCTTTATTATTCTTTAAGGAATTTAATTACATTCCTTATCTCCACTTCATCTGGTGGTTCTGATTGTAGGTTCTGGACCGAGTCTTTCAGAGTTTCCAATTTTCCCTGTGGTGGTTCGCAATTAAGGAGTTCATCGAAATAATTGGCAAGAATCTCACAGTTGTCTTTATCATTCAAGGCAAGGGATCCGTCCGGTGCCGTGTAACCAGTAATGGTGTTGTTAAAAGCCCTATAGAATAGTCTGGGGTTGTTCTTCTTAAAATTATCTTCCATTTCCGTGACTTGTTCTCTATGATATTCTCTTCTGATTTTTCTCAGTATGCAGTGTTTTTGCTTCCTTATTTGCCATGATTTCTCCAAATTCTCCAGTGTTTTATTTCCGTTCCTTAATTTCCATGCCTCTAGTCTTTCCTTGATCACTTCTTCGCATTCCTCATCCCAACAAGCATGTCTGCTGTGGTATTTCACAGATGCTTATTCTCTCGCCGGCTCTATCAGATTGTTTGTCACTTCATCCCAAATTTTGGGTGATTTTAATTGTCTTTGATAGTCTTCTTTCTTTTCCTGGACGAGTAATTTACGGTTGATTCTCGGGATTCTGTTGACACGGGGATGCGTTTTCCTTCTGGGTATAAATTCATCTTGAACTGTGATAAGTAGTGATCTGATGTTACATTAACCACTTTTCTGACTTTGACGTTTTGGATTTCCTTGTAATTGTTCCGGGAAATTGCTACAGGGTCCAATTGAAATTCGCCCAACATAGGGTTTGGTGATACCCATTTTTACTTTCTTTGGGGTCGTGCCTTAAAATGTGTAAATAAGATTTTGAGGTTGTTCATTCTGCAGAAGTTGATCAATCTTTCTCCATTTTTATTCGTCCTTTAGTGTAACGGGTATTTTCCCACTGTTGCCATGTACTTCTTTTCCCGGCCCAATTGTGCATTGAAATCCCCTAGGAGGATTTTGATGTTGTTTTGTGGAATCTTAAGTATTGCGTCCGCCAGTGTTTCCCAAAACTCCTCAACCTTTTCAGGATTCTTTTTATTGCCCTGATTGATCGGTGCATGGGCATTTATCAGTGTGTATTTCTTGTTTGTGGATTTAACCATTAAGAGTGACAGTCTCAAGTATATACTCTTGAAGTCAACTATTGTGTTCAAGAATGTCTTATTTACTGCAAATGCTGTTCCCAGGGGTGGAGTATTTTTCATGATTTTCTTCCCGGGTTTCTCCTTGAAAATTCTAAATCAGTCTGATTCAAAGGATTCTTCATCAATGTAACTCGTTTCTTGTAGGGACAGTATCGAAATGTCAAGTCATGTAATTCTGATGTTAGCTGTTTCTGCTTTCCAACCTGAATGAGAGAATTATTATTGTTTGTTCCAAAATAGTACTTTCTTATATTCTTGAATTTAGCAAGGTTCGTGTGGGGCTCCGATTCACCCACTGCTTCGTCACCCTTGGACTGTCAGGCACCCTGGAATCCGAAAGCCTGACTTTGTCTTCTGGGTAATATAAATTAAAGGAAGCCATTTCCATGATATTAATGTAGGGTTTAGTGGTTGGATCAAGTCCAACGTTGTACAACTAAGGTTGTTAGCCTTAGAGAGTTGGCAAATTTTCCAATGATGATATTATATATATATATTATTACCTATTTAATTAATTAATTATTATTCATGATGATGATGACGTTGATATTATTATATTTATTTTATTATTTATTTATTTAATTAATTATTCATTCATTCAATTTCGCTAATCGGCCAACTAGAGACCACAATAAGCCTCATTTTATATTCTGGCATTTGTTCACTTGATCCACATTGTCTTCATGAGCTCACTGTGTTTAGCACGACGTTCTTCTGTCTATTTCGCAATAGTTGTCCGTTTATCGTCCAGGAAAGTCCCAAACGTCTTGATGGCTGCTTTCTTAAGATTTTGGTCTTGTGAATCTTCTGCTTCAAAGAATAACTGGTGATATTCCGTCAACATTCATCAATACCGAAGGATGGAACCTACCTAGCAATGTTGCACTTACAGATGACAAGTTCTACCAACTTGGCGAGATTGATCTTCTCATCGGTGCGGAACTGTTCGGACTTCTTTCTCGTGCTGACACACGGACAAAACCAGGTTACTATTCTGTTCTTCAAGATACAGAGCTCGGATACATCCTCTCCGGATGAGTACAGATACAGAGCTCAACTAACTCTTCACAGCAACCTCGAAGAAACTTCTTTGTTACAAGCCATGTCAGTCTTGACAAGCAGCTGCAGAGATTTTGGGAAATTGAAGAACTGAGCCAGACTCCTTCAACTAAAGAGGAACGCCTCTGTGAGCAACATTTCCAACAAAATGTCTGCAGAGATGACGCGGGTAGGTATATAGTTCGCCTACCAAATTGCAACGATGACCGTCAACTAGGCGACTTATATGGCAATGCCAGCAGTAGACTTCAGCAATTGGAGTGCCATCTAGAAAGACATCCTGACATGCGCGCTGTCTACTATGAATTCCTTCAGGAATATGAAGATCTGGGCCACATGAAGAAAGTAACAAGCGTGCAAGAGAATACAGGGTAACTGTCTTACTTACCGCATCATGCAGTCATCAAGTCATCAAGTTCCACCACTAAGACTCGCGAAGTTTATGATGGGTTCAGCTAAAACGACCACTGGTGTGTCTCTCAACGATAAACTGCTAGCGGGACCTACAGTACAGCAGGACCTGCAATCCATCATTCTACGATTCAGGACTCTGGAAATCGCCTTTACAGCTGACATAAATAGAATGTGCAGGCAGGTGAACGTACATCCATAAGATACTGGACTCAGGAGAATTTTGTGGAGAAGCTCCCCAGAACAGCCAGTCACCATCTACGAGCTGACGGCAGTTACATATGGTACAGCATCAGCACCATACCTTGCAACTCGTTGTCTCCAAACTAGCTGATGACGAAAACCACAGGTTTCCGCGAGCTGCAGAGATTTTAAAGAGGGATTTCTATGTGGACGAAGGATGATGCCCGTATTCTCCTATACGAACTCGTCGACCTTCTCAAAGACGGTGGATTTCCATTAACGAAATTCTGTACCAATCATCTCGCCTTGTTAGACTCCATCCCTCCTACATTAAGACAAACCAATTTCCCGCTTCAACTGGACAATACAAACGAAGTTAAGACACTGGGATTATCGTGAGTAGTGTTAAGTTAGGATTCTGCCTCACAGCCTACTTTCTCGCGAACTTTGCTGATATCTCGCGAACGCATGATCTGATTTTGATGTGTTGTAGGAGTCGGCGTGACGTCCTCTTTGCTATAAATGAGTGCTACTATTAAAAAAGTGAAAATTGTTGTTTTTGAAATTATCCCTATTTTGGAAACGATGAAGTTGACAAAGAAGTTTGTCTGACGTAAATGAAAGGTCCCTAGCCCCTATAGGTAGAAACGAAGTTTCAAGTCTGTAGGACAAACGAAAAATGAACTTTGAAAAATGGGCACTGTTTTGGAAAGGAAGAATTTTACAAAAACGTTTGTTCGACATAAATGAAAGATCTTTAGTCTCTGTAGCCACAAACCAAGTTTGAAGTCTTTAGGTCAAAAACTGTGTATGTTTTTGGGTTAAACCTATGTTTTTGTCATTTTCCAGATATTTGGAAAGCGGGTTAAGTTATGGCAATGATGGAGATATTGTTGTTTTGGTGTGATTGTCCTCTTTAAGGGGATGTATGTGTTGAAAAGGTGAAAACATGGTTTTCTGGTTGAAACATGCGTTTCCTTTATTTTCGCAGATATCTGGAAAACGGCTAAAGCTATGGCTATTATGGACATGTTGTTTTCATCTCGTCATTCTCTTGACGGGGATGTAGGTTTTGTAAAGATGAAAGGGTGAAAACATGTTTCTTTGGTCGAAACATGCGTTTCAGTTATTTTTGCAGATATCTAGAAATCGTTTAAAGTTATGGCTATGATGGACATGTTGTTATTTTCGTCTCGTCGTCCTCTTTACGGAAATGTTGATGTTGAAAAGGTGAAAAGGTGAAAACACGGTTTTTTGATCGAAACATGCGTTTCCGTTATTTTTGCAGGTATCTGGAAAACGGTTAATGTTATGTCTATGATGGACATGTTGGTGTTTTCGTCTCGTCGTCCTCTTTACGGGGATGTAGGTGTTGAAAAGGTGAAACCATAGTTTTTGGTCAAAAAAGACTTTCTCATTATTTTTCCAGGTATTTGGGGAAACGGGAAAAAGTGAGAACCAGGATTCAAGTGACGTTGTGTTTGGTCAATGGTTGTCTTGCCTGCCACCCGCTGTCATGTTGCTAAAACCTCATTTGACATTTCTTGCTTGGCTCACACACTTAGCGAAAAGAGAAAATTGAGGGCTTAGGCCTGTCCACGGCTCTGGGAGCTGGTGTCTCTTATCATTGCGTGGGCATGCAGCCAGCAGTCTGTCCCCAGCAAGAGATATAAGAGGTTCTGCTCGCAGGCAGCCGTTGTCATACAGTGTGGCTTTATAGTGACCACATGATAGCCTTCGACCATGATGGATTTATAAAGCAGCGTCAAGTTTGAAACGATGGCGGTATTTAACATTTCGATAAAACAATGCCTTGAGGTGGAACAAAGTGGTCATTGGACATGTGAAAAAGGGGGGGATTAGTGAAAGGGGAAGTGATACATCTTTTTTTTTTTTGGAAAAAGGGGATGAGTCTAAATAAATAAATAAATAAATAAATAGGGGGTTTTATTACAAAAAATTATGTTTAAATTATGAATTAAACGTGGGAGGGAACCTCAACCACTTTACAAAACATCTTGTGCCTTTGACTTGAATTATTCGTTCAATGAGATAATCGTTGGGATATAATATTTTTTGCAGTTCTTCATAATAAAATCGTCCTTGAATGGGTTGACCTCGTTGATTTTGTAAAAGATAAGTCACTGGTTGACCTAGCTGGCTAGCTGGACATGACGAATTTAAAAAATGTATGTTGTCCACTGAGGTGTGCAGGATTTTGAAAAGACACTTCTATGTATACTGATGCGAACAAAATCCCCAATTTTATGGCGGTGTCGCCTAGGGTCAGTCCTTTTTATAGGGTTAAACAGTCTATTGAGTCTGGGTAGGTTCTTGATGACGAGACGTGGTTTCATGCGAATGGTGGAATGGATCGTGTTGTTGTATCGTGACACGAGTTGAGGTAACAACTCTAGCCAACGATAGGTGCCACGTTTCGTAAACTCTTTCCACATATGACTTTTTAATGTCCGGTTAAACCATTCGAGCACGCTAGCTTTGAGATTGTCATACATGGTGTAATGGTTAATATTTAAAGATTTGAGAAAACTGGAGAAATCCTTGTTGAAAAATTCTTTTCCCTGGTCTGTTTGTAAGAAGTGGGGTTGACGTTTGGATTCTTGAATAATATGTTTAAAGGCCTTGGTTACCAAGACACCAGTTTTATTTTTACTGGTTCAACTAAAGCCATTTTGGAATAGACATCAATGACCGCCAACATATAGCGTACACCGTCGTTAACGTTAGAATAAGGGATCATCTCAACCAGGTCTGCTTGCCATAAATCATCGATTCCTTTGGAAATGACACGAAGGCGTTCATAAATGCGTCGGGCTGGTTTATGCAATTCATGAGCGATGCCAATTTTGATGGCGGATGGATTATAAGATAATTTGTGCATCCCGGAGTTGTTCAATGTGGGAGATTTCTGCCTCATGCCCTGTGTGGCCGGCTTGTCTTGACGCATGAAGCAAGTATAAGTGCTGTACCAAATCATTGGGATTATTCCAATAGGTTATATCCACGTAGGGTTTTAATTTCTTAAAGCTTACGCCAGAGGCAGAGTGGTGTTTTTGCCTTCCAAACTTGTTTGCAATGATGGTTTTATATTTTTAAGATATATTGGCATTGACTTGCCGAGAGGATTTATAGTTTCTTTTGTGAGCGTTGGTGTCTAATAAAATGGATTTATATTTAGCAAGGTCCTCTGGCGTAAAATCTTGTAGAGATGGTGTCCGAGAGAATAGCAGCGTTAACAGTCCCGGTGTTAATTTATAGTTGATCTTTTTAATGACAACACTAGTACGAGCAAATTTAATCGATGAATCACCATTTTTAAATCTATCATTCTCATAGCGAACACCATACGTTGTATCTGTGTTTCCAATAAATAGATCGGTGAGATACGGTGCAGTGTTGCTCCATAATATTTTATTAAAATGTTTTTCAATTGAGATTTATTTTGAGGGGTGGCCAAGAGTTGTGAAAACAGTGACGATCTGGAGGAAGACGGTGTTCCCGCTATGATGGATGTTTTTTGTTTTTAGAAACTGTTGAAGGGGTGAGGATTATTATTTTTTCTTTCACTTTCACTTTGAGTATGTTCTTCTTCTTCGTGTTCTTGTTCAGTATCATCGGAGGAGGATTTTACCCGCTGTGTTGAATCCGTTTGAATAAATTTTGAACTGGTTAAGGGTTTGGTTTGCGAGGTAGCAGCAGTAGCATTTGGATTGATACTCATGTGATGAACCGATTCACGTTTTTTAAACGTTGTAATTCACGAAATTTATGACGAATAGTATTTCGTGCTTCAATGATACGCTGCATGATTTGAACATGTTTCTTGTACCCTATGGCTCTCGCCATGGTGGAGGTAAAGACTCTAACAGGAAATGTCAAACCATGGGCCTTTTAAAAGATAAATAAAATGATCAAAACCAAAGCGGTAACGTCCCTCACATCGTTCACTGTGTTTATTAATGACCAAACCGGCATGGGGATGATGGTTCCAACATGAGGCACATAATTGTGTGAAAGCGGTAAAGGACATATTAGGATTCACATGATCTTGAAAAATATGATAGAGATTTCTAGAGTCTCGGCGAGAGGGGACGATGAGATTGGCATTGTCACGAATCAACTGTTTGGGAGTTTTTGAATATGTCTGAGCCAAATAAAAACAATCCACTTGTTTATGTCGCCCCACACTAAAATACTCTTGAATAATGGCCTGACGTTGAGTGGCAATATCATCAAAAATGATAATGGAATCTGATTGAATGCGGTCTGGTTGAATGACGTCTTGAGGTGAGGTGAATGTAAAATAGCCCATTGCTTCTATATTTAACATAGACATAATTTGTTCCAGATACACGTACTGAGGCTGGTACAAGTATTTGGCAAAAATATAAATATTTTGAAATCGTAGGTCTTGAGGTGCGGTAATGATGTTGAGCAAAACATTGGTCTTCCCACACCCAGAAGGCCCGACCATAATACATCGAACGGTAGATGGAAATAGGGAACCATGGCGTTTAGGTTCACACATGGCCAGCGATAGCTCTGAAACCAAATCGGAGACAGGCAAAGCATAGGGTTGTTTCATTAATTCCACAGTAACTACGACTGATTTTGTTCATGTGTGTATGAGGTTTATATATAGGCAAGCTGTGAGTAAGGACAGGTTAGTTAACGTCTACTACGATGGACGTGTTTGGGAGAGCACGTGTGACCATGGCCACGGCCGCTTCCTTTTCAAAACAGTCTCGAGAATTGGCGACAAAAATCTGTCGATCGCAAAGTGCACATGGCTCCGAGACTAACCGCTGAGGGCTATTCAGCCCATCATCATCGTATTCTTGACGTGCAAGAGCCTCGAGACGAGGATGATGTCTGCACGTTACCTACCAACTGAAAAGGCTTTATAAATTTATCCCATCGGAATTTTTAGTGTACTTGACACATGAAAAACTGTTGAATGACAGAAACCATTTCTCACCACCACCACCGGCGAATGACCGCCACCACCTTACCTATGTACTTGCTTCCGGTTTAAGACATTATCGATTGCACTATGATGGTGTGATTCATACTAAATACGCGATGCCTGATGAGAAACATTTACAAATACAAATAAACTGTGATAGACTGTTGGTTCACAATCATCAAACGGTAAATGCTGGTGATGAATTATCCTTTCATCTCATGATTACGTTAGAGGAAAAGGAAGATGGAAACAAGTAGTGGTTTTGTAGCGGTTCTATACCCTCCTCCTCCTCACCCTCCTCACAAGATGGCGGCGGCGTGATATCTCCGAAACGCATGATCGGATTTTAACAACTGAGGTGTCGTTGAACTCGGGTTAACCTCTTCTTTCCAATGGGCAACATATTTCCACCCCAAAATAAAACCTACACCTACTAGGGGTTGAAATAATATTTTTGTTGTTGTTGTAAATGTCGCATTCCAAGTGCGACATGTGGGAGTTTGAATGCTAATATGAAATTAAACGTTGTTGCACATAAGGCGCATGCGTACAGCCAATTACCGCTATGATTTAACATTTTAGGTTTTTGTTTTTACGCATGCGCACTTGTTTTTTTTTGTATGAAGGCGGGCTTTTTGAATAATGATTTATAAGTAGGGCGGGGTGAAGAGAGAGCTGACGCATAGCCTACTTTCCTAAGATGTTTGCCGATATCTCTCGAACGCTTGTTCGGATATTGATTTGTAACGTGTCTTGTACCTATGGCGAACGCATGTTTCCCTCAAACTAAAAACTACCTCTACCGGGGGGTGAAATAGTAATATGAGCTAATGCTTGCCCTAGTGACTTGAAATTTATTTTGAGGGTAGAGGGGTTAGGGATCTTTGATTTATGTTAAACACACTTTTTTTGTAAAAAAAAAAAAAGTTTTCAAAATATCGGCCATTTTGAAAATGGAAACTTTTTGTTTTTATCCTAGAGACTTGAAACCTGGTTTGAAGGTAGAGGGGTAAGGACCTTTTATTGACGTGAAACCAACGTTTTTGAAAAATTAGTAATTTTGAAACTATAGTCTATTTTTTAAAATATTTTTGTTTCGACCTAGAGACTCAAAAATTTGGTATGAGAGTAGAGGGGGTAAAGACCATGGATTTATGTCAAACAAACGTTCTTGTAAAATTTCAAATGTTGAAACTATTGCCCATTTTGAAAATGGATTTTTTTTTAATTAAAGACTTGAAATTTGGTATAGGGGTAGAGGGGGTAAGGACCTTTCATTGACTTGAAACAACCTTTTTTGTGAAATCCTTAATTTTGTAACTATAGCCCTTTTATCTAAATTGTTTTGTCCTAGACTTGAAATTTAGCATGGGGGTCGAGGGGGTAGGGACCTTTGATATATGTTAAATAACCTTTTTTTTATAAAAATCTTAGTTTTCAAAAAATTGCCCATTTTGAAAATGATTTATTTTTATTTTTTATTCTAGAGTCTTGAAATTTATTTTACAGGTAGAGGGGTTAAAGACCATTAATTTATGTGAAACCAACTATATTTAAACTTTCTAATTTTGTACCTATAAAAAAATCAATTTTTGGGGGAGGGGGGGGGGATATTGAAAAATACACACTATTTTTCTACTGAGAGCTAATTTTGGAAGAAAATAGAAAAATAAAAAAATAAATAAATTAAAAAATTCCATTTGGTCACGGTGACAGAATTCCAATGGAACAATCGATATTTTGACAGGACGGTGGAACTTAATACGACGGTTTGTTTTTTCCGATGTGACTGGCCATGCTTGCAAATGCATGAATCAATATTTCATGAACCATGGATCGCAGAGGCATATGCGATGGTTCATGAATTACTCGATACTTCATGAACCATGGATTGAAGGGGTTTATGCGATGGTTCAACTCATGCTTGGTGAAAACATGACTGTGATGATTGAAAAATCAAGTGTAAGGATGGCCGCCGAGCTATAAGACATGACATTGACAGGGTGTGGGTGTGGAAATTGGAAATGTGAAATGCAAACCACGGGACATGCATTAATCGGGAATTGAATCTGGATTACACTTACCAGTTATCTGCTGCGCTCCATTAAGAATAAATGTTGAAACATATATGTATATTATATTGTGTGTGTCTATGACATTTTAATCTCAGCTCTCAACTACAAATGACTCACTGAATTCCCTTTGTGTTAACGCAAAAGTGCAGAGTGTGTAATACGCATTGTGTGACACTTCCGGTAAAACAACAAATAGCCTGCAGAATGGTGATTGAGTGTACAGCCTCTATAGAATAACGCTAGCGACTTGAGGTTGAGAGGTACTATTCCAACAATTTATCAATGACAAAGTGTGGAAACTACAGAAAACCTCTTTCAAGAATGACTGAGGTGGAAATAAACCTTTTTATTCCTTTAGGTCACCTGAGGCTGACTAGAACTTGTTTCAATCCTGAAACCAGAAATTAAATTTTGAGGCAGAGCCTGTAATCAAACCCAGGGAAGAGGGATGGGAAGAGTGAGAGGGTTTGACAAGGAAGTGGGTTGGAGGTGGCTGAGGCCTTATAGGAGGTAACATTCTAACATTTGCCCAAAGACTAAGTGGAAAACCACTTGTGCGATAATTGAGGTGGGAATTGAATCCTTTTTACTAATTCAAACGGCTTGAGGCTAAGGTGACCCTGTTTTAATCTTTATACCACATTTTTAAATTTAGTGACAAGGCAAATACAAAGGTGGATTGGGTATAATATAGAGTTAATGGTGCCTATCGCACACTAGACTGTAAGGAATCCATAAGAGCAAAAGGTGTTGGTAGAACAGTTTTAAAATCGCTATGTGTATAGACAACTACCCAGCAGTTTTTTGAACTAGCAAAGCTATGTCGCATAAACAGTGCAGGATACAATCCAGGAATCATAATTTGTATCTTGCGGAACAGAGAAAACGCACTCCTGCCTTGATGAATAACAAATATGTGTAGACGAATGTCCTTCACATTAGCCTACCATGGGGTTAGGACCATGAGGAGGAGGTGTGATTTTTTGCATTTTATTGTTTAGACACATGACGTTTTGTAACTAGTAGATTTAGTAGATTTTGTATTTTGTAAATATTTTTTTTGTAATTGTAAGAAAGTAGGCTATTCGTCAGGTCTATTTCCCTTATCACATATACAGACTGCACTATAGCCATGGTCAAGCACTTGCATTAAGATCATTTACAAAAAACTTAAATTGAATAAAGAAAATCATGTTTCACAAATATGAACTTTTAACATACAAAAAATGAAAGAAATGTGTAAACAGCAAATTTGGAAAAATCCATGTTTTTATATTAACAAAATAAAAAATCACTGTGGTGTTTGAAGCCATATTTTCAGTGTTGCCTTAGTAAACAAGAGTTTAGTGCTTTTCAGTCGGTCAACACGAATGTACCCAAAAGAGATGGGTTATGCCCTAATCCTGAAATAAATTACATGAGATTAATAAAACACTAGGATGACCAGTTTCGATCGTCAAGCGATCATCATCAGATCCAATACACTTAGGCTATAAAATCTATGTTTGAAATACAGGTGAAAATATTTACAATATGTACAATTATTTAGTTGCAGTATTGGTACTGCAACTGTCAGTGTATGCTAAATGCAGTATATATGTTAGGTGAAATGCTAAATGGTGATGGCTATCCGGAGATTGTACTTTAGAGAGATTATATGGTTGTAAACTATGGTTAAACTATAAAAATTTTAGGCTAACTACTTATCTGATTGTCTTCCGTACTACAGCTATTCGCAGTTTCCGTGCTCACTTGAACTCGCTGTGCGGACGACTGCGGTGGTTATCTTAACGACTGGTTTTTCCCTGCCTTCCCCCCCTGTCCCTACGTGCTGTGGGGAGTGATCGCGATGTGTTTATGTGAGGTGTTGCCAACCTAGATAAGATGTATGTTATTGAATGAGGTGGATCTACAACTATTAAAGACCGTGGATTAGTCCTCGCCACGCGTGGAGCATAACCCATTCGAACTAAGCGTTGACGGTCTTATGAGGACGTCCCGGCACCTTTAATACTGCCTTTAATATGGGCCTTGGTTTATTGCAGAAGAAAGGTACATCGTACACCTGATCCAGATAACATTTACCTATTAAAAACCCCCTAATTTCCCCCCTTTTTTTTATCTAGCTTGGCTGTGTCGCTAAATTGTGTTTTGTTTCCGACAGGGTGTGTTTTTTAGTAGCGTGAAGAGGGGTGAGCTCTCCATGAACGTGTGTTCATTTAGATTGTTGGGATTGTTTCGTTTGGCTAGGTGTATCTCGATTGCTTCCTTTATGTCAAGAGCTCTGCCTTTCGATTCGTGATGGATTATTTTAAGGTCCGACTCTATGTTGGTAAAGCTATGCCCTGCGTCACACATATGTTCGCACACGGCTGAATGTGTTCCGTATCTTATCGCATTTCTATGTTCATTATAACGTGTGTCTACTCGCCTTCCACTCTGCCCGATGTAATTAGCTTGACAATCGGTGTCTTGGCACGTTATAGAATATACCCCTGACCTTGAATACGGGTCACGTTTATTTAGATTACTATTTAGGAGGTGCCTAGCGGTTGTGTTTTTCGTCGTGAAAGCTATCTTTATGCCTTGCTTTTTGAATAGGTTAGTGATTTTATATGTATTCGCATTCACATAGTTGAAACGCGCAAACTTTTTCTCATTACTGTCCGGTTTGGGAATCGTTTTATCTTTATTTTTATGTTTGGCTATAATTTGATTTATTTTGCTTGGCGAGAAGTTGTTTTCCTTTGCTATTTGCATAATAGTTCTTATTTCCTTATTATAGTTGTCTTTTGACATGGGTATGTTTAAAGCCCTGTGCACCATTGAATTGAAACCCGCTAGTTTGTGCGTACTGGGGTGATTAGACTGATTGTCGATTGCATGCGAGGTTTGTGTTGCTTTCCGGAATATGGAATATGAAAGGTCGTTGTCTTTACGTTCAATAGTTATATCGAGATAATTTATTTTCCGGTCTATTTCGGATTCCTTAGTGAATTTGATAGAATGGTGAAGGCTATTAATGGATTGGAGAATTGTTAAATTGTTAAATCACTTTAAACTGACATTTAAAAAAAATAATGGGAAATTGACAAATGTGTAAACAACAAAATGGAAAAATCTATGTTTTCATATTATAAAATTCAAAAACTTGAAACTGACATTTTAAAAATAAAACAAATTAAAAATTGACAAATGGAAATGTGTGAAATGAGAAAATAAAGGTAAAAATGAACAAATGGTATCATCATTTTTAAAAAATTAAGAAACATTGTGCTCTATGGTTGAAGAGTGAATTTTATGTTAAAGCTGGGAATTGAACTCAAGAGCTTTGATGTGACAGCTGACTAAGATAACTGCTACGCCACAAAGACAATTTTACACTACTCTTAATGAACAATAATAAGAAAAAGAATAACAAATCTTGAATTTTTTTTAAAGGATGAACATGGTGACACTGTTTTCTGTTGTACAGTCTGCTAGCCACTAGCCAGCAGCTGGGGTCTTGGAGCGCGATACAGTTGACATTTTGTAATGAGAGGTGACATGTTTCAAAGTATTATGGGTTGATGTTTGAGTGAAAATTAATCCTATACAAGGAAGCAAGGGTTTGAACCCCTTACCTGACATAACTATTACCTGAACACAGTGGCGGATCCAGAGGTTCACCTCGGAGGGGGCATTCTAGGATTTCAGAGTAGCTACAGAAAATATGTAATAAAATTACTAAATTTGTATTTAATCTACACACACTACACTACATCCAACCACCAGATTTTATAATTCTACAAGAAATTCATTATATTAAAATGGTTTATTGGTTTCAATTTCAAGTCATTGTCATTATGTAAAAAAAACGTTTAATTGTTCAAAATATGTAGCCTACATTTCCACATTTTAATGCACATTACACAGTCCAATATGTATTAAAACATTTGCAATCATAGTGACTATCTGAAGACAATATAGGCCTACAAGTCTACTACACAAATGTTACAAAATATGTACATAGTAACAACATTGTCAGTCACTGAGTCACGACTAGTGACATAAATATAAATTTAAAAACCAATTGTATTGAATACTGATTGTGATTCTATTCGGTGACTATCCTAGGCAAAATACATGCCTATTACAAAATAAAATCCAGGGCGATCATTCGCTTACCCCCTTTAGAGAAACGTTCTAGAACCTTTTCAACGTCAACATTTATATCACGATGAACAAATAACAGACAAGGCATTCAACCTTTCCTCTGTCATTCGCGTTCGTAGCCATGATTTGACAAGTTGCAGGTTGCTAAAAGATTCTCTGCACTTGCAACACTGTCGATGCAGGGATTATATTAACAGTGTTGCCATTACATACTATATGATAACAAACATTGACCACATAGGCTACATGAATGCAGGCAATAGAGCAAAGATTTTACTTGCAGTGCAGTTTGGAGAAACAATCATTTTTATCGGCAATATCAATGTAGCAAACAACTGGTTTTTCGGGGAGGGCACTTGCCCCTGGTGCCCCCCTCTGGATCCGCCACTGCCTGAACATGACTTGACGACACTGCATTATTATGATACTCGATACACAAACCATAGATAGAGTGTATTGTATAAGACCACTCTCTTTCTGAACATAGGTGGAGACTGTTGATGGTTAACAATGGCATTAATAGTAGGACGTGGGGATAGCAACTAAGAAAAACAGCCAATACCCATACAATATTTTTATTTATTTAATGTAAGTACTTGTACAATAGTTACATAAAAATATATTTCTCTTTTCTCTATTACTATTTAGTCCCTTCTGATCCTCTTATATATCAAAGGTAGATAACCTTGTAGTTCAGCCCCTTAAAACAACAACAACAACAACAACACATTTTGCATAGTCTGTGATGTTGATGACTCTTGAGACGTGGAAGATGGATTAAACATAACTTTTACAACTGGGGATAAATATTGCTCAATGAACACTGCACTATTTTGAGTAGCAACATGTTTTTCTTGTACTAACGTTTTAGCATTGTCATGATATTTTGTTGACACTAACAGTGTTTCATTTGGTACACCACATTGATGAACACTAACACTTAAAACCTCACCATTTCTACTTTTTAGATTGCCTCGACATCTTTTTGACCTCTCTTGAGCATCGCCAAAATATTATTCATTTACATTTTGACGTTTATAGTTATAAGAGTAGCCTTTATAGGGTACACGTTGTTAACCTTTGTTAGTTGTAGTAAGTTCCATAGTAGCAATTAACCTGTTAGTATTGCGCCCGAATTCTCCAATCAGCACCTATATCCGCTGAGATGTAAAGGATTGCCGGAACATAGATACCCAGATCAAAATAACTTACCGTTGCCTGCTAAGTAAAAATTGGGAATTCGTGGATCATACAGAGTATATTTTAAATAGTACTACTAGACCAGTTACATACTTCTACTCTTATTTACATTTAATAGCAAATCGAGAAACTCCGATCTCGAGGGGTGATAAGGTCTAATCTATAGTGGGCGCCTATAACTAACACGTAGTACCATTTACGAAGATTATAAAATGAGCAAGCGGTCAGTTAAGATAAAATTTACTAGCAAACTAAAAAGTGCTAGCGGTTTATTCACCAAGGACAATACAACAATGTCCCTAACTCAAAATATTTAATTAGTGTCCTATTTGACACTGCAAGAAAATTAAACACACAAAAATCTGACAATATAACAATGTCCTGAAATAAAATTTGCAGAATTCGGCACTCGACTCGAGCCCTTATTCTCTCCATGAATAAATTTTGTGCATAAACTTGCACCTTAACAATCAAGAAATTTAAATAAATACCAAACACTAGTGAAGTTCCCCTGAACCTTTACTGAAAAAAATCAAAATATGAAACGACGTTACTTCAGACATTTCCCTAGTCTATACAAAGCGTTTCATGTACTGAACCGTAGTTCCAAATCTAAAATTAGTATAATCAAAATATCAAAGATTAAGTTGTATATACAGATGTACAAAAATTTGTGGTCTGCACAAATTATTCTTTCTTCCACGAAATTATTTAAGTTTACTTTCTATCATGATTTTAATCTATGAGTCTCCAATATTCTGAGCTCTGTCACCCGTGAATGCAATGCCTTCTAAGCCTCGCGCTTTCTAACTATACGAAGCACTGTTTCAATGATACTAGCCTATCAGCTTAGGTCTTACTCGGACCTAATATAAGTAGAGAGTGAATACAAGCTCTTCTCTTGCTAACGTCGAGATCTCCGCTCCTGCGTCCCCCACTCCCGTGCGTTGTGACGCAGCACTCGCCTCTCCTTACGCGTTGCCTCGTGTCGTTTACCCCTACTCCCGTGACGACACACTCCCGTCTCCAGAAGTACAATCCGTGTATTAAGTGATGTAGGCCTGGCTTTGTTCCAATAATTACCATATTAATTGTTTAAACAATTTCTAAATTTTCTTCTTTTACTTTCGGCCTTTCATATTGTTGATAATAATTTCTTGACATTATAATATACTCATACTAAATATAAAATCTCCAGATCTTCGATTTTATTTTATCCAAGCAATTTTAATACATCATTTCTGAAATGTACGGGTCCCAGTTCACATCTTGTCTAAGTCATGGTCTTAGCCATAAATAAATTCGGGCGCAATTCCCCTTTGCCATTTAAAGTAAATTATAGCCTTTACTTTCTTTAATAACAATGTTTCCTTATTTCTGGTGGCTGAATTAATTTTCTTAGCGGATCTTTGGATAAAATCGCTTCAATTTCGAGTGATTGAACTTCCCTATGGGTCTATCATCCTCAATCCTCGCCATTAAGTAACAATTGCTCCCGTAGACTCTGGTTACTTTGAACGGTTTTCTACATGTCCATTTTCCTCTCTTCGTCCTATTTCACGGCCCGTTCTCTTTTTTCTTCATTCCCTCGGTGGCGTTTTCTTTCTTTCTAGGTGTGGTGATGTTTTCTCCTCTTAATTCTTTTCCGAATGTTTCCTCTTATCTTTCTTCCCACCTGGGTCTTCATTGCTTTGGTTCTTGATTCTTATTCTGCTGTCCTTGATTTTTATCTCTGGCGATTCTTTCATCCCTCTCTCTAAGGTTTTCCGGTATTCTTGACTCTCTCTCTCCCGGTCATCGTAATACCTCCTTACGTTGTCATCATTCCGTCATCCACGATTCTGTTGTTGCTGTTGTTGCTGTTGTGGCCTAGAATAGTTATTATTGTTTGTCTTCCAATTCTGGTATCTTTTATACCCATAATTGCTTGTACGGTTGTCCCTGTTTTAGTAACCGTCCCGTCGATAATCCGTATTTCTCTGGTGATAACTGCTCCTCCTCTGGGCATCATTCCAGCGTAGGTTTTGGTATGGCCTCCCTTCTCAAGGTCTCCGATACTCCGGTTGATAACGGTTCTGTCCGTAATAACTATTTCTCGTTGGACCTCCGCCTTTCTTACTTCCTTCCGTCTGTTGCGTCTGGTCAACATGAATGGTGTGTACTTCGCGATGCTCCTGGTTTCGGGATCTGGAATTCTGATTACCACTGGAGTTATTGGACACATTTGAGGTGTGGTCCAATCTCCTCCAGATTTCCGCCATTCCTTCCAGTGTTCGGACGTCTGCTGATATCAGATGTCTCCTGACCTCAGTTGGCAACTGACATGATATCGCATGTACAAGATCTCCTTCTGCTAAAGGGGATTGGAGATACTGCAAGCGGGCTAATTGGCTCGTAAAGAAGCTTGCGTACTTGGTTGGAACTGAGTATGCGTACTTCTTCGAGTATATTTCAGCGCGAATATCCTGCTGTAATTCCTTGTTCCAGAAACGTTTCTGTAGAGCTACAGAGAATTCTTCGAACGTCTGGTAAGTGTATCGGAAAGCACGATGCCATATTAATGCTTCCGCATGCACCTTAACAATCAAGAAATTTAAATAAATACCAAACACTAGTGAAGTTCCTCTGAACCTTCACTGAAAAAATCAAAAATATGAAACGACGTTACTTCAGACAATTCCCTAGTCTATACAAAGCGTTTCATGTACTGAACCGTAGTTCCAAATCTAAAATTAGTATAATCAAAATATCAAAGATTAAATATTCATTATAAGTTTTATATACAGATGTACAAAAATTTGTGGTCTGCACAAATTATTATTTCTTCCACGAAATTATTTATGTTTACTTTCTATCATGATTTTAATGTATGAGTCTTCAATACTCCTTTTTAACCATCACCACACCTTTATAGGGTTAAATTATTTAATACTTGTGGTAGCAAAACTGAGCATTTGTGTCGAATGGTTAAGTGAAACACTGCTCAAAAATGATTTCTCCAAACTGGTAATAACTCCACTAATCATGAAATACGTTGCAAAACTTTCAGTTACGTTATAAATTTTGGATATTAGAAGTGTATGGCATTTTATCATCATTCCACACCTCTGTTTCAAACTTACACAAATAATTACTCTACTTTTTGAACATGCTGTACAGAAACTTGCCTCGATGCAATTTATTACTTTCACAACCTCCGTGAACACAACTGGAAAACATTTATACTATGCCTCCTTCTTTAACAACTACGTAATTTCATTTACGTCAACTATCTGCACGGAATTTCAAATATTTAACCCATTTCAATGCATTCTCACTATAATGCAAGGAAAATCAGTATCTCTATTTCATATTCACCTCCAATGTGAATATTTTTCAAGAAACTACTCCTACAAAACTTCCACTATCCTTATACAATTATTCCTCGTGCTATCAAAATGCAAAACTTCAACTACTTCTATACAGATTCTTAAACATCCTGTGTCTAGATTTTATTAACTTTATTCCACATGTTAAATTTCGTGGTAACAACACTGTAACTTTTAATTCACTAGTCTGCAAGAATTCATATCAAATAAAAATTCGAACATATCCTATCTTCCTGTGAATTCAAAATATGAAAAATTATTCAGTTAAGTCCATTCTGACTTATTTTACTGACATCGGTTGACTTATAAAAAGGTCGTCCTGTCATTACATTTCGTCATTTAAATACATATTCTTATCAATGAAGTTTCCAGGTTCCCTTCATGAAATATTATTTATTCCAAAATTGTTTAGAATTTTTAATGCTCTAATAATTTTTAATTTACACATGTTAACGTTCTATGAACATTATATAAAGTGGAAATGTAATTTATTCCATTTCTTGGCATGCAGTATAGTTTTAAATAACTATCTGCTTTCACAAACACATAGTGACTTTTAATTGTTTAATTTGATTTATTGTTTATAAAAACTTTCTTTTATAAAGAATGTTCTGTCGTGCAATAAAACATTTATTACACACAGTAAGTTTGTAACAAGGTTCGAAGCTCGAATCAACATCTTAAGCTTTCTATTATCCCTGTACATTCGAGAAAATATGTTCTTATTTAACCTACTGTATCTAGATTAATCAAAGCATTCCACCTCTCATAAAACAGATTTAGATAACGTCACGCATATTTAAAGCTAATTAAATGATTTTACAATTTACTATCTTAAACGTGAAAAATGATTATTCGCTGATAAAATGTCAAAATGACTGAAATCTGCAATGAAAAATGGCAATAAAAATGAATTTAACGGATTTAAATGATCTACACAAAAATTAATAATTACTACACTATGTTGGTCAATCGCTGAATAAATCACAGAAGAATACTACACTACAAACATGGCTATGTAATACAACGCTACAGCTACCTTTGTTGACGACGAGAATTCTGGCTGGGTTCCTCTGTCGAGCAAAGATTCGCTCGGGACCTTCAAACGCAGCTGACTCGACCATATGAGGGCACGCTGTCTGTGATGTCACCAGAGGAACTGGGTCAGTATCCAGGACGATGACCTCGCCACGGGCGACTTGCCTCCCCTCTCCACGCAGCTGCCTTCCTTCAGCCTACTGGCAATCTTCATGCTGAACACCAGCAAATCTCGACAAGAGATCTTCTTAGAATCACGTTCCGTTGTAAATGTTTGTAAGAGTATTTCAAGATGAATGCGAAATCTCCCTTTGTAGTATAATGTCATTCTATATCTTAGAGTGTCACGTAGTTGTTCTACCGCGATATCCATACTGTCATAGTATTCTGGATTTCACTCTTGCTCGATGCATATCTACTTCCCTTCATAATGCACTTAGCAATTCGCCATCACTCGGTTAAAAATTGAACCTGTGTGACATCCCCTTTGCCGAACTATAACTTGCATTATAAACTTGTAGAAAAATCGTAATGCTTCCGTTGAATACTGCTTAATAATAAGTGAAATGTTTGCTGCAGTAATGTTATAGTTGTAACATTATAGCACTGAATCTGCTTGTACTGCTGCTTGCTGCGTGTTAATGTGCAGTCTTCCTGTAGTGAAACACGCTGAAAGAATGAGCCTAGTTATGCTCGTAAGCTGTGTGCGCTTGTAATGTTACAAGTCCGTCTCTCGAACTTTATCTGCTCGGGTGAGCTCTGTCACCCGTGAATGCACTGCCTTCTAAGCCTCGCGCTTTCTAACTATACGAAGCACTGTTTCAATGCTACTAGCATTTCAGCCTAGGTCTTACTTGGACCTAATATGAGTAGAGAGTGAACACAAGCTCTTCTCTTGCTAACGTCGAGATCTCCGCTCCTGCGTCCCCCACTCCCTTGCGTTGTGACGCAGCACTCGCCTCTCCTTACGCGTTGCCTCGTGTCGTTTACCCCTACTCCCGTGACGACACACTCCCGTCTCCGGAAGTACAATCCGCGTATTAAGTGATGTAGGCCTGGCTTTGCTCCAATAATTACCATATTAATTGTTTAAACTTGTTCTAGATTTTCTTCTTTCACTTTCGGCCTTTCATATTGTTGATAATAATATCTTGACATTATAATATACTCATACTAAATATAAAATCTCCAGGTCTTCGATTTTATTTTATCCAAGCAATTTTAATACATCATTTCTGAAATTTACGGGTCCCAGTTCACATCTTGTCTAAGTCATGGTCTTAGCCATAAATAAATTCGGGCGCAGTATGATTTGCTCACTACAAAGGTTATAACTGTTCTGATAATACAATCATTTAGCGTTGGCTTTTATATTTAATATGTACAGTTTGAAGTAACAGCAAAAGTGAGAGCAAAGTGGTAGCAAAGAGCTAGAAAATATTACATGTATTGTTAAGAAATAGTTTAAGCGTTTATGTGGATCCATTACATAATAATTTTTGCACGACGAAGCTCATTTTCTATATCCAAAAGTTCTTCCTTATATTCAGTATAGGCCTAACCAGCCTGTTTATAGGCATGCAATTGCTGAAGCCGCCGGATTAGTTTATTTGATTTGTTCCAGTAGACAAATTTAACAAATGATTATTTTGGTGTGAACAAAGCATTACCATTATCATCATTATTGTCATCATCATCATCATCATCATTATCATCATAACCATTATCATTATCATCATAATTATAATCATCATCACTATTACTATATAGTCCTTTTTGATCCTTTTGCAATACCACATTTTGCATAGTGTGTGTTGCCATTGATAGTGTTGGGAGTTTTTCAGGCATTGACAACTGTCCTATCACGACTTTCCGAGGAGATGATAAATGCTTTTTAACTAACAATCCACTATTTTGAGCTGCAATATTTTTTTTGGACCATTGTTTTTTGCATTTTGAAGAGTTTTTTAAACAGCAACGATGTTTTATCTGTTAATCTACATTGATGATCACTCACACTTAAGACCTCACTATTTTTACTTCTAAGCTCACCTCCAAACTGTTTTGAACGATGTTTTGAACAACGCCAAATAACAGTTCCATTTTTATTGGTTCGTTTTACAATATATACTGTATATATATATATATATATATATATCTTATAGCATGCATACGGCTTACCATAGCTATTCATTGATACTTCCATATCAATTGTCAAGCGTGAACTAATCTCTAGTAAAGTTCACTCGATAATATAAATAATAGTTTAAAGTGTGTGCAAAAGTGGGTGCAAAAGTGAGTACAAGAGTGGGTGCAAAAGTGAGTACAAGAGTGGGTGAAAAAGTGAGTGCAAATGTCAGTTTAAAAGTGGGTGCAAATGTGGGTGTAAATAAGGGTGCAAAAGTGGGTGCAGTTTATAGTAAGCACGATTTTTTATTAGAATGTGATTTGAGTAAATGTAATTTCTAAACCCAAGTAGTGAGTAGTCAGTTGGTTTTGATCTATGCAAGCGTAAACATGTCACATACCCTGGTGATGGATACTCATGGATTTATGGTCAACGAAAACAAGTATATATTTAAAGAGGTGGCTGTTAATGATTGCACAACACGCAGGTCATCAAAACTATTTCATTTTGTGTTTAAACCACCGTTTCCGCTAGAGTTTTAGTCTGTTAAAGATTAAAGACAGACCCAGTGGGTACTAACCCTTTTAGGATTGCAATGGAACGAGGGAACCATTCCCTATAAATACTTTGCTATGTTATTAAACGCTCATTTATCCATGGATACTATTGTATTTGTCAAAGGAACTGAAAAAACGTGAATGGCTTTGCCCGTGAGCAACAACAACAACAACACATTACAATTCCAAAAAAATTCAAAGTACTCTAAGGTTAATCAATCATTGACTAAACTCTTATTTTTACATATATCCCAACGCCTGGTTAAAACATTATATTTTTAAATAAATCATTGGCGGCTTCGGTGGCGTAGTTGGTAGCATGCTGAGCTTCTATGCCCAAGATAGCGGGTTCAAACCCGGCCGAAGCCGTCGGATTTTTTAAGAGCGTTAAAAATCCCTCAGTATGCCTTCCTTCGGAGGGGAAGTAAAGCCGGCGGTCCCATGTCATAGATTTATGGCATGTTAAAGATCTTTCCACTAATTACACCTGTGTGAAACTAAATTGGATAGGTTAAGAATGTAAACAACGCTCTTAGGTTGCTACGTTCGTTGCCAAGAGCCGACTGCGGTGGCGTCTAGTAGCTAGTTCTGAACTAGGCCTAGTAGTCGTTGACGGTGGCGTTTGGCGGCAAAAGTAGGAACTATTTGAAAATTCAAAGTTGCAGTCTCTACTTGAATTAAAAAACAGATACACACACTAATACAGTCATCACAATTAACACCGGTTATCAGACAGATTCTACACACACCCAAAGTACACGGGGCTACATGACCGCGTTGTCGCAGCCCCTAAACTAAGGAACCAACCAACCAACCAACCAACTAAATAAATCACATTTTAGTAAAAATCGTGCCAACTATAAACTTTACCCACTTTTACATCCACTTTTGCACCCACTTTTGCACCCACTTTTACACCCGATCTTGCATCCACTTTTGCACCCATTTCGCACTATTTCATTTTGTGTTTAAACTAACGTTTCCGCTAGAGTTTTAGTTAGTTTAAGATTAAAGACAGACCCAGTAGATACTAACCCACCTGGGATTGGAATGGAACGAGGATTCCCTATAAATATTTTGCTATGTTATTAAACGCCCATTTATCCATGTATACTATTTTATCTGTCAAGTAGTAGTGGTTTTTGGAGAGTTCTAGCACCTCTACCTCCACATTCCTCCACACAAGATGGCGGTCGTAGCTTAACTTAACCTAGCCTAACCTAACAAGATGGCGGCCGTAGGTTAACTTAACCTAGCCTAACCTAACAAGATGGCGGACGTAGCTTAACTTAACGTAGCCTAACCTAACAAGATCGTGGCCATAGCTTAACTTGACCTTGGACAAAGGGAATAACTACACTTTTGTTGATATTTCCTGAACCATGATCGGATTCTGACCTGCGAGGTATTGTTGGACTCGGGCAGATGCCCCCTTTTTGAATCTATTTTTGCAATTTTGACAAATGGCCTAACTACACGTTTGTTCATATCTAACGGACCAATAAGGCTAGGGTCTTGTATGAGGTATTGTAGGACTTGGGCTAACGCCCCCTTTTTGAATCTATTTTTGAAATTTTGACAAAGGACCTAAGTGCACTTTTGTGAATATCTCGCGAACCAATAAGACTAAGGACTTGTATGAGGTATTGCAGGACTTTTCCGGAGACTGCTGATAAACACCTATTAATAATAATAATATCGTATGGCCTCGGGTGCCTGGTGCAAGCTTTGTTAATTGACACCCAGAGGGTAACTTGCATGTCGAATTTCGTCGTTCCTTTGAACGCTATGAAAGTCAAGGAGGTTAGATATCTAAACTCCTTGACACTACAGCGCTTTCAAATCTATGTGCGCGCGGCCCTCGGCCGTGGGAACATAGGTGTTTATCATCAGTCTCCGGCAAAAAGACCTACAATACCTCAAACAAGTCCCTTGTCTTATTGGTTAGCGAGATGTTAACACAAGTGCACTTATGTCCTTTGTCAAGATTTCAAAAATAGATTCAAAAAGGGGGCGTTAGCCCGAGTCCTACAATACCTCATACAAGTCCCTAGCCTTATTGGTCCGTGAGATATGAACAAACGTGTAGTTAGGCCGTTTGTCAAAAATTCAAAAATAGATTCAAAAAGGGAGCATCTGCCCGAGTCCAACAATACCTCGCAGGTCAAAATCCCATCTAGGGTTCAGAAAATATCAACAAAAGTGTAGTTAGGTTTTTTGTCAAAGGTTAAGTTAAGCTATGGCCACCATCTTGTTAGGTTAGGCTAAGTTAAGTTAAGCTACGTCCACCATCTTGTTAGGTTAGGCTAGGTTAAGTTAACCTACGGCCGCCATCTTGTTAGGTTAGGCTAGGTTAAGTTAAGCTACGACCGCCATCTTGTGTGGAGGAATGTGGAGGTAGAGGTGCTAGAATCCTCCAAAAACCACTACTACTTGACAAATACAATAGTATCCACGGATAAATGAGCGTTTAATAATATAGCTAAGTATTTATTGGGAATGGTTCCCTCGTTCCATTGCAATCCGAAAGGGGTTAGTATCCACTGGGTCTGTCTTTAATCTTTAACAGACTAAAACTCTAGCGGAAACGGTGGTTTAAACACAAAATGAAATAGTGCAAAAGTGGATGCAAGATTGGGTGTAAAAGTGGGTGCAAAAGTGAAAGTAAAAGCAAGTGCAAAAGTGAGTGCAAAAGTGGATGTAAAAGTGGGTGCTAAAGTAGGTGCAGTTTATAGTAGGCACGATTTTTACTAGAACGTGATTTATTTAAAAATATAATGTTTTAACTAGGCGTTGGGATAGATGAAAGGGTAAGAGTTTAGAGTCAATGATTAACCTTAGAGTGCTTTAATTTTTTTTTGAATTTTAATGTGTTGTTGTTGTTCACGGGAAAAGCCATTCACGTTTTTTCAGTTCCTTTGACAAATACAATAGTATCCATGGATAAATGAGCGCTTAATAACACAGCTAAGTATTTATAGGGAATGGTTCCATCGTTCCATTGCAATCCTAAAGGGGTTAGTATCCACTGGGTCAGTCTTTAATCTTTAACAGACTAAATTTCTAGTGAAAACGGTGGTTCAAACACAAAATGAAATAAGGGGCCGATAACCTAGATGTTAGGCCCCTTAAAACAACAATTATCATCATCATCATCATCATCACAAAATGAAATAGTTATGATGACCTGCGTATTGTGCAATCAATAATAGCCAACTCTTTAAATATATACTGGTTTTCGTTGACCATAAAGCCTTGAGTATCCATCACCAGTGTATGTGGCATGTTTACGCTTGCATAGATCAAAACCAACTGACTACTCACTACTTGGGTTTAGAAAATACATTCACTCAAATCACATTCTAGTAAAAATCGTGCCTACTATAAACTGCACCCTCTTTTGCACCAC
Organism: Meconema thalassinum; assembly: GCA_946902985.2. Classification (NCBI taxonomy): domain Eukaryota; kingdom Metazoa; phylum Arthropoda; class Insecta; order Orthoptera; family Tettigoniidae; genus Meconema; species Meconema thalassinum. Next base: position 417,785,106 of record OX336394.1, read on the forward strand.
TTTTGCACCACTTTTGCACCCACTTTTACACCCACATATGCACCTAACTTTAAACTGACATTTGCATTCACTTTTGCACCCACTTTTGCACCCACTTTAAACTATTATTTATATTATCGAGTGAACTTTACTAGAGATTAGTTCATGCTTGACAATTGATATGGAAGTATCAACGAATAGCTATGGTAAGCCATATGCATGCTATAAAGGATATACATATATTGTAAAACGAAACAATAAAAATGGAACTGTTATTTGGCGTTGTTCAAAATATCGTTCAAAACAGTGTCGAGGTGAGCTTAAAAGTAGAAATAGTGAGGTCGTCAGTGTGAGTGATCATCAATGTAGTGTAACAGATAAACCATCGTTGCTGTTTAAAAAACTCTTCAAAATTCTAAAACACTAGTCCGAAAAAAGATATTGCAGCTCAAAATAGTGGATTGTTAGTTAAAAAGCATTTATCATCTCCTTGGAAAGTCGTGATAGGACAGTTGTCAACGTCTGAAAAACTCCCATCACTATCAAAGGCAACACAGACTATGCAAAATGTGGTATTGCAAAAGGATCAAAAAGGACTATATAATAATAGTGATGATGATTACAATTATGATGATAATGACAATGGTTATGATGATAATGATGATGATGATAATAATGATGATACTGGTAATGCTTTGTTTACTCCAAAAAATCATTTGTTAAATTTGTCTACTGGAACAATCCAAGTAAGCTAATCCGGCGGCTTCAGCAATTGCATGCCTATAAACAGGCTGGTTATACTGAATATAAGGAAGAACTTTTGATATAGAAAATGAGCTTCGTCGTGCCAAAATTATTATGTAATGGATCCACATAATCGCTTAAACTATTTCTTAACAATACATGTAATATTTTCTAGCTCTTTGCTACCACTTTGCTCTCACTTTTGCTGTTACTTCAAACTGTACATATTAAATATAAAAGCCAACGCTAAATGTTTGTATTATCAGAACAGTTATAAACTTTGTAGTGAGCAAATCATACTAACAGGTTAGATGCTACTATGGAACTTACTACAACTAACAAAGGTAAACAACGTGTACCCTATAAAGGCTATTCTTATAACTATAAACGTCGAAATGTAAAAGGAATAATATTTTGGCGATGCTCAAAAGAGAGGTCAAAAAGATGTCGAGGCAATCTAAAAAGTAGAAATAGTGAGGATTTAAGTGCTAGTGATCATCAATGTGGTGTACCAAATGAAACACTGTTAGTGTCAACAAAAATCATGACAATGCTAAAAAGCTAGTACACGAAAAAAAATGTTGCTATTCAAAATAGTGCAGTGTTTATTGAGCAACATTTATCCCCTGTTGTAAAAGTTATGTTTAATCTATCTCAAGAGTCATCAACATCACAGACTATGCAAAAGGTGTTGTTTTGTTGTTGTTGTTTTAAGGGACTGAACTACAAGGTTATCTACCCTTCATATGCAAGAGGATCAAAAGGGACTAAATAGTAATAGAGAAAAGAGAAATGTATATTGTATATAGCTATTGTACAAGTACTTACATTAAATAAATAAAAATATTGTATGGGTATTGTCTGTTTTTCTTAGTTGCTATCCCCATGTCCTACTATTAATGCCATTGTTAACCATCAATAGTCTCCACCTATGTTCAGAAAGGGAGTGGTCTTAAACAATACACTCTATCTATGGCTTGTGTATCGAGTATCATAATAATACAGTGTCGTCAAGTCATGTTCAGGTAATAGTTATGTCAGGTAAGGGGTTCAAACCCTTGCTTCCTTGAATAGGATTAGTTTTCACTCAAACAACAACCCATAATACTCTGAAACATGTCACCTCTCATTACAAAATGTCAACTGCATCGCGCTCCAAGACCGCAGCTGCTGGCTAGTGGCTAGCAGACTGTGCAACAGAAAACAGTGTCACTATGTTCATCCTTTTAAAAAAATTCAACATTTGTGATTCTTTTTCTTATTATTGTTCATTAAGAGTAGTGTCAAGTTGTCTTTGTGGCGTAGCGGTTAGCATAGTTAGCGGTCACATCAAAGCTCTTGAGTTCAATTCCCCGCTTTAACACAAAATTCACACTTCAACCATAGAGCACAATGTTTTTTAAATAAAAAAATGATGATACCTTTTGTTCATTTTTTCCCTTTATTTTCACATTTCACACATTGCCATTTATCATTGTTTTATTTTTAAAATGTCAGTTTCAAGTTTTTGAATTTTATTATATGAAAACATAGATTTTTCCATTTTGTTGTTTACACATTTGTCAATTTCCCATTTTTTTAAATGTCAGTTAAAAGTTTTTAAAAATTTTGTTAATATACAAACATGAATTTTCCATTATATAAATAATTTATGCTTTTGGGCTAATGCCGTGTGTATTTTTAATTTAAACCATACGTTTCGGAGAAACCTTGCCTCCTTTTTCAATGGAAATAAACAATGTGGCCAAAGAAAGTATATCAATGAGATTATAGAGGAGTTTCTATATTTTCACACCGCCCCCTTTACCTTCTTGTTACTTACTACTCTGTCCGCCGTTCCACCATGGTCCATACAGTTATTTCTGGCAGCTGCTCTCTGGTGACGAACAGAGGAATTTATCTATATTTTTTGTAATCTCATTGATATACTTTCTTTGGCCACATTGTTTATTTCCATTGAAAAAGGAGGCAAGGTTTCTCCGAAACGTATGGTTTAAATTAAAAATACACACGGTATTAGCCCAAAAGCATGAATTATTTATATAATAATCCGGGCCGTGAAAGCCTTAATATGCAAATGAATTTTCCATTTTGTTGTTTACACATTTCTTTCATTTTTTGTATGTTAAAAGTTCATATTTGTGAAACGTGATTTTCTTGATTCATTTTAAGTTTTTCTGTTTTCTTATTTTTTATTTTTATTTTTTTTAGCGTATGGCTTTTAGTGCCGGGAGTGTCCGAGGACATGTTCGTCTCGCCAGTTTTGTAGCTGCTTCGAGTCGGACACCCAATGGGTGAGCTACAAATACCGTTGGGGAGGAAAGTGGGAATGTAAGGTCGAGGAGTTGGAAGGTAGCGGCTGTGGCCTATAGTTAGGGACCAATCCCGGCATTTGCCTGGAAGGAAGATGGGAAACCACTGAAGACCATCTTCAAGGTTGCCGGCGGGGGGATTCGAACCTCCTCGCCTCCCGGATGTGAGCGACTGCCAGCAGTCATGCCGTAACGACCTCGGCTAACTCACCCGGTAGTTTTTCTGTAAATGATCTTAATGCAAGTGCTTGACCATGGCAATAGTGTAGGTTGTCTATGTTAAGGGAGTGAGGAGTCATGAATATTACCTACCGGTTCTGTACATTATAGGCTACAATTGAGGACCGTTTATGCAAAACTCGCTTTATGCAAAAAACATTTTTTTCCAGAAATCACTTTTTTTGTTTTACAGACAAATGACAAATTATTTTTCCTTTATAAGCAGCAATGTTTATGTAGGTTTAAACATGTTTAACACAATTACCTCCATATACATCAAATTTATGTTAGTTTACTGACAACAAGGTACAGAAATATGGCTTTCTTTAGCAAAACTCGCTTTATGTAAAAAATAAAATAATCACAAAAATAGAATTATTGTGAGTTTACACAAATTTAAACACTTTTTTCGTATAAACAACAATGTTTATGCATGTTCTAAGACAATCCTTCCATATAACTGTACATGCAATAGTGATGACAGTCTTCGACAACATGGTACAGATTTTTTTTTTTACAAAACTCAGTTTTTTCTTGCTACTGAAACATTAACAGAATTTGAATTTACACATTAAATAGACAGTTAAACAGTAATCTTATGTTGTTCTTTTACTCAAGTATTGGTGTCTCCTCCTCTTCATAAGTTCTTCGTGAGCTGTCATGGTCTTCATACCCTGCACCATGAACAGCAAATATGTCCTTGTAGAAGCTTGAGCCTTCGAGAGGAATGGTGAAGAAACGCATTAGCTTTTTAACATCCTTCTTTTCTTCACTTACGTGGTTTGTCTTGGGAATAATGTCAGCCCGTATCAATGCCCAGAATGAGGAAACTTTCTTCTTCAAAACATTCTTCTGATCCAGTGAAGCACATTGTTTTAACGGCGCATTGCACCTTACCGTTGCTTTGGCTGTATGAGATCACCCGAGCGTCCATCATTTTGAAAGGCAAGGTAGCCTTGATGAGTTCCTTAGAAATACGTTTGAAGTCATAGGAAAACCAGTCTTTTTCCCACACTAATACCTTTCCAAACTTTTCTATAATACTCCTATATTCACAAGGCGATATGATGTTCTCTTTCTTCCGGTATTCTTTCTCAATCCTGCCAAAGACACGATCCGGTGGCATAAAACCATGTCCCCGAATAGGGAAATAGTGAGCAAGTTCTAGAAATACTTTGGTATGCTCCATGAAATGGCCAGCATGCACAGCATTATAGAATTTTTGTTCTGGCTGCTGCACGAGTCCGAATACAGCTCAAGTTTCAATATCTTCTCACTACGGTTTTGAGTGCTTTCTTCCAACTGTAGCAGAAAGTGTTGCAGTGCAGATGCAATTTCATTTGCACCTCTCCCAGCTTCGGTTTCGCACCATGTGTAGTGAAAGATTTTATCATTGGTTTGTTTTGCTTCATGTACCATCACCGTCAGGTTATAAAACCATACCTGCCGTGCGTAAAACACTTCGCCAACAGAGAGCTTCGGCAAAGGGTGATTTTGCTGCATGTCAAAAGCAACTTTTATGCAGTTTTCAGAGTAAGTGTTCATAATAGTGTGGAACTTCTTTGCACGGGCTTTATGTACTCTCAGCTCTGTTCTACACACTTCTCGAAGTTCTTCAGATTCTGCAATCTTTGTTCTTAGTTCGAGTTCCTTGCACATTGAACAAGTGTCGCTATGCGGATTACCAAAACCGAGATTAAAATTCTTATAGAACACTGTCTTGAATTTTGACACATAACAAATATTATTGCCTCCTTGCCTTTGTTCTTTACAAAAGTTCTCTCACATGATATTTACATTCAGTGTTGGTGTTCTAGTCAGTTTTCCTCTAGAATAATGGCTCTCTCATAATGTGTTGTTTCACTTGCTGTGTAATGCCAATGTCCTCTTGCGTTGCTCTTGAACCACCTCTTCGTTCCTTCATTGTGTCCCCATGTTGTTGAAAATGTCGAGCAATCCTAGCTAACCGATCCCGTGACACACCTAGAATTGAATAAAATGCAGAGATAGGCCTAAGTAGTAATAACAATACACACAAGAAAATGAGAACGTATTAAGAGTTTGTTTTTCAGAAGTTGATTGCAGAGTAGAAAATTACATATCTGTTATTTTCTGAAATGTAGCCGCACAAACTGGCACAATCGACCCATCTCTAATCTTTATCTTGTACTTCACGGACACTGATATAGGGGCTTAAGCTTCAGTGGGATCTACAATATATCTGGCAGGTGCTGTGATATCCATGTACGTCAAAAGCATTGCATCTTGATTGCTCTTCCCTCCAGTAGAGTACAGTAGATTATTGAAGTCTGAAAGATGATCAGCAGTGCACAGATGTTATCTACAATGTTTGTAGTCAGGGAATGCTTTAATAAAATGTGAAATTAACTCCTATCCATTTAAGTGCTATGACCTATGGAGGGACTGCCACTATTTAGCGAGAAAGAGACGACTTTTGTAGAAAGAGAATGTCATGGTTATCACAACAGTTATCCTACCGATAAAGATACATAAAGATCTACTTACATGTGATGTCAGCAAAAGCCAGTTCACCTGCATGGCACTATTTCCCACCACTCTTGCTTGCCTCATTCCGTTGGCCATGTGTGCAGTCAATATCAGGTTCTGCATTCTTCGAGTATCGTGACGACATCGGTCGAGTGGTATTAGCTTCTTTATCCTTTCTTCTTTTACGTCCACCATGTGTTTCAGCCACAGGAATATTATACTCACTTTCACCTTCCATGTTTAACTTGCGTCGGTTAACTTCTACTATCTGACTCACATAACAGGTGCAGCGCCAAGAGACAGAATATAATACATACTCTCCCATCTGTTGCCAAGCAGTGCAATTACTTAAGAACCACAAATTTCTGTCGTCGAACAAGTGTTGGAAAAGTAATCCTCATCCTGCCATCTACTTTCAGCCAGTATAACTCTAAGAGCACACTAGTAATAAGGAATTTTAAAACAGAATAGCATTAAGCGAGTTTTGAAAAAACTGGTATCAGTGCATAAGGCGAGTTTTGTAAAAACAGCCTAATTTCCGTATGCTATATCACCAGCATAAAGCAAGTTTTGCTCAAGCCGGTTGTGTAGGCTTGTAGAGAGCTACAAACAGTATGTATTAAAAAGAAAAAAAGATTTTCAGAAAATTTGCATAAAGCTAGTTTTGCAAAAACGGTCCTCAATTGGGCAAGCTCACTAGCCTAGGTTCACCGCAGTAGGCTACCAGTACATCAAGAAGCTGGTAATGGTTATGTACTGAAACTCAAGAAATATAATATATTTCTCTCCTTTCACCAGAACAGAAAATTGAACACTGTTCAACACAGCACTTAGCCAGTTTGTCCAATATTCCCATACCTTATTGCAGCTTTTCTGAGGTTTAACACCTCATTACAGTGATGCTTCACTTTATAACCTGCATATTCTATCACACAGCAGTATTTGCTGCTGACCACAGAAGGCCTGATGGAAGGGTGACTGAATGAACTATGTTTGTTACATAACTACACCTATAGGTCCGCTGTATTGTAGTTTCATTTGTATTCAATCTGGAAATGTGCCTAGGTGGCAGCTATTACTTCTTTAAACATTTAGTTTGCTGATTCGTACCGTACCCATGTGAATAATTTCCATGGAAAACATGCTTCTGCCTCCAGCCAGCATCAGTCCTCAGGCGTGTACCGTCCACCCACTGAGCAGTTGCATATTTTTGATCTGAGACTTAAAGGTATCAACTCTACAATAATAAAGCACAACTCTATTCTAAAGACTTTAATTGAGCTCTAAATCATGGCTTCACACGAACAAAAACACAATCCCAACAATATAACACAAAACAATGCAAAATTACTCCTTCAATCCACTAATATTCGCACTTTATCCTCGCAAATCCAAATGATTATTCATTCATTTACCATGAGATTAACATAAAATTCATTCTCAAGTCCGCTGATGCACTGGCAAATTCCACATATAACTGTACTTACAATCTTATGTCACCTATTGTGACCTCTTTAATTTCACAATCTAATTGTTTACTCTCAACACATCCTAATTTACATTATGCGTACACTTGTGTTCTGTACTTCTCTTCCCACGAAATGCTCTACCATGCATTAACCAATTTATGGGTTGCACCTCATATATACTTGCAACTCCACTGTTATTTATAATTATATCCCATTCTGCATTTCCACTGTTATGCAGTTCCCCTTTATGTAGTTACACTGTCTACAGTTCCACTGTATGTCGTCATGAGTTCAATTTCAAAGATTCCGTTACCGCTGTGTCGGATGGTATATTATGCTACCCTTGCGTGGGTATAGCCTATGGCATCTAGTGTCGACCTTTAGAAATAGGTGACAATGTCAGTATAAAAACGCAACTTTCAACAAATGATAAGTTTGCCAAGTATTAAGTTATCAGAATGATCCTTAATTATCCATGTGTTTCAAACCACACAAATTCATTATACAATACAACAATGATTCTTTTATTACAAATAGGGTTTCAAAGTATTTCTACTCTAAATGTCACCCTCCAAGGGTCGTTTAAAATCTCTCCCTCGGTTCTTCCTGTACACAATGGGACTGAGTCGGGCGGTAGCAAAACACTTGCTTCGTCCCCCGCTCTGTTCCCTCTTTCTTTATCTCCAAGCAGTAGTATGTGGCTTTAAATACAATAGTGCAGTCTCACTGGCCTGCATATCCCATATGATCTCTAAACTGTATGCAAGATAGGGTATGGAATTGTTTAAGCATTTATTCCTAACCTTATGATATTAATAGCTGGCCTCAACAGGTCCATTTACATTATATGAAGGAACGCGATTCATCATCCACCTGTAGAATTGGACTAGCCGGCATCTAGTTAAATAACACGGTCAGGTGCACATCCTGCCGTCCAAAAATTCACTCCCAGGAACTGAATTTATTCAATAGCTAGTTCTCGGTCGATATCAGGTGTCATGCTGAGGTGTCCATTGTTATCCTCCCATGCACCACTGGATTCGAACCCGGAACATTTCATAGCAATCATCAGAGCTAGGGTACATCAATAAATACGCTCTGGCAAATAATATCTCTGTATGCCCTAGGCTATACGAGATTTCACACGTCGAGTAGATTACCTGGCTCCCCTGACCATGGTGATATGATCCCGTCCTTTAATTAATAAGATAAAATTTATCAATTACTCTTACAAGCTTATTCATCAAGCTGCGAATTCAATTCTCTATTAAACCCTTCCAGTTCCTAGATTCTTGCATATTTATTTCCATTATCATAATATACTCTGATATTAAATTCCTTTACTTAGCCCTTCTCGTATAATACTATTGCTTGGATACACAATTATTCCCATTAGCATATATATTTTGCTTACAACCATTTTTCCCCGATGTGTATTCATTTATTCTTCTTATTATTATTATTACTGACATACATTTCCATACCCGACACAACGTAACCGTATTCCATAACCGAACATCCGTGTTCGTTACGTTAACTTTTTATATAATTCAATTGCCATTTTACATTAGTGGTAACGATTTATCCACTCAATGATGTACAAAAACATTTCAACTTGACTAAAATCAACACAACATTAATATCTCGAGGTTCTACCTCCCAAAATTGACTCTTACTGGCATATTCTATAAATCTTGAAATCACTCAACTTACAGTGGACTATAATTACAACAAAATCATGGTTGTTGGGTACTCACATTGGTTAATCGGGTGGCTCCGACCACGCATTTCTTCCAGTAATTCCCGCCATAATTTGCAAATTAGCAAGGCATTCTTACACTTTCCACACACATTTTACATAATTTTTGCCTTACAAAACACACGGCACTTTGCTTTTCCATGTTGAAGCTGTTGCTTCCTTATTCACACAACACGTTATAGCACTTGTTATACTATTAATTTTACATATATTTAAATGATCATCACTAAAATCACACGATCACTATGTACATTTCTTACTGGTTGACCTTTCCTTGCAGAATATCAGAAATGCAGGCACTGAAGATCTATTCTCCGCTTCTCTCCCGCATCTCGTCCGAAAGTCTCGATTCTCTGCCTAAGGATTCCTAGCGGTCCCCCAATCTGTCTATCAATTTCTATCCTTAGATAAATTTCCTGATATCGGATAAATATGCTTGCACATCGTCTTGATCATTAATTACAGTGGTATCCCTGCGAAATTTCACCACTTGCATAACAAAGTATATATCTGCGCAATCCGACATCCTATTCTGGTTGGTTGGTTCCTTAGTTTAGGGGCTGCGACAACGCGGTCATGTAGCCCCGTGTACTTTGGGTGTGTGTAGAATCTGTCTGATAACCGGTGTTAATTGTGATGACTGTATTAGTGTGTGTATCAGTTTTTTTAATTCAAGTAGAGACTGCAACTTTGAATTTTCAAATAGTTCCTACTTTTGCCGCCAAACGTCACCGTCAACGACTACTAGGCCTAGTTCAGAACTAGCTACTAGACGCCACCGCAGTCGGCTCTTGGCAACGAACGTAGCAACCTAAGAGCGTTGTTTACATTCTTAACCTATCCAATTTAGTTTCACACAGGTGTAATTAGTGGAAAGATCTTTAACATGCCATAAATCTATGACATGGGACCGCCGGCTTTACTTCCCCTCCGAAGGAAGGCATACTGAGGGATTTTTAACGCTCTTAAAAAATCCGACGGCTTCGGCCGGGTTTGAACCCGCTATCTTGGGTATAGAAGCTCAGCATGCTACCAACTACGCCACCGAAGCCGCTACATCCTATTCTATGTCTAACCAATAACTTATATATTGCGCTCGTCCATTGTACATTGTACTTGTACAATTACCACTTACAATTGTCCTACCTTGTACATCACACGGTACATTTCCTGCGTACTCAATAATAATCATTCGTGATGCCGGCTATAAAAGTATGGCACGACTGTCCATATTAATTGTTCTTAATAATGCCTTACTGCATGGCTATTATGTTGATGCACTTAACGTACTGAAGTCCGAGCGTCCCTTCACTGGACCCCGGTAACGTGCGCTTCGCACTAGACTGCGGTTCAACTGACTGCGATAATCGTTTGAATACATGCCTTACTGCGTGGTTGTTATGTTGCTGCACTAAAACTGTTGATGCCAGAGCGTCCCTTCCTGGACCCTGGTAACGTGCGCTCCGCACTAGACTGCGGTTCAACTGACTGCGACTGTCCTTCCCACAGCCCTTATATCCGTTTGGAGAGAAAAAGTAGACCGAAAATTTCCTTGCAGCGTCCTTTCCTCTCTCCGCCTGTTTCTGGTCTTGAAATAACGTTTTTATGGTTCATTTTTCCTCGCTGATCACAGATCTGTCTGTGTGCTCGAGGATCGATCGGCCAATTAATTAATATTAATTGCCTTTGCCAGCGCTTCCCCACGCGGCGTCACCGGTACATCCCCGAAGACGTGGTCAGATCCTGTCGCTAACCTCAGTTTTACTGTGTTAATGCGCGTTACATTGAATCTGCCTCGATTTCAATGTTCAACGGCTTGATAATTAGCCTCCCGGCTATTCATTTACATAGGTGCAATCCTCATGTCTCTGAGTTACTCCGTTCTCGAGTAATCATTTAATTACTCTGGTATCTTCTCATCCCCTTGGACCTTTCGTTATGTAACGGTGAATAACTGGTCCATATATTACCGTCCTGACCTGCTCCAGACGGCCTGAGTAGGTCACAGTGACTGACATGGCTCCACGTAACCACGCCTAAATTCTAGAGCCATTTACAAACTGTCGAAAGTTCGAATTCTCTGCGCTAAGTCCAGAATTGTATACATCCTACAGTCCAATACTGCAGTATTCTGCTACTATTTCCTGTATTATATTAACAAATAATGTCAGAATTTGTTCATATTACAACAGTGATTTAATATGTATTTTCTCTAGGGGTTTTTATAGCTGAAACTCCCTCAAAAGTTCCTGTGTTCGTTTCTTTCTGGTATCTCTCGTCTGTACTCATTTATCTCAGAGATCCACGTTCGACACCAGTCAGCCTAACACCGTTGGGTTCATATTCCCCTTGCAAAACTTAAAGAAGTCAATTGCAAGTGACCTTCTGTAAGTCACGGGCTGACTGTTTCCCGACCGTCCTTGTTTACAATAAGCGGTCATTCAACTCGTCTGCCTGCGAGTGGGTCTGTCTACCTCCCCCTTCTACTCTGAGCTCGGCTCTCAGACGTGCATTTTCCTTGCGGAGGGGTTCATTCAAGGTTTCAACCTCCCCGACAAAATCGACCATTTCTTTGTGCAGCAGTCGTAGACACTTGCATTCCGCCTGTCTCCTTCCTTCCCTGGGCGAGCTGCTTGTTTTCCTTTCCGTCTCGCTCAGTGAGCCTCCTTGCTCGTCTGCCTGGTTGACTTTGCTGTCCACATCCACTTGGGTGTGCGCTGCTATAGCTTCCTCTTGTTCGTCAAATTCCTCTGGTGAATAATAAATTTTGAGGTTGGCCACATTCAAAACGACTCGTTTCCCGTTTCTAAATGCCTTAATCTATATGCATTAATTATTCTGTAGGTCTCTTATAATTTCGAACGGGCCGTGATATCCAAAATTGAATTTCTTGTATTTCCGTGCTTCTGGATCTGAACTGGCTGGTCTCCGAACTAAAACTTTCTCCCCAATGAGAAGCGGTCTGTGATATCGCTTCGCACGGTTTCTTCTCTGGCGTCTTTCAGCCTGTGCTTGGAGATATTCGAAGGTTCGCTGTATCCTCAATTCGTGTCCTGGCTGCGCGTCTACAGGTAATGGAATAACACCAGTCCATGGCCTCTCCGGTCTCTGATCCAAATGTAGAGTCACGGGCACTTGACCTGTCGCTTCGTGCACAGTATTATTTATGCAGTACTATATTATATCCAGAACGTCGATCCATCTCCGATTCTCTTCTGAACGGTAAATTTTCATATATTTCTGGATCTCTCTCATAACACGTTCAACGGGGCTAGCCTCAGGATGCCAAATGGTAGATAGAATCTGCCTAATTCCTAAATTTGCCAATTCCCGACGAAATTCTGCGCTAGTAAAGCAGCTCCCGTGATCTGAGAGTAGGTTATCCGGTTTCCCAAGTATCGGAATAACTCTCTCTTTCAATCTCTTTAATACCTGCTTCGAGCTGGTCTTCTGTATTGGGCATAATACCACCATTTTTGAAAATACATCTATGGCTACAAAAATATGTCTATTGCCTCTACGTGCTCTAGGCAGTGGTCCAAATTTGTCTACACTCATTAGCTGCCTTGGCTTCTCTGGTAACAACGGAATGGGTCCTTGTCTCATTAAAAAGGGATTTGGCTTTACCCTTTGGCACAAATCGCATGTCCTAATAGCATTTCTTACAGTTTCTCTTAACTTCGGCCATATGAATGCTTCTTTCAGTAGAGCAGTTATCTTATCTGTACCTGGATGTCCAAACGCTCTGTGTGCTAGCCACACCAATCTCATCTGCAAAGATGCAGGAATAACAATCCTTTGACTGGTATGCTCTACATCGTCCCACTTGTGTAGCATCTGATTGTACCATACGTAGTCTCTTGATAACGCCTCTGCCTCTCTGTATATTGCAGTCCCCCTTGCTAAGCGTCCCTCGAAGTAATCAATCATCATTTTCAACCACGGATCTTCGCGTTGTAGGTTGGTAAGATTCTTTGAGTCATCTAAGATCTTCTGATCTCGATTTTCAATCTGGACAGCTAGAGTTTCCTCTTCTCTCGGATATCGGCTTAACATGTCCGGTATTACGTTCTCTTTCCCTGAACAATATTCTATTTCCACATTGAACTATTGAATATACAGGGACCATCTTGTCAACCTCTGGCTGGACAAATCCGTCTTTAACAAAAATGTTCAAGCTTTATGGTCTGTTCTGAGGACGGTTTGAAAGCCATACACGAGTTTACGCCAGTACTGTAATGCGTACAGAATTGCGAGCAATTCTATCTCTGTGATCGTGTAATTTTTCTCATGGGCCCTCAATCTCCTACTTATAAAGGCAATAAAAACTTTCTCCTCGGGCTTATCAACATTTTCTTGGAATAGCATCGCCCCTATTCCAATAAGTGATGCATCCGTCTGTATTATGAACTTCTGGGTATAATCAGGATATCCCAGCTTCACGTATTCCAAATGCATTTGTTTTGACCTCACGAATGCTTCTTGACACTGCTCCGTCCAATTCCACTTGCCGCCTTTCTTCAATAGATCTTGCAGGGGTACCACAGTTTTAGTATAGTTTGGGCAGTGGTTAGCAAAGAATCCAATTACTCCCAAATACTGTCGGACGTGCTTAACTTTCGTGGGTCGAGGAAAATTTCGAATCACCTCTAATTTCTCTGGGTTTGGCCTTACTCCATTTTCATCGATAACGTGCCCTAGGAATTTAATTTCCCTCTGACAGAAGTGCGATTTCTTGAAGTTAACCTTAAAATTAGCTTCTCGAAGGTTATCCAGCAACTTCTTCAGGTCTCTCATGTGCTCCTCCAGAGATTCTGATGTGACTAGAATGTCATCTACGTACCTGAAGGTACTCGGTCTAACGCTCTTATCAAAGCTGAACCAGCTGTTTTCAAACCGAAGGGTAGTCTTAAAAATGAGTATGTATGTTCATCAAACATAAATCCTGTCAATAGACTAGTTTTCTTTTCCAATTCAATATTGTGAAAGCTCGATGTAATATCTATATTTGTAAATATGGTCTTCCCTTTAAATTTTCTGTGGATTTCTTTAATAGGTGGCACTTGGTCAAACTCTGGTATCACCTTCATATTTAAATGCCTCAAATCCAGGCACACTCTGACAGTCCCGTCTGTCTTAGGTACGATTACCAATGGTCTTACGTAAGGCGTAGGTGTCTTCTCAATAACACCGGCCTCCAACATCTCCTGAATTGCTTCTTTAACCTTAGCATAGTGCTTTTCGGTTATTGGGTAGGGTTTCTGCCTAAATGGTGTCCAGTCGTTAACTTGGAATGCATAAGTGAAGTTCTTTATACGACCAGGTCTCGAGTCAAAAATTTCCTTCTGTTCCAATAACAATTTCTTTAAATTTTCTTTATCTCTTGGACCAATTTTTGCTTCTTCTAGTTTTTCCAAAATGCATTCTTCCAGTTCGGGCTCCAGATCGTTCTCCATGTTTGCGGCTAGTGTTTTCAGTTCGTCTTTTAACTGCTCGATAGCTAACACTTCCTCCTCAGTCATGTCTCTGTATGTATGCCATACTTGTTCATCTGTCCCTGGTTCATTCTCTTTGAGTGAGACCTCTAAGCCTTCGGCTTCCTCGTTCGCACGGAACATGACTCTGTCCTGTGATAGGTCTATTACCACTCTGTATTCCCTCATAAACTCTGCCCCAACAATAAGGTTAAAAGGCAATTTGATTACTAGTAGAAAACTCTCTGAAAAAATAGAGCCTCCTATCTGTAAGTCTAGGAATACCTGATATTTGCATATCGTCGTCTTGTCAGGAATGACACCCTTTATTTTGACACTTGAGATAGGTATTTTCAAAACGTTTTCTCTTTGCGCTATCTCATTATACAAAGCTTGTGTCATAAGACACACCGTTGAACCCGTGTCCAAAAGACTTCTTATCTTCAACCCTGCCACTCCTACTATAATAATGTGCAATTCTCTTTTGATCATGACCTGTGATCCTCCTGTATCCTCGATTAATTCTTCCGGCTTGGTTATCCAATTAACGATGTTGACTGCATTCCATCCATCATTCTCAAATTCTTCTAATTTTTTTCTTTTCTGTACAGCGCCAGTCCCGTTAGAGTGTCTTCTCTCCTGTTCACTGCGCTGTAACTCCAAACTTTTGGCTCCGTCTCCATATCTGTCTGGTGACGTCCTATTTCGCATAGCTTCTTGCCAGCGGACTTGCTGCTTCTGGGGTTCCTCTCCCCTTTCATTGAGGTATTGCATTGAAGCGTGATAACGTTCCTCTACCTCGTCATCAAAGTTTCGTCTTCTTTCCTGGGGTCTCCAATTTCGATTGTTGCCTTCTTGGCTATTGTTACCTCCATTATTTTGGTACGGTCTACCCCTTGTATTCTGTTGATTCAAGAATTTCGGCCTCCTCTTCCTCTACCAGCGTTTCCTTTATATTTCGGTTGCTATCTTCTAGGTTCATGTTCCCATTGACGTCCGTTGGAATCTAACGTTTCAGTGCTAGTAGCTTTGTTATTTTTAAGAGCTTTGTACTGGTCATTCTGCGTGTTGGTCACGTGTACATGTTCCACGGTTCGATTCTGACGCATAGTATTGGATGTTGTGAGTTCCAGTTGCCTAAGAACTGCCTCCATTTCCATTGCGGTTTTTGCATTTGCCGAAATCAGCAGCCTTTGGATTTCATAAGGAAGCTGTTTGGCAATCGCAATGCATAGCTCTATCTCGCTAGGTGCCTGGTCAAGTTCTTTAAATCTACACACCTGAGATACGAAGAATTCAGCGTACTTCGTTGGATTGTTGGTGCTGTATCTTTTCGAGTACAAATCCAATCGTAAATTCTGTTGGGTCATCGGATCCCAGTATCGCTTCAAGAAAGCTTCCCGGAACTCCTCGACAGTATCGAAGGTATAACGGAAACTGCGAAACCATAACGCACATTCTCCCTCCGTTAGTTTCTCTGGCTCGTAGCCATCCGCGCATCGTTCAGATAATCAAACACTTCTTTCAACCAATACTTCGGTGTCATATTGCAATGGCTACCTGAAAATTTTCTTGGTTTCTCCTCGCTTGCTCTAATTTTATTTATAACTTGGTTGTGAATAGCATTTTCATGTGGCGTAGAAGATGCAATCGGTGCACCTGGCGTCATATATGCACTTTCGCCTGGGCCTGTAGCATTCTTTATTATAGGTTGGGTTTCTAAATCTGCCCACTTCGTTTTCCTCATATCTTCCACGCTGCCTTCTCTTGACTTAGGATCTTTCATTAGGGTTTCCTCCTGTGCTATTATCCTAGTCTCCATTTGACTGTGGCGCATCTCTGCTCTTTCCAATCGAGTGATTACTTCTTTTTCTATTTTGCTTAGCCTATCCCTGTTTTCTTCTGCCACTTGAAATAATTTCTTCTTATCTTCCTTCAGGCTTTGCTTGATATGAGATATTTCATCCTCTACGTCTTCCTTTATTTGAGCAAGGGTCTTGTCGCTTGCCTCTGTCTTTTGGCCTTCTCTCACTTCGAGTTCTTCCCTAAGCCCTTTAATTTCTTCTTGGATATGTCCATTGTCCTTTGATGTTTCACTTCTGACCTTAGCGATTTTCCCTCTGTTTTCCTCTTGTCTTTTGTTAACGATAACAATGTCGCTTTGAATTTGGTTCAGTTCTTGATGAACTTTGCTCATCTGATCCTTTATGTTGCCTAACAGCTCTTTACTTTCGTTAGCGATAGCCTTAATTTCTCCTATTACCTGACATTGATCTAATATGTTCTGATCCTGCTTCTTTGGATCACCGTTAATCGCTCTAGCATAACCTTTCAACTTGTCATCCCATTTACTATCATTCTCTTCTAATCTCTGATCTACCGTTCTAGTAAATTCGGAAAACTGTTCCGCTTGGCGTTCGAGATTCGCCTCATTTTGGATTTGAATATCCTTAATGTCATTAGACAGCGCATCTAACCTACTGTTCGTTTCATCCTGCGCGTGTTTACATGCCTGAAAATTACTTTCAAGTTTGGCTTCTATCGACTCGAAACGCTTTTCGGTCTTAACCTGCATTTCCGATATAATGCTTACAACGGTTTCAGTTACCTCGGTTTTAATTGTTTCTTGCATTTGACCTAACTTAGCATTTATTTCTGCCTTATTTGCATCCAATCGGTTGTTTATTTCAACCTGATTTGCATTAATTGCCACCTGATTGGCATCTAAAAGATTACTCAATTCAACCTGATTATTGTTAATTGCCAACTGATTAGCGTCTAATCGGTTATTTATTTCATCCTGGAATGCCTTGGCTTCCAGGTTATTCTGTTCATTGACAGCGTCAGAATGCTGTTTTAGCTCTACAATCCCTTGCAAAATTCCCTCCGTACCAGCCATTCCTACTGCAATTCACTTTGAGATATAGGCAGGCTTCCTGGATACATGTATGGATTCGTTTTGAAGAGAAATTCAAGACACTTTACACATATTGTAAGATTGTACTTAAAATTTGGATTTTTGGATAACTTGTGGATTGGGTGCGTATCGCTCGTACCCTTGGGCACTTCTCTTCTCAATAGAGAGATTCTGCGTTACTTCAAAAGCCTACTGAACTCAAAAATCACTCAAACACAGTTTGAGGCAAAAATATAATTATTATGGTTTTCCCCATGAAATACCATATAAAATCTATGGGGTTTCCCTAAATCCCATAAGCTCCACAAACTTGGGCGCCATGATAAATATAGGAAGGTCTGGCCTCGCAAGACATCGCAGCAACCATCCAAGGACTCGCTTTTACTGTCGAATGCCCCACCTTGGGCCTCGCCATGATAAATAAAAGAGAACATGCGCCTATGGTGACCTGTATTTGTAACTGTCCCCACGTTGGGCGCCATGACAAATATATAAGGTGTCTGCTTACCATGTTTTGCACCACTCACGGGCGACATGATAAATATAAGAGGTAGTTATCGTAGGTCAGGCTGTGCAATGCCAAGATATACATATTACACTAATCAGGCGATTCCACGATAGAATAATACCGCCCCATGTTACCTGGACCATGATAAGTATATGGTGTTTATCAAAAATTATTTTGTTTGTATCGGAGCTTAGCTAAGTTTAGGTGCGGTCATTCCCCTAATTCGTTTTATGCGTTATATTAATAGAGTTGTTTACATCAGATCTTGACCGACTTAAGTTGTACCTTTAGCTCAAATCACTGTACAGGGCATCAAATCCCATATACCCATGTGAATAATTTCCATGGGAAACATGCTTCTGCCTCCAGCCAGCATCAGTCCTCAGGCGTGTACCGTCCACCCACTGAGCAGTTGCATATTTTTGATCTGAGACTAAAAGGTATCAACTCTACAATAATAAAGCACAACTCTATTCTAAAGACTTTAATTGAGCTCTAAATCATGGCTTCACACAAACAAAAACACAATCCCAACAATATAACACAAATCAATGAAAAATTACTCCTTCAATCCACTAATATTCGCACTTTATCCTCGCAAATCCAAATGATTATTCATTCATTTACCATGAGATTAATATAAAATTCATTCTCAAGTCCGCTGATGCACTGGCAAATTCCACATATAACTGTACTTACAATCTTATGTCACCTATTGTGACCTCTTTAATTTCACAATCTAATTGTTTACTCTCAACACATCCTAATTTACATTATGCGTACACTTGTGTTCTGTACTTCTCTTCCCACGAAATGCTCTACCATGCATTAACCAATTTATGGGTTGCACCTCATATTTACTTGCAACTCCACTGTTATTTATAATTATACCCCTTTCTGCATTTCCACTGTTATGCAGTTCCCCTTTATGTAGTTACACTCTCTACAGTTCCACTGTATGTCATCATGAGTTCAATTTCAAAGATTCCGTTACCGCTGTGTCGGATGGTATATTATGCTACCCTTGCGTGGGCATAGCCTATGGCATCTAGTGTCGACCTTTAGAAATAGGTGACAATGTCAGTATAAAACGCAACTTGCAACAACTGATAAGTTTGCCAAGTATTAAGTTATCAGAATGATCCTTAATTATCCATGTGTTTCAAACCACACAAATTCATTATACAATACAACAATGATTCTTTTATTACAAATAGGGTTTCAAAGTCTTTCTACTCTAAATGTCACCCTCCAAGGGTCGTTTAAAATCTCTCCCTCGGTTCTTCCTGTACACAATGGGACTGAGTCGGGCGGTAGCAAAACACTTGCTTCGTCCCCCGCTCTGTTCCCTCTTTCTTTATCTCCAAGCAGTAGTATGTGGCTTTAAATACAATAGTGCAGTCTCACTGGCCTGCATATCCCATATGATCTCTAAACTGTATGCAAGATAGGGTATGGAATTGTTTAAGCATTTATTCCTAACCTTAGGATATTAATAGCTGGCCTCAACAGGTCCATTTACATTATATGAAGGAACGCGATTCATCATCCACCTGTCGAATTGGGCTAGCCGGCATCTTGTTAAATAACACGGTCAGGTGCACATCCTGCCGTCCAAAAATTCACTCTCAGGAGCTGAATTTATTCAATAGCTAGTTCTCGGTCTATATCAGGTGTCATGCTGAGGTGTCCATTGTTATCCTCCCATGCACCACTGGATTCGTACCCGGAACATTTCACAGCAATCATCAGAGCCAGGGTACATCAATAAATACGCTCTGGCAAATAATATCTCTGTATGCCCTAGGCTATACGAGATTTCACACGTCGAGTAGATTACCTGGCTCTCCTAACCATGGTGATATGAACCCTTCCTTTAATTAGTAAGATAAAATCTATCAATTACTCTTACAAGCTTATTCATCAAGCTGCGAATTCAATTCTCTATTAAACCCTTCCAGTTCCTAGATTCTTGCATATTTATTTCCATTATCATAATATACTCTGATATTAAATTCCTTTACTTAGCCCTTCACGTATAATACTATTGCTTGGATACACAATTATTCCCATTAGCATATATATTTTGCTTACAACCATTTTTCCCTGATGTGTATTCATTTATTCTTCTTCTTCTTATTATTATTATTACTGACATACATTTCCATACCCGACACAACGTAACCGTATTCCATAACCGAACATCCGTGTTCGTTACGTTAACTTTTTATATAATTCAATTGCCATTTTACATTAGTGGTAACGATTTATCCACTCAATGATGTACGAAAACATTTCAACTTGACTAAAATCAACACAACATTAATATCTCGAGGTTCTACCTCCCAAAATTGACTCTTATTGGCATATTCTATAAATCTTGAAATCACTCAACATACAGTGGACTATAATTACAACAAAATCATGGTTTTTGGGTACTCACATTGGTTAATCGGGTGGCTCCGACCACGCATTTCTTCCAGTAATTCCCGCCATAATTTGCAAATTAGCAAGGCATTCTTACACTTTCCACACACATTTTACATAATTTTTGCCTTACAAAACACACGGCACTTTGCTTTTCCATGTTGAAGCTGTTGCTTCCTTATTCACACAACACGTTATAGCACTTGTTACACTATTAATTTTACATATATTTAAATGATCATCACTAAAATCACACGATCACTATGTACATTTCTTACTGGTTGACCTTTCCTTGCAGAATATCAGAAATGCAGGCACTGAAGATCTATTCTCCACTTCTCTCCCGCATCTCGTCCGAAAGTCTCGATTCTCTGCCTAAGGATTCCTAGCGGACCCCCAATCTGTCTATCAATTTCCCTCCTTAGATAAATTTCCTGATATCGCATAAATATGCTTGCACATCTTCCTGATCATTAATTACAGTGGTATCCCTGCGAAATTTCACCACTTGCATAACAAAATTTATATCTGCGCAATCCGACATCCTATTTTATGTCTAACCAATAACTTATATATTGCGCTCGTCCATTGTACATTGTACTTGTACAATTACCACTTACAATTGTCCTACCTTGTACATCACACGGTACATTTCCTGCGTACTCAATAATAATCATTCGTGATGCCGACTAAAAAAGTATGGCACGACTGTCCTTATTAATTGTTCTTAATAATGCCTTACTGCATGGCTATTATGTTGATGCACTTAACGTACTGAAGTCCGAGCGTCCCTTCCCTGGATCCCGGTAACGTGCGCTTCGCACTAGACTGCGGTTCAACTGACTGCGATAATCGTTATTAATACATGCCTTACTGCATGGTTGTTATGTTGCTGCACTAAAACTGTTGATGCCAGAGCGTCCCTTCCTGGATCCCGGTAACGTGCGCTTCGCACTAGACTGCGGTTCAACTGACTGCGACTGTCCTTCCCACAGCCCTTATATCCGTTTGCAGAGAAAAAGTAGACAGAAAATTTCCTTGCAGCGTCCTTTCCTCTCTCCGCCTGTTTCTGGTCTTGAAATACCGTTTTTATGGTTAATTTTTCCTCGCTGATCACAGATCTGTCTGTGTGCTCGAGGATCGATCGGCCAATTGATTAATATTAATTGCCTTTGCCAGCGCTTCCCCACGCGGCGTCATCGGTACATCCCCGAAGACATGGTCAGATCCTGTCGCTAACCTCAGTTTTACTGTGTTAATGTGCGTTACATTGAATCTGCCTCGATTTCAATGTTAAACGGCTTGATTATTAGCCTCCCGGCTATTCATTTACATAGGTGCAATCCTCATGTCTCTGAGTTACTCCGTTCTCGAGTAATCATTTAATTACTCTGGTATCTTCTCATCCCCTTGGACCTTTCATTATGTAAAGGGGAATAACTGGTCCATATATTACCGTCCTGACCTGCTCCAGACGGCCTAAGTAGGTCACAGTGACTGACATGGTTCCACGAAACCACGCCTAAATTCTAGAGCCATTTACAAACTGTCAAAAGTTTGAATTCTCTGCGCTAAGTCCAGAATTGTATACTTCCTACAGCCCAGTACTGCAGTATTCTGCTACTATTTCCTGCATTATAATAACAAATAATGTCAGAATTTTTCATATCACAACAGTGATTTAATATGTATTTTCTCTAGGGGTTTTTATAGCTTAAACTCCCTCAAAAGATCCTGTGTTCTTTTTTTCTGGTATATCTGGTCTGTACACATTTATCTCAGAGATCCACGTTCGACACCAGTCAGCCTAACACCGTTGGGTTCAGTACCAACCATCTCCCTACCAGGTACATATTGAGCAAACAAGGGAATTATTAGTAACCAAGTATCAATGCCTTTAAATGAGTCATGAATGCTACCTTCGGTATGGTATGTAATTGTGCGAGCCCACTAGCCAAGCTACATTGAAGTACCAGGATCGTACCTCAACCAGCTAGTAATCATTTTGTACTGCAATTCAGGAAAAAATGTATTGTCATTGCTGCTTTTCACTCAACACGATTGTACCCAATGAATTGGGCGGAGTACAAAATTATAAATATATCGTGTAAACACACTTCTGGAAAAAATTATTAGTGAGTTATCACACTTAAATTGGCAATGGGCATGTAATTGTTTCCAGGAGTGTGTTTACATATTTATAATTTTGTACCAATTTTGTATAGGCAACACTGAAAAAAGAGATTGACTTCAAATTTCCATAGAAGGAATTTATTCTTTAGCGCTGCTTCATTTATCTCATTTGTTCCTAGGAGTCATTCATCCTGGTACTTTCCTGCTTTTTATAACTTTTTTTTAGTTCATATTTTGCAGTGTAGTTTCCTCTACCTCTTACTGTACTGTCCAGACTTGGGTAGGTAGCAATAATTTTAAAATGCCCAATTTTCCTTACTTCTTTCTATGATACTTGACCATTTGATGACATGATCTATTGAAAAATCTATTGTGAAAGCATTTTTAGACAACTGTTTTCAACCAAAAACCTGTATCCTAACATTTTGCAGCTTCAGTAGATGAACAGTAGCCTATAGGGAATATGATATGGAAACCAGTTTTGTATTGATAAGAGGAGAATGGACTACCAAGTAAGAAAATAAGTTAGTCCATCAACAGTTCATGTTGTGCCTTCTCTTTAGTTACTAATATTGGGGTGTAAACAAGTATGGTATAACAAGTATAATACAGGCTCTTACCATGATTTCCTTTGATTTAGATGAGGGACCCAGAAATTTTCTTTCTACATGCTGTTTATAATTTTGACCTTGAGGTCATCTGACCTTATTAGATAGGAGAGGGGTAATGATCCAGATAAATACTTCTAGTTGACAGGTAGGGACAATGTGATTTATATTCTTGTAGTGTTTCAATTTAATTTTGCAATCTAACCTGATTCTTTTGTAAATAAAATTAATTTTTATAGTACCGGTACAGTAACTAAAAACGGTACAGCACTGTTAAGCTAATGAATAACTCCAAAGGAAGCTTCAAATCCTTGAGAACAAAACTAGAGTGAAAAAGAAAAGATATAAGAATCAGGAAAGTATTAGCATGAAGGATATCTAGGGACAAATTAGATACAGGGAGATGAAACAGTGCTAATAAATAATGAAGTCATCATGCGTGGATGACTGGAAAGAGATTTACTGCTAGACTTACAGACTCTTGACCCTCCTCATAGGATATAACCCTACATTATAAAATCAAAGCTATCTTGATAATCTTGAATAAATATTCGGTCTATTGAGACGTAGGCCTAACCTACCTAGTTCAAATTGAAGGGATTAATATGACTTCAATTATCAGAATCCTTGGGATATACCACCTTAATATACCGTACCATACATTAAACTGTTAAGTATTCTTTACCGTAGCCGAAGGCGGCTTCGGTGGCGTAGTTGGTAGCATGCTGAGCTTCTATGCCCAAGATAGCGGGTTCAAACCCGGCCGAAGTCGTCGGATTTTTTAAGAGCGTTAAAAATCCCTCAGTATGCCTTCCTTCGGAGGGGAAGTAAAGCTGGCGGTCCCATGTCATAGATTTATGGCATGTTAAAGATCTTTCCACTAATTACACCTGTGTGAAACTAAATTGGATAGGTTAAGAATATAAACAACGCTCTTAGGTTGCTACGTTCGTTGCCAAGAGCCGACTGCGGTGGCGTCTAGTAGCTAGTTCTGAACTAGGGCTAGTAGTCGTTGACGGTGGCGTTTGGCGGCAAAAGTAGGAACTATTTGAAAATTCAAAGTTGCAGTCC
The DNA here is from genome assembly GCA_946902985.2 of Meconema thalassinum. Classification (NCBI taxonomy): domain Eukaryota; kingdom Metazoa; phylum Arthropoda; class Insecta; order Orthoptera; family Tettigoniidae; genus Meconema; species Meconema thalassinum. The sequence goes on from OX336394.1 coordinate 417,809,234, forward strand.
CTACTTGAATTAAAAAACAGATACACACACTAATACAGTCATCACAATTAACACCGGTTATCAGACATATTCTACACACACCCAAAGTACACGGGGCTACATGACCGCGTTGTCGCAGCCCCTAAACTAAGGAACCAACCAACCAACCGTAGCCGAACTAGCATAACACAATAAATGCCGTATCAGAAAGGCAAGAAATTTACGAACGTAATATTATCGGGAGCAAGGTATGGTTTGATACATATCCACAGCCTTCGGTACATGGATAAATTAGATACTGATCTGATATATCAGCATTCACTCTCACAAGATTATCTGATTATTTCAACATCGCAGTTCGAGGATAGTACATCGCCCTTGTCCACCTTCGAAAAACGCGCGCTGTACAGATCAGATGGAGCAAACCGTTCACAAGTACACGTAAAAACTGATCCCGCTCCCGATGCATCAGCTTTCGAACTGTTTGCTACGGTGAACGCAACCATTGATAACATCATTAAATACTTACCACTGGAAGTCCACCTACCTGCTTACAGATTTTGCGGCCCTGGTATTCGCCTTCAGGATCGTTTGAGGAGAAGGGATATGGGGATTAATGCTTTGGATCATGCATGCCGTAATCATGATATAGCCTATCAAAACAGTGATCCCATACTAAGGCGCATCGCCGACAATGTTTTGTTAAGCATTGCCAAGCAACGATTAACAACTTCAGATGCCAGTGTATCAGAAAGGATGGCAGCATTTATGGTCTTTGGTGCTATGAAGAGCAAATTACTTTTATCTAGATATGGACTTAAACATCATAAATTTATTTAAAAAAATGTATAGTGACTAATAATTTCATCATTATCATTATAATAAATTGAATAAAAATGCATATGAATGCTATTTGTACTAAACCTATTTTCAAATGACAAACAATAAAAAATGACAGCAGTGCATAATTATCCATCAATAAAAATTAATATTTGTACTAAACCTATTTTAAAATCACAAACAATAAACAGGACAAAAGTCCATCATTATTCATTAATAATATCATCATCATCATCATTATAATTATAAAACATGCTATAAAAATTGCAAAAAAATTGCTATTTGTACTAAATGCTATTTTAAATCACAAACAATAAAAAAAAGAACAAGAGTCCATAATTATTATTATTCATTCATAAAGTAAGTTCAAACGTCATGTGCTTAAGGTTTGCTTAGTCATTTAAGCATTTAACTATTTGCTTATTCATTTATCACTGATTTATATTAATTATTGGTTGCAGAACTTTATTTTTAAATTATTTTATTTGCTTAGTCATTTAAGCATTTAACTATTTGCTTATTCGTTTATCACTGATCTATATTAATTATTGGTTGCAGAACTTTATTTTTAAATTATTTTAAGTGTATTATTCTGATAAGAATTATTATATAGTTGAATATTTGTTTACATTCGCCAATAATATTTTCTCGTTCTTTAAACACATTTAGAAAAGAAAAATGACAAGTATTTTATTTTCATTTTATTTAATTTGATTTGTAAGGATATCCATTTTGATATTTATTCATTTTATTCAATTTTAACATTAATATTTCTTTTGTTATTAGATTTAAGTACATTTATAATAGTTTAGCTTAATTCTTAATTGATTCTCATTATTTATCTGAAGATGGCCTCATTGAATGCCGAAACATGTCCTATTTAAATAGAATATATAAATTGAGTGTTAATTGGGGTATAATTTTGAATATTTGATTAACTTCTATTCAATACAGATTTTAAAACATTTGTTTTAATGGCAAATGTATTCGCATTTTATCATCAGGTAGGTTATTAAAACGCGTAGGAAAAAATGTTTCAAAGTCTTCGCAAATGCAAAGAGCTCATTCACCAAATTTGGTTTTAATTTTTGTATTTTATATACGCGAAAAGCTGTTTGCGTAGGCAATTCACTGATTTCCTTGCGTACAAGGCCACAGGCTTGACCAATCGCGTTCAAGGCGTCCATGGTTGTCTATAAGGAAAGAAAAGCGTGCTACTTTAACACTCTAGTCTTTTTATTACAACAACAACAACAGCATCATCAACAACAACAACAATAACATTGTCTCTATATCAAAGTGTGTTATTTTTTAAGCCTCTGCGTTTAATGACTGATGTTGTAAATAGTATTGAATAAATTGACAAAAATATAATAATGTTTGTAGGAGGTACGCGACAAATGTTGAACCAACATCAAGAGCCAATTTTTTTTTGTGTTTCATGCTCCACATGACGTAAATAGGTATACTCTTGTAAATGACAATGATCATCGATAAGAGAAAGTTGCGTTTTGCTGTCTATGACGTCCATTAATTGTGCTCGATGAATTTCTTGCCACGGTCCACGCCCATCAAAACAACTATTTTTTAACACCGGAGTGTCTGCCCCAAGAGTATTGATATAATGGTACATAGTCATATTTGTCTAAAACAAAAAAGAAACCACGTTAATATTTTTTTGTTTTGTTATTTTAAACTATATTTTAAAGCTATAAATAAACCAAGACCTTGTTTTATTGTTTTAAATTTTAAATTAAAAAAGAAAGAATGATTGATTCCTACCGGAAGTCCAGGGGTTGTTGAATCACCTCAAGAGCGTGGTGGGGTTTCATTAGACAAATCAATTTGAATGTATTCATAGGCATAGGGTTGAATCACTTGTGCATCCGCTAATCAAATGGCACAAAACACTAACCATTGCCACTCACGAAACGTTTTTTCAAAATCTGGCAAATACCTATATGATATCAAATCGCCATCATTTTTTTTTAAATTAAACATAACGGCGCTCACACATTTATAAAATCCAAAATAAGGCCTTGGTTTAAAGGTTGATTACCAGCTAAGCCTGATTTTTTGTATGAGTACAACTAATAATTGTTTATGTTGTATCATACATAACTGTTCTTCAACTTCTGAGCAAAGGTTTTTTTTTAGTAAAAAAACGCAAAGTTATTATGATTATGTATTATTATTATTATTATCATTATTATTATTAGTTACATGGGAGGTTCAAGGATTTGAGGCAACAGTTTCCCTGACAGGTTAACAAAAACGTAGGCCTGTGGACAATGTTCGCATGACCTTTCGGTAAAACGCACGTAAAACAAGCAAATGATTGTCCCACTGTGTGTAGCCTACTTCTAAAAGTTGACATTCTTTGTTTTCATTGTTTTCAGCCAAAACATAAATTTGGATATTATTTAACAGGAAATGTTTCATCAAAATTAAGTGTGGATCATTTTCAAGATCCCTTGGAGGAAAATGTTTCCCTCTGTTGTAAATGGGTATTAGCATATTATCCCCTTGTTGAATGACTTGTATGCGTTTGCCATGTTGTTGTGCAAATTCACACTGCATTCTGCACACATAGATGAGATTACAGCAATATTCTGTGAAAACAATGTTCATGTAATAGGAATATCTGAGAGTTGGTTGTCTGAATCACGTCCGAATTGTGTGGTTCAGCTTGAAGGATATAATCTCCTACGCCATGATCGAGCCGATAGGATGGGAGGCGGTGTTGCCCGTTATTGCAGAGATGAATTGAAAAGCAGGATTATTTGTTCATCATCGTCCGTTGAGTTACTGAGGACGGAGTTTATGCTTGTTGAGGTAACACTGAGGGAGCTGAAAGTATTGATAGGTATTGTCTATCGGCCACCTACACTATCATACATTTCGGAGTTTGAAACTAGTCTGCTTAATATGCTGCCATCTTACGAACATGTCATTATTTTAGGAGATTTTAACACTAACTTACTAACCAAAACATACGAAGCAAAGAAACTTGAAGATCTATTTTCCTCCTGTGACATGACGATACTTCCTCTCGAGCCAACTAACTTCGTAAGCACAGTAAGCTACACTTCACATACACTAATTCATCTCATCCCATAAAAAATAACCCACAGAAAGTAGTGACTCATGGTCAAATACCAGTGCCGGCTATATCCACCCATGACTTAATATACTTAGCGCATTCGCTCCGCGTTCCAAAGTACAGGACTAAATATGTTACATGCAGAAATATAAAGGACATAGACCCGGTACAACTGAAATATGATGCCTACAGTCTTCCATGGAACGACATATTGAGACTGGACGACATTGATGAAAAAGTAAACAAGTTTAATCTATTAATACATGCACTATACAACAAACATGCGTCCAGGAGAAAGATAAGGATTTATCGTAAACCTAAGCCGTGGTTAACTCCGGAAGTCAAGAAAATGATGTCCCGTAGAGATAATCTTTTCAGACAATACAAACGTTCTGGTCTACCAAATGATTTTGAAAAGTACCGAGTACTTCGAAACCAAATTAAGCAAACTTTACGTAATCTTAAATTTAAGTATGTTCGTGATACACCCTGCCGACTAAACACGGCTAGAGCGTGGAAACAACTCGGTGCTTTGGGCATAGGAAAAAACCAGGAGGAACTTCCTATACCTGACATTCCACTAGACGAGCTAAATGCATATTTCACGGATGCAGATATTCAATCCAGCCCAAATAACGCTGCCAGTCACGGCCCATCATTTCCACCAACAGATCGACCCAGCTTTGCATTTCGTAACGTAAGCACTAATGAAGTTAAGAGAGTGTTGTATTCCATTAGATCCCAGGCGAGCGGGATTGATGATATACCTATAACATTTATACATTACATTATTGGTGCTGTTCTCTCCATTCTCACACACATTTTTAATTACTGTTTAAACAATGGCACACTGCCTTCTATCTGGAAATACGCCAACGTGATCCCTCTTCCTAAGATACCTTGCCCACTGTTACCGTCCGACTACCGCCCTGTATCTATTCTCCCTGCTCTCTCCAAAATACTGGAACGGTTAGTACAAACTCAAATACCGGAATATTTGAACACTCACTCTCTACTTGATCCACTCCAGTCTGGTTTCAAGAAGGACCACAGCACAGCTACTGCCTTACTTAAGGTGACTGATGACATCAGACAAGCAATGGACCAAAGACAAGTAACAATACTCACACTCCTCGATTTCAGCAGAGCATTTGACACCATAGAATACCGACCCTATTGAAGAAGCTAAAATCCCTTCTTGGCTCCGAAGCCATAAATTTTTTCTCTGCTTACCTAACGGGTCGAAATCAGCGTGTGATTGTACAGGACACCACCTCACAGTGACGTCAGCAAAAGGCAGGAACCCCCCAAGGTTCGGTCCTTGGGCCCCTACATTTCGTGCTCTATATCAACGATATCTCCTCCACAATTAACTATAATAAATATCATCTTTATGCAGATGATCTCCAAATATATTGCCACACTAGTATCAACAATATATCAAATGCAATAAGGGATATAAACACTGATATCCATCAACTTAGTGTATACGCCGATGACAACTCTCTCCTGCTCAATCCTAAGAAAACCCACACTATCATCATCGGCTCTCATAAGTTACTAAACTCACTAAAAAACAACTACGTTGTGCCTCCAGTAACACTGAATTCAATCACCATCCCCTTTAGTAAAGAAGTAAGGAACCTTGGGTTAACCTTAACTGAAACTCTTGACTGGTCACCACATATAAGAAATACACGTAAAAAGATATACGCATCCCTTCACCCACTCGTGCGCCATATGAATATTTTACCACTAGACATTAAGATTAAACTCATCCAGACACTAATACTACCAATTCTAGACTACTGTGATATCGTTCTCGTTGACGCGACTCATGGACAAACAATGAAACTCCAACAAGCATTGAACTCTTGTCTTCGGTTCGCTTTCAATCTAAGATACGATGCCCACATAACCCCAAGCTACCGTGCTCTTTCATGGCTTAAACCTGATGAACGCCGTAAATTTCACTTGTTGACATCCATCTATCGATTTCTGCATGAAAACACCCCCACGTACATGTCATCAAAATTTAGTTACTTGTCCTCATATCATAATCGAAGCACACGATCTGGCTCTTCCCTCGCCATCCCCATCAACCACTCATCCATGTTTAACCGCTCTTTTGTTGTAGCTGGGTCTCGACTATGGAATTCAACTCCTCCCGATATCAGAAATTCCACAACAATAAATAAATTTAAGGCCGCATGCCGAGATTACCTGTTGAATACTGCTGATTGCCCCGTGTGAATGGTGATGGATGATAGGACGTATGACTGAGCTAGGATTATATCTATGATATTATAGTAAGGTGTATGACATTGTGATTATTATTATTATTATTATTATTTGTATTGTTATAATTATTACTATCATTATTCATGTGCCTTTTTTACTAATATTAGTATTAGCATAATTAATTTACTCCTTATTTATCACCATAATGTTTTTTGTATTTTCGAAATTGTCATAAGCTATGTACTGGTACCATATTTCGTGGTTAAGTGTAAGAGAAGGCCATGAGCCCTAACTTCGCCACTACCGAAGACATAAAATAAATAAATAAAATAAATAAAAAGATAGTATCAACAGATACTATAAGCAAACATCTGCATGCTGTTGGTAGCCTATAAAACGCAAAGTTAACACGCCATTCATTTAATAACCATGTCTATATCCAAGAAAGAAAAAAGGAAACAAAAAAGGAAAAACACAAATTTAAACCAGTGTGTATGTACATAAACATGAATACACGATAAACTAAAACTTTCAAAAATTAAAATAGCAAAATGTATTATCAACGTCAAGTATGCTCCTGCAAGCCGAATGAAAAAATAAAAGAAACCATAATCATGACATGTTGTCGTTGTTAGTTTCTAACAGATCTCATTCTATGAGGCGAATATTGATTGTTAGGTAAGCTAAGACAAAGTTGGCAAATGCTTATTGCCGATACGAAGTGATTCGTTCCTCAGCAGGAAATTTATAAAAATGAAAACAAAACATGTGAGAGGTTATTGGAAAATAAACATTAAAAAGGGGTTTTGTACGTAACGTACACCAAAAAATCTGCAAAATAATCCTCGTCAGCTAATTTAACAATCGCTTGTTTCATTGTTAATCCGTACCATGCTTTATGAATCTCTTCAGTGGATAAATTATTATGAAAACCAAACTTTAGCATACAGGATTTGCAATAGTGATGACATGGGTTATGGAACAAGTCATCATCATCATGATAAATGATGCTGTCATAAAAGGTGGTATCAATGCGTACTTTAGTGTTTCTATATTCTGAAGGATAGCCCACACGTTTCGGGTTATGATACACCATCGTGGCATATTCATTAAAAATGGTGTGTTTGGTGACGATAATAGCATCTTCATCGTGGCTCATCATTGAATCTGAAAAATAGTAGTTGACGTTTACTAAGTAAATGAAAAAAATACTATGTACATATACACTGTCTGATCCCTAAGTTAATAGCAAAAAGGAAATAAAAATAAGCAAAACACAAATCAATAAATGGCAATCTGTCTGTTGGCTTTTTTTTTTCCTGTAGGCCACAAGGATAACATGCATCAGGTTTAAAACAATTTCTGTTCAGATATTCGAGTGGTCATGTTGTTGTTTATAAGTACAATGCCACTCATTACAAAAGTGACAAGCCATAAAGGGGGGCTGTCCACAGTAAAAGCAACAGATTATTTTTTTTTGTTTTTGCACGAGGCCTATTAAGCCGCAAGAATAGTGAAGACAGGTGGACACTTGCTCTAACAAGAGACCTTTTAAGTCACCGCCTAGTGAGGCGTATTAAGCCGCATGAATAGTGAAGACGGGTGGTCGCTTGCTCTAACATGAGACCTATTAAGTCATCACCCAGTGAGGCCTATTAAGCCACATAAATACTGTGGATGGGTGGACACTCTGCTGAAACATGATGCCTATTATGCCACAAACCTAGTGAGGCGTATTAAGCCACCACCTAGTGAGGCCTATTAAGCGACATGAATAGTGAGGGTGGCTACTTGTTTTTTTCTAACCTTACCTAAAAAAGCCAACGTGTTTTACTTTAGCCTGTCCACAGTGAGTCATGGAAACGTTGATGCATGGCTCTCTTTATGCGTTGACAGGCAAACAGCAAAAGACATACAGTTTATTTACAACTATTTACAAACATTTACACATCCATGCACACACTCATGTACACATGTTGAAGAAAATATATGATACGCTACCATTTTTTTTTTATTCCAAGGCTCGAGACGGCATCACACACTTTATAGCAACCAAACCAAACACTCGCCGTGTGGTACAACAACAGCAACAACCATTACTAATTGTAACCAAACGGGACGCTTGTGATCATATCCTCACACCACTGTCTTTTGTCGTCCAACAAAGCTAGTGTTTGTTTTCGCTGTTTCAATAGAAATAAATTATGATTTTTCGACAGAATTCTAAACTGACTATGTGTCATGGCTGTGTGGGTCTGAAGGTCATGAAAATAATCATCCACACAGAGGCGTTTAACCACATGTTGGCTAATCCCTTTGGCTCGCATGGATTCGCTTCGATCCATCTGCCGAAAAGAAAACATTTTTGGAGCAAGCCCAACCAACTCCGACATCATGGTGTCTGAACATTCATATTTCATTCAACCAATTTCATTTTTGTTAAGACAGGGATATCAAACACGTTCTTCTCACTAAACTAGGACGTGTCAAACCATTTTGATTTTTTTCATGACGACGTACGGGTTGCAGTCACGGATATGGTAAATGAAACTATCCGTGTCTGTATATAACAAATATATACCAAATCGCTGCATTGCAAAACCATAATGAAATTTATACATGTGCAATTTAGAAAAATCTAAAATGACTTGGCCTAAATAGATGGGTTTATTCATCACCACTTTAGTTTTGGCTAGTTCAATAGTGACTAAATCATGATCAATAAAGTTCAAAGATTTGAAATTTGGTTTCGAAATGTAGTTTTCAGCCCCCCCAACCGACATGCCATGTGTTGACCAATTTAAAGCCTCGATACTGCCGTACATTTTCCAGACTCTTGCCATAAATACAATTATTCATCAGTTTAAAAAAATCAAATGGCTGAGTGGCACTTTGCCTATGACTGGTATTCAAATCCATGTACGGTTTTAACGACCGTTTCTGAGAGAATGATATACTTCTATGGACTTTTTTGAGGGTTAAGCCTAGTGCTAAACATTCTACCAGCATGCCAATATGCAAGACATAGTTATTTTTGTCATACAAGGTGCACATCAATTTTTTATGGTTGCCCTTACTATCGGGCGACACCATTTTCTCAATACAAAAGGGGAAATCACCATGTTGCTGTCTGAGTTCAGAGGGATAAACTAGGTTGACTTCAAGGACATTGTCCTGTTGCTTGGCTGCGCTATGCACATTAAAATCGTTAATTTCATTCTCATACAGCCAGGCAAAGTTACTGTACGGCAGCGGTTGGCTCATGGCGTGACCGTATAAGTTGTTTACATCGAAATACATTAGGTAGGATTCCGGATCTTCAGGACAATAATCAGGCATGTAAGGATTATTTGCCTTGGCAAATCGCTGATTGAGCGATACGAACCCCCCACGAATCCTTTTTTCATCATTAGTACCATATCAGGGTTCGTCAATAATTTAAGCTCAATTTGGGAGAATTTTAGGGCAGCGTCCCAGCTTAACCCTGAATGTTTGCGGGATCGAGGCCATATATCGTGTGGCATAACTGACGGAACGTTTCAAATACGTCTGTCAACAGCAACACGTCCAATTTGAAGAAGTGCATAGCATACTGGCCCATGGTCTCTATGCCAAATGCTCGCCAAACATGGCATGCGTGGGCATATTCTTCTCTAGTGATGGTGCTTTGAGTTAACTGAGAAAAATTCTCGCGACGGCAAAGACATTTCCTCAAGCACTTCCCAACTTCCCACGCAATCGTAAGGAAATTGACCTTTACGAAGACATAATTTAAATTGTTCTGTATTGGTGAAGTGGGATTGGGTATGCTTCAACTCATCCTCGCTTAGCCCTTTAACGAGACTATCCGTCGAACTAGACATAAACTTGAACGAGTCAAGAAATCGAATGCTCATGCTTCCTTTTCTCTATGAGAGCGAGGTAAAACTCTCATGGTTTTTGGCCAAAATGGTGAATTTGCTTTTATCTACATGTGCAAATTCTTTAATAATGAAGTGAAGGTCATATCGGGAAAAATTTTGTAAGAAGACAGGGAGGAAGCGGGGTGCAGAGTACCTTAAATTTCATTTGCTCTGGGCTGCACCTCTAAATGGCCTGTCCTATGGCAATGATCCCTTACTTTTTCCCCCCGCTTAAAATAGGATTTTCACGTATGTGGCAGGCGGTGGCTTGATCATATTCTTTTTCCTGTACTTTATTCACCTGAATAGGTACAGGGTTGTCCAAAATATTTTCTATTTGCCCGCTAAAGCCGCTATTTGATCAACAAACCACCGCGCACAATCTGGACCTTTATGACTAACATACTCACATAGGGATTTATCATAGTGACAGGCAACAGAATAGCCGACAGCAAAAGGCTCATGTTTCTGCACTGGATACGTTGAGCTTGTATGGGGGATTGTTCACACCCCTGGAGGGGAACGGTGAGAGCCTCAAAATCAGCGTAAACAGTAAATTGTACCATTTCTTGTTCATAGGAGGCTTTAAATTTTAAGACTGCCCCATTCTCTTCGGGAAACACTAGCTTCACTGCTGCCTGCCCTTGACAGTCTCCCGTATGTCGTTGTAATAGTTCAGCAGTTCCAAAATACTGTAAGCAGCATTCGCATAATGTTTTTTACCAAGTGAATTGGACGCTCTGCTGCTTACCAATCTACTTAAATTCATTATCCAGCAATAATGGTTTTTATCCCCATTAGACAAAAATAGCAAATGAATGTGATATTTTTTGTCAATTTGGTGGCATACAAGGGGCCCACAATATTGGATCCCTCGATGCCATTCACCATGAATGAGAAATTTGGGTTATCTTTCCCAAATAAATGAATTTTATCTAGAGGCATTGGGAATGAAACACGCTCCAGATTGAGAGTTTGTTTCATGTGGTTAAACATAGCTTTGTACTTCCCTAGTCTATCAGCATTTTTGCCTTCACATGGTTGCAGACAACTAGCCATACTCCACGGGAAGCAATTATCGTCTTTATTGCATACGTTAATAATTGCCTTTTTCGAAGCGATCGAGCTCGGTGTGGGAATATGGCTACTTCCTATATTGAATGGGTTGTATTTACAAATATTCATTTGAAAATACTCAATGCTAACGAGGGCCAAGCCACTGGGCCCATCTTGCAACTTATCAAATTTAGTGATAAGAGCTTCAACAAGCGCTGATACCACAATTCTAAATTATCGGCTATCTGTAATTTCTCCATTTTTGTACAAAGGTTGAACTTAAGTTTCTGTTCAACATTATTTTTAATCAAGATAATTTCACTTAGCATTTCAAAATTAATTTTCAATGCGTCATGCAATCTTAATCCTTGCTGACTTTCATCCGTAAAAATGGGCAAACACGATTCCACAAATTCTTTAGGGGACAGACAGTGATTCGCATTATACATTCGGCCGGAACATACTCGACTTTAAAAACATTTGGCCAAAGGCTGCCACACTAATTCTTCACTACCTGACATAGACATTCTTAAAAAATGGAATAATAAACGGTGTTAACCTTACCATTTAATAGGTTAATCCAATCACCTATTCCAAACACTTGTTGTTATACACACATACACACGCACAATCGCACACACGCACACGATGCTCGTAGCAACTGTTGTTGATCCTACACTGTTGGCCCCAGCAGCAGTCGACAGCAACGAGGGTTTTTCCAACGATTTATCTGAAAAGCAAACCAATAAAACCCTTCATTAGTCATGGTTATATACAGTAAACACTTGCATTCATTCATTCATAGCACTTCATAAAAAACACAGAAGGTTTGAGGGCAGCTACAGGGTTAATCAAGCATGCATACATGGAATAAGGCACTCACTCAGGAATAGTAAGGTAATTTACAAAAACAAATATCTTCATAGCTTAACATTTTTAATATTGCAAGCATGGCGGATAAGCTGCTTACTACCAGTGGACTCCTCCCCACCACTTGATACACGTCTTAATTCTGAAACAAGCATAAATACATGTCGTAAGTACATGCATTTCCATTAAATAAATAGCATTGATTAACAACAACAAAAAGTAATAAAACAACATGTACGCACCTTGTAATCAATAATATTACGTTTGCACCAATAAGCCCACCGCCGCCGATGTCACTGCTACTGCTTTAATAATGTTCTGACTGACACTCTCTATCTTACTCTCTCTCTCTTTCTTTCTCTCTCGCTCTCCTTTTTCGTTTGGGATTTTTTAAAATTTTCCCTGATTTTTGAAAATCTGCAACAAAAAATACAACAAAATTCCAATAAGTCACTAAATCACTCTCCGCGCATACACAAAATGTTAATAAAACCAATCATGACATCATTAAAAATCATTAACCTACCTGATCACGAGTTCGTCCACTGTTGACCTATTTTTATTGTAATAAATCAGAGCTCCACGCGCACGCCTGTCTTGTTCAAAGGTAATGGTAAGAGTAATGGCCGTCTTTCACTTTCAGTACGTACATGTTTCTCCAACAAGTTGCAATCATAACACTTTACTTTTGTTCATATGTGTGGGAATCGTGAAACACAAACCTCAAAATGATTATCACAACCAAAGCAGACCCCGAGTGTGTGGGAAGCAATACTCAGCATCTAAAGACAGAGCTGTTTGCCCTTGAGACAAAAGCTCAGGTTACTTGCCTCTGTTTAATAACAGCACCTGGCTGCGAGCAGAACCTCTTATCTCTCTTGCCGGGGGCCAAACTGCGGGCTGCATGTCCACGTGATGATAAGAGGCACTAGCTCCCAGAGCCGTGGACAGGCTCAAGCCTTCAATTCTGTTTTCGCTAAGTGTGTGAGCCAAGCCAGCAATGACAAATGATGTTTTAGCAACATGACAGTGGGTGGCAGGCAAGCCAATCATTCACCAAACACAACGTCACTTGAATCCTGGTTCACACTTTTCCCCGTTTCCCCAAATATCTGGTGAAATAACGAGAAGGCCTTTTTAGACCAAAAACCATGGTTTCACCTTTTCAACACCTACATCTCCATAATGAGGACGACAGGACGAAAACACCAACATGTCCATCATAGCCATAACTTAAGCCGTTTTCCAGTTATCTGCAAAAATAACGGAAACGCATGTTTCCACAAAAAAACATGTTTTCACCTTTTCAACACCTACATCCCCGTAAAAAGGACGACGAGATGTAAACAACACCATGATCATCATAGCCATAAATTTACCCGTTTCCAAATATCTGCAAAAATAACGGAAACGCATGTTTCGGCCAAAAACATGTTTTCACCTTTTCACCTTTTCAACTCCTACATCCCCGTAAAGGGGACAAGCACACCAAAACAACAATATCTACATCATTGCCATAACTTAAACCGTTTTCCAAATATCTGGAAAATGACAAAACATAGGTTTTTGACCTAAAGACTTCTTGGTTTGTGGCTACAGGGGCTAAAGACCTTTCATTATGTCAAGCAAATGTTTTTGTGAAATTCTTCGTTTCCAAAATTGTGACCATTTTTCAAAATTCATTTTTCTTTGTTTCTGCCTAGAGGGGCTAGGGATCTTTCATTTACGTCAAACAAACTTCTTTGTCAACTTCATCGTTTCCAAAATAGGGACAATTTCAAAAACAAAAATTTTCACTTTTTTAATATTAGCACTCATTATAGCAAAGAGGACGTCCCGCCGACTCCTACAACACATCACACATCAAAATACGTTCATGCGTTCGCGAGATATCAGCAAAGTTCGCGAGAAAGTAGGCTGTGAGGCAGAACTCCTAAGTTAACTCTACTATTGTGGCACCACACGGAGGAAGTATTCATGATCACTACCAAGACATCACCGTCTTCCTTCGCTGTTGATGACACTACGAAGGATTCCCCAGTCACCAAGAGGGGGAATCATCTGCAGTCGCATCTCTTTTTGACACACTGGGGCTTGTGAGTCCTGTAGTAATCAATTACAAGATATTTCTACAACAATTATGGTTACACAACATCGGCTGGGATGATAAACGTGGCACGGAACTCAATACACGTTGGCATTAACTTAATTCACAACTGCCTACTCTTAAGGAAATTGAGGTTAGGAGACATGTATTAGTCAGGGGTACACCTTCTCACATACAACTTCACGTTTTCCCTGATGCTAGCGAGAAGGCATATGGAGCCTGTCTCTATCTATGCTCTACATCGAAACAAGGGGAGACTGAATCAAGATTACTTTGCTTTAAGTCCCGTGTAGCTCCTGTCTTGCAATTAACACTGCCAAGACTAAAGCTTTGTGGAGTTCTTTTACTTGCTCGACTAGCGCACAAAACGGTGCCTATCCTAGAGTTAGAGATTTCTAGAACTATATTGTGGACTGATTCAACCATTGTGCTCTCATGGTTATCATCACCAGCTACCAAGTAAAAAACGTTTGTTGCTAACTAAGTAGCATGAATTCAAGATCTCACTGACGGAAGCACATGGTTGCATGTATCGTCGCAGGACAACCCTGCAGATTTGTTATCTCGAGGCACAGACCCTGTGTCACGGAGTAATCTTAATTTGTGGTGTTATGGTCCAACATGACTAACTCATTCTTCGTTGGATTGGCCTACATTCACCCCAAATATCACAGGCGTGGAACCACCAGACCAACGAACACCAACCATGGTCGCTCTATCCTTACAATGTGACAAGAAAAACATACTGGTAAAATACTCATCGCTTACTCGTCTGCAGAGAGTCGTCAGTTACTGCTTGAAATTTATCCATAACACGCAGCACCCAGCCAACAAAAGAAGCGGAAACTTAACAGCCCAAGAAATGCAAAACACATTGCAGTGGTGTATCAGATTGACACAGCAGGAAGCTTACGAAAAAGAAATTGTTTATCTTCAAAGGCATACGGAGATCTCACCCAAGAGTGACATCTGGGATCTCTATCCCTTTCTAGACGGAAATGGTTCTCTTCGCGTGGGTGGACGGCTCCGCCACTCTCAACTATCTTACGACAGCAAGCATCAGCTAATTTTACCTCCAGCACATCATCAATGCTGAGCACAATCTTCTCCTGCATGCTAGACCTCTACTGCTCATCGTTTCATTATGGCAGAGGTATTGGATACCACGCATTTGGCAAGTAGCCCAAGGAGTCATTAATAAGTGCCTGCCTTACTTCAGGATGAAAGAAGCTACTAAGCAACAACTCATTGGCCAACTACATGCTGCAAGGGTTATACCTTCTCGTGCCTTCCTTCACACAGGAATTGACTACGCAGGTCCACTACACATCAAGACCGGTTCACTCAGAAGCCGGACTACTATGAAATGCTATGTGACATTGTTTGTTTGCCTAGCCACGAAGGCAATTCATCTGGAGTATGTTAGCTCACTAACTTAGGATGCATTTATAGCTGCTCTCAAACGATTCATCGACAGAAGAGGAAAGGTTCTCAAGCTGTACAGCGATAACGGCACTAACTTTGTTGGAGCTAACAGGAGTTACAAGAGCTCCGTAATCTGTTCGAATCGGATGAAAATGAGAAAGACATTCATTCATTTGCAGCTGCAGAAGGAATCAAGTGGCATTTCATTCCAAACATCTCTCGTCATTTCGGTGGGCTGTGGGAAGCCGGAGTGAAATCAATTAAACACCACCTTAGAAGAGTCGCTGGAAACTCTCTTCTAACATTTGAAGAGATAGAAGCCTGTCTGAATTCCTGACCTCTCACCGTCCTCTCTAACGAACCAGTGATCCTAGCTATCTGTGTCCTGGTCAATTCTTGATTGGTGGTCCCCTGATGACCATTCCTGAGCCTGATCTGTCTGACTTGTCCATGAATGTTCTTTCTAGATGGCAGAGGGTTCAGCAACTCAACCAACATCCATGGTCTGGATGATCAACAGACTACCTCATCTCGCTGCAACAGCGAAAACGGTGGCATTTCTCAGGGTGTTCCACCATCAATGAAGAAGGAATACGGACTATACTGATAAGTATTGAAGCAGCACTAAACTCGAGAACCCTGACACAGGACGCAGACAGAGCCGACGTTCTAGAAGTAGTCTTGTTGAAGGACGACAATGTGCTCCCAATGTCTTCGAGGCTAGCAACCATCAGTGAGGTGTTTCCAGGATATGGTGATCTCGTTCGTGTGGTCAGTGTCAGAACCCCAACGGGAAATATTGTGAAAATACCTCTTAATAAACTTGTTGCTCTTCCTTGTGAATAATTCAATACTTTTTAATGTATTCAGTGACTGTTAGATATTAGCGTTTTGAAGTGTTTTCTGTTTTTCATGTTTTGTGTTTTTGTGTGTTATTTGAAACCTGTACTCTTTCAACGGGGGGAGCATGTTTACATTTGCCGCATCAATCGATGACTGCCCCCTTCAGAAGGCAACCGTGTGTGTATTTCTTGAGCGCCCCTCGACTTGGCAACCTTGTTGTGTGCCTGGGGGTGGGTGTCCATTGTGAGCGCCCAGGTGTTGAAGTCGCGCGGAATGTGCACATTATTGAGAGAATGTGAGCGAGACAAGCCGGACCGGCAGGCTCCACACATGTATTATGATAATTGTAAATAAATCAGTGTTATTTGTACTCGTATTCTTACTAACAAAAACTAAGGACCTCCCGCATCAACAAACATTGATATTCATTTCTAGCTTTCAATTTAAATCTCTGCTTAAATTTTTAGATCGTTTCTTTGTAACCATTAATTTAATGCAAACAGTGAGCTAATATTCTTGAATTGTGATACATATAACACACGGAATGCAACTCTTCCCTCTCCTCGTTGCTTGGTCGGTGTCGATTTTTCTGTAGTGGTTACGTTTTGTAACTTGATTTATTTATTTATTTATTTATTTATTTATAGGTGCCTTTATTGTGGCGAAGTTAGGGCTCTAGGCCTTCTCTTACACTTAACCACACACAATGCAACTTACATGAATACTCAAATATGATATACTTAACCTACCAAACTTAAATACTAGGAAAACTTAAATACTAGAATAAAATAAAATAAAATAAAATAAAATTAAATTGGCGACTGCGTGATATTAATTAAGCTATACAATTTAAATGACATACATTTTTAACAAAATTAAACTATGATCATTCACTCACACATTCATACACAAATTGTTCTAGTTGGCCTACGAATTCAAGAGGAAATCTTTACATGCTCGTTTGAAAGTTGTTAGGGATGTACAGTTTTTAACGTCGCGAGGACAATTATTCCAAATTCGAGTTCCCGACCCGAGGAAATAGTTACTGAAGGCAGACGAATGATGTAGAGGAATTGCAATTATAGATCCAGATCGCGTGTGACGATCATCAAAGGAAGAAAGAGAACGAAAATTACAAGAGAGATAGTGAGGAGTACTTTCATTGAGAAGTCGATAGATGAGGGTACATATGCGCAGGTTTCTTTGTTGTTCTACTTTTAGCCAGGAAAGTAGATCATAAAATGGAGACACGTGTGAGGAAAATTTCAAGGAGAAAATAAACCTAATGTAGGAATTTAAAGCTCTCTGAAGTTTCTTGTTTTGTTCTCCGGTAGCATCTACTAATACAACATCGCTGTAGTTAAATATAGGGAGTATCAAGGTTTGGACGAGTTTTATTTTCAAGTTACGGGGTAGAACGGACTGGTGAATCTTAAGTGGCTGAAGTGACGAATAAACTTTCCTGCATGTATTAGTAACGTGCCCATCCCAATTCAAAGTTTCGTTTGGTGTGACTCCAAGACGTTTTACCGATTTAGAAAACGGGATAGCAACATCATTAAGTTGAATTAAAGAAAGCGGTCTACTGTGTAAATTGAAAAGCAATTTAGTCTGCCCTATTACGATAGCTTGTGTTTTAATTGGGTTGATGGCAAGAAAATTTTCAGTTACATAGCGGCTGATCCTCTTTAGATTTAGATTCATATTTTCAATTGCCGCATCTATGTCATTAGTTTTGTGTGGCAATATATCTGAAGGTCGTCTGCATATAGATGGTAGTTGCAGTTTTCCAGTTTCGATGAGATGTCGTTCAGATATAGAATGAATATAAGGGGGACGAGAATTGAACCCTGTGGTACTCCATTTATTTTGAATTTCCACTCAGTTCTGTTTTCATTAAGGAGTACACGTTGTCTTCGGTTATGAAGAGAGGAGGTGAATAATTTGAGAGCAACGGGGCTCAGATGGAAGGATTGCAATTTAGCCATAAGTATGTCCGTATTAATGGTGTCGAATGCACTGCTGAAGTCTAGAAGAATGAGTAAAGTCACTTTGCGCTCATTCATTGCTCGTCTTACGTCATCAGTGATCTTTATTAGTGCAGTAGATGTGCTGTGTCCTTTCTTAAATCCAGATTGTGACGGGTCAAGTAGTGAATATTGCATCAAGTACTGAAGAAGTTGTTCATGCATAAGTTTTTCTAGTATTTTGGAAATTGAGGAAAGTATGCTTACAGGTCGATAGTCGGATGGTGAATTTGCACGAGAATTTTTCGGAACTGGAATAACTAAAGCATCTTTCCATATTGTTGGGAAGAAACCTTCTAAAAGACATGTGTTACAAATGTGCGTAATAATTGGCAGTAACGATAAAGGAAATTGGGATATCATCTATTCCGACTGCTTGTGATTTGATAGTTTTTTTTTTCTTACGACAGTATCATCTACTTTACGAAACTTGAATAACGGTCGGTGAGGTAGTGGGACACATTGCAGTGAATTTATTGTTGTTTGTATTATTTGGGGATCAGCACTAAATTACTTGGTGTTATCGTTATATGTGTTAGTGCTTATCACTAAATCTCTTTGTGATCCGTATTTTTTTGGAAGTGACGGATCTGTTGATCTATAACTGTTAATTTCGTATTTTTCCCTGAGTAATACTCTTGTAATTTATTTCAGGATTAGGGCATAGCCCAGCTCTATTTGGGTATATTCGTGTTGACCGACTGAAAAGCACCAAACTTTTGATTCTTTGGTGTTTACTAAATAAATAAAGGAACCATGTCCATATATATGAGTTTCAGATTTTCGATTCCATAATGGGGTAGCAGGACATCATAATGGTGGGAATACATGAGAGTTTTTGAAATATCTAGTATACACATTCCAATATAATATAGGCTTATTGAATACAATGCTACGTTTAGCCATGTGGAAAGCAGCTAAGTTAGGATCGTAAAATGTTTTATCTATGAATGTTGGTTTAGCTATCAATTTCTCAGCCAATTTTCTATTAGTTACAAGACGTATTGTACCCGATTTGGAGTATGACCACTAAGCCACGGTGCTGCGTGAACGGCCGGGGGCCGCAAATATTACGTCACGGTGGTTTGATCTTGCCCGAATGACCGGTGGAGGTCAGTGCACTTGTGTGATGATGTCACGGCCGGGAGTAAGGAGAGGTATATGCGAGCTACCCTCACCCCTTACGGTGGGGAGGATAGCGAGACCGCTTGGCTGGTGATCGCCAGACGAGCTTGCTCATTCTGATGTTTGATTCTGTTAGTGTGGGCTGGTATCGCTGTGTGTGTTGTATTCTTACGGTCGTAAGGGCGACCTATTAGATGCAAGTTTGTCACTTGCAAATCGCAAGCAAACGGCAGTGTGAAAGTGATGTTTCATATTCGTAAGTATTGGGACTTGCACTGACATACAAAGGAAGTTGAAAAATCATATAAACATTACCAGCATAAAGCAGCAGTGATACAAAGTCGGAGGGCTGGATATTTCTCATCCTGTGCTACAAGCTTACACACTATTCAATGGAAATCAGTTGGGACATCTTTGCGACAGAACATTGCACATTTATTCAAAGCCGTGACGGCAAGTGAACATGGCTTTAGGCATCAATGGAACTCTGTAATAGTTCACATAGTTCATTGAACATTGCTTCACGCCGGACTTCTGGAACAGTCTTTGCCAATTACACTGAACACAATCTCACTTCTGAACATTCTAGATCGAATTGGAACAGTGGCGGCGTGTTACTCTAAAATAATGGGGCAACATATTAATGAAGTAAATGTCTTCGTGAGGAAGGAGAGACATACAGTGTCAAATATTTCTGATTACACCATGACACATTAAAACACGCAGAAGGCGTGATGGAGGGATGGAAATTTGATCCAGGAGGCGTCGCGACGATCTTCGCAAGCAGACGCCTGCCGCCAACACGACACCAGGGAACACTTATCATGGATCTTTACACTCTATTAAATTTGCAGACGAGGTTTGTCTCTGCCTAACGAAAATGCCAGGAGGTAAAAATGTGTCGCCAGCCCACATGAATTGAATCTTCCCATAATGAGTTGCACTCCAGAGCACATGATCATATTTAGACTTTGCATAATTCCACGGTATGGCAAGAGCATTATCTGATTGTACACATCGGAGTCTAATGAATTGTTGTTGGGATTAATGATGATAATGATTGTTTTTTACGATTGTTATTATTATTA
Source organism: Meconema thalassinum (assembly GCA_946902985.2). Taxonomy (NCBI): domain Eukaryota; kingdom Metazoa; phylum Arthropoda; class Insecta; order Orthoptera; family Tettigoniidae; genus Meconema; species Meconema thalassinum. Next base: position 417,829,840 of record OX336394.1, read on the forward strand.
TTATTTTCTCTTGCATAATTGCGATGGCAATTATTTCAATGGTTTTTTTTTCTTCTACGTTTCTTTCATGATGCATTCTTTTTCGATTTTTGGTTTTATCCAAGGATTTTAAGATAGTGTGCATCAGATGCACAAGTTTTTTTGGTCCACATTTTCTTTGGGGATTTGATGTTGAAGCCTTAGGATGACTTTGCCGTCTGTGCGATGTTTTTTTTGAACTCCAGACCTTTTCTAGGACGATCTTTAGGGGTCTCATTTGAGGACTTTGTGAGTTTTGCCTTGAACCGTTCATATTTCGATTGAATTATTAGTATTTTGGATGCATATCTGTTCAGATCCGACTGCTCGATTTATGCATTCTGGTTGCCACATTTTCAGTGTGAAGATAGCCAATATTAAATATTAGATTTGCCACTTGGATATTATATTTGTGATAGGAATTATTGAAGTTATGTACAGAAATGCTCAGATGATGATCTGATTTCTGGTTTTGAATGATAGTTTGATGGGCCATGATCTTTTGTGACATGTTGCTCGAGCTATTAGAGGGCTATTGCCTTAGTGCAACGATTTGTTGGCAAATGATATGACATGTTTTATCATGGATTATTATAATCCTGTCATGATGTTTAAATGTTTTGATCCAATTATTAGAGAATTTATGGCTCATTTTGACAAAGGCTCATTGCTTTGGTGAGGCAAAATTTAATCTTTCTTTCTCTGTCCTCTTTACTAATTATTTTGATCAGCTATTGCCTGAGCAATTTAACGAAATCATCGAGTATGGCTGCACTGATACTTCAATGATCATTTGATGGAGTTTGATTCTGGATTATTCTTGAATCTAGTTGTGGATTCGAGACCACGAGACCATGTAAGGATTATTATAATAATTGCGGGCATTAGGGATGATTATTGAATTGACAAAAGATTATCGAATTTTGAACATGATTATTAGTTTAGGATTCACTAAAAGATTTTGAATGGAGCATGAGATATTGAATTAAGGATTTCGATTAGATTTATTTTTGAACTGATCCTGATAATCAGTGGACTGATGTGGACAATTTTTGATTTTAGGAACTGAGTTAGAGGAGTTCATATTATATTACTGTCAGTTATAATTGTAAATAAGTTTGGACAATTGGATAGACTGTTTTGTGTGCAATTACGGTAGTACAATGCCGATATCAATTCATTAGCAAGCAGTTTCACATCACAGGGCGCATTAGCTTGATTATTTGATGGTGTATTTTTTTCTTTCATATAATTGAAGTTAGGTCGCTCAGGGATGAGTGTTAATAATTTTTCGTGTCGTGTGCGCCGAAAAATCCCTGCAGCGACAGAAGAGACTTTTAGTTGGCTTTCGTTTCAGTCCTGTGATGTAATTTTTTTCTATTGATCCGATTTGGCAAGATTCAGAAAGACATTACACCATATCTTAGGGATTCTCTAGCCGTCGAGATCATAGGTAGGGTGTGGAATTTTAATGCAAGCTGAATCCATGAATAAATAAGGATCATTTTCCTTTACCTTCTTAAATTTCTTTTATCTGTGTCATTTCTACTTTCCTTTTTTTAACTCTGGCCTCTCCAGGAATGTGTCCTTGCGAACTCTAGTTTGATGGCGCCCTCTTTCCCATCCCGTAACGACCCGGAGATACTCTGTCTCGTGCCAACTGAGCCGGTTTTCTTATATTATCAAACTAGAATTCAGGCACATTCGTTTTTTCCTGCTTTTTTTTATTGCACTCCCCTGTTCTTTCTCGGAAATTGTGTGGTGTAATTTTTGGCCGGGTCATCGCACATATTTCCGGGACGGGCACAGGAGGAGAGGTGGCGACCCATTCACGTGGGGCTCGATTTAATTTGTTGGTACTCCATTTAACTTACTAGCAGTTGATGCAATTCTTATTCTTTAGATGGACACAGATGATGTTATTTTGATCTATTAAATTGGACTTATAGTTAACGTTGGATGTCATGCTTTAATGTTTTGAATCGTATTTATTCGAATGGAAGATAATGTGGTCATGTTCTCTGCAACTCTGGCTGGGGTCAAGGTGAAGTGTCTCTATCGTGTCTTTGTTTGTGTTATATGTATCGTCTTTGCAGGATTAGAACGATGGAAGAAATGAGGAATATGTTTTCCAAATTGGAGGACAATTTTAAAACAACACATTCAAAAATGACTCAATTGGAAAATAATTTACGAACAGACACTACTAGTTTAGAAGCTAATTTAAAGTCTAGTATGGCTACTTCAGAGGGTAAATTGCAGTCAAACATAAGTAGTTTAGAAAATAAATTTCAGTCTAACATGAGTGAATTAGAAACCAACTTGAAGGCGAGTATGGCGATTTCAGAGAATAAAATGTGGTTAAACATAACTGATTTAGAAAGGAAGTTACGGTCGGATACCGTTAGTTTAGAAGCTAATTTGCAGTCGAATACAAATAACTTGGAAACTAAATTGCAGTCAAACATAACTGAGTTTGAAACCAACTTGAAATCAAGTATGGCAAGTTCAGAAAGTAAATTAAGGGAAAGTATCAGTTCCATGGAGACAAAAAATGAAAAAAAATGTAGACAGTTTGAGAGCAGAGATGAATAAAATGCAAAAAGATATTAAATCAGATATCGCTGCTCTTGGGTCAAAGGTATCCAAAGTAGAGGCGAATATGAATGATTTAGAAGTAAATTTTAAGGAAAGGATAGCAGCCATAGGAACGAATGTAGCTACTGTAGAATGTAATATGAAACAGAATATGACTTCCTTAGAAAATAAAATGTTGGCAAACAAAAATTCTTTCGAAAGTAGTTTGAGTAATCTTGAGTCGAATCTGAACGATAGTATAGATGGACTTGAATCGAAATTAGAGGGGATGAAAACAGTGGTTTTAGATTCTGTCAAATCAGACTTAAAATCCTTGGAAGATGGAATACAAGGTAACATTGATACATTGGACTCAGGTGTGGACGATAGGAGGAATCAAGTGGATGACAGAGTTGAGAAAACCTTGAAATTATTTAAGCAGAATATGGAAGACGCAGTGGTTAGACGATTAGACACAGCCAGAGAGAGTATAGATGGAAACATGGGAAAGATAAAAGGCGAACTCGTAGATAACACGGGAACGATAAAAAGCGAGCTCTTGGAAAACATAGGAACGAAGGAGACCAAACTTAAAGAAAACATGGATGTTTCATTCAAAGGAGTTGAAACTAAGGTTGAAAAAGTGTGGGTTCAATATGAGGAAAGGTTTGAAAAATTAAAATCGGACATAGAAGCTAGTGCCAGAACCAATACGGTAGCATCGATAGAGGATATGGAAACAAAATTTAGGATTCAACAAGAACGACAACAGAACCGTATAGCGTTTTTGGAGTCAGAATTAAGTAGTTTACGTATTGAAGGGACTCCGGGAGATAGTGGAAGAATGCAAGTAAAGTACAATCAAGAAAATCCAGTTCGGTCATTAGAAACGCCTACAATTGGTGAGCATCAAAGGGAATATGTCACAATAAATCGAGATGTCCAGGAAAATTCGAATCAGATCTTGGGATCACCCACGGATAGCGAACGTCAAAGGGGCACGTCACGATCATCAGAAATTTCGACGATAAGCCTAGGAAATTTGCAGGAAATACCGGGTTGACACCAGTTGAATTTATTCGTGATATCTGAGAATATATAGCTGAAAACCGGATATCCAGAGACCGCGAACTCAGAGTAATTGAGCGTGCCTTAGAAGATCCCGCGTTAACTTGGTTTCTCACGTTTCGGGGAAATTTCAGGAACCTGGAGGAATTTGCAGTTGCCCTATTACAAAGATTTTGGAGTTCGGAGGACCAACTCAACATAAGAGCCGAAATGTACTCTTAAGAGGTACTCTACATCGAACCCAACACATAACGCCAATTATTTCACGTCACAACTCGCGAAATTGCAGTTCCTTACCCCTCCATTACCCGATGAAGAACTGATACGGGCAATAGCACGTCAGCTTCCTATAGAGGTACAGCGTACTTTGATAGCATCAGGCGCCGAGACGCTAGAACACTGCGACGATGTTTTGAAAAGATTGGATTATACCAGTGCGCAAATGATTCCGAGACATGCGAGGAATGATCAAAGAGATACTCGGGAAATTAACGCAGTAGTGATAGATAATGCCGTGCAAACAGAAGAAATCCATCGTTGGAGCCAAGAAGTTTTGGGAATAAAACCGAAAACTTTTCGAGGAACCAGGATAATCAAAGACAGTACGATAGGCAGTCTTTCAATGACCGGAGAAGGGGTGGACATCCTTATTATAATAATAGGAATTCGAGATACCAGGGAAGAAGCAGATATAGCAATTACAATCGAGAACGGTATAATCGTGAGAATAACCAGTACAACCAGCGATCAAATGAGAACGAGCGTAGTCGTGATGAGTTGAACGAAAGGCATAGGGAAAGCCACGAATACGTGCGACAACTGAAAGAGGAACATCGTCCCAGCGCACCTACATAAGAACAAATTCGAAACTCGGGGGAATCAACGTCCAGAGAGAGAAACGTAACACCGAGGGAAGATACGAACCGTCGTACAAGTTGGAGTGAGTTACCAGGGAGTTCCTGATACAGAATGATAGGAAGCAATTCAGTAATCATCTCGAGAGGACAACATAGTCAAGAGTAATTCATCGTGGGAAAGTTCAATGCAGCCGACATCAAGAAATATCATGCTGCTCTAGAATAGACAGGAAGCTGTTGAAGAGATGCTTATTTGGGAAATCGTGTACATGATCATGTGAATTTTTGAATCTTAAAAATAATAATGTTGAAAATAAACTCATCAAGCTCCTCTTCCTTGGCTTAACAACTTTATTTTCGTGAGGAAGGAGAGAGATATACCCGATTTGGTGTATGACCACTAAGCTACGGTGCTGCGTGAACGGCCGGGGGCCGCAAATATTACGTCACGGTGGTTTGATCTTGCCCGAATGACCAGTGGAGGTCAGTGCACTTGTGTGATGATGTCACGGCCGGGAGTAAGGAGAGGTATATGCGAGCTACCCCCACCCCTTACGGTGGGGAGGATAGCGAGACCGCTTGGCTGGTGATCGTCAGACGAGCTTGCTCATTCTGATGTTTGATTCTGTTAGTGCGGGCTGGTATCGCTGTGTGTGTTGTATTCTTACGGTCGTAAGGGCGACCTATTAGATGCAAGTTTGTCACTTGCAAATCGCAAGCAAACGGCAGTGTGAAAGTGATGGTTCATATTCGTAAGTATTGGGACTTGCACTGACATACAAAGGAAGTTGAAAAATCATATAAACATTACCAGCATAAAGCAGCAGTGATACAATGTCTGAGGGCTGGATATTTCTCATCCTGTGCTACAAGCTTACACACTATTCAATGGAAATTAGTTGGGACATCTTTGCGACAGAACATTGCACATTTAATCAAAGCCGTGATGGTAAGTGAACATGGCTTTAGGCATCAATGTAACTATGTAATAGTTCACATAGTTCATAGAACATTGCTTCACGCCGGACTTCTGGAACAGTCTTTGCCAATTATACTGAACACAATCTCACTTCTGAACATTCTAGATCAAATTGGAACAGTGGCGGCGTGTTACTCTAAAATAATGGGGCAACATATTAATGAAGTAAATGTCTTCGTGAGGAAGGAGAGACATACAGTGTCAAATATTTCTGATTACACCATGGCACATTAAAACACGCAGAAGGCGTGGTGGAGGGATGGAACTTTGATCCAGGAGGTGTCGTGACGATCTTCACAAGCAGACGCCTGCCGCCAACACGACATCAGGGAACATTTATCAGGGATCTTTACACTCTACTAAATTTGCAGAAGAGGTTTGTCTCTGCCTAACGAAAATGCCAGGAGGTAAAAATGTGTCGCCAGCCCACATGAATAGAATCTTTCCACAATGAGTTGCACTCCAGAGCACATGATCATATTTAGACTTTGCATAATTCCACGGTATGGCAAGAGCATTATCTGATTGTACACATCGGAGTCTAATGAATTTTTGTTGGGATTAATGATGATAATCATTGTTTTTTTACGATTGTTATTATTATTATTATTTTCTCTTGCATAATTGCGATGGCAATTATTTCAATGTTTTTTTCTTCTGCGTTTCTTTCATGATGCATTATTTTTCGATTTATGGTTTTATCCAAGGATTTTAGGATAGTGTGCATCAGATGCACAAGTTTTTTTTTGGTCCACATTTTCTTTGGGGATTTGATGTTGAAGCCTTAGGATGACTTTGCCGTCTGTGCGATGTTTTTTTTTGAACTCCAGATCTTTTCTAGGACGATCCTTAGGGGTCTCATTTGAGGACTTTGTGAGTTTTGCCTTGAGCCGTTCATATTTCGATTGAATTATTAGTATTTTGGATGCATATCTGTTCAGATCCAACTGTTCGATTTATGCATTCTGGTTGCCACATTTTGAGTGTGAAAATAGCCAATATTAAATATTAGATTTACCACTTGGATATTATATTTGTGATAGGAATAATTGAAGTTATGTACAGAAATGCTCAGATGATGATCTGATTTCTGGTTTTGAATGATAGTTTGATGGGCCATGATCTTTTGTGACATGTTGCTCGAGTTATTTAGAGGGCTATTGCCTTAGTGCAACGATTTGTTGGCAAATGATATGACATGTTTTATCATGAATTATTATAATCCTATCATGATGTTTAAATGTTTTGATCCAATTATTAGAGTATTTATGGCTCATTTTGACAAAGGCTCATTGCTTTGGTGAGGCAAAATTTAATCTTTCTTTCTCTGTCCTCTTTACTAATTATTTTGATCAGCTATTGCCTGAGCAATTTATCGAAATCATCGAGTATGGTTGCACTGATACTTCAATGATCATTTGATGGAGTTTGATTCTGGATTATTCTTGAATCTAGTTGTGGATTCGAGACCACGAGACCATGTAAGGATTATTATAATAATTGCGGGCATTAGGGATGATTATTGAATTGACAAAAGATTATCGAATTTTGAACATGATTATTAGTTTAGGATTCACTAAAAGATTTTGAATGGAGCATGAGATATTGAATTAAGGATTTCGATTAGATTTATTTTTGAACTGATCCTGATTATCAGTGGACTGATGTGGACAATTTTTGATTTTAGGAACTGAGTTAGAGGAGTTCATATTATATTATTGTCAGTTATAATTGTAAATAAGTTTGGACAATTGGATAGACTGTTTTGTGTGCAATTACGGTAGTACAATGCCTATATCAATTTATTAGCAAGCAGTTTCACATCACAGGGCGCATTAGCTTGATTATTTGATGGTGTATTTTTTTTCTTTCATATAATTGAAGTTAGGTCGCTCAGGGATGAGTGTTAATAATTTTTCGTGTCGTGTGCGCCGAAAAATCCCTGCAGCGACAGAAGAGACTTTTAGTTGGCTTTCGTTTCAGTCCTGTGATGTAATTTTTTTCTATTGATCCGATTTGGCAAGATTCAGAAAGACATTACACCATATCTTAGGGATTCTCTAGCCGTCGAGATCATAGGTAGGGTGTGGAATTTTAATGCAAGCTGAATCCATGAATAAATAAGGATCATTTTCCTTTACCTTCTTAAATTTCTTTTATCTGTGTCATTTCTACTTTCCTTTTTTTAACTCTGGCCTCTCCAGGAATGTGACCTTGCGAACTCTAGTTTGATGGCGCCCTCTTTCCCATCCCGTAACGACCCGGAGATACTCTGTCTCGTGCCAACTGAGCCGGTTTTCTTATATTATCAAACTAGAATTCAGGCACATTCGTTTTTTTCCTGCTTTTTTTATTGCACTCCCCTGTTCTTTCTCGGAAATTGTGTGGTGTAATTTTTGGCCGGGTCATCGCACATATTTCCGGGACGGGCACAGTATATATATTCTTTTACGAATATTTTCCATCGTTTTTCCAAAAATTGCATTGTTAAATAATTCGTACAGATCTTTCTCAAAATCATTTTTAGCCTGTTTTCGAAAGTTGTTATTAAAATCAACGTATGACTTTAGCCAAGGTCTCTGTTGAAACTTTGACACACGGTGAAGTTTTGTCAATTTTAGTCCATGATCTGGAGCCTGTGTAAGTGCCGTGTATTGAACAACATATCGCCTTCGATTTTCAAGATGAGGGATTAGTATTTTGAGATACGATTCCTTAGGTTGTATACACTCTGGCGGGAATGGTAAATCGTTGTGAAGATCATGAGGGTGAAATTGATACTCAACATCAACCTCTAGAATGTGTCCGAGAGGGTCGTCTTTCTTTCGCATTTCAAGATCAACGGTATCTGGAGAGGGCCACTGAAATCATCCGTGGGGGGGGGGGGGGGAGGGGGGAGGCACATAGCCCACCCGTATTGGTTGTTGGCATCATCATAGATAATAAACTGTGACGATTTCTCTCCGTATCAAATGCTTTCATGTACGTATTTTTTGCTTTAGCATACCGATGAGAAGCCTAGCATATTCATGCACGTGTTCCAGACTCTATTAGGAGAACCTGATTATAATCCTGTAACAATTGGAGTTCAATTCCAGTGTAATGAAGCACTGCCCCGAAACTTAAACCAGGTGAAGTAAAGAAGTGTGCAGCATCCACTCTGTGTTTTTCTAGTGTTTTGTTTCTAAAAGTTTCAAAGCTGTCTGCGAGAAGGAGTACATGAAGTTAGGTAAAAATCATTATATTCCCTATAGAGTATTAATTTTGAACTGTTTCCATAAATTTTAGCATTTTCATAGTATTCTTTACTAACATCTTCCTGACTTAATTTGTTGAAAACGCCTCTTTTGGTGCTAAACACTTTACACTTCATATTTCCCAAGAATCAATGTAATGATACGGAAATACACCTTTGCGAGTCATAAGCGTTGCATTCTCCCTTCCAAAGTACTTGACTGTTTCAAGGCATAATGTTAAGTTTGTGACTAAGGTTTCCAAACTACTCGCCATCAACCGAAACGTATCCACAAATCGAAGCTTAGCATTTCCTACATATTTGGTAAAAGAGATGTAGTTTTTCTTTAGAGTTAGCTATAGCGTTCAATCTCTCAGTAGTACGCCGTAAGTGCGTTAAAATGAAATTTGCATTCTATCCACTCATATGATGTAGAAATACAGGAACGGGGTTATGTGTTTTACCCCTCAAATTACAGCTATTATGAACGCTTATACGGTATTCACCTGTAATATGACACTGATCTCTAACTTTCCAGTCCTCTTCAGTTAATGATTTATGACACAAATAACAGGTTTCAGAGGATTGTAACCCTGATCCTGTAAAGCCTTTGGAACATTTAGGTTGTAAAAGCGATCGATTTCACTAGCTATTGAGATCAAAGAGTCCATAAACTTTTCTGCGGTGTCTGGACCACGATAAGCAAGAGGTTTGCTCGGAAGGTTTGTTTTTATGTGTTCTACAGCTGGTGAAGTTTTAACATATACACAAAAGCTCATAGGAATATTACTCTGGTATGGAACTGTATAACTTACCTCAGGATTAGGTAGACATATTTGATATGGTAAGAGTATAGTTTCGAAATCTGCATAGATAACGTAAGGTATTCTGAGCATTTTTCCACATTTAAAAACTTGAGAATTGGGTTTTTAATAGGCATTCGAACCTTTGCAATGTCATACCGGGCACACAAAGCTCTATGTTCTTTTATCTATCCGTCGTTGCCCATATCGATTAACGAAGTGAGTAAACCACCGTCTACACTTATATATCTTATGTCCAAGGTGGGTGATCTGGTGTCCCACTAGTTTATCAAGATCTTTGATAAAGACGTAGAGGTTCGGACCAGATGAATAACTTAGTAGAAGAAGGTCGTAGTGGTCCTTTAGCTCTTCATCAACTGCCTTTAGAGGAAACAATTTGTTGTCTTCTTCCAGTCCAAATACATTAACGGATATGTCGTTTGCTTTTTCAAATTTGGTAATGTAAGCTAGCGATGTAGGGAACGATATCACTGAAAAATCATACTTGTTTTCCATGCCCTTATATTTACTAACGCGTTGACCTTTCTTTTTAACCAGTTTTGATAAAATTTCATTCATAAAACAGCTCTCGTCCTTAAAGTTTTCGGAATTAATGTAGGCTTATCTTGCTTCCAGAGCTGCTGGTAATGGAATATATGTGCTACCACGCAAAGGATTATTCTTATTTATTTTCAATCGCACACCTTCAACTGCTAGCAACGCCCAAATACTGCCTTTTAGCACGGATTCCTCCATTTCCACAGTTGACTTTTTAAATTGCGTTACCAAAAATCTACTTAAGTCTGTTTCCAAAAATACGGCCTGATTACGTGTTTAAAAAGCACGATCTGTAATATCCCCACTAGCCGTATGAATAAATCTACATTCAGCCACAAGATTAACTTTAAACAACTTGTGGTTTACTTATTCTTTCTGTACAGCATGAATTATTTGATGTTTGGACTCATTGTGGTATGTAATTAAATCCATATACGTATCACAACGTATAAAATAGGATTTAAGACGACCTTCAAAAGACGTTTCATATTCAGTACGTCCGTTATTAAAAGGAACCATTGAAAGTAGGTGGTGTTTTGTAGGCTAAATTTTTCGTTTTTTTTAGCTGAAGACATAACATAACAACAATCTTCATGGCGACGTCCGTTGTAGGCATTGTTGAATTTGTTTTATCAGGTTTTACACTCATGGAATTGGCCACGCAATACTTCTAGACGCTTTCTATCATAGTCCCTATGAAAAATCTTTCCACACTCTTTGCATATATAGCTTGGACTAGTTTGCTCCATCATGGATGTTGTTTTCTGCTAACAGCTGCTTACCGTGTGTTACAAGGCTGGAGAATTGTTGGTTAGACGGTCTTTCACGAGTAATCACCGTGAGAGGTAGCAGTCAACTGAAAATATTCGTGCTAAGTGTCCATAATATACCCTAGACAAGGCTATTCAGACAGCGAGTTTGGTTTATCGTTTAAAACAAGATTCATCATGTCGCATGACGTAACAGAAAGTAAATACCGTAGTGCAATTGTTTGGGAATGTTGCATCAGCTGATATTTAATAAGTTCTGGTGTACAACATTCTACGATTGTATTAGCGACCAGGTTGTAACTTGTAAGAGTGTATGGGGATTTACAAAGGCAAGGCTTAGGAATCTAGCAAAGCGTGCTTTCCAAGCCCAGGTCATAAAATACAAATGTAAACTAACAATAAAGCGGCTTTGGTGGCGTAGTCGGTAGCATACTTAGCTTCTATACCCAAGATAGCGGGTTCAAACCCGGCCGAAGCCGTCGGATTTTTTAAGAGCGTTAAAATCCCTCAGTATGCCTTCCTTCGGAGGGGAAGTAAAGCCGGCGGTCCATTTCATAGATTTATGGCATGTTAAAGAACCTTCCACTAATTACACCTGTGTGAAGCTAAATTGGATAGGTTAAGAATATAAACAACCCTCTTGGGTTTCTACGTTCGTTGCCAAGAACCGACTGCGGTGGCGTCTAGTTGCTAAGTTCTGAACTTGGCCTAGTAGTCGTTGACGGTGGCGCTTGGCGGAAAAAGTAGGAACTATTTGAAAAATTCTAAGTTGCAGTCTGTAATTAAATTAAAAAAACAGATAACACACACTAATACAGTCATCACAATTAACACAGGTTATCAGATGGATTCTACACACGCCCAAAGTACACGGGGCTACATGACCGCGTTGTCGCAGCCCCTAAACTTAAGAACCAACCAACCAAACTAACAATACCCTCACTTTTATAACTATCCAAAGCGTAACTGAAACCGAACCAAACAAAAACCGAAACAAACCAAACGGAAACATAACAAAGCCAAAACTAAATTAAATTCAAGCCCACTTTGTACCTGTGGAGCCTTTTTCACTGTGGCCCACATTTTAACCGAGTGTGTGGATCTCGCTGACTTACAAAGAAACCTTGGTTTGCAGATGACATTCAAACTTATATTAGCCAATGACGCGTTGGCTGATGATCGCGTTATACTCGTGTAAATTGTTTTGAGTTACCTGGACTTACTGAATGAAGAATAATAATAGTATTATTGGTTCTACGACCCTTTTAACTTCTCTGACTTGTAGAGACGCCGGGTGTCAGAATTGTGCTCCGAAGGAGATCTTTAACTTGCCAGTTAATCTACTGACTTGGCTCCCTCGCATTTGCGCACCCTCAAATGCCAGCTGATTGCGCCGGGATACGAACCTGCAACCTTGGGCACGGCAAGCGAGAACGTTACCGCTAAGCCACGAGGCCAGTCACTTACTGAATGAGCAAACCTTGCTGTTCCGACACTTAAAACACAATAACTAATAACTCAGTTAGTCAGAGGGGAGTTAGTGTCACGGACGCGGTGCGTTCTCATCACTCTTAAAAATACACCACTGAGTATATTCGAAGAAAAGGAAGAATACTCGTAGTGTCGTTATTACTTTACGGTATTATTTGACGTCCTCCACCTGTGGAATATAATCAAGGTTTGAATTAGTAAGGAATGTAATAACAGGAAAGGTACAACAATAGGTTCCAAATTTAGCTCCCTGGAATTCACATTTTGAATTTTCTTTATCTTACAATTACATTATTTTCACATTGCGCTATCGGGCGTCTTCTAGGTTCGAAGAGGCCCCTTGGACAACGTGGTTCCCAACTCAGGCGAGCATTCTTTTTAGCCCAGAATTCCTTCATCTTTGCTCTATGGGTTGCTTTCCTTTCGTGAGTCCACTTCACTTCCACTTCAGGAGGCAATGACTGGAGAGTGTCAGATGTTCTCATCGTTGTTGTTGTTGTTGTTGTTTGAGTCCCGTCTTTTGACTGGTTTGATGCAGCTCCTCATGCCTCCCTGTCTTGAGCTAATCGTTTCATCTCCTCATAGCTACCACACCCTACATCCGAAGCAATCTGTATAACATATTCTAACCTTGGTCTACCCCTACAGTTCTTGTCTTCAACCCTTCCTTCCATTAACTAAGCTTGCTATTCCTGGGTGTCTTAGTATGTGTCCTACCAACCTATCTCTTCTCTTCATTAGCAGTCGCCAGAAACATCTCTCCTCTCCCACTCGTCTTAATACCTCTTCGTTTGTCACCTTATCTACGCATCCGATCTTCATCATTCTCCTGTAACCCCACATTTCAAATGCTTCAATTCCCCTCTTTTCTGCTGCACCAATAGCCCAAGTTTCACTTCCATAGAGCGCCAAGCTCCAGACAAAGGCTTTCAAAAATATATTCCTAATACCTAAATCTATATTCGATGTCAACAGATTCCTTTTTTGTAGAAAGGCTTTCTTTGCCTGAGCCAACCTACTTTTTATATCCTCTTTGCTTCATTCAACACTGGTTATTTTGCTTCCTAAGTAACAGAAGCCTCCTACTTCCTTCAGCTTTTCACCTGCCAATTTGATGTCCATAGAGGTTTCTGATTTATTTCGGCTGCATTCCAGTATTTTTGTTTTACATTAATTAATTTTCATCGTGTATTCATTCCGTTAGACGGAGTCCATACCATTCAAAAACTCATTCAAATCCTCAGGCGTGTCGGCCAAGATGACGATGTCATCAGCAAATCTCAGAGTTGAAATTATTTCTCCTTGAATCCTCACTCCCACTTTAAATTTTTCTCCAATTTCCTTCATTGCTTGTTCAATGTACAGATTGAAAAGTATGGGTGATAAGTTGCAGCCTTGCCTTACACCTTTCTGAATACCAGCTTCTCTCTCATGTCCCTCAGCTCAAATGACTGCTGTCTGGTTTCTGTATAGATTGTAGATCACCCTCCTATCCCTGTACTTTATTCCATTAGATTTCAAAATGTCAAACAATTTAGTCCAATCAACGTTTTCAAAAGCCTTTTCTAAGTGTACAAATGCCATGAACGTTCTCTTATTTTTCCTTATTCTACCTTCCAAAATCAGCTTAAGAGCATTCTTAACTTATCCATGTTGAATAATATCCTTGGGATTAATTTCTAAAAATTATAGGACTTTTCGAACAAGTCTCGTCCATTTGGCATTTGTCCCTTTACCTGTAGAAATGATGTTGACGATTCAATCGGGGGTCATCATATAAAAGTAATTATTGATCTACTACATAATTTAACAGCTGAAATATACAGCCGTATTATCGGGTGTCTAAAGCATTCGGTAAAACTCAACCCGAAGTGTTTCAACTTGCTATTCTTCTGTGAAAGTTTTTGAGAAAAATGTACAGGTTCGGTTAGTATTGAGACCGCCTCTCGGGCCCCAGAAACCACCAGTCGCCACTGGTCCTTCCGACTCTTCCAAGTATGACTCGGAAGGACATTATCACAATACTTTGCACAGGAAAATGGAGTTACCCAGGGTTCTGTGCTGAGTGTCACCTTGCTCGCGTTTGCCATAAACGGCATTGTTGCTGCCGCCGGTCCCACGGTAGTTCCATCGCTGAATGTGAACGATTTGGTTCTACATTACAGCTCTGGAAGTATGGAAATTGTGGAACGGCAATTGTAGCTAGCTATTAACTCATGACTGAGGTTTTCGTTTTTCAGCAGCGAAAACCTTCGTCGACCATTTTAGTCGGCCCCGGAGGCTAGTTTTACACCCTGAACTAAATCTCAGAGATGCTGAATTGCCGGAGGTTGACACTTATCGCTTCCTAAGGCTCCATTTTGATAGCAAATTAACGTGTAACACCATATACGGCAACTAGAATCAGCGTGTCTCAAGAAAATGAACATGCTGAAGTTTCATACTGGCAATACGTGGGGGGGGGGCTGACCGAATGGTTTTGCTATGGTTTTACCAAGCCCTCGTCCTGTCCCGGCTTATCTATGGTTCTGCATCATACGGTTCATCAAGGCTGGCAACCTTGAAAATGTTAGACGATATGTTGGCTATCGGTGGCTTCGGGACTAGCCCGATTCCCAGCCTACTCGCCAATTCGCGTGTTCCACCTCTCAATTATAGTCGCCAGCATGTGCTTTTAGCCAAATGTTCGTCAAATGCCGAAACATCTGAGTTATTGAGCTCTCTTCAGTACCCAATACCATCAGATGTACGCCAACCAGCCTGCACCACCCGTCCGGTTGGTATTAGACTCGATAGCTCGAGTAATGAGTTATGAGAGGCTGTAGGTCCTTGTATGTCCGAACACCTAGCGAGGTGCCTCCGTGGCAAGCCCCGCGTCCGGAAATTCGGTTAAATATACACCGAGGTCCTAAGGTGAACACGGATGCCTCCGTATATCGGAGGCAGTTCTACAGCAAAGTTCGCTGATTTCCGAACGCTGGTATTCTCTACACGGATGGTTCGAAGGTGGGTTGTGCCTACGTGATTGATGGTGAAAATCTCTTTGCATGAGGCCTGTAGTGTGTTTACTGATGAGCTCGTTGCCATCTATGAAGCTCTGCACTTTGCACTAATCCACTTTCTCGTGTGTACCGACTATTTGTGTTCGTTGAAGTCAATTGCTACATTTTTCCCGCAACACCCCTTTGTAGTGCGATTCCATGACTTATTAGCCGGGTTGTGCCACGCTGACAGTCGAATCAGCTTTCTGTGGCTTCCAAGCCACATGGGAATTGCTGGAAATGAGTTAGCGGATCAAGCTGCAAAAGAGGCGGTATCATTACCACCTCGACCAATGGAGATACGCGCTAGAGATATTCGCTCTCAGGTATGCCGACAAGTAATGTATTTCTGGGAAAGTCAGTGTCTAGCTGACCCAATGCTTCGTGATATTATTTGGCTGCTCTTAAACCGTTGGGTCCATGATCTTTATGGCATGAATGGGAGGATTTTTCTTTAGTTCAGAGTTTATTCCATGGGAGTTCGCTTTTCTTTGTGAATCATCGTCATAATGTTAATTTTAAAAAAACAGACAAAAAGTAGTTGTATCACCATGTAGGCCTATCGACAAAAATAAAAATCAAGCAGTTCATTAGAATGGTAATGTTAATCCAGTTCGCCGATTTTTTATATAACTGAAGATATTCTCAAATAATCCCAAATTTCTAAGTTAAATACAAGGGTGGAATTATCCCTATATGTAAATCAGTTAACCATCAGTAAGTTCAATTTATGAAATAAACTGGTGTGACAATGAACAATCGAAATATTCTTGGGATTTCAGGGGGGCGGGCACGGCCCCTCCCCCCTCCCCCTCCCCACATCCCGCCATCTTGTCCATGAGGTGATAGGGTAAAAAATTGCTTGATGTCGGAGAAAACTGTATTCAATTGCGCGGTAAAACGGATGTACCTCATTCATAACGAATGCCGCAGTTCAGAGAACATCACATTGCCATCGGATTGAAAGTTAGTCTACATGAAAACCCTCACGAGAACGAAACAACGTAAGTTATATTGGCTACGAGGGCGAGAACTGCGAGTCTCACAAGTACGCGCAACATTGCAAGACATGGTTTCGGCAGTTCGGAGCTTGTCGGATGTCTCCGTCCGCGCCTCGGCTTCCTGGTTGCAGTCAGCGGGCAACGACTAGCCGCGTTAACTGTTGGGATAGGGCTTACCCGGTCTAGCATCTCTGCCATACCTTCCACTATTGAGATCTGGTCGGTGCTTGGGCCTGGCAACGACCAAACGGACAAGCGCTCCTAGAGAGTTGGCGCGCTTCGCTTTCTCAGTCAGTTCACAGTAACTTACGACACTGTAAGATTTCCTGAATTATTAAAGAACAGAATTATGAATTCCTATACATATAAAAGGAAAAGTACTGCTTTTATTGCTAAAAGTATTATTACAGTATTGTTTTTCATGAATTAATCTGGTCGTTGCGCAACACTGCAACCTTATTACCAACCGCCACTGGTTTACAGATGTCACTCAAACTTATATTAGCCGATGACGTGGTGGCTGCTGATCTGTCATCCGCTTTGTAAGTGAGGGTGAGTTAGGGCCAGCAATCTAAATGGAAAGCTTACATAGAGTGTTTGTATAAGCGAAAGGAGATTGAGAATCATGTAATGGAAAGGTAGGAGGACATTCATGAGGATGCATAAGGAGATTTAATATTGAGATCAGAATTTGACAGAGCATTGGAAGACTTAATCAAGAACCAAGCACCAGGCATAGATGATATACTGATTGAATTGCTACGCTGCATACGAGATGAAGGTCTGATCAGGTTATATCACTTGGTGTGTAGAATTTATGAGACAGGTGAGGTACCCTCTGATTTCAAGAAGAATTTTAACATCCATATACCGAAGAAAGTGGGTACTGGCAGAAGTGAAGATTACCGTACAATCAGCTTAATTACCCATGCTTCAAGATCCTGTCCAGAATAATTTACAAGAGGATGGAAAGCCAGATAGAAACGGAGTTGGGTGAAGACCAGTTTGGTTTTATGAGAAATGTAGGAACAAGGGAAGCTGTACTAAGTCTCAGACTGATTTTGGAAGGTAGAATAAAGAAAGATAGGAGAACGTTCATGGCATTTATAGACTTAGAAAAGGCTTTTGATAACGTTGATTGGACTAAATTGTTTAGCATTTGGAAAACGATTGGAATAAAGTACAGGGATAGGAGGGTGATCTACAATCTATACAGAAACCAGACAGCAGTCATTCGAGCTGAAGGACATGAGAGTGAAGCTGGTATTCAGAAAGGTGTAAGGAGAGGCTGCAACTTATCACCCATACTTTTCAATCATTACATTGAGCAAGCAATGAAGGAAATTGGAGAAAAGTTTAAAGTGGGAGAGAAGATTCAAGGAGAAGTAATTTCAACTCTGAGATTTGCCGATGACATAGTCATCTTGGCCGACACGCCTGAGGATTTGAATGAGTTTTTGAATGGTATGGACTCCGTCTTGAGGAAAGAATTCATGATGAAAATTAATAAATGTAAAACAAAAATACTGGAATGCAGCCGAAATAAATCGGAAACCTCTATGGACATTAAATTGGCAGGTAAAAAACTAAAGAAAGTAGGAGACTTCTGTTACTTAGGTAGCAAAATAACCAGTGATGGTCGAAGCAAAGAGGATATAAAAAGTAGGTTATCTCAGGGAAGGAAAGCATTTCTACAGAAAAGAAATCTGTTGACATCGAATATAGATTCAGGTATTAGGAAGTCATTTTTGAAGGCCTTTGGAGCGTGGCCCTCTATGGAAGTGAAACGTGGACTATTGGTGCAGCAGAAAAGAGGAGAATTGAAGCATTTGAAATGTGGTGTTACAGGAGAATGATGATCAGATGGGTAGATAGGGTTACAAACGAAGAGGTATTAACACTAATGGGAGAGGAGAGATGTTTCTGGCGACTGCTAATGAAGAGAAGAGATAAGTTGGTAGGACACATACTAGGAATAGCAAGCTCAGTTATGGAAGGAAGGGTCGAGGGCTTGAACTGTAGGGATAGACCAAGGTTAGAATATGTTAAACAGATTGTCTCAGATGTAGGGTGTGGTAGCTATGTAGGGATGAAACGATCAGCTCAGGACAGGAAGGCATGGACAGCTGCATCAAACCAATCAAAAGACTGAAGACTCAAACAACAACAACAACAACATTTACTCAAAGGCTTGTTCTTTTTAGAATTCTGAAATTTTGTTTTTCTGTAATTTTTGTTTATTTTTATAATATTAACATTATTATTTAATTTTTTGTTTTCTTATTTTAGACCATTCGTATTTAGGCTTCCACCTCTACATTTTCATATGTTCTATTATCCGTATGATTTGTATTTGTATGATTTAATCTGTGTTACGAGGGGCAGATGGCCTAGCTGTTACGCCCCTTAAAACTCCAATAACTGACTAACTAACTAACTGTCTCTAGGCCCACGAGAATTGCATGGTGTACAGACACAGAAACTGATGATGAGTTCAGTGATTGGCTTGAAAAGGATATCATGGGGGCAGTGTACGTCAAACTTCATGAGGGTAAGTGTTGTTCTTTAGTAGACTTTTGTATTGTATCCGCTTAGCGGAGGATGTTTAGTTAGTACTCGGCTTTTGCTACTGCGGTATCGGGGCGCGTTACGTTCCCTCCACCACTAACTTCACATCCGATATGTAGCCACAATCAGGTTAACAAGATTTAGGAAAAACTCAACATTACAATTTAAAATAATTATTTATTCATAAAAAGAGAGCCTCCGTGGCTTAGGCGGCAGCACGCCGGCCTCTCACCGCTGGGTCCGTGGTTCAAATCCCGGTGACTCCATGTGAGATCTGTGCTGGACAAAACGGAGGCAGACAGGTTTTTCTCCGGGTACTCCGGTGTTCCCCGTCAAAATTTCATTCCAGCAACACTCTCCACCATCATTTCATTTCATCTATCATTCATTTAATCACTGCCCCAGAGGAGTGCGTCAGGCCTCGGCAGCCGGCACAGTTCATATCCTCGCCGCTAGATGGGGGCTTCATTCTTCCATTCCTGACCCGGTCGAAGACTGGAAGCAGGCTGTGGATTTTCATTTCATTTATTCATAAAAAGAACCGACAGTAGTGGCCACGCTGGCTAAAGCGCAGCATTAGGTCATGGGGCCAAGCTCTCTGCTGACTCGGTAGACGCGTGGGTTCGAGCCCCACCGTCGGCCGTCCTTGAAATGGTTTTCCGTGGTTTCCCCATTTTCAACACCAGGCAAATGCTGGGACGGTACCTTCTGACAGGCCACGGCCGCTTCCTTCCACATCCTTGTCCAGTTTCATTCACCATCATTCATTTCATCTCTCATTAACTCCTCTCATGAGGTTGGCGTCAGGAAGGGCATCCGGCCGTAAAAACCATCGCCACAAAGACTTCCATCGCATCTCATCCCCGACCCCGTTGGAAAACGGGAATAATAAGTGGTAGACATACATTTATTCATAAAAAGAAAAATAAATTCACTCAAATGCATATAAAAATCAAAATCACTTAGTATTTTCTCTTCAAGTGTCACTCACAAAATAACCAACTCAAAACACATAAGAATCAAATTACTTGGTATTGTCTCTTCAAGTGTCACTCAATCATCATTAAAGAAAATCATCAAAATTCACTATAATGTCATTTCATTGTTCCGTGAAATTTCGTGAATACTTTGTCTTGCTTAAATTAAACTATTACCATTTTTATTTATTTCACTCAGGCGTCGAGCGCGCCTATCATTTAAATCATATAATTTCTCCAAGGCTTTGGACACACATTCATTTCATTTACCCTTCAGGGTTTCCTTTATCCTTTATGTTTACTTAAATATTTATTTATCATTTATTAAGTCCTTTGTATCTTAATAATATTTCTTCACCAAGCCTTAGATTTTAAACATATTACAATACTGTACAAAAACATGCCATGTCTGTTGATCGAACCCGTAACTCTCCAGTTACCCTCCATGCATCTAGGTGATTTGC
This sequence comes from Meconema thalassinum, assembly GCA_946902985.2. Classification (NCBI taxonomy): domain Eukaryota; kingdom Metazoa; phylum Arthropoda; class Insecta; order Orthoptera; family Tettigoniidae; genus Meconema; species Meconema thalassinum. The sequence goes on from OX336394.1 coordinate 417,850,247, forward strand.
TTTGTGCTGTACTGTGCACTGTACTGTTTATTACTGTGGGATATTTATTTATGACAAATTCCATTATTTCTTAACCCGTTATTTATTTATTCATGAAAGAAGGAATTTTCTTTATCAACAATCTATTATTTTACAAATCCGTCAAATTTGTATATAGCATTTCAAACTTTGACTTGGGATGAAATTTTCATTCCCATAAAATAATTCTACAATTAGTTTTTGCTTGCACCTTTTGTTTTAAATTTTACGATTTCGTGTAACAGTTTCTCTTTTCATTCGTCTCGACTCGACCCTACTTAGCTACCGAACTCATTAAGATGTCTCCTTTTTCTCCCTCACAAGAGGCAAGGTCGTGCACACAAGGCCGCCTTCCCCTCTTCCTGTGGCACTTCACAACTAGATTTACGATGGCTAGCCGACACTCCTTGCTTTCACGCTAGGGTAGCTTTTAAACATATGATTTCCAAGATTTACAATTCATTTCTCTACGGATATTTGTTCCGTTCTTATTTAATTATTATTATTTATCTTTCGCTCCCAGGATATTAGTATTTGATTCGGAGAGGCTGTACGGCAGTTTATTATTTCAACTTTTTACGATGCTTATAATGCCTCTGACAAAAATACCTATATTTCAACAATGCCTTTTACACAACAATATCTTCCTATAAGAATACCTAGCTGGGATACCCATCCTGCAGCAGGATTACATAACTTTCGACGGTTCATTCATATGACGCCCCGTTTCATAACACTTAATTTGCACTGCTGGGAATTACAACGAAGAATTTGGCACGATTGGAGACACTATGCTCGTCGTCCATTTATACATACATCCAGTCTTATAATGCATTTTAACAACAATGGCTCGAGCGACTTGGGGAGGTCCTTTACCTAGCCTGGCCTCAGCAACAATACAACAAAGCATACCTCGCCTGCTTTGGCTATTATACTTACTTTCATTACGACGACGGCGTCCACTTATTTATTTCATTTCCATAATACAACAATACACAACGTTTCATTAGGCAAAATATACGAGGCTTCTACATTTCAACAATATATTCGGTGGGAATTTACCTCCACGCATTTCGACGATTTTTACTACATTTCCATCTCACGAATAAATCTATCCTGGCTTAACGCATATTTATATTTAACTTGAAACTATACTTTATTATTTTATTGGCCCTTACGGCAATGCAACTTGCTTGGATACTTTACGACATTTGCCTGATTTCGGCATTCCTACTATTTATTTCACAACCTTGGCACAGTAGCCTATAAGGTAATACATTCATTCTTGGATGTTTTATTTCACCATTGACTTGGATATTTATCATTTATTTAATTTATTAGCGTATTATTTCTCGCTCTAATTTTTATTTTGGGTTCCTAGATACGGATCTTTAAATATAACTTTATTCTTTAATTTGATTATTATTATTTGCGTTCTTATTATTCCATATTTTAACTCATCTCATTATGACGCTATATTCTTTCGGTATCTGTTATTTGGTATACAATTTAACCATTATTACTTAACTTATACCTTTGATTTTATACTTATATTATGGTGCGTATTTACTTTATAACTAGGCAACAATTTAAGCCATTTAAATTATCATTTTTATTCCTTCTTTCAAATTTATTCATCATATATTTCTTTATCGGGCTTTCATTCCTTTATCTTTACTGATCCCAACAATGCTTTATTTTCACCGAGGCGGTCCTCGTAATTAGCCGTCATCCTTTTCAATATTTCAATTATTTGCATATTTATTTCATCAATGAATCATTCGTCTAACTCCCTAGTCGACGAATGGCTCTATTGACATTCGCGCACTGTACAACAACAAAGACATATTAATAACGTTTCATCAACTCACCCAGGCGATGACACCATTCCTAGATAGGCTCACCCATCAAGCTGAATATCTAGTCTTCCATCACAACACTTTTCCCTGACATTTCTATATTACACTTATTTATTATTTCACTGGCACATAAAAACATATTGTAACACTTGAACATTATAACACTTTTAACACTAAAACACATTCTCTTCTAAGCACACGCCCTTATCTCAGAGCTTTGGCAATGATTTTTCGCATTGGAAGATCCCTGACGATACCTCGCGTTTCTGCTTTGGACGCGCTAATTTGCTCCTTCCTCGCTCATCGAAGTTCCAGATTTCCTGTTCTCCGTGAAAGTCTCTAAATCCGCGTTCCTGTTCACTCGCTCCTATTTCTTCCTGAATATAAATGTTCCTTGTGTTTACCCTCACTCGTTCCGTGATCTTTCTTCGCTTTAATGATATAGTTCCTGGCTTGGTCTCCTGTTCGAGAACCGTAAGCCTGTCTAGTTCGTATTTTTGATGCTTTATATCTTGAGTATCGAACCCGCAGTCTTCTAGGGCCCTACTCATGTACTTCGTGATTAATACTTGTTGATATTATTCCTTTCTAGGATTCGCTGCTTTATACTGTCTTTCTTTGACGCAGTGTATTTATATTTCGTGTTCCTGAGACACCGATTTCTAATTTGTAAGTACTGTCTCTTCAAAACTTCACGTTCCGTAACTATCACTCTTATTTCGCGTCTTTCTGTATACTTTCGACTTTGCGTATTTTATTTATACTAGCCCGCACTTTTTACGGTATTAGTGTTCCTTTACTTGACGCTGCGTAACTGATTCTCGTCGCGAATTCTACTTGATCCAACGCCAGGCGCTATAGTGATCAACTTTAAATAACGACACGATGACCCGTAGGTTCTGTTACGGTGAATATGATGTACTTAATGATCTCATGCTGTGATCCAGCATCTTTCCTAAATCGTGGGCTGAAATGTGACGACCAACACCCGACCTCTCAAAGGTCCGTTGTAGAACTGAGTGTCTGATTCTCGTTCGGCCTCATATTTATACTAATTTATCAAAACGTAGTTCCCTCACGCGAGTGCGGAGTCTATTCTCCACGTCTGAGCCCCTATTTCCTTGGAACTTTATTTGCATATGTAAAACATGTTTACTTTGACGTTAATGTCGTGTGGAATCCCATTTAATCATCTACTTATTTTTAATTAATTAAAAAGGTTATTATGCTCCCTCCGTGGCCAGCGGAAAGGTACATCCAACCTCCGTATCCTTGAGTTTTAATTGACGATGACACCACTGCTGATGTCGCGATTTAAATCTGTGTCTGCAACTAGGATTTCCAACCTCTAAACAGACCTAGTCCCTGTGAGTGTTTTAACGCATGATATCAATGTATAGTATTTTATCTTAGTCAATGTTGTCCCCTAAGACTGATTCGCTACTGTCTGGGACTTTCGTAACTTCGGTGTGATAATTTTATCGCGGCCTCAGCTCTAATTGAGGCCAGCCTGAATCATGCAATAGTCGTTAATCACTAGGTTCAATGCCATTAAATCTGTCAGTTATACACTCATAAATTTGATAAACAGTGCTTGCCCAGAGGTTTTTTAATGATTCCTTGTTGATACCTTAACAGCTCATGATTTTGCAGAACTTTCCTTTTATGTTGATATTTTCTTGTCACTTATCGTCGATTACAATGTTTATGGCTTCCTTAATTGCTCCTAATCTCGCAGCTGGGTGGCTTGAGTCACGTACGGCTTGCATAACATTTTGCAATATTCCTTCCCCGGTGGGCTTAAATCGTCCTTTCATCTTACATATCCAGCGTTCGATTCTTGGGCCAAACTCTCGTTGGGCACAGTATATTATTAAAATTAGAGCCTTGAAGTTGATAAAGAAAAATTCTCAAAATATGCAACAATAATCCAGTATAATATACAACCTTTCCAGACAAATATGCATGGATTCCCGACAAATATCTATAATAAGATATAATTAGCTCATTGGAAAGGCACCTCCCACAAAACCGATTCTAGAGATTATTACAAGATCTTTGGAAGATTATTACAAAATATGATCCCCCTACTGTGCCCGTTTTTCCAATGGGGCAAGCGATGGCCCGGCTCACCTCTCGACCCCATTTGAATAAACGGCCATAGAGCGATAAAAATGATAGTGTGTGGACCTTGGTTCGTAAATAAGAAAACAATCAATTTTTCGGGAGGCAAGAGACAAAGTACTGTACCCGAAAATCTGGAAAGGATCCTGTTGGAATATCCATTGCCCCAGCTGGATTGCCTATTTCTAACAGCACCGGCAAATACTACATTAGAAATCGCTTCCAACATGGCCTTTAGGGATTTACACACAGCAGTTACAAGAATATTGTGGATCAACAACAAACTACACGGGGCACTTACCTTTACTTACCTCCTCGGGGACTGGGAATTCAGCTTCGCCTACAATACATCCACAATACTCTTCTCCTTATATTTATAATGAATCACACTCCAACTACAACGGATAACAAACTGAATAAAATTCATTAACAATAGTGTAAACTAATCTAGTATAAACAAAATAACAATAAACTAATTTAACAATAGAAATTAAAATAAAAAAGCACGCAATCATTCACACTTACTTTCAACTCTACATCTTACTACAATGCTGTGTATACAAATTATGAGCATAAAATCTTGGCTTGTTTTAGGTCTAAAATGCGTAAAAATAAAACCGTTTAATGAAGGCTCTTACATTCGTGGCATTCCTAACACATGGTTTCATTCACTAGCTTGCGTTTGTCGAACGCACGTGCAGTGGCCTTGTTTCATAAATGAAATACTAACACCACGCCGCACTCGGAACTGGTTTATACAATTTATACAAGGCGGTGAGTGTCCACCTGCTTATATTATGTCACACCGTTCTCCAACCCTAACGGTGAATCATTCTAGCCAGCCCACATTGAGACTGCTGGTGTGTGCGTTTAAAATAACACGTAAAATTAACATTTAGATCTAAAAAATGCACATAACTACTCGGTTTCTTAAACAATCATCCTGAAAACTTTTAGACACTCTTTCATTCACACCCCGCAATTATTCATGACCAATCCGGTTCCACATTTACTCTTAACAGTGAATAATCATTCATACCAAAAACATACGCTCATAAAACACACGCTATTTCAAAACAATTGATTAATAAATCCTACTAAATTATTTAACTAATTAAATCATTTTCAAAGAATTATTTACATATAATATGTTCATAATAATATACATTACTTAGTGTTGCTAACACGTTACTTTCGAGATTCTGGCTTCTCGGTTACAATACAATTCTCTACTAACTATATACACTGGTTTTTCACATAACCCTTCTCTAACGTTCCGTAGTTTTGGTATACTGCTTACACATCGTCTTATATAGGTTTCAATACATGTCGTTATAATACAGTCGACTAATGAAAGTTAACTGTACGTAATTACATAACTTCGGGTTTAATAAAATATAATAATTGTATTATAGACATGAGTAGACAATCTTTCTCAAGTTGTATTTCCGCTAAAACCCTCCTGTTAACACAGCTAAATCGTTACTTCACAAGAACTGGACTACTTGTATACAACGGCTCTGATCATGGTCCATGCCTTCTTATCAAAGAACAACAATACTTTGACTTCCCTTAAAAATGCGGAACTCCCTCGCACGAGCACTCCATAGCTCTACAAATCCTCATATAACAGTATATATGGCATAAAACATTATCATCCACTATGTTAAACAATAACCAAAAAGGATTAATTGTTATTAACATAACTTCTGTAGGCACTTCTCAAATAATGGCATGACCCTCAGTATCATTCCACATGACTACTGGACTACAATTATATATGCTTAAGTTCTTCAAACGAAACTTCCAATTGTAGTGAATGATATTAGACAGTCGTGATTAACCTCCTAAAGTTTACTCCACAACAAGATAATTAACTGTTAACTCGTCTGTCGGAAATACATGTAATAAAATACTACTCCTGTCTCACCTCACTTGTCAAGCTTTAAATTGTTTATCGTTGTAATATCATGTCGACAAAATGACGTGATGTTACACAAATAGAATAAAATAACACACATGTTATTTATAGTGTCAGATAGAATCCAATCTTGATCGGGATAAACTAGCTTTGAATTCCTAGCCAAAGATTTGAATACTCTTCTATCAAAAGGTATTTCCTCTAGCATATTAAATGAACAAATCTCTTAGCTTTACAAGTAATAAAAAGGTTTGTTAATGTCGTAATATTTTTCCACTCTACACAAAGAATGTTCATAGGGATTAAGACTTCGGTCTTATCAAACGACTAGTATTTCATAGATCGTCGATTGTTTATGTACAATAATGATATAACAATATCATTCGATGTTTCTTCTGTTCTTGAAGTTTAAAGTTGTTACATTAAAGTGCTCAAATTAAATTTAATAAGAATTTAATTTGAAGCTATGACATAACGTCAGAAAACTTGGTTTAAAATAAATTATTAAAAATTCGAGAGTCGAAACGACTAGTCTCCTATGAGGCAATATAATTCCTCAAACAAAATTTTTAATGTCAGTTCCACAATTGATCCGTAGAATAAAATTGAAAAAATGAAAGGCAATCATCTCCTAAATAATCTTGAAGCATAAAAATCTTAACACATATCTGAAGTGTAAAATACATGAGAACACTGAAATACATGAAATGTGAAAATATGGAAATATGGAATAAGATCGTTGGCTCAGGATGTCACTATTCAAGCTCTATACTACAAATGAGATACACTGCTACCTTATTTGGACGAAAACTTGAAGATCTATGTAAGTATTCCCACAATACTTTAGATGTTTCCTCAGTACAAGACACTGAGATGGATCTGCATTCGAACCTCGGATCTGCGACATCAGAGATAGGAAACGTCCCTCTCTGGAATTCACCAACATTCGCCTGGGCTCGAACGACATCGTTCTGGCAAATTCTTCTGTGTTGCTGGGCGACCCCCTAGCATCTTGACAAATCTCTTCTGTAGAGTCTTCATTCTCCGTCGTAAATATGTAGATCAGCCTCATCATTTGAATAATTTATAGAAATATTCATATAAATGGTGAATGAAATATTTCCATTGCTAATTGATGTTATATTAGTGTTCGTAGACTGACGAAAATGTACAATACGTCTGTATTCAAGAATACGTCGTCTAACGAAGCTCCATCGTTGTATCTTAACTCCTGCTATCGAATATGTCTCTGGCGCATGACTATTTAGTTCATCATATAAACAATGTTAATTATGTTGAATGAAAACATTTGAAGAATAATAATAGTCATTCTGATACTGTTTATGTGTTGCGCCAATATTAAAAGTTCTCCGCTACTGTTCACTTGAACTTCGTTCGTCAACTTCACGTTGCAATTTAAAATGATATTCAGCTTTATTTCCAATACATTTGAAAATCTGACTTAACAGGCTTATATTATCGAAACGGTGAATTTTAAATCGCTCGACTTTTCGCAGAGTGTAGTATGGGACCTGTTCTTTATATATATTGCTTATTTAAATTCAGATCTCAATGATATGAGAGATATAATCAATTCAATGTTCCTCGCAGCTTCACGTAGAATGGAAGTGCGGTGATCTCCTACGTTCCACCTAGCTATCCTCGCGTCTCCACAAGTCGACAGTCGTCGCACTCGGACTAAGCCTTGGGATCTCCATTAACCCAGTAAAAACACTTCCTCACTCTTCAAAGACTGCTGGAATAAGAACCTCGATCCTTGGATCTCCCCCTCCAAGTCGAAATTTTGGCGGCCATATCAAACTCCAACCATAATTTTAGCGCGTAGATTACTAATGCTTATTACTGCGTAGATTAACCGATCTGCGGTTTTTAAAGTATCATACATAATTTATTTTAATATTCTCTTCATTACCAAATAAGAAAATCTTCTTCTAAGGGCCTAAATGCATAATTTCATCAAATTGTGTAATTGAAGTTGATCCCGTCTTCAATAAGACCTCTTCTCATTGGCTCAGGGCTGGGATCCAATAGCGTAATATATATCAATATTTATACTAATAATTTCCAAACTCGCTGTTGCTATGCCAATTATAGCCTTCTAGAAGCGTCCATTGTGCAATATATCACGTGATCGGGCTCTCCCACAGCCTTGAGCTTGTTACACTACACTCCTGTGTCACAATTCCAGAAATTATATTTGCTGGTTACATTTTATCATGGGGACGGAAAATACTCTCATTTTGCCCCAAAATAATTCAATTTACGGGGGCAGTACCTCGGGTCGTTAACGGGTTGGGGGTTCAAAGGGCTCGACAAGCCAAAAAAAAAAAAAACACACTAATTAAGATTACCAAAGCGAGAAAAAGAAAAAAGAGCAAATATAAGATAGAAGCACTGAATATTTATTTGGCCAAAAAGAATGACTCACAAGTGTGCAAAATTACGTTGGGATCAGAAATTTAAAAAAGTTAAGAGTCCCTGGAAGAGAAAAGAACATTAAATCATTATTTCAAACTCTTGAATGTCGTAAAAAGCGCTTGCACTAGGGAGATCACCTGGCAGAAAATTAAATTAGCGCTCACACAAATCAAGTCCCCAGCTACCTACTTGCCTTTCAGTTCATTCACAGCGGTAGCATCAAAATATTCCAAAGCATAATCAATCCCCTAATTATTACAACTCTAGGCGCGTTCTCCGTTATTTGACCAAGGATTTAACTAAGTAAAACACAACTTACGAATTATTTACAAGTATTTAAGTCGGTCCGAAGCGGGTATTTAATTCGTCATCGGATCATATTATTTCATTAATTTGATTTAAGTCCACACCTCTGTTCATCTCGCCTCGATAAGTTCACCAAACCAGGATCCTCGTTATTTCCAATTACTCGCGTTAAATTATTTCATTGGAATCTCCAGTTCTAAATAACAAGATTTATAGTAAGTCAACTTGATACCTCTTACTTTCATTAATTATTTGGTCTTCCGCCTTGCAGCCATTCCATCATACGTTATGTAAGAGGATCATAATTACCTCCTAGTAGAGCAGAAAATATATAAAACCTTATTGCTCCATTCAAATATGGCATAAACATCCAAAAATATTTGTAACACCCTTATAAGATTATGGACTAAATCCTATTAATTTCGTTCGTCAGTCATGCACTGAACTGTGAACCACAATATCCGAACTCTCGGTTTGGCGGAATACAATAATTCAAAAACCATGTGTTACCTCAAATACCCCATTTAATTACACCATAATCAATCCTCTCTCAACACAGCATGTAGTTTTCGTCTGGACATCAAGTCCTACGGCGATATAAAAGTCTATCCAAGTTTCATAATTCATCTATCTCCAACATTTCCTTGGACATACAATCAAATAATTATCTCAACTGACGTAACCATAACCTATCATGTTCAAATACAAAGAGAGATATCACCTCCAATATATGATGTTATTTATCCAATTAACTGATCTCAAAAATCTGGAGTCTCATTCACCTGTGTAAATCGAGTACCAAAAATTGCTGTGAAGTAGGCATTAAGATGCATGATACTGATATATTTCAATAATTCATAATGCCAAAATGATAGCATCGATGAATGTACTGCAAGTGTACGTGAGCTAAGCTAGAAATTCATATTCAAATAATTTTTAAATTTCCTCATAAATAAACTACACACACCGGTATAAAAAGCGAAATACTACGTATCTCTGACAAAACGCAATGTTTGACTTTCTTAGGGTTCTGTTAATAGGTAGCCAGGATTCACTGAGATTGTAGCCGGTGTCGCGGTGGAAATTATCTAGGTGTTTACGTATTTCAACCGCCTCCCTGATGATTCTGGGACGATATTGCTTTATACGGGCAAGAACATCCACTCCTTGGAACATGACATCATGGCCAGGAGTTAAAGCATGATCAGCAACAGCTGATTTATCAGTTTGAACGAGCCTGATACATCTATTATGTTCCTTAATTCGAGTGCATGTTGTTCTCGAAGTCTGCCCGATGTAAACCTTGCCACAAGTACAGAGAACTCTGTAGATACCCGGTTGTTGCAATTTAGGCAAACTGTCCTTAGTTGGAGGCAGGATTTGCCTAATCTTAACAGAAGTTCTAAATACAGTCCGTGTGTTGTACCGACGTAGGATTTTAGCAATACGATCCGTCGGGTTATGTACGTATGTACGGGAGGTAAGCAGTTCCTCTTAAATCTTTTTTCTCAATTGACGTCCTATTATTATTCTATTATTCACTGGTTTCAGAACCGTAGAAATCAAAGCTTTGCTATAACCGTTGCTCTCAAAAGTGGTTCTAAAAGTGTTAATTCATTCTTGTAAAGAAGACACTTCACAAATCCTCCTAGCCCTAGTAGTAAGAGTTGTAAGGATACCATGTTTCTGGGCAGGGTGATGGTGAGAATTTGCGTGGAAATATCAATTGGTGTGTGTTGGCTTACGATAAACGCTGTGTCCTAAAGATCCATCCACTTTCTTGGTGACGAGAATAACTGAAAACGTATTTTGCCGTCGGATTCTTTTCCCACAGTGAAACAAATACAAGTGTGCTGGAGATTAAGGTGATCCAGGAAATGGCTAAGATTTTCCTCACCTTCCGTCCAAACAACGAACGTATCATCCACATAACGCCACCATGGGCCGATAACCTAGATATTAGGCCCCTTAAAACAACAATTATCATCATCATCATAACGCCACCAGATGTTCGGTTTGAAAGCAGGCGACGACAAAGCTTTCTCTTCCAAGTTCTCCATGAAGAAATTAGCCACAACAGGAGAGAGAGGACTACCCATGGGCACACCATCAGTCTGCTCATAGAAATTCCCATTCCATAGAAATTAGGAGGAGGTCATGCAATGATAAAAAAAGTCTTGGGATGTCTTCAGTAAAAAAGCCATTAATGAGACACATAACAACATCAATAGGTACTCTCGTAAACAGAGACACCACGTTGAGACTCACTAAGATATCACTCGGATGAAGTGTTATAGCTTTCCTTAATGTACGAAGGCATGTTACCCAGAAGCAGCTGAAGTAGTCTACCTAAGTATTTGGAAAGGGCATATGTAGGAGAACCAATCGTACTACCAATAGGTCTAAGAGGATCACCTTCCTTATGTATTTTAGGAAGACCATAGAGTCTTGGAGGATCGTGAAGGTCGTGAAGCATCCCAATAATTTCAATCGCGAAGATGGTTTCAAACTTAGCAACATTTGGAAAGTTCTCAGAGCGCGCGACTGCCAGGAGCGGGGACCAATCAGCGAGCAGCGTGATGACAATGCAGGGCAAGCAAGCACATCTGACTGGCAATAACCGTTAGTTGGAGTACGGACACCAACTCGTACCTACCCATGATTAAGGCTGCTGCAATGTCAGCCGAAACGTCGGGAAATAATAACCGATATGCGACGCGGCTCAATCCTATAAGCCAAGATTATAAACTAGAATTATAGGGAGTATAACGGTTCGGACGAGTCTTATTTTCGACACAAGTCCTTATCTCAAATGACAAGCCTCGTGAATGTGAATTCGTAGCTGGTAGATAGCGAAAGAAAGTTGGTTTTAGTGTGAAGTGCCATTCTGAAACTTGTTTGTTTAGTCATTCTAAGTTTTATTTATGTGTGAACGCGTGTGTCTGCATTTAGATTGCAATAATATCGAGTGAAACATTAAAATTTACATGCTAAAATAATTTTGTAGAGAGCAGCCATTTTGTCCAGACTGGAAGTACGTAGAGGTAGCACTTCTGGAGGAAGTCGAGCGTTCTTAGAGCTAGGTGTGGCATGGAGTGAGATTAAACTCCTCCTTTGTGTGTCCAGCTAAGATGACGGACAATACGAGTGACGTGTTTGAAACTTGTCTCCAAAACTTGAATAGTGTAACTGAAACGCGGCAACCTGAGAAAGGAACTGAAAGAACTTATTCTGCAATCGGTGAGTGAACTAAAAACTGTGTTTGTAGAACTGTCAACAAAAACTGAAACAACGGATCAAAATATCAGGTTACAAAACAAGTTGAAAGAAACTGACAAGAAGCACAATGTGGCGCCTGCAAACTCCAACAATGAAGTGTGTCGTCAGGTGGCACCATCTATCGCCGGACCTATTGTACTTTTGGCGACTCAACTGGGGAATTGTGTTCCACCTATCGATCACCAAAAGTAGTTGTATTCTAGTATAGTTAAATCAATTGAAGACTCGGAAGAAAAACGTTTCAAACTTATGATAACTTCAAAGAGAAATCAAACTCCTGACGCAGTGAAGGAACTCTACGGCGCTGAAGGTAGGAATCAAGACATTCAAGACACTTAGGGATGGGCGAACCCTCATTGAAACTGGTAGTAAAGAAGAAACTGAAACATTATGTACAAGCATTAATGCAAACTGCGGTGATGTGCTAGATGTGAAAATTCCCAGGTTGCGGAATCCGAATCAGGTCATTTATGATGTACCCTTACATATTGACATTACAAATGCAGAAGAAATAATAATGGAACAAAACTCGGGATTGGGACTAAATGAAGGTGACACCATACCTAAATTTAATTACCGGAACAAGAAAAACAGAAAGAACCTGGTAGTTGAAGTATGTTCGAAAGTAAGACAGCAGCTCCTTCAAATCAAACTCAAAATGGGCTGGTCATTATGTAAGATATACGACTACATTGTCGCTGTTCGCTGCTTTAAGTGTTCCAAATATAATCACCTACATCGCGAATGTAGAGCAGAAGAAGATACTTGTCCTCTCTGCGCAGGGAAACATAGACTGAGGGAATGCATAGCATCCAGAGAAGAATTTAAATGCATTAATTGCATGGCATTCAATAAGTACAACAAATTCGAGAACATCTGTAAAATCACTCTTCATTAGGCAAGGATTGTCCTAGTATAATTGCTGTTCATCGAAAATACAAACAAAACACAGACTACTAATGGCCCAATGCATCGCGTACAGTTAAACCAACTATCATAATCACCAATTAAATGTCTGCAATTAAACATGCAACATTCGAGAGCTGCTGCACTAAATCTTGTTCATTTGGTAACAGAACTGCGTACGGACATAGCATTTTTGCATGAACCTTACGTTATTCAAAATAGGCTGGTGGGAATGCCTGCTTCCTGTAAAACATACTCATCTGGCGGAGGGAAAAGGAGAGCGGCGATTGTGATTTTCAACAAAACAATAAACGCTATCATGATATATCTACTGTCCGACGAAGATGTAGTGGTGCTTGAAATAACTAGAGGTCCTACGTGTTTTTTAGTTGTAAGTATGTATTTTGATATAGAAAGAGACCTAGAATTAGACTTGTTCAAAGTGAGGGATATTCTGGATTTTGCAAAAAGAAAGAACATAATGCTTTCTATGGACAGTAACTCCAGATCTAAAATTTGGCATGATGTTATGACAAATAAACGAGGGAGATTTCTAGAAGAATTCCTCATAGGAAATCATCTCTTCATTGTGAATGAGGGAGGGCTACCAACCTTCAAAAATAGTAGAGGATTCAGCTACATAGATCTGACGGTGAGCAGCAAAGAGCTGACAGCTATTATAACAGGCTGGGAGTGTAGTAACGTGGAAAGTTGCTCGGATCACAGGATAATTAAATTCGATCTTGGTATATCGAGCCCCAACGAAGAAGAATTGCAGTTCCATGGAATGAGATACACCATGAAGGAAAATGACTTGCAGAAACTCTCGGACAACCTTTTTAATGCAGCAAGGGAACAACAATATGGTAGTCAAATAAATTCCATAAAAGAAATGGACCAACAACTACGTAACGCTCTAATGGGAGAAACGGACTTTGAAACTGCCGTGCTCAAATTTCAATTCATGGTTACTGCAGCTTGTTCTAAATCATTCAATACTCGTCAAGCAACTAAGAAAATATTCCAACACAGACCGGTTCCATGGTGGACACATCAGCTCACCATAATGAGGAAAAGATTGAACGCTTTACGAAGAAGGTATCAGAGGACTATAGATAACGAGCACTTGCGACCACAAAGGAAACAAACATACGAGGCAGTTAAGAGAGAGTATCAATTAGCGATAAGACAAGAGAAAATGAAATAATGGAAAACATACTGTAATATCACCTCAACGCCAAACCCGTGGAATGCAGTGTACAAATTCGCTTCAAGGAAAATCAGAAACAACTGCACAATCTCAACCTTAAGAAAGCCCGACGGTACATACACGTCTAGTATGGTCGATACAATGAACTGAATGATGGCTCATTTTACTCCCTGTGATGATGTAGCTGAAGACAGCATACACCACAAAGAAGCAAGAAAGAAGTCGGAACAGCTTCCGAATACTGTTGATGACATCCCATTTACACAAGAAGAGGTAGGCGCTGCAATACGGAACCTAGATCAAATAAAGCATCTGGTGAAGACGGAATAACAGGTGATATACTAAAATACATATTCGAACAAATTCCATCATACATAACAGTGCTCTTCAATGGATGTCTTGAAACGGGATGCTTCCCAATAGTATGGAAAAGGGCCATCATTGTACCTATAATTAAACCTGGAAAAGAAAACAGTGATGATGTTTCTAAATATCGACCGATAAGTCTACTGAATTTAGTTGCTAAAGTGCTGGAAAAGCTACTTATAAATCGAATAATGCACCACATAAACTCCAGAGACCTCCTAAACAGAAATCAGTTTGGTTTCACGCCACAAACAGGAACAATCGATGCATTGATGGCAGTAAAGCAGTTTGTTGAAGATGGACTCAAAAATGAAAATAATGTCGCAATGATTAGTTTGGACGTTAAAGGAGCCTTTGATGCAGCCTGGTGGCCTGGAATCTTGAACGCACTGAAAGGTTTCGACTGCCCTAAAAACCTCTAGAAACTCAAGCAAATTTATCTCAGTGAGAGAAGTTGTACCCTGAAAGTTGATTCGGTCGTCATACAAAGAAACATAAGTAAAGGATGTCCGCAGGGTTCGCGCTGTGGACCGGGATATTGGAACATCCAATACGACTCACTTTTAAACTTAAACTTCAAGCAGTGCACGATGGTGATCGCATTTGCAGATGATGTGCTCATCCTAGTCAAAGGAAAGAGCAAATTGTTGTTAGAAAATAATGCGAACATAGAACTTAGAAAAATTTTGACATGGGCAACACAGAACAAAGTTGTGTTTAATGAGCAGAAATCTCAAACAATGTTAATAACACGCAGAAGACCCTGCGTAAGGCAGAACCTGCAAATATATTTAAATAACAAGACACTGAAAGAAGTAAACAGCATTAAGTATCTTGGAGTCATTATAGACAACAGATTTAAGAATGACCAGCACATTGAATATGCAACTGAAAAATGCTCGAACCTTGTTCATGCTCTTTCTAAGTCTGCCAAAATAAATTGGGGACTTCGCCCTGATGTTATGAAAATTATATATAGAGGAGCTATTCTACCCATCCTGTCTTACGGAATACCATTATGGATACAATCAATAACCAAGTCGTATAATGCGCTGAAATTAAGAAGAGTACAACGACTAGTAAACATTATAATAGCTAAGGCTATCACATGAGGCACTATGTGTCTTAACAGGATTAACTCCCATCATGATACAACTTGGAGAGATTGCCAGGTAACATGACATAACAAAACGCACTGGAGAAATGGTAGTGGGAGAAGAGACATTGAAACTTGATACCATGAATTGTTATAAACAGTGGTCGCACCCGGCTCAGCAGATTAAAATACAAGACCAAATTTATGACAAACACTACCCATTTCAAATCTGTTCAGATGGCAGCAAAAGTGACGCAGGAGTTGGATCTGGAATAATTCTGTACAGTCATTATGAATCTCCTCAGCAATATCAATTCAAATTACATCAAACCTGTTCCAATAATCAAGCAGAGCAATACTCCATACTGAAGGCCCTGGAGAAATTATAAGACATCAACTACGTAAATAGAGCATAGAAGGCAGCAATTATATACAC
The DNA here is from genome assembly GCA_946902985.2 of Meconema thalassinum. NCBI lineage: Eukaryota > Metazoa > Arthropoda > Insecta > Orthoptera > Tettigoniidae > Meconema > Meconema thalassinum. The sequence goes on from OX336394.1 coordinate 417,866,207, forward strand.
TGATAGTAAAATAACCCTGGACCTACTCAAAAACTACGGAAAAAGAAATCATTTCATTGAAGAGATCAGAAGGAAGGTGAGAGACCTGCAACTTCAAAACTGGGAAATACACTTCTCATGGATTAAGGCTCATGTTGGCACGGAAGGAAACGAAATAGCCGATCATCGGGCAAAACAAGCAGCAGGCAGGACAGACCTAGAATTGACTTTCGATAAAATTCCGGATAGTGTAGTGAAAAGGGTATTGCGTGAGAGAAGTTTACAATTGTGGGAAGAAGAGTGGAGAGAAACTTCCAATGGATCCATGACAAAAAAGTACTTTCCAAGTGTTCAAGCGAGACTTGCCTCAAAAATTCTCCTAAGCCATAATATGACGGTTATGATGACAGGACACAGAAAAATAGAGACCTATCTGTATAGGTTTAAAATCCAAGAGCATATGACGTGCCGGTGTGGCGAAGAATCGCAAAGTGTGGACCACATCCTATATGCGTGTGAATTACTAAATCACGAAAGGGAAAAACTGAAGACAAATGTAATGAAATCAGGAGGCCACTGGCCTGCAAGGATGAATGAACTTGTTGTTAAATATGTCAAATTCTTTAAGCTATTTGTGCAGAGCATCAATTTTGATAACCTGATTTAGGACACAACTATGTCATGAAAGTAAACTTAAACATATTATATCTAGGCTAGACACACTACAATCAACCATGTAGATATAGGTTACATAATGTAAAGAAAGTTTTATCATACTTACGTATAACATCACCAATGCATGTAGTATTACTTGAATTGTAATGGAGCTTGCGGTTAATAAATATGATGTTTAATAATAATAATAATAATAATAATAATAAAGATGATAAACTAGACACCGGCCGCGAAAGTCTACGATCTAAATAAAGGGGGTATATACTACAACGCAGCAAATTTCCCTCTCTCTCTCTGTGTGTGGTGGATATAACAGTACACACATACTACAAGCAAATCAGAACTTTTAGAAGGTAGAAACCGCGTTATCATCACTGCCTTGTCAGTGCCAATACTCTACCCCCTCCCCCTCTATGAGCACCATAGCTTACCTTCAACCAGTTAAAGCTTGAGTATGCCACGAAGCCGAAACTCCAGTAAGATAACTAACTATACATGCTATTCCGTATGTAAACACTTATCACAGGAATGGCACCAAGCATTGCACACTTTGGTTATGAATACTCCTCCAAGGCCTACTCACATTTCGTAATAGCTATCGTGTATTATAGTTGAGTTTAAAAAGAAGCAAATGCCTCTACTGCTCTAACCATTACCCACTGTTCAAGCATGCCCCTCTATACCATAACATATTGCACCTCAACGAATTTCCTTCTCTCTCTCACACAATACACTTTCGAAAGTCGAACATGCAACATAGGAAATATTATCATAGCATTTCACTTCTTATGTTGGCGAAACTGCAAAATAAATGTCAAGCAGGGAAGTCACTTCTGCAACCCCCCTCCACCTCCCTCTCCCTCCCCCCCTCCCCGCCCTCCCCATACGTTTCCGACTGTAGATGTACAAAATATCATTGGAAATATGTTTTAGTGTGTATGAATCGCATCAATGACCTTCCAGTCCGATTAATTTCATTTTTGTTCCTATCTTTGTTGATAGCGCCAAACCATCAAAAATATCCCTCGGAAGAAGCCATGTTAGAAGACCTTACACACTATTTCAGCACATTGGAGAAGTCTACACTTGCAGCTGTGGTTTTCGAGGGCAGTACTACAAAGTGTGCTGGTGACATAACAGTAAGATATACGTCTATTTCATTATTTTCTTCCTGGTCAAGAAAGCCAAGATTTACTGCCGAGGGAACACGTCGCGTTTACCACGCGTCAGCCCTATCTGCACGCGAGTGGTCGCCTGGTAGACCATGGCCTTAATGGACTGTTGAGCTACAGAATTTGTTATTTATTATTATTATTATTATTATTATTATTATTATTGTCCCATATGTTCATCATATCGTTGAGTACAATTCACCATTCTATCGTCATTTGTTGCAAGATGGAGTGGAGTTGTCTATACTGGTAGGTTGAGGGACGAACGAATTATGGAGCAGGTCTCTAAAATAACTAATTTCTGCATACTGGTATGCAGAATATGGTGGATCCCCAATTTATCAAGGTTGGCCTTCAGCGACTTCGGTATGATCCCCGTGGAAGAGATTATGATAGGCAATACAGTGACAAATTCCTGTCGCCACATCTGTCGGATCTCTTCAGCCAGAGGTATGTATTTTGTCACTTTCTCAGCATAACTTGCTGGATATTATGCGAGTTAGGGACTCTGTTAGAAGAGTTTTCTTCTACACTTGATCAATAAGAATAATGTCTGGCCTGTTCGCTGGTATAGGTCTATCTGTGATCACTGACCTGTCCCAGAGTAGCTTGGTGTGTATCATTCTCCAGAAGAGCATCATGAATGTATTGATAGTAAGGCAGAACATTATTACTTAAGGAGTGCTTCTTTGCCAGGTCCAGGTGGATTATCTTGGCTACTTGGTCATGCCTCTTCAAATAGTACGTAGATGAAATTGTTGTACAGCCCCCTGTGATATGCTGGATGGTCTCCGATTCGCGATGGCATCTCCTACATTTGTCATCTGGCATGTCTGCCTTATGATGTATTTTAGGTAGTTCTTTGTTGCCACTACTTGATCTAGTATCGCAATCATGAACCCCTCAGTCTCAGGAAATAGATCCGTATGGGTCAGCCAGCTGTTCGACGCATGTATGCCGACATATTCTTGGATGTGGATCATACGGATGACGGCCGTGCAGGGCTTTCTGAGTCCACTGTTGAAGCTTGTTGGTTATGTGCTCTTCTGACGTAGCTAGCTGCACATCCCTGGCATGGAGTAGGTCAAATGGCGTGTACTTCTCATCCACCTTAATAACAGCCTGATGCAGGGGAGAGTTCGTCTTGCTCAAAAAGTAGGCCTGAAGATTCTTCACCTGCTTGGCATGTAGGTGTGTAATATCAGTAAGCGCGCCCACCTCTCTGGCGTGGCAAAGTCAGTCGTTCAACTGCTGACTTCGGGTGCAGACATCTGTGTTTCGTTAAGGTGGTGTGCGTATTAATAAGAATATTTTCTAGGTCTGTCTGTGTCCATTTTACAATACCAAACGTGTAAGCCAGTACTGGAATGGCATATGTATCGATGGCCTTGAAGATGTTCCTTCCATTCAACTTGGATTTCAGAATCTTGTTGAGACGTTGATTGTACGTAGCTACTGTTTGTTCCTTAATGATCTTGTGTTCAATTCTCTTTGACATTTGGAAACCAAGATATTTGTAACTCTCAGTTTCTTCCATGGGCTGAATGAGACATCGATTTTCGATTACAAATCCTCGGGCTTCTAACTTTCCCTGTCGGAGAGTAAGAGTACATTTATCCAACCCAAAGGGCATACCGATGTCTGTAGAAAAGGAAGCTGTGATAACAATCAGAATATCTATATGGTTTTCAGAGGGTGCATATACATTTGTGTTAACCATGTACATCAAAAGGGATAGAAGATGGATTACTGTGCCAGAGTGTCTAATCGGAAAGCCACTTCGTGTCGCATTCAATAACGATGATAACGGGTTCAACGCAAGGCAGAACCACAAAGGACTCAGACTGTCACCTTGAAAAAATGCCTCTCTTGATTGGAATGAATCTTGACTCGAAGTACCACCCTGTTGTATATACAAATTGGTTCCCCAAGATGTCATCATTGTTTGCAATGTTGTAATAATCACTGGATCAACTTTATAAATCTTGAGGACTTGGAGTAACTGGGGAACTGAATCAAATGCTTTCCTGTAATCAATGTAGGTCATATATAGATTTCGCATCATTTTGTATCCTTGCTCCATAATCACGGCATCAATTACCAGCTGTTCTTTGCATCCTTGAGACTTTTTCACGCATCCCTTCTGTTCCTCAGCCAAGATGGTGTTATACTCCAAGTGCTTGCAGACTTTATGTGCAATACATGATGTAAATAGTTTATAGAGATTGCATAGGCAAGTGACTGGCCTATACTTTTCAGGGTCTACAGTTCTTTCACCTTTCGGGAGTAGGTATGTCTTCCCACGCAACAGATAGGAGGGTATCAGTTGTGGATTTTCAAGGAATTTATTTTAGTGGCGGGCAAGATGTTCGTGTGTCGACCAAATAAACACCTTGAGGATAATTCTGGTGCAGCGTGCGGAATGGTCATCTCACCTCTATGCAGTGTTTGTTAACTTTAATAAAGCTTTTGATTCGATCAATAGAGAAGCCATGTGGAAGGAAGTGAAGCGCTATGGAGTGCCGTCACAGATTATTAGTCTCCTTCAAGAAACATATCGGGAGTACACATGCAGAGTCATTCATGAGGGCCGTGTATCCGAGCCTATATCTGTATGTTCAGGAGTACGCCAAGGTTGTATCCTGTCGCCAACCATGTTCTTGATTGTGATTGATGCTGTGATGCGAAATGTGACTAGAAATGCGAAATGTGGTATCCAATGGGGATTCACCAATAGACTGGAAGATCTGGATTTTGCTGACGATGTGTGTCTCCTGTCTGAGGCACTTGTGAAATGCAAGCAAAGATTGAAGACCTGGTTGTAGAAGGGAAAAAGGTGGGGCTAACTATAAACTCAAAAAAAAAACTAAGGCCCTAAGAACTAACACCAACAAAATTGACCCATTTGTCTTCGAGGATGAACCTATGGAGGATGTGGATTGCTTTACCTACCTGGGCAGTGTGGTGACCAAAGATGGAGGAGCGACAAAGGATGTCTCCCAACGTATCCAAAATACAAACGGCGCCTTTGTGCGGCTCTATCAGGTGTGGGAGAACAGCAAAATATCCATGAAGACCAAACTTCATATCTTCCGGAGTAATGTCAGGTCCGTTCCGATATATGGATCTGAGACTTGGAAGGTAATTAAAGAAATCACCTCCAGGCTGTAGACCTTTGTCAACCGCTGCTTAAGAAATATCCTAAACATCTACTGACCAGAAGTAATCTCCAACCAAGAACTTTGGAGAAGGACGGGTGAAACTAAGATGGCCACACAAATAAAGCGACGGAAATGGATATGGATCGGACGTACCCTGAGGAAACGAAATGAAGCCATTGAGAGAGAGGCACAGGATTGGAACCCAAAGCGTGCGAGGGGAAGAGGGAGACCCAAACAAACGTGGTGCATATCTGTCCACTTGGAGGCTATAGAGGAGGGGAAGACCTGGAGTGAGGTGAAGAGATTGTCAGCAAACAGGACCAGATGGAGATGCTTCATTGATGCCATATGTTCCACGAGGGACAACAGGAACTAAGTCAAGTAAGTCAAGTATAATAGATCTGATGATGATCGCTTGACGATCGAAACTGGTCATCCTAGTATATTTATTAATCTCATGTAATTTTTCTCAGGATTAGGTTATAATCCAACTCTTTTGGGTACATTCGTGTTGACCGACTGAAAAGCTCCAAACGTTTGTAAACCAACATTGAGCTTTATTTATATAGACTGCACCGCTCGGCGTTGACCGTGTTTTATAGCACAAGTTTGGATTTTACTCCCTAACCGTAGGAGATACACAAAAAATGATAAGGGCCTTTCGGATAGAAAATTAAATTTTATACCTCGTGTATGCCATCAAACGTTTGCTTTTTCTTAGCGTCCTCCTTTTATTTTAAATGGAAATATGAAATGTTGAAACCAATGGGTGTAGTGACGTCACTAAATTGGTCGCCATCTTTAAATAGTGCAAGGTATCAAAATCAAAAGTAGCGGATATGTTAACCAGTTAAATCAGCTACAACCATGCAAAATGTCATGTAAATCGGACCAGTAGTTCTTGCGTGATTGAGTAATACACAGACACACACAGACACACACAGGGATACACACCATCTCATTTTTATATATTAGTATGATGTCATACGTCCAATAGCAGAAACACAATACAGTAGAGAGAAGTGGATAAGTCTCGTCGGGATGATTGTTTTAAAGAAAAATTCACATGAAAAATGTTAGTGTTAATTTTACCGTCGTTACCAGACACTTATTGGCCATCAAAAGTACTACAATGGGGTTGTTTCGGAAGTGGAGAGAGACAGGCTTTGTATCCAATAGGAAGAAGAGATATCATAAACAAGTTCTCACCGAAGAGCAGGTTCAAGATATCCGAGTGTGGATGGAAATCTCTCCAGCCATTCTCCCAAGAATGTGGCATATCTAAAGTTTCTGCCGGTGTAGCCCTTAAAATCCTCAAGTTTCACCCGTTTGTGTCGTAAATTAAAACACGCTGCTGACCCGGTTGCGCGTGCTAAATTTCAGGGAGAGGTTACAATCCGTACAAGATCTCACACTTCTTCTGATGAGGGATGACGCTTGGTTTTATCTGAGTGATTATGTAAACGCTCAGAAAGCTCGTTATTGGTGTAGTAGAAATCCACACTTCGTTCACGCAGTTCCATTACATGACGTAATTACTGCCCATCGAGTGATCGGTTCTATATTTTTACAAGACAGAGTGAACTCAAGGCTGTGAGCATTTTCTGACCATCTGAACAAATGCTGGCGGAAAAAGAAAAACTGTGTCCTTACTTCGAACAGGGTAAAGCGACATATTCGCTGCGCGCTATTTGTGAGATTTTCGATAATCGGGTAATTATCCGCAGGCTTTGGTTTCCTCGTAGTCCTGACTGACTTTTATCTTTGGGGTAACCTTAAACAGAAAATGTACAGAAACCACCCACGTACTCCTCGGGCTCTCGAAGAAGAGATCACAGCTGTCATGTGGAGTATAATCAAAGGTGAACTACAACGTATTTTCCAGAACCTTTTACGTCGCTGCACCTGGAGCTTGGAAAGAGTCGATGACCATTTCCAACACATGCTGTGAAAGCAGGTAAGAATTAACTTTTATTACAAAATGTTTGTTTTGTCAGCTCCCCTCGCGTGATGCCACGCGGCACTCTGAATTCCGTGTACGAAGGCAGCCAGGAATAGCAAACATAGTTATGAATGGATGTAGGACAAACTAATTGCAGGAGTATGCCAAGATTAGAATAATATTATGTTGAACAGATTGCCTCGGATATAGGGCGTAGAAGACAATATAGAAATGAAATTATAGACGGGCGCCGGAGGTGTGCATCAAACCACGGTAAGGACTGTAGACTCAAAGAACAACAACAAACAAAACAACAACATATAAATTGTGAGAACTTTCCTTGTTAGTAAAGTGAATTACTATTTGGTGTTTTTGTCTTTTCAGATACGACTACGCTTCCCTGGAGAACTGCGCACTGTACGAAAGCCCAATCCATTCGACAACTGGCAAACAAACTTGTTGTTCCCGCCGTTGCAGAATCCAGGCCCAAGACACAGAAATGGTACTGCAAGTTCGAACAAACATTTAGGACAGCCTATCTCTAGATTCGGAAGATGAGTGGGTTTGAACCCCACCATCGGCCGGCCTTTAGATTCCCATATTAAACTCCTGGTAAATGTTTCCTCTCTGATGAGGTTGACATCCCTGGTCCTGTAAGGCGGGAATAGTGAATGGTAGAAACACAAATTAATACATGTTTTTTTTTTAGTTTTGGCACCTTAGTTATAACTGGATTAATAATTCACTTGAATGGTTCCAAGTTTCACAGGCCCTCGATGTAGTCCCCACCATTGCATACAACGTGTTCCCAGCGATGCGGAAGTTGTTGTATCCCGTTGGCACTGCCCAATATATTGATGGTACGAAGAGAGCGCTCAGCAGCCTGCTTAACGTCTTCAATGGTACGGAAATGCTCCCCGCGCATTGTCATCTTCATCTTCGAGATGAGATCATAGTCGCAGGGACTGATGTCGAGAGAATATGGGGGGTGATAGAGGACCTCCCAGCCCCAGCGATCCAACAATGCCGACACAACGCCTGCTGTGTGTGCCATAGCATTGTCATGCAGAACGATGGGCGGTGTAACCATGTGGTGGCGCAGTTTCCTTCTCAGAGCTCCTCGGAGATGGTCTTGCAGAAACGAACAATAGTACGCCGCATTAACGGTTTGCCCTCGGGGAACAGTATGGTGAATGATCACACCATCCCAATCATAGGCAAGAATCAACATTACCTTCACATTGGTGGGGGTTAGTCGAACTGTTTGTTTCCGTGGTGATCCTTGGTGCCGCCACTCGTTCGATTGGCGTTTTAACTGTGGCTCATAAGATCTGGCCGACGTCTCGTCAATGGTTATGATACGCCGTAAGAAGGCCTCTCCTTCGCGCTCATAACGCTGCAAGTGCATACGACAAGCGTCATATCGCAGCCATTTGTGCATGTCGGTTAAGTCATGCGGAACCCATTTGGACGCAATCTTCCTCATTTTCAGTAAGTCCTTCAGGATGTGGAGGACAGTTGAATGCGCCAGTCCGGTATCTTGCTCTAATTGACGAATCGTTACGTTCCGATCCACCTCTACTAACGCGGACACCATCTGTGGATTGTCATCACTTACTGGTGGGTGACCAGATCGAAGCAGGTGCTCCACACGTTCGCGCCCATCTCGAAAGGCTGCAACCCATCTTGCTACCGTTCTGAACGGTAACGCAGTTGCACCGCACGATTCCTGCAATCCTCGGTGACACTGTTTAGCACTGCGACCCCTAACACACTGAATTTGTATCCACGTTCTCTGCTCCTGCTTGGAAAACATTGCGACTGTCTTTCGCGAGCGCTGGTCTCACACTACTCATCTAACAGGCGCGACTGCGCACGAACGGTGGTGAGGACGAGCGAGGTCATGTGATCTGAGGGAGGGGATGCAGGGCAGCAACCGTCGGTAAAAGTGGCAGCACCCAATATTTTTGCAACTTATCACTGAAGCATTGATGCCAAAACTATAAAACCAACCCATGTATTAATGCACTCACGCGATCACAACCATTTGCTTACAGTATATGTTTGCGATCACCGGACCTCAGCTGAATACGACATTGTTTCCACTTACTTGTGCTGGATTCCTTTTATTTCATCTTTCCTGTCGACCTCCTTTGGACCACTCTTCCCTTCCTACGCAAGGCGTGCCGTACTTGACACTTGCTTTTGCTGACTCTTGAGTGGTCAGAACTCTTATCCTCAGCCTATAGTAAGAGGTTCTTAACCCACCGCGCATGGTAACCCTGAATAACTCTGTCCTCGGTTCGGAGGTTGCCGACATTCTTGAACTGTGCAGGGTTTCCCCCTTTCATTCAGCGACTGTGGAGGGGACACTATTTTCTTTCCCCTTTTCTATCTGCCTTTCACGGCTCTACTTCTTTACAAGTTTCTCAAGCCTCGTTTATCGGGGGGATTTTATCTGTCCTCCACTAAAGTGACTCTGCTATGATGTGATTGACCGGGCAAGTCACCAATTTAATGAGGTTGTGTACTAATTCCTAAAAAGATTGTCTGTTTAACTAATTTTGTTATGAAAGGACGAGTGAAAGTTTGGATCTGATGTCCGCAACTGTGGAAAGGGTCCCTGATATAGTCGTGACGCCCAACGCGTACCCTACTGCTCTCTCCCGCCCAACTAGTAATGAGGGTTCGACAACAAATGATCTTTGTGACTTGGTACTGTGGTTGTATAACAGTTGATTAACCCTTTGTGAGATAGTGGTCTCTATATTAACCACCTGTCATAAGGTGTCAAAGATGCTGATGGTTGAATCTTTCAGCCAAATTTTGGAGAATTTTTATGTCGAAGTGCAAGTATTTCTAAAAATCAAATATTATCTACGTATCTACTTGACGTAAAGTAAAAATGAAAACATTAACAACTAAGAGTAAAAATACACTATAATTATAGAAATAAAAATCATAAAAATAAAATTAAAATAATGGAAGAAATACAAAAATTAAAATAATGAACATAACTATGACAGAATTATGAAAATAAAAATTGTAAAATCAATTCGAGATTAATTAATTAATTAATTAAAAAAGAAAATATCAAAATTAATTCTATAAGAACATAAATTAAAAATTAAAGATAAATATATAAACAATAAAATTAAAGAAACAGAAAATAAAATTAATAATAATAGTAATAATTAAAATAAATTAAAACGTAAAAACGCATTTAAAAATAGTTTTGCCCTATAAAGGGTTAAAGAGAGAAACGTAAGAGCCATTTTCTGCCTCCTCAAACACCTATAATCTTCTTCCCGCTGGTCGAGAAACGCTTGTATAACGTTAAAACATAGGGATGAAGCGCATGCCTATTCGATTGAAACCGCCTGGGACTAGATAGGTGAAGTGTTAGAAGCCATTTTTCCCTGCCTAGGTATATTAAAGGTCAACACAATTACATTAGGCGGGAAGCTAGTATATGAACACCCTAAACTGAGGGATATATTATATAATATCACGCATTTATGTACTAAAAGAGGAGGGGGGTACGGCTTCCAGAAAACAGAATTGTACGCCAACTGGTGATGAGAAATCTAGGAAAGAAAACTGGAGGAAAATGGATCCAAGAAATCCAACAAGATCTCAAAGCAGTTGGACTCAAGATAACAGATGCCGAGGAGAAAAATAAAATTAACACCATTCTTAAAACTCACAAATTTTCTGCAGAAATGACACACACAAAGCCTATGGAGATTTCAGATGAGTTGAAAAAATCCCGATCTGAAAGAATGAAAAAGTACTGGAAAGAGCGCAAGAACCAAGCATTACTACCTTCAAAGAAGAAGTGATTGTGGAACAACTCAAGTGGTCCAATGTGACCAATCAAGATTAATAATAATAATAATAATAATAATAATAATAATAATAAAAGAGGAGGGGGGGGGGTGAGGGATATATATTGATCTTCAAGCGAAGATCATCAGATCCTTCTCACTACGGCAGCTTCGGTGGCGTAGTTGGTAGCAAGCTGAGCTTCTATGCCCAAGGTCACGGGTTCAAACCCTGCCGAAGTCGTTGGATTCTTTAAGAGCGTTAGAAATCCCTTAATATGCCTTCCTTCGGAGGGGAAGTAAAGCCGGCGGTCCCATGTCATAGATATATGGCATGATATAGAACCTTCCACTAATTACACTTGTGTGAAGCTAAATTATCCCTCTCTATATTATTCTGTTAAGGTCCCATTCCAGTTTTGTACCGAAAATAAGGTCCTATTAAAACCAACCTACACATATGGGGTACCTACAGCTTCCACATAACCCAATCTGTGCGCTAAACACACTCAATTCCTCTCTGAATGCCTCACAATTAAATAAATACCTTAAAAATATACATTTACAATGAAAGCACCGTAAGCTGACGAGCCTGCCGCTAGGGTGCAGAGCAGCACGGCGGCGGCAGCTATCTAGCGGGAGCGCGGCGTACTGCTAGCTGAGGAGTCTCTCAACAAATGGCTCAACCTACAATTCACGTTGTGAAATCTCGCACAGGCCTACTAGTAGGTTATATTTGACTAACGCTCTTAGATTCCAACGTTCGTCACCAGGAGCCGACTGTGGTGGCATCTAGTAACAAAGTTAAGAACTAGTTGGTCGTTGACGGTGGGGTTTGGCAGCAAAAGGTCGACTGAATTACAGATAACATACACTATTACAGCCACTACAATTAACACCGGTTATCAGACAGATTTTACACTCACCCAAAGTACACGAGTCTACATGACCACGTTATCGCAGCCCCTAAACTGAGGAACCAACCAACTAACCGACAACATATCACCCAGATGTCCAAATATGGATTTATCAACCACACAGTATAAAACAAAATCATCCTTACGATGAACCCGTTTGTCGCCAAAAATAAATAAAATGATAAGTTAGAATGTGCTCAAACTAAATTCAACTAACGTGTACCTCCTGATGTGAAAATAAAAATGAAAACCTCGTAGACGAAACGCAATGCACCTCACATAAAATCTGACCCTCACCGTTGTGAGTAGGGGTCTAGTGAGAGTTTATAATAGTACTCGTTGTTTGGAAGCGACTGCTCCTGCCACTCGCACCTGACTATACCTGGCGTTTGCTTTTTTTGTCGATATTTCTCGAACCATCGGATTTGCATGTGTGAGGTGTCAAATGACTTGGCTTGAAGCCCTCTTTGTATGGACGACTCTTTATACTTTTACATTTTTTTTTTACAATAAAGTTGAATTTTGAAATTAGGTTACCGTATATTTTTAAAACTAGAATTCGGAGAACGTTGTGTGTGCGTTCAAACGAAAGCTTGTGATGCTCTCTTTGCAGAGAACTAGGGATGTAGTTAAATTTGTGTCAAGGGGCTTAACTACACGAGGGAGACATTTTATTTATACGCGTGTGTACCTGGCTTTGGGACACGTGACTAGGGGTAATACTTTGGCGGGCTTTTAAAAATAATTATTGATGATCGAATTACTCTTTATTTAACCAGAGGACCCAAGATAGCGTACAGGAATCCTACACTATCCGCAGCCGCGAGCGTTAAAACATGCACCGCGACTGCATGTGGCAATTTGACAACGCGATATTTCGCGAACTATTTATCGAAGAGGGTCGTGTGACGGTTCGTTTTAAGGGTATTTTTTCTTCTTATTTTTGTGAGTTTTATTAAAAAAACGTTTAGGTAATTGTCGTGCTTGTTGATATATTTCACGAACCATTGATTGGATTTGGATGTGTGAGGTGTTAAATTACACGGGGTGATGCCCCATTTTCTATGGATGACGCGTTGAATTTGAAAAGTAGGCTATATGTTTAAAACTGGGAAACGGAGAAAGTTGTGCGAGGCAAACGAAAGCTTGTCATGCCCTCTTTGAAGAGGACCATTTAATTTTTTCGAATTTTGTCAAAAGGGCCTAACAGCACGAGGGTGCCATTTTATTTATACGGGACTGTACCTTACTGTTTTTTGTTACCTATATTTTACGAACATATGCATTAAAAAGGGTTACGGTAAATGATTTATTATTATCATTAAATGGCGTGACAGCCATTAGTAGGGGGCGTACACCGATCTAAACGAACAACTTTTTGATCCCTCCTCGTACCGACCCCTAGCGATACGCAACCCGATGCCCCGTGAAGCAACGATGTGAGTTATACATATGATGTGTCAAGCGACTCGGGGTGACGTGCCCTTTCGTATGGTGCATGGATTTACCCATATATTCCAAAACTGAAATGTCACTGATTTTTGTCCCTTTAATATTTTTGGAACAGGTAATTTTAGAAAAAACGTGTTAAGACTTGTCTTACTTACAATGACGCCCTTCTTTGTTATTTGATGAGTTCTAACGAGATCACTTCTTTTTTGGAAGTGACCGTACCTGCCACTCGCACCTGACTATACCTGGCGCAAGACCGACTACAATACCTCAGACCGTAACATCAAAACAAAGATGGTGGCAATCGTAGGGGAACAGTTATTGATACTGGCGGGCATGGCGCCATCGAAATAGCGGCAAATTCGAAGACAAGCATTCGCATAATTGATTAAATTCCACCAGAAATTTCAGAATTTTATGTAATAAAGCACAAATTTAATAAGAAACCCTGACGTACTTCCTTACAAGCAACGCGAACCGACAGTATCTAAAAATACAGACACAAATGAAGCAAAGATAAGATAAATACAGTATTTTAAAAATGCAAATACTGGTAAATGGAGCTACAAGAATGCAAATAGCAATTGTTGTTGTTGTTGCTTATATTAGGAGCTACGATATCGTGGTCTTATAACCCCATGTACAGTATTTGTGTGTGGAATTTGTGTGATAACCTGTGTTATTGTTATGTCTAAACTAGTGTTCTTGAACATTGGGGATTTGATTGGGATAGCCTTAAGTTAGGAACCATCGTGGCATTTGCCTGGAGTAGAAGTGGGGAAACCACGGAAAACCACTTCCACGATTTGAATAGGAAGCAGCCGTATTCTTACAGTAGGTACTGCCCCCTAAAAATGAATTATTTGGGACTTAAATGGGAATATTTTCCAAGCCCATGATACAGTTTAACATGGCAATATAAATCCTGGAACTTGTCACAAACCAGTCGTATTAGCGAGGAGAGCAAGGCAGGGAGATTCCGATCACGTGATATGTTGAGCAATAGAGGCTTCTAGAAGCTTGAAATCGACATAGCAACAGTGAATTTGCTAAGGAATATTATAATTAGTGTTATAATTTATGTCATTGGACATAAGCCCCAGCCAATGAGGAGAGCTCTTATTGAAGACGGGAATACCTTCAAATATATTATATGGAGAAATTATGCAAACGGAAGCTTGTAGTTTAACGTGACCGTTAATCTCGCGATCATAAGCCACGGGACCTCCGTTTTACGTGGAATCCGAACCACAGGACATGGCATTTCACATCGAAAATCTCACATGCAGAGAAATTATGCATTTAGGCCCCAAGAAGGATTTTTTAATTCATTGGTAATGAGAAGAAAATTAAAGGAAAAGGGGAAAGAGACTTTAAAAGGAGCCGAAAGGTCCAACTACGCAGTAATAACCATTGTTAAAGTGCGCGCTAAATTTCTGGAGGGAGTCAGAAATGGCCGCCAAATTTTCGACTTGGAGAGGGAGACCCAAGCATCGAGATTCTTTTTCCTACAGACTTCGAAGAGTGTAGATGTGTTGACCGGGTTAATCGAGATCCCGAAGGTTTTATCCAAGTACGGTATTGAGACTACTCGTGGAGATAGCGTGATCGCCGGGGCGATATAAGAGATCCCCGTGCTTTGAAACCAGGCGAAGTTTGCAAGTCATTTCATATTGCATTTACTCACATATAATTGAGAATAGACTTCGGCCAATTGAACAGTTATACAGTACAGTATGAATACTAGTATTTGTTGAAATTTAAGCGTCATAGATTGAATCATTTCGAAGATATAGACCTGTTAAGAGTGAATCAGAAAAGTGACGGACGCAGAAGCTAAAAAGCATATTAGTTGAAACGAGACAGCAGTGAACACAAGCCAAGTGAGTAACAGTGTCTTTACTTTCACGTTGGATCAGTATACAAACATTTTCATTATGACTGCTAATGTTTATCAAGACTTGTTCGATATTTATCACGATGTTGCGATGATGAGATAAGAACTTTATGCGTGAGGGACATATTTAAAGCAGAGATTTGGGTGCAACATGGAGCTTCGTTAACGAGAATACTTGTACACTTACATCTTGTGCATTAACGTCATTTCACGAACTTTGAATAACAACTACGAGCTCTAGAAATATTTCATTCACCATCTATATGAATATTTCTACGATATTACTCAACGATGACACTCTATATCTATGACGGAGAAAGAAGATGCATCATAAGAAGATTTGTCAAGATGCCAGGGAAGGTCCCTGCAACCCAGAAGTATTATGCCAGAAGGATGTCATTCGATGCCAGACGGAGGTTGGTGATTAGCGGAGAGTAAACGTCTTTCCTTATCCGAGGCCGCTGGTCCGATGAAACAAATAGAGGTCCAACTCAGTATCTGGGATTGAGGAACATCTAAGTATCTAATATATAGGTTGTCAGCCCCGTATACTTAGGTATGTAAAACACATTGCTACTAATTACACCTGTGTGAAGCTAAATTGGATAGGTTGAGAATGTAAACATCGATCTTAGGTTTCTACGTTCGTTGTCAAGAGCCGACTGCGGTGTCGACTAGTAGCTAAGTTCTGAACTTGGCCAAGTTGTCGTTGACGGTGGCGCTTGGCGGCAAAAGTAGGAACTATTTGAAAAATTCTAAGTTGCAGTATGTACTTAAATTAAAAAAACAGATAAAACACACTAATACAGTCATCACAATTAACACCGGTTATCAGACAGATTCTACACACACCCAAAGTACACGAGGCTACATGACCGCGTTGTCTCAGCCCCTAAAGGGGGCGTGGTGGCTCAGCGGTCTAGCTGTATGCCTCTCACCAAGGTGGTCCGGGTTCGATTCCCGGTCAATGCATGTGAGATTTTCGAAGTGAAATGCCATGCCCTGTGGTTCGGATCCCACGTAAAAAGGAGGTCCCTTGGCTCATAATCACAAGATCCACGGTCACGTAAAACTACAATCTTCCTTCCTTCCTTCCTTCTTTCTCAGCCCCTAAACTTAAGAACCAACCAACATTGCTACATTGTGGTCATATATCCCCGCGTACTTGGCGTTTAAAAAGAGTTAGTAACATTTTAAAATAATTTCAGGAAATTTAATTGTATATTGGCTACGGTACTTTTCATGTGTAAATTGTCTATCGCCAATAGTTAATTAGCATTTGCTGTTACACCACGCCGGGTCACAAAGCCTTAAATGTTATTTTTGTATTATATATCAGGCCTTATATATCCCAATACCGTCGGTTTTGTGGAAAAATAGGTGTTGTCCAAACAAATATCAACAAAGAAAACGTCTTTTCTGGATAAGTAAAACAATATTCTAATTATTTGTTGTAAAATCTGTGTGTAATATTCAATTGTACCATTCGGGTGTCTAATAGCATTCGGTTTCTATATAAACATCTGTTTTATATAAACCAAAATAGCAGGCTGCTCTCTAGAACCCTATCCACTGGTCACATGGCCGTTCGTGTGCCATCCTCTACTACCAGCATGGTTAGCTGTCTGCACACATATCCCTATATTCATGGTCGGCATAGTAAAGAACCCGTGCTATAAATAAATATTCAACACTTATCGGTTGTCAACCTTATCTCCACCCATAATAACTATTCCTTCCACCGTTCCTCCCACCTAGCTATCGCTGCCCTGCCCACCAATCCATTATTAACCAATGATCTTTATCAATTATGCCCTTTGGCAACAAATCAAAATATAAAAATAAATGTGTGGCCAGACACTCACTAGCGATATTGTAGCATTCACTGATAGTAAGCATCACCGCTGGTTGTTGGAATTGTAACCTAACACCTCTAGTCTTAATCAGCATAATCTAGTCACAAGGTCGAGCAAGGCCGCAGAGAACAGAACAGAGCACACTTCATTTACTTACATTATTTAAACTATCTCCAGCTGATGGTTTCTTAAGTTAAACACAATGTATAGTTTGGTAAAATAAAAATGTCATTGAACTTGAATCCCCCTGGTTAGTTAGGCACGGCTGTCCATCTTAAAAATTTCACCCCCTCCCCTCTCTCTCTCTCTCCCTCTCTCCCTTTTTCTCTCCCACTCGGTAAGGGCTAATTTGGTTCCGTGATAAACAAATGCCCGTTGCTCACGGTAAAATGTTTCTTAAAATTTATTTTACAACTAGTTTTATAAAAAATTGACGAAAGCAAGCTGTGTTGTTCACGGTAAAATTATTTTATAAAATCAGGATCAGGATCGCCATCTACCGATAAACTTCTGAACCAAGAATCAGCTGTTCAACACACATTGGTTTGAGAGTAGGCCTCCAACAAACAAAGCAAAAATTGCTGCTTTAGCTACAATTATATGTCGTACAGTGGTAGAAAGGAAGAAAAGAAATGCTAGGAAGTCCTGGACTCGGGAATGGATAAAGAGAAGAGAAGAGTGGAGGAATGCTGTACTTGGTCGAAAATGAGTTGAGTTTGGAAGATCAGAATTCATATAGGAATTTTCTAAGAGTGGAGGAAAACAATTTTAAAAAACTCCTAGATCTTGTTAGTCCCAAAATTATTCGACAGGACACTAACATGAGGCAAGCTATTTCTCCTGAAATGAGACTGCAAGTGAGTTCGAAGCCCGTTTATCTTCGCCTCTCTTCAGCCTGGATTGTGTTCGGTCGAATATGTGAAACATATTCGGCGATTGAGATTTCTGCCTCCCTTCTTGCATTTCTATTGTGGTATATGGGCGTTTTAACCACATACAAACACTGATATTTCTGGTACTCGTCCAGTAAAACACTAACAGTTTCTATTAGTCCAGGAGGAGCCTGCCATTTTCGAAGTGTTTGTTTACAAGCGAGCTTCACAATCTTCTCACCACGTGGCGCCAGCATCATCTTCATGTCAGCTTCCCTGATTGGTTCGTTTCGTAAAATTAATTTTATGGAAGAGAACATGTCCTATTTTATGGAAAGTTTTATCAAAGGTTTTATAAAACTTGAATTTGACCGCGAGCAACAGAAATTTTATAAAATTAAATTATTGTACAATAAATTTGAAGGAAAATTTTAGTAATGAGCAGGCTGTGCCACGGTGACTCTTACTTGGGTATCGGTACCATCCCGGGATCTCCTTGGAGTAGAAGTGAGAATGTACTAGGGCGTATCTGAAAACTTATATTATTTTCGAGTCTATACTAGAGTACTATATATTAATATTGTAATTAGGAGTGGGTTCGCAAAGAGGGCTGAAAAGATTTCTATGACTATTGCAGCACTCGCCTTATTGACTTTATCAGTTGAAGGAAGCTTTTAGTTTTACGGGATCGTTAATCAAGCAATCATGAGCCACGGAAAATCCTTTTTACGTGGAATCCGAACCACAGGACAAGGCATTTTACTTCGAAAATCTCACATGTATTGACCGGGAATCGACCCCGGTCCACCTCTGTGAGAGACCAACAGCTTGACTGCTGTACCACCTCAGTAAGTTAACTTCTTCAGTATTCGCTAAAGACTTACTTGAGATCAATGGATACACACAAAAATAAGGACTTCCGAAGCAAGAAGGAAGTAGCTTTGGTTGGTTGGTTGGTTCCTTAGTTTAGGGGCTGCGACAACGCGGTCATGTAGCCCCGTGTACTTTGGGTGTGTGTAGAATCTGTCTGATAACCGGTGTTAATTGTGATGACTGTATTAGTGTGTGTATCTGTTTTTTTAAAATCAAGTAAAGACTGCAACTTTGAATTTTTCAAATAGTTCCTACTTTGGCCGCCAAACGCCACCGTCAACGACTACTAGGCCTAGTTCATAACTTAGCTACTAGACGCCACCGCAGTCGGCTCTTGGCAACGAACGTAGCAACCTAACAGCGTTGTTTACATTCTTAACCTATACAATTTAGTTTCACACAGGTGTAATTAGTGGAAAGTTCTTTAACATGCCATAAATCTATGACATGGGACCGCCGGCATTACTTCCCCTCCGAAGGAAGGCATACTGAGGGAGTTTTAACGCTCTCATAAAAAATCCGATGGCTTCGGCCGGGTTTGAACCCGCTATCTTTGGCATAGAAGCTCAGCATGCTACCGACTATGCCACCGAAGCCGCCTGAAGTAGCTTTCACGGAGGTTTAAATTCTGAGGCCAATACGTAAACGTATCGGCCCCACACATGTGCATATAGTGAACAATTATTGGTGCTCACATGCAGGATACGCCATTGATATAATTATATATTTGTTTCAGAATATCTATTTGAAGGATTTCTTCCAATTCAGGACGCCATTTCAGAAGCACTTCTTGAAGCATGCGCCACTCAGGAGAATATAGCCAAGTTAAGCTATTCTCTGCAGCGCTACCCTTATCCCGAGTACTTAGCCGATAGACTTATTGACCACCTCCACCACTACTTGCCTCTTCTAATTATGCTCAGCTATGTGTACACATGCATATCAACCGTAAAGGTCATCACAGCAGAAAAGGAGAAGCAGCTCAAGGTGAGTTTTATTGAAACTGTTCTATTTTCATACAGTGAAGCCATTCATAGAGCAAGCCTGTTAGCGATCAATTTATTGCTAAAAGAATCAATTTATATCCCTATTATAGCAATGTGCTTCCATTTTACAGAACTTTACAGAAATGTTACTCTCTCAGACCACCTAATAGACATTTCTTTGGTCTGCTCTCTTTCAAAAGACCATTCCTATAGTAATATATTATGCAAACGGTGTCTAAAATAGTAGGCTACGGTATGTGTCTAGAACAGTAGGCTACCGAATGTGTCTAGAACAGTAGGCTACGGTATGTGTCTAGAACAGTAAGCTACGGTATGTGTCTAGAACAGTAGAGTACTGTATGTGTCTACAACATTAGGCTACCGTATGTGTCTAGAACATTAGGCTACCGTATGTGTCTAGAACAGTAGGCTACGGTATGTGTCTAGAACAGTAACCTACGGTATGTGTCTAGAACAGTAGGCTACCGAATGTGTCTAGAACAGTAGGCTACGGTATGTGTCTAGAACAGTAAGCTACGGTATGTGTCTAGAACAGTAGAGTACTGTATGTGTCTACAACATTAGGCTACCGTATGTGTCTAGAACATTAGGCTACCGTATGTGTCTATAATAGTAGGCTACGGTATGTGTCTAGAGTACTGTATGTGTCTAGAACAGTAGGCTACGGTATGTGTCTAGAACAGTAGGCTACCGAATGTGTCTAGAACAGTAGAGTACTGTACGTGTCTAGAACATTAGGCTACCGTATGTGTCTAGAACAGTAGGCTACGGTACGTGTCTATAACAGTAGAGTACTGTATGTGTCCAGAACATTAGGCTACCGTATGATTCTAGCCCTAGAAACGGCAAGCGTTGATGGATCGACGATTTCCCCATTTCTGTAGCGGCTGAGTCGATTCATCGACGCATGTTTTTATTTCTTCATTTAGTAGCTGTACCGCTGAGGAATGGCATGACATGCTTAGTTGTGTGTTCCTAGAAGTTTACACATACTTATTACTCGTTTTCATCCATAGGAACAACCTCCTTGTATAAGTTTCCTTGGAAAAAAATGAGGGACTCGCTGCCATGTGAAACAAAATATATCATGTAATGACGCTAAATATATTTTTGGAAAAAAAAAAAAAAAAAAAAATGAAATTTTTGTTTTTGAAAGTAGACGATAGTTTGAAAACCAAACATGATAGAACGTTGTGCCATAGTTGAAACGAATGGTCTCTATGAGGGCGGTTTCGGTGGCGTAGTCGGTAGCATGCTGAGCTTCTATGCCCAAGATCGCGGGTTCAAATCCGGCCGAAGTCGTCGGATTTTTTAAGAGCGTTAAAAATCCCTCAGTATGCCTACCTTCGGAGGGGAAGTAAAGCCGGCGGTCCTATGTCATAGATTTATGGCATGTTAAAGATCCTTCCACTAATTACACCTGTGTGAAGCTAAATTGTATAGGTTAAGAATGTAGAAAACGCTCTTAGGTTCCTACGTTCGTTGCCAAGAGCCGACTGCAGTGGCGTCTGGTAGCTAAGTTCTGAACTAGTAGTCGTTGACGGTTGCGTTTGGCAGCAAAAGTAGCAACTATTTGAAAAATTCAAATGTCTGCAGTCCTTACTTGAATTAAAAAACAAATAACAACTCTAATACAGTCATCCCAATTAACACCGGTTATCAGACAGATTCTACACACACACAAAATACACGGGGCTACATGACCACGTTGTCGCAGCCCCTAAACTTAAGAACCAACCAACCAACCATGGTCTCTCTGACCTTTATTTTTTATAATAAAACTTTTTTAATTTTTGAGATTTTTTGAAAACACTTAAATTTTGAAATTTTTATATTTTGGAAACTAAAGAGTTTATAAAAAAATTGTTTGACATAAATGAATGGCCCTGACCCCCTCTAACCGCAAAATAAATTTCAAGCCTCTAGGACTAAAACTGTGCAGTAGTGGGGTAAGGCGGGTTCTCCTGCAAGTCGCGTGCGAGCTTGAATACGTATGGCTATGTTGGAAAAAGTTGGTGGTGGGGGAGGACTAGAGTCGAGTGAGGTGTCGTTTAGATGGTAGTTTTTCCGCTCAATTTGATTTTTTAAAATGGGTGAAATTTGGAAACGCAATTTGAGGTAAACGTGCGTTTTTAACATTTTGGTGATATTTAATGAGCTTGTAAGTCTAGAACGATGTGTTGTTTAGGAACGGGGTGACGTTCTCTTGGCTATGAATTTAAGTTGTTTTTTTTTTGTTTGTTTGTTTGTTTGTTTGTTTGTTTGTTTGAAAATGTTTGTTTTTTGGATTGGCGCTATTTTGGAAACGGTGAATTTTGGAATAAAGTTTGTTTGACGTTAAGGAAAGGTGGGTATGCCCTCTAGGTGGGCAGGAAGTTTCAAGGGTGTAGGAGGGAAAAAACGATAGCCAACTTTCTCGCGAACATTGGTGATAATTTGGACGGATGGTCGGATTTTAACAAATGAGGTGTCGTTGGACTCGAGCTGACGTCCTCATTCCTATAGACCACTCGTTATATTTAAAAAAATGAAAAATTTTGTTTTTTAAAGTAGGCGATAGTTTGAAAACCAAACATGATAGAACGTTGTGCCTTAGTTGAAACGAATGGTCTCTATGACCTTTATTTTTTATAATAAAACTTTTTTTATT
The DNA here is from genome assembly GCA_946902985.2 of Meconema thalassinum. NCBI lineage: Eukaryota > Metazoa > Arthropoda > Insecta > Orthoptera > Tettigoniidae > Meconema > Meconema thalassinum. The sequence continues at coordinate 417,888,484 of OX336394.1, forward strand.
TTTTGAGATTTTTTGAAAACACTTAAATTTTGAAATATTTACTATTTTGGGAAACTAACAAGTTTACAAATAAGTTTGTTTCACATCAATGGTTGGTATTTACCCCCTCTACCAAATGTCATGTATCTAGGACAAGAACTATGCATTAACATTTTTTATTTTTTTTTATAGTAAAAGGGTGTTTGTAGACAGAGAACCGGTAGCTCTTGACGTATGTTACAACGAGGCTATGACTGGCCATGGTGAATACAGGAAATGCGGGGCGATGTCTGGCAAAACGAGGGGCCGCTTTTCGATATTTTTTCCTATGACGAATGAATGAAGACGAATATTTTGAAATGTGACAAGCATGCTATGATTTTTTACCCCTGAAGGGGATCTTTAACGTTTTAGTTAACGGTGATGAGCGAGATCGCTCTCTGACACAACAGATGGTTGTAGGATATGACCAAGTGATTCTTAGACGTTGGCGATCTCGGTGACCGTGCCCGGAAGAAATGAATTGCTCTTTTGGTGGGATGGTGGGGGAGATTATGACGGTTGGTTTTGTGACATTTCCTATGACGGATGGAGGCGAATATTTGAAAATGTGTTAAGTGTGCTAGAACTTTTTTTTACCCCTGAAGGGGATCTTTAACATGCTAGTAAACGGTAATAAGCGAAACTGTTGTCTGGCACAGAAAATGGTTTTATAATAGGGAAACCTATAACACTTGCTCGACCAAGCCATGTGCATGTACGCAAAGAGCCAAAACGGTAAGGTCATTGGCCTGAAATGTTATAAACTAAATATTGAACTGGGTAAAGTCATGTGTTTTAGGGTGAAAGTATGTGGTTAACATGATCATGTATTGAGGAAGGCCGCTTGCTAGTAATTATTATTACAGTAAAATGTTTAATATTAATAATAATAATAAGAAGAAGACACACATGTTTTCAATGCTAACACACACACACAGTCCTGCTCACTGGAGACTGAATATTGTACCTAGCCAGAGGACTTGTGAGAGAGACTGCTGATAAGACAAAAATGCCTATGACAGCAGGAAGTGTGATATGAGCTTACTTGCCTCGTGGTGGCTAGCAGGTGTGCTGTTTAAGCAGAGACCGCCATTTTGGTTCCTAGACAGCCGTACTACTGATGTATAAGAGGCAGCGATTTTGGTTCCTTATTAAAAACATGAAACTGGTATAAGGTGCACGAATCTTATTCAGATTGAGGAATGTGAAGATGCGTGGGAACACGTGTGAGAGAGACGACATTTCAAGGTCAAAAGGCTGAGAAAATGCAACTCTCTCTGTTGCTAGGCTAACTGAAAACGATTACGTTAGTAATGCACTTGCCATTTTAGCCAACGGACGTATAGAGTAGAGCTCTGAACTGAACTTTGGAAGAAAAAAAATCCTTTTATTTTATGGTAAGTACCTATGAATGATTATTTTAATAAAGAAATGCTAATGAACCTCAAATTTGTAGTTAATGATCAGGTAATTAATGATTTTATTTATTTGTTTACAGATAACCGGTATACCTTACAAGAAACCATTGCGCTTTTGGGCCCACTAGAAGGAAACAGTAACAAGCCAGTGCAAGTGAAGGTGAGGTTTTTTTTAAACTAACTTGTTTCATTTATTTTGTTTGATATTATTTTATTTTATGAAATGCATGTATTGACCAGAATTTAGGTATTTATAGCGGTTTATTTTATTTATTTTTAGAAACTTGGAAAGAAAAGCCTTACCGCCGTCGCAATTGCTGAAAACCCAAGACGCAGTAGAGTGCAACCATTGTTTCCAGGCAGTGAACTATTGAAAACACCGGTAAGTCTAACTTAAAAATGCTATTCCATTTTACCATTACTGAAAACTCGTAGTCAAAAATTTCATTACCTGTACATGACTAGGGCAATGGTTGCTTTCTTGAATAATGGCCATGTATTGACAAACGGTACAAGACTATATTGGTTGTTGACTGGGAAAAGTACAAGGCTGTGTTGGATTTTCTAAAAACAAAAAAAATAATTTAATTTATGGGTGTTTCCCTATGGACTCAATAAATATCCACAGGTTTGAACAAGATAATCTGAACAAAATGATATGATATTTATTTTTGTTCATATATTGGTTAAAGGGAAATGTAAATGACTGCAGCTTTATAAAAACAAGTACATGGGATACTGTTAGTGCAGACATACAGTTTATTTTTTTTAAATATTTTTGATGTTTTTTTATTTAATGCCAATTAACGTTAAAGTTTAATTACAAGTATTGATTGAATGATTGATTGATTGAGTGATGAGTTATTTTGTTTGTTTTTTTAGGTGTGGTCATACGCCATTAACATAGTGAACAGGCAGTGAAAAAAAGCATACATTGTGGTTTAAAGTACTGTGTGCAACTTTAATAACTTACAATAAATTTTTTTTTTATTATGATACATGGCATTAGTACCAAATACAACAAGTGAACAAGTTGGTTAACCACGTGTTTTTTTTTACTTGAACCGAGAAGATGTGCGCTGTGTTTTTTTGTCGTATTGAACTTTCACACTGGGAAGAAGGGGATGATCCCTTTAGAGACCATTTGCGATGGTCTCCTTGTTGTCCTTACATGCTTGGAAAACAAGCGGGTAACATACCCGTGTAATCATTTTACCGAACCACAAAGCCATTGGCCGCTACTTACGTTGCTGAATCACAAATAAGTAAATAATAATAATAATGATGTATTACCAGCCAACAACGGTAGTGTCGATATATGTGGTCCATATGCCATATACAGTGTTGAATTGTCGTGTACTTTCGAAAAGTTGGGAGTTTACAAGGCTAAACCACTAGCACACCCACAGTACGGCTCTGTTGAAAAACGTTTAGAATCTTATAAAAATGTTTGGCCATTAATATTAAAACACCTTACCAAACAGCTAAGTGAAGCTGGATTTTTTTATACTGGTGAAGGATATAAAACAATATGTTTTTATTGTGGATTTGCTTTAAAGGATTGGCAAATGACTGATGACCCTTTTGTGCAACACGCTCGTTGGTTACCTAACTGTAAATACATGAGGCTGAAAAAAAAAAGACTTGTCTCGCGAACAGATACAAAAGTGTGACCAACAATTATGTAAAATTTATTATCAAGATGAACTTGGTGTTGTATTTTTGCCTTGTGGATACATGATAGCATGTGTCAAGTGTGCATTAGAACTTAACACTTGTGCTATATGCAGAAAAGTAGTATCTGCTACTGTTAGGGCATTTCTTGCATACATTGTATAATTTATTGGCAATGCCTAGTGCAAAATACCTATATGCAAGATATTATTTCAAGCTGTTTTAGAGTGTAATAGATATGCTTTTCTTTTGTTTATAGACTACAACAATGAATGTTTTGAGTGCTGTGGGTCAAGCATTTGGCTTAGAGACAAGGAAGCTCAGCGAATTGCCAACGCATATTCCATTTCGGATTATCAAGATTCGGAAATTGAAAACAGCATATGGTGATCGTGTACTTTGTGTATGTGAAAACTTTGAGATATTTCTGCCTAAACGGTTTAATGATATGTCGGAGAGTGTTTTTGATGAAGTCAATAATGCTGTGCAAACTGTACACTTAATTTATGATGGTTTTAAAAACAATAGGTGCATGGTTCGTTTTAATTAAATGAAGAAAAAAATATGTCAAATAATAATGGAAGATATAAGTCATGACAATGGACTGAAAGAAAAATATGTGTATAGAATAATAATGTTTTAGTTTTTAGTATTGTCTTAAAAATATTATCATGAAACCATAAAAAATGTATATAAAGTTGTAAATATATGAAAATAATGGTACAATGTTGTTTTATTTTCTACAGAAGTCAGAATATTTAACATTGCAGAGTATACATGATTATGACAATAAAATGCACACTTAATTCAAGTCTTTGCCTTTACGATAGTGTGATATAGTTTTAAAACATAGCTTGTTGTAGATCTTTTTTCTTCCACGGTGAACAATAGGCATGGAAACGTTATTGTCGTGTTTCGGATCATTATCACTATCATAATCATAAGCAGCATGATCTATATCACTATTATTATAATCACCATAATTATCCTCAAAATTATCCTCAACATTACTAAAACCAGTCAAATCTTCCTGTTCCTCTTCCTGTTCCTCTTCTTCTTCCTCTACAGTGTCCTCACGTATTGTTTGCGTAGCTTTTGATAATGTTAAGGGTTTTTTGAACATTGAATTATTTTCAGTAGTAGTAATGCTTTGTAGCAATTGCTTTTTAGCATTTTTATGATTTTATGTTGACAGCAACAATGTTTCATGTAGTACAACATTGATGATTACTGACACTTAAAACCTCATTGTTTTTACTTTTTAGCTCACTGCGACATTGTTTTGAACGTTATTTTGAACAACGCCAAATATCAGTTCCATTTTTATTGGTTCGTTTCGCAATATATGAATATCCTTTATAGAATGCATGATGCTTACCATACCTAGTCACTGATACTTCGATATCAACTGTCAAGCATAGACTAAGCTCTAGTAAAGACAACTTGGTAATAAGAACAATAGTTTAATGTTCGAGCATATATGGATGCAAATGTGGGAGCAAAAAAGTGGGAGCAAAAAGTGGGAGCAAAAAGTGTAAGCAAAAGTGGGAGCAAGTATGAGAGCAAAAAAAAATGTAGGAGCAAGTTTGGGAGCAAAAAGTGGGTGAAAATGTGAAAGCAAAAGGGGGAGCAATTATGAGAGAAAAAAAAGTACGAGCAAGTATGGGAGCAAAAAGTGGGAGCAAATGTGAAAGCAAAAGTGGGAGCAAAAAGTGAGAGAAGTAAAGTGGGAGCAAAAAGTGTAAACAAAACTGGGAGCAAATATGAGACCAAAAAAAAAGAGTGGGAGCAAAAAGTGGGAGCAAAAAAGAGGGAGCAAAAAAGTGGGTGCCAAGAAAGTGTAAACAAAAGTGGGAGCAAACAAGTGTGAGCAAATATGAGAGCAGAAAGTTGGAGCAAATGTGAAAGCAAAAGTAGGAGCAAAAAGTGAGACCAAAAATGAGCGAGCAAATGTGGGTGCACAAAGTGGGAGCAAAATGTGTGAGTAAAAGGTGGGGGAAAATGTGGTGTTTTACTAAAACAATCTCACCTAACCTAACCTAACCTAACTGTTCTTAACCTAACTTTATCCAACCTTACCTAACCTAACTTAACCTAACCTAACCTAACCCAACTTCACCTAACCTAACTTGACCTAACTTCACCTAACCTAACTTGGCCTAACTTCACCTAACCTAATTTCACCTAACCTAACCTTCCAGCTCTCAGATCAAGAATAACATTCTGGGCATAGTCGAGTTGGAATCCAAAACCTCTGGGGTAACATCCAAGTATACTAGCCACTACACCGCGAGATGGGCAAATTAACATGCAACACAACACAAAAATAAAAGTTTTCTGTAGTGTAACTTATTGGCTGACAACCATAGTTGAGAATTCAAACCCAAGACCTCAGGAATTTTGCTTTGAACATTATCAGAAATATTATTCCATTTACATTTTGCTGCTGCTTATAGTTATAAGAGTTGGCCTTAATATGGGAGTAAAACTGAGGGGAAAAAAGTGTGAGAAAAAGTGAGAGCAAATGTGAAAGCAAAACGAGGGATCAAATATGAGTGCAAGAAGTAGGGGCAACCATGGCTGGTTGTTGAGATTTTCAAATCAAAACATACACACGAATTACATTTTAGTAAAGAGACATGGGTAATGATAATAATAATAATAACAGTTAAAAAATATTCAAGTGGATAATTTTTTTTGAAGGTGGAATTTCCAAAGTACCGTCAACAATAATAATTAAATGAACAGTGGGAAATCAAACCCAAGACCTCAGGACTTTTGTTTTCAACATTATCAGAAATATTATTCCATTTACATTTTGCTGCTGCTCATAGTTATAAGAGTTGGCATTAATATGAGAGCAAAAGTAGGAGAAAATTAAAGCAAAAAGTGGGAGCAAGCATGGCTGGTTGTTGAGACTTTCATATCATCTAATACACATAAATAAAATTTTAGTAAAATGACTTGGCTAATAATAATAATAATAATATCAATAATAATAATAATAATAACAGTTTAAAAAATTCTAGGGGATTGATAATTTTTAAGGTGTAATTTCCAAAGTACTGTCAAGAATAATAATTACATGAACAGATTCCAAGAACTCTAGAGTGCTTTTAAGGTTAATGATCGGCTAGGAGTGAGATAGAGCTAGCTAACCTAAGTTAACCTCAGCTCACTTAACCTAACCTTATCACATGACATGTTCTACAAGTTTAGACTTGCTTTGAGACTGGCTATGACGTCACAGATGAATGGCGGTGGGAGGCTGGACATGAATTTTTTATTACACAAAAACATTTTCCTTTTTACCAGCCTCCCACCGCCATTCATCTGTGACGTCATAGCCAGTCTCAAAGCAAGTCTAAACTTGTAGAACATGTCATGTGACAAGGTTAGGTTAAGTGAGCTGAGGTTAACTTAGGTTAGCTAGCTCTATCTCACTCCTAGCCAATCATTAACCTTAAAAGCACTCTAGAATTCTTGGAATCTGTTCATGTAATTATTATTCTTGACAGTACTTTGGAAATTACACCTTGAAAATTATCAATCCCCTAGATTTTTTTAAACTGTTATTATTATTATTATTATTAGCCAAGTCACTTTACTAAAATTTAACGTATGTGTATTAGTTGATATGAAAGTCTCAACAACCAGCCATGCTTGCTCCCACTTTTTGCTTTCACTTTTTCTTCCACTTTTACTCTCATATTAATGCCAACTCTTATAACTATGAGCAGCAGCAAAATGTAAATGGAATAATATTTCTGATAACGTTGAAAATAAATGTCCTGAGGTCTTTGGTTTGATTTCCCACTGTTCACGTAATTATTATTGTTGACAGTACTTTGGAAATTGCACCTTCAAAAAAAAAAAAAAAAAAAAAAGAATCCACTTGAATATTCTTAACTGTTATAATAATTATTATTATTATTACCCAAGTCTCTTTACTAAAATTTAATTCATGTGTATTAGTTGATTTGAAAGTCTCAACAACCAGCCATGGTTGCTCCTACTTTTTGCTCTCATATTTGCTCCCACTTTTGCTTTCACATTTGCTCTCACTTTTTCTCACATTTTTCTCTCTCACTTTTACTCCCATATTAATGCCAACTCTTATAACTATTAATAAGCAGAAGCAAAATGTAAATGTAATAATATTTCTGATAATGTTCAAAACAAAAGTCCTGAGGTCTTGGGTTTGAATTCTCAACTATGGTTGTCAGCCAATGAGTTATGCACCGCCTTGTGCTTTTACGTTAAACAAAATAGCAGAGGCATGAGGAATACAGTGGAAGCGAAAACAACAACTTAAACAGGATCGCTAAGGAGCGGGGAAAGGATGTCTCTTTCGATGCGTGCTGGGCCCAAGATTCCGGATCGAAAGAAATATACTTTCCAAAAAAGGAAACGAATGAATTGTTTAAAACAAATCAAAAGCGGAATTAAATTTATCTAATTGATCGAAGAACCCAGAAGCGTGTAGGTCGTGACTGCGTTACAGTACGAAGCCAAGACCGACGAAATCGAACGAGAGATGAGGGAACTTAAAATTACAAATGAAAGAGGACCAAACCAAAGTGAACTACTTACTAATGTATTTAAAGCAAACTTAAACAGGTGCGCATAAGAGTAAGGATTAATCTAAACACAAAATAAAAGGTAAACTTGAAGAGGTATTAAAATCACTTAATAACAAATAAAATTAATGACTAAAGATGGTACCCAAGAAAGGGGTACCCAAAAATAATATCAAGAGAAAACTGTATAAATGAACTTAAGCACAAACAAAGATGAAACAAGATTAATTAAAATGTACTTACAATCAATGTGCAACTAAACCGTAAGCGCGACTCGATAACCAAAATTTAAAATACAAAAAAAAAAAAAAAAAGATAGAGAGCATGGACGGGTCGAATAAGAGAACACCTCTACTGTCGAGGATGACCTGGACTAGAATGCCCCGCGCCAAGAACAGAACTAAAACGCTCATGATATTGTGAAATCATGGGGTAGGGGGTGAAAGTGGTGGGGATGGGAGGAGTGCGTATGTAGGAAACGGGGGTGGGGATGACACGGAGTTACGTAATATAACGAAGCCAGAGAAAGCAACACAAAATTAACACATAAAAATAACGGAAAATGAGCATTACATTAAATTAATTGACATTACCGGGACAGGAAATGAAAGGAAAAATCAATCAGCTAAGAAATATGCTTTGTAGGAAAATATAGGCTTACATAGAGGTAGTAATGTCTAAATATAACGACATACGAAGAAACAAAGGAATTAAGGCATGGCGAATGGACAGTGACTAACAGAAAGACCATCGCTCACACACTTTTCCTAAAACAGAGGGAAGGATCAACTTAGGAGGCGAAATGAGACATGGCTCCGTTACTCCAATGATACCTTGACCCAAAAAAAAACTCTGATACGACAATCAAATGAAAGATGTCTCGAAAGAGTGCACATCAATTTTTGACGTAATACAGAGCGCTAGAAAGCCTCGCAGAAAAATAGCATATATTTCAGACCTGAGAGATTTGAGTAAAAATAAAACCGATTACATGAAAGGCAGGGATGACAAATAAACACAGAGGCTTCGCTAAACTAACGTAAGCAAAGGCGAAGGGACTTGGGTTCATGGATCGAATTCACATCATCATAAGGAAGGGAAATTGTAAGTGAATCAAAGGAGACATAAAAATAAAATAAAAACATGGATAAACTGAAATTCAAAAATGATAGCATGTCAGATAAATCAAGTGATCGAATCGTACTTACGCTTAGTTGCGTTGGGCACGGGCGAAAGCCCGACACACACGGCTGTGACCGTTTCACATGACGGTCAGAAATGGAAGGAAGCAACCTTCTCTAAAGGAACGCAGTAACGCGCTCGAGAAAAATAAGTCGTAGAACACCCCCTCTCCAGAACATAAAGGGGGCCAATGGGAGAAGCAAAGCTTAGCAACAAGTTATGCTTCAACCAATGGTAAAACTGTGTCAGTAGTGGTGAAAAGTTTCACCAACTGGTGAAACATTTACGCAGAATTACAAAGTTTGAACGCAGTAGGTGAGACAGAGAAACGTATGTCACAATAATGCGACATGAAGGAAATGATGATGATAATAATAATAATAATAATAATATGACAAAAAATAATGGACCTGATAAAAACGGTTCAAAATTCCCCTGCTCTCCCAAAAAAAAGGAATTTTCCTGGCCATGGAAATTTCTTTTTTCGTACAAATGGAGAGGCAAAAAAATTGTAAAGGGAAAAAAAAATTGAGTACTAAAAAAATGGGTACTAAAGACCTCTAGGAGAATACAAAAAAATGAACAGTTGACTAATCTGACCGTGAAATGAAGGTGGTACCCCCTTCATTGCTCGTCAACACTAGCCACTAACGTCAAAAGTACTGCGTTAAAAAAGAGATACAGTGAGTTCATATATTAAATAGTGATCATTGTTCTTGCTAGTTCATGATGATACGGATGTCGAAATCTTCAAGATGGACGTTACCCCGAGACTGCAAATCTCTCCAGCCTCTGATGAGAAAAGACAGACAAAGTTTAATCGTGATCACATTAAAAAAAAATACAATTGGGACGTCCTGTATATAGGACCGTTCGTTGCGTCAACGAGGAATATGCAATAGTGTCATAATGTCTTCGATAGGGAAAGTACTCTCCTTTTCAGCTGCTGAAAATAAAGCCATGTATAGATCCAGTGGAGGGTGACTGGTCCGTTAACGAGTTCCGAGAAGACCCCCAGCTGTGTTAGCCCAGGTACACAAAGGCTGCTTGTTGTTACTCGCTAACCGTCTGGATGGTTGCTAGACAATACACGATATTCTAAGAACACTTGACAATTTAAAACCAAACAAAATACATGACTTCACAATAAACATCAAAATCGAGATGACACAAAGGTGCATGATATCTCAAAACCATGACACAAAAAGTCAATCACATCAATAAACTTAAAATAAATACAAAGTTCCTACAAGGTCAAACAGGAAGTGTCGAAGGGTCCTTGTCTGTCGCCGAACAATAGGAGTTAAGCCGTGGAGCAGTACAAAAGAGGAGTAGGAGTGGTTTGCAAATAGTGACCGACCAGGTATATGCTGATGGCCTCAGGCAAAGATATAGCTCGACAGAGATGTCAAGTATTCACGACACACTCGCGTACGAGGAAAAGGCCACGGGTGTTTCCTGTCTTGTCACAGGAATAAATGAAAAGGAAGCACACGAATTAAGATCAGAATAGGCTCACATGCTAGGTTGGCTATTAAGGAGCTTGGGCATCCAATTAGAATAAAAGGAAAACAAAAATACAACATTATAGCGAGGCGAAATTCACAAGATCATTTGACAAATTTTTTCAACTGCGTGACGTGGGCCGAAGTCATTGAAGTATCGTGAACGTCCACTAACTCAACTGAGACAGGATTTAAAAAGCGTGAAATAGTCTTGGGAGTTGACCAACGTAAGCACAGCTTACTGGAAATTTGTTTGGTAGCGTCACTCATAGGATGTAAACGACACAAAACTTTGTCCCCAATTTGGAATTTAACATCATGACGGCCTAAGTTGTAACGCTTTGCCACTCTGGCTTTTGCCTTCTTGAGGTGACCGGTAGCGATGGCCCATTTTTGAGCAACAGAGGTGGTGCGAGAAGGTTCGGAAAGATATTCAATATTCCATTTGAGCAGCAAGGGGTCGACAAGCGTTCGGCCTATGAATAATTCAGCTGGAGTAGTTTGAACGGACGAATGGAAAGAGGTATTGAACCCGAGACTGAAATACTGTAGGTTCGTATCCCAGGAGGTTTGATCGGCATTGTGAAAAGCGGACATACAAGCCTTCAAGTTTTTGTGAAAACGCTCTACGTGATTTCCCTGAGGTCGATACGGTGACAAGAAAATATGTTGGATGCCCCAGTTAAATACCATAGTTTCAAAAGCTTTGGAACGGAATACAGAGGCGTTATCTGACACAAGGTATTTGGGAGGACCAAAAACTCCAAATATATATCTAGACAAGAAATGGATAGTAGTCTGAGAAGTGATATTCTTTACTGGGAATAACCAAACAAACTTCGAAAAACCAACAATGACAGTTAAAATGGCTTGATTGCCAGATTTTGATCTCACGACTGGACCAAAGTAATCAATGAAAAGGCGTTCGCCGGGACGAGTGACGATACCAGCTTGGTGGAAGCCTACACGTGTGTTCTGGGCAGGTTTAGAACGCTGGCAGGTTAAACATCTTCTGACATGAGCAAAAGCATCTACTTTAATTGAGGGCCAATAAAATTCACCGGATATCTTACGGAAAGTGCGCTGCATCCCTGCATGAGTTCCCAGTGCAGAATCATGATAATATGACAAAAGCATATCGCGTACTGCTAATGGAGAAAAAATTCTAAATTTTGAAGACTTAGGAAGAACATAGCCAATAACATCATTTCGAACACAAGAGTTGCTTACTGCCGGATCTTTGTTTGCAATTTTTGCACGGAGGTCAGTGCAAAATGGATCCTCAGACTGGAATTTCCGGATATCCACAAAAGACCAAGGACAATGTTGCAATAGGAAAAGATTTTCTTGAAGTGGTGTACTGATAGAAACGCTCTCGATTGGAGTCCTAGGGGTCTCTTCAAACATGCGTGACAGGCAGTCAGCTACCGGGTTCTCGCTCCCTTTTACGTGGATGATATCAAACTTAAAAGATGACAACCTCAAAATCCACCTGTTGATGCGTCCAAGCTTATTCACGTGAGAAAGACTCCATTTCAAAGCCTCATTGTCGGTAAAAACAGTAAAGTGACGGTGTTCCAAAAAGGTCCTGAATTTTTCACATCCAAATACCACAGCAAGACTTTCCTTCTCGAAAATTGAGTAACGTCGTTCATGTTGATTTAACATACGACTCGCGAAGGCCACTGGTGCAAATTTTCCATCCACACGCTGGCTCAAAACACTAGAAATGGCCAAATCACTGGCGTCACAATGTAAAAAGAAAGCTGATTCGAAATCAGGCGTGTGCAGTACTGGTGCTGACATAAGGGCTTCTTTCAAAACATTGAAAGCTTTGTCCTGTTCTGGCCCCCACACAAATTTCACATTCTTCTTTTTTAGAGCATTTAGAGGTGCCGAAATGTCAAAGAAGTTTTTGATAAAACGAGAATAGAACGTGAACATACCCATTACTCTTCTCAAGGCCCTAACTGTGGTGGGTACAGGTAACTGCTGAATGCAATCTGCGCGCTCGGGTATGACACGGAGACCATCGGCTGACAGAATGTGGCCCAGAAATTTAATTTGAGTGCAGCCCAAAGAGGTCTTTTTTGGATTGATAGTGAGACCGGCCTTCCTGAGGCGGGAGAAAACTTCCCTAAGATGAACGACATGCTCCTCAAAAGAGCTGCTGTATACGACTAAATCGTCAAGATAATTAAATACAAAATTGAACTTCAGGTCTCTCAAGATGTCGTCTAGCACGCGACTGAGGACTTGCGCACCAACAGCTATACCCATCGGAAGACGCTTGAAATTATATAACCCGAAAGGGGTGTTAAAAGCAGTGAAGTAGCGACTCTCAGCATCCAAAGGAATCTGATAATAGGCACTATTTAGATCAATCATCGAATACACATTGGCCCCGTGGAAATGTTGAAAAGCACTCTCAATAGTAGGCAGTGGGAAATTATCAAAGACTACCTTCTTGTTCAATTTTCGGTAGTCTACGACTAGCCGGTACTCGCCCTCTTCTCTCTTGGGAATTAAGAAAGCAGGAGACCCATAAGCTGATTTGGAAGGAACCACTACTCCCCGATCTTGCAAATCATTGATATACTTTTTCATGGCCAAGAGCTTGGGCGGATTACAAGGAAATGGAGGACTTCGAACAGGTACATTGTCGCTCAAGTCAATGTGGCATTCGTGATTTACAGCAGAACCTAAATCTTCTGTGAGGACATCAGAAAATTCCTCAACTAAATCGTTCAGAGTATCACGTTGCTCGGACATCAAAGTTAATGGAAGATGTACGGAAAATACAGGAGACACATCAACGTAGTTAGAAGTACATTCTTCAAAGGGGAACATTTTATCTGAGCGAAATTTGAAACAAAATGAATCGTTAATAAAATCTAACTGCATACCAGTTTTATGCATAAAGTCAATTCCTAGAATACATTGAGTGGAGAGATTGTTAACCACATGAAAAACATGTTTCCAAGAAAATCCGTGAATTTTAATGCGACATAAAGTAGTTTCAGCAACGTCGATAACTGACAATCCCGCAGACAGGAACTGACATTTATTCTGTATGGGGTGTTTTTGCGAAGATCGAATGCTATCTGCCACTGAACGGTGGATGAAACTTCTGGTGGCGCCTGTATCCAAAATAGCAGGTGCCGAGACATTATCGAAATTTACTGAGACTCCTGGTTGTAACACAACATCAAAATTAGATGCATTGTCAAGTTTGGATGGAGGACTGCTCCAGGAGTCGAACTCAGAACACCTCCCTATGAGTTTTCCTGGTTGGAATTACAATTCGGACAGGAACGAGTCGTGACCTTATTCATCCCACAGCCAAAACAGAATTTTCGGCGTTTTAAAGAACACATTTTAAAATGATGTCCAAGTTCATTACAGTTCCAACAAGTTATGCGACCAGAAGAAACATTGCGTGTGATTGTTGTTGGGTTGTGTGTAGTCCTTTCACGGGAAACAGCAGAAGAATTACGAGCCACAGAAGGGCTTGGATTAGAATTGCTAGAAAGGGACTCAGCACGGCGAGCAGACGGCTTAAACCGTAAGGTGTCGTCTTTTGTTCGGTCGACAGCTGGGCTAGACAGTGTTGTCTGGGGGGAGTAGGCTAACTCGGGGAAAATCATATTATCGGCTCTTGGAGGTGGAGTATAGTTCGAACAGGCTCGTGCATTTAATTCATACTCACGGCCTTGTAATATGATGTCCTCGATGGAAAAAACGGATGTACGCCGAATGAAGTATTTATAAGTGGGATTTAAATTCCTGTATATAATTTCCAACAGATCCCTGGGATGAAAGGGTTGGGGGAGGTTCGCTGCTAACAGACGGACTGAGGTTACATAATCGTCGATCATCTCCCCAGGAGCCTGAGTGCGGGAGTATATTTCTTGTTTGAGAGCGAAATCGAAATCTTGTGGCGTGAAACGGTCCTTAATACACCCAACAAATTCGTCCCATGACTTATAAAAATTTGGAGAAGTGCGATGCCACATCAGCGCTTTTCCAGACAAAAGAATAGGTAAGCAACGTACAATACTGTCGGGATTAATATCGTGACAATAACACAATTCCTCCACACGTTGTATAAAACAAAAAACTGATGAGGTATTGTTTTCTCCGGAAAAAGTCAAACCCCATCTACTCACTACTGATGCAACATTTTCGTTGTGGCGAGCACTATTAACAGTACCAACAGGGGCGATGGAGCAATCTAAAAGGGGAGAGTCTATCATTAGCAGGTCCTGTGTCGTATCTTGCAATAGTGGCGCGGGCATTGTTAAGGACTCAAAGCCCATAAAATTTAACTCCTTTTTGACGGGTGGGAATTCTGACTTAGACATGACAATAGACAAGGAGAAAAGTAAAACACTTTAACTTAGTAAAATAAAGGTCACAATACCGTAATGTGTCCTATTCCAGCGTTGCGAAGTACTCACTAACTTGTTGCACTGCTCACATCGGAACTAGATTTCTTGGATGTCCTGTTCACTCGAGAAATGCTTTCACACTCCACACTTTCTTCGGGGATGGGGGAACAATTCAGTACAGGTATCTTAAACTAAGAAAGACAACATTGTAATAATTGAAAAAAAAAAAAAGTTTGGTAACCTAAAGGGAACGATTTCGCGTTTAACCACGCTCTGATATACCATTTGCACCGCCTTGTGCTTTTACGTTAAACAAAATAGCAGAGGCATGAGGAATACAGTGGAAGCGAAAACAACAACTTAAACAGGATCGCTAAGGAGCGGGGAAAGGATGTCTCTTTCGATGCGTGCTGGGCCCAAGATTCCGGATCGAAAGAAAGATACTTTCCAAAAAGGGAAACGAATGAATTGTTTAAAACAAATCAAAAGCGGAATTAAATTTATCTAATTGATCGAAGAACCCAGAAGCGTGTAGGTCGTGACTGCGTTACAGTACGAAGCCAAGACCGACGAAATCGAACGAGAGATGAGGGAACTTAAAATTACAAATGAAAGAGGACGAAACCAAAGTGAACTACTTACTAATGTATTTAAAGCAAACTTAAACAGGTGCGCATAAGAGTAAGGATTAATCTAAACACAAAATAAAAGGTAAACTTGAAGAGGTATTAAAATCACTTAATAACAAATAAAATTAATGACTAAAGATGGTACCCAAGAAAGGGGTACCCAAAAATAATATCAAGAGAAAAGTGTATAAATGAACTTAAGCACAAACAAAGATGAAACAAGATTAATCAAAATGTACTTACAATCAATGTGCAACTAAACCGTAAGCGCGACTCGATAACCAAAATTTAAAATACAAAAAAAAAAAAAAAAAAAGATAGAGAGTATGGACGGGTCGAATAAGAGAACACCTCTACTGTCGAGGATGACCTGGACTAGAATTCCCCGCGCCAAGAACAGAACTAAAACGCTCATGATATTGTGAAATCATGGGGTAGGGGGTGAAAGTGGTGGGGATGGGAGGAGTGCGTATGTAGGAAACGGGGGTGGGGATGACACGGAGTTACGTAATATAACGAAGCCAGAGAAAGCAACACAAAATTAACACATAAAAATAACGGAAAATGAGCATTACATTAAATTAATTGACATTACCGGGACAGGAAATGAAAGGAAAAATCAATCAGCTAAGAAATATGCTTTGTAGGAAAATATAGGCTTACATAGAGGTAGTAATGTCTAAATATAACGACATACGAAGAAACAAAGGAATTAAGGCATGGCGAATGGACAGTGACTAACACAAAGACCATCGCTCACACACTTTTCCTAAAACAGAGGGAAGGATCAACTTAGGAGGCGAAATGAGACATGGCTCCGTTACTCCAATGATACCTTGACCCCCCAAAAAAAACTCTGATACGACAATCAAATGAAAGATGTCTCGAAAGAGTGCACATCAATTTTTGACGTAATACAGAGCGCTAGAAAGCCTCGCAGAAAAATAGCATATATTTCAGACCTGAGAGATTTGAGTAAAAATAAAACCGATTACATGAAAGGCAGGGATGACAAATAAACACAGAGGCTTCGCTAAACTAACGTAAGCAAAGGCGAAGGGACTTGGGTTCATGGATCGAATTCACATCATCATAAGGAAGGGAAATTGTAAGTGAATCAAAGGAGACATAAAAATAAAATAAAAACATGGATAAACTGAAATTCAAAAATGATAGCATGTCAGATAAATCAAGTGATCGAATCGTACTTACGCTTAGTTGCGTTGGGCACGGGCGAAAGCCCGACACACACGACTGTGACCGCTTCACATGACGGTCAGAAATGGAAGGAAGCAACCTTCTCTAAAGGAACGCAGTAACGCGCTCGAGAAAAATAAGTCGTAGAACATAAAGGGGGCCAATGGGAGAAGCAAAGCTTAGCAACAAGTTATGCTTCAACCAATGGTAAAACTGTGTCAGTAGTGGTGAAAAGTTTCACCAACTGGTGAAACATTTACGCAGAATTACAAAGTTTGAACGCAGAAGGTGAGACTGAGAAACGTATGTCACAATAATGCGACATGAAGGAAATGATGATAATAATAATAATAATAATAATAATAATAATATGACAAAAAATAATGAACCTGATAAAAACGGTTCAGTTACACTACAGAAAACTTTTATTTTTGTGTTGTGTTGCATGTTAATTTGCCCATCTCGCAGTGTAGTGGCTTTACTTGGATGTTACCCCAGAGGTTTTGGGTTCAACTCGACTATGCCCAGAATTTTATTCTTGATCTGAGAGTTGGAAGGTTGGGTGAAGTTAGGTTAGGTGAAGTTAGGTCAAGTTAGGTTAGGTGAAGTTGGGTTAGGTTAGGTTAGGTTAGGTTGGATGAAGTTAGGTTAGGAAAAGCTAGGTTAGGTTAGGTTAGGTTAGGTTACGTGAGATTGTTTTAGTAAAACACCACATTTGCCCCCACTTTTTACTCACACATTTTGCTCCCACTTTGTGCACCCACTTTTGCTCGCTCATTTTTGGTCTCACTTTTTGCTCCCACTTTTGCTTTCACATTTGCTCACACTTTCTGCTCTCATATTTGCTCACACTTGTTTGCTCCCACTTTTGTTTACACTTTTTTTGCTCCCACTTTTCTGCTCCCAATTTTTTGCTCCCACTTTTTCTTGCTCACATATTTGCTCCCACTTTTGCTTACAATTTTTGCTCCCACTATTTTTCTCTCACTTTTTGCTCCCACACTTGCTCCTAATTTTTTGCTCTCATATTTGCTCCCACTTTTGCTTTCACATTTCCCACTTCTTGCTCCCATACTTGCTCCTACATTTTTTTGCTCCCTTTTTTTGCTCCCACATATGCTCGCACAACAAACTATTGTTCTTTTTACAAAGTTGTCTTTACTTGAACTTAGTCAATGCTTGACAGTTGATATGGCAGTATCAGTGACTAGGTATGGTAAGCCTCATGCATTCTATAAAGGAACCAATAAAAATGGAACTGTTATTTGGCATTCTTCATAACAACGTTCAAAACCATGTCGCAGTGAGCTAAAAAGTAAAGATAGTGAGGTTTTAAGTGTCAGTGTTCATCAATGTAGTGTTCTACATGAAACATTGTTACTGTCAACAAAATATCATTAAAATGCTAAAAAGCAAGTGCTACAAAACAATACTACTACTGAAAATAATTCAATGTTCAAAAAACCCTTAACATTATCAAAAGCTACGCAAACTCTACTTGAGGACACTGTAGAGGAAGAGGAAGAGGAACAGGAAGATCTGACTGGTTTTTGTAATGCTGAAGAAAATGTTGAGGATAATTATGGTGATTATAATAATAGTGATATAGATCATGCTGCTTATGATAATGATAGTGATAATGACCTGAAACAAGACAATAACGTTTTCATGCCTATCTACAACAAGCTTTGTTTTTAAAACTATATCACACTATCGTAAAGGCAAAGACTTGAATTAAGTGTGCATTTTATTGTTATAATCATGTATATTCTGCAATGTTAAATATTCTGATTTCTGTAGAAAATAAAACAACATTGTACCATTATTTTCATTTATTTACAAACTTTATAAACATTTTTTTATGGTTTCAAGATAATATTTTTTAAAACAATACTAAAAACTAAAACATTATTATTCTATACACATATTTTTTTCATTCAGTCCATTGTCATAACTTATATATTCCATTATTATTTGACATTTGTTTTTTTTTAAATTTAATTAAAACGAACCATGCACCTATTGTTTTTAAAACCTTCATAAATTAAGTGTACAGGTTGCACAGCATTATTGACTTCATCAAAAACACTCTCTGACATATCATTAAACCGTGTTGGCTGAAATGTCTCAATGTTTTCACATACACAAACTACACGATCACCATATGCTGTTTTCAATTTCCGAATCTTGATAATCCGAAATGGAATATGCGTTGGCAATTCGCTGAGCTTCTTTGTCTCTAAGCCACATGCTTGACCTACAGCATTCAAAACATTCGTTATAGTAGCCTATAAACAAAAGAAAAGCATATCTATTACACTCTAAAACAGCTTGTAATAATATCTTGCATGTAGGTATTTTGCACTATGCATTGCCAATAAATTATACTATTTATGCAAGAAATGCCCTAACTGTAGCAGATACTACTTTTCTGCATATAGCACAAGTGTTAAGTTCTAATGCACACTTGACACATGCTATCATGTGTCCACAAGGCAAAAATACAACACCGAGTTCATCTTGATAACAAATTTTACATAATTGTTGGTCACACTTTTGTATCTGTTCGCGAGACAAGTCTTTTTTTTCAGCCTCATGTATTTGCTCCGCGTGTTCTAACTCTAAATGCACTTTTATGTCTTGTGCTGCAATCACGTTTTCTTTACGAATAGTGTTCAAAAATTCCTGACCATTAAGCAACACCATGTATTTACAGTTAGGTAACCAACGAGCATGTTACACAAAAGGGTCATCAGTCATTTGCCAAACCTTTAAAGCAAATCCACAATAAAAACATATTGTTTTATCCCCTTCACCAGTATAAAAAAATCCAGCTTCACTTAGCTGTTTGGTAAGGTGTTTTAATATTAATGGCCAAACATTTTTATAAGATTCTAAACGTTTTTCAACAGAGCTGTACTGTGGGTGTGCTAGTGGTTTAGCCTTGTAAACTCCCAACTTTTCGAAAGTACACGACAATTCAACACTGTATATGGCATATGGACCACATATATCGACACTACCGTTGTTGACTGGTAATACATCTTTATTATTATTATGTATTTATTTGTGATTCAGCAACGTAAGTAGCGGCCAATGGCCTTGTGGTTCGGTAAAATGATTACACGGGTATGTTACCCACTTGTTTTCAAAGCATGTAAGGACAACAAGGAGACCATCGCAAATGGTCTCTAAAGGGATCATCCCCTTCTTCCCAGTGTGAGAGTTCAATACGACAAAAAACACAGCGCACCACATCTTCTCGGTTCAAGTAAAAAAAAAACGGCTTTTGCAAGTTTATGTGTCGACCAGGATTCAAATGTTAACCAATGATCATGTTCTGATTTTAAATTTATCCCACGTGGTAAACCAACTTGTTCACTTGTTGTATTTGGTACTAATGCCATGTGTCATAATAAAGCTTTTTCTTATTATAAGTTATTAAAGTTGCACACAGTACTTTAAACCACAATGTATGCTTTTTTCACTGTCTGTTCACTACGTTAATGGCGTATGACCACACCTAAAAGAAAAAAAACTCATCACTCAATCAATCAATCAATCAATCAATACTTGTAATTAAACTTTAACGTTAATTGGCATTAAATAAAAAACACCATCAAAAAATATTTTAAAAAATAAACTGTATGTCTGCACTAACAGTTACCCATGTACTTTTTTTTTTAAAGCTGCATTCATTTACATTTCCCTTTAACCAATATATGAACAAAAATAAATATCATATCATTTTGTTCAGATTATCTTGTTCAAACCTGTGGATATTTATTGAGTCCATAGGGAACCACCCATAAATTAATTTTTGTTTTGTTTTTAGAAAATCCAACACAGCCTTGTACTTTTCCCAGTCAACAACCAATATAGTCTTGTACCGTTTGTCAATACATGGCCATTATTCAAGAAAGCAATCATTGTCCTAATCATGTACAGGTAATGAATTTTTTGTCTACGAGTTTTCAGTAATGGTAAAATGGAATAGCAATTTTAAGTTAGACTTACCTGATTTTTCAATAGTTCACTCCCAGGAAACAATGGTTGCACTCTACTGCGTCTTGGGTTTTCAGCAACTGCTACGGCGGTAAGGCTTTTCTTCCAAGTTTCTTAAAATAAATAAAATAAACCGCTATAAATACCTAAATTCAGGTTAATACATGCATTTCATAAAATAAAATAATATATAAAAAAAAGAAATTAAACAAGTTAGTTTAAAAAAAATCTCACCATCACTTGCACTGCCTTGTTACTGTTTCCTTCTAGTGGGCCCAAAAGCGCAATGGTTTCTTGTAAGGTATACCGGTTATCTGTAAACAAATAAATAAATAAATAAAAATCATTAATTACCTGATCAATATCTACAAATTTGAGGTTCATTAGCATTTCTTTATTAAAATAATCATTCATAGGTACTTACCAAAAAATAAAAGGATTTTTTTCTTCCAAAGTTCAGTTCAGAGCTCTACTGTATACGTTCGTTTGCCAAAATGGCAAGTGCATCACTAACGCAATCGTTACAGTTATCCTAGCAACACAGAGAGTGTTGAATTTTCTCTGCGTTTTTACCTTGAAATGTTGTCTCTCCCACACGTGATCCCACGCCTCTTCACAATCCTCAATCTGAATAAGATTCGTGTACCTTATACTAGTTTCATGTTTTAATAAGGAACCAAAATGGCTGCCTCTTATACATCAGTAGTACGGCTGTCTAGGAACCAAAATGGAGGTCTCTGCTTAAACAGTACACCTGCTAGCCACCACGAGGCAAGTAAGCTCATATCACACTTCCTGATGTCGTAGGCATTTTTGTCTTATCAGCAGTCTCTCTCACAAGTCCTCTGGCTAGGTACAATATTCAGTCCCCAGTGAGCAGGACTGTGTGTGTGTTGGCATTGAAAACATGTGTGTATTATTATTATTATTATTATTATTATTATTATTATTATTAAACATTTTACTGTAATAATAATTACTAGCAAACGGCCATCCTCAATACATGATCATGTTAACCACATACTTTCACCCTAAACCACATGACTTATCCAGTTGAATATTTAGTTTATAACATTTCAGGCCAATGACCTTACCTTTTTGGCTCTTTGCGTACATGCACATGGCTTGGTCGAGCAAATGTTATAGGTTTCCATATTCTAAAACCATTTACTGTGCCAGACAGCAGTCTCGCTTATTACCGTTTACTAGCATGTTATAGATCCCCTTCAGGGGTAAAAAAATCCTAGCACACTTAACACATTTTCAAATATTCGCCTCCATCCGTCATAGGAAATGTCACAAAACCAACCGTCATAAGCTGTCCCTCCATCCCACCAAAATAGCAATTCATTTCTTCCGGGCACGGTCACCGAGATCGCCAACGTCTAAAAATCACTTGGTCATATCCTACAACCGTCTGTTGTGTCAGAGAGCGATCTCGCTCATCACCGTTAACTAAAACTTTAAAGAACCCCTTCAGGGGTAAAAAATCATAGCATGCTTGTCACATTTCAAAATATTCGCCTTCATTCATTCGTCATAGGAAAAAATATCGAAAAGCGACCCCTCGTTTTGCCATACATCGCCCCGTCGAAATAACCATTTCCTGTATTCACCATGGCCAGTCATAGCCTCGTTGTAACATACATCAAGCGCTACCGGCTCTCTGTCTACAAACACTCTTTTATAAAAAAATAAAAAATAAAAAAATGCATAGTACTTGTCCTAGAGACTTCACATTTATTTTCATGGTAGAGAGGGTAAATACCAACCATTCACGTCAAACAAACTTATTTGTAAAGTTGTTAGTTTTCCAAAATAGTAAACATTTCAAAATTTAAGTGTTTTCAAAAAATCTCAAAAAATAAAAAAGTTTTATTATAAAAAATAAAGGTCATAGAGACCATTCGTTTCAACTATGGCACAACGTTTGGTTTTCAAACTATCGCCTACTAACTATGGCACAACGTTTGGTTTTCAAACTATCGCCTACTTTAAAAAACAAAATGTTTCTTTTTTATATATATAACAAGTGGTCTATAGGAAAGAGGACGTCAGCTTCAGTCCAACGACACCTCATTTGTTAAAATCCGACCATCCATTCGCCAATTATCACCAATGTTCGCGAGAAAGTTAGCTATCATTTTCCCCTCCTACACCCTTGAAACTTCCTGCCCACCTAGAGGGCATACCCACCTTTCCTTAACGTCAAACAAACTTTTTTCCAAAATTCACCGTTTCCAAAATAGCGCCAATCCAAAAAACAAACAATTTCCAAAAAAAAAAAAAAAAATTTAAATACCAACACACATTCATAGCCAAGAGAACGTCACCCCGTTCCTAAACAACACATCGTTCTAGATTTACAAGCTCATTAAATATCACCTAAATGTTAAAAACGCACGTTTACCTCAAATTGCGTTTCCAAATTTCACCCATTTAAAAAAATCAAATTGAGCGGAAAAACTACCATCTAAACCACACCTTACTCGACCCTAGTCCTCCCCACCACCTACTTTTTCCAACATAGCCATACGTATTCAAGCACGCACGCGACTTGCTGGAGAACCCGCCTTACCCCACTACTGCACAGTTTTAGTCCTAGAGGATGGAAATTTATTTTGCTGGTAGAGGGGGTCAGGGCCATTCATTTATGACAGATACAATTTTTTGTTAACTCTTTAGTTTCCAAAATATAAAAATTTCAAAATTTAAGTGTTTTCAAAAAATATCAAAAAATAAAAAAGTTTTATTATGAAAAATAAAGGTCATAGAGACCATTCGTTTCAACTATGGCACAACGTTCTATCATGTTTG
Organism: Meconema thalassinum; assembly: GCA_946902985.2. Lineage (NCBI taxonomy): Eukaryota > Metazoa > Arthropoda > Insecta > Orthoptera > Tettigoniidae > Meconema > Meconema thalassinum. The sequence goes on from OX336394.1 coordinate 417,911,903, forward strand.
GTTATCAAACTATCGCCTACTTTCCAAAACAAGAATTTTCAAAAAAATTCAAAAATATAACAAGTGGTCCATAGCAAAGCCCCCGTCAGCTCGAGTCCAACGACACCTCAAACGTGAATCTCCGACCACGGGTTCGGGAGTTATCGGCTCGCATTGGGAGAAGGGGGGGGGGGGGGCAGAACCCGTCACTCCTCCCTACTAATATGCTATCGCTACAGCTCTTATTTCGAGGATGTAAGTATTATATGTATTAGGGAGTTAAAAGAGCACCTTTGTTGTTATAATTTCCGTCTATAATATTTTCGTTTCAGTTGGCTTGTAAACTTTCAGACATATCATGTACATACCGTATATGTGCATCATTTTGTATATCTTGGATTTAGAGTTTCATGTTTCATCTCGTAATTTAGGTTGCTAGAATTTTGATATTGCTCATGAAATAATAATTCCACCATTTGCAACTCTCAATTTCTTTTTTTATTATCAAGCTTTACAGATAAGTTAACAATACCATCCCAATCCGTGATTTATTAGCTTTTCAACGATATGCAACAGTGCCATGGAACATTGTTCACAATAGGTTGGAAATAAGAATCCACTTGGTAGGAAAATATCACACAAATTGGCTGCCGGTACAGAATTTCACTTTGCCGGTTCTAGGGCTAGAACAGTAGGCTGCGGTATGTGTCTAGAACAGTAGGCTACGGTGTGTGTCTAGAACAGTAGGTTACGGTATGTGTCTAGAACAGTAGGTTACCGTTTGTGTCTAGAACAGTAGGCTACGGTATGTGTCTAGAACAGTAGGCTACGGTATGTGTCTAGAACAGTAGGTTACGGTATGTGTCTAGAACAGTAGGCTACGGTATGTGTCTAGAACAGTAAGCTACGGTATGTGTCTAGAACAGTAGGTTACGGTATGTGTCTAGCACAGTAGGTTACGGTATGTGTCTAGAACAGTAGCTTACCGTATGTGTCTACAAGAGTAGGCTACTGTATGTGTGTGGAACTGTAGGCTACCGTATGTGTCTAGAAGAGTAGGCTACTGTATGTGTCTAGAACAGTAGGGTATGGTATGTGTCTAGAACATTAGGGTACGGTATGTGTCTAGCACAGTAGGTTACGGTATGTGTCTAGCACAGTAGGTTACGGTATGTGTCTAGAAGAGTAGGCTACTGTATGTGTCTAGAACTGTAAGCTACCGTATGTGTCTAGAACAGTAGGCTACGGTATGTGTCTAGAACAGTAGGGTATGGTATGTGTCTAGAACATTAGGGTATGGTATGTGTCTAGAACATTAGGGTATGGTATGTGTCTAGAACAGTAGGTTATGGTATGTGTCTAGAACATTAGGGTATGGTATGTGTCTAGAACAGTAGGCTACGGTATGTGTCTAGAACAGTAGGGTATGGTATGTGTCTAGAACATTAGGGTATGGTATGTGTCTAGAACATTAGGGTATGGTATGTGTCTAGAACAGTAGGCTACGGTATGTGTCTAGAACATTAGGCTACGGTATGTGTCTAGAACAGTAGGGTATGGTATGTGTCTAGAACATTAGGGTATGGTATGTGTCTAGAACAGTAGGGTATGGTATGTGTCTAGAACAGTAGGGTATGGTATGTGTCTAGAACAGTAGGCTACGGTATGTGTCTAGAACATTAGGGTATGGTATGTGTCTAGAACAGTAGGGTATGGTATGTGTCTAGAACAGTAGGGTATGGTATGTGTCTAGAACAGTAGGGTATGGTATGTGTCTAGAACATTAGGGTATGGTATATGTCTAGAACAGTAGGCTACGGTATGTGTCTAGAACAGTAGGGTATGGTATGTGTCTAGAACAGTAGGGTATGGTATGTGTCTAGAACAGTAGGGTATGGTATGTGTCTAGAACAGTAGGGTATGGTATGTGTCTAGAACATTAGGGTATGGTATGTGTCTAGAACATTAGGCTACGGTATGTGTCTAGAACATTAGGCTACGGTATGTGTCTAGAACAGTAGGGTATGGTATGTGTCTAGAACATTAGGGTATGGTATGTGTCTAGAACAGTAGGGTATGGTATGTGTCTAGAACAGTAGGGTATGGTATGTGTCTAGAACATTAGGGTATGGTATGTGTCTAGAACAGTAGGCTACGGTATGTGTCTAGAACAGTAGGGTATGGTATGTGTCTAGAACAGTAGGGTATGGTATGTGTCTAGAACAGTAGGGTATGGTATGTGTCTAGAACAGTAGGGTATGGTATGTGTCTAGAACATTAGGCTACGGTATGTGTCTAGAACATTAGGCTACGGTATGTGTCTAGAACAGTAGGGTATGGTATGTGTCTAGAACATTAGGGTATGGTATGTGTCTAGAACATTAGGCTACTGTATGTGTCTAGAACAGTAGGGTATGGTATGTGTCTAGAACATTAGGGTATGGTATGTGTCTAGAACAGTAGGGTATGGTATGTGTCTAGAACATTAGGGTATGGTATGTGTCTAGAACATTAGGGTATGGTATGTGTCTAGAACATTAGGGTATGGTATGTGTCTAGAACATTAGGGTATGGTATGTTTCTAGAACAGTAGGGTATGGTATGTGTCTAGAACATTAGGGTACGGTATGTGTCTAGAACAGTACGCAACCGTTTGTGTCTAGATCAGTAGGCTATTATTGGAGAGGGCCGTGTGACGACTCGTTTAAAAAGTGATTTTTCTCATCTTTCATATGGTTCAAACTAAAAGGTCGTCGACTTTTGTTTCCCTTGATATCTTGCGAACCCATAATCGGTGAAACCTATGTGATGGCTTGTTTTACTTGACGTGAAGTCATCTTTTTTATGCACTGTTTGATTTATCCATATAACCCTAAACTGCAAGGTCATTGAATTTTGTTTCCCTTGACATTTCGCGAACCCGAAATGTTAGAAAGGTGTGCTATAGTTTGTTTTAAACGGTGAATTATTCTTCTAACCGCGGATGAGTTATTTTTAGAAATTTGTCGATTACATTATTGATTGTATGGTTACGAGGCAGCAATAATATCCCTAGGCGGGAAGAATGGCAAGAGGAATAATTGTAATGGGATAAATTTAGGATGAAACACGGCTTTGGTTGATTAATTGAAAATAAGATTGTTACCTATATATTTCAACCGGTTGCCAGCGACAAACCTGCTATGTGTAAAGCAGCCTCACGGACTAACTTTGCTCGCAAGCCTCTGCAGAAAAATGCTCTTATCTAAAGAATTTGCTGAGTGTCATGAGAACACACTTGACATGACGGCTCAACTCTCTGTTGTTATGCAACACAATGCAAGCTAGCAAGTTTAATCTTGTTAAATTTGTACGTGAGAAAATTCAAGTTTAAGTGAAATAGGATATCACGCAGATGTACCCATTGGACCTTAGACCTGCACTTCCATGATAACGCGCGCCATGTACGTGGTTGTGCGCAGCCGCCATCTTGTGAGGTGGGGAGGTGGCGGTGGCTGTAGAACCGGCCAAAACATCTACTTATTTCCTATTTAGTTCTTCCTTCCTCTGTTCATAATGCAAGAAGATTTATATATTTTATTTAGTGTACGGCTTTACAGATATTTTGAATGAATATCAAAATATCCGCTTTTCAATACAATTTATTTATTAGTACTCACAGGTACATGTTTCTGGGGCTTTTACACTTCATGTGATTTACATGAGCTTGTGAACAAGGAAAGTTTTCTGAATTTTTTTTGTTAAGCAGCTCGATGAAGGGGGAGTGTAAAGGCCCCCGAAACATATATCTGTAAGTATTGATAAATTGTATTGAAAGGCGGATATTTTAATATTCATTCAAAATATATTTACGCCAATACGGACCACAATAAGTGACATAATGGCTTTACAGATACAATTTGTACAGAGTTGGCAATTAATGTAGAAAAGGAAGTCAAAATATATATTTATATCTAAATCGTTTATATAGGTCATTGCCTCTGGTGATCCATGAGCGAAATCAGTGACGTTGCCACTGTACTTCCTTTTAAGACACTTGGTGATGATATGCTGGATGTTCTGCTTAGGGGCACCACAATCACAGTTATGTGAAGCAATTATATTCCATTTATAATGGAAGTCTACGTTAAGATGGCAGAACTGGAATGGGCAGTTTGGAAGATGAAGATGGGGAAAGCTGTGGGAATGGCAATAGAAATGATCAAGGCGGCAGGACCAATGGGACTGCAGTGGACATACAGACTTCTCAGGAGTGTGTGGAGAGAGAAGAAAGTACCTGGAGCCTGGAAAAAGGGAATAATATTGCCAATATTCAAGAAAGGAGACAGGAAGGTGTGTGGTAACTATCGAGGAATCACCATCATCTCGCACGTTGCCAAAGTAATGGAAAGAATCCTAGAAAAAAGAATTAGAGTAAAGGTAGGAAGCCAAATAGAGGAGGAGCAGTTTGGATTTAGAGGGGGCAGGTCAACAGTGGAACCCATTTTCATTCTGAGACAGAACATTGAAAAGAGTTGGGAATATGGGCAGGATATGGTAATGACTTTTATTGATCTAGAAAATGCCTATGGTAGCATCCCTAGAACAACATTTTGGGAAAGCTTAACAAATAGGGATATAGGCAAGGAACTGAGAGGAATGTACATGGAGTGCTACAGTAGTGTGAAGACTACAGACGGGACATCGGAATGGTTTAAAATTGACACTGGACTAAAGCAAGGAAGTTTGTTGTCACCATTATTGTTCGTAATGGTGATGGATGACATCATGAAGGCAGCAATGAAAGAATATAGTAGGGCAAAAATGAAGGTAATGTTGTTTGCAGACGACGTTGTGATCTGGGGCGAGGATGAGATGGAAGTACAAGAACAGTTAGACGTAATAAATGAAAAGATTGAGCAATGGGGATTGAAGATATGTGGAGAAGAGTAAATCAGTGGTGATGAGTAGAGATAAGAAAGAAGGAAAAGGAGTAATCAAAGTAGGAGATAAGGAATTGGAAGTGGTGAAACACTTCAAATACTTGGGAAGTAAACTAACTGAAGATGGAAGACTAGATTTGGAAATTAGCAGAAGAATAAAACTCGGGAGTGCTTTCTACCAACAGGTACGGGGACTAGTATGGAACAAGGATATAACAATTAAGGCTAAAGAAGTTATGTACAAAGCATATTATGTTCCTATAATGACATATGCAGCAGAAACTTGGACAATGACTAAGAGGGATGACAGCCGAGTACAGGCAGCTGAAATGAGATTCCTGAGAAGTATGGTCCAGAAAACGAGGAGGGACAGAGTGAGAAATGAAGATATACGGAAAGAACTGGGAGTACAGAAACTAAATGACAAACTGGAGCAAAACAGATTGAGATGGTTTGGACATGTCAAACGGATGAATGAAGTAAAGCTAACAAGACGAGCACTGGAACGACGGATGACAGGGAAGAGAGGACGAGAAAGACCAAGAATGCGTTGGATGGACTCGGTGGAGAATAGCATTAGAAAACGGAACCTGGATTGGAACACTGTGTCGGAATAGGAATGGTGGAACGACAGAACAAAGTGGAGGGGAACCTTATTTGCCCCCACCCAGTGTCAACTGGAAAAGGGGAACTGAAGATGATGAGGATGATGATGAATGGAAGTCTGCACAGTTGCCATGACCCGTACGAATCCTGTTCTGAGTTGACCATGTTTTCCGAGGAAACTTAAATCCAGGTGGCAGCGATGATCCAATGCGTGGTAAGATTGATCCAGGCCTAGTATCCTGCCTTTCCTGCCATTCTTTAGTTATGCTGGAGTTGGTATTCTCCAAGTTCATTGTTGATGGATTTCGAGATCGTAGGCGATTCAGGCAAACATCAGTAATGTCACAGTGTATTGGTAGTTGTGGATTATCCATTATTTTTTTGAACTCCCTGAGGAGAGCGCTTTTACGTAGAAGATCTGGTGGAGGAATGTGGCTGGGGATAGGTAGACAATGTGTGGATGTGACCTTATTGTGCCAGTGATTAGGCGCATGGTGGTGTTGAGCTGGGTATCTATGAGGTTAGTGTGAGGGCTATTCACCCAAACTGGGGCACAGCACTCTGCAGCTGAAAACTTAAGTCCCAAAGCTGTACATCGAAGTGAAGTTGCCGATGAACCCCAAGTTGTGCCACATAGTTTTTGAACTGTATTGTTGTGGGTTCTTACTTTGGATTGAGTATTGCGCAGGTGTTGTCTAAAGGATAGTGTTCTAACGAATGTAACCCCTAGGTATTTAGGGAATTTATTATGTCTCAATAATTGATTTCCAATGAACACCTGTAATTCTTCGAGAGAGCCTCCGCGGCTTAGGCGACAGCACGCCGGCCTCTCACCGCTGGGTCCGTGGTTCAAATCCCGGTCACTCCATGTGAGATCTATGTTGGACAAAACGGGGGCAGACAGGTTTTTCTCCGGGTACTCCGGTTTTCCCTGTCAAAATTTCATTCCAGCAACACTCTCCACTATCATTTCATTTCATCTGTCATTCATTTCATCATTGCCCCAGAGGAGTTCGACAGGCTTCGGCAGCCGGCACAGTTCATATTCTCGCCAATAGTTGGTGGTTTCATTCATTCCATTCCTGACCCGGTCGGTGACTGGAAGCAGGCTGTGGATTTTCAATTCTTCGAGATCCGCCTTCTTGGCTACGTTCAATTCAGTGCAACGGTCTTGTATCTAGTTGGTGTTGTGAAAACTAGCCTTTCCACTCCTGTCCATTCTTCCACTTCTCCTGCTCCATTACTTCTGTCACATCCAGTCCAATGTCACATATCTTGTCGGATTTGCTGCATCCATCTCATCTTTGGTTTTCCAACCAATCTAATACTGTCAATGATTCTCGCCGTCTCACCAATACAATCAAAGACAACTGAAGATAAATTGACACCAAAGAACAAAACAATCTGGCGTGACAATACTACATACAAAATGAATGTGCATCCCTAATCAATGATATTTAGGTCAATTAAACACATCACCCGCTCCAATGGAGGTTTTAGAAGTACTGAAGAGAGCACGATCCCATGGTTTTTAATATAACATGATTCAGGCAATATACATTGTGAAAATTGCCTTTTCACTCTAATATAATTGGAGCACGGCGCTGATCACCATCCAGAGGACACGTAGGCCAAATCTCAGGCTGAACCTACGAACGTTCAACTCCCAAAGTTAGATCCAAGGGATTGACTTGCATTTATTGTTGCTGTTGTACGGGCCAAGCCTCTTTATGCAGCTCTTTTAACTCGGAGCGTGGCTAAATATAATAAAAGAAGCACAAGAAAACATACAGAAGTGACAATGCAATACATTATTCTCTTCATAAAACTAGTGGTTATTATTTCGAGATTGTGCTTGGATTTTTGCTCCTAAGAAACGGGACCCTGTTACTGTATCTATCCTAAACATGATTTTTTTGGTCTCTGTTTACATTATTTTTTGGATAAGTGTATATTAAAATTAAAATCATAAGCAACGTAATTTGAAGCTGCTTGGCTAAGACATAGTAGATCTCATTTGTTTTCACTTTCATAATGGTAATTGAATGTTCATATCTACTAGATTACCGGTACCACGAAGAAAGCGTTTTATCGGGATATCCGAGGCCTAGAATGACATTCAACTACCTATCTTACAGTGGCGAAGGGGTATATTCATGCAACTGGGTATTCTAAAGTTTTTATAGTTTTAGTTATAGTTTTTTTGTAGACTAATTCCAGTCGTCGTGTTTCCGCTCTGATAGAGCATCTATTCTGTGCTGTACAAGAAGATGATATCTTTCCCAATTAAGAATATGTTTCTTAGACATTTGATGATTTGGTGATCTACGATGAACATTTTTAATACACGCAATCCCAGTTTCACTCCATTCTTTACTCTTGTTCTTCTTAAGTTTTCAATCCATGGATTGGTCTGCGGCAGTTCTCCAGTCGGCTCTATTTATAGCTTTCCTCTTCATCTCTTCATAGTTTCTGCATCCTACATCAGACATGATTTGCTGTACATATTGTAGGCGTGGTCTTCCTCGACATCTTTTGCCTTCAACCATTCCCTCCAATACCGTTTTCAGCAGGCTATCGTGTCTCAAAATATGTCCTATCAGTCTAGTCCTCCTCCCCTTTATGCTTTGCCATAAGGTATAATTTTCCTCCACCTTTTTAAATACTTCAGCATTCGTTATTTTTTCTGTCCAGCTAATTTTTAGCATTCTTCTATAACACCATTGTTCAAAAGAATTTATCCTCCTTTTTTCTTCTTTTCCAATTGTCCACGTTTCGCAACCATAAAGGGCAATACTCCAAACATACGCTTGTACACGGGGCTACATGACCGCGTTGTCGCAGCCCCTAAACTTAAGAACCAACCAACCTACGCTTTTAATAATCGTTTTCTGGTTTTAAGATTAATGGAATTTGTAGTGAATAAACGTTTCTTTTTGTGAAATGCTAATTTGGCTTGTAAAATTCTACATTTGTTTTCTTTCATGCTTCTTCCATCTTTGGTAATTTTGCTTCCGAGATATTTAAATTCTTGAACATTTTCTAGTGTTTTGTTGCCCACCACTAATTTCATACTTGAGTCTGCCTTTTTATCGCAGACCATAACTTTCGTCTTTGACTTATTTATTGTCATCTTGTATTCTTTACTATCGCCACCAAACAGCATACAAACGTAACAATGGATCGTGCCCGTCGTTACACTTGCTGTTAACCATTCATACTGGTCACACCATTGTGACTGGAATTTATGTGATTGGTGTTTATCACTCGGTACAATATTTAGATGGGGTTTTGGTCCTCTCTCTCTTTCACTGCATATTTCTCATCATAGGACAAGGAAGAAAATGGTCTTGATTTTAAATACAATATTAAATCACTACACTGATCCTTTTATTGAAACTCACAAACGAACATGCACGCGCTGAATTACCGCCCGCCTCACGAAAGCACTGCTTGGAACCTAGAATCTTTGTTGACGCGTTCAGCGTTGGTGGGATATCAACCTTTCGCTTGGCGCATGCGCAATTGCCTTCTCTACCCACGGAGACTTGAGCCTGTTTCAAAGGAGACTCACTGCTCAGTCCCGCGCTGAGTCGCTGGCATCAATCCCACCGGGGCTACAAGAATAGTACCGAAAACTAGAGGTTTAATTTGCCTATGCCAATGAAAACTGGGAAAAATTAAGTATGCGCATTCCTTGAGAATTAAATGGGTATTCTAAGCCTCAAAGATTCCCCTCCAGCTTCGCCACTGCTCTCTTAATTTGCCATTGTCTTTTATTTCCTTACACTATCTTCTTTTATCTTTTGAGGCGTCAGACGGCATCCCCAATGACATTCATGAGAATGATGCGTTATTTCCCTTTTTCATTGACTTTCGGGACGACCCTTTTCTCTTCCTTTATCAGCCTTTGGTGTCTGTACCACCTTCAATCGTAATTTTTCGAGGGTTATGGAAAAATTTCGACCATGTCATTTTCTTGTAGGAAGTCTTCTGAGTTGTCTTTTTAATTACTAGTGGTAATTTGTAATAGGCTAGTAGTAGTAGTAATAATAGTAGAATAGTATTAGTAGTAGTCACTATCATCCTTAGCATTATCGGCAAATCGCCTCGATATTTACCTTAAAGTAACAATCCGCACCATTAATCTAAACCTTAGGGGCAGATGACCTCGCAGTTCCGCCCCTTAAAACAACAATAACTAATCTAAACCTTGTTCTCTGATCCAGCGAAATTCTTGTGTTTACTCAGGAATTTATGAAGATCATGGGACTAAACAACTGGCTTCACTGGTTAGCCTGGTTCGTCAAGATTCTACTCTTCCTCATGTTCTCTGTGGCTTTGATTGTCCTTCTCTTGGTGATCGAATGGCAAACCAAAACAAACTTGGCTGTCATCAACTATGCTGATCACTCTCTCCTCTTCTTCTTCATGGTCCTCTACATGGTCGCCAGCACTTGTTTCTTCTTCCTGATATCTACTTTATTTACAAAAGGTAAGCTCTCATGACAAAAGAGTAGTGATTTTGAGACGGTTCTAGCACCACCTCCTCCTCGTCCCTCCTCCTCGGCCATAGCTTAACTAAACCTAGTCTATCGTAACAAGATGATGGCCGTAGATTAACTTAGCCTAGACTAACCTAACAAGATGGCAGCCGTAGCTTAACCTAACCTAACTTCACGTAACCTAACCTAACAGCCTCGTCCTCCTCCCACCTCCTGGAATATGGTGGCTGTAGCTTAACGGAACCTAACCTAACCTAACCTGATATATGACCCCTCCTTCTCCTCCTCACGGGTTGTAAACCCTCCTCTATTATTTATTTATCGTAGGATGAATATATGTGCAATATATACAAAGAAAATGTGCACACACTACTTCATACAATCTCACAATTCAAGGATAAGGTCCCTGACCCATTCAACGGCCTCAACTGATACTTGATGGACATCCGCCAACGTTCCATGGAAAGCTCGCAGAGGGAAGTCAGGGACAATGTGATGGATTGACTGTAAGGAGGGACCACAGTTACAATATGCAGAGTTAGACCAGCCCCATTTATGCAGTGAACACGCACATCTGCCCTAACCTGTGCGTATCCGATTTATGATCCTCCATTGGCGTCTGGGAAGATCAAATCCATGTACCCATTCAAAAGGGTTCCCAACTAGATAATTGCACTCATTCCAGGTTCCGTATTGACCATGTTAACATGAAGTATAACAAAAAATTCTCGCCATTTATAAATGTGAAATGAGTTTTTGTTATTTAGTGAGATTATCGATGTTATATGATGTTTTACACCAATAAGTGGGCTGAGGAAGGAAACATTATGTGTTTTCGAAACATGTACCTGTAGAATTTTTATGTAAGTAAAAAGTATTGATTTGGCGAGATATTTATGCTATACTTCATGTTCCCAACTAGATATTTGTTGGTTACTGAAGAATGCTCTCACTGGACCTTCCAAGAGTCATTCACATTAACGGATGATCCCTCGAGCCTAACTGCTGTGCGCCATGGTGGTTTCCTTGACTTCAAACGTTGGTGTACTATTCCTTCAATATCTTGATGAATGGGAAAATAGGGATTCTGCTGGATTTTCTTCCATGTTTTTAAGAGTGCCTCTGATCTTCTCATGTCTGGTGGAGAATTTTTACAGAGGACAGGCAGCCAAAGTGTGTTCGTGCTCCGAATACAACCTGTAATATATACGCATAGCTTGGTTGAGCTAGACATCTATTTTCCTTGTGAGAGTGCTATTAATCCAGGTTGAACAGCGGTATTCAGCAACAGAATACGATAGGGTAAAGCAGTGGTTCTTAGAATTTGGGCGTTAGCTCCCCATGATGTGCCAGCAAATTTCTGCAGGATATTATTTCTAGTTTTGATTTTAGCAGCCACATTTGAGAGATGTTGTTTGAAAGTCAGGGGATCTATCCAATGTTATTCCCAAATATTTAGGCGATCTACTGTATGGCAATAAAAGGCCTCTGGCTCTGACTTCTGGTTTATAATTAGACTGCATGCTGCGTAGATGGAATGCCGATATGACTGTATCCTGGGGATTTAGGTGGAGCCACCATTTCTCGAAGTATACAACCAAGGTTTCCAGATCAGAGGATAAAATAGTTTCTGCGTCCAAAAAGGTAGAACGTTGAGACACCAAACAAATATAATCAGCATAAATGAATTTCCCTGAAGATGTTTCCAGTATGTCATGAGTATATAGATTGAAAAGGACGGGAGCCAGGACAGATCCTCGTGGGAGTGGTGTATTTTTGGAAATACACGGGAAGGCAGAGTTTACTTTGACTGCTCTTTATTATTTCACATTATTTCATTTATTCAAATTTCCTCCCCGCAAATACCAACATCGAACTCTTACATCCTGTTTGCCCCGTATATTTGTTCATTTGCGGTGTAAGTCTGTTACAGAAGCGCATATTCTTCGAAACCAGCTTGGCAGCGTCTGGCAGCTGCCCTATAAACATCAATCACCTCAAGCCATGAAGACTTCGCCATCAATCCGCCAGGCGTCGTTTTCTTCTCCAACCAACAACTACGTGAAGACACCGCTCCAAGAAGATTTTTTCTTTTACAATGTTTTCTATGCTTATGTAAACTCCGCTGTTTCCTCCCCTTATCCGCTCGCTTCCCCCTCTCCCCGCCCGCCTGCCTCTGACGTGTGCGTTGTCGCTCTACTCATTTGGCGCGTCATTACGCTCGCTCTCTGGACTTCTCGTCTCCGTGCCGAGAGCAACTGCTCTCACCCTCACTAGTGCTTCGGACGTCAAAGCTTACAGTTGGAACCTAACTAAGGCTCGTCTCCTCTCCTAGAGAGACTTATTTTAAATTAGTCGCCATGTTGTGAATTCCAGACCAACGGTCACCAGGAGAATCGCCGTTCAACAGAAATGAGCTAAGTACTACTTCAACGTTTTTCAACACATTTTAATTGCTTTTAAATAGCTATATGCTTTTTAACCACCATTTTATAGACAGTGTGAATTTGCGATATGTGGGGCAATAACCATCTTCGCGGGATTTTCGATGTTGGGCTTTGTCTATCTAAGCAAATCTTATAAAATGAAGCAGCATTTCTTATACATATTAACTGAGATATTTTCTCACAACGTGGAACATCATTAAATTACCCACTGTCTATAGAAAACTTAGCTTTTTTCCACCGCTGGACTTTATTTGCCCAATTCAACCGTTATGATTGTTCTGGAATTTTCCACGCCAAACAATTCATCTATAAGCAAAACCTTCGAGTATTTTCCACTCACATATGGAAATCCTTTTTCGAACTAAGGAATTTTCTTTATGAACCGCTGATCAACACCTAATTTGTCTTCCTTCGTGGGAAATTGTCCGCTGCATTCAACTATAACCTACAAATTTTTCAACGCAATAGACTCTCTCAAACCAAAATTCAACTAGTTATTTACATAACTGCAATAACTTTCCTTTCTATAAACTTTCTGTGCTACAATAGTGAACTTTTCAACCACGTCAATAGACTATAGTGCAAACAGGGCTCGTTCAACTTTTCATCCGCGTCGCGCTCGTCCGATAAAAATAAATACGGCCAAGAACTTTCTCCTAAAAGTTCCTATTTCCTCTTCCTCAGCCACCCTTTACTAATAAATTACGTTAATTCTTAAATATAGGTTTGTTGCAATGAGGTGTCATTTGATAGCAAGTGCCCTTCCATCTTTGTTCCGTTTATCATAACATAACTCTGTAAAATTTTGTGTCTAGTACACAATTTAAAGTATATAGTTTCTCCCTTTTAACTGGGGAATTCAATTATTTCTACTCACACGTGAGTGGCTTAACTTTTATCTCCAAGTTTCACGAAAGGGTAACTTGCCCTATTTTTCCTCGTGATCCTGTTTAAACAAAGAAGTCCTAGAAACTTCTTCTTAATTTTTCTCTTCAGGTTTCACAATAAGTGACCTGCCCTATTTGTATAAACCATAATCGTAATTACTGTATAAATATAAGAAGTTATAGAAACTTCTATTTAATTTCTCTCTCTTTTTTGTTATAATTTCGTAGTTGTTATTTGTTCATACTCTTAAGATTCCCATATAGGAATTCTTAAAGTACACATACGGTACCTGCCCTATTTGTTAAACTTTAATTGCGTTAATTATCTCTAAATTCTCAATTTGTTAATCTTAGCTCCATTTTAAAATCTTATGCAGATTTTAGTGCTTATAAAAGGTTCCAAACCAAAAAATTGTTAATTGCCAAGTGCAAACTTCCACATTCTAGAGGTCTGAGATTTCAAAAGTTAAAAATTCAAATTGTACGTTTTATGTTACCAAAAATTATATCTCCACTCCTTGTTAAATAAAAGAAATTTATATTTTTCGATTTCTATTTCACACCAGAATAACGATTAGCAAAGATCCTATCTTCCCCGATTCTTCCTATAGGCTTATGCCCTCTTTAAGAAACTCACAAATCAAATTAACAACGGTTCCACTATTTGTTGCATTTGAGCAAGAACTCTTAGTCACAAACTTATTAAAGCCTCTCCTAGCTTTAATAGCTAATTCTAATGAGCCAGCAAGGCAAGTAAAGCTAGCTCTGCAAGCTTCCTGCTTGTTGAGATTGTCTCTAAACTTGTGGTTCGTTTTCAAAATTTAAGTTTTTCTCATTATCTAAACTTTTAGTCGGCGCTTTGCTGGGTAAAAGCTTAGCCATTCTTAAATGCAACTATTGGTGCTCTTACCAAAATTATTCCCAAAGGTATAATTGCTTCATTGCTACTCTTCCTGGAAACATACGGTCTCCCGTTGGAGATCCTACAGTTTCAAGAACTAAAATATCACGGCTAATTCAAATTATTTGCGTTCTTCAAAATATTTGTTTAAACCAAACTCCTTTGAAGGGATACATAGTAAACTCATCATTTCTTTCCTTGCCAGACCACCACCCTTCCCCATAGTAGCCAAATCTTGGCTTGGAATGGAAGGTACTATCACCTCTCGCCTGCAAATAACCCAAGCTCCAGCTGCGTTTCCCGTTAGCTGTGTTCAGGTCCCCACTCACTTTAGTGATTTCACGGGCTTTGCGGTGACACTTGTTAACAATTACTCTTTAAATTTATTTTTAAAAGATTGTTGGACTCTCGTCCTATCTATCCATCCTTTTTCTCCAGTCCGAAACCCACTTCTTTTTCTTCATCATCTTCCCTTTGCGGTATGATTAATCCCAAGCTAATAATCTACCCAGGGAGATCATCATTTAGTGTAAATACTCTACTTTTGTCATTATCAGAGTAGATCTGAAAGTACCTATTACTTAAAATATTGTTGAGTGAGGCTATGAGCTTACTGCATGGAATAACATTCACAAATTTCAGTAGTTGACATCACGCCAAACGGTATCATAGGCAGCTGATAGGTCCAAAAAGGCAGCCACGGTCACTAACTTCTTCTCGTACCCATTTTCAATGTGAGCAGTTACAGAGAGCACTTGATCATTACAACTTGTACCAGATCTAAATCCTGCTTGATCTATATGTATGTGATTGTTTATTGTTTCTGAAATTCGATTATAGATCAATCGTTGAAGTAGTTTGTATGTGACACTAGGAAGTGCTATAGGACGATAGTTTTCCTGTTTTGTAGGATTCTTATTTGGTTTAGGTATAGCTATTATTTTAGTTTTCTTCATCAGAGGTGGGATGTTTCCAGACTGCAGGATATTTGAGAAAAAGTCGTTTAACCATTTAACTGTAGCAGGTCCACAGTGAGCCAAAAATGCAGGATATATTCCGTCAAAACCTGCTGCTTTCCTAAGTTTCAAACTTTTGATAGCCTCCGTAGTTTCTTCTACTTGAAATGGAATGGAGAAGTCAGAAGACTGTGGGATTGCCCTGAAGTTCAACTGAAATTTGATTTCTCTTTTCATTTTCTTGTATTTTGTGTTCTTAGAGGCTGATATAAGATGTTTTGCAAAATCATACAGGTCAATGGCAGTTGTTGATATTTTAGTTTCAGAATTTGATGAATCTTCTTTCCTAATGATGGACCAGGATTTCCTGCTAGAGTGGGTGTGATCTAAGGATTCCACCGTTTCAAGCCATATCTTCCTTCGTCTCTCATCCAAAGTTTGGAGGACACCAGTTGCATTGTCATAATTAGGATGTTCTTCATATTCACGCAGTAAATCTCCACTTTATGCGCTCCAACCAGGGATATACTCTTTACGACATTCTCTAGGAATACATCGTTTTGCTACACCTTTGGTAACCCCAACAAATCTGCTGCAGTTGCTGTATGTTGGTTTGATCCATCTGATGTTGGAGTCCGTTTGCTATGCAAATTGAGACCAGTTGGCCTTCTGGAAGTTCCATCTTGGTTTAGGATATGAACATATAACAGGAATAGACATTCCTATTTCCAAGATAATGGGTCTATATTGACTATGTGGAAAATCATTGAGCACTGTTCGACGCACTTTACTATGTGAATTATTAAGTTGAGTTGTAAAGCAAAAGTCTGGAGTAAAGCTTCGAGACCAGCGTGCTTAGTGAAAAGTAGGCAGGTCTTTTGCATCATATATTAGCTTTAGTTCATCCAATCCTCTAGAAATTCCTCTATTATAAAGATGGCGGTCATAGCTTAACCTAACCTAACCAACGAGGTGTGATCAAAAGGTTCCAAGATGTTGGTCATAGCTTAACTTAACCTTAGCTTACCTAACCAAACTGAGCCTCAAGAAGGTAGCCAATTATTGACTATGGATTCTTAACTATCGATTTAACAATTAATAATCAGCTATTAGATCATCTTCCTGAGATTTCCGGAAATTGGAAGTATCTTTAGTCGGTCAATCGAAGATAGTAGTGGCTAGGGAGGGGGCGGTGAAAGTTTTATTATTATTTATTCGATGTAATTTATTTATTTATCGGAGTAGCCGAGCAGGGAGTAACTGCCGACGATCAATTTCAAGTAGTTCCTACTTTTACTTCCAAATGCAACCGTTAACTAAGATGGTGGCCATAGCTTAACCTAACCTTGGTTCTAAACCCTTCTCCTCCTCTTTCAAGAACCTGAGTTCTGAACCCTCTTCTTTCAAGAAGATGGTCATACCTTATCTAAAACTAGTTCAACCAAAACCGAACCGAAACCAAGGGTTTTAATGTCGCTACCAGCACTAGAGATTTGTAGAGTGAGAACCGTACATTGGATGGGGAATGGAGAATTGGACAGGAAGCAGGTTTTGAGAAATGTGATTCACCGGGGTCCTAAGGTGAACACGGATGCCTCCGTTTATCGGAGGGATTTCCACGGCATAATTCACCAATTTCCGGTTCCTGGCATTCACTACACGGATGGTTCGAGGGCGGACGAGAAGGTGGGTTGTGCTTACGTTATTGATGGTGAAAATACCAAAATATCTTTGCCTGAAGCCTGTAGAGTGTTCACTGCAAAGTTCGTTGCCATCTATGAAGCTCTGCAGTTTGCACTACAGGATGCATGAATCCACTTTCTCGTGTGTGCCGACTCTTTGAGTTCGTTGCAGTCAATTGCTACATGTTTCCCGCAGCACCCACAGCTAATCCACGACTTACTAGCCGGGTTGTGCCGCGCTGACACTCGAATCATCTCTGTGGCTTCCAAGCAACATGGGAATTGCGGGAAATGAGTTAGTGGATCAAGCTGCAAAAGAGGCGGTATCACTACCACCTCGACCAATGGAGGTATCCGCTAGAGAAATTCGGTCTCAGTTACGCGGACAATTACTGGCATCATGGGAGAGTCAGTGGCTAGCTGACCCAATGTCCAGTAAACTGAGAACGATCAAGGGAACTACTGGCTTGTGGCGGAGGTCTTTCCGGTCACGGAGGGAGTCCTTCATTTTGTGTAGCCTAAGACTAGCTCATACAAGTTCCGCCCACTCATACCTGATGCGAAGGGAAGGACCCCCCCCCCACTTTGTACCTGTGGAGCCGTTTTCACCGTGGCCCACATTTTAACCAAGGGTGTGGATCTCTCTGACTTAAAAAGAAACCTTGGTTTGCAGATGGCACTCAAACTTATATTAGCCGATGACGCAGTGGCTGCTGATCTCGTCATCTGCTTTATAAGTGAGAGTGGGTTAGGACCAGCAATCTAAATTTTCCAGTGCACATTGACCCAAAGACTTGTTCTTTTTTGAATTCTGAAGTTTTTGTTTATTCCGTAACTCTTGTTTATTATTAACCCATAAAAACATCAGACAAACGGAACGTAATCATCTTAAAAATTACACTGGAAAAGATAGAAGACGATTTCGAGAAAAAGCAATCTCGAGATTATTACAAAACATTTGGTAAATATCTAAAAATATTTGAAGCTCCATCATTAATGTTGAAAAATCAAACAGGAAAGTTAGCCCATTCTAACCAAGAAAATACAGAGATCTTTACAGAAGCATTTCTGAAACTGTTAAATTGTGATGATCCTCTGGGAACCCTGCAAGTAAACACTGATTCACCTATTTTAACTTCACCTGATTTAATAAATCCTCCAAACATCAATGAAGTTGAACACGCAATTAAGGAACAAAAAAATTACAATACTTGTGGCGAAGCCTTAGTCTTAGCAGAAATCTGAAAAAATGCTGGTAAACCTGCGATTATAAATCTTCATCAACATCTAGTTAAAATGTGGATTACTGATGAAATTCCTGCACACTGGACCATAGGAATAATCTATCCATTTTTTAAAAAAGGAGACAAAACGAACCCACATTACTACAGAGGAATTACCCTTCTGGACTACACATATACAATTTTCTCTCGCATAATTTACAAAAGGATTTAAAACAGTCTGGAACCACAACTTGGAGAATATCAAGGAGAATTTCACACCTACAGAAGTTGTCCAGACCAAATCCTTAGCCAGAAATTAATAATGGAATATTACAAAAACAGAAATAAGCAACTCTTAATCTCTTTTAGAGATTTTAAGAAAGCCTATGATAGTATTCATAGACTGACACTGCTAATAATCCTCATATCATACGGTCTCCATCCTAAATTGATAACAAATCATTGAATTAACATTAACAAACACAAATTCTAAAGTTAAATTTAGGGGATACATATCAATGGCTTTCACAGTAAAAGCCGGTCTCAGACAAGGTGATGGATTATCCCCTCTGCTTTTCAATGTGGCTCTTGATTACATCGTGAAGGTTTGGCAAAACGAAAACCCTCCTATGATCAAAATTGTAACAAACCCTTCAATAAAAATAAACTGCTTAGGATTTGCATATGAGGTGGCTCTTGTAGCACGAGACAAGGAAGAGGTTTGTACTCAGATCTCTAGTCTCCAAGAAATTGCTCAAGGGACAGGATTACAGATATCCTTTGAAAAAACTGAGATCATACCTATGAAACCCTTAGATATTAATAAAGTCTATATTGTACCCTTGCGTCAATATGTGGAACATGTGTTCGTATCCCAGCTAGTTCACGGTCATTCGAGGCATGGGGCGTTCATCCCACTATACGATCACATGTTCAGGATTTGAGTCTGTCAGGTAACTACTCTACTTGAAAGAAACAACAAATTCCTAAATATAGAATTTAATGATATTAAATCATGGCAAACATATCACATAAATAATCTTAATTTAACATAACACAAAACAACAATAAAAACACATATTATAACTGAATAATCATTATATGTAAGCATTACAGATCCAAATATTTGTCCGTTCAGAATCGGAACCTTTTAACTTCAACGATATTGAGCTCATTACATTTGTTTTTGTTTAATATTATGTTGTCTTTGTGCATCATCGTCTCCTTTTCCCATAGGTTTCAAACGCTGTAATGAGTAACCTTCCCTTCCAAAATATACATAATTACTGATTTTAGCTTCACCATACAACAATCTTTTGGTCTGGTCATATCGTTTCATTCGTTACAAGTGTGCCATATCGTGCAATAACGCTACCCGTCTGAGTAAATTATCATTAACTGAGTAATTACTCTTTATAATTGCATCTGAATATTTGGTGCAGTTACGATGTCATCAGACATCAACTTGGCCAAATATTATCCGATTTCTATGATCCAACATCCTATCCCCATGGATATGATGCATATAATTCATTTAAGATAATGATATCCAGCATTTTTCAATTATTTCCAGGGATGACGAGATTTTTCCAGTGTTCCAGTACAAACTTAAAAAGGAAAAGGGATACGGTCAATTAGCTCCCTCGCTGTGTACACAATAGGGTAGATAAGGTCCGCCCCTCCAACATGGCTACTGCGGTCTACACCCTAGTCCTGGACTTCCTGACCGATATTCAACTTGTCAACAAACTTGCCATATGATTTCACTCTCCGTGCAGCTCTTTCAGGGGGTAATGATTCGATGTGTCAGTATGAACGGAGTCGATCTAAGTATTTAACTCCTACAGTAGTGTGTTTTGGGGGGGTTCTAAATCCTCCTCCTCCACATTCCTCCACACAAGATGGCGGCGGTGCGATATCTCTCCAACGCTTGGTCAGATTTTGACGAATGAGGTGTCGTTGAACTCGGGCTGACACTCCCTTTCCAAATGGACAACATATTTCAACCCCAAAATAAAACCTACCCATACTAGGGGGTGAAATTTTAATTTTTTAGGGAATCTCGCTTTCCAAGTGCAACATGTGAGAGTTTGAATGCCAATATGGAATTAAACGTTGTGCCACACAAGAGACATGTGTACGGTGGAAAGCCATTATGATTTAACATGCTTGTTTTTGTTTTTACGCATGCCCACTCATGGTTTTTGTAAGAGGGCAGGCTTTTTAAACATGGTGGCTGTAGTGTAACCTAACCTAACCCAATCCACGAGGGGTGATCAAAAAGTATTCCAAGCAGCGCTTCTCGATAGGCCAACCAATAATCAAAAAGGGTCTTGTCAGGCCTTGAAGCGAGAGCCCCTGTTATTGTTGACGAGCCCCTGTTGTCGGGTCCCTGTTGATGGGTTATTGTTGATGGGTCATTGTTGACGGATTATTGTTGACGAGTCCCTGTGGACGGGTCATTATTGACGGGTCATTGTTGACGAGTCATTGTTGACGGGTCCTTCTTGACGAGTCCCTGCGGACGGGGCATTGTTAACAGGTCATTGTTGATGGGTCCTTGTTGACGAGTCCCTGTGGACGGGTCCTTGTTGACGGGTCATTGTTGACGAGTCCTTGTTGGCAGGTCCTTGTGGACGAGTCCTTTTGGACGAGTCCCTTTTGACTGATCCCTTTGGACCGGTCCCATTGGCCTGGTTCCAATGGACTAGCCCATGCATTTATTCATATTATGTCAAAGGGGCCTAACCACATTTGTGTGTAAAGCAGTGTGTGTGTGTTGAACTAACGATGTTCGCCAGCCCTCGCTACTACAATGTGATAACGATATGAAAGGAGAGTTGCGAAATACATGTGAACACGTGCGAGATGATATTATTACCGTCCTCCTAGTGAAACAAGTCACATCCTGTTTTGGTTCGTACGTGAGAAAATGCAAGTTCATGTGTAATATGACCTAACACACAGGGGAGGAGAGGGGGAGAGTCGGTGTAAGAGAGAACACAAGTGAAGAGAGAAGGAAATATGTATTGCTTATAATAATACATGTGGAGCTGAGGACTGTACACACATAGGGCTATAGGTTAAATACAACATGAGTGAATAAATAAATACAAGGTGCACAGTTTCATACAACATGTAATTTATTAATCCATGAATTAAACGCTGAGCTAAATCCCAACCAATTTACATATAGTTTATTTCCTTTTTGCTTCAACACGTTTTCCACAAGGTAATGATTTGGAAACGCTGTCTTTTGGAGTTCTTGGAGGTAAAACCTGCCTTTAATGGGTTGATGGTTGAGGTCGTCGAGTAAATAGGTGACTGGACTGTTCAGGTTGACTTGTCGAATTCGAAATAGTTCAGTCCCCCAATTTGGTGTGTAGCCCTTGTTGAAGATAGACTTAAATTTGCTCACACGAACATAGTCCCCGATGTTATGGCAATTACGTTATGGTCTGCTGTTTTTATGGGGTTAAACAGTTTATCCAGTCGCGGAATATTTTTGGTTACAAGTCGTGGCTTAGTCCCAATGGTTCTGTGTTTGGTGTCATTGTCACGTGACACTAGCTCAGGCAACAAGTCCAACCAGCGATATGAGCCTTGAGCGGTAAACGCTTTCCACATATGAGTTTTCAATGTTCGGTTAAACCGCTCGACCACACTGGCTTTGAGATTGCTGTATGTGGTGTAATGGTGAATATCCTTAGATTTGAAAAAAAAAACTGGAGAAATCCTTGTTGAAAAATTCCTTTCCCTGATCAGTTTGTAACAACTGAGGTTGACGTTTGGATTGTTGAATAATATGTTTAATGGCCTTGGTGACTTGCGGACCAGACTTGCGACTCACGGGTTGAACAAATGCCATTTTGGAATACACATCAATGACCGTCAACATATAGCGTACACCATCGTTAACACTAGCATAGGGAATCATTTCCACTAAATCGGCTTGCCAAAGTTCATTCACACCTTGTGAAATCACCTTGAGTCGTGGATAGTGACGTCTATCTGGACGATGCAATTCGTGAGCAATACCCACTTTAATGGGTGAAGGCTTAAACAATAATTTTGGCATTTCGAAGTTCTTCTTCAATTTCTTGAATTTCCCAATCGGGACCGGTATGACCGGCTTGACGTGAAGCATGCAACAGCTGTAGTCGCTGGACGAGCTTATTGGGATTGTGCCAATAGGTAACATCCACAAGGGGTTTTAATGGTTAAAATGTCACTCCGGGAGCGGACACTTAACGACGACCACATTGACTGGTGGGGAACATTTTTGCAATGATGGTTTTATATTTTTGAGATATATTTGCATTCACTTGTTGAGTGAGAACATACTGTCTTTTGTGGGCATGGGTGTCCAATAAAATGGATTTATATTTAGCAAGGTCCTCTGGCGTATAATCATGGGAAGAGGGGGTCCGAGAGAATAGCAGCTTTAACAGTCCCGGTGTTAATTTATAATTGATCTTTTTAATGACAGCTTTATTACGAGCAAATTTAATCGATGAATTCCCCATTTTAAAACTATCATCCTCATAGCGAACACCATATGTGGTATCTGTGTTTCCAATAAATAAATCGGTGAAATAGGGTTCCAGTGTTGATCCATAATGTTTTATTAAAATATTTTTCAGTTGAGCTTTATGTTGAGGGGTGGCCAAGAGTTGTGAAAACGGCGACGATCTGGAAGTGCAAGGAGTTTCGACCATGGCCAAGGTTTTCTTTTTTCGTAAAAACTCTGCGAGGGATGAGGTCTTTTTTTGAGGTGTAAACACTTGTTCCTCGTCATCCTCAACCTCGTTAACACTAGCTAAATCTTCCTGTTCCTGTTCCTCCTCCTCTTCCTCAGGGTCCTCGTGGTGCGTCTGAGTGGCTTGTGAAACGGTAGGTAGCGTTTCAGATGGCTTGAAAGAGGGTTTCAACATGGCTTTTAGCGGAGGTGCTAAATGTTGTTGAATAAACAAAGCATGATCCGCCCGTGATCGTTTCAATTGACGGAACTTTTGGCGAATAGTATTTTTTTGCTCTAATAATTTGCTTTTTCAATTGACTCTCTGCTAACACCATGGTGTCTTGGTAAATGACTTGAGAGGGAATGATACAGTGCCTTAAATAGCAATAAAATGATCAAACCCTAAGCGATACCGCCCTTGGTTGAGTTCACTTTGTTTGTCAATCACTAAACAGGCATGACGTTGAGTGTTCCAGCACTTAGCACACAATTCTGTAAACATTTGAAAGGTCATATCCGGATTCACATGTTCATTATAAATGTGATGACTGTTCCTCTCGTCCTGACGAAATAAAACAATGACATTGGCATTGTCACGAATCAACTGTTTGGACATTTTCGAATACGATTGTCCATGATAGAAGCAATCGATATGTTTGTGACGACCCATGCTGAAATAGCTTTGAATGATGCCTTGTTGTTCAGTGGATACATCATCGAAAATCATGAGTGAATCAGGCTTTACCTCATCCGGTGAAATAACATTTTCTTGCATGGAAAATGTGAAATAACCCATATTCTCATTTTGTAATCCAGACATGACTTGATCCAGAAACACGTAGAGCGGTTGGTAGAGAGATTTTGCAAAAATATAAATATTTTGAAAACGCAGACCATTGGGCGCTGTAATAAGCGTCAGCAAAAGATTAGTCTTTCCACAGCCCGAAGGCCCCTCAATGATGCAGCGAATGGAAGATGGAAACAGTGAACCATGGCGTTGTTCACGTGATGTGGGGCAGAGATGGGAAACCATGTCCCCCACGGGGAATGACTCTTGCTGCTTAATAATCTTCATTTCAACTAAGGCTTAGAGGGACTAGCAAGCTGTCTATATACAAGGAACCGAACCTTGTCATAGAAACAGTAGACTCGTACTACAGGTTGACGATGGATGTCTTTGGACGTGCATTGATGGCCAAAGCTAGGTCTGTTCCCATACATGATCCTAAACAAGACACAGATCCTGCTAATAAACACTATATGGATAGGTCTGTAGTGCCACGCACAAAACGGGGAGATTATGACTTTAAGGGAAAGCGGTTAACCCATGTGAAACATCCTCAAGTGTCTACAGACGTTACTACAAAAAAATATGTGGATAACAAGGTGCATGAGTTATATAACAAAGTGCCTCAGCTTACTGTGGATGGCTATACAGCTAATCATCACCGCATTATTCACGTGGAAGACCCACAAGAAGATGATGATGTCTGCACAAAACGCTACCTCACCTACCAAATAAAAAGCCATTATAAATTTATTCCATCTATATTTTTAGTGTATCTGACAAATGAAAAACTTGTGAATGACAGGAACCATTTACCGCTATTCCATGACCAGCACCTGACCTATGTGCTTGCTTCGGGTTTAATCCACTATCGATTACACTATGAGGGAACCATTCACATGAAATACGCGATGCCTGCTGAAAACCATTTACATGTAGAGATAAACGGTCATAGGATGTTGGTCCCTAACCATGAAATGGTCAATGCAGGTGACGAATTATCCTTTCACCTCATGTTGACATGGGATGAAAAGCAAGCTAGAAAAACCATAAACGATTTCCCGCTTTATGTGGAATTGGAATATACAGCCACCATGAAATAACAAGCTGACGTTAGTTATGACTTAAACTTTCTTGTGAAAGGTTGTTGGTCATCATCATGGTGAAACAAAGATATGTGGTAAGAGAGAATAAAAAGACTAAAAATAAGACCCTCTCATAGGCAAAGCATGGGCTTAAGGCATTTGTGGACAAGCCCTCGCGAAAGAAAAAAAAAGAAAAAATAATGTGTTGACCATAAGGAAAGCTCTTCGAGAGGCACAGATACATGTTATTCCAAAACGTCAGCGACGGGGTTCAAAACAAGGGCGAGTGATTCCCGTCCCCAAACGCTCTGGATTTTTACCTGCATTATTCGCTGACTGGCTGCTCTGGGATCACTTTTGGGTGGTGCCAGTGCGGTGGAAAAAACTATTAAAGCCGCGCAGCAGGGCAAGGAACAACTAAAAGAAAGTCAGCGACACAATGGAACGATGGAAGCCATTGATATGGGGGCTAGAAATGCTAATTTGAAGCCAGCCTTTTATCAACAAGGATTTGGAATTTCACCATTTCGAAATAAAAAAAATCTTCAACCTCAGCCATAGCAAGACATGCCCTGACGCATCAACAAGTGGAAAGCTATGCTAAACAAATAAAGCTTTCTAATTTTCGAGGTGTGTTTATGCGAAACCAATTACCCCCCACGACCCTGGAAACAGAAATGTGCTGTTGTCAATTTGGATGATCACCGAGGACCAGGAACGCATTATGTAGCTTATGCCAAAGATGAATCCACTGTATGGTACTTTGACAGTTTTGGGAGTTTGCCCCCGCCCATGGATCTAGTGACCTATTTTGGAAACAGGATCAAGATATATTATAATGTGAAACGTGAGCAAACATTTTACGCCAACAGTGTGGACGTTTGTGTTTAATTTTTTAATATAAGACGCATCATAAGCAAAAAACATCTACAGTATGTCGGCAGAAAGTAAAACGTTTACACTGCATGGACGTGGACCTGAAGTCAGCCTAGACTTTTACCCGCCTATCGAATTGAGTGCAAGACCTTATGGTTTGGGACTTGTTTCACTTGAAACGTACAATCGAATATACAACATACGTGAAAATGTGAACAACAAGTTTTACTATGATGATTGTGTGCTCACCCTGAACTCTGGTGGATATACGATAGATGATATTTATGAACACATTTATGTGGTGTTGATCAATGAATATGGTTTAAAGTCATTTCTCGATGGAACGCGCAAGTTTGAACTTGTAGGAATTACCAACACTCATCGCTGCAGTATTTTTTCTACATTCAAAATTGACTTTAAAACACGCCCTGATTCCATTGGTCCGTTACTAGGGTTTAAACCACGCGTGTTGGAGCCAACAAAAAACATAAATCAGACCATGAAGTGAAATTAATTGAGGGCCATCACGTGTCGGTGACGTGTAATATTATTAGCCAAGTGTACACCAATCAAGAACCATCGCATTCGCTTTATGACTTTATTGTGACATCGCCCAATGGTTATATTATTCGTGAAAACCCTCCAGTGGTGCTTTTTCATTCTGTAGCTGTTGATGGTATTAGTAATATAACATTAAGACTTATCAATAGAGATCAACAACTCATTGATCTAGATTCACCCACACCAGTGACTTACAAGTTGGTGTTAAAGCCACTATGAAGTTTGTGTATAAAGCAACAACACCGTCTAGGAATGGTGTTAGTTGTTTGCCACGCGAATACACGTTAACATCTAAGGACAAGCAGATTTTACAGTATTTGGGTTACCACATCAACCCCCATGAGGAATTCTATCCTAGAGGTAGCGAACCACATCGAGCAGCAACCAGGAGTGGTAAGAATTGATCTCCGTTCCTATCGAGCTCAAACACCTGGACTCAATAACAATGATGAAATTCAATTTGTTATCAACAACCAAGATATTTACACCCTACCGCATGAAAGTGTCATTCAGATTGAAGGTCGGCTCACGAAAGCCGATGGCTCTACACCTACCACATCCAAGTTGGCCAACCATGCTTTTGCCTTTCTGTTTTCTGAGGTAAGTCATTAACGATATCGTCGTGGATATAACTCGAAATGTGGGTATTTCCAGTGTCATGAAACTATACCCCTCTTATAGTGAGGAAGAAGGTAAAACACTTTGCATGGCGGGTTGGTGTCCTGACTGGACCAATGACAGGATGGTACACACTGATGGCACCTTTACTGGATATTTACCTCTTAAACTGATCTTAGGCTTTGCTGAAGATCACCAGCGCATTGTGGTGAATGCAAGGCAAGTGCTTTATTTGGTGAGAGACAGGAGTGATAATAATGCAATCAAGGGAGCCGACAATGCCCCCATAGATTCAAAAATTCAACTACAACGCATGCTATGGAAAGTGCCCCATGTGATCCTTGACGATAGCAAAAAACTGGACATACTCAAGATGGTAAAGGGAGATATGCCTCTACCCATGGAATTTAGAAGCTGGGCACTCCATGAGTACCCGCTATTGCCCACCACCAACACACACAGTTGGTCCGTAAACACAGAGACCTCTCTACATGATCGTTGGATTTCAAACAAATCGCAAATAACAACAAACCAAAGATGCCACACAATTTGATCACTAGCAATTAAGAAATGCACGTCTTTTCCTCAACGGTGCTGTGTTTCTCTATGAAGGACTGGATTTGGATTTTTCAAAAAATAAGTATGGCCCCCTGTACGACTTGCTTTCAAAATTTAGATGGTCGTATTATCAAAAAGAGAATTGCCCCATGTTGACACCCCAAGTGTTTAAGACAAAGGCGCCACTGATTGTCAGTAGTGTGTTTTGGCCGGTTCTAATACCACCGCCACCGCTCCACCGCTGGAATACTAAAATGGCAATATCTCGCGAACCAATCAGGCTAGAGACTTGTACGAGGTGTCATTGAACTCGGGCTGACACTCCCTTTCCAATGGACAATATATTTCAACCCCAAAATAAAACCTACCCCTACTAGAGGGTGAAATTGTATTTTTTAGAGAATCTCTCATTCCAACTGCAACATGTGAGAGTTTGAATGTTAATATGGAATGAAACGTTGTTCTACATAAAGTGCATGTGTTCGGTGGATAGCCACTATGAATTAACATGCTTGTTTTTGTTTTTACGCATGCCCACTCATGGCTTTTGAAAGAGGGTGGGAGAGCGGATCCCTATGGATGGGTTATTGTTGACGGGTCATTGTTGGCAGGTCATTGATGACAGGTCCTTGTGGACGAGTCCTTGTGGACAAGTCCTTGTGGACAAGTCCTTGTGGACGAGTCCTTGTCCCTTTGGGCTGATCCCTTTGGACCGGCCCCTTTGGCCTGATCCCTATGGACTGGCTCATGATTTTATTTAAATTATATTAAAGGGCCTAACTACATTTGTGTGTGTTGAACTGACGTTGTTCACTAACCCCCA
This sequence comes from Meconema thalassinum, assembly GCA_946902985.2. NCBI lineage: Eukaryota > Metazoa > Arthropoda > Insecta > Orthoptera > Tettigoniidae > Meconema > Meconema thalassinum. The sequence goes on from OX336394.1 coordinate 417,940,060, forward strand.
CTACTATAATGGGATAACGATATGAAAGGAAAGTGACGAAATACATGTGAACACGTGTGAGATGACCTTATTACCGTCCTCCTTGTGAAACAAGTCACATCCTGTTTTGGTTCATACGTGAGAAAATGCAAGTTCCCTGTGTAATATGACCTAACACACAAGTGTACACATGTGCCGTGCACGATAAGAGCTAACAAGTCACAACCTGTTTTGACAGTGGTGGGAATAAGGCTAGAGACATGTACCAGTAGTCAAATTACTCCGGCAGACAACCCCTTTCCTATGGATAACTTATTTCCACTCAAAAATAAAAAATAAAATCTACCCCTACTAGGGGGTGGAATAATAATTTTTAGGTAAAAGTCGCTTTCCATGTGCAACATGTGGGAGTTTGTATGCCAATATGAAATTAAACTCGTTCCACATAAAGCGCATGTATACAACTGAATGCCGCTATGATTTATCATTTTTGTTTTTTGTTTTACGAATGCGCAATTGGGGTTTTTGTAAGAGGGCGGGCTTTTTGAATAATGATTTACAGATACGTTTTTTTTACAAATTAACCAAAGGGGTTGTCTGCCGGAGTAATTTGACTACTTGTACATGTCTCTAGCCTTATTCCCACCACTGTCAAAACAGGTTGTGACTTGTTAGCTCTTATCGTGCACGTGCACATGTGTACACTTGTGTGTTAGGTCATATTACACATGAACTCGCATTTTCTCACGTATGAACCAAAACAGGATGTGACTTGTTTCACAAGGAGGACGGTAATAAGGTCATCTCACACGTGTTCACATGTATTTCGTCACTTTCCTTTCATATCGTTATCCCATTATAGTAGTGGGGGTTAGTGAACAACGTCAGTTCAACACACACAAATGTAGTTAGGCCCTTTAATATAATTTAAATAAAATCACGAGCCAGTCCATAGGGATCAGGCCAAAGGGGCCGGTCCAAAGGGATCAGTCCAAAGGGACAAGGACTCGTCCACAAGGACTTGTCCACAAGGACTTGTCCACAAGGACTCGTCCACAAGGACCTGTCATCAATGACCTGCCAACAATGACCCGTCAACAATAACCCATCCATAGGGATCCGCTCTCCCACCCTCTTACAAAAGCCATGAGTGGGCATGCTTAAAAAGAAAAACAAGCATGTTAATTCATAGTGGCTATCCACCGAACACATGCACTTTATGTAGAACAACGTTTCATTCCATATTAACATTCAAACTCTCACATGTTGCAGTTGGAATGAGAGATTCTCTAAAAAATACAATTTCACCCTCTAGTAGGGGTAGGTTTTATTTTGGGGTTGAAATATATTGTCCATTGGAAAGGGAGTGTCAGCCCGAGTTCAATGACACCTCGTACAAGTCTCTAGCCTGATTGGTTCGCGAGATATTGCCATTTTAGTAATCTAGCGGTGGAGCGGTGGCGGTGGTATTAGAACCGGCCAAAACACACTACTATTGTCTTTGACTGTTCCTACTTGGAAGAGTCTGTCAAGCCATCCAATATTGACATTCGACTAAATTTTGAAACGCATTATAATGTTCCAGCCAATACGACGGCCTACTGTTTGATTATTCATCACAAACAAGTCAACTATTATCCACTGTCCAACCAAGTGACAAGTGTATAAATAACAGGTCAACCTACATCATGCTGCTCAGTCATGTCTCGCTTTACCGCATCACGAGACGTTACATCCATGAATTTAAAATCTGAGGAACAACGTTCCAAGACCTTTGCAACGTGGCCTGTGTTCTTTATAAACCCTCAAGCCTTGGCGGCCGCTGGATTCTATTATTTAAAAACAAGAGATGAAATGAAATGTGCCTTTTGTCCCATCATCCTAGACCAATGGGAAGAAAGTGATGAACCCATGAAAGAACATCGGCGCTGGTCACCCGCCTGCCCCTACATCTGTAAAATGGATGTGGGTAATATACCCTGTCATTCAAGTTACTTACCCCTCACTGATGCCCCTGAGTGATGAAAAAAGTTATGATACGTGTGGAATTTATGGTGTCAACGATGCTTCGGTAAGCAGCTCACAGTCAAAAACACCCAGTTTAGAGACATTGGGATATCATCGGTGTTGTGGACGCTATAAACATAGAAACTTTTTTGTTGTATGAGTTGGTACCGCCCCTATCCTAGAATGACGAAAGAATGTAAAACTGGTTATGCTAATAAAATAATGTAATAACAAATTGGTTGTTGTTGTATTATTATTTCTTATACCCCCTGTCATACCCTAACCTCAATAGTGACTAGTCAGTGATTTTTTATTTTTTTACTAGAATGGAATGTAAGTAAATGTCATGGGTACACTTTACAGGACGATAGTCAGTATGTGGTCAGTTGGACTTGATCCAGACAAGAGTGAACATGTTGCGTACACTGATTGTCGACTGTCAAGGGTTTAAAACTGGAGATAACAAATTTATATTTAAAGAAGTGGCCATCATCGATTGTTCCACTTTTTGGATATCGCAAGCTACCCATTTGGTGTTTAAACTGCCTTATGCGTTTGATTTATTGTGTGATAAAGACCATAAACAAACCCAGTGGATTGAAACTCATATGCAACTAGACTGGAAGCAAGGAACCATTTCATGTAAGCACCTGGACATGGTCATGAACGCCCACTTGTCTTCTGCCCATGTGGTATTTGTGAAAGGTAGTGAAAAACGTCAATGGCTACAACCATTTTTGGCGTCTTACTGTCAATGTATCGATTTAATGGACATGGGCTGTCCCTCTCTGCAAACACTCATGGACCGCTACCCGTGTGACAACATTACCCATAAAGCCTTGGCACAGGTGTGGCAATTGTTTCATTGGCTAACCACCAATGCCTGCTTGGAGTTGTTAAATAAAATTAAAACTCTAGGTTTACCTGTGAATGACACCAGTGAGATTTCTACAAGCGACGTGTAAACATCAACGTGATACCATGGAGAAAGAGGATGCTACCGATAAAGCGATTGGAAAGTTTTTTGTGTGTAAAAAGAAACTAGACAGTTTTACCAAAGAAGAATTATTGGCTCTTCCAAAATCGTTCATTTATTATGTGGCAGCAAATGCAGTGAAAGAAATCTGGCAACATGTACCGATTTCATGGACTCAAGACCCTGTGTTAAGTGAATTGCAACTATGTACAGATTATGATCACCATAAACAAGTGGCCATGGCAAAATTACCCTCTATGCGACAGTGTGCTACTCTCCAGCTGGTCAAACTCTATCACGGTCATAAAAGTCAGTGTAAAGACTTTGTTTCCTCATTCCATGGGTGTGTTGGCGAGAAAAGGGCAACAACATCAACATCGTCTACAGATGAAGAGGAAAATCAAACCTTTTCTCCACCTATGGAAAAGGATATGTCAAATTTGTACTGGTCATGGCGTCATTGGCAAAGTCATTCAATACTTACCTTTTGAAATCCATCTTCCTGGTTATTGTTTTTGTGGTCCTGGAACAAAGTTGAATCAAAGTTTGCAACGTGGTTATGTACCTATTAATCCTTTGGATCAAGCGTGCAAAGAACATGACCTTTCGTATCGCCATAGGCATCCTGCATTAAGACGTGTGGCGGATAAAATATTGTTGAAAAAAGCTAAGCAACGTTTGACATCCTGTGATGCCTCAGTGGGAGAAAGGTTGGCAGCCCTCATTGTAATTAGTGCTATAAAAGGAAAGTTAATGATGAGTGGACATGAACATTGAAAAGGATTGAGGAATTGGTATTTTCTTTGTATTCTATTTTGTAAAGCCCTATTTGTTGTGAAATAAAAAACAAGGTTAACCAGATCACAATGTCTTTTAATTTTTAAAATGGTGATAGCCATTTCTTTATTTTTTTCACACATGGATATTTACATTTTCCACTTTACATTTTTTACATTACCCCGGTTTAGTTTTACATTTTGTACATTTTTTTAAAATCATTTTTAACCATTTTTCACGCATGGATATTTATTATTATTATTAATCTTGATTGGTCACATTGGACCACTTGAGTCGTTCCACAATCACTTCTTCTTTGAAGGTAGTACTGCTTGGTTCTTGCGCTCTTTCCAGTACTTTTTCATTCTTTCAGATCGGGATTTTCTCAACTCATCTGAAATCTCCATAGGCTTTCTGTGTGTCATTTCTGCAGAAAATTTGTGAGTTTTAAGAATGGTGTTAATTTTATTTTTCTCCTCGGCATCTGTTATCTTGAGTCCAACTGCTTTGAGATCTTGTTGGATTTCTTGGATATTTACAATATCTACTTTACATTTTTTATATTGCCTTATTCAGTTTTCTCAATTTTATACATTTTGTAAATCATTTGTTTAACCAAAATATAAAAACGCAAATTTTTACAGTGAAGTGTGTTATTTAACCTTAAACTACAGTAACCTAACATTATACGTTCTACATACAGTTTTACAAATATATCACAATATAAAACACACTACAAATGATACAATATGGTGAACATTTGGCTTAAGTAAAATAATAGTCGTCAATGCGACGGTTTCCCCAAGCAAGAGTATCAAATGTGTTGGGTATAATGAATTGTTTGTTGTCTTCATTACTTAAAGCAACTTTGTTCAGCAAATTGGTATGTAGCTGATGATTTTTACTTCTAAATACACACATTTTCTTATATAATATAGGTGGGTTACTAACTATACAGTTCTTATAATCACTTATGTCTAACTCTTTACTAACAACATTCTTTTTCACCTCTTTTAATTTTTTTTATTACTACATCATCAATTGTCATATCGCTGTATGATTTAGATTTTGTGCCTACAAAGGTGTCTATAACAACACCAGCATATTCATCCTTAAATTTTCCTAGAACCTTTTTGTTTACTAGAGGTAAATGGTAGATATTATCCTTGGGGTAGTCACTTGTATCAAACCTATTTAGCTCAGTTTTGATATCCTCATAAAAATCATCAGTTTTAAATTTATAAATAAAATAATCTGTGTCTGTGTAGAGTAATTTTGCATTATCATGATAGTTTTTCTTAACATAATCATAGTGAAATTCATACATAAGCGTTTTTGACAATTCCAGAATGGCTTAACCTATATATATAGGTTTGTTGTAGGTTACTTTAAGACGATTCATTTGTATTACAACTAAATCCTCATGAATAATTGAACAGCTATGGAAGTTAGGCTTGCTTATTAAGTTGTTCGCACCATACCTTTTACCATCATTTTCCCACTTTGTTATCAGCTTTACATCAACTCGCTTATCAACATTCTCCGTAGTCTTTCCAAAAACACTATTATTCATAAGTTTATAAAAATATTTTTCAAAGGCATTTGTTGATAGTGTTCTTAAATTATTGTTCAGATCAATATATGGTTTGAGCCACGCTGACTGATGACATTGTAATACGCGATGAATTTTAGTTAGTTTTAATCCATGCTGTAGACACTGTTTTAAGTTTTGATAATGTATTACATATTTACATTCATCATTTACATTAGCAATTAACATTTTTGTTCGTGATGTGATATATGGAGATTTTATATTCTCAGGACAAAATGGTAATTCATTATGATCATCATGTAACTCTTTTGGGTACTCAAGATTTACCTCTAAAATATATCCTTTATCATCGTTATCATTTAAAGTGTCAACATGTAAGACATCAATTTCAGTTTGTGTTAGCCAGCGAAAATCTTTCAGTGGTAGATATTGACTCATAGCCCAAACATATTGGTTATTTGCATTGAGGTAGACAATATGCTTTGACTCTTCGCAAGGGTTGTAGCTAGGCATGTATTTATTATTTGCTTTAGAATACCGTCCACTACATTGGCTTAATCCACCTCGAATTGATGATTTTATAAAATTAATCATGTCTTTATCAGTCATCAATTCTAAATTTACTTTTTTTTCAACATTGAACTGAAACTTAACCCAGGAGTAGTAAAATACTGACAAGGGTCAAGTTCGTAAGTTTTCATACAAACATTCCGGAAATTTTCAAAAACATCTGCTAATAATAACACATCTGTCTTCAAATATATGTCTGAAAATTCACCTAAAGTGTGAATATAAAACTGTGCCCATACACGTTGTGCATGTAAATATTCCTGATCACTGATATGACTTGTGTTTAAGGAACTGTAAAATGCAACTTTTGGTGGCAAAGAACACTCCTCAAGACGTTCCACACAGTTAATATATTCATAAGGGAATGTACCCTTTTGTCAAAAACAACCCCTGGCACTATCCAGCCCATGACCAGGCCGACCAAGCGACCGCTGCCCAGCCATTTGGCCTGCAGATATTGGGGTGACGCGTGATCAGCGCGTCGGGTCCCCTCGGCCGTTAATCTTGGTATTCGTGAACGGGGCGCTGTCTCACTGTCAGACAGCTACTCAATTGTCCTCACGAGGCTGAGTGCACCCCGTTCCAACCCTCACGTCAGTTTTAAAATCCCTGACGGAGCCGGGGATCGAACCCCGGGCCTCCGGGTGAGAGGCAGGCGCGCTACCCCAACACCACGGGGCCGGCACCCTTTTGACGAATCAAATTAAAACCATCTTCTTTAGGAAGGACACGTTGAATTTCATGAAACTAATCTGATTTTAAATTACTAGCAAGCTTATCAAGACTACTCGGCATAAAACGGAATTAATCTAAAAATCGCAGTTTAATGTTTTTTTTATTGACAGTTTTGATGTATTTTGTGAACGATATGTATTGTTCCTTATTATTTGCAATCACATCAATTTTCACATCTGAAGCTCCAAATTCTTTAACGATAAAGTGGTTATCGTATATGCTACCGTTATGTAGAATGACTGGAATGAATTTACTTACTCTATACTTTAAATTACAATCTTGGTGAGCAGCACCAAGATATTTCCCTGTTAAATGGTCATGATCGCGAACCCTGTCTGTATATAAACATTCACCACATATAAAACAATTAGTTTCAGTTTCAAAACCCATTTGCTGTGATGATGTTAGTGGCTCCATTGGAATGATAGTATTTAAAATAGAGGTTATACGGATGGCATCTTTTTCAAGTCTTCCCATAAAAACTTTAGGTGCATCAGGTCCTCTATAGAGCTCAAACTTATTTAAAGAGTCATCATAGCTACATTTGATATAATATGCAAAGCTAAAAGGTTCATGAATGTGAGTGGTGTTGGTAAAAGGTTTGGATGGATTCGATGAACATGTATTAAATGGTTTTAGCAAAGCTTCAAAGTCTGCATATATAACAAATGATACTCGAAGATGCTTCTCAAAGTCCTTAAATTTCAGAATGTTATTTTTAGGAGTCGGTAATACCGTACGAACATGATTTCATCCCCATTTTTGATGTTGAGTTAGTTGATCCTCTTTTCTAAAATATAGCAAACAGCCTTCACACAACCACTTCTTACCTTTGTGTTTTGATAGTTGACTACCAACAAGTCTACATAAATGTTTTATCCAACAATAGTGAGCATTTTCACCTTTAGTTATGTATAGTGAATTAACATGAGCATCCTTCTTTTCCTGAGTATAATATAGAGGACCAACTATACTCTTGTTTTCAATTCCATTCACATTAATACTTACATTGTTCAGCTCTTCAAAACGTTTAATATCTTTTATCTCCATAGGAAATTCCATTTCTTTTAAATCTAACACTGAGGAATAGTGAGGATAAGATGATGTTCTATCCATATTCTCCACTGCTGGATGGAGAGCTGAGGTTACAGCTCACGCAAAACATGCATGGTCACTATTCATAACGTTTACCCAAGCATGCTTAAGTTTGATCCATGCTAGTAAATCAATATATGATGATGCTCGAAGGGGGTTATATTTATTCATGTTGGTTTCTAAATAAAGGACTTCAACCAACGCCCAGCCTGACTCCCTTTCCTGGAATTCTTCACTCATCACAATGATAGCACTTGAAATATTTTGGTATATACCACTAATATTAGTTGATTCACTAACAATTATGTTTTTTGTATCAAAAGATTTGATATCTATAATTTTACCTTCGCTCACAGTTTTTACATAGAGTACAAAAAGTTCAAAATTCATTTTAATTGTTTATGCTCTGTTGTTGTTGTTTGAGTCTTCAGTCTTTTGACTGGTTTGATGCAGCCCTCCATGCCTCCCTGTCCTGAGCTATTCGTTTCATTTCTACATAGCTACCACACCCTACATCTGAGGCAATCTGTTTAACATATTCTAACATTGGTCTATCCCTACAGTTCTTGTCCTCGACCCTTCCTTCCATAACTAAGCTTGCTATTCCTGGGTGTCTTAGTATGTGTCCTACCAACCTATCTCTTCTCTTCATTAGCAGTCGTCAGAAACATCTCTCCTCTCCCACTCGTCTTAATACCTCTTTGTTTGTAACCCTATCTACCCATCTGATCTTCATCATTCTCCTGTAACACCACATTTCAAATGCTTCAATTCTCCTCTTTTCTGCTGCACCAATAGTCCAAGTTTCACTTCCATAGAGCGCCACGCTCCAGACAAAAGCTTTCAAAAATGACTTCATAATACCTAAATCTATATTCGATGTCAGCAGATTCCTTTTTTGTAGAAATGCTTTCCTTGCCTGAGCCAACCTACTTCCTCTTTGCTTCGTCCATCACTGGTTATTCTGCTTCCTAAGTAACAGAAGTCTCCTACTTCCTTCAGCTTTTCACCTGTCAATTTGATCTCCTTGGAGGTTTCTGATTTATTTCGGCTGCATTCCAGTATTTTTTGTTTTACATTTATCAATTTTCATCATGAATTCTTTCCGTAAGACGGAGTCCATACCATTCAAAACTCATTCAAATCTTCATGCTTGTCGGCCAAGATGACGATGTCATCAGCAAATCTCAGAGTTGAAATTATTTCTCCTTGAATCTTCACTCCCACTTTAAATGTTTCTCTAATTTCCTTCATTGCTTGTTCAATGTAAAAATTGAAAAGCGTGGGTGATAAGTTGCAGCCTTGCCTTACACCTTTCTGAATACCAGCTTCTCTCTCATGTCCTTCAACTCGAATGACTGCTGTCTGGTTTCTGTATAGATTGTATATCACCCTCCTATCCCTGTACTTTATTCCAATCGATTTCAAAATGTCAAAGAATTTAGTCCAATCAACGTTATCAAAAGCCTTTTCAAAGTCTACAAAAGCCATGTACGTTCTCTTATCTTTCCTCATTCTACCTTCCAAAATCAGCCTAAGACTCAGTACAGCTTCCCTTGTTCCTACATTTCTCCTGAAACCAAACTGGTCTTCACCCAACTCTGTTTCTATCTGGCTTTCAATCCTCTTGTAAATTATTCTAGACAAGATCTTTGAAGCATGAGTAATCAAGCTGATTGTACGGTAATCTTCACATCTGTCAGCTCCCACTTTCTTTGGTATAGGGATGATTACATTCTTCTTGAAATCAGGGGGTACCTCACCTGTCTCATAAATCCTACACACCAAGTGAAATAACCTTATCAGACCTTCATCTCCTATGCAGCGTAGCAACTCAATCGGTATATCATCTATACCTGGTGCTTTGTCCCTGCTTAAGTCTTCCAAAGCTCTATCAAATTCTGATCTCAATATTATATCTCCTTTCGCATCCTCATCAATTTCCTCCTCCCTTTCCATTACATGATTCTGAATCTCCTTTGACTTATATACACTCTCTATGTAAGCTTTCCATCTCTCAACCTTTTCTTCCCTATCTATTTGAGACTTTCCATTTGTGTCCTTAATATTACAGCACTTAGTCTTCTGTTCCCCAAAAGTATTCTTAATCCTTCGATAAGCTGTGTCTACTTTTCCTAATTTCAGACAATTTTCTATACCTGCACATTTCTCTTTCATCCATTCTTCTTTCGCTTCCTTGCACTTCTTGTTAACCTCATTCCTCAGACGTCTGTATTCTGCTTTCCCCTTTTCATCTCTTACATTCTTGTGTTTCCGCCTTTCATCCTTATGCTCTACTATAACATTATCTACCAAGCCAAACTCAGTAGGTTGTACATTTTTTTAAAATGATTCTATGCTTTGAGTTTTTTCTTTACTATATAGTCTATAACTTGCAATTCGACTTTTATATGCACTGTCAATTTTCTGAATATTTCCAGAATTGTTTTCATGACAAGCATTATTTTTATGATTAATACTGCGCAAATGTCCCTGTATCAATGAAGAAGGTATATCAATATTGCATACATTACAATGTGTTATTGGAGGTTCACCATTTTTCTTTCTTTTTGTTGCACAACTATTTTTACAATCTTTAGAACGTTTACGCTTTTGAGAATCACATTTGTTTAAAGGTTCCCTGCTAGTTGATGGTTTTAAAGTGTTTAATTCCTGTTGTTCACCATGCACTTCAACCATGTGGGATTGATATCGCTTTACACCAGAGAAATCAAGTTCACAAACTGAACACGAAAATGGTGCTGAAGTGATATGTTTTAAACGTACATGTCGTGTAAGACTATCCTGTCTGTTAAATGCCGTAGTACAATGACTACACGCAAACATTTTAAGATTATGTTTTGTACTTGCATGACGTTGAAGGTTGTCAGGTCTTGAAAACTGCTTTTTGCAATCAATGCACTTGAACATGATGGTCACTTTACAAATTACCTATAAAAGAAAGAAATCATAAATATTAATAAAAGATAAAACAGAGTAAAAGAAAAATATGTTAATTAAATTACAGTCAATGGTCCTAGTATAGTATTTTAATTTAGTCTTTTTTGAACTCATACCAAGTCTATATTTCAGGTAGTTCCAACTTTGGTTACCAGATACCATTGTCACTGACACCTAGTAGTGTACGTTGGAACTTGATATAGCGTTAATCAATTCTAACCTAGAAATTTAGCTTCACACCATTGTCGAGTAGTTCCAACTTTAGTTACCAGGTACCATTGTCACTGACGTCTAGTAGTGAACATTGGAACTTGATAAAGCGTTAATCAAATCTAACCTACAAATTTAGCTTCACACACCACGGTCAAGTAGTTCCAACTTTAGTTACCAGGTATCATTGTCACTGACGTCTAGTAGTGAACGTTGGAACTTGATACAGTGTTAGTCAAATCTAACCTACAAATTTAGCTTCACACCATTGTCGGGTAATTCCAACTTTAGTTAGTAAATATGGCACTGTCGCTGGCACTTAACAGTGAACATTGAAACTTGATAGAGCGTTAATCAAATCTAACCTACAAATTTAGCTTCACACTATTGTTGAGTAGATCCAATTTTAGTTACCAGGTACCATTGTCTCTGACGTCTAGTAGTGAACATTGGAACTTGATAAAGCGTTAATCAAATCTAACCTACAAATTTAGCTTCACACACCATGGTCAAGTAGTTCCAACTTTAGTACCAGGTACCATTGTCACTGACGCCTAGTAGTGCACGTTGGAACTTGAGAAATCGTTAATCAAATCTAACCTACAAATTCAGCTTCACATAATTGTCGAGTAGTTCCAACATTGGTTAACAAACATTATTGTCACTGACACCTAGCAGCGAACGTTGGAACATAATAGAGTGTTAATCAAATCTAACCTACAAATTTAGCTTCACACATCATAGTCAAGTAGTTCCAACTTTGACTATCAAATACACCATTGTCATTGAGATCTAGTGGTGAACATTTGAAAATATCGCTCTAGCTGTTTAAAAGTTATTAGAGGGGGTACTTATCTCTAATAATTTATAAACTGCTACCACTGACTGAACTTGGTACTAGAATCTGCTAACCCACAGGTACGCCAATTATCTGTAAGCAAATAAATCAATCATCTAATAAATACATTCCAATTAATAACTTCAACATCAATTAGTAATAAAATACTACAATCCATTAATAATAAGTACTTACCTTGCAAAATAATTTAATGATTTTCCACCAAAAAGTCTTTTTTACAACTGTTGAGCAATAACTGTTCACGCGTAGCGAGTAATAAAGACAGACAGTAGGGAATTATATGACACCTCCCTTATATAGGCTGAAATTGCTTGTGTCAAAAGGGACTCGTCCGCAAGGACTCGTCCACAAGGACCTGCCAACAAGGACTCGTCAACAATGACCCGTCAACAGGGACCCGTCAACAAGGACCCGTCCACAGAGACTCGTCAACAAGGACCCATCAACAATGACCTGTTATCAATGCCCCGTCCGCAGGGACTTGTCAACAAGGACCCGTCAACAATGACCCGTCCACAGGGACTCGTCAACAATGACCCGTCAACAATGACCCGTCCACAGGGACTCGTTAACAATAATCCGTCAACAATGACCCGTCAACAATAACCCATCATAACAGGGGCTCTCGCCTCAAGGCCTGACAAGACCCTTTTTGATTATTGGTTAGCCTATCGACAAGCGCTGCTTGGAATACTTTTTGATCACCCCTCGTGGATTGGGTTAGGTTAGGTTACACTACAGCCACCATGTTTAAAAAGCCTGCCCTCTTACAAAAACCATGAGTGGGCATGCGTAAAAACAAAAAACAAGCATTTTAAATCATAGTGGCATTCCACCGTACACATGTCTCTTGTGTGGCACAACGTTTAATTCCATATTTGCATTCAAACTCTCACATGTTGCACTTGGAAAGCGAGATTCTCTAAAAAATTACAATTTCACCCCCTAGTAGGGGTAGGTTTTATTTTGGGGTTGAAATATGTTGTCCATTGGAAACGGGGTGCAAGCCCGAGTTCAACGACACCTCATTCGTCAAAATCCGACCATGCGTTGGAGAGATATCGTGCCGCCGCCATCTTGTCTGGAGGAATGTGGAGGTGGAGGATATAGAACCCCCAAAACACACTACTACCTACACTTACGGTATTTAATTGGCTCAATTAGGCTCTCAATTAATATTCTTAGCAAGGGATGGATTTCCAGTAGTGTCGCCGTTTTAAGATGCAATCAGTGGCTCTGAACGCGTACCAGTCGAGTTTCAAACTGTTATCTCGCTGTACGGGTACGAATATATTAAGGAAATCACCATGTTTCCCACTCGAAGAAATTGTCTTACCTCCACAGGTAGATCAATTATTACAATGGCTTACACAGGGGTCACAGTTAACCCTGGTAGCGAAGAATATGCTAACAGTGGGTTACAGATGCTATCTGGCCCAACTCTGTTGCTATAATATGTATGCTCTCCGGCTATACAATCACGTCATTGATTCGAAGATTGGCCTACTAGATTCATGAACGCGCGAACTATCTGGATAGTCCCTGCCATTATTTACGCAAATCTCTGGATTCTACGTTAGGCATGCACGCTTTTTGCGGCTAAAATAACATTCCTGTTAGACGACGCAATCCATAATGCACTCATATCCGCCCTTAATTCAACTATTATAGCATGGCTTTACATTAGCTTCAAATAAAGAATGTATCATTTTACTGGCAATTATATGATCTGCCTTAATGGCTCTCAAACACAATAATGTAGCAAATAACATCATTTAATATCTCAATTACTCTGAAAATCTCTTTATCTCCCTGATATATCTCTCTCTTTTTCATTCCTCACAATAACACTGTATTCTTTTAACGGACATGACACTCTTGCACGTTCATAAGGCATCAATATGCCAAATCTTACATTTATTATTGACATTGACCTCTGATTATTATTATTGTATCAATTAACATTACAGTTACTTTTATCAACACCTTACGCATTAAGTGTCGTACGTTTTTCATTCTCAAAGCAATATATTCACTAAGATACGAGGAATGTGAACTCGTATACAAAATACTGCAAATTCTTAGTATTTGATGGAATGACATGTTGTATGGTGAGCCCAAGAATCATAGTAACATTATTTGGATGGTACTCACTTTTTCATTCTGGCTGGATTTGCCCAACTGTACAACACTTCGCCCACCATTCTGATGTCTTCTAACCCATCATAACACTTTTCACAAAGAACATCGAATATGGTTTGAACGTGTTGACCACATCCTGCAATACATGCATTTTACACTTTAAAATATAATACATTTTCTTGATCACACAATTTTAAACACTTTAGGTTATCACTTTTTATCAGTAGCTTTACATTTGATTTGTACACACGAAGCCTTATTGGGCTTTCCACTACTACGTGATTTCAGGTGTGTGATTCGGCGAAATTCTGACCTCCGCCTGTCTCCTCTGAAAGTCTATCTTGAGTAGCTGCGTTCATCTCCAAACTCCTACTGTTCCTATCTTCTGGCTTCTAGTGTGCAGTTTACGTATTTATCACAAATACTTGTGATACTTTCCTGGTCCCCTTGATCTGTAGTATACGTTACTATATTATCTGACACTTTAAAAATCACTACTATCCCTGTGGATAAGTTCATTGTTCATCATAATCATAATGCAACTTTCCCTACGCTGTACTGAATAATACTCGCGTATACTGCCTGATTATATGTCTGCCGTAGACTGTTCCTAATATTTATGCAGAAATACTTTAAATGTACTGAATAATGCATCTTTCATTGTCTATCACAAAGACTCTGATTATAATGTGTTTGCGTAATGCTTGCACTTATTTCCTGTCGATGGACAGCACGTCGTCCTACGAGCTGAGTCAAAGAATAACTGACTCTCCCCAGCTCCATCCTCCATATAAGGGATTCTGACAAAATATAGTTCTCGTTCATCTCGGGAGCGGCTCTTTTCTGATATATCACTTTTTCCGACAAGGTAACGCGTGATTCTTGATCGTCTTTCCACGGAGGTTTCAGATCCACTTGCATGCCGGTGATTCCTTCGCTCAATTAATTAATATTAATTGCTTTCCTGCATGGCTTGGTAACACTATCTCTGGTGAATCCCCACCTGCTACGAGACCGCGGTCTGCCTGTGAATTTTCCTATAATCTCATACAGGCTTTAATTTAGGTGTCTTGACATGCCTAAATTACCTTTCTCTGAATATAAGCATCTGGATGTAAGTTTCATCCCGTTAGAATGCTTCATTTGCCAGTAATTAATTAATTTCTCTCGATGACCATCCCCTCTCTGCTCCTCTGCCTTGTCCGACGGGGGTTCCCTTGGTCATTATTCACAGTCTTCCCACCCCAGTGTCGCCAAGAAATAGTTCACTGGAGACTGTCTGCGCCTCCCACTTTCAACTCCACTTTATCACCTGTCAAGTGGGCTCGGTTTTCTGTAGCTTTGCTCGAATGTTAGACTACTGGCTTGCAGTTCTTACAATATTCCAACTTATTATTGCTTAAAATTCCCGTCTCAGATTTGGAATTAAACTTTTATTATCACATCCCATTTTTATGTCATTGTTCCTTGGGTTCACTATTGTTGTTCCCCCTCAGAGGTCAATAGTTCGCTTCTTGGGAAAATCATGGATCTGATTCTTCCTCTTATCAGACCCAGGTTTGATGCCAGTCAACCCACGTACCAGCGGGTACATCTTTCCCCAGCGAAGTTTAAAAATTCATTTAGCAAGTGAATTCTTTCAACCCTCATGCTGACCGCATCGGCCTTGTCCATGATGTTTACTTCAAGCGGTCAGTGATCCCGTGCGGTGGGTCGTCTTGCTCCCCTCCCCTTTGGGTCTGCCGTCTGTCTCGCATACTAGCGTTCTCTTTTCTCAAGGCTTCATTCATAGTTTGGAGTTCGTCTATTGCTTTCCCTAGTTGCTCGTAAAACTCTCTCAGTTGACAGCTGCATTCTCTTCTCGTTTCCTTCGTCTCGGTGGGCTGGCTGTCTTGCCTTTTTTCTGCCTGGTGTGGGCCTTCCTGTAGACTCTCCGCTTGCATGCATAATCGTTCCCCGTACACTTGGGTGTCAAAATCTTCCGGTGGAATATAAAGTTTGAGATTGGCAGCATTTACCACAACTTCCTTTCCTGTATCTTTATGTTTAATTCTGTAGGCGTTATTTTTCAAAACTGTTATAATTACATAGGGGCCGTGAAATTTGGATTGACTTTCGGGTATTTCCTTCTCTCTCTGTCATAATTGGCTGGTTTTTCTTATTGCTCCATTTTTTCCAGAGTTCCTCTGTCTGTCTTCATGTTGCTGAAGTTCCAGACTTTTCGCTCCCTCATCATTTTTATAGATGTCGGGTGACCTTCTATTTTTAATTGCTTCATCCCAATGAACTTGCGACTTTCTGTTCTCGTCTCCACGCTCCTCCATGTACCTTAATGAGGTGTGGTATCATTCCTCTGCTTCTTCGTCGAACCCGCGATTCAGTTCTTGGGGTCTCCATTGTTGGTTATTCCCATCTCGGCCATACCTTCTTTCATTGTCTGTGTCGCGCTGATTCCAATGTTTTCTCCCTCGATTTCCGCGCTTCGAATTTCCTCTGAAGGCTGGCCTCCAATTTCGGTTTCCCATCTCATCTTGTTGCCAGTCTGACCTTACAGTCTCTGTGCTCGTAGATTTGTTTTTACTTTGTATGCTAGTCGGTACGGTTTGTGGACTAGTCTTGTGGACTTGTTCCGTATTCCGACTCTGCCTCATCTGCTGAGTTGTGGTAAGATCGATTTGTCTGAGGACCTCCTCCATCTCAGTTGCTGTTCTGGCGTTTGCAGAGATTAATAGTCTTTGGACTTCGTATGGTAGCTGTTTGGCTATAGCTATACAGAGGTCTGCCTCTCTAGGGGCTTTATCAAGTTCCCGGAAACGTCATAATTTTGCTATAAAAATCAGCATACGTCGTTGGGTTATTTGTACTATAACGTCTGGAGTACAGATCCAACCTAAGATTCTGCTGTATGCTCGGATCCCAGTATCTCTTTAAAAATGCCTGGCGAAACTCCTCTACCGTGTCGAACGTGTAGCGAAAGCTTCTGAACCATAAGGCACATTCGCCTTCAGTAAGTTTTTCAATAGCTCTTAATCTTCGCTCTGGCGGTACTTTTGTGTCATTTAAATATTCGGAAACTTCCTTGAGCCATTACTTGTGTGTCATATTTGAGTTACTCCCAGAATACTTTCTCGGTTTCTCGTCGTTAGCCCTTATAACAGTGACTATTTGATTTTGTGCAGCATTTTCATGCGGTGTGGACGTAGCAATCGGTATACCAGGTGTGATATACGGGCTGTCATTTGGCATGGCTGTATTTCTTGGAGTGGGCTGCACTTCTAAATCCGCCCATTTATTTCTTCTATTTTCATCCACGCTTCCTTCACTGGATCTAGGATTCCGCAACATGGACTCTTCCTGCGCGATCATCCTGGTTTCCATCTGGGTATGCCTATTTTCTGCTCTTTCTATACGAGCTAATACTTCTTTTTCTATCCTCTGTAGGCGATCACGATTTTCCTCTGCCATAGGAAAGATTTTCTTTTTATCCTCTTTAAGGCTCTCCTTTATGTAGGGAATTTCCCCAGCTAATTCTCCTTTCACCTCAGCAAGCGTTTTGTCATTGGCTTCTGTCTTCATTCCTTCCCTAACTTCTAGCTCTTCCCTTAAGCCTGTGATTTCTTTTTGGATGTGACCGTGCATTTTGGAGATTTCAGTTTTTATCTTGCTAATTTCTCCCTGGTCCTCACCTTCCCGTTTATGAATGACTGCTAAATCGTTCTGAGTATGCTCTAACTCTTTTTGGACTTTACCAACCTGCGTCTTCATATTTCTTACTAATACCTTACTCTCTTCTACGGTAGTTTTTATCTCAGTTATTTCCTTGCATTGATCAAGGATATTCTGCTCCTGCTTCCTTAATTCTTCATCTACCGTCCTCGCGTAGCCTGCCATACGCTTATCCCATTTTGCTTCACTATCTTCAAGCCTTTGATCAACGGTCTGAGTGAACGTATTAAACTGTTTTTCCTGCCGTTTAGTGCTCGCTTCGTTTTGATTCTGAATATCTTTGAGTTCTACAGACATATCGTTTAATCTATCGTTAATCTCGCGCTGTGATTCTCTGCACGCTTGCAGGTTATTTTCAAGCTTTACTTCTATGGATTCAAAACGTTTGTCATTCTTTGCCTGCATTTCTGAAACCACGCAAACAATACTTTCAGTTACCTCTAATTTAATAGATTCTTTAACATCATCAATTTTCTTATTGACTTCTAATTGGTTATTTTCCTGCTGAGTATTTACTGTAGCCACTCTTTGGCTTATATCGTCTAGAAATGCCTTAGCATCTTCCCTGCTTTTAGCATGAGTAGCATCAAAATGCTCCCTCAGCTCTGCGATACATTTTAGTATCCCCTCAGTACCGGCCATCCTGTATTTCTTTATTTGAGATATAGGTGGGCCTGTGCTGTACATACTGGTGCGTTATATTGGGAAAGAATTCCGATGTCACAAATACAACAATATTCATTTTAGCACAGTGATGTGAATACACTTATGAAATGGGTTTGGACGTACCTACCCATTTGTACATTTATTCGTCTGACAACTATGTCTAATGTCTGAGTACACTTATAAAGACTCACAATCACTCAAACATAGTTTGAGGTAAAAGATACTATTATGGTTTTCCCCCATGGAAACCATACTATTAATATGGGGTTTTCTGAATCCTATAAGCCCACACGTTCTCTCGGGCGCCATGATAAATATGTAGCATCGTGGCCAGGTTTTGCAATGCCGAGATACTAATATTGCACTGGTTTAGGCGATTCCATGATGAATTAATACCGCCCCACCTTGCCTGGGCCATGATAAATATGAGACATATGCTTCTAATGGGTTTACGTTTAAGGCTGTCTCAAGGAGGATTACCAACATTTATTTTGAACGTGTAAGCTTATCAAATATGGGACGCGGCCTTTCCTAATGTGTTCTAACTCTGCTGCTATTCTTATCTCTACCATTTAATACCTTGGCCGACTTTTAGTAGTACCTGTTACTCAATCCTAATACAATAACATATCCTCCATGTACCCTTGCGTCATTATGTGGAACATGTGTTCGTATGCCAGCTAGTTCACGGTCTTTCGAGGCATGGGGCGTTCATCCCACTACACGATCACATGTTCAGGATTTGAGTCTGTCAGGTAACTACTCTACTTGAAAGAAACAACTAATTCCTAAATATAGAATTTAATGATATTAAATCATGGCAAACATAAAAAAAACACAAAAACTATAGTTACATTTACACTCCCACAACATATATCAAAATATCTGGAGTGCGCAGATGACAATTCGAAACAATAAGACAAACCCTAGCATGTTTCATCTGCACTCCGCAGCTGTATTACAATAATACAGGGATTATATCCACTCAAATACACTGGTCTCTCCAGGCATGCTGCAACATTTCTTGTGAGTCCCTTTTCCTATGGTTGACGCTCTTCCGCACCTAATATATCCTACACTTCCTAACACATATACCCTTTTGACATTGACGAATGTTCATTGTGTCCTTCATATCACTTAAATAATCTTAATTAACATAACACAAAACAACAATAAAAACACAAATTATAACTGAATAATCATTATATGTAAGCATTACAGATCCAAATATTTGTCCGTTCAGAATCGGAACCTTTTAATTTCAACGATATTGATATTGATCTCATTACATTTGTTTTTGTTTGTTTAATATTATGTTGTCTTTGTGCACCATCGTTTCATTTTCCCAGAGATTTCAAACGCGTTAATGAGTAACCTTCCCTTCCAAAATATACATAATTACTGATTTTAGCTTCACCATACAACAATCTTTAGGTCTGGTCATATCGTTTCATTCGTTACAAGTGTGCCATATCGTGCAATAACGCTACCCGTCTGAGTAAATTAGCATTAACTGGGTAATTACTCTATAATTCCATCTGATTATTTGGTGCAGTTACGATGTCATCAGACATCAACTTGGCCAAATATTATCCAATTTCTATGATCCAACATCCTATCCCCATGGATATGATGCATATAATTCATTTAAGATAATAATATCAAGCACTTTTCAATTATTTCCAGGGATGACGAGATTTTTCCAGTGGTCCAGTACAAACTTAAAAAGGAAAAGGGATACGGTCAATTAGCTCCCTCGCTGTGTACGCAATAGGGTCGCTAAGGTCCACCCCTCCAACATGGCTACTGCGGTCTACACCCTAGTCCTGGACTTCCTGACCGATATTCAACTTGTCAACAAACTTGCCATATGCTTTCACTCTCTGTGCAGCTCTTTCAGGGGGTAACGATTGGATGTGTCAGTATGAACGGGCTCAATTCGGCTCTCAATTAATATTCTTAGCAAGGGATGGATTTCCAGTAATGTCGTCGTTTTAAGTTGCAATCAGTGGCTCAGAACGCATACCAGTCGAGTTTCAAACTGTTATCTCGCTGTACGGGTACGAATATATTAAGGAAATCACCATGTTTCCTACTCGAAGAAATTGTCTTACCTCCACAGGTAGATCAATTATTACAATGGCTTACACAGGGGTCACAGTTAACCCTGGTAGCGAAGAATATGCTAACAGTGGGTTACAGATGCTATCTGGCCCAACTCTGTAGCTATAATATGTATGCTCTCAGGCTATACAATCACGTCGTTGATTCGAAGATTGGCCTACTAGATTCATGAACGCGCGAACTATCTGGATAGTCCCTGCCATTATTTACGCAAATCTCTGGATTCTACGTCGTCCCACGAGCTGAGTCAAAGAATAACTGACTCTCTGACTCTCCCCAGCTCCTTCCTCCATATAAGGGATTCTGACAAAATATAGTTCTCGTTCATCTCGGGAGCGGCTCTTTTCTGATATATCACTTTTTCCGACAAGGTAACGTGTGATTCTTGATCGTCTTTCCACGGAGGTTTTAGATCACTTGCATGCCAGTGATTCCTTCGCTCAATTAATTAATATTAATTGCTTTCCTGCATGGCTTGGTAACACTATCTCTGGTGAATCCCCTCCTGCTACGAGACCGACCAATGCCCCTCTGCGATCTGCCTGTGAATTTCCCTATAATCTCATACAGGCTTTAATTTAGGTGTCTTGGCACGCCTAAATTACCTTTCTCTGAATACAAGCATCTGTATGTAAGTTTCATCCCGTTAGAATGCTTCATTTGCCAGTCATTAATTAATTTCTCTCGATGACCATCCCCTCTCTGCTTCTCTGCCTTGTCCGACGGGGATTTCCTTGTTCATTATTCACATTCTTCCCACCCCAGTGACGCCAAGAAATAGTTCACTGGAGACAGTCTGCGCCTCCCACTTTCAACCTGCCAAGTGGGCTCGGTTTTCTGTAGCTTTGCTCGAATGTTAGAATACTGGCTTGCAGTTCTTACAATATTCCAACTTATTATTGCTTAAAATTCCCGTCTCAGATGTGGAATTAAGCTTTTATTATCACATCACATTCTTATATCATTGTTCCTTGGGTTCACTGTGGTTGTTCCCCCTCAGAGGTCAATGGTTCGGTTCTTGGGAAAATCATGGATCTGATTCTTCCTCTTCACAGACCCAGGTTTGATGCCAGTCAGCCCACGTACCAGCGGGTACAATATAAATGATCATAAAACCTAGTTCCTCAATTTAAGTATCTTGGAGAAATTATCACACAAAACTTAAACGAAAAAGTAACTTGGATAAATAGAACAAATAAAATGAAAAAGGCACAATCTCTAACCTGGTCAACATATAATAAAAAATGCCTATCAATAGCTACTAAGATTATAACATTATAACATTATGAAACTGTAACTCTCCCGAAAGCCACTTGTGAAACACTGTTCCAAATTAAAAATGAACTGATCAGCTCCTCAAAACGGAAAGAAGAATCATAGAACGTGCATAAATAAAGAGTATCAGGTTGGGGGAGTCTGGGGGGTTCTCCCAAATGAAACTGTCTATCGTGAACTTGATCCAATCACCAGCACAATAAAGAAGAAAAGAATTTCATATTTTTTCACATATTACGGCTTCCAGAAAACAGAATTGTACGCCAACTAGTGATGAGAGATCTAGGAAAGAAAACTGGAGGAAAATGGATCCAAGAAATCCAACAAGATCTCAAAGCCGTTGTACGCAAGATAACAGATGCCGAGGAGAAAAATAAAATTAACACCATTCTTAAAACTCACAAAATTTCTGCAGAAATGACACATAGAAAGCCTATGGAGATTTCAGATGAGTTGAGAAAATCCCGATCTGAAAGAATGAAAAAGTACAGGAAAGAGCGCAAGAACCAAGCAGTACCACCTTCAAAGAAGAAGTGAATGTGGAACGACTCAAGTGGTCCAATGTGACCAATAAAGGTTAATAATAATTTTTTCACCTCCAATAGGCTGATTCTCTCCACAGACAATAAGTTACACATTGTGGTTATTTTCAAAAGAGATGCTTATCTCGGCTCGTACTTTTATTAAACAATCCTTCTGATGCTCCAGGAACTTAAAATAATAATAATGAGACAATTGAAAAAAGATACCATACCAATGGTCATCCACAGCCTTCTCAATCATAATTGTTGGTGCAGCCCTCTGACGGTTACGTGAGTAACTGTTCCAAACATTCTGCCCACCGTAATTTATATAAATTACAACAATGAAACTAGAAAGCATATCTTATGAAAGCAAAATAATCCCTTTCGATCACTGTCCCATCTTCGTTTGCATCAAATAACACATTGAATTCAAGCACTTCACTTGTCTTGCGGAATTGCACAGACCTTTGTCACTGGGCGCTTGTAGGCCCCCCTTGAAGTGCGTACTGTCACAACACGCACGAGGCTGTCATTGTCGGTGTGAACATCGACCACGATCCCCGTCTGCCATACAAGTGGTGGTTGGTTGTCTTCCTTCAAAAGCACAGAGTACCAGTCTGAAGGTTCCTTGCATCAGAAGTCCACCAGGTGAATTGTTGTAGCTGGGATAGGTAGTCTTTTGACCAACGCTTCCAAATGTATTACTAGTACTGCTGAATGAGCTGCTGGTGATGATAGTTTGCTGGGTGCCATCCTGATCTGCTCGGGGTAGGACTGAGGGACCGAAACGGGGTGATACGGCCGTGGCTTTGCCATCAGTCTGGTCCGGTCCTGGGATGCTGGGTAGTCGTGACTCCTGATGGACTGCCTGAGGTTGAACCAGCACGCTCCTTGGCCCCACGATAGAGTACGAATGCGGAGGAACCAGCTTCTGGCACACCTGTTGAGGGAAATGATGGTAGATCTTGCTTTCTATTGCTCCTGGCTGGTCCGAATCTCGCGACTGCAGACTCCGCACCTCTATCTGGAAGTCGGGTGAATGATTCGAGTCCTGCTTGTGGAAAGATGACCGGATCACTCTCTCCAGGATGGGATTGGGGGATGTAGCTGTCTTCCTTCTTATCCTCTGCGGTCGTCACGACGAACACCTTGCCACAGAATGTCACATTCTTCTTCTTCTTCTTCTTCTTCTTCTTCACGCTTTTTCTGTGAACATCCTTGGCGTCAATACCGATGCTTGTGTTATCAGTCTTGGTAGCGTCCAGTTGACTCACGATCGCCACGTGTCCGTCTACCATTTCCTGGTCCAGACACTTGATGGAGGACGTACTGTTTTTACGCTTCTTTTCAGACAACACGCCTGTGTGAAAACCATTGTCGAAACGGTTCTCACATAAGTTTGCTGGATTGCTAGATAGGAAGTCATTTTCACTATCATAGTTCATAGATTGAGATGGGGCAGGCAAAGTCGGATTGCCTGTTGTCATAGGAACTGGGAACGTCGGGGACTTGACAGAATTGTTCAATGTACTTTTAGAGAGCCACAAATCACACTCGGCAGTATTCACAAGGGATTGGTCTTTGGGGGGCACCGTGTGGAGGTGAATGTTTTTAAAACGGGAAGCAAGAACCTTAACGGAAGAAGGCTTCTTATCGCCAGTATCACCGCCACCTGTTCGACGCGTGTCTCGACGCGTCTTGTTACCGGTCGAGTCCGCCACACCGTTCATCTTCTTGAGTCACCTCTCGTCTTGCTTGGCCTGCAATTCCTTCAGCCACTATTCACTCAACTTGCCCGACATGGAACCCGAAGACTCTGCTTCACCATCCTTATTTCCTTGTTGCCAGAATTGATCAACTTGTTTGTGAAGTACATCATTACGGATAAGGTAAGACATTACATGTTTCTTCTCAACCTTGATAGATTGTGTTGGTATTCTACCAGCCAACATCCATCCAAATGCTGTGTTCTGTATAGTAGGATGATTCTCTTGCTTGAATTGACCACTGTAGAGCGAATCAAAGAATATAAATGCTCCTAAGAGAAGGTCGACTTGATCCGGTTTATTGAAATGAGGATCAGCCAATTCAATGTCCGCAGGTATTTGCCAATCAGAACTATCTAAGGGTGTTGTTGGAAGAAGACCTGTAATGCGAGGCAGCACTGCACAAACTGCATGCACATTGTAGTCGGTAACCCTAGATGAGACATGAATTTGACAAATATGCGATGATTCAGCAGCCTGGGCATCACAGATGCCACTTATAGGAATAGACTGACGACTTAATTTTATTCCTATGCGGTCAGCTAAAGATTTAGACATAAAATTCATTTGTGAAGCACTTTCAAGTAACGCTCGGCACTCGAACGTTTTCCCTCTATAGTCCGTTACTCTTACTACAGCTGTTGACAGAAGAACGTCTACGTGATTGTAGTTATCCTTCACAGTCCTGTATGTCTGTTGATAAGGTCGGAAATCACTTGAATTTGTACTCTTGCGATGCCCCTCTTGGACCCTATGTAACAAGGTATTATGCTTGTTGTTACAGATACGGCAATTGCCTGCAGTACATTCTACTTGCCTATGGCCGATGCTCAAACAATTGAAACAAAGATTGTTCACTTTGACGATTTCTAATTTGGTTGAGAGATCCGTATCCTTAAATTTCGAACATTTTGTAAGCTTGTGGGGATGCCTACAAAATGCAAACACTGC
The DNA here is from genome assembly GCA_946902985.2 of Meconema thalassinum. Lineage (NCBI taxonomy): Eukaryota > Metazoa > Arthropoda > Insecta > Orthoptera > Tettigoniidae > Meconema > Meconema thalassinum. The sequence goes on from OX336394.1 coordinate 417,964,955, forward strand.
AGTAGTACTGAGTAACGACCGTCTGGAAAATCTATCAGAGTTCTGATGAGGGATCAGTTGTTTGTCGCGATAAATGAGCTCCAATGTCTGAGCAGTTCCTTCTAAAAAATTTACTAAATCTTTCAAACTAGGAAAATTTGTATTGGAGGTTTTGGATTCCCATTGCTTTCTAAGGTTCAGATTGACTCTCTACAAAACCATGTGTGATAGGATTAGTTCGTGTAGGGGAGTGTCCTCCTCCAACACTTCTATTGCATTTAAATTACTTAGCAGCTGGTTGAGTAACTGCCTGAGTTCTTTAGGAGACTCAGTTCTTGCAGTATGTAGGTTTAATAGTTCCTTAATGTGACAGTCCACAATTAGTTTGGGGTTATCGTATCTTTGGACGATCAACTCCCAGGCTACTCTAAAGTTATTATCTGTAACAGGTAAGTTTTCTAATAATTAATGGGGCTCGCCAGATAAACATGATAGTAAATAATGATATCTTTGAATGTCTGTCAGACACGTATTGTTTATCACCAGTGACTGGAAGGTATCGCTGAAGTGTCTGAAGCTAGATATTATGCCACTGAATGTTGGCAATGCAATCTTTGGCAGTTTAATATTTGAACAGATTGTGACGGTGAAATGGGTTCTAGTAAGGTGTCCATCCTAGACTCTATCTCTAAACACAGTTCTTCAAATATCTCCCTATCAATATCATGTGATTCTTCAGTGTCTTTAATTTCTCACTGGCCTTGTACTACGTTAAACTCGTCCTTGGAAGTGTGTAATAACTTCTGCCTAACACGAATGTCGTTCAAGTTGTCACCTTGTTGAAAACTATCTACGTAGCTGACAATTCGTGTCAGACGAGCTTTTATTACAGCTTTTTTTTTTTTTTTTTGATGAGTCCTCTCTTTTCAGCGACATCCATAATTAAGATTGTGAGCAGAGAGGAAGTATTAACAGGATAATTAGGATAATTGTCACATACCTTTTTTGTGAGCATTTTTGATGTCTGATACGTAAAGTATTATCCATCCCGACCCAGAGGACCAAAATGCTTCACCTCCAATAGGCTGGTTCTCTCCACAGACAATAAATTACATATTGTGGTTATTTTCAAAAGAGGTGCTTATCTCGGCTCGTATTTTTATTAAACTATCCTTCTGATGCTCCAGGAACTTAAAATAATAATAATGAGACAATTGAAAAAGATGCCGTACCCATGGTCATCCACAGCCTACTCAATCATAATTGATGATGCAGCCCTCTGACGGTTACGTGAGTAACTGTTCCAAACAATAATAATAGGTAATAATTATAAGACCGTCTATAAGACCGCACAAGGTGTGAACCAATGACCCTGTAGATGAAGATTTAACACATTCTACATTTTATATTATAAGCATGAGAGGTTGAATTGGACCTCAGAAGGAACAAGCCAAGAAGCAATGCGTCATCGCGCAGCTGTACGAATGTTTATCAGTTATTGAGATAAGAGCAAGCTAGGAAGGAACGTTAAAATTTAATTAAAGAAAGTTATGAGGACAGTTATTACCGAGAGTAACTGATATGGAGCCCACGCAACTCAGCTGAGACGACTGATTGCACCAGAAGGCATCAGTCCATACGGATCGGGAGATCCCCGCGAGAGAGCTGGATCGACTGAAAATTAGTGTGGGTAGGCCCAGTTTACAAGAGAAGAAATGCGAATAACTCGCAAAATAACCATTGGAGTTTGAAGAGAGAAACAACCCAATGAATGTAAATTTGAGTGTGAATTTTTGAAGTTATAAAACTTATTAACTTTATGAGGACAAAGAAGTGCTATAATAATAATAATATCGTATTGCCTCGGGTGCCGGGTGTAATCTTTGTTAATTGACACCCAGAGGGCAGCTTGCATGTCGAATTTCGTCGTTCCTTTGAACGCTATATGAAAGTCAAGGAGGTTATACATCTAAGCTCCTCGACACTACAGCGCATTCTTGTAGAGAATAGATGAACTTAGTGTTGGCGGAAAATCCCGTGTTTAATTTTGCCATTATTATTATTATTATTTAGCGTATGATGCTTACAAGACAGAAAAGAATTATATACGCCATTTACAATAAACACTATTCACAGCATTAGGACCATCTCTTCAAATTTGGACAGGAAGGTCTGTAATCCACGCAATTGTGTTGCTGAGTCGAGATCATCCAAGACGCCGGGATATGAATGCAGAGGGCACTCCTGCACAATATGCTCGATAGTCTGCATTTCAAAACCACAGTCACGTCGGGGGGAATCTATCCAACCCCACTGGTTGCACCTGTTCGACCAGTACCACATCGGATTTTGTTGAGCCTTGACCTAACTGCCCGAGGAAGATTAAAACCAGCAAGTCTTGTGGTGGGGTCACTGATTTGAAGCAGGCCGCGAGGTGTGGAATTTCGCCATTCATCTCTCCAGGCATTTCGGAGGTTGAACTCAGTGGATGAAAGATCAATAGCTGTTTTGCATGCTGGCTTTCGGTATTTCAACCTCTTTGTAGAGAGCCGTATGACATCCTGATGAATAGGAAGCTCAGCATTTTCTTTGATCCTGTACCACAAGCGAACAAGAGCTTGCTGTCTCCTTATATGGGGTGGAGCGATATTACAAAGTACAGGTAGCCACTGGGTAGGGGTGCGACTTTGAGTACCAGAGATGATGCGCATTGCCTGTCGGAGTGGTATATCTACGAGTTGCCAGTGAAAGCTGTTCAATATTCAGCTGGAGAATATACGACAGTCAGAGTGGTAGTCCTGAGTGTGTTGGCGTTAGCGCACCATGATGTTCCAACTATCCTACTAAGTAGGTTGTTGCGACTTTTTAGTTTTGCAGCAGTTTTTACTGTATGTTGTTGATAAGTCAGTGTCCTGTCCAATGTTATGCCTAAGTACTTAGGACATATGTTGTACTTTAGGTATTGATTCCTAAACTTAACTCCAGGTTGGTAGTTCACCTATAGGTTGTTAAGGTGGAATGTGGCAACTTCAGATTTTGAGGCACTTGGCTGGAGGCGCCACATCTTGAAGTACTCATCCATCTTCTGAAGATCTGCATTCATTATATCCTCTGCTTCATTAAAGGTGGTGTTTTGGACTGTAAGATTTATATCATCCACATAGATGAATTTTCGGGATAGAGTTTCGGACAGATCATGGGTATACAAGTTGAATAGCAGAGGGGATAGAACTGATCCCAGTGGCAGACCATTATTAATAGTGTGGAACCTGCTTCTAACATCTTAAGTGAACACTTGGAAATAGCCTCTTACTCAGCATATTGCCAATCAGGGTGACTATTTTAAGGCAAGGAACTGACTTTATAAGTTTGAGGAGAAGTCCTTTCCTCCAGACAGTATCATGGCTGCTGAGAGATCCAGGAAGACAGAAACACTTTTGAGCTTCTTCTCAAAACCAGCTTCTAGATAGGAAGATAGGGCAAGGACTTGATCGCAGCAGTCTCGTTTTGGGCGAAATCCAGCTTGTTCAACATGAATCAGTGACTCAATTGCGAGAGCAATCCTATTCAGTAAGTTTCAAGTAGTTTGTAGGTGATACTAAGTAAGGAAATAGGTCAGTAGCTTTGAGGTAGCTTAGGATTCTTCCCTGGTTTCAAAATTGCAATAATTTTGGTCGTCTTGAAAGATGGAGGCAGGCATCCTGATGTAGAGTGGAGCTGAAGAAGGTAGCAAGTCATCGCTAGGTTGCTGGACCACATTTTTTAAGGAACTCTGGGTGCACACCATCAAATCCTGCTGCTTTGCCAGTCTGAAGACCATCTAAACCCTTTTGTATCTCTTCTAAAGAAAATGGGCATGAGTTCAACGGATGTGGTTGGACTTCTTGTTTTAACTGGTTGAATTCCAGTCGTATCTTTCTACTGAACTTCTTCTGTCCTTCAGTCCTAGATGTAGAAACAAGGTGGTTAGCTATGAATTCTACATTAATACTTGATTGCTTTCTCAATGGCATAGACGTTGGGTCCAGTTTTCGTATGAGGGACCATGCTTTCCTATTTGAGTGGGTAAAATTCAAGTTTTCAACAGTCTTGAACCTTTTCTCTCTTCTAGCACTGTCCAAGGATTTCAGCACTTCAATTGCTTTCTCACGGCTGCTGTCTTTTCCAAATTCACAGCTTAGAGGAGTTGTTCCTTCATTCCAACCAGGGATATAGTCTTTTCGGACTCCTCTATGAATGCTTCTTTGGCAGCAGCCTTGATCAAGCCAACAAACCGGTCATAGTTCTCAGGGGTTGGTTGCACCCATCGAACATTAGCATCAGTATATCTTGCGTACATGTCCCAGTCACCTTTTTGGAAGTTCCAGCGGGGTTGGGGTCCAGATCTTATTATAGGTATATGGATACCGATGTTATAAATGATGGATCATTGTTGGCTGCGCGGGAAGTCATTCAGAGCTTGTCTACGAATTTGTGGTGTTGGAGTCATTAGGCTTTGTGAAACAAAACATAGGTGGTACATAGTCCTGGTTCCAACGAGCTGAATGGAATGTACCTCGGTCGTTAGCATCAAATATCAGTGCGTTATTATTTAAATCCATCCATTCAAACATTTCCCCATTATCATCATTTTTGTGATATCCCCAGGAAGTATGAATGCTGTTGAAATCACCAAGTATTACACTATCTTCATCAGGTACAAGTGCGACGGGATCTGGCCAGCAGACCCGTGGAGGTTTATAGATGTTCATGATGGTAACATTCCGTATCTTGATGGAAGCTGCCATTGAACACGGCCTACTGAATTCAAATGGGTTCTTTAACATGCCAACAAAGTATGACATCCATGTCGTGATTTTTGTCACCTTTCAAAAATCACTTACTACGGCCAGGGGCGAACCTGCAAGCTTGGGTTTGGTAATCCGACACGTTAACCACTCACCCACCGTGGCAAACTAAATAAGTGCTGATTGGGCATGACGTAAGAGAGTCATTAGCGCATTGATCCGCGTTGAATAACAATTAAAGAGGTCAGCCCACGCAAATTTACGAGATAAACTAACACAGAAGGCAGATCAAGACCCGAGTAAGGAGTCGCTACGCAAGTCAGATATTGGATCCAGTGAGTCCGCAACACGTTGGTTCGAGACCAAGTCACAGTTAAAGTCAGAACGCTCTATCAAAGTTCCAACGTTCACCACTAGGTATCATTGATACCTGGTGGCGAAAGTTGGAACTACTTGAAATTGAACGGAACTTGTAGCTCACCCTTTAGGGTATCCGCTGGAAGCAGCTACAGACTCAGGCGAGCCGAACATGTCCTCGGACACTCCCGGCACTAAAAGCCATACGATAAATAAATAATAGTTAAAGTCAAGACAAGTACTGTGAGAATTCCTACTACGTTTCAGTACAAGTTTACAATCTCATGATCTGTCATGGAGAGTCATGGAGATTCGGAATCAGTCATCGAAAGTCAAAGTAAAGTGTGCGATACAGTATAATCATACGCAAAGTATAAGTTAGGAAGTTACGCCGATAAAAGTTCCGCGTAGAGGACCTAAGTGAAGTTATATAGAGAGAACGCGCAGTTACAGTACAATAGTCATATCAGAGCGCTAGAGAAGACAGGTCATGAAGAAACGAACGATTCAAACCTCGGTCAGGGCAAAGGTAGTTCGAAATTAGAGAAACTCGTAAGACAGTTACGTTCAGAAACCAGTGAGTTTAAACTGCAGATCGTGAAAGACAGAGCATTGAGTCAATACCGGAGCGACCCAAAATTAAGTACCAGTTGCAGTCCAGGGACTAGGCGAATTAAGCCAGTACGTGCAAGAAGAGTGGATCATCATCTAGGAACGTGTAGGGAGGTCACCGTTCGCGTCCTGAGATACGATAGAGACAATTACACGTGTAGTGTAATCAACTGTATGTAATACATAGGACTAGATCCTGTGCGTTAAGATACGCGTGCGAGTGTTTATTTAGTGAATTGTTAAGGGTAAATATATAATTGTAATTTAGTGTCCCAGTGTCATGGGAAATGTTAAGGGTATTTGGCAGTATGTTAGGAAATTATATGAATTCGTGTGAAGTGAAGAAAGTTTATATGTCACACCACAGTGCTTGTATATTATGCTAATTACGGCAGTGATGGGTGAAATTCTCGATGAAAGGGGTTCTGAACTGCCAGATGTAGGTGAGTACCAATAATTTGTTATGAATTGTACCATTATGCATCATGATCAGAAACACCATTGTTGATAAACACTACTTGTGAATTTATTGTGTTATAAATGGCAGTGTTATAAAATGCGTCTTATAAAGAACGACCATATTTCTGATGGTCATGTTAATGAATTAGGTGTTTGGAAAGAAATAGTGAAACCCGAAATGTATGTATGTAGTCAAGATTTAAAAATAGAGGGAACCCTTCTGATGAAATAGTTAAAAATGAATTTGTAAAGAAGTTAAAGATCAGTGATTTTTAAAGTAAGGTAAATGTCGAATATGAATAAAAATAATTATTACCTAAGTGGGCTGGTACGATGGAATTTAATTTGAGTTAGGAAAACCACAGTAAAATATTTGTTGGAAAATCTAGGTGGGTTAGTACACCAGAATCAAAATATAGAGGTAATAGGACCTTATAAAGTAAAATGGAAATGTGGAAGGACCACAGTAATTGAATATAAAATAGATGTTATTCATAATGTTGAATTTTGGGCTTATGCCGTGTTTTATTATATTGCAATTCGACGCGTTTCGAAAGAAACCATGTCTTTCATCGTCAGGAATAATCTGGAATACGACAATGTTGCTAAGAGAAAGCAACGAAGAACATATAGAAGGTGCCCAAAGATGGACGCCATTATAGCCCCATGTTAGGGACAACGGAAAGCAGCAGTGAATTACTTTCTCAGGGTTCTGATAATAGGTAGCCAGGATTCACTGAGATTGTAGCCGGTGTCGCGGTTGAAATTATCTGGGTGTTTACGTATTTCAACCGCCTCCCTGATGATTCTGGGACGATATTGCTTTATACGGGCAAGAACATCCACCCCTTGGAACATGACATCATGGCCAGGTGTTAAAGCATGATCGGCAACAGCTGATTTATCAGGTTGAATGAGCCTGATACATCTATTATGTTCCTTAATGCGAGTGCATATTGTTCTCGAAGTCTGCCCGATGTAAACCTTGCCACAAGTACAGGGAACTCTGTAGATACCCGGTTGTTGCAATTTAGGCAAACTGTCCTTAGTTGGTCGCAGGAGTTGCCTAATCTTAACAGAAGTTCCAAATACAGTCCGTATGTTGTATCGACCTAGGATTTTAGCAATACGATCCGTTGTGTTATGTATGTACGGAAGGTAAGCAGTTCCTCTTACATCTCTTTTCTCAACTGACGTCCTATTATTATTTGTTGGTTTCAGAACCGTAGAAATCAAAGCCTTGCTATAACCGTTGCTCTCAAAGGTGGTTCGCAGGGTGTTAATTTCTTCTTGTAAAGAAGACACTTCACAAATCCTCCTAGCCCTGGTAGTTAGAGTTGTAAGGATACCATGTTTCTGGGCAGGGTGATGGTGAGAACTTGCGTGGAGATATCTATTGGTGTGTGTTGGCTTACGAAAAACGCTGTGTCCTAAAGATCCATCCTCTTTCTTGGTGACGAGAACATCTAAAAAAGGTATTTTGCCGTCAGATTCCTTTTCCATGGTGAAACAACTAGAAGGGTGCTGGAGATTAAGGTGATCCAGGAAATGGCTAAGATTTTCCTCACCTTCCGTCCAAACAACGAACGTGTCATCCACATAACGCCACCAGATCTTCGGTTTGAAAGGAGCCGACGACAAAGCTTTCTCTTCAAAGTTCTCCATGAAGAAATTAGCCACAACAGGAGAGAGAGGACTACCCATGGCCACACCATCAGTCTGCTCATAAAAATTCCCATTCCATAGAAAGTAGGAGGAGGTCATGCAGTGATAAAAAAGTCTTGTGATGTCTTCAGGAAAAAGGCCATTAATGAGAGACATAACACCATCAATAGGTACTCTCGTAAACAGAGACACCACGTCGAGACTCACTAGAATATCACCCGGCTGAAGTGTTATAGCTTTTAACTTTTCCACGAAGTGTGTGGAATCCTTAATGTACGAAGGCGTGTTACCCAGAAGCGGCTGAAGTAGTCTACCTAAGTATTTGGAAAGGGCATATGTAGGAGAACCAATCGTACTAACAATGGGTCTAAGAGGAACATCGTCCTTATGTATTTTAGGAAGACCATAGAGTCTCGGAGGAATAGCATCCCCTGGAAGGAGAGTCTTCGCTGCATCCGCTGGAATAGATGATTGCTTGATCAATTTGACGGTGACATTTGAGTAGCGAGTAGTAGGATCACGACTATTAATCCTATATACAGGATCTGATTCCAAGATCTCGTCTTTGTTATCAGATCCTGTATATAGGATTAATAGTCGTGATCCTACTACTCGCTACTCAAATGTCACCGTCAAATTGATCAAGCAATCATCTATTCCAGCGGATGCAGCGAAGACTCTCCTTCCAGGGGATGCTATTCCTCCGAGACTCTATGGTCTTCCTAAAATACATAAGGACGATGTTCCTCTTAGACCCATTGTTAGTACGATTGGTTCTCCTACATATGCCCTTTCCAAATACTTAGGTAGACTACTTCAGCCGCTTCTGGGTAACACGCCTTCGTACATTAAGGATTCCACACACTTCGTGGAAAAGTTAAAAGCTATAACACTTCAGCCGGGTGATATTCTAGTGAGTCTCGACGTGGTGTCTCTGTTTACGAGAGTACCTATTGATGGTGTTATGTCTCTCATTAATGGCCTTTTTCCTGAAGACATCACAAGACTTTTTTATCACTGCATGACCTCCTCCTACTTTCTATGGAATGGGAATTTTTATGAGCAGACTGATGGTGTGGCCATGGGTAGTCCTCTCTCTCCTGTTGTGGCTAATTTCTTCATGGAGAACTTTGAAGAGAAAGCTTTGTCGTCGGCTCCTTTCAAACCGAAGATCTGGTGGCGTTATGTGGATGACACGTTCGTTGTTTGGACGGAAGGTGAGGAAAATCTTAGCCATTTCCTGGATCACCTTAATCTCCAGCACCCTTCTATTTGTTTCACCATGGAAAAGGAATCTGACGGCAAAATACCTTTTTTAGATGTTCTCGTCACCAAGAAAGAGGATGGATCTTTAGGACACAGCGTTTTTCGTAAGCCAACACACACCAATAGATATCTCCACGCAAGTTCTCACCATCACCCTGCCCAGAAACATGGTATCCTTACAACTCTAACTACCAGGGCTAGGAGGATTTGTGAAGTGTCTTCTTTACAAGAAGAAATTAACACCCTGCGAACCACCTTTGAGAGCAACGGTTATAGCAAGGCTTTGATTTCTACGGTTCTGAAACCAACAAATAATAATAGGACGTCAGTTGAGAAAAGAGATGTAAGAGGAACTGCTTACCTTCCGTACATACATAACACAACGGATCGTATTGCTAAAATCCTACGTCGATACAACATACGGACTGTATTTGGAACTTCTGTTAAGATTAGGCAACTCCTGCGACCAACTAAGGACAGTTTGCCTAAATTGCAACAACCGGGTATCTACAGAGTTCCCTGTACTTGTGGCAAGGTTTACATCGGGCAGACTTCGAGAACAATATGCACTCGCATTAAGGAACATAATAGATGTATCAGGCTCATTCAACCTGATAAATCAGCTGTTGCCGATCATGCTTTAACACCTGGCCATGATGTCATGTTCCAAGGGGTGGATGTTCTTGCCCGTATAAAGCAATATCGTCCCAGAATCATCAGGGAGGCGGTTGAAATACGTAAACACCCAGATAATTTCAACCGCGACACCGGCTACAATCTCAGTGAATCCTGGCTACCTATTATCAGAACCCTGAGAAAGTAATTCACTGCTGCTTTCCGTTGTCCCTAACATGGGGCTATAATGGCGTCCATCTTTGGGCACCTTCTATATGTTCTTCGTTGCTTTCTCTTAGCAACATTGTCGTATTCCAGATTATTCCTGACGATGAAAGACATGGTTTCTTTCGAAACGCGTCGAATTGCAATATAATAAAACACGGCATAAGCCCAAAATTCAACATTATGAATAATAACACGGGCCGTGAAAGTCTAAATGACAATATTAAAATAGATGTGTTATTCTGACAATAATATCATATTGAAGCAAATAAATAATTGCAGATCCAAGTTGTAATAGATTGTCACCGGATATAGGCAGACCATAAATGTAAACTCAAGCATAGCGAGTTTTGTCGTTCACGTGCAGGGCGGAAGAAGTCCAGGAGAAGCTTCCTTCATACATCTGAATGCTTAACGAATTCACCACAGTTATCAAGGGTTACTTCTTGGAAGTCCAGAAGCTCTCACCTTGCCCATTGGATGAATCCATCTGAAGGGCTCTCAGCGGGTCATACAGGAACTTGGACAACATGGAAGTCTCTCAACAGACTACGATATGGAGTTGGGAGATCAAAGACTAATATTCAGTTGTGGGGTTTTCATGGCGATTGTGTTTTGTGAATGTGGTGAAGAACAGTCAAAGGACCGTTTGTTTAAGTGTAGTTTGTGTCCTCTGCAATGCGCTATGGAGGAACTGGTGAAGACAACTCCAAATGGTCGTTACTCAGCTAAATTTTGGTTATGTATTATTAAATTAGATCACCTTCGAATGTACCAATTTGTCATTTTTATGCCCATTCTGTATTTGTAATGTAATTTGTTATTCCTGACGCGATTAAATAAATACATAAATCTTCCCTGCAGGTGATATCACGAAACGTAGACGTAACCTAAATATTTCCCTCTTAAACACTCGCCATTTTGACATTAAAATTTGGAGGCTGTTTTCCTGTAATCTTCCTGGTCTTCCACGCGCAAAGGGACAGATTTGGTCGTCCTGTAGCTGGCCATTGTGGTACATCCAACCACTTATACCTCCAACTGTGTCGCAATATCGTTTGCTCCTGAGAGCAGGCTAATTGCTGTGACTTTGTTATATTTAAACATTTATTTTTCATTATTTAATGTTATTCAAGACCCTGTGTGTGCGAAATATTGCCATAATTTATCTTCCTAATTCATGTTAACTTTATCCGTACACTAAGGTCAGCCCCCTTTCAGTTATTGGAGCTCCTGGTTTCTTTCAGCTTCTGATGATGGAACATATGAATCGTTCAAGTGATAACCCATTAGGGTATTGCAGAACATACAACTCGGCTGGATTCTCAGTGGCAGTTACCATGAACCAACTCCTCAAGGGAAACTGCTGTATAGTCTATCATTTATTCTTCGTACGGTAATGAATGATAAACTATCTTCAATAGGGAACATGAAATGCTTGGCACCATGAGAAGGTTGATCTTACTACGTGCCACGTCATCCTGTGTACAAGCGAACAAGCAGAACGACAGAAACTTGCGTCGTTTTAACTGCATTGGCCAATATCGACAAAGGATCTAATCTAAAATCCATACATTCTTTATAGGTCCCTCAATACAAGATGGCGTTTATGCTGAAATGATTATATTTTGCACTAAACCTATATAGCTTTCACTGCAGATATTGAAAAGATATACCGGGATATAAAGGTCGTTCCAGAATATCATATTTAACTATGGCGGGGAAATCCGCAAGAGTCACTCAAGACGAACACTCTCACGCCAATTACCTATGGAATCTCATATGCACCATTTCTGGCAACGATTTTTTTGCTGCAACTCTGTGGACTCAATTAAAGAGCCCAAATAGCAGAAATCTCCAGGGATCTGAATGATTCATTCCTCATATATAGTGCACAGAGTATCAATACCTGTTAAACACTATTCCATCTTCTCACCTGGAAAATCAACATGCACATGATAACTAGAGTCAAACTTGAATCCCTAGTTGTCAGCGATCCCATTCCTTGTCAAACGATGGATACTAATAAAGTCACAAACAGATTAATTATCTCCAAAATAACGCCAATATTTGACTCTTTAACTCTGTTAGCTCCAATCTAAATATTTGGAAGACATTCATGGAATGACTTTGGCCAAGAGAGACAGCCTCACCACGGTACTTTTACAAGAAGGTAAGATCCTTTCTACTCAGTTTCAAGTCATCAAGGAGATAATAAAGCAACACCTATTTTAGTAATAATTGACAGCATCGTGAGGAACATTCAAGTTCGTGGATTCTGCGACGCATCAGGGCACATGGCACTAGTGTCTACTCCAGATTTGTTAGATCTGTTAGTTTATGGAATCAAATTGTTTACGATTAATCATTGGGACAGAACTAGTTATGGATAAAAGTAATGTACGTATTTAAAATGACGAAGGAAATAAAATCATTATATTGGGATAAGTGTATTGGCGAAATAGTAAAAGAGAGCACATTTCACATAATTATGCGAGTGTTAAGAGGGATTGTTATAAATATTAGATAAGGGGATACATGTACCAATTTATGTCATTAATTTATTGTAAAAGAATAGTCTGGAGGTACGTCAAGTGGAGCCATAGGTGTACTAATATTTAGGGAAATATAAAGGGAAAAGGTATTTAACTTCCCTGGAGTTGGTACAATCATATAACCATATCCGACTGTCCGACCATACGCAGATGTATACTGGATTTCTATATGACCAGACTACTTAAGTATTCAGAAAACTGCCATTTGGTGTGAAGAATGCAGGAGCTGCATTGATCCGCGCTCTTGATGCTAAATTAACGCCTGAGGTCAAGGAGAAAAGTCGTGTGTTATGTGGACGACATAATTATTGCATCGGAAACCGAAGAGGAACACCTTGCTACTCTTCGACTCGTTTTCGAGAAACTCCGGCAGGCGAACTTCAAGGTCAAGTTTGACAAATGCCATTTCTTCCAGTCCGAGATAAAATTTGTAGGCCATATTATTAGTTGTAAAGGATACCGACCTAATCCAGCGAAAATCCAGGCAATAGCCGCATTTCCAACACCTACCCGTGTGAAGCACGTGAGACAATTTCTAGGAATTCTTCAGTTTTTTGCTGTACACTGTCCTAGGTATTCGGAGACAGTTGCTCCACTGCAGAGCCTATTGAACAACTGTAGATGGGCTTGGAACGAAGCGTGCAATGAAGCATTTCTTAAGGCCAAGAAAATGCTGGCTGAATCCTTTACGTTGGAATATCCAGATTATTCCAGGAACTTCATCCTAGAAACGGATGCGTCTTCGATCGGCATAGGTGCTATTTTGTTGCAAGAAGATGAACTAAAGAATCGTCACTATATTGCTTTTCTGATTAGACGATTAAGGCCGCACGAATCGCATTACTTCACGACGGAGATTGAGGCCTTAGCTATTGTTTACGCCTTGTGATACTGGGACAAACTACTATGGGGACACAAAATTGTGGTGAGGACTGACCATCACGCTTTGACTTTCATTACCCGATCAAGACTGGCAAGCGACAGGATAACCCGATGGGCGTTATTTCTCCAGCTGTTTGATTTAGTGATTGAACATCGCCCAGGCAAGGAGTATGTGTTGGCCGACATTCTCAGCCGTAACCCTGAAGCTTCGATCAATCCCATTGACATCGAGGGACACTGCAAGGACCACCTTCGCAGGTTGCAACATTTAACCTGAAGGTCAGAGGCGAGAGGAAGAACTGCGAAGAATCATACGATTTCTGGAAAACCGGATGGATGCCCTGGATCCCGTGTACGCAAGAACAACCGCCATAGCTGATGATTACTTGATTTATCAGCGTGTCCTATACAAGTTTGTGGATGCTGACCACACTCAACTACGAGCAGTCATCCCACAAGGTACGAGGAAACTGTAATCCTCATGTTTCATTATTGACCATGGAGGAACAGATAAGCCCATAGCCACCATCTGTGAATCTTTCACTTGGAAAGGGATGGGTACTTCTGTAAGGAAGCGTTTACATGCTTGCGACGCATGCCAGCGGAACAAGTACATGTCACACTTACTTACAGAACCACCTTGACCTATTTTGCCAACCAAGCCTAGGGAACTGTATGCCCAAGATCTTTATGGACCGATTCCGAAGGCACGTCGTGGGAATCGATTTGTCATCGTAACCATTGATGTGTTTACGAAGTTCACGATGATCCAGTGCAAAAGGCAACAGCGCATCAAATTATTCAGAGGATTAAACGTCAAGTGATACCGGAGGCGGGAAAACCACAATGTCTGCTAACCGAGCACGGATCACAATTTACTTCTGCAGAGTTTGCTACTGCAATGAATGAGCTAGAAATTGGACACCTACTTTCTTCGATAAGGCACCCCGAAATTAACCCAGCAGAATGCGTAATGGCTACTATTGCCAAATTCTGCCGCCTTTACTGCCAAGAAGCACACTGGAGATGGACTGAAGTTTTAGTCCTTATGGCAAAATGCATTAATTCTACCGTACACGAGAGTACAGGCCAGATACCAATGGTACTTCATTTGAACCAAGCGCCCGTTAGAATGTGGAATCACATTATTGCAACACCGCCGAGTATTCAACCTTCACATGCCAGCGCAATTCCCAATAGAACTGCATTTGTGTGAATTATTGCCTGCAGAATGTAGTCAGTTGCAAGACGCGACTGTGAAGCCGTGTGTTTTGCTAACACCAGTCAGAACGGGTTTATTTACCCATGGTACACCACGCTCTCTTTATACTATTTGACTGATGCGCACGCATCAATTGTTTTACCGTTTGAAGAATGTAGCCATTCTCTAGGTCAAGGCCAGGAACTTTGTTGGAGAGATCAGATGTTTTTGCTGACGTCATAAGACGTGCATGTAACTTATTTTTTATCGCTTTTGGAAAGCGAACTTCATTCTAACACCACTTGAGAGTGTATAATTTTGTAGGAAGCCAATGTTGTCTATCATTTATGGTGTTTATGCCACCCTGTTTGAGGCTTTTGATGTATTATAGTTGAGTGCACGAGATGCACTGTCGTACAGAGCTAACTCTGTGACCATTCTTACCAGGATTAACCTCAGAACTGTTTCAGGAGAGTTGTGCGTCCCTGGCAGTATTTTTGCAACCGACTTTTGCTAACTCATGGTATTGTGCCGGCTGTTGAGCCGATGTTTTGTAAGTGACGATCTTTCAGTAGACTTCACGTTCTTTCAGCCTAGGTGTCCATAGCATCACCAGCAAATCGACATAAATCAACGACAAACATAAACCGTGCTCCTAATAATAAGAACTATCTAATTGTTATAAACAAATTATAACCATGACTGTGAATTTAATCTTGATCCTCAACATCGTGCTCGCTGGAGATCCTATTCGGATGTTTTCCATATCCAACGGGAAATGACATTTTGACTTTAGACACTATCATGAGACGACGGAGCTGCGTACGAACCATTAGTTCTCAACTGGTGGCGCACGGTGCTCAAGCGACCTTAGTCGTGATTTTAATCACGCCGTTGCCACCGTAACAACATGATCAGATGACCCTTGAATACAAACATTATTCTAGCGTGTAGGCAGGATTAGTAAGAGACTATGTGTGTGTTGTGTCCATGTATTTATTTGAAGTGTTATGTTGTATGATAACCTGTTGTACCCTTAGCTTATAAGGAATGTATTTAATGTTTTTTTTTTGTGGCTGGTTATCATATAGCTTTGATGTAAATGTTTATTCCGGTAGTCATTCGCCGTAAATTCTTGTTGTAACGTTAGGACTTAGCTATATTCATTAAATAATTAAATGCAAATTTGGGAGTGGTACCATAATAAATTCTTTTGCTTGCTTATTGTTAATTTAACTTCTCATTTTCTATAGTAACCCATTTCATCTGTGTAGGGTATACCTTTCGAGCCACTACCCTAGTTTTGCTGTTGTTTTCTTGTATATAGATTTTTCTCGAGGGTTTTAAACTTCAATCAGTGTAGGATTCTTAACCCTTTTCTTTATTAGCTTGCGGGACTAGCCCGAAACAAACCCTCTGAACTAGGCTTGGTGTTTGTTATTTTTTTAAATAAATTTTACCCGAGTTTACATAAGTCTGGATGTTATTATTTTGTAGTTTAAGTGTTTCTGCGGTGTACTTCTTGGGTTATTCTTGACATTTACCATGTCTGCCCAGATCGCCCCGCGATCTTGCGTCTCGTGCGCACTGACCTGTAGGAAGTACATCCAATCCACTTCGGCATATGTGTTCGGACGATGAATTGTCCGGGAAGTCATTTCGGTTAGTGGCAACCCTCACAGCTCGTCTGACGGGCTCAATATTATGGTGAAAATCATTCCAAATCGTCTGGTGTTTCACCGTTTGTATGCAATACGGTACTAGGGATTTAGATTACAAATGAAATATTGCAAGGAATTTAATTTTTAATGTGGATGTCAGTGAGTATAATATTGCAACGGATACAGTCATTCCTGTAAAACTAGAGTGATATTAACTAAAACTAGTATTTCTTTGTGGAAGAGAGAATGTACCATAGATTGTTGCAGTTGTCTGTGGGGTAACCGGTTGTCCACTGATGAGGTACAGGGTGGTCGAGAAGTCCCTTTACATGTTATAGCATAGGGCAATAAATTTAGACATGTATTACAAATATTTATTACTAACATTATTTACATATTATTGGGATAACAATTTCGCGCCGTTAGCCGAGTCTCGCACTTGACACGTTCACTTCGGTTAGCGTGGGAAAGTCGTGTCACGTGTCACGTGGTTCGCTGCGTAGCTCACTGATAAGGTTTGATTTTTGATTTTTCAATTGAGGAGATAATTCCAGTTGTAATAAAACGGTTTCTCTTTGCCCCACAGCAAGCACAGCAGCCACGTGTTCTGGTGTAATATGGTTTTTGTCATATGCACCGTACATGTTCATGGAATACCGTTATGAACACCTGGGATTGGCGCGTAAACTGACTCCATGCTTGCTTACCAATACCGCAATGGCATTTGGATTCCGCTTGTTTACCATGTATGAAGGAACAGGTAAGTTGTTTCAGTTACCATTAAGGCTAGGGTATTGATGGAATAGGATCTTTCTTCTTGTAAGCCAGTGACATTGCTGCATGGTATTGACATATATTGTGTCAAAGGGGTTAAAGATAATATATCAGCCGGGGCAACTTTTACATGGTTAAAATACATTTGGGTACAGTGCCCGTTTAGACCGAAATCCAAAGACCACATACGCATTTCACCGAAAATCAGTTAGCACGAGACTCAAAACTTATCTCAGGGCATTAAACTGGATGAAAGAAAACAATCAAAAATCTAAATTTGCTTCACTGATTTACGGTTCGATACAACAATAAGGATAAGAAAGGAGAAATGAAAATAGCAAAATTCTTAAAAATCTCATTTTATTAATTTAATTTTATCATCATCATCATCATCATCTTGTACCAACTCCAGTTGCACGGATGTGGTATATGAGCCCCCTCCATTTCATCCTGCCCTTGTACCACTCCTCCTCCACCAACTTGTCCCAATCATGACCTCTCTGCAGTACATCGTTCTTGACTGTATCTATCCACTTCTTTCGTGGCCTTCCCACGGGTCGTCTTCCTCCTACTTTTGTCTCAAATTCCTTCCGTGCATTTCTGTTTGGTGGCATCCTCTTCATGTGACCGAACTACTTCAGTCTTGAGATATGGATCCTATTGAGGACAGAATCATCTATTCCTACCTCTCCTCTAATCTTCTCATTCCTGATCTCGTCTTTCCTGGTTTTCTGAATCATGGTACGTAGGAATTTCTTTTCGGCTGTCTGGAGTTTAGAGTTATCTGCTCTATTGGTTAGTGTTGTGGTTTCGAGACTGTATGTAAGAATCGGTGTATAATAAGACTTGTACAATGCCATCTTTGTTTTCATGGGCATTTGCTCATCCCACAACAGGTGTCTTACCTGGTGGTAAAATTGTGTTTCCTTATTAATTCGATTTTTACCTCATGTTTTGCTAGGTTGTCACTTGATATAATGCTACCCAAGTACTTGAAAACAGGAACGCTGTCCAATTTGACTTCATTTAGCATGACTATTGGTTCTGCTCCTTCCTCATACACTTTCATCGCCTCCGTATTTGTCTCTCTGTTGTTTAAACCATATTTCTTACACTCCTCATTCCAGCTTTGCAGCCTCTCACCCAGTTCCTCCTTTGATTCACTTCAGATCGCAATATCATCTGCACATGTGAAGGCTCTAATATCTCCATGTTCTTTCCTTTTAATTGATTTCATTACCACATCCATCACAATTATGATTAGAAACGGTGACAATGAGCTTCCCTGCTGCACTCCTTTCTTTCAAACCAGTCCGACAAACCACGTCCTACTTGAATACAACTTCTATTCCCATTGTACAACATTTTCACTTTGTCTATGAGGCTGTCTCTCACTCGAAGTTCTTTCATGCATTGCCAAAGTGTTTCCCTTGGTACACTATCATAGGCTTCCTCAAGGTCAAAGAATATTAGAAATAAAGGTTTGTTCTTCTAACAGTGTTTTTCCATTAGCATCCTAAGTACAATGATCAGGTCTGTAGTTGACCTTCCTGGTCTGAAACCATACTGTTCTTCCTCCAAAATTGGTTCAACAATATCTCTGATATCTCTATTATTTTTTTCAATATTCTCCGAGCATGAGACAGTAGTGTAATACCCCGATAGGGCATTTACGTCGGCTTCCTTTCTTGAACAGGGGAACAATGATGCCCATCTTCCAGTCCTCTGGGATAGTAATTTACTCCCATATCCTGTTGAGCATTCTGTATAACCATTGGATTGCTGGAATTCCCGCCGCTTTCAGCATATCCGCACTCACTTCGTCTATGCCCACTGCCTTTCCTTTCTTCATGCTCTTGAGCGCCTTTTCAAACTCCAGCCATGTGATTGGTGGTTCAGTTGTGGTTGTTCGACTTGACTCTTCTCTGTTTGTTATGTCTTCTTTATCTCCATTCAGCAGCTTTTCAAAAAAGAGCTTGTGTTCATGTTTGATTTCTCCCTCTTCTTGTGCCCGAGTTCCATCATCACGTTCTATTGCTTTTATGGTCTCTTGATCCCTTCTCTTGTTTTTCACTACTCTGTACAGCAGTATCATATTTCTTCTGCTATCCTCTTCCAGTTTGTCTGCAAACTCATTCCATTTCATCTCTTACAATGTTCTTAACAGCAAGTTTCTTGTTCTTGTACATTCCTTGGAGTCTTAGTATTTCTTGTTCAATGCGTTCTTGCCCCTGTTTTTGTTTTTCCTTGTCTAGTGCCTTCTTTATTTGGTTTCTTTCTTTCACAGCTGTTCTAACTCTATCATTCCACCACGGTGTCTGTTTCTTTCTTTTGATGGAACTTGTAACTCCAAATAGGGTTTTGGCCTCTCCCACAAAGGTGTCTTTGAAGGTCTTCCACCCTTCATTAACGTTGGTTACTACACCCTTTGGCAGATTCTGTTGAATTCTTAGTTTATATTCTTCCATTAGTTGAGCTTCTACCAATTTCCATGTTTTTACCCATGGTGTTTTCATAATAATTTTCTGCGTTTCATTGGTCGAATGTTTGAAGTCTACTACCAGCAGTCTATGGTCGCTGTTCATACATTCACTAGGGATGACCTTTACATCTGTGATATATCTACCACCATCCTTATTCGTGATTACGTAGTCAATCAATGTTCTATACTGGCCCTCCTAACTGTACCGTGTTACCCTGTGACTGTCTCTTTTTTGGAAAATGTATTTTTTATGATAAGACGATTTCTTCTGCACAAATATAATAGTTGTTCTCCTTCTGGATTTCTTTTTCCAAATCCATGTGGGCCAATGATGTTCTCGTATCTATATCTGCTTACCCCAACTTGCGCATTCAAATCTCCATTAAAAATAACAATGGTTTCCTCATCAACTGCATCTTCCAGGTCTTGACGAAATTTCTCCTTGTCTTCCTCACTGCAGCCTGTCTGTGGGGCATATACTTGTATGACTGTGTACTTAGTGGTCTCCAGTTGCATGGACAATTTTATGATTCTATCACTTTTGCAGATAACTTCAGCTGTGGCATCAGTCCCCTTGCTAATTAAGAATCAAACACCATTCTTTGCTTCCTTCTTCTGACCACTCCAGTACAACTTGTATCCTCCCCGAATAGTCTTACTTCCTATCCCTATCCATATCGATATTTTTCTTCTATCCATCATGTCTACGAGTTCTTCTGTCTTTCCCGTTAATGATATAATGTTCATAGTTCCAATTCGGTATTTGTGTCTCTTATTAGTTTTGGGTTTCCTATCTGAGTATTGCATACGGTATCATCAGCCTTACGGTCATCATACTATACAATTGTCTGAGAGGACGCGTAAGTCTGGTCTATTCTCTTTCCGAGGCTCTTTTTCTTGTTGAAAGCAATCTTCACAAAACTCTTCTGCTGACTTGCTAGACCTAACGCAGAGGAGGATTTTCCTTCGGAGTTTACTCCCTTAGCCTTTGGCAGTCCCCTGCCACAACTACAAGGCAGTAGCTAATGAATTTATGCAGCATTTCCTCTACAAATATTTCATCAAACCTCCTAAGAAAGGACTCCTCCGCCCAAAGCCGTTGGTTCTCTCTTAGTTTACCAGGTTTGGTACTGTACCCGTATCCACGTGGTCTTACCTGTTGGAATCCGATGGAAAAGCTGGATCGTAGAATCTGGAAGTACCCGGCTGAAATAACCCCCAAAACTCTACCAACTAGGATCAACCAGGGATAAGGATACCTCAATATAAAAGAATGTGATAAGAAGAAGCCAGTGGTCGACGAAATGAAAACGAAAATCAGCTCGAAATGAACTAACAAAACTCTTAAAAAGTAAATTAATCTCGGGTATAAGGCTAAGCATTCAATAAAATAACCCACTGGCCCTCGTAGCACATCATGGTTCTAATATAAATCACCAAATCATCCGAAGAAAATTTAAAATTGGATCAACAGTTTATTGTCTAAGAAACTGCTGCATTGTGGAAATTCTCTCCACTCAACAAATTATGTGTTTGCTTCTACATGAAGCACATGATAGTCAAATGTGACGTCAGCCTGAAATTATGCTGCTCAAATGGTACAGCATTTTAAACGAAGTTCAAAATAAATATCTTTGAATTTTACAATATCATACAAATTGATTTTACAAATACAGAAACCCTAATAAATTCATATTAATCTATATACATTTATACATTTAATTCGTTGTTCGAATCTCTCCTACATTATTCATCAATCCATTGACAGGTGTTCTATTTAGTTCTGTTATAGTCTTATTTAGTCATATCCGAAGAACAATGAAGTTAATCGAACGTAATATCGCTTCAGTAAATTATAACAATTCATTTAAATCATTCACAAAATTTTTAAATTATCATCTCTTAAACTTTCACTTCTTATTATTATTACACTGTTATACAATTATTATTATTACACGTCTTTCAAATCGTAACTTTCCACTGAAACATATGTTACTATTAGCAATCCATTTCAGATTAGTTGTTACAATGCATAACTTGGTTTTAAATGTTGGATTCAAAAGTTTACTAGCTTTCTAGTAACTGAAATCGTGACTGTAATTCACGTTCAAAAATACACATTAATTCACTCAGTAATAGCTCAGCATATTTAATACTGGAACTCTGATATTGACCATCCATCGATGTTTAATATCTGTCTCAATATAACTCAATTCCCGCAAACATTAATTGCTTTACTTGTATGTTAGCTATCAATAGCTATAAATAATCACCAAACATTTTTAAGATCCAAAAATCTATTATACAACAATCGTAAAATACCATGTTTCATAATAGACAAAAGTTAGAGTGTCATGGACAATTTTTATCAGAACTGTGTTAAATATGTTGTATTCACATGTTCAAATAGTAGTATTTGTGATTTTCCAAAATTGTCATTTCGTTTCATAACGAAAATATTATATATATATATATAGATTTCTTTCCTTTCAATAATAGTTCTCATTGTACTTTCATATTTCACAAATATTTCTTTCAAAGAATATAGAGTGATCACTATAAAAATAATAATTCAATTTTCGCCTAAACGAAATTCAAAATGGAAATTCCCCTCTAAGGAAACACGTAAGAAATTACACCATGAAAAATAGCCTGTCTTAAGAAGGTACAAATAATCCATTAGAATCAAGCGCTTAAAAAAATTGGAGTATTCGAAAAAAATAAAGAAAATTGAAAAACTGAACGAACTCGAAAAATTGACTATATTCAATAAGAAATTCAAAAATGTGGATCGCAAAAGCCTAATCCAAAAATCGTAATTGATCACACTAGAAATCACTATATTTCCAAGTCTATATCGAACTCGATGTAAAATAGACTAACACATCTATCAAACAATGTTGCATGTAATGCCAAAATATTCTGTTTCGTTGCTTAAATAGTCTTCAGTATTTATGCCGAATAATGTTCAAGTATACGTAGAATATCGGTCCTCTTCTTGCTATCGACTATTCTTATATAATTTTATCGTAGTCTTGGCCCTGTCTCTTCTTATATCGTGTCTTCACAAAAAATTATAATGCTCAATTTATCGCCAACGTAAATTTAGAAAAAGAAACGTAATGCTTTATAAATAACATCACATTTAATATTAATATTAACTACAAATAAAATACATGCTTGGACAGAAATGATAAAAATATCAAGTCTAGCCCTAGAATGCACTTTCTATCTACTGAATAAAAATTGGTGAAAGAAGGACATTCTAAGGTATGACTAATTCATACTGTTTACTTTTATGAAATGTTTCCAGCTACCTTGTTCGTAGTCATCTCGATGAAAATGGAAAATAATATTTGAAGCACACATTCCTGGTAGGGACTGAACCCTTGTCCATACGTTGCGTATTTCTCGTACCGCCTGTAACTGCGTAGAAACGAACCGCGTTCCCGTCCGGCTCGAACAAACAGCTGTCCGCGTTGCAAAGTTCATCGCACCGACACGTCTTAAGATTGCTCGATAGCCTAGTTGAAAATGCCATTGAAAGTTCATATTGTAGAAGTACGAATGTAGTGTCAATATCTCAAAAGTGCCTTCAGCCTCTTTTTATACAACATTCTGTCATTGAAATCCATAGTTGAGCTTAGTAATCATTCCAAGTGCTCAATTCTGCTAAGATGCTGCATTCCCGTTATTCATTTAGAATCTCTTCATCATCACTGTAGTGTATCGAAGTGTATTTCCACACAATATATTATCAATGTTCATTGCTGCAGTATATATTGACCATACTATAATGTTCAAAAGTCTTACAATGGCAGTAGAATATAACCAGTCTATATGAAAACTGTGTTCACTTTCATTGCACTCAAATCTGACACAATGGGCTATTCGTTCTTCCCATGCGTTTCTAAAACTCGTGTCTTGCTGTAACAAGTCAAGACTAATGGTTATGTACCAGACTGTTCTCACTCCGCACAAGTTGAAATTTCACTTGATATGCCTACTTTCAATCATGCCAGCGGACACATTCTTGGCTGATTCTGAAGTAGTATTAACAACGGATGAATATCTCTCCCGAGCGAGACATTTCATACTGACTGACGGTCTACCCACAATACTCCTGGGTTCAAACGATATGATAATCGATGTCAACGCATTGTGATCGCGATTATCACCTGGTATTCTGAAATGTGCATTTATAATGTCAAAACCATTCTCAAGTTGCTTCTACATAAAATACAATGTATTTGCCAGTAGTCGATCCCTTCTGTGATCTCTGTATTACTATATAACAGCTTTTATTGGAGTCACGTTCACACGGCATCCATCTTGAAAGCAATAACTGTACATTGGAGAAAGCACGTGGTCAAGATTGTAATGCGGGTTGCTAGTACAACTCCTAAGCTCGCGCCACGAAGTCATCGCTGCTGTTTGTAGTTGAAATATTGCCATAAAAATATCATCTGTGTTCTTTCTAACATGACCAGGTTCCAAATCAATGCAAAATACTGGCTCATCTCTCTCCCAACTCAACAGATAAAAGTATGTGAATACTTTTATTTTATCATCCTGGATATTCACTAAATGAAGAGTATTTTGTCATCATTCAATCTTTTTACGATATTTCCTGAGTTTTTTCTTCCCTCTTATACTATCTTCCTTATTCAGGTAGCAGGTAGGGACCCTCTTCGGAGGTAGCCCTACACAGGGAGTGGCGCCCCTGCCTATGTGAGTCCCAGAGCGCACTGGCCCGGTGTGTATCATCTGGTAAGGGTCGCAGCTCAGGGTTACGAGTGAAGACCTCAACGGCAGTGAAGGCGGAGAAGATGAACTTCGGTACGGCGGAGCTGGCGGATGGGGCACATGTGTTTAGGCGCAATGGCAAAGCGGGCGGAAGAAGAATCCATTACTTTTATGGTTCCCAACGGTCCTGAAGGCGGAAGAGGCCATGCCAGACGAATTGGCTGTGAAGGCGCACCTCAGTAATATTTTGAGTCTGCGGCAGTTCGTTGCAGTCTCTGTGTCTAGTCTTGCATGTCTCATTTCATATGTGCCGCAGGACACGACTCCGAGATCATAGTGAGTGGGTCACTTCCTGGCAAGTTGTGATCCACCCTAAACAAATACACGCCAGTGGCAATTCTTCCATCAGTCACTTATTTTCTAAAGTCCAACGGCGATGGGATATGGATGGTGGGGGCAGGTTATGGGTGTAAATGGAAGCCCCTAGTTCGGACCTGCACGTTGGCAGCAGATGTGTGATGGTCGTCTTCCTGGGACTCTGTGGCTACTCAGGAGTTCGGTCCTGCATCTGTGTTTGAGCAGGCCTGTTTAGGATTACCGCTGCTCACCCCACATGGGGAAGGCCCTAGAAAAGGTGGGCTAAACATCGGAAGTCACATCTACTATCCGACTGGGCGGCCGCACCCAGCAGGTCACCCCTCATGCGGTCGAAAAACAAAAACTACCAAGTCAATAAGGACACATAATTTTATCATTGGAACATGGAACGTCAGAACTTTGCTTGAATTAAAAGATAATGACAGGCCTAAAAGAAGAACGGCTCTTATTACTCATGAATTATCCAGACTCAACATTGACATCGCTGCTCTCAGTGAAACCAGGTTGTCCACTGAAGGAAAAATTACTGAGTTCGGATCAGATTATACCATCTTCTGGAAGGGAAAGGAGGAGGGAGAACATCGTATTCATGGTGTAGGATTCGCTGTAAAGACCAAGCTAGTTAATGATTTCCAAATTACTCCCACTGCAATCAGCGAAAGACTTATGACTCTCCGCATTCCACTCTCTGGAGGTTCATTCATGACTCTCATTATCTGCCTATGCTCCAACTTTGAAGACCGATGATGAAGTTAAGGGCCAGTTCTATGACCAGCTTGGCACAATCATTCTCAAGGTACTATCTACAGATAAGCTCTTACTCCTTGGTGATTTCAATGCAAGAGTTGGGAAAGATAACCGGCTATGGCAAAATGTGATGGGTAAACAAGGTCTTGGAACCTGTAAACCCAATGGACTTCTTCTTCTTGGTCTTTGTGCAGAACATGAACTCTTCATCACCAACACTCAATTCCGATTACCTGACCGCTTCAAGACCACATGGATGCATCCATTTTCTAAGCATTGGCACATCCTTGATTACGTCATTACCCGACAATGTGATAAGAAGGACATACTTATTACCAAAACAGCAAGGAATATTGACGATTGTTGGACGGATCACAAACTTCTAATCTGTAAACTCAGGATATCCATCAGCCCAAAACCACCAAGGCGTTTCCAAACCCCATCCAGAGGAAAGTTTAACACCTCCAAACTTCAGGTTGAATCTATTTCCACAAACTTTGAGAATATGATCAATGCCCAGCTATCAGATCATCCAGTTAAAACAAGTGACATTCGAGAAGAATGGACCAATCTGAGGGAGATAATCACTAAGTCAGCTGAAGAAACCATTGGTTTGATAAAGCAGGTAAGTCAAGACTGGTTTGATGGCAACAACGAAGAAATTTTGCGTCTCATCAACATCAAAAGGGAAGCCTATCTATCTCATCTTCAAGACCCATCCTCAAATACGAAGAAAGCTCTGTATTTAGAACTCAAGAGTAAGTGTCAGACACAAATAAGAGAGATAAAGAATACTTGGTGGCAGCGGAAAGCTGAGGAACTTCAGAGGCTATCTGATACTCGTGATCTGAGGAACTTCTATGCAGGGATTAAAGAGATATATGGCCCTCTTCGTTCTTCATCAGGTACACTAAAAAGTGCTGAAAACTCTGCCACTCTTACTGACAGCCATGATATCTTAGAGCGTTGGAAGGAACATTTCTCCATCCTTCTAAATCGTCCTTCAACAGCTGTTGAAGACTTCCTTCGTAATGTGCCGAAATATCCTGAACAACCATGGATGGCTGTACCTCCTTCTTACACGGAATTCAGTGTAGCTCTCAATCAAATGAAACCAAGAAAGGCACCTGGCCCAGATAACATCCCACTGGGATTAATTCAAGCTGGAGGTCAGTCCCTCAAAAAAAATGCGGATTTTCACTCTTATTCTCAGAAGTTTGGAATTAGGAGAAGTACCTGATGACCTAAAGAACGCCACTATCATCACAATCTTCAAGAAAGGTGATCGTAGTGTTTGTGGCAACTATCGCGGTATATCGCTACTATCTACTGTGGGTAAAATTCTCGCCAGAATTTTACTTAACCGCCTTCAGGTTATCTCAGAAAAGATCCTCCCCGAGTTCCAGTGTGGATTTCGATCTTCCAGAAGCACAACTGACTTGATTTTCTGCGTAAGACAACTACAAGAAAAATGTAGTGAGCAACAGAATCCACTCT
This sequence comes from Meconema thalassinum, assembly GCA_946902985.2. NCBI lineage: Eukaryota > Metazoa > Arthropoda > Insecta > Orthoptera > Tettigoniidae > Meconema > Meconema thalassinum. Next base: position 417,991,843 of record OX336394.1, read on the forward strand.
TCTTAGTCTTTTATGATCTGGAAAAGGCCTTTGACTCAGCTCCAAGATCTGCTATGTGGGCCGTGCTACAACGCTTTGGCTGTCCTCGACGCTTTGTTGATCTAATCCAAGCTCTCCATGATGGCATGACCGGTCAGGTTTGTCAGCAAAATAAGATCTCTGACGAATTTCCTATCAATCATGGGCTGAAACAAGGCTGCGCACTTGCTCCAACACTGTTTGCATTTGGCTGCAATGCTCTATAAATCGCCCACAAACATCCCAGGTGTAGATGTCAGGTACCGATTTGATGGAGAGCTCTTCAACCTAGCTCGATTTCGCTCCAAGAAGCTAACTCAGGTTACGAAGATAACCAATATGTTGTATGCAGATGATGCGGCATCGCCTACACTCACGCCAGTGGAGTTGCAACAGACTGTTAATTGCTACAAGAATGCATGTGAACGTTTTGGTCTCACCATTAATGTTCAGAAGACCCAGGATCTGGCACAACCCTCACCAGGCACTTCCCTTCCGCACTTCAACATTTCTATCTCAGATACTCCATTGGAGCAGGTAGACCACTTCTCGTATCTGGGCAGTCTGCTATCTGTACACGGCAATTGTGGGCAGGATGTTGAGAAGAGAATCGGTGCTGCCCATGCGGCATTTGGGCGACTATCGCACCGGGTCTTCTTGAATAAAGATCTGACCGTGAAGACGAAGCTCATGGTGTACCAAGCTGTTGTCATCTCAACATTGTTGTTTGGCTGTGAAACCTGGACCCTCTATCGACATGACTTTCGAAAGCTTGAGCGCTTCCATCAACAGAAACTTCAATCCATCCTTAAGATAAAGTGGGAAGACCACATCACCAATCTTGATGTTCTTGAGAAAGCGCTTGTTAATAGTATAGAATCATCCATCATTGGTCATCAACTTAGATGGATTGGACATGTCCATCGGATGGATGATACGAAACTACCACGCCAGGTTCTGTATGGTGAACTCACCTCCGGCACTAGACCTCATGGAGGCCCTAAGAGACGATACAAGGACCAATTTAAGCAGAATATGAAGTTGACAGGACTCAATCCACAAACCTGGGACCAGCTTGTTAAAGACCGTTCAACTTGGCGCCAGACCATCCCGGCTGCTGTCAAAATGTTTGAAGAAGAACGTCGTAGAATTGTTTAGGCCAAGCGACAAGCACGAAAGGTCCGTGCAGCACAGCCACGACCTCCACCAACAGTTCTGTGTGATCTGTGTGGACGTTTGTTTCATGCACGCATTGGGCTGTTCAGTCACCGCAAACATGCCCACAGACCTCAACCTTAGATTATTTTAGACTGTTTTGGAAGAAGATGTATACTCGGAAACGAGTTAAAGCCGACGACGACGACGACGACGATCTTCCTTATAGTTTTATGTCAAATGGGTAATGAATAACAATTTAATTCTGTTGAGAATTTAAATTCTGAGTTTTTCTTCTTTCTTTGGGATGCCTTTCCTGTCTATCAGCTTGTTGGCTGGTCCCTGGTTCTGGTTCACTTCCTGTGTCTCTTCTTCTGTTATTTCTTTCTTCTCTCTTTTCCCTGTCTTTTCTAGACTGTTCCCTTTCTTCTTGGCTTTGATAATTTTTAACTCGATAGTTCTTATATCTCGAGTATCCTTGTTGGTTTCTTTCCTGACTCTGAAAGTAACCTTGCCTTTCCCTGTTTTCATAGGTTCTACTATCAGCGTTTTGGTTCTGATAACGATTGTTTATTTGCTGGTACTGTTCACTTTCTTGATTCCCATTTCCGAATCGATCGTTCCTATCTCTATCTTGATACTATCTATATCTTTCTTGTTCTCTGTTGGACTGATACGACCTATCTTGTCCTTTATAGTATCTGGATTGATAATTCCGGTAAGGTTCTCTGTTATTTCTTGAGTCGTACCATTGGTCGTTGTACCTATTACTTCTAATGGGACCTACCCATTTTGACTCATTCTGATTCGATATTTCTGTCTGTTGGGTTTTATCCATCACCACAGCGTTCACTGTCTTAGCTTCCGTCCTTCCGCTTTTCACTATCGTGGGTGGAATAGATGTGTGATCTAACCTACGGAGTAAATCGTCCATAGTGGCTACATCCGCTACCCCAGACGAAATTATGTTACGTCTGACCTCCACTGGTAACTGACCTGATATCGTTTCAATTATTATCAAGAATTATTTCAAGAATTTCCTCCTGTGTCAATGGGGGTTGAAGGAAACGAAGACGGGCTAACTGTGAAGGGAAAAACTCTGATTAGCTAGTCGGACCAGTACTACTATACTTTCTAGAGTATACTTCAGCTCTCACAGCGTGCTGAACCTCGATGGACCAAAATAGTTTGATGAACGATTCAGAGAAATGTTCGAAATTGTCGAAGGTATAACGGAACGCCCTGAACCAATTCAGAGGTACGTCTGCAAGATGTCTCTCCAAAACTCGTAGTTCTCTATCCCTACTTACGTGATGTTCCGTAAAATAGTCCTGGATATTTCTAATAAACTCGATCGGAGTTAGACCCTCGGTGTTTGAAAATTTTGTGTTGTAAACGGCACGTTAGCTGACATTTCGCATCATTAATACATAAGGAATAAACACATGCAGAGCTTTCCCATTGTACACAGCTGAAGCTCATATCATAACAACAACAGTTTGCTCAGTTACACGCAAGAAAAATTGTATTACACAGTTCCCATTGCTTCCATTACCTGAATACTAAACCGGAAGCTCGTTATGCATAGCCATACGCCGGTGGTGCGTCCTATGGCGAATAAATGAACTATACAATGTGTAAGCTCTATAGTTAACGGCTAGGCGCAACGAGGGATTTGATCTATTTTTCATATTTATTCGTTCAAGGTAAACAGCTTGACGCATCGTGGAAATGTACCACTTAACTCTGTCAAATACCAATAAATGGGTCCATCGCGGGACTATATCGGTACTCCTTACAATCTAGGAAAACTCGTCTCGAAAGTTCTTCTAGTTTAATCATTAAATTCAAAGTCTGTGATTGACTTTTGGGAAATCCACCTAACTCCGTCAAATGTGTTAACTTTGCTCATACCCAAGATTCTCAACTTCACGCAAACGCATACATGTTCAAGATCGAAATAGTCTGAAATTATGCAAATTTTCAACCAGGAAATAATTTAACACCTTTATCAGTGACATTTTGTTTCAAAGAGAAACTTTTCCCACAAACTCGAAAGTGCTTCGTGCCTGAAAATAGTCTCGTTTACAGCGAATTCAGTTACACTGATGCGCGCAAATACATGCACGGACAGAGAGTGAAAAATCCCTCATATCCCTTTCCCTCCCATTTTACCCCACTAACAATTGACTAGGTAATTAAAGAAATCTCTTGTCTATTTTTGTGAGGTTTAGTCCACGGACCCCATTTTGAATGAAGCCAAAAAAAGTCAACCTCTGGCACTATCCAGCCCATGACGGGCTAAGGCCGACCAAGCGACTGCTGCCCAGCCATTTGTCCTGCAGATATTGGGGTGACGCGTGATCAGCGCGTCGGGTCCCCTCGGCCGTTTATCTTGGTATTCGTGATCGGGGCGCTGTCTCACTGTCAGACAGCTACTCAATTGTCCTCACGAGGCTGAGTGCACCCCGTTCCAAACCTCACGTCATTTTTAAAATCCCTGATGGAGCCGGGGATCGAACCCGGGGCCTCCGGGTGAGAGGCAGGCGCTCTACCCCAACACCATGGGGCCGGCTTTTGAATGTAGCACTATTTTTAATTCTGTAAAAATTCAACAACTTTCCTTTGTCCAAGTGACAAATAAGTTTGAACTTTCTGGAAGCCAAAGCGCTTCATAATTGTCGTAACGTTTGAATCTTGCAAGCTCATTACATTCTTGTGCCGTCTAGGCCATACATCATTCTGGCTCCGTCAAGGGCCAATCGCTTATCATTCTCTTGCCGCAAAGGCTCTTTTGTATGGTTTCTCCATTTTCAAATGGTAGTTCAATATTTTTTTTGCAATCAATGCCGTTCCCAAGTTGCTAGGATCAATATAGATTTCTATCGTAACTCTATCCATTTCTATCTGTCTCTATTGTACACTCTAATATTTGATATACTTGAACATTTAATCTAGTCTACGCAATAATTGCAAGTTTTATATAAATTATATTCCAGTTCAAATTTGGTCTGTGACCAATAATTTAACAGCAACTACTCTATTTGGTCCATAGTACTCTCTGCAACTTCATTGCTTTAAAGGTTGCATCAGTGGCATTGTTTTAATATGTTTAGTAAGGAAAATATTATCATGAAGCAAAGAAAACATGCCAGAAAATCAAACAGGAAGAAAAACGGAAGTGCTGGGAAGATTCACAGAAACCCTACAGGAGGGTGTTAAAGGAAGTAAGAAACTTCGGTATGGATTTGTTAGAGACAAAGTGAGAAATAAAGAAGAAACAAAATTTGTGATGACGGACAGTGGACACATTTTGACACAAAGAGAGGATATACTTCAGCGATGGGAAGAGTATTTCGCTAAATTACTTATCGTCAAATTCAAGGAACTGGCTCAAGAGGAAGAACGTGAAGAGAAGAAGAGGTGGAAGAAAACCGAAATGTAGATATAGCAATGTTGGAAATAGAAGAAGGCCTAAGGATGATGAAGAATGGTAAAGCACCAGGAGTGTATGAAGTGACTACAGAGATGATAGAGGCAGCTGGACCAGTAGGGTTACATTGGATGTATAGATTATTTCGTGTCTTTTGGAAGGAGAAACAATTACCAGAAGATTGGAGGAAGGGTCTGATAATTCCAGTATTCAAGAAGGGTAATAAGAAAGAATGTAACAATTATCGGGGAATCACACTTATTTCCCATGTTGCAAAGATCTATGTGAGGATATTAGAGAAAAGAGTGAGAATGAAAGGGGAGGCAGAAATGGAGGAAGAACAACATGGATTCCGAACTGATAGATCAACCTTCGATCTAATATTTTGCTCTAAGAAACATGATGGGGAGCATGATGATAATTCATCCGCTCAAATGGAAACTACATCATATTACCTTCGGGAATATTCAAAACCTTATAAAAGATGGGAGTTAAAATAGGATTTGGTGATGACATTTCTAGATATTGAGAAGCCATACGACAGTGTACCACGAAGATTGGTCTGGGACGCATTGATAAAAACCAGGGTAGGCAGAGCAGAAATACAAATGTCCAAAGCCTTGTATTAAAAGTGTGTAAGTAGTGTGAAGATCAAGCTAGGACAAACAAACTGGTTCAGTGTTGAAACAGGACTTCGACAAGGAAATTTGTTATCCCCTATACTGTTTATAACTGTCATGGATGAAATCCACAAGTGTGTGAAACGAAGAATAGGAAGCAAGGAGACTAAGGTCTTACTCTTTGCAGACGACATAGTAATATGGGAAGAAAATGAAATAGAAGTGCAAGAACAAGAGATAGAGAAATATGGAATGAAAATCAGTGTGGAGAAGAGTAAGACTGTAGTGATGACAAGAAACAAGAGAGAAGTAAGACAGAATATTGAAGTCAATTGAAATCCATTGGAAATGGTAAAAAGCTTTAAGTATTTGGGGGGTATACTCACAGAAGTTAGTACAATAAACGAAGAAATTGGAAAGAGAATCCAACAAGCTAATGGGTTTTACCAGTGTGTGAGAGGTTTAGTATGGAACCAGGAAGTCCCAGAGAAATGCAAAAAAGTTCTATTCTCAGTGTATTACACACCGGTTTTGACATATGCAGCAGGTACTTGGACCACAACAAAACGCGATGAAAGCCGAATCCAAGCAGCCGAGATGAAGTTCCTTAGAGGAAAGATTGGGAAGACACGGAGGGATAAAATCAGAAATGTGGACATTAGGGAGCGAACTGGGTGCCCAAAACTGCAAGACAAGATAGAAACCAGTAAGCTGAAGTGGTACGGACATACGATGAGAATGGAAGAATATAGAATATCAAAAAGAATATTTATGGAGAAAATACCAGGAAGAAGACCACGAGGAAGGCCCAGAAAGAGGTGGATAGATACGGTGAAGGAAAACATAGAGAAAAGAGGAGTAAAAGGAAAAGAAGTATTGAAAGAAGGAAATGAATGGTGGACGGATAGAAAACTGTGGAGGTCCTTGATTCGCAACCCGACCCAGGGAACTGGAAACCGGAAGTGAAGAAGTAGAAGAAGAAGAAGCCACGGCCGCCCTGTTTGTATCTTATAACATTTTGTAATTACTCAAGTTTAAGAATACTTACTCACGATTACCTTTCATTTCTTAATCTTCACTTATGGCAGCAACTTGAGATGCGTGAACTTTGTTACCTATTTCTTACGTTTGTTGTGCCCTTTTCAAAGCGTTTCTATCTACTACTTCTTTTCAGCTTATAGGTTTTCACAGATCTCTAGATTGTTTATCGCTGGTTAGTTCACTCAGCTAACTTCCTACCTACGGTCGTTTTCCATCTGTGCTTCTAGATTATTATTTTTTCGTAATGAAGACTGTGTTTAATCTAGCTAAATCCCTTATTAGTGCCTTTATTGTGAGAGATTTAGTTTTATTTCTCGAGCACAACAATCACTTCTTTCCATAAGCTTTAAGCTTAATTATATTTAGGATTATAACAAACATTTGTAAATGGGCCACGGGCCACCTCTTCCCTCATGCTACTCTGCTTCTGAAAGTTCAAAATCCTTTAGATTTCAGTACTAATTATGTTTTACTTCTTAGATATTTGTTTTCTTCTATTTTGTTAATAAAATATTAATTTGTTTCGGGTTCTTCCCATTTATCCGATCATGTGATTTCACTCCTAAACCTGTTCTGCATTCTACCTCATCTTCCCTATGGTGGCAATTGGACTCTGCTCCAATTGCTCCAAACATACTAATAGAAATGGCCAAAGATTGATATAAATCTGTAGAACACATGGACTCGTCTCCAAACCTACATATTTTAAAAGAAAACCAAATAAACTCAAAACTTGGAAACATCCTGCCTGGACAAAAGGGGAATGGCAGCTAGACCTCGTATGCATGGCCAAGTACTTTCGCACGCAAATCCACCATGTCAATGTTCTACGAGGAACGTAGAACTCCAGATTAAATTCACTCCAATAAGAAGAAAAAGACACACAACAAATGGATTTATTTATTTATTTAGCGTAAGGCATGATACATATACATCATTACAAGCTAAGGAACACATTAAACATATAAATTATCATTTATAAGAACAATAAATATTAAACTCAATTTTGATGAGAAGACACATATTCAGCAGTGATCACTTTTCGTGATATTTTTTATGTTTTTAGTTCTTCGGCCTGTTTGTTGGTCAAATTGTTTTAATTTATCTGAGACCATCAAACGAAAAATACTGCGATTTAATATATTGATTGTTTAATCGACATGTTTAAATAATTGAATACCCACATATTAGTATTAAGATATTAAGATTCGTACTTGAGAGTGTTATACAGCCTGCATACCGCATCACAATCTTACCGACACTGGTTTCTGCCTGCTGTCCCCACCTCTTCACAACGAGCCCGTGACGTCGCTGTTCGTGGTCTGCCAATTACCAGCTGTATTCTGGTCACCTGACTTCCCGGTGGGACACTGGCACTATATAAGTACCGGATCCTTCTTCCCTTCACTACATCATACTGCTGTTCAGCTCTTCGCTAGCAACGCTGTTCATAGCGTCATGAAAGCCGCTTAGCTTCGACTTATGGAGAGGGACAATCACAGCACGAAAGCAGCATGCTGTCATCGCATCACAAATTTCACCTCACATGAGTTATTCTTCACTTCGAGTGATTGTAAACAATTGCTCTCAACCACTTAGGTTCGCTTCAAAGGAAGTATTACTGGCTGGAGGTGCTGAGCGGGTTGCATGTTGCGGCTCTCTATTTATCATGCAAAGCTGTCATACCAGACAGTAAACCAGCTTCTCTTTGAAACAGCTGGCAGTATCTCCGCTACGTTTACGCAAGAATTCTTTCATGAGGGATGATTATGTTGGGACAAATTCCCCGCACAAAGTTAATACAAGAAGGTTCATAACCGCCAAGTAATATCGATCTACACCAAAGGAAGTTAAGTTTTACTACGGTTTTTATTTATTTCTCCTTCTTCCTTCGTTTTGCCCACTTAGGGAGCGCGCTTGAACTTGTTGACTCGGGTTGATGGAGCTTTCCTCTTCTTCTCCTCCCAAAATCTCCTCATGAACTCTCTATGCCCCTTCTTAAGTTCCTCCGTCCATTTTTTCCAGTGGTCTTTTTAGCCTTTTCGGTGAAAGAGTGATTTGTAACTAGAGTTACAAACGTCTTGCGATTCATAATGATATCTTCTGTAAAGTTTATTTCGTATAAGTCCTGTTTGATTTCTTCTGACCAACTGATTTTGACCTTCTTTGAATTAATTATATCAAGCATTTTTTTCTGCATATCTGGTGTTGTCCATTCTGCAGATGTGACCATAAAATTTCAATCGTTTCTTACGCACGGTATCAGTGAACTTATTGATTACTGTGTACAAGTCTGTGGTTTTCCTTTTAATCCATATACCATTACCATAAACAGAGCGATATATTTTCCTGAAAAATTTACGTTCCTGGATTTCGATTTCACCAATTTGAGAGTGGCCTCCTAGAGATATAGTTTTGGAGGCGTACAATGCTTCCGGAAGGACAACTGTCTGGTAGTGCCGTAGTTTTGCATTTCGTGACATCACTCTTTAATTATAGTGATTCCATTTTATTCGGTATGTTTTCTGAAGTTTGGGAGCTCTTTCAAAATTAGTTTTCCTGTAAAATCCAGATGGTACAATAATTTCTCCTAAATATTTGAAGGAAGGTACTGTACCCTTTTACCAACCAATACCTGTTGAATCCCTGGATAGCAGCTGGATCGTAGAACCTGAAAATGCCCCGGCTCTAAAGACCCCCCAAGTTCTACCAACAGACACAGGGATAATAGGGCCACTCGAATACCTAACAGGATGTATTAAGACTGACCAAGGCTCAGAAAAAGAAAAGACTAGCTCAAAACACGAGAATTCTTCAAAAGGAAGAAAGAATCTCAAAGGTGTGGTAAACACTAAAATACCTAGCGATGGCCCCCTTAATACACCCTTCCATCACCTCTATAAAGCATCACGCAATAATTAAAACCAAGTAGTAAAGTGATTTATTGTAAGAATAAACAAGACAGAAGAATATCAATTTCGTCGATACCACGACCAATCAAAAAAAATCTCATTGATAATATTGGATTATCTTCCAGAAAAAAAATATATATATTATCCATTATCACAACTAACTTTTAGCTGATTAAAATATAAGGCATATTAATAATAATGATGATCAATCCCATAGGGTAAGCATTCACAAAGAGAAATATTATAAGACTTGAATACATTAAATTAATTTCGGTTCCTTAACGGAAATAACATCTTATACAAAAATATCCTGGTTATAATTACTAATCCTACACGACATCTTCAGTAACTTTATATGTTCTTGTTATTGAATGAAGAAATTCATATGGCCTATTTACAGAATATAATTTACACAAAATTCCAGAATAATTTCAATTATTCTCTTCCTACTGACTTGAAGTCACGACATTCCTTTCTGTTTAATATTATTTCAATTCTTGTTTTAGGGAAATTCTGCCGAACAGTTAAGCTAAGCAAAAATTAATCATAAAGTCAGTCTTAAATAGTTATCGGATTCCTTTTTAAACATACATCTTATGACAAAATTGTTATATTAGTTTTACTGGAAATATTTAACCGAATATCCACTCAAGATTCCCAACAATACTGCTCGGAAAAATATTAATCTTCACACAGGCATTTTCACGATAACAGCGGTAAAGTTCACAATGACCAATTATTAACCATACTAGGTTAAAACAACACCTCTCTGGGTTAAAACCCCAATCAATCTAATCCTGATTGGCACACCTAGCTCAATCCCCAACAAGAAAAATATGCTTTACAAAGCATTGCATCAATATACTTAAACACAAAGACATTACTCATAGTACATGCCTCTCTAAAGACCAATATGCACCTATAATAGGAGCCTTACTGTTATAAATCCACAATTATGCAAATCAGCTGTTTATGGTAAAAATCCTGAACTCGAAAAATATGATCCCGTAACAGATTACCAACAAAGCCCAGTGGATTTCAGAAATATTCCACCTATCTTTAAAAACTTGCCTTACATTGATTTATTACAAGATCCATAATTCTTAAACGTATGACTTATAGTAAGTCGTCCCTGGGATTATCCTCGCAAATTTTGGATGTCGTTCAAATACCCTCTTAATAGAAAAAACTATTGCACTAAAGGCAATGATATCAATTTAATCCAGTGTTAACTTCAAAAAAAAAAAATATATATAAACTGTATATAACGCTGCCCAACCACACAAACTGAGGTTGTAAAGAGGTCTATAAAAATAAATTCAATCTCAAAATAAAATCCTCCCTGAATTTCCCGAACGCGAAAATGTCGATTGATTAGACCTACAGCATGGATCTAGGTTAGCAACAAAGGCTAAGCGACTAATGACCCATTAGGCAATCCATTTCGAAAATCATGCTCAGAAAACACAAGTTAAATCTGTTATTAAAAAAAACTGAAGAAAATATAGTCCAAGGACCCGAAGTAACATTTAGAATAACTGGGTCCGAAAACTTCCTAATATCTTAAGAATACGAAAAGGAAAATTCCCCTCCAAAGAATACAATGATCCAAGCGAAAGTGCTTAAAGAACAATGCACTAGAATATGAAAACTCAACCAAAGTTCTCAAAAGAAAGTTGTGTTACTAAAAATGTTCTTACACAAGAAAAACTGTAAATCTTCCTCCTACATTTGCTTCTCGACAAATAAGAATGAGCATCTTAGTTTAAATACTGTAAAATACTACTGAAATTATTAATTTATTCATCAAAATTACACAAAGGATGCACTCATTTTTATGAGTCAAAATCCTGGCATCATAGAAGGTCAGTTTCGAAATGGACATCGAACCTGCACTTTCTACTGAACCATTTAAACTACAAAATCAAATATGGCAAAGTGGTATTTATAAATGTCCACGCTACACTACTGTAACAAGTTGAAGTGATCAGTACCTTTGGCGAATCTAGATGAGGAAAAAAGGATATCGTTGGCCATAATCAGCTCCGGACCAACAGAAAATATGCTGGACTTCAACTGGGTTTCCGTAGAACGAACCAAAGTCCTCCCAGGCTCGAACAACACCCGGTCGGTCGAAATAGTTCCAACATATCCTGGCGATATCTTCCCATACATATTCGAACACCAACGGAAGGACCGCACACAGTTTATCAACTCGTCACGACGCGAAGGTGAACTCGAACCGTCACTAACAAGTTCCAATATGAGAACGCGCGTGTGAACAAGTTCACGAGGGTCGACGCGGTCCCTCTCGACACGAGAGTCGCGTGCACACTTCATGCCAAATGAAAGTTGCCTTCGACAAGTCCCCGCTGTACCCTGCTAATGCAGTATTCTTAAATCAATTTAGCCTACCATCGTAGTGGATATAAGCTTCATATTGTCCCTTCCCCTTGACACCTTGCTTGAGAATGTACTCTTTTCAAAAAGTATAATCACAGTGAAGAGTGAATCAAATCTAGGCTGCATTTCCACGACGGATTATATGCAGAGTTTCGTGACACATCACGGCTGAGCTCGCGGTCGTGGTTATAAAAGTATCCATCCGCATGGCCCGTTAATTGCTGTAGACACACAGTCGCAGAGGTAAATTATTACATGTTTAAGACCATGTCTGAGCCCTATTAAACACGTTTCTACTTCACGTAGAATGCTCAACGAACTAGAATACACTTCAGCACGGTCACACGTTTTTAAAACTTCTGTTAGCTGGCGATTTTACTTTCACTGATTTCCAGCTCAACCCTCTGCGCTGTCAAGTTCTATACATATTCAGCTCTGCACGAGGTCGCCTGAGTCTCACATCTGCTTCCCCCACCACCACACACACGTCATGACTCGATACGAAATATATCGCAGTCGAAACGTGATCAGCAGTGAGTTAACATATCATCTTCTGTTCTTCATACTTTCTTAATAATGGCTTTCTTAATAATAGCTTTCTGCCATGGAAATATACATATAGACACATGTATCTGCTTACATAAAGCGCTAAATATGCATTAATTTGTATTAATCACTCTCAGGTGAATCGATCGATATGGTGTTAGACACAGTCAACATGGTTATTATCGATGAGCTTCGGATTTCTCGTCGGAAACACGAGCTCTGCCGATCACTTTCATGATAGCATGGCTTTTTCTCGCTGCAGACCAGCTGTTATGATCGACTTCAGAGGCAAGTTAGGAAGTTACAGGGTGTTCCCAAAATACTGTAACCCTGTCTGTACTTAAGCCCTTTTATGAATAATGGTGCATTTTCCCTTTGATACCTTAAATAAAAGTCTTCTCAACTTTTATTTACACCATTCCAGGTAATCTCGGCATATGTAGCATTATTCAGTCAACACTCAGTCTATCTTCTGCACATATCTTTTCAGGTTCTTTGCATTGAAACGACCTATCATTTCTCTTTCATTTAGGCTTACTACCTCATAACAATTATTTCCGAACGACCTAGCAATCTTATAGGGTCCGTGGAAGACATAGGAAAACTTGGTGAATTGCTTCTTAGCCACATCTGCTTTCGTCGGTTTCTTGACGAGAATCATTTCGCCTACTCTCATCGGTGGCCGATATCCTTTATTTCTGATTCGTTTATGCCGCTTCTCGGCTGCATCCATCAAGCTTTCTCTAGCTGAATTAATTCTTTCTTGGACTGTAGGCTCCCTGTCCTTAGGTAGAAATCTCACGATCTCTGTCCAGGCTCTTTCTGGCCTCTTATTATGGTGAACAACCATAGGTATATCTGATAAGCTCTCATGGAATGTGGAATTCATGCATCTTTCCATGAGTGGGATGAACTTCACCCAGCTCGCATGATCCTCAGGACAGTAAATTCTCGCGAACTTGCTAATTTCTGCCATAACACGTTATCTAGGATTTCCATTCTAGGGATATCTCTATTAATTTCGTTTCCATCCATTTCCTCCATCACTACATCCTCTGTACTTTCTTCCTTGAATCTTATTATTCCTTTGTCCATGTCGATGATTGCTCTAGCTTGAGTAATAAAATCGATGCCTAGTATGACGTCAAAATTAATATTCTTAACGACTATGAAAATATGTTCATAACTTCTCTCATTGATCCAGAATTTCATTAGAATCTGCACTTTGCATTTCATAGTTTTATCCTTAAATATCCCACGAATTTTTGTTGGAGATGCTGGAAGAATGGTAAATTGGTTTTCTGGTTTCAATCTTTCAAAACAGTCCTCGTCAACTATAGAGATCATAGCACCTGTGTCCATCAAGGCTTTACAATGTTGTAGACCAATTAGTATATCAATAACGGGAAGTTCAACTATCCTTCCTCTCGGTTTCGTTTCTGGTTCAAATAGAAGGTCTTCGTCAGTAGCTTCAAATATTTCAAAAATCGTGATATCAGAGGAATGCGTGGCAACGTCAGTTATTAATTTCGCCCGGAAATTGGCGTTTTTTTTTCTCGATCCGGAGCTCTTTCTGAACTCCGACCTTCTCTGCTAGTACTGGGTTGTGACTTATCTAGATTTTCATCCTTTCTTTCCTTCGATTTTCTTCGTCCAACCTCCGTGGACTTATCTCGCCCTCTCTTGAGCCTCTCCTGTTGCACTTTTTTATCGGACGCCTCCGTTCGATAATTGTTGTATCTTGAGTACCCTTGATTTTGTCTGTTATCTCTATTGTCTCGGGTATCTCTATCATTCCTATTGTATCTGTTATCTCGATTATTTTGATCATATCTGTAATTCCTATCATAAGGCGTTTCTCGATGATCATTCCGGTCTCGATCATTATCTCTTCGATAAAAATTTCTCTCCTCGTAGCGACGTTGCCAAGGCCTCTCCTGGGCGTCCCTACGTTGGTTTTCCCATCTCCTCTCTTCCTGATGGGTATTTCTAATAGGACCTATTCTATCATCTCTTCTTTGTTCGAAACGATCCGTCTGCTGTGTACGGTTCATCATTACCGCGTTTACAACTTTCGATTCCTGCCTGGCATTTTTGACTATAGTAGGTTGCGTCATCATACTCATGTGATCTAATCGACGTAACAGGTCATCTAACGACGTTAAAGACGATACTCCGGAGGAAATAATTGATTTCCTTACTTCCGCAGGCAATTGACGTGAGATAGCTTCAAGTAGTTCTTCCTGGGTTAATGGCGGCTGAAGAAAACGGAGTTTTGCTAACTGACACGCAAAGTATTCAGCGTGGCTGGTTGGTCCTGTACTGGAGTACTTGCGTGAATAGACTTCTGATCTCACATTCTGTTGGACCTCGATCGACCAAAATCTTTGTATGAAGGCTTCCGAAAACTGCTCAAAGTTGTCAAATGTGTAACGAAAAGCCCTGAACCATTGTAACGGAGCATCGGTGAGAAACCTTTCCACCATACGTAGCTCACGCTCACGTGGCACATGTGACTCCAAAAAGTAATCTCTTAATGTCCTGACAAATTCGATTGGTGTCATTCCATCCAAATTGCTAAACTTCCTAGGTTTGTCATCAAAATTTCGTATTATGGTTACATTCGGTGTCCTTTCCGATGATTTCGAAGTATAGTCACCCACGCCTACGTTGGGGTTCGGAGAACTAAAAGTTTCCCTGCTTGTTCGAATGGGACTCGAATGTTCCATTTGACTGAGCCGAACGTTGGGTTCGTTGTTGGAAGATTCCTGTATCATCCTTTCCCTACCATCAGGTACTATCACTTCAGGTTGTTCAACTACAACTCGAAAATCGGACTGTAAAAGTGATCGCAATTGATCTTTTAGAGTATCTAAACTGATATGCCCCTCTAGATTAATTTGCTCGAGACCCTTTCTAATTTCATTAATCTCGGAAATTTTCTTCTCCCTGACCTCATTTAACTCTATCTTACTTTGGTCGACTTTAGTTTCAACACTGTTAATACGCTTCTCTAAATCGGATATGTTATTAACCTGAGTATTTTGAATTCCATCCATTCTTTTGCTTAGATCTTCCCTAACATTTATTATGTCTTTGCTATTAGTTGCAAGACCAGTGGCAAGTTTAGATTCTAACTTAGATTTCTCAACTTTAAAACATTCCTCATTAATTTTCATAATATCTTGACGAAATGTTACAATATTATCACTTATGATCCCTTTCAAATCGATGTCAAAATCATCCCTGAGAAGTTTCGTATGATCAGTGACTTGAGCTCGGAGTGTCCCCATTTCACATTTCAACTGTTCCAGGCTATTCTGGGTCTGATTAGTGTCATGGGAAAACTGCAGCTGAAGTGTTTCTAAATTTTTTTTACTGAGCTTCACACTCTTTTCAAAGTCTAGTCTAATCTCAACTTGAAATTCTTTATTAGATTTTTCTAGCTCCATTAACTTAACCTCCGTCTGATTTTGACTAGATTCGATTTTTCGGACCTCTAGCTCCATTTTATTTTGACTGGATTCTATTAGTCCCACATCTGTTCTTAAATCATTGATTTGGGATTGCATAATCCTTACATTAGAGTTTACATCCTTTACAGTTTCCTCAATTCCCCTTTGACTAGTCTGAATATTGTTAAGATCTGTTTGGATTGATGTTTGACTAGTTTGCATATTGTTAAGATCTGTTTGGATTGATTTTTGACTAGTTTGCATTGATGTCTGACTAGTTTGCATATTGTTAAGATCTGTTTGGATTGATGTTTGACTAGTTTGGATTCTTTCTTGGGCAACCTGTACCAATCCAACATTAGCCCGTAGTGTACTCATATCTAGTTGTGTTTTTCTATTATCGTCCTGGATATCTTCGATATTAGATTCTACACTGGTAACCTTCTTTTCTACCCTTTTAGAACTGTCATTGATAGCCTTCAAGGAGGATTGCATAGTATCAATTTCCCCCCTGATACCTTCAGCAACTGCATCTTTTATCACTACCTGACTTTGAATAACAGTTTCAGACATATGGTCTAACGCAGATTTAGTTTGGACCTTAATATTTTCTATGTCCTGATTCAAATTGTCCATTTTATGTTGAATAATTTCAAACATCTTCTTAACGTCACCAACAGTCACCATATTACCTTCAGACATGCTTCACTACACTTCACAAGAAATAAGAATACCACACCAACAAAGCACAGCGAGAACATCTACAAACAACCACCATTTACCATATATGCTCATTCTTATTGTCTGGCGTTACCTTAAAATAAACTTATGTCTAAACACAAAGTGCCCCATTTCATTTGGGATCGACCATATACAAGTGCGTGTTGGTTTATATCGGTGAAGGTCTATGATTCTACCATTACTTAAATTTTAAATTTACTACAAATACTTCTATTTTTAATGATGTCAGCAATGATCATCAGCCGGAAACAAGTAGAACAAATTATTAACAAAGCGTGTGGCACCACTCCAATACATAAAATAAAATAAAAATTAATAATGGTTGCAATACCACTTGTGGGTCAAGTAGCTCGAGTATCCTCGTAATTGCTTTGTTCCATAGGAATTCCAATAGTTCGTGCCAAAATATTGGTTCACCATTATTTTATCGCCTTGATTCATAGTCACACAAGAAACACGGTGTTCCAATTCGCGATCTGTGTTACATGATCATAAAACTAATTTCCACTTTGTACTTTCAGTTTCAATTTTGGCAGAATTATGGCATTCAACTCCCTGGTATTCGCTCTGGTATTCCAGTTTTTCGAAGCCCCACGTTGGGCGCCACCTAATGTACCCTTTTACCAACCAATACCTGTTGAATCCCTGGATAGCAGCTGGATCGTAGAACCTGAAAATGCCCCGGCTCTAAAGACCCCCCAAGTTCTACCAACAGACACAGGGATAATAGGGCCACTCGAATACCTAACAGGATGTATTAAGACTGACCAAGGCTCAGAAAAAGAAAAGACTAGCTCAAAACACGAGAATTCTTCAAAAGGAAGAAAGAATCTCAAAGGTGTGGTAAACACTAAAATACCTAGCGATGGCCCCCTTAATACACCCTTCCATCACCTCTATAAAGCATCACGCAATAATTAAAACCAAGTAGTAAAGTGATTTATTGTAAGAATAAACAAGACAGAAGAATATCAATTTAGTCGATACCACGACCAATCAAAAAAAATCTCATTGATAATATTGGATTATCTTCCAGAAAAAAAATATATATATTATTCATTATCACAACTAACTTTTAGCTGATTAAAATATAAGGCATATTAATAATAATGATGATCAATCCCATAGGGTAAGCATTCACAAAGAGAAATATTATAAGACTTGAATACATTAAATTAATTTCGGTTCCTTAACGGAAATAACATCTTATACAAAAATATCCTGGTTATAATTACTAATCCTACACGACATCTTCAGTAACTTTATATGTTCTTGTTATTGAATGAAGAAATTCATATGGCCTATTTACAGAATATAATTTACACAAAATTCCAGAATAATTTCAATTATTCTCTTCCTACTGACTTGAAGTCACGACATTCCTTTCTGTTTAATATTATTTCAATTCTTGTTTTAGGGAAATTCTGCCGAACAGTTAAGCTAAGCAAAAATTAATCATAAAGTCAGTCTTAAATAGTTATCGGATTCCTTTTTAAACATACAACTTATGACAAAATTGTTATATTAGTTTTACTGGAAATATTTAACCGAATATCCACTCAAGATTCCCAACAATACTGCTCGGAAAAATATTAATCTTCACACAGGCATTTTCACGATAACAGCGGTAAAGTTCACAATGACCAATTATTAACCATACTAGGTTAAAACAACACCTCTCTGGGTTAAAACCCCAATCAATCTAATCCTGATTGGCACACCTAGCTCAATCCCCAACAAGAAAAATATGCTTTACAAAGCATTGCATCAATATACTTAAACACAAAGACATTACTCATAGTACATGCCTCTCTAAAGACCAATATGCACCTATAATAGGAGCCTTACTGTTATAAATCCACAATTATGCAAATCAGCTGTTTATGGTAAAAATCCTGAACTTGAAAAATATGATCCCGTAACAGATTACCAACAAAGCCCAGTGGATTTCAGAAATATTCCACCTATCTTTAAAAACTTGCCTTACATTGATTTATTACAAGATCCATAATTCTTAAACGTATGACTTATAGTAAGTCGTCCCTGGGATTATCCTCGCAAATTTTGGATGTCGTTCAAATACCCTCTTAATAGAAAAAACTATTGCACTAAAGGCAATGATATCAATTTAATCCAGTGTTAACTTCAAAAAAAAAATATATATAAAAACTGTATATAACGCTGCCCAACCACACAAACTGAGGTTGTAAAGAGGTCTATAAAAATAAATTCAATCTCAAAATAAAATCCTCCCTGAATTTCCCGAACGCGAAAATGTCGATGGATTAGACCTACAGCATGGATCTAGGTTAGCAACAAAGGCTAAGCGACTAATGACCCATTAGGCAATCCATTTCGAAAATCACGCTCAGAAAACACAAGTTAAATCTGTTATTAAAAAAAACTGAAGAAAATATAGTCCAAGGACCCGAAGTAACATTTAGAATAACTGGGTCCGAAAACTTCCTAATATCTTAAGAATACGAAAAGGAAAATTCCCCTCCAAAGAATACAATGATCCAAGCGAAAGTGCTTAAAGAACAATGCACTAGAATATGAAAACTCAACCAAAGTTCTCAAAAGAAAGTTGTGTTACTAAAAATGTTCTTACACAAGAAAAACTGTAAATCTTCCTCCTACATTTGCTTCTCGACAAATAAGAATGAGCATCTTAGTTTAAATACTGTAAAATACTACTGAAATTATTAATTTATTCATCAAAATTACACAAAGGATGCACTCATTTTTATGAGTCAAAATCCTGGCATCATAGAAGGTCAGTTTCGAAATGGACATCGAACCTGCACTTTCTACTGAACCATTTAAACTACAAAATCAAATATGGCAAAGTGGTATTTATAAATGTCCACGCTACACTACTGTAACAAGTTGAAGTGATCAGTACCTTTGGCGAATCTAGATGAGGAAAAAAGGATATCGTTGGCCATAATCAGCTCCGGACCAACAGAAAATATGCTGGACTTCAACTGGGTTTCCGTAGAACGAACCAAAGTCCTCCCAGGCTCGAACAACACCCGGTCGGTCGAAATAGTTCCAACATATCCTGGCGATATCTTCCCATACATATTCGAACACCAACGGAAGGACCGCACACAGTTTATCAACTCGTCACGACGCGAAGGTGAACTCGAACCGTCACTAACAAGTTCCAATATGAGAACGCGCGTGTGAACAAGTTCACGAGGGTCGACGCGGTCCCTCTCGACACGAGAGTCGCGTGCACACTTCATGCCAAATGAAAGTTGCCTTCGACAAGTCCCCGCTGTACCCTGCTAATGCAGTATTCTTAAATCAATTTAGCCTACCATCGTAGTGGATATAAGCTTCATATTGTCCCTTCCCCTTGACACCTTGCTTGAGAATGTACTCTTTTCAAAAAGTATAATCACAGTGAAGAGTGAATCAAATCTAGGCTGCATTTCCACGACGGATTATATGCAGAGTTTCGTGACACATCACGGCTGAGCTCGCGGTCGTGGTTATAAAAGTATCCATCCGCATGGCCCGTTAATTGCTGTAGACACACAGTCGCAGAGGTAAATTATTACATGTTTAAGACCATGTCTGAGCCCTATTAAACACGTTTCTACTTCACGTAGAATGCTCAACGAACTAGAATACACTTCAGCACGGTCACACGTTTTTAAAACTTCCGTTAGCTGGCGATTTTACTTTCACTGATTTCCAGCTCAACCCTCTGCGCTGTCAAGTTCTATACATATTCAGCTCTGCACGAGGTCGCCTGAGTCTCACATCTGCTTCCCCCACCACCACACACACGTCATGACTCGATACGAAATATATCGCAGTCGAAACGTGATCAGCAGTGAGTTAACATATCATCTTCTGTTCTTCATACTTTCTTAATAATGGCTTTCTTAATAATAGCTTTCTGCCATGGAAATATACATATAGACACATGTATCTGCTTACATAAAGCGCTAAATATGCATTAATTTGTATTAATCACTCTCAGGTGAATCGATCGATATGGTGTTAGACACAGTCAACATGGTTATTATCGATGGGCTTCGGATTTCTCGTCGGAAACACGAGCTCTGCCGATCTCTTTCATGATAGCATGGCTTTTTCTCGCTGCAGACCAGCTGTTATGATCGACTTCAGAGGCAAGTTAGGAAGTTACAGGGTGTTCCCAAAATACTGTAACCCTGTCTGTACTTAAGCCCTTTTATGAATAATGGTGCAGTACGTGCCTAATTAGGCTATTGCATAGTTGGTTTGTAGTGGAGATATCGGTATTTTCTGGTGTCCATTTTCTATGAAATGCGTCTTCTCATACGATTCTTGGAGTCCTGTCTTTGATGCTAACTCATGTAACTTCTCTATGGCATACTTGGTTTCTTCACTAGTCTTGGTAAATATAGCTAGATCATCAGCAAAAGCTAGGCATTTTACTCTGATTTTCTGTTCCAGAATACCAATGGTTATGCCTTTGACGTTGTTTCCCCACTCCCTGACGACTTTGTCTTACACTAAGTTAAAAAGCAGTGAGGAGAGGCCGTCACCTTGTCGAATTCCTGTATGTACTTCGAAAGGCTCTGATAGTTCACACCTAGAAACTTCACTTGAGATGTTGTGTCAGTGAGAGTCTGGCGGATTAAATCCCTGGTCTTCCTGTCAACATTGAGCTCTTCTAGGGTGTCCAGAACAGTTTGTCTGTCAATAGAATCATTCGCCTTCTTAAAATCCGCGAAGGTGACAAATGTGTTGGTACTGCGGCGTATCCTTAATATCGTCTTTAGACTCCAATTCTGCTCCGAACACGATCTACCTTTCCTAAAGCCTGCCTGGTATTCACCAATCAAATGATCAGTTTGTTGTTCAACTCTGTTTAAGAGCGCGTAAGATAATACCTTGTATATAGGTAAAAGTGATATACCTCTGTAGTTGTTGGGGTCCGCTCGGTCGCCTTTTTATGGAACGGATGAATAATGGCATTCCGCCAGTCCTTCGGAAATATTTCGCTCTCCCATTTCTGTTAGGAGTGTATGAATTCTCCTTATGAGGTCATCTCCTCCTATTTTCAACATCTCAGCAGTAATGCCATCGTTCCCAGGGGCTTTGT
Organism: Meconema thalassinum; assembly: GCA_946902985.2. Taxonomy (NCBI): domain Eukaryota; kingdom Metazoa; phylum Arthropoda; class Insecta; order Orthoptera; family Tettigoniidae; genus Meconema; species Meconema thalassinum. Next base: position 418,013,274 of record OX336394.1, read on the forward strand.
TATTTTTGAGCGATTGGATTATCTCTTTTATTTCCTGAGTTGTTGGGGGAAGTGGGTATGGGTTTGGTACAAGTTTTTCAAACTGCAGCCATTCCACTGGAGGATCACAGTTCAGTAGAGTTTGGAAATAATCAGCCAGTATCTTGCAGTTCTCCTTAGTGTGTGTTTCTAGTCGTCCATTAAGTCGACGGAAACTTAATGTTGGTGGTCTTTACGCTGACAAGTCCTCACGGAATGTCATGTAAAAATTTCGAGTGTTGTTCTTCTGGAAATCCTGTTTTAACCCTTTGAGTCTGATTTTTGTTGTAGGCATGTTTATCGCGCCGGATTGTTTTAGAGGTAAATTTTTGAGTTTTTATGTAGTTCTCTCATCTTTCCACTGTTCGATGTCCATTACATTGGTGCCATGCTTTGATTCGGTCATTGACGGCTTCATCACAGGTTGTGTTCCTCCATCTGTGCTTTCATTTCCTAGGTGGTTGTCCTAATTTCATGGCTGATGACTGTAATGTTTTGCGAAGGTCTGGCCACTACCTAGGATTTTCTTCTTGTAAATCTCGTACGAAAACCTCGACGTTCTTCCTCAAACAGTCCGTATCAACTCTTGGAAACCGGTTGCCTTTAGGTTTGGATCTGTTTGGTTGAAACCGAACCTTGATTTGCGTGAGGTAGTGATCCGCATCTACCACTCCCTTCCGTACTTTATGATTCTGAATCTCAAGCATATTCTTTGCGGAAATAGCCACATAATCTATCTGAAATTCCCCTAAGAACGGGTTAGATTATCTCCATGTTTTCTTTTTGTGTAATGGTCTCATAAAGCCCGTGGACATGAGTCTCAGCATGAATGATGTACAAAAGTTTATAAGACGCTCTCCATTCGTATTAGTCCGCCGATGTGTGGGTTTGAGTCCTAATATTGAGCTGTATATCTTCTCTCTGCCAACCTGTGCATTGAAATCCCCTAATAAGATTTTCACGTGATGTTTGGGGGATTTTACTTGTACAAGACGGACACACTAAATATATTGAAAGACAAGCACACTACGCTGCACACGAAGATCAACAAACAGAGGATAGGAAGAGTGATTCCAAAGGAAGAAAAGAAATGCGCTCAGAGAGGATGAAGAAGTACTGAGTGTATAAAAGAAGAAAAACCTGAACCATATACCTGACTAAAGTGATCCTATGCAGACCATAAAATTAAAAAGAAAAAAGTAAACCGATCAATACCATACGAGTAAAGAAGAAACGCTGGTATTTATGTTTCAACATAGTCTAAAAGGTATTTAAAATATTGAACCAGTGTAAAATAACGTCCATATAAATTAACGAAATAAAATTAATCCCTTTTAGAATTAAATAAACGGCAGGAGAAAGTATGATCATAAAATATTTGTGCTAGTGTAATAAATGCTAGCCATCATCTAATGATGGGGGTGGGGATGCCTAGTTATGACTATTGGATATTCATATAAAATTGTATAATAAAATAGAAACAATAAAATAATAGTACATTATGCAACGAGTCTATAATGGCAATAATTAAGACACGAGTATGTTTCTAAAACGAGCGTATGCGAGTTTTATAATTTCCATACGAGTGTCTTAATTACCATTATAGGCGAGTTGCATACGACTGTTTATGTTCGACGATAATTATAACTTTATTATATGTTTTAACATAAATATTCATAAATATCTGTTGAGAGTCAGCCACTTGAATGTTGTGATCGGAGAGCGAGCGCTGGGTATGATATCTCTGTCTTTCAAGATCTCTGACCGACCGACGCATGCGCTCTGTGTGCTTGCAATGCCATATTATGCAGGCCATATGTTTACATCTGCCGTCCCTCAGTTATATTGTCACCGGAGTCGTTTGAAGGCAATGCGCTGTGTAGAAATTAGTGTTGGTGATATTAAGGTACAGTGCTATTTCTTGTCTCATATTCGCCAGTTTATTTACGCGAACATATGGACGGTGCGTATTCCATGTCGGTAATTTATTATAGTTCGATGTTGTGTTTATGTCCGACATGTTGGATTTTGAGCGCATGCGCTCAGGTATCGTTACCTAATTGGTCAATGAACGAGCTCTGATTGGCTGGAGAAACTGCATCGTAATGAAAAACAGTGTTATAATGACCATCATTATGATACAGTTTTCTGACACATAATAGTGAAGGTCGAACATAAAATATAATAAAGAATCCTGCCGTATACAATTTAAAAAAAAGCTCTCGTCAACTCGCGGGCGATATTGAAATGCGGGCTTGCGGGTTATGCAGAAACGATGCGCACGCTTCCCCTTAAACGCTCGAGGTTCAGTCCCTATTGGTCGTAAAGAAAAGGATTAATACACAATTGGAAAGATAAATATATTCTCTAGGTACTCTAGGAATTGTATTTAAATCATTTTTGTGTCTACCATATTAAACCGCCCACTAACATAAACGAAGAGACCGAAATGCGTACGTTCTTTTAAATATCCTGCCGTTTGGCGCTTCAGGTGGCGCCGGATGTTATCTATATATATAAAGCTCAATGTTTGTCTGTCTGTCTGTCTGTCTGTCTGTCTGTTATGTATACAAATCCACACCGTTTCACCGATCTGAACCAAAATTTGTATACTTACCCTTCGGAACCCTGCGGGTAACCCTGTCCACTTGAAATTTCCGACAGACCACCCCATTCCCTGCATTTAGGCCCTTTGGCCAAAATCTACACCGTTTCACCGATCTCAACCAAAATTTGTATACTTACCCTATGTAACCCTGTGATAACACTATCCACTTAAAATTTCGGACAGACCTCCCCATTTCCTGCATTTAGGCCCTTTGGCGAACATCTACACCGTTTCACCGATCTCAACCAAAATGTGTATACTTACCCTATGTAACCCTGTGAATAACACTATCCACTTAAAATTTCGGACAGACCACCCCATTTCCTGCATTTAGGCCCTTTGGCGAACATCTACACCGTTTCACCGATCCGAACCAAAATTTGTATACTTACCCTTTGCAACCCTCCGGGTAACCCTGTCCACTTGAAATTTCGGACAGACCACCCCATTCTCTGCATTTAGGCCCTTTGACCCAAATCTACACCGTTTTACCGATCAGAACCAAAATTTGTATACTTACCCTTTGGTACCCTGCGAGTAACACTGTCTGCTTGAAATTGCGGACAGACCACTCCATTCCCTGCATTTACGCCCTTTGGCCCAAATCTACACCGTTTCACCGATCTGAACCAAAATGTGTATACTTACCCTTTGTAACTCTGTGAATGTCACTGTCCACCTAAAATTTCGGACAGACCACCCCATTTCCTGCATTTAGGCCCTTTGCCAAAAATCTATATCGTTTCACCGATTCGGACCAAAATTTGTATACTTACCCTTTCGAACCCTGCGGGTAACCCTGTCCACTTGAAATTGCGGACAGATCACCCCAATCCCCTGCATTTAGGCCCTTTGGCACAAATCTACACCGTTTCACCGTTCAGACCCAAAATTTGTATACTTACCCTTTGGTACCCTGCGAGTAACATTGTCTGCTTGAAATTGCGGACAGACCACTCCATTCCCGGAAAGAGGACAGGGTACGTCCCAAAGGCAATGGGAAAAAGGTGTAAAACCGGACCCGCTCAGGAAACCCTCAGGGTTGCCAGCTCCCGAAATCACCAGCCATGATTCCTTGAGGAACTAGCACTATCCAGGGTGCACCAGAAGTGGTGGGACTACACACCCTGCCTTCTTGAGGGTCTTGAGCAGAAGACATGAGATATTAAGAAAAGAAAAAGAAGGCTGACACCTCGAAGAATGAGGCTATCAGGAATGATTAGACAAGGGCCAATTAAGGCGGGAAAGTGAAAGAGTCGCTAGGCCTCGGATAACCTGATACCATCGGGGTCGGAAGAGAACAAGAGTTTGACCAAGGGAGGCTGACAGGAAAGAGAACTGAAAGGTGCCCGGCACCAGTAAGTAGAAGCAATGCCGGACTCAGCTGGGGTCTCGTGGTCGCAAACCCACGTCCCACAAGTTGTGACCCTGGTGGGTGGAGGGGGGAAGAGGGGGCAGGGGTGAGAATAGCTTGCTCATTCATCGCGAGGTGACATGAGAGAAATATCCAGACCCCGCCGCGTTACCTGTTATTGCTGACTATGCTGATGTTCATACAGGGTCTTTGCTCAAACCGCTGTAGTGTTACGAAAGAATTAGTGATTCACCGGTCAATGTGAATAGGACCGGGACCCCCCCCCCGAACGTCTGTCATCATATATCGTCATCATCTGCGATATTCTCAGGTTCGTGCAGCTTGGACCAGAGCAGTACTCGATAAGCTCTTTCACTACACGCATCGAGTATAGGCCTAAGCCAGAAAATAACGTTCAGACTTTGGAAGACATCGAAGGTAGAAATCTGAATTACCTATATCATATTTAAAATTCCATCATGTTCGTTTAGTTGACATTTTTCATTACCTTATTATTATCATAAGGGCAAATGACCTAGATGTTACGCCCATTATACCACTAATCACCACACACAATAAGTCTTCATCACCTGTGAATTTTGAAATATTTCTATCACGGTAGTTTGGAAGTTTGTCGTGTCAATTCAACAGTAGTTTTCATTACCATCCTCATCAAAAAGGCAAATGACCTAGATGTCCTAGATGTTACGTCCATTATACAGTACTACTAAGCAACACCAGTCTTCATCGCCTGTGATTTTAAAATGTGTAATTCCATTAGTTTGTAAGTTTGATATACCCGTTCAGTAGTAGTCGTCTTCATTATCATCCTCATCAAAAGGGCAAATGACCTAGATGTTACGTCCATTATACTACTAAGCAACACCAGAGTCTACCTAGCCTGTGATTTTAAAAAATTGTATTTGCATTAGTTTGTAAGGTTGATATACCCGTTCAGTAGTAGTAGTCTTCATTGTCATCCTCATCAAAAGGGAAAATGACCTAGATGTTACGCCCATTATACTACTAGGCAACACCACAGTCTTCCTCGCCGGTAATTTAAAAATATGTATTTCTATTAGAGTGTAAGTTTATTATACCCGTTCAATAGAAGTCGTCGTCAGTATCATCTTCATCAATGACGTTGAATGTTAAGGAGACTGAAATAGTATCATCATTCCACCGGGCGAAGCCGGGTACTACTGCTAGTAGGTTATACTCTTCAACTACTTCAGAATGTAGCTCTATCCTTCTTTAATTTGGGATATCTCCGGTCGATTTTGGTACTGCCGTTCAAATTAAATGTCAATTCCAGTAAGAGCAAGTACTATTCCAGGACTCCAGGAGTTCCAGGGCCTGTAACTCAAGGAAGTTGGCATAGGAAAGTTGGGGACTTTTAATATGTTACTAAGCACATAAAAATAGGACCACTGTGCAAATAATTAGCTTAACAATAATTATTCCCACCTATGACCTCTTTTTGCTCTAAAATTACTGGGCTATAAAAGACGTTGCACTTACTAGTTACATGGCTGAGTGATCCATTTCGAAGACTTGGGTCAGCAACCCCGAAGAGAAGCGGCGAAGAGGGCTTAGCCCTTAAGTGTGAAGTCCACTGGTTGGATAAAGCCTACGTATGTGAGCAAGCGAAGAGAGCCGCACAGCGGGCCATTATAAGGCCACATACAAATTTCTAGAGAGAAATTACGTAGCGCCATGACGTAACTACTTCGCATCACGAAGGAAAATTCAAAACCTGATCGTCTCAGGACGATCCACCGATCAATGACAGGCATGGCTAGTGACGTTGTGTTGCAGGGTGGAAACAGGCGCCATGTTTCTTGGTTACGTGATATTGGTAGTAGTCAGACTTACTCTTGTAGGACACGATCTGCTCTCATATGGTATTATGTGGTTGCCGGTCCCCTGTACTGATGGTCTGTGATATTGGCGGTAGGGAGTCTAATACACTTCTGATCCCTTGCAGGTCACGGTCTAACCTGGGATGTGATATGGGAGCCGGCCACCCCTGATGACAATCTGGTTCTTGGCTATGTGATGATCATGTTGATCTTCGATTCGTTCCTCTACGTATTGATTACTCTGTATGTGGAGGCTGTATTTCCAGGACGTTATGGTGTACCAAAACGATCGGATTTCTTTCTTCAGGTGAATATCTTACAAATGCAATAATTAATACCGTACCGTACTTAACAGACCTTCACGACTGATATCGTTGTTGAGTATCCTTGGTAAGTAGTGTCTGGAGTTTATTGGTTACAGGGGTTTCACCATTGTTCCAGTAGGCTTAGCCATGGCAGATGACTGGCAACACCAAATCCGTGCGTAGTAAAAGATTAAGCGGGATGGTGTTATAGAGCGAGTCATGGAGGGTGTGTGATTGGCGGGAAAAGATGGCATGGGAGGTCTCGTGTCTGTACAGATAAGTTAACACTTGTCTCGAGACGGTGTATGGCGGGAATCGGGATAGTCATGGAGGAAGGGGTTGGTGGGACATGATCCTTGTTCGGGCTACGTGACTTTACAGGCAAATTAATTCTTGTCTCGAAATAGCATATGATGTCATAGGGTGACTGTCAGAGGGAGCAGCGGCCATGTTGGATCAAAGTGGGCAGCCATGTTGGTTTGTGACTAAGATGGTGATGTTAATGCCATGTCAGGAGAGGGTATGTGACTGTGCAAATAGTCAGAGGGTACCTTCCCTAAATCCCACGCTAATTCGATTATCCTATGCAACTATTTCATCCCTGCTTTAACACTATACTTCACGATTTCTTGCAGAATTTCATCTACCCCAGGCGTCCTATAACATTGTAGTTTATTTACCACCCTTTGTACTACCTCAGTAGGATAAATAAACCGGTTCTGGCGCACGGGCTAATGCGCAAAATGGCCGCCGCGCACAACCGGTCATATGTTATTCATATGGGGAGGACAGACATAGCTGGAGCAAGGGCTAATGGGCAAAATGGCCGCCACGCCCTGAGACTGTGTATGACGTCACAGGGACAGGTCGGCCGTGTAGTTGCTAAATGGAATATTTATTATTATTATTAATATTAATATTATTATTATTAGGTATTTATTGATTGATCATGTTCAATCAAGACCAGCCTTATATTGTTCACCTCTTGCTGTAGTGGCTAGCATTCTTGGATGTTACTGCGAAGGCCCGGGTTCGATTCCTGGTTCTGCCAAGAAATTTAATTTCTGGTCTCGGGAGTGGTACGGGGTACACTCAGCCTTGTGAAGAAAAACAGACAGGAGCTGGATTTTGATTCATACCTCAGCCATTCTGCCTAACCCAACTTCACCTAACCTAACGTAACGTAACGTAACCTAACCTAACTTCAAAGTCAGAGCAATTATGAGAGCAAATGCCAGAGCACAAATAATAAACTTTGTTATAACCTAACCACACCTAACCACACCTAACCTAACCTAACCTAACTTAACCTAACCTAACATAACCTAACTTAAAAGTGCGAGTTAAAAAAAAATTAAGAGCAAAGAGTGAGAGCAGAAAAGTGACAGCAATTGTGAGAGCACAAATAATAAACTTAGCTATAACCTAACCTAACCTAACTTCAAAGTCAGAGCAAATGTGAGAGCACACATAATAAACTAAGTTATAACCTAACCTAACCTAACCTAACTTAACCTAACCTAACCTAACTTAAAAGTGCGAGCAAAAAAAAAGTGAGAGCAAAAAGTGTGAGCAAAAAAGTGAGAGCAAATCTGAGAGCACAAATAATAAACTTAGTTCTAACCTAACCACACCTAACCTAACCTAACTTCACCTAACCTAACTTAACCTAACTTCAAAGCGTGAGCAAATATGAGAGCAAAAAGTAAGAGCAAAAAGGGTGAGCAAAAAGTGAGAGCAAAAACGTGGGAACAAAAAGTGGGAGCAAAAATGTGTGAGCAGAGAGTGGGAGAAAAATGTGGGAGCAAAAAGTGAGAGCAAAAATGTGTGAGCAAAAAGTGAGAGCAAAAAAGTGGGAGCAAAAATGTAAGAGCAAATGGGAGAGCACAAATAATAAACTTAGTTATAACCTATCCTAACCTAACCCCACAGAAACCTCATTTTAAGATTTTAGATTTTACATTTTAATATTTTACATTTTGACATTTAGATTTTAGATTTTTCATTTGACATTTTTTAGATTTTACATTTTACATTTTTTTTTTTTGTATTTTAGATTTTAGTTTTTTTTTTAGATTTAACATTTTAAATTTAAGATTTTTTTGATTTTAGATTTTACATTTTACATTTTCCGAAAAGAGTAAACTACAAGGTCACATACTTAACCTCACTAAACCTAACATTACCAAACCTAACTTAAGCTAATCCAAAGGCTAATACACATACACAAAGTATATAAGGGCACATGCAACTATCCTTATGCTAGTCTTATAGGCTACTGTACAACATGATCGCAACCCCAGCCGGGTATTTTTTTCATTTTGTTGTTTACACATTTGTCAATTTTCCAATTTCCCATTTTCAGTTTTTTTATGTCAGTTTTAAGGTTTTCAATTTCATAATATGGAAACATGGATTTTGCATTTTGTTGTTTACACATTTATCGATTTCACAATTTCCCATTTACAGTTTTTAAAATGTCAGTTTAAAGTTTTTCAATTTCATAATAAAGAAACATGGATTTTCCAATTTGTTGTTTACACATTTGTCAATTTACCAAATTCCCATTTACAGTTTTTAAAATTTCAGTTTAATGTTTTTTTCTATTTTGTCAATATGGAAACATGGATTTTCCAATTTGTGTTTTACATGTTCATTTTGCATTAGGAGTGGAGAGAGGTGGGTAGTATTTAAAAATGTACAAGCAGTGTCCATACAATATTGTTTTATTTTAAATACATGTACACTATTTACACAAAATACATTTTATATATATTCTTTTTTTTGTCATAAATTGTACAGTTGTTTTTATTTTGTTTTCTATTTTATTTATTTTTGTTTATGAATACAATTTTATTATTTTTGTAGTGCTATTGTTTTATTTCCTAATTTGTTTTGTTTTATGTATTTGCTAGTTGCAGGCAGAAGATTTTGATATTCATAACTTAACTCTTTAAGCATGGTTAATGATTGAGTAATGACCATACGCATGTGTACCTATACCATCAGCATCAATCACTCTTTTATCATCACCAGGACACAAAGCAATTTTGTTTAGTCTTATAAATGATATGTCATGTTGTTTAGAAGCGATAATGTTCATGGGTATTCTTTTTACATTGTTTTTCATGACACAATTCTTATAATCTTGAAAGCTTATGCAATTTTTGACAACACCTCTGTTAATACCTTTAATCTTTTTGATTTCTTTACCATTTATGTCTAAAGCGTGCATTTTTGCTCTAAGTCCAACAAATGATTTTATAATTTGTCCACAAGCCTCGTCTATAAATTTCCCCAACGTTTTCTTGTTTGATGTAGAGTAACATATGTGATTAGTAGGATAATCTGATGTGTCCAGGTGTTCTAGGAAATCCAACTTGTCTTGATATACATCTGGGGTGTTATCCAAATAAATGAACGAGTCGGTATATATATACATGAGTTTAAGATTGTTCATTCCATAATAAGGTAGCAGGACATCATACTGGTGGGAATACATTAGAGTTTTTGAAATATCCAGTATACACATTCCAATATATATATAGGCTTATTGAATACAATGTTACGTTTAGCCATGTGGAAAGCAGCTACGTTAGGACCATAAATTGTTCTGTCAATAAATGTCGGCTTTGCTATTAGCTTTTCTGCCTTTTTGCTGTCAGTCACAAGACGCATGTCTATTCTTTTACGGATATTTTCCATTGTTTTTCCAAAAATGGCATTGTTGAATAATTTGTACAGATTTTTCTCAAAATCATTTCTGGCATGTTTTCGAAGGTTGTTATTAAAATCAACGTATGCCTTTAACCAAGGTCTTTGCTTAAACTTTAACACACGATCAATTTTTATCAATTTTAATCCATGATCTAAAGCCTGTTTTAATGCCATGTAGTGAACAACATTTCGCCTTCGATTTTTTCAGAGACGAATCCTTAGGTTGTGTACACTCTGGTAGGAAAGGTAAATCGTTGTGTAGATCATGAAGGTCAGAGGGGTAATCAACATCAACGTCTAGAATGTATCCCACAGGATCGTCTTCCTTTAGTTTTTCTAGATCAACAGTATCTGGAGAAACCCACTGAAATCCACCATAAGGAAGGGAGTGGCACATAGCCCACCCGTATTGGTTGTTGGCATCATCATAGGTAATAAACTGCGATGGTTTCTCAGAATCATAGGTTTCCATGTATTTATTGTAAGCTTCAGCATACCGATGAGACACCTGGCATATGCCTCCACGTATTCCAGACTTGATTAGAAGAATCTGATCGTAATCCTGTAGCAATTCCAGTTCAATTCCTGTGTAAAGGAGCATTGCCTCGAAACTTAAACCAGGTGAAGTAAAAGAAGTGTGCAGCATCCACTCGTTGTGTTTCTTGTGTTTTGTTTCTAAACGTTTCAAAGCTGTCTGCAAGAAGGAGTACACTTGAAGTTAGGTAGATGTCACTATATTCCCCTAGAATTTTAATGTTGAACTGTTTCCAGACATTTTTGGCATGTTCATAGTCTTCTCGACTAACATTTTCTTGACTTAATTGGTTAAAGAATGCTTCTTTTGGAGGTAAACACGTTTCAATTAACATTTCCCATGAGTCAATGTAGTCATAATAAAATACCCCTTTACGAGTCATGAGCATTGCATTTTCTTTTCCAAAGTACTTGTCTGTTTCAGGGTATGATGTTAAGTTGGAAACTAAGTGTTCCAAACTACTCGGCATTAACCGAAACGTGTCCACAAATCGAAGCTTAACATTTCTTACATATTTGGTAAAGGAAATGTACTTTTCTTTAGGGTTAGCGATAACATCCACTCTCTCAGTTGTACATCCCAATTGCTTTACAATGAAATTTGCGTCGTAGCCACTCATATTATGTAGAAACACAGGAACGGGGTTACGTGTTTTACACCTCAAATTACAGTTATTGTGAGCACTTCCACGGTATTCCCCTGTAATGTGGCAGTGGTCTCGAACTTTCCAGTCCTCTTTGGTAAATGGTTTTTGACACAAATAACAGGTTTCAGAACATCGAAACTCTGCTTCTTGATCCTGAGTTAAGGCCTTTGGAACATTTAAGCTGTAAAGGCGATCGATTTCTTTAGCTATTGAGATCAAAGAGTCCATAAACTTTTCTGCAGCGTCAGGACCACGATAAATAACAGGTTGGCTTGGAAGGTTTGTCTTTATGTGTTCCACAGCTGGTGAGGGTTTAACATATATACCAAAGCTCATAGGAACATGACTTTGGTATGGGACTGTATAACTTGCTTCAGGATTGGGTAGACATGTTTGATAGGGTAACAGTATACTTTCAAAATCAGCATAGATAACGTAAGGTATTCTCAGCATTTTTTCCACACTTAAGAATTTGACAATGGGGTTTTAATAGTCATTTCAACCCTAGCAATGTCATGCTCGACACACAAAGCTCTATGTTCTTTTAATTTTTCCATTCCTCGTTGACCGTATCGATTATCGAAGTGAGTAAAACACCGTTTTCACGTATATATCTTCTGTTCATAGCGGGTAATCTGATGTCCTACTAGTTTATCAAAATCTTTGATTAAGATGATGATGATGATGATGATAATTGTTGTTTTAAGGGGCCTAACATCTAGGTTATCGGCCCCTAATGATCTGGGTGATAGCGAAAATGATAATGAAACGGAAACCAGAACGAAAATTAAGTGAGACGGAAAATACTTACAAAAAGGAACTCAGATTGAAGCAACTCACAAAATGTTCTTACAGAAGGGAATTTAGAACGAAAAGATTCACAAAAGGAATAGATTGAAAAATACCCACAAAATGAAGGCTAGGTTCAAAATACGTACAAAATGCAATGTAGCGTCGAAATACCTACAAAATGCAATTGAAATTCAAAATATTTACAAAATGCAAATGAGATCGAAATTACGTACAAAATGCAATTGAGGTTCAAAATACTTACAAAATGCAATTGAAATTGAAAATACACGATGCAATTCAGATTGAAATATCCCAGTTCCAATCCAAATTATTCACAAAGTGCAATTGAAATTCAGAATACTTACAAAATGCAATTGAAGTTGAAAATGCTTACAAAATGTACGGTAGATTCAAACGACTCATGTGGATTGACAATACTTACAAAATGCAATTTAGATTGAAAATACTTGACTAAATGTAATTTAGATTCAAAATACTCACAAAATGCAATTAAGAATCAAAATATGTGCAAAATGCCCACCAAACAAAATGCAATTTAGATTCAAAATTCGTGCGAAATGCGGTTTTGGTTGAAAATACTTACAAAATGCAATTGAAATTCAAAATTCTCACTAAAATGCCCGGCTACCAGCATTGAAAGACTTACCAATGAACAATTTAGATTGACAATCTTTCAAAATGCAATTGAAGTTGAAAACAATCGCGAGATGTTATTTAGATCGAAAAAAACTTACCAAATGCAACGTAGATTAAAAATACCTTTAAAAAATCGCTAAAAGGGAATTTAGATACACAGTGAACCAAGTAACAAAAACAGTGCGGGAATCTTAAAGAGAAAGGAAATATATTGAAAAGACTTTGATAAAGACGTAGTGGTTCTGCCCGGATGATGAACTTAGCAGAAGGAGATCGCGATGGTCTTGCAGCTCTTGATCCGCAACCTTTAGAGGGAACCATTTGTTGTCTTGTTCCAATCCAAATACATTAATGGATATATCGTTGGATTTTTCAAATTTGAGAATGTCAGCTAGCGATGTAGGAAACGATATTACAGAAAAATCATACTTGTTGTCCATGCGTTGAGCATCCTTTTTAACCAGTTTTGCTAAAATGGCATACATAAAACACTTTTCATCTTTCAAATTTTCAGTATTAATGCAGGCTTTTCTTGCTTTTATAGCTGCCGGTAATGGAGTATATGTGCTTGAACGCAAGGGATTGTACTTATTTATTTTCAATCGTACTCCTTCCACTGCTAACAAATCCCAATTACTGCCTTTTAGCTCAGATTCTTCCATTTCAGTAGTTAACTTTGTAAATTGTGTTTCCAAGAAACTACTTAAGTCTGTTTCCAAAAATAGGGCCTGATTTCGTGTTTTAAAAGCACGATCTGTGATTTCATTGGTAGATGTATGAATGAATTTACATTCAGCCAAAAGATTAACTTTAATCAACTTTTGCATTGCTATTTCTTTCTGCAAAGCTTGTATTATTTCTGTTTGGAGTCTTTAAGGTATGAATTTAAATCCTTACACGAATCACAGCGTATGAAATAGGATTTAAGTCGACCTTCAAAAGATGTCTCATATTCAATAAGTCCATTTTTGTCAGGGACCAATGACAGTAGGTAATGTTTGTAGGCTCAGATTTTTGTCTTTTAGCTGCCGACACAACATTACAACATTCTTCATGACGACGTCCATTGTAGGCATTGTTGAATTTATTGCCACACGTTTTACACTCATGAAATTCCCCACACGAAACTTCATGACGCTTTCTATCATAGTCCCGAAGAAAAGTTTTTCCACACTGTTTACACATATAGCTAGGAATGGGTTCTTCCATCATGAGTGTTGATTTCTGCAAACAGCTGCTTACTGCGTATCACGGGGCTAGAGGTTGGTCGGTGAGACGGTCTTTCACGATGTGAACACCGAGAGAGGTAGTAGTCAACTGGTGGTATTCTTGTTAAGGGTCCTCTAATATACCCCTAGTCTAGACCAACAGCTTTTTACAGTCTATGACAAGGCTGTAGACTGGAGAGTGAGACAGTCTTTCACGATGTGTACTCTGTAACAAGTAGTAGTCAACTGATTATATACTTGCTAAGGGTTCTGTAATATACAATAGTCAAGACCAACAGCTACTTACTGTGTAGTACAAGGCTGTACAATAGTTGTTTTGACAGTCTTTCATGATGTGGTCACTGTGAGTGGTGGTAGTCAACGAATGATATTCTTGCTAAGGGTCCTGTAATAAACCCCTAGTTAAGGGTAACAGCTGCTCAATGCTCATGACAAGGCTAAAGACTGGTTGTTTCAACGGTCTTTCACAATGTAAACACTGTGACAGGTAGTAGTCAACTGAAAACATTCGTACACCACACTCAAGGTTATCAGGTACTTACTGCATATCAAAAGGCTGTACACTCATGTGTGTTAGGCACTCTTTCTTGCTAAGGACCCCAATATTCCCTACACAAGGCTATACATGTTAGTTCTGAACACTTAGTAGTTAATTGTATATTAAATTTTTATACAAAGATTATACAAGCACGTTTTTCATGAGGTAAAACTTTGTTAAATAGCTGCATGCGACACGCAAAGAATGTTTCCGCTATCTAGCGGTAACTATGAGACCTACTGGAACGACCAGCATGCTACCTAGCCCTCCAATTTCAACACTCACTCACTGAACGACCAGCATGCTATCTAGTGGTCGATTTCAATACTCACTCAACTACCAGCCTCCTACCTATCGGTCAATATGACAACTCACTCAACTACCAGCATGCTACATGGCTTTTTGTAAGATTTTTTGTTGGCTTTTTTGTCGGCTTTTGTTGGCTTTTGTTGGCTTTTGTTAGTTTGTGTTGGCTTTTTTGTTGGCTTTTATTGGCTTTTGTATTAGCTCTCTCATATTTGCTCTTGCTTGTTGGGGCTTATTTGATCTTGGAAAGTATGTCAGTCCTTTTTATGGCTGCATAATGCTTTCAGCCATGTTTGTAAGCAGCAGCAGCAACAACAACAACAACACACAAAATTCCAAAAAAAATCCAAAGTACTGCAAGGTTTATCAATGACTCTCAACTCTTACACTTACCTCTATCCCATGCCTAGTCAAACATATAATGTATTTTTCAAATTTTTCAAAAAATATTTGGAAAGTAGACTGTATCATTAAACTAAAAATCCTAATAAGACATATGTTAACTCCAACACCAACCTCTATACCACTCTCAGTCCAAAAAATAGTGTATTTTTCAAATTTTCCAAAACGCATTTCCAAAATGAGTTATATTTCCAAACTTAAAAAGTTTACAAAAATGTTTGTTTGACATAAATGAATGGCCTTTGCCCCCTCTACCGCCGTACGAAGTCCCAGGTCTCTAGGACAACAAAAATAAAATTTTGAAAATGGGTTATATTTCCAAAATTAAGAATTTTACAAAATCGTTTGTCTGACGTAAATCAATGGTCTTTACCCCCTGTACCCCCAAACTATGTCTCAAGTCTCTAGGACAACAAAAATAAATATTTTAAAATGGACTATATTTCAAAATTAGTAATTTTACAAAAAAGTTTGTCTGACGTAAATCAAAGGTCTTTACCCCCTCTACCCCCACACTAAGTTTCAGGTCTCTAGGACAAAACAAAATTAATTTTGAAAATAGGCTATATTTCCAAAATTAGGAATTCTACAAAAAGGTTTGTTTAACATAAATCAATGGTATTTACCTCCTCTAGCACCATTCAAAATTTCAAGTTTCTAGGACAAAAGAAAATTAATTTTGAAAAATGATCACTATATTGGAAACTAGGAATTCTACAAAAAGTTTGTTTAACATAAATGAATCGTCTCTATCTCGTCTAGTTGTAAACCAAGTCCCAGGTCTGAGGAACAAAAATGAAAGAAGTTCAATTGGGAAAGTAGGCAATTTTTCATAAAACCAAACATTCAAAAAAGTGTTCCTTGGGCTTAAAAGAATGGCCTCTATGTCCTTTATTTTTAGTAATAATTTTTTTATTTTTTTATTTTTTGAAAGGAATTCAATTTTGAATTTTTTATATTTTGGAAACTAGGAAAACTACAAAAAAAAATGTTTGGACATAAATGAATGGCCCTGACTCCCTCTACCACCAAAATGAATTTCAAGCTTCTAGGACTAAAACTGCAGTAGTGGAGTAAGAGGGGTTCTAGCCGCGCCCCGAAATGTGACGTCAGTTGGCGGAGCTTGGGTGGGGGGCAGAACCCCTCTTACTCCACTACTGCAGTTTTAGTCCTAGAGGCTTGAAATTTATTTTGGGGGAAGAGGGAGTCATTTACATTCATTTATGTTAAACATTTTTTTTTTGTAGATTTCCTAGTTTCCAAAAAAAATAATTCAAAATTGAACTTTTTTCAAAAAATGTAAAAAAATAAAATAGTTTTATTATAAAAAATGAAGGACGTAGAGGCCATTCTTTTATGCCCAAGGAACACTTTTTTGAATGTTTGGTTTTATGAAAAATCGCCTACTTTCCCAATTGAACTTTTTTCATTTTTGTCCCTCAGACCTGGGACTTGGTTTACAAGTAGACGAGATAGAGACGATTCATTTATGTTAAACAAACTTTTTTTTAGAATTCCTAGTTTCCAAAATAGTGACCATTTTTCAAAATTAATTTTCTTTTGTCCTAGAAACTTGAAATTTTGAATGGTGCTAGAGGAGGTAAATACCATTGATTTATGTCAAACAAACCTTTTCGTAGAATTCCTAATTTTGGAAATATAGCATATTTTCAAAATTAATTGTGTTTTGTCCTAGAGACCTGAAACTTAGTGTGGGGGTAGAGGGGGTAAAGACCTTTGATTTACGTCAGACAAACTTTTTTGTAAAATTACTAATTTTGAAATATAGCCCATTTTGAAATATTTATTTTTTTGTCCTAGAGACTTGAGACATAGTGTGGGGGTACAAGGGGTAAAGACCATTGATTTACGTCAGACAAACGATTTTGTAAAATTCCTAATTTTGGAAATATAACCCATTTTCAAAATTTTATTTTTGTTGTCCTAGAGACCTGGGACTTGGTACGGCGGTACAGGGGGCAAAGGCCATTCATTTATGTCAAACAAACATTTTTGTAAACTTTTTAATTTTGGAAATATAACCCATTTTGGAAATACGTTTTGGAAAATTTGAAAAATACACTATTTTTTGGACTGAGAGTGGTATAGAGGTTGGTGTTGGAGTTAACATATGTCTTTTTAGGATTTTCAGTTTAATGACATAGCCTACTTTCCAAATATTTTTTGAAAAAATTGAAAAATACACTATTTTTTGACTAGGTAAGTGTAAGAGTTGAGAGTCATTGATAAACCTTAGAGTACTTTGGATCTTTTTGGAATTTTGTGTGTTGTTGTTGTTGCTGCTGCTTACAAACATGGCTGTGAGCATTATGCAGCCATAAAAATGACTGACATACTTTCCAAGACCAAATAAGCCCCAACAAGCAAGAGCAAATATGAGAGAGCTAATACAAAAGCCAACAAAAGCCGACAAAAAAGCCAACAAAAATATTACAAAAAAAAGCCATGAAGTATGCTGGTAGTTGAGTGAGTTGTCATATTGACCGATAGGTAGCAGGCTGGTAGTTGAGTGAGTATTGAAATAGACCGCTAGATAGCATGCTGGTCGTTCAGTGAGTGAGTGTTGAAAATGGAGCGATAGGTAGCATGCTGGTCGTTCAAGTAGTTCTCATAGTCACCGCTAGATAGCGGAAACATACTTAGCGTGTCGCATGCAGCTATTTAACAAAGTTTTACCTCACGAAAAAAGTGCTTGTATAAGCTTTGTATAAAAATTGAATATACAATTAACTACTATGTGTTCAGTACTGAACCCACATGCCATTGGTTCAAGGGCCGAATCCATCATTTATTGGAAAAAGAAGGAAGGAAAAATACGGGCTTTAGAATGCGTTGGAAAGATTTTATACAAGAGGACTGGTATATTGTTGTGCAAGAATAAGAGTCCAGGTGGCCCCAGGAAATGATATCATGCGTGACGCACCGAGAGGGAGCGATCATGACTATAATTAGAACGAGAAAAACTTTCCACGCGGATTGAGCGAGAAGAGGTTTCGGAAATTGGTCCTACGCAGCAGTAAAACGGCAACCGCGCTGTTATGCAAGAAGAGGAAGAATTAGAATTAAGCCATTTGCGAACATAAAAGTAACAAAAGAAATACATCATTGTGAATCATTTTAGAATAGAGATTTTTGTGTGGGAAAAAAGGTTATAATAATAGCCTATGAAAGAAGCGCCAACGAAGCATTACGCAATTAAAAGTTCCCCGAGACCAAAGGTGGTAGGGATTAAAAATAAAACGCAACACCCACGTATCTGAAGAGTAAATTTTATTTAATATCTCGGAATTGGACGATCGATTTTCATGTGCAAAAGAGTCAGGTTACGTTTAGAAAACGAGCTTTCCAGAGATATAAGTTTTAAAAGTGTGCGACTATTGCTTCAAATGTTGGTTATGAAAAAGACGAGGATTTTATCTTTTTGTAGCCAAAAAGTATAAAAGTCCTGGCCGAGCCAAGCTAATCATGCAGTTTACAACAGGCCTCGAACGGAGGTGCTGCATCACATGCAGTCTACGAGCACTCCGCGAGCGGAGGTGCTGCATCAAAGATATTCAGTCTACCATAGGTGTCTGAGGGCACGGTGGTGTTTCGCAGATCATCAAATGCAGTATCAATCAGCCCAGGGGGCGTGACGTTGGAGCATCACCACATGCAGTTTCAGACAGCCCGAGGGGGCGTCACTGTGTCACATCGAATGCAGTATTATTCCGTTCAGGGGACGTGACGCTACATCACATCGAATGAAGTACCAATGATCATCATAGTATCGCCGTGTGAAGACTTAGTACAATTCTAGTACAGGATTTAGTTCAGCAAGCGTCAGTCTTTATATTGAAAAGTTCAGTATTACAGTCAAAGTTAGGCTGCGAACTTAAAGAACAGGCGATAGGTCTTCAAATAACAGTTTCGTTAAACGACGGAAAGTATCGTAACGTTTTGAAGTACCAATGATAGTGAAACAAACATTTCTAGCAAAGTTAAGGAACCCGATCAGGGTCGGACGAAATAAGTAACGCCCAGTGTACCGAAAAGATAGGAACTAGAGCGCAAAATAATAAGAAGTGAGACTTTAATCCAAGACGTTGTCTACAGGAGACAAGCAAACAGTAACAAGCAATAAGCTACGAAACTAAGGAATAGCAGTAAATGCTAGGGAAATAGGAAGGTCACCGATAAAGTATTCGAGAGGCCGTAAACAGGACAGACTTTATCTAGAAAAAACTAAATAGTGTCTAGAAAGAAACGACTTCGAGCTAGTAAAAATAGAAGCCGACAGTCAGAAAACCGGATCTGAAGAAATTACCGTTCCAGGGAGGGGTAGATTGATTGAGACTTTCATCATCTTGCCAGTTAGGGAGCCGACGTCTAAGAGTGTAACCCTTGGAGATGGGAAGAAAGAAATCACGTGTGTAAGGCAAAAATCAAAGCCCCAGTGATTAAAAGCAGTGTAATGTAAATATAGAAAAATTTGTTTTAGTGTCATAATTTTAGTGAATTTATTTGGGTGTGATAAAAGAATACAAAATTGTATTCAATATGTTACCAGTGTTTAAGGTAAATAATGTGTATGTGTATCAAGAAGTGTCATTGTGTGAAATGGAATTAGTGAAGATGGCTTAAACACATTGAGTGGGCCAAAAATGAAACATCGCTGGAAAATTCAGTCGGTGACCGTAATATCATGTGAGTAACCATTTCATTATGTTATGTGTTGGAAAGATTTGCGTACAATCCACCTGAGAACGAAAGAATAGGGATGTCTTTGAATAACAAATAACAGAATAATAGTGCGATCTGAACGATTAAAAATGAGAAAGTGTAAAATAATTATGTGAAATAAATAAATCCCTTGGGGGTAATGTATGAAATAAAATATCAGTGTAATTGATAAATTATTTAAATATGTGAAAGCAAGCGTAATAATAATAATAACAATTATATAAATGAATGAAGATTATGATGAATTATATGAAAATAAGAGCTTTTTAGCTCCTTTAAAAGAATAAATACATGTTGTGAACACATGTTCTTAAGATAAAGCGATTATTGTCACGGAAGAGGATTAATATAAAATTGAGATGTAGATCAAATCAGTTCATTGAAGGCAACTTGGCTCAGTAATATGTAAGCGCTGTTTAGCCCATTTAAGAAATTTGTCACGCTAGGAATGCGTTTGAATACTTGGTAAAACTAATTATGAAGGTCAGATGGACTTGGTAATGGAACTATGGTAAGTCCTCTAAATAGTGATGTGATCACGAGGCCATGTGTGTATTGTATTGTAAAAGGGTGCGAAATATTTATTGTATTATGAGCGCAGGTTCAAGGCAAAGGCCGCCCTAAGTCGCGAATGTTATAAGTCCTCCAGTATGGGATATGGTTCCCGAGGCAGTTGAAAGAGTCGAACCCAGATTCGTCTATTGTTGAAGCCCCTAAATATTTGTTGTTGTATTGAATTATTCTTACCCAACAATGAGGATACTTCATAATTAATAAATGCCGAGTTTAAGAGAATAGGTCTTGTGAACCTCAATATGTCGTTAAAATAAGTATAATGAAAGCCTTGCCTGTTCAAAGAACTACATTTAAGAAACAGCTGTATGAAGCTAAGAATAGCTCGTCCCGTGTGGGCGAAGACCGTGAAGTCTGCCTCCCTGCAATAAATCACGCTAAGTGGCAGAGGCCAGCCCCTCACCATTGAGATTGTTGTGGTAGGTTTAAAAGCTGTCTGTTTGAAGTTATAGTACACAGGAGTGTTTAGAGTTTGTTTTAACGACCCGGTCTTCGAACCGAGGTTCTTTTAGATGAAGATTACCGCTTGCAAGTTCAGATCGTTGCTTTCTTATGAGATAATGGCCTTTTAAGACAAATAATGATAAATCCCTAATGTAATGTTATATAATGTAGTGATTCACGAGTTTAGTGAAGACTATTAGATTCCGGGAGTGATCATAATTTTTGACTTGTTCAAGTAGTCTTCTGAAGCTCGGGAGTGCGCAAATGTTTCCCAATCACGGTAGTGAATTGTTGACATGAGAGAGATGGTAACCCGTGAACGTGTGAAAGCCCAAAATGTAAGTAAATGAGTAACAGTACTTTAATAAGAATTATATATTCTTTTGATTATAAGATACTCATATAATAGGAAGTGAGGTGCTATAAAAGAATAACACAGAGTATATAAAAAGTATCCATCCATTTGGAGCTCTTGATTTTATTGAATTGTAAAAGAACACTATATGGAAGTGAAAAGTAATATAAGTTTGTTGGTTTTTAGGAAACCATTTATTATGATTTAACCTTTGTTTTATTATGTATTCCTTGTTCACTCTGAACAAGTTAGAATTATTGGGTCAGTATTTTATTTGTTTAATTTGTTGTAGCGCCATATATTTGAGTAATTAAATGTTTTATAGTAGTTGATTTTGTTTATTATTTTGGAAGTGTATCCTCTATTTAATCTAAAATGTGTAAGTCACAGAGTGGGAGAACATACCATAACCCCGATAATCCCGATTTGAGCATTGCTGGCATACTGTGATTTGCCTATTTCATGCTGAATGGGCACAGTACTAACATGTATAGCTTTGTGTAGGGAATATTGGGGTCCTTAGCAAGAAAGAGTGCCTATCACACATGAGTGTACAGCCGTTTGATATGCAGTAAGTACCTGATAACCTTGAGTATGGCGTAAGAATATTTTCACTTGACTACTACCTGTCACAGTGTTTACATTGTGAAAGACCGTTGAAACAACCAGTCCTTAGCCTTGTCATAAGCATTGAGCAGCTGTTACCCTTAATTAGGGGTATATTAGAGGACCCTTAGCAAGAATATCATTAGATGACTACCACCACTCACAGTGACCACATCGTGAAAGACTGTCAAAACAACTATTGTACAGCCTTGTACTACACAGTAAGTAGCTGTTGGTCGTGACTATTGTATATTAGCGAACCCTTAGCAAGTATATAATCAGTTGACTACTACTTGTTACAGTGTACACATCGTGAAAGACCGTCTCACTGTCCAGTCTCCAACCTTGTCATACACTGTAAAGAGCTGTTGGTCTAGACTAGGGGTATAATAGAGGACCCTTAACAAGAATATCACCAGTTGACTACTACCTCTCTCGGTGTTCACATCGTGAAAGACCGTCTCACCGACCAACCTCTAGCCCTGTGATACGCAGTAAGCAGCTGTTTGCAGAAATCAACACTCATGATGGAAGAACCCATTCCTAGCTATAAGTGTAAACAGTGTGGAAAAACTTTTCTTCGGGACTATGATAGTAAGCGTCATGAAGTTTCGTGTGGGGAATTTCATGAGTGTAAAATGTGTGGCAATAAATTCAACAGTGCCCACAATGGACGTCGTCATGAAGAATGTTGTAATGTTGCGTCGGCAGCTAAAAGACAAAAATCTGAGCCTACAAAACCTTACCTACTGTCATTGGTCCCTGACAAAAATGGACTTATTGAATATGAGACATCTTTTGAAGGTCGACTTAAATCCTATTTCATACGTTGTGATTCGTGTAAGGATTTAAATTCATACCTTAAAGACTCCAAACAGCAAATAATACAAGGTATGCGGAAAGAACTAGCAATGCATAATTCGATAAAAGTTAATCTTGTGGCTGAATGTAGATTCATTCATACATCTACCAATGAAATCACAGATCGTGCTTTTAAAACAAGAAATCAGGCCCTATTTTTGGAAACAGACTTAAGTAGTTTCTTGGAAACACAATTTACAAAGTTAACTACTGAAATGGAAGAATCTGAGCTAAAAGGCAGTAATTGGGCTTTGTTAGCAGTGGAAGGAGTACGATTGAAAGTAAATAAGTACAATCCCTTGCGAGGAAGCACATATATTCCATTACCGGCAGCTATAAAAGCAAGAAAAGCCTGCATTAATCCTGAAAATTTGAAAGATGAAAAGTGTTTTATGTATGCCATTTTAGCAAAACTGGTTAAAAAGGATGCTCAATGCATTAGTAAATACAAGGAGCTGGACAACAAGTAAGATTTTTCTGTAATATCGTTTCCTACATTGCTAGCTGACATTCTCAAAGCCTACGATATATCCATTAATGTATTTGGATTGGAACAAGACAACAAATTGTTCCCTCTAAAGGTTGTGGATCAAGAACTGCAAGATCATCGCGACCTCCTTCTGCTAAGTTCATCATCCGGACAGAACCACTAAGTCTTTATCAAAGATTTTGATAAACTAGTAGGACATCAGTTTACCCGCTATGAACATAAGATATATACGTGTAAACGGTGTTTTACTCAATTCGATAATCAATACGGTCAACGAGGAATGGAAAAATTAAAAGAACATAGAACTTTGTGTGTCCAGCATAACATTGCTAGGGTTGAAATGACTATTAAAAACCCCATTGTCAAATTCTTAAATGTGGAAAAAATGCTGAGATTACCTTACGTTATCTATGCAGATTTTGAAAGTATACTGTTACCCTATCAAACATGTCTACCCAATCCTGAAGCAAGTTATACAGTCCCATACCAGAGTCATGTTTCTATGAGCTTTGTTATATATGTTAAACCCTCACCAGCTGTGGAACACATAAAGACAAACCTTCCAAGCCAACCTGTTATTTATCGTGGTCCTGACGCTGCAGAAAAGTTTATGGACTCTTTGATCTCAATAGCTAATGAAATCGATCGCCTTTACAGCTTAAATGTTCCAAAGGCCTTAACTCAGGATCAAGAAGCAGAGTTTTGATGTTCTGAAACCTGTCATTTGTGTCAAAAACCATTTACCAAAGAGGACTGGAAAGTTCGAGACCACTGCCACATTACAGGGGATACCGTGGAAGTGCTCACAATAACTGTAATTTGAGGTGTAAAACACGTAACCCCGTTCCTGTGTTTCTACATAATATGAGTGGCTACGACGCAAATTTCATTGTAAAGCAATTGGGATGTACTACTGAGAGAGGGGATGTTATCGCTGACTCCAAAGAAAAGTACATTTCCTTTACCAAATATGTAGGAAATGTTAAGCTTAGATATGTGGGCACGTTTCGGTTAATGCCGAGTAGTTTGGAAAACTTAGTTTCCAACTTAACATCATACCCTGAAACAGACAAGTACTTTGGAAAAGAAAAGGCAATGCTCATGACTCGTAAAGGGGTATTTTGTTATGACTATATTGACTCAATGGAAAAGTTAAGTGAAACGTGTTTACCTCCAAAAGAGGCATTCTATAACAAACTAAGTCAAGAAAATTTTAGTCAAGTAGACTATGAACATGCCAAAAATGTCTGGAAACAGTTCATCATTAAAACTCTACCTAAATTCAGATGAACTCCTTCTTGCAGACAGCTTTGAAACGTTTAGAAACAAAACACAAGAAACACAACGAGTGGATGCTGCACACTTTTTTACTTCGCCTGGTTTAAAATTGAGGCAATGCTCCTTTACACAGGAATTGAACTGGAATTGCTACAGGATTACGATCAGATTCTTCTAATTGAGTCTGGAATACGTGGAGGCATATGCCAGGTGTCTCATCGGTATGCTGAAGCTAACAATAAATACATGGAAACCTATGATTCTGAGAAACCATCGCAGTTTATTACCTATGATGATGCCAACAACCAATACGGGTGGGTTATGTGCCACTCCCTTCCTTATGGTGGATTTCAGTGGGTTTCTCCAGATACTGTTGATCTAGAAAAACTAAAGGAAGACGATCCTGTGGGATACATTCTAGACGTTGATGTTGATTACCCATCTGACCTTCATGATCTACACAACGATTTACCTTTCCTACCAGAATGTACACAACCTAAGGATTCGTCTCTGAAAAATCTAATTCCTCATCTTGGAAATCGAAGGCGAAATGTTGTTCACTACATGGCATTAAAACAGGCTTTAGATCATGGATTAAAATTGATAAAAATTCATCGTGTGTTAAAGTTTAAGCAAAGACATTGGTTAAAGGCATACGTTGATTTTAATAACAACCTTTGAAAACAAGCCAAAAATGATTTTGAGAAAAATCTGTACAAATTATTCAACAATGCCATTTTTGGAAAAACAATGGAAAATATCCGTGAAAGAATAGTCATGCGTCTTGTGACTGACAGCAAAAAGGCAGAAAAGCTAATAGCAAAGCCGACATTTATTGACAGAACAATTTATAGTCCTAACGTAGCTGCTTTCCACATGGCTAAACGTAACATTGTATTCAATAAGCCTATATATATTGGAATGTGTATACTGGATATTTCAAAAACTCTAATGTATTCCCACCACTATGATGTCCTGCTACCCTATTATGGAATGAACAATCTTAAACTCATGTATATATATACCGACTCGTTCATTTATTTGGTTAACACCACAGATGTATATCAAGACAAGTTGGATTTCCTAGAACACCTGGACACATCAGATTATCCTACTAATCACATATGTTACTCTGCATCAAACAAGAAAACGTTGGGGAAATATAAGACGAGGCTTGTGGACAAATTATAAAAGCATTTGTTGGACTTAAAGCTAAAATGTACGCTTTAGACATAAGTGGTAAGGAAATTAACAAGATTAAAGGTATTAACAGAGGTGTTGTCAAAAATTGCATAAGCTTTCAAGATTATAAGGATTGTGTCATGAAAAACAATGTAAAAAGAATACCCATGAACATTATCGCTTCTAAACAACATGACATATCATCTATAAGACTAAACAAAATTGCTTTGTGTCCTGGTGATGATAAAAGAGTGATTGATGCTGATGGTATAGGTACACATGCCTATGGTCATTACTCAATCATTAACAGTGCTTAAAGAGTTAAATTATGAACATCAAAATCTTCTGCCTGCAACTAGCCAATACATAAAACAAAACAAATTAGGAAATAAAACAATAGCACTACAAAAATAAAAAAACAAAAATAAAAATGGTATTCAAAAACAAAAATAAATAAAATACAAAACAAAATAAAAACAACTGTACAATTTACAACAAGAAAAGAATATATATAAAATGTATTTTGTGTAAATAGTGTACATGTATTTAAAATAAAAAATATTGTATGGACACTGCTTGTACATTTTTAATTACTACCCACCTCTCTCCACTCCTAATGCAAAATGAACATGTAAAACACAAATTGGAAAATCCATGTTTCCATATTGACAAAATAGAAAAAAAACATTAAACTGAAATTTTAAAAACTGTAAATGGGAATTTGGTAAATTGACAAATGTGTAAACAACAAATTGGAAAATCCATGTTTCTATATCATGAAATTGAAAAACTTTAAAATTACATTTTAAAAACTGTAAATGGGAAATTGTGAAATTGATAAATGTGTAAACAACAAAATGCAAAATCCATGTTTCCATATTATGAAATTGAAAAACTTAAAACTGACATTTTTTTAAACAAAAAATGGGAAATTGGAAAATTGACAAATGTGTAAACAACAAAATGCAAAATCCATGTTTCCATATTATGAAATTGAAAAACTTAAAACTGACATTTCAAAAAACTGAAAATTGGAAATTGGAAAAATGACAAATGTGTAAACAACAAAATGAAAAAAAAAATACACGACTGGGGTAGCGATCATGTTGTACAGTAGCCTATAAGACTAGCATAAGGCTAGTTGCATGTGCCCTTATATACTTTGTGTATGTGTATTAGCCTTTGGATTAGCTTAATTTAGGTTTGGTAAGGTTAGGTTTAGTGATGTTAGGTATGTGACCTTGTAGTTTACTCTTTTCGGAAAATGTAAAATGTAAAATCAAAAAAATCTTAAATTTAAAATGTAAAATCTAAAAAAACTAAAATCTAAAATACAAAAAAATATAAAATGTAAAATCTAAAAAATGTAAAATGAAAAAAAAAAAAAAAATCTAAAATGTTAAAATGTAAAATGTTAAAATGTGAAATCTAAAATCTTAAAATGAGTTTTCTGTGGGGTTAGGTTAGGTTAGGTTAGGTTATAACTAAGTTTATTACTTGTGCTCTCCCATTTGCTCTTACTTTTTTGCTCCCACTTTTTGCTCCCTCTTTTTTCTCACACATTTTTGCTCTCACTTTTTGCTCCCACTTTTTTGCTCTCACTTTTTGCTCACACTTTTTGCTCTTACTTTTTGCTCTCATATTTGCTCACACTTTGAAGTTAGGTTATGTTAGGTTAGGTTAGGTTAGGTGAAGTTAGGTTAGGTTAGGTGTGGTTAGGTTAGAACTAAGTTTATTATTTGTGCTCTCAGATTTGCTCTCACTTTTTTGCTCACACTTTTTGCTCTCACTTTTTTTTGCTCGCACTTTTAAGTTAGGTTCGGTTAAGTTAGGTTAGGTTAGGTTATAACTTAGTTTAATATGTGTTCTCTCACATTTGCTCTGACTTTGAAGTTAGGTTAGGTTAGGTTAGGTTAGGTGAGGACAGGTTAGGTTAGGTTAGGTTAGGTTAGGTTATAGCTAAGTTTATTATTTGTGCCTTCACATTTGCTCTCACTTTTTTGCTCTCATTTTTTGCTCTTACTTTTTTTTGCTCGCACTTTTAAGTTAGGTTATGTTAGGTTAAGTTAGGTTAGGTTAAATTCGGTTAGGTTAGGTGTGGTTAGGTGTGGTTAGGTTATAACTAAGTTTATTATTTGTCCTCTGACATTTGCTCTCATATTTGCTCTGACTTTGAAGTTAGGTTAGGTTATGTTAGGTTAGGTTAGGTGAAGTTGGGTTAGGCAGAATGGCTGAGGTATGAATCAAAACCCAGCTCCTGTCAGTTTTGCGTCACAAGGCTGAGTGTACCCGTTCCACTCCCGAGACCAGAAATTAAATTTCTTGGCATAACCAGAAATCGAACCCGGGCCTTAGCAGTAACATCCAAGAATGCTAGCTACTGCAGCAAGAGGTGAACAATATAAGGTTGGTCGTGATTGTACATGATCAATCAATAAATACCTAATAATAATAATAATATTAATAATAATACTAATAATAATAAATATTCCATTTAGCAACTGCACGGCCGACCTGTCCCTGTGACGTCATACACAGTCTCAGGGCGTGGCGGCCATTTTGTCCATTAGTCCTTGCGCCAGCTATGACTGTCCTCCCCATATGAATAACATAGGACTGGTTGCGCGCGGCGGCCATCTTACGCATTAGCCGCTGTGCGAGAACCAGTTTATTTGTCCTACTTACCTCAACCATGTTCCTGTTCCCGTCCTCATTCGCCTCCTGCCACACCCCAAAATCTGCCACATTGTCAGATGTTTATATATTAATTTAGCAAAATTTTCGAAGTATTCTTGCCATCTTCCCAGTGCTTCTTTGACATCTACAGTGAGTTTTACTAAATTATCCAAAAGTTACTCACTTCTTTCCTCCATTTATAGGATTCTTGGTAACACACGAGAAGGTATCTATTTTTTCTTATAATTCCTCCCATGGTTTCCTTTTTGACTCTAGTATTATTTGAAACTCAGCAACTTTTCTAGGTTTGTGCCGTGTCTTGTGTGGGATTTCGCCTAGGACACCAAGCTGCCTCATCAGCGGGCTCTTTGTAAAAGCCAATATGCCATCTACTATTTTTTGTTTGGTTCTGTTCTTTTCAACTATATAAAACTCTCCCGAACGTCCCTAGTTTACATTGCCGGTATGAACTTGTAACTTGCTAGATAGCGACGTCTCTCAGATAAACTGGGAGCAGGGATTATTGAAGGGTTGGTAATGCTGTCAGACGTTAGCAGCATGGCAAACTTTTGCGTTCTTGAGGCCGGTAGGTATTAGACTTGATAGCTCGTGCACTGAAATAGGAGTGGCTGTAGGTCCCTGTATGATCCGGACATCTAGCGAGGTGCCTCCGTGGCAAGTCCCGCGTCCGGAAATTCGGTCCTAAGGTGAACACGGATGCGTCCGTTTACCGGAGGCAGTTCCACAGCATAGTTCACCAATTTCCGGACGCTGGCATTCTATACACGGATGGTTCGAAGGTGGACGAGAAAATGGGTTGTGCTTACGTTATTGATGGTGCAAATACCTGAGGCCTGTAGTGTGTTTACTGCGGAGCTCGTTGCCATCTATGAAGCAGTTTGCACTACAGGATGAACGAATCCACTTTCTCGTGTGTACCGACTCTTTGAGTTCGTTGCAGTCAATTGCTACATGTTTCCCGCAACACCCCCTAGTGCAGCGAATCCATGACCTACTAGCCGGGCTGTGCCACGCTGACACTCGAATCACCTTTCTGTGGCTTCCAAGCCACATGGGAATTGCGGGAAATGAGTTAGCGGATCAAGCTGCAAAAGAGGCGGTATCACTACCACCTCGACCAATGGAGGTACCCGCTAGAGATATTCGCTCTCAGTTACGCCTACAAGTTCTGGCTTTTTGGGAGAGTCAGTGGCTAGCTGACCCACTGCCCAGTAAACTGAGAGCGATCAAGGGAACTACTCGCGTGTGGCGGAGCTCCTTCCGGGTCCGGAGGGAGTCCGTCATTTTGTGTAGGCTAAGGATAGGTCATACAAGATCCACCCACTCATACCTAATGAGAAGGGAAGACCCCCCACTTTGTACCTGTGGAGCCGTATTCACCGTGGCCCACATTTTCACCGAGTGTGTGGATCTTGCTGACTTACGAAGAAACCTTGGTTTGCAGACGACACTCAAACTTATATTAGCCGATGACGTGGTGGCTGCTGATCGCGTTATCCGCTTTATAAGTGAGAGTGGGTTAGGGCCAGCAATCTAAATTTTCCAGTGAACATTAACTCAACGACTTGTTCGTTTTTGAATGATAATGTTTTGTTTTTTCCGTAATTTTTGTTAATTTTTATAATTTTTATTTTTTATTTAATTGTTTGTTTTTGTTTTATTAATTTTTGGTCTTTTGAAATTTAGATGTCCACCTCAAAATTTTAAATTCAATTCAAAATTTGTATTCTTTAATCTGTGTTAAGAGGGGCAGATGACCTCGTAGTTCCGCCCCTTAAAACCACAATAACATAACATAATAACACAACGAGGCCACATGACCCGTGGTTATAATTTGCTTAACATGTATATGTACACATCATTCTACAAACTTCGTCATGAAGTGTCAATAAACCAGTGTTAAGTCAGTGTGATTTCATTTTGGTGTGAATTAGTGAGACCACTAGGATGATGCCATGGACCGCATTGAAGCACCATGAGGCTCCCGTGTGACCAGCGTAATATAACACACGCCTCGTTTCAATATTACCAGGAGCCAATGCTCAGAGGTCCATCTGCCAGTTCCATCCATCACCAGAAGTTTCCATAGAACAGTATAACCAGTAAAGACTTCAAATAGCACACACAGTCTGAATAATCGCTTAAAACCCAGTTGTAACATTAAATTAGCAGCAAAAGAGAAGAAAGACGCAAAAAGTATTAAAATGGGAGATACCGAAAGAATTCTGTATTCATTGAGTCATAGCCTTCTCTACACAGGTGGAGATTTTAATAAACCAACTGACGACTTACAAACGTCACGTCACGCAAGCCAGTGACACGCATGTTCACCGATCCCACTTCGTATAGCATATAACCTAAAATTACGGATTATGATTCGTGGAAGTATGAGCTAGATCTGATTCTGACTCTCGTCTGCAGATAGCGCGCCACTAGCGTTTACAGAGAACGAGAGGGAGCAGCTGATGTACTAATGTTGATTTCAGGTTATGTTAGTTCATTGAAGTAAGAGTTCACTTCCAGAGGTTCGAAATCCACGTTGAAATGAGGTATTGTTCCTTATAATCGTTAGGTTTAAGAGCAAAGTAAGATTACTAGCCATTTTGTTCTTGTTTTGATATAAGTCAATACAGTACACCTGTATACACATGCACAGAACAGGGGCGTATACAAAGTGCATATAAAAGGCAAATGT
Organism: Meconema thalassinum; assembly: GCA_946902985.2. NCBI lineage: Eukaryota > Metazoa > Arthropoda > Insecta > Orthoptera > Tettigoniidae > Meconema > Meconema thalassinum. Next base: position 418,044,167 of record OX336394.1, read on the forward strand.
TACGCACTCGTCAACCATATCTCGGTAACTATGGACGTAGCATAAATTTTTAACGGGGGTTGCTTTAAGTTTATAGGCAAGCGATAAAACAGTTTACAATACAAACGTGAAACATGAAATGTACGCTCTTTGATAAGTTCGAAGAGATATGAGTTTGAGAAATTTTTGATTTGTTGTAGGTTTATTTTTGGCGGTGAAAATAGGGTTGAATATTTCCTTAAACATGCGTATGTCTCTGGAATTGCTTAAGCGATAAATGCTCTTCTGACATTCTGCGGCTACCTCTAATTCTCGGTAGGTGCAAGTTGTGCGCTTTCTATAGACGAGAGTGCGCGTCAGATGTAGCTCAAGCATTCACCCAGGACCTTCTAATACCGGACCTGACACTGCAATCCAAGATGGCCGCCGTAATCGGTGGTCGGACATCAAACGCATACGTGTGTCAGAATCCAACACAACTCAAAATAACATCATGGCGTGATTTTGTCTGCTGTTAATTCATTTTATGGGCTTGGGACATCTTGGTCATCAGCCCCGTGCAGTTGGGTGTGGGTAGAATTCCTCCGATTACGTGATGTCTGTAGTAGTGTGTGTAGCTGTATAAGGGACAGACATGGGGAGGTGCCCCAGGAGTTGAAGTAAGGTACTACCGGAGTTCCATCAGAAAAAAAAAGTTGAGGCCCACAAGAGAGATCTGTAGAATACGGCTGAGTGGACAGTGAAAGCTGTAACTGTTTTCTAATTATTTTAGTACATATCGTCCCTAGAAAGCGAGAGTGTCGTAAGCACCAAAAATGTAATTTTACAGGAGAGACAAAAAACGGTTTTTGTTCACAAAAAATATTTCTTCTTACACATTATACACTACAACTTTAACGAGAAGTTCCGTGACGAACTAAAGAGCCAAAATTTAAGATTAATGCCAATGATTATTCTATATGGATCTATCTAGAATAATGACGAAATTAAGTTGGTAATATCGAAATTTCTAATTAATTCGAAATACTGTATAATGTAGTATAATGTAGCCTAATAGAGCACTACAGTTGGCAGCACTGGTGACTGAATACATTCTTAGTTCCATTTCTTAAGGTACAAAATACAAAATTTGGTTGAAGTCCAATGGATAGCATGGACGTTACATGCAGTTAAACATTGGATCTAACAGCGCGCGTAAAATCATGTTGGCAACAATGACATACATGTATTGATCAGAAATAATCTGAAATAATATGATCTATTGTTGTGTCAATTTTGAATGAAATCCATCAGTTAGTATATAAGTTACATGCAATTTAAAATTGGACCTATCAGCAGGCTTAGAATCATGTTGGCAGCACTGACGTATATTAGTTACTCCAAATTAATCTAGAATGCCAGGTACTATACGTGTGCAAAGTTTAGAGCTATTGGCTTGCATACTTCCTGATACATTGATATTAGGGTAACAAAAATAAAGACAGAATTTATTAACAGTTGGCAGTCCTGGTTACTCTTAAGAATCGACATAGTCATATCTGTTATGGTACACATAGCACACACGAAATTTGGATGAAATCCAAATGATAGTATAGAAGTTACATGTATTTAAATTTGGACCTCTCAGCAGGCTTAGAATCATGTTGGTAGCACTGACGTATATACAGTAAGTTACTCCAAATTAATATAGAATATCAGGTACTATACGTGTGCATAGTTTAAAGCTGCCGGCTTGCATACTTTCTGATAATGGGTAATAGGATTAAAAAATTGAGAGCATTTATTAACAGTTGGCAGCCCTGGCGGCTCTTAAGAATACGCTTAGTCATATCTGTTTATGTACGCATAGCACATACGTAATTTGGTTTAAATCCAATTGATGGTGTAGAAGTTATATGCATTTAAAATTTGGACCTATCAGCAGGCTTATAATCATTTTGGCAACACTGCCATGTATGGCCTCCTGGAAATTAAACTGCAATATTTTTATCTATACGTGTCCAATTTTGAAATAGCTCCCATTGATACCTTCCAGGATATCCAACATGGAGCTCAAATTTCAATTAGGATTTTTCAGCAGTTGGTAGCACTGACATCATTTTCAAATATGGCCGTGAGATATTCAGGTATAGATCTTTACTTCTACCAAATTTTGTTTCGATTGCTGCAGCCGTTTAGGAGTTGATAGGGGGAACACACACACACAGCCGGACAGACAGAAGGACAGACAGACAGACAGACATTTGCCCGATCTCATAAGTCTACTTCTTCCTCATTTTTGCTAAATGTGAAAAGTAGGCTAAAAATGGTCCAATGGAATTAATTATAAAAAAATATTATATGCTGCTCAAAAAAATTAAAGCACCACTTTTTTCAAAGGCCTCCAAATTTGGAAAGTTGACTGCACAAGGTCGAAATCTCAGTATGACGTTTGCCCCGACGCCTACCAAGCACATGCTTCAGCACAACTCCCCAACTTGTGTAGTTTCGGGATAGCGCCCCCAAAACCAGCCCATTTTTGAAAACCGTAAATTGAAGTTTGCGAAAAACGCTGTAGGACTTGTCGCAGGTTGCCAAAGCAGTCGAAAATGAATGAGTCTTGCTCTTAAGGTTCCACGAACACGTTGAAATCGTTACATTTGACGTTTGGGCATTTTCAACCCCCTTCATCATCCCCTAAACATGGACTACCATTGGGGGCGCCTGAGAAGATACCGGAAGTGTTTAACCACCGGAAAACCTGCACACCGTCCTCAGTTGCTGATTGCAGTAAGTTCTTAAGGCCTCCGGCAATGTTCACCCCTTCTAACACCCTTAACTGGCAAGGGACCAAACCACCCCGTTTTGATTCACCCCTAAGGAAGGTTTAAATCGAGATTTTTATCAGTGCTGCTAATGGGGGGGGGGAGGGTCTTCTCCTAACGTTTCAAAAAAGGACCTGTGCCTGTGTCGCCACCCCTTCCCTTGCTATCCCCTTCTGTATGATTTTTCGAATCAGGCCCTTTTTAAGGGCTGAAATGAGGTCTTAATCGCTGAAAGGACTGTAAAGGTCCTTAGAAATAGTGGTGACACGAAATCAACCCCTTCCGATGTTTGATGGACATTCCATCCCCCAAAGTTGACATTTTTGCACCCTCAACCCTCCCTGTCTGGACGCGTAACGTGTCATGGCAGAGTTTTCAGAACTGGATCAAAATGAATCTTATGGACTGAAATCGAGCCCAAAACAGCAGGTTGTATGGAAATTTATCGGTAAGATAGGAAACGAGACCAAATCGTTTTCAAAGAATTAAACACCCTCTAGTAAGTACGCCCATGCCTAGGCAACCCACATCACGTCCATGCATACGGGTTGCCTATGATGGAAAGGATGGAAATGGGAGAAAAATGACTCTTTGTAATGATTTTTACCCTTTAATAGCGCGTAACGCCTCCATTTGCATCAATTACAGCCTCACACATTCGCCTCATGCTCTCAACAAGCGTCGGGAACGTCATTTGATTAGTCGATTCCGTTCACGTACCATTCTACCGTATCTTTTGGCAACGTTAATTGTGGCTTAATGGTTAGAGCCGATTCCTACCATGCGGGAGATCGTGGGTTCAAGGCTCAGTACCGGCGTAGAATTTTAGCCATACGTCCTACAGGTTCTCGAAGGTTCTGTGTTACCGGATACACAGTACTTTGTTTCCGGTTACTCAAAGCTTCGAGAAGCATCCATAGCCCTTTAAAAGCACGGTGTCCACATCCTGGGTTATCAGGTCTTCAGCCTGTCTAGAAGACACAGTATCTCAGCAATTCTTCAATCAACGGTCGGAGTGCTGTCTACGGTGGAAGTTATTTCCAAGAACGTCAACTCAGGCATCGAAGGTGAGTAGTGTCTCATCTTAAAAGGAAAGGGATGTCATAAAAACGGACCTGAAAGTCTTACGGAAACGTCGTGCTGATTCTTCGTGTCTCCCTTGGCAGGTAGCCGCAATGGTCCGACGAGCGGTGAGTGAGGAGGAGTGCATTAAAATCATTGCACTAAGGGAAGCAGGCTTGTCCTTCAGAGAGATCGGCCACCGTTTGGGGAGGAATCACACGGTTGTCTCCAATGCTTACCGCCGCTTTCAGGAAACAAATTCTTACCGACGGCGACCTGGTCAGGGGCGATCTCGCTGCACGACGCCTCGAGAAGATCGTGCCATAGTCCACGGTGCTCTTCAGAACCGTACGGCGACGGCCTCGAAGCTGGCGTCCGTGCACCAGAACGCCACTAATCGGAGAATCAGCGACCAAACTGTCCGCAATATTCTGAAGTGCGCACGCCTTCGCTCCAGAACACCTGTGCGAGGTCCAGCTTTTACACGGCAACAACGGCGCAATCGGGTAGCTTTTGCTCAAGAACAACAAGGTTGGAACAGGCGACGTTGGCAAGGCGTCTTATTTACGGACGAGTGTCGGTTTAAGTTGCGGCGCTGTGACGGACGGGTGCGGGTCTACAGAAGAAAAAACGAGAGGTACCGACTAGACTGCTACCAGCCAAAAGAAGCGTTTGGTGGAGGGTCCGTCATGATGTGGGCGGGTATAACGAGCGACGGGCGAACACCTTTAGTTCACATACCCCCACCCAGCATGACAGCAGAACGGTACGTCGCCGAAGTTGTTGGTCGTCACATCGTCCCTTTCATCGAAGCGGCTGGCCGAGACATTATCCTCCAGCATGATAATGCGCGACCGCACGTCGCAAGGGTTACGCTCGACTACATACACGCAATGGGCATCCATATACTAGATTGGCCAGCAAACAGCCCCGACTTAAACGTCATTGAACATCTCTGGGACGAGCTGATCCGGCGAGTGCAGCAGCGACAACGGCAACCCCAGACTCTGGCAGAACTGCGCCAGGCGCTTCACGAAGAGTGGGCCAACATTCCCCAAGACCTAATCAGAACGCTGGTTGAGAGCATGAGGCGAAGGTGTGAGGCTGTAATTGATGCAAATGGAGGCGTTACGCGCTATTAAAGGGTAAAAATCATTACAAGAGTCATTTTTTTCCCCATTTCCATCTTTTCATCATAGGCAACCCGCACGCAAGGACGTGATGTGGGTTGCCTAGGCATGGGCTTACTTACTAGAGGGTTTTAACAACAAATTGTATATCCGCCTTAGTCAATACATAAACGAAAATAAATTATAATTACACTTGCTCCTGGTACATGTTTCGGGGATTAATTGCTTTTATCCCCTTCATCAGCCAAGACAAATATCCGAAGAAAGATATAATATAGCGTAGCACTCAAAAAATAAATAGCTATTTAACTTAATATGGTGCACCATATAAGTAGGTCACAGGAAATTGTTGAGCAATACTAAAAACATATATGTAACAGCGATGATATTCAGCCATCAAAACACAGAGAATCAGTGGACAGTTAACTCGTAAATCCGCTCCAAAACACTGGTCGAAGCTTGAATTGGCAAAAATCACAATACTTCACCATATGGACACAACCAATGAAGATGCCTTATGCTCAACAGGTCCAAAATCAAATGCCTGCATACGAATTAGACGAGCGTGGAAGGAACAACTTCAAATAGCAATGAGGTTAGCTCAATGCATAACCTGAAAGAAGCAAAGGAAAAACAAACACCATAATAAAAGGGACCAAGGGGAAATTTATAGACTGAAATAATTATGAAAACTGTAAAAATTAATTTATAATGATATAGAACGAATGCAAACTTAATAATATTCGAAGAACTTACTTCAAGTTAAGTCAAGGTATCAATTATGAAGAGATTGTCTTATGTTTGAAAATTATTGTAAATAATTTATGGGTGTAGCCAATTCCAACACTCATATATATGGTAGCAGTAGATGATAAATATTGCCATAGCTAGTTCTGTAATGGGACGTATGTATGAGTGGAGCGCTACTATGAAAAAATAGATTCTTTGGGGAAAAAATGTTCAAAGTGGAAATTAAATAATGTAATATAATAAAAATCAAGTTGTAGGGAATTGTAATGGCAGAGGGGTGTAACAGTAAAGTATGTAATTATGTATAAATATGTGATGTTGAAAAGTTATACTAAAGAGCATCTAAGGTGGTTTATTATTGGACTTACTAGTTAAGTTATTTTTGAGAGTGTCAAATAAGATATTAGAATCGAAAATGACTTCATTAAGATTCACTGGGTCTGAAATACTGTGTGCTTTGTTGATTTCAATGGATTCGAGAACATTCATCATAGTGCCCTTGCTAGTGTAATGTAAGATTTCTAAATCATTCTCTATACTAGTGAATTTGTGGCCTGAATCCTCCATATGTGCAGCCATGGCTGAATACTTTCTATATTTAGTGGCATTTAAGTGATCATTATATCTTGTGGTGAAATTTCTTCCTGTTTGACCTATATAATTGGCGTTACAATCATTACAACTTAATCTGTAAACACCGGATTTGCTGAATTTATCCTTCAAGTTGAAAGAATTGGAATTAAAGAAAATGCTCTGATTAGTATTGTTAGTTTTGTAAGCTATTTTCATGTTAACCTTTTTGAATTTGTTAGTGATGTTATAAGTATGATGATTAAAATAAGTAAAAACTGCGTATGAGGGCTTTTCTTTATGCTCAGGTTGAAGTCGTGTGATGGGCTTATTTTTTAATTTGTTGATAATATTAAAAATGTATTGACGATTATAACCATTAACTCTGGCAATTTGATATATTATCTCAATTTCTTTGTCAAAATCTTGCTTGGAAAGAGGTAAATTCATGGCTCTGTTCACAAGGCTAATGAAGGTGGCTTTTTTATGACCGCCTGGATGTTTTGAATCTTGCCTTATAACAGAATGGGTTTGCGTGGGTTTCCTGAAAATTTGGTAATGCAGTCTGTTATCTTTTTTGAAAATGGTTGTGTCAAGAAAATTTATCTTATTGTTTGTGGCGGATTCCATGGTAAATTTAATATTATTATCAATATTGTTGAGTTGATCTGAAATTCTATCAATCTTTTGAATATTATCGTCAATAATGATGAACACATCATCAACGTATCTACCCCAAAATGTAATCCCCATTATTTTATCTATTATTTTAGTTTCTTCTAAATGGTCGAGGTAAATGTTAGCGAGTATTCCTGACAATGGAGAACCCATAGCTAAGCCATCATTTTGTTTATAAACATTACTGTTGAATGTAAAGTAATTATTATATAGAATAAAATTTAAGATGCAAATGAATTCATCAATTTCTACTTTGGATAGACTGCTATTATCTGTTAGATTCTTCTTAATGATGTCTATTGTAGGCATAATAGGTATATTGGTGTACATATCTTTGATGTCAGCACTATGTAAAGAATGTTCTTGTTTAAGCTCCAATACTGATGTTTTCTCACAAAAATGTAAAGTATTTTTGAAAGACATGTTTGCTTTAAAACAATAATGTTTCTTTAAAAATTGTTGAGCAAAATGTGATGTTTTATATAACGGGCTGTTTCTGAAATTGATAATAGGTCTAATACGAATGTCATTTTTGTGTATTTTGGGAAGGGCACGTAATGTAGGAGCAGTGGGGTTCATATGGGCTAGTTGAGTAACATGCTTATCATCTAAAATAAAAAATGTGTTTTTAAGAATGCTTTTTAGTTTTCTTTGTATGGATGCAGTGGGATCTTTCTTTATTTCTTTAAAATTATCATTGCTAATGAAGTCAATAGTTTTAGAGATGTATTCATCTTCGTCAATGAGTACTCTAGTGTTTCCTTTATCTGCTTTAGTAACAATTATATTATTATTTATAAGCTTCTTTATAGATATCGTGATTATTGGAACTAGTGTCTGAAAAGCTATTATTCTTATTAACAATCTTGTGAATTTCTTTGTTGGTTTCGTGCCTTATTCCGTTTTGTTCATTAATGGGTAGTTTTCTTATTGCGGTTTCAGTTTCAGCTACTATCGTGGTGAGGACTTCATTATTTAATTTAGTATCCCAATTATGCTTTGGGCCTTTGTTCAGAATGTTAAGTTCATGGTCATTGAGCTTAGTTTTCGTTAGATTTTTTAAAGGATCCTGAAATTTGTGAAGACCTTTATTTACCAAGTGTTTATGCACTGTGCTGTTGTTATTATTATGTAAATTAGTCAGTTTATTATCTAAAATAGCTAATTTCTGTGACATTTTCGTATGGACAATTTGATTAATGTAATACCCCAACATTTAAAATCTTATCAAAAGAAAGGCCATTTAACCCCATATGAGAGTAAAACGCAAAGATTGATAAACAATAGATTATTTCAAAGAGAAATTAAATTCCTTTTCATAAGAAATAATAATTTTAATAACATGCTATACCGTGCGCATCTTGAAGCTTCCAATTTATCTTCTAAAAAGGATTGGGACAAATATTCTCTCATCGTTTGCTCAACAATTTTTAAAGAAACATTATTGTTTTAAAGCAAACATGTCTTTCAAAAATACTTTACATTTTTGTGAGAAAACATCAGTATTGGAGCTTAAACAAGAACATTCTTTTCATAGTGCTGACATCAAAGATATGTACACCAATATACCTATTATGCCTACAATAGACATCATTAAGAAGAATCTAACAGATAATAGCAGTCTATCCAAAGTAGAAATTGATGAATTCATTTGCATCTTAAATTTTATTCTATATAATAATTACTTTACATTCAACAGTAATGTTTATAAACAAAATGATGGCTTAGCTATGGGTTCTCCATTGTCAGGAATACTCGCTAACATTTACCTCGACCATTTAGAAGAAACTAAAATAATAGATAAAATAATGGGGATTACATTTTGGGGTAGATACGTTGATGATGTGTTCATCATTATTGACGATAATATTCAAAAGATTGATAGAATTTCAGATCAACTCAACAATATTGATAATAATATTAAATTTACCATGGAATCCGCCACAAACAATAAGATAAATTTTCTTGACACAACCATTTTCAAAAAAGATAACAGACTGCATTACCAAATTTTCAGGAAACCCACGCAAACCCATTCTGTTATAAGGCAAGATTCAAACCATCCAGGCGGTCATAAAAAAAGCCACCTTCATTAGCCTTGTGAACAGAGCCATGAATTTACCTCTTTCCAAGCAAGATTTTGACAAAGAAATTGAGATAATATATCAAATTGCCAGAGTTAATGGTTATAATCGTCAATACATTTTTAATATTATCAACAAATTAAAAAATAAGCCCATCACACGACTTCAACCTGAGCATAAAGAAAAGCCCTCATACGCAGTTTTTACTTATTTTAATCATCATACTTATAACATCACTAACAAATTCAAAAAGGTTGACATGAAAATAGCTTACAAAACTAACAATACTAATCAGAGCATTTTCTTTAATTCCAATTCCTTCAACTTGAAGGATAAATTCAGCAAATCCGGTGTTTACAGATTAAGTTGTAATGATTGTAACGCCAATTATATAGGTCAAACAGGAAGAAATTTCACCACAAGATATAATGATCACTTAAATGCCACTAAATATAGAAAGTATTCAGCCATGGCTGCACATATGGAGGATTCAGGCCACAAATTCACTAGTATAGAGAATGATTTAGAAATCTTACATTACACTAGCAAGGGCACTATGATGAATGTTCTCGAATCCATTGAAATCAACACAGCACACAGTATTTCAGACCCAGTGAATCTTAATGAAATCATTTTCGATTCTAATATCTTATTTGACACTCTCAAAAATAACTTAACTAGTAAGTCCAATAATAAACCACCTTAGATGCTCTTTAGTATAACTTTTCAACATCACATATTTATACATAATTACATACTTTACTGTTACACCCCTCTGCCATTACAATTCCCTACAACTTGATTTTTATTATATTACATTATTTAATTTCCACTTTGAACATTTTTTCCCCAAAGAATCTATTTTTTCATAGTAGCGCTCCACTCATACTGTGCCCTTTGGAAGAGATGACATTACACGAGAAAACTGCGGGGTCATGATCGGTCACTAATTGGTTTATAGAACATGCCTCTCATAAAGTTTCCAGGGTCCATAAGGTTCTAAAGTTATGAATAATTAAAACGACAGGTTAAAACAAAATACAATTTAATACTGAATCAGCCATAGAACAAATATATCCTCCCTTGCGTGTGCTGATAACCCTACCTTCTGTTATGAGTAACAGCTGGGAGTTCATCAACCCACTTAGCGAGTATGAGGACTGGCGATCTGCCAACGTCAGCTGAGAGACGGAAGCTCCATTTGCCCGTGTTGACAAAATTGCCACTCACCACAACAGCTAATAAAAATGAATAACTGATCTGCATGTCAGTTTAAATAGAATTATCTAAACACTTGGCTTAGACAGCCTTAAACCCACGTGATCTAACACATCACGATACAAAATTTTACAAAATGATCAAACAAAATAAAAATACCTGAAATAAAATACAATATTATGTGCCGCGCTATACGTTTTTCGAACTACACTTTGATTAGTTGAGTATTTAGACCGGAATTCACTTCCATGCGCTACATACGACTGGGCCGTGAACTCCTGTCTGTGGGAAAATTAATCACGTCACTACTGGAAAGTATTAGAAAGGTAAAACAAATTAATATCTATGCCGGCATGCACTAACCCTTTTATAAAATAAACACATAGTATCACGAATTGATATTTACAGATTACAAGCGGCCTGTGAGCAGGTCTTATGCCATTTACTCAAATCAGAGCGCTACGTGACAAGGCAAAACAGAAAGAACCGCCGAATGCGTCCCGATAATTACATTAAATTCACACGGCCGACGCCGGTCACACAACAAGAATGCTTACAGCAATAAATGACATGAAATGCAATGCCAAATGGACAAGCACAAAAACACTCCGATTAATACGACGAAAAATCTTTAGACAAAGCGGCGTGGGCATCTAATCCCTTAATTCAATAAAAGTATTTACGCATCGTTAAGCAAGACATTTATACAATTTATGGGCCTAATATCTCAGCACAATGCTGGATGCATAATGAATATTCCAATTCTGGGTCCAAGGTCAAACAAGCGCTGAATCGGTGCCATGTGTGTGCATAATAATATTATTCAAGCCCAAAGCCTGAATCCTCGTAGAAGTCTCGCAGCTCCTGTAATCGCGACATAATAAATTCATCGTTCTTAAAAACACAAAATCCCTACCTGGGATATCAAGATTCAATCTCAGCAAATACGCCCCATAGGTCACGTACCCTGAAAAGTATTAGCAACGGCACTGGATATCACGTCCCCGCCAGCTCTCATGTAGAATCACACCGTAGCACACACACATAATATAGCTTGTCAAAAAGACCCAACTCGTACCACAGATCAGAACTGAAGCAATAAAACATCAAATACGGTGAGGTAGAAATTCCTCCCGTGCAACTACTGTTGCTTAAATTACAAAGTACAAAATCACTGCGTTTGCATAACGATCGTAAATATCAGAATTCCCAAACCAGACCTGACATTAATATTATCAAGTCCCACTTGTCACCGCTTATCTAACGTTTCCGTGATAATTAACCTCATAAGTACTAGGCTTTTCAAGTACACAACAACTTGAAGAACTTGTACTCTAATCATAACAGATCAACATCAGCAAATGCCAATAGAATATTAAATGCAAAAAGAATCAGCAAAATTGTCACGTATCGCTATTTAAAATATCATGCCGGCAGAATCTACATATTCGCACACAAAACAAAGTTATTTACAAAATATACAATTTTCCAGTTATACGCGATTTTTTTTACCCATCAAAATGAATTAATTCAAATTTTTACTCAACACATCTGCGTCTAGTCCGATGCCATGGAATTGACCTCGTCATCATCCCGTATTATGGACCTAGCCTTCCATAATTTCAACTCTTGAAGTCGTTGCTGATGATACCATGTTCCTTCTGCCGTCGGTCGTCATCTTGGCGCTGAATGAAAGTGTAATGGTTAATATCAAAAATATAACTGCTTATTTGTGCTACTAAATTCACACAAGAGTCCTATCGCAGTATCGCTGACTTGCCCTGACTTTGTGGTGTAAGAACCACTTAAGTACTCACTAAAATCAATATGTTGCTCGACACACAACTTACTAAGTTTTAGTCACTAGCACAAGTAAAAAGTAATCGCTATACAGCCCGGCCTGGCTTCGCCGTCCGCTTCACAAAATCAAGTGTCTTTTCCGTGTTGCTCGGCTCCCAGTATTCATTCAATCACTCAAATCTTTGGGAGGGGGATATCCGCTCCTCAATAAATCGATAAAATTGTCCTATCACGTTTGAACACATATCAAAAGTCTTGTAAAAATTCGCACATTACAGCCATACTATTGCGGAGAATATTGCATCGTAGGATCTATTAATTCACTGTCGCGTGGGTACTTTTAGATTCGGGCCACCCTAAGCATTCGCCTTTCATTGGTCACAAGTTCAAATCCTTTTAAGCATTATGTTCGTGGTCACACCTATTTGTGACGTCAATCAGCGCGAAGATCCATTGCGCATTCAACCTTGGCTATCTTATACAAGGAAACTTCTGTATTGTGCCTTCAAGCTTATGACGACTTAGTTCAGTTTCATTGTTCGCAAGATGCGAGCCAAAAATAGATTGTGCAGACTTCACGTCTCCAGTATTGTGACATCGCTCGGCTCTCAGAGCATCACAGCCTCCCTCAAGCTAACCAGAACTTCCTTCAAATAACATAAATCTATGCCCAAAGAAAAGAATAATATGAACACTGAAATATTAGCATAGGATTTTAGGGTTCATTCACCCCATAAAAGGTGAAATTTAACTTAGAAGAAGTAGATTTCACTTCCTTACGGCACCTCTTTTCTGCGAGAGTAAGCCCCTCTTCAAACCGTAGATCTTATACGCCCCTGCTATCAGCCTAGTACTCAGCTACCTTTCACTAATGAGTTTCCTCAATGTCTCGTCGCCTCAAGCGTGTCTGGTATTTCTTCTCTCTCATTCCACTTAGACGTCATTAGCAGTAGACTACCTGCTTTCCTCCTCATATGTAAACAACACAATGTTTACGTTCTTCACAACGAGTACTCACCGATGCTAGCCAAGTGTACTTGTGCATGGTACTATGTCCGTGCAATTTGCTCCTATGACATTATTCCTTCTCGGCTCCCAAGGTTCCTGTTCATGATAAATCTTCATGTTACAAATGTTGTACACGGCCTGAGCTCCGGTACTCACTTCTTCTACTCGATAAGCATTGTTCCCCAGATTTCTGATTATTTTGAATGGTCCCAGATATTTAACACAGAACTTGTGGAATATCTTGTTCGATGGATTAGATAGCGGTGGTTTCTTTATGAGGACCAACTCTGACTCGTTCAGTTCCCGATGGAATCTCTTTCCTCTTACCCTTCTTAGCCGTCTGTCAGCCTGTGCTCTCATGTGTACTACAGTATTTTGAATCCTTAAGTCGTGTGTTGGCATAGGATCACGTGGACAGATGACAATGTTGTCCCACGATCTCTCAGGCACTCTGTTATGGTGGAGAACCAAAGGAATTTCTCCCGTTGACTCATGTCTTGTGTAATTGATACAAGTCTCAACATCCTTAATACGATCCACCCACTTATAGTGTTCATTTGGAATCAAGACCCTAAAGAATGACGAAATATTTCTCATCACACGTTCACTCGGATTTGCAGCTGGGTTGCGAATCGATGAAAACATATGTTTTACTCCAAGATTAATTAATCCTTGTTTAAATTCATTGCTGGTGAAGTAACTTCCGTGACCGGTTAAAATAAACTCAGGTTTTCCCATGGTCGGAATCACTTTAATTTTAAGGCGGCTAAGAACCTGTTTCGAAGTGGTCTTTTGTATGGGACACAAAACCACAAATTTCGAAAATACATCTAAGCACACCAATAGATGTCGGCATCCTCTTCTTCCTTTCGTTATTGGCCCATAGGTGTCAATCGCCATCAGCTCACATGGTTTAAGTGGTAGCAAAGGTTTCGGGTACTGCTTCATTAGGTAATTGTTAGGTTTTGTGCGCTGACAAGTATCGCACGTCTTGATTACCTCACAAATAGTGGTTCTCATACGAGGCCAGGTAAATGCCTCTGCTATAGTTGCTTCAACTTTATCGATTCCAATATGTCCCAAGGTTTCATGTGTATGCCATGTTAATCCACGCTGTAAAGACGCTGGTACCAAAATTCGTAGTTTCGAATGTTCTTCATCAATAAATTTGTGTAATAAATTATTGCGGTATATGTATCTTCCTTCCTTTATCAGAGCTTCCTTGTACGCTGGTGTTCCTCTCTGTAGTTCTCCTTTAAAGAATTTTATTAACTGCATCATCCATGGTTCTGCCTCCTGTTCTCTGGGTAGTTCTTTCAGTTCGTCAAGAAACTCACGATCCTTATCTGTTAACTCAAGGTGATTCACGACAGCTTCCTCATCAACTTCCGCCTCGGGGTTCCTGCTAAGCGCATCTGGTATTATATTCATCTTACCAGGGCAATGTTCAATTTCCAAATCAAATTGTTGGATGTAAATGGACCATCTGGTGATTCTTTCGCTGAGCATAGTAGTCTTGGATAAGAACGTTAGTGCCTTGTGGTCAGTTCTTATTGTTATGGGGTAACCAAATACTATTTTACGCCATTGTTGTAAAGCGTGAAGTATAGCCAAAAGCTCCAGCTCTGTTACGGTGTAGTTACGTTCATGTTTGCGCAATTTGCGACTTACGAAGGCAAGGTAAGACCGATGTTGAAGGTTGTTCGGATCTTCCTGGAATAGCATAGCTCCGATTCCTATGAATGAGGCGTCCGCCTGAATAACAAATTTTCGGCTAAAATCTGGGTAACCCAGTTTGATACAATTTTTTAGAAGTAACTTTGTAGCCTGGAAAGACTTATTGCAAACGTCATTCCAAAACCACTTGTTATTCTTTTTGAGCAGTTCCTGCATAGGGGCGACCGTCTCTGTATACCCCGGGCAATTTTCCTTGAAAAATCCCGTAACTCCCAGGAAAGCACGAACATGTTTCACCCTAGTTGGTGTGGGGAAGTTCATAATTGCTTCAATCTTGGCTGGATTTGGTCTCACTCCATCCTTATCGATAACATGTCCTAAATACAAAATTTCATCTTTAAAGAAATGCGACTTTTTAAGGTTGATTTTGAAGTTCGATGTGCGTAGGTTGTCCAGTAACTTGTCCAGATTATTCATGTGATCTTCAACATTGTCAGACGCCAACAATATATCGTCAATGTACCTCACTGTCATCTGCTTGACCTCCTCTGTCAAATTGCGATCTAGGGCTCTTATTAGGGCACAACCGGCTGTTTTAACGCCAAAAGGCATCCTCGAAAATACGAATGTTTGATTGTTGAACAGGAAGCCTGTCAACAATTGGGATTTTTCATCCAATTCGATGTGGTGAAAACTTGAGGTCAAATCCACACTCGAATAAATGCTTTTTCCTCGGAAACCCTTAAGGACGTCTCTGATTAACGGCGCTTGGTCATATTCTGGAAGAAGTCTATTGTTGAGGGGTCTGGCGTCTAAACATAGCCTTATTGAACCGTTAGGTTTGGCAACGGCCAATATAGCATTGAGAAATGGCGTGGGAGTCTTGCGTATAACTCCAGCCTGTAGCATCCCGCCAATAATCTCGCTTACTTGGTTCTGATATTTTTCAGGTATTGGATACAATCGGCTTTTAAATGGGGACCAATCACTGACTTGCATAGAATATTTAAAATTTAAGATTTTCCCAGGTATTGTATCAAAGACATTACGGTGTTTTCTGAGTATCTGTTCGAGTCTTTCTTTGTCTGCACCCCTTAAATTGACTCCATCTAGGCGTTCTTGTAATTGTTGTTCGAAGTCGTCTGCGTTGCCATCTGCTTCAGCCAACAATGCCCATATCTCAGCTCCTTCTTCTTCTTCTTCTTCTTCTTCTTCAAGTTCCACGAGTGCAGTGTTTATGCCATCAGTTCCAAGCTCCAATTCTTCCCTTATCTCCTCACTAATTGCTTCGAGCAGCCAGGTGTTTACCTCTCCCCCTGTAGTCGCTTCATTCATGTTCAACCCCACATTCCTCATTCCTTCTATATTCTTGAAACTCACAGTGTTTTTATGCAAGTCGATGACTGCTTGATATTCACATATGAAATTTGATCCCAGTATTATGTTGAAGTTTAGCTTAGGTAGAATTATGAAACTCTGAGCGAATGTATGCTCCAGAATTTCTAGTTCCAAGTACGCTTGTGTTTTACAAGTCACGGTGCGCTCAGGAATAACGCCACGTACTTTCATTTGAGGGACCGGAATTATAGGTACTGTGTAATTCCGCCCTATCTCTCGCACTAAGGCCTCAGATACTAGACTTATCTGACTACCCGTATCAACTAAACATTTTACCCTTAATCCGCCGATTCTAGCATAAATAACAGGTAATTTCATAATAGTGTCATTGTGAGGTTTAATGATTTCTTCCAGGCAATCCTCTGGTCTCGCGATCCACTCCGTAATATTTGCCACAATCCATCCATCTCCTTCAGCACACTGGTCGCTCGTGAGACTGTCTTCTTGGTCGTTTTTTATGGTTTTTTTTTATCCTGGCGACCTCCATTTTGATTTTGTCGTCCAGATTCCTGTCTTTCACGCTGCATCTGTAAGCTTTGCGCCCCGTCATCTTCCGTGTAGTTGTCTGGATCCTTACGTCTGTTCATCGCGTTTTCCCAGCGATTTCTCTCTCCCCCTCCAGTATTTTGTAGCTCCTCTAAATAACGTTGCGATTCCTCGTATCGTTGGTCTAGATTACGATAGTCATCCTGTAGTCCCGATCTTTCGTGATACCGTTGGTTTCTGCGGTTACCATGGTTCTCGTACCGTCTTTGTTGCCACCTCTGATTATAATTGTTGTCGTAATTGTTGCCTCTATATGGGATCTCCTGTCTCCCATAGAATCGTCCCTGGTTCTGGTATCTCCTCTGCGGATATCCTTCCTCATAATATTTTCTCCTCTGCTGGTCGTCGTACCTCGTTTGGAACCTCCTTTCATTTCCCGTGTCGTTTCTTTGGTTCTGATTATTTCCCATGTCGTTTCTTTGGTTCTGATTATTTCCCGTGTTAGTCGACTGCGATTTAGTGTTTCCGGCCTGAGGTTTTACTATTTCAGTGGTGTTAACCATCTCGTCCCTGTTTACTCTTTTTTCCCTTCCTTGAAATTGATTGTTGGACTCATCTAAATGCCGTAATAATTCTTCCGCTTCGACTGCTGTACTTATATTTGCTGCTGCTAAAAATTGCTGAGCATGTGTAGGGAGTTGCTTGCTAATCGTCATTATGAGATCCTGTTCATTCGGTGGGTGGTCAAGATCGCGCAAATTTAACATCTGACGTGTGAAGTAGTCTGCAAATCTGGTTTGTTGTGAACCGTGGTATTTTCTTGCGTAGAGTTCCAACCTCAAGTTTTGCTGATGGCTCGGCCCCCAAAATTTTTTTAAAAACGCCTGTCGGAAACCCTCCATTGTTTCAAATGTATAGCGGAAGCTTAAGAACCAAATTAATGCTCCGCCGCCAAGATAGCGTTCTACTGTCCTCAATTGTCTCTCCGGACTTAGATTTTGGTCCATAAAGAAATTTTCCAATTCTTTCAGGAACATTTTCGGTGTAACTCCAGTATCAGGTATAAATTTATTCGGGCGGAAATCATTCGCTCTAATAACCTGAATAACTTGAGCTGGTAATTGGTTTGCCTGAGGGGTAGAAGCACGTCCCTCGCATTCTCTAAATAGCTGTGTGTTCACGGTGTCTGGGCTCCGACCTGTCTCCGAATTGTTTGAAGTTATCTCCTTATCTAAGTGTTCATCTTTCTGCCTGTCCACTAATGAGGCAAGTATGGTCCCCCTTTCCATCGATTTCAACTCGCTCTTTATCAGACGATCATTGTGTTCTTGTAACTTAGCTTTCATGTTCTCTTCAATGTCGCGGATTCGATTGCAGTTATCGCCTAATTGTTTTATCATAATCAACTTCTCGTCCTTCGCCTCTGCCGTCATCCGATTCCAGTCCTTCCTAATGCTGTCCTTCGCCTTTTCCAGCTCCTTATCTAGGCCCTTATCTACATTTGCTTGGTTAGTTTCAATTGTAGTCAACCTTGCTATTACAGTGTTATTGTTAGACTCCATTGTTGTTAATTTCGCTAGTATCCCGTTATTGTTCGACTCCATCGTTTCCCTTAGTTCTAGTTGCTCGGTTTCAATTTCTTTCCACCTACTTCCCGATACAAGTTCTAGTTTACTCATCTCCTGGACCAATCCGCTAATACCTCCGTCAACAGTATCGATTTGTGTCTGGACTAACTGTGCCCCTTCTTCGATTTTAATAAATTTCTCTTCTAAATGATTTTGCGCCCGCTTTATCTCTGCTGTATTCATTGAACATGCATTTTCAATTTGTGCGAGTTTACCCATCACGACTTCATCTAGATTATCAAGTTTTAAGCTGAAAGTATCCTCAATCTTTTTGATTTCGGCTAGTTGTTTCTTATTATTATTCTCCACGTCACTGGCTAATAAAATTAATTGCTGTTTTGTGTAATCTTTTATCTCGGTTGAAAGTGCTACAAGACCGTCGGTATTCTGTTTGGTTATTGTGTTCAAACGCCCCTCTAACTCGTTAGACTGTTTTTCACTTTGATTTTCGAGTTGCGTGTGTAATTGTTCCTTGAGTTCATTCGATTGTTTTTCACTTTGAATTTGCATGTCGTTAGACTGTTTTTCGATAGCCTGCGCTATCTCATTTGTCATTTCAACCCTAAGTTCAGTTAATTTTTGTTGAGTGCGTTTCGCTGCCTCCTCAACCACTTCACGTATTTCTGCGAGAGTCGCCATATCTTCACACAATATAATATCACACTTTAGAAATATAGGACAATGACAAGACCATCACCAAATTGGCACATATGCACGCACATAATTATCCCCAATTTAACCCTTTGATTACTCAATTCATTTACATCTACCCTAAGCAACACATCCTTGAGTATATCAATTATTTTTATTAATTCTGTCTTTAAAACCCCTTTGATTCAGTACCAAATTTCTAGCCTTATATCTGACTAATATAACTAATTGACCAACATATTAATTAGCTCTTAAGGTATAACCTTCCTGTCATTCAAATTTTTGGAGTTTGGATTGCTAACAAAAGTATTATTTTAAATGGTTGGGCGCCTGGAACATATGCTCTAGTATTTACTTATCAAATCTCAATTCAACTACTATGTTCCAAATTTAATTCTATTACAAACTCCAAGATTTTACATAACAAATTTCTAGCGGTAACACATCGCTTATCTAAGTAAATAAAATATCACATCCGGTGATCTATTTATACGTACGACGTGTTTCACTGGTCTAGCCATTCCATATTGCTTTTCCCAGCTTCCACACTTTGCACCAATGTACGCATACACAAAAATTTGGCTTACGTGTCGGAGTCATAGAATCCTTACTGTCACCTTGTGATACATAAAGAAACCAATTTGACCCACGTGGCAGCGCCATAGAAATCTTATGTGCCCTTTGGAAGAGATGACATTACACGAGAAAACTGCGGGGTCATGATCGGTCACTAATTGGTTTATAGAACATGCCTCTCATAAAGTTTCCAGGGTCCATAAGGTTCTAAAGTTATGAATAATTAAAACGACAGGTTAAAACAAAATACAATTTAATACTGAATCAGCCATAGAACAAATATATCCTCCCTTGCGTGTGCTGATAACCCTACCTTCTGTTATGAGTAACAGCTGGGAGTTCATCAACCCACTTAGCGAGTATGAGGACTGGCGATCTGCCAACGTCAGCTGAGAGACGGAAGCTCCATTTGCCCGTGTTGACAAAATTGCCACTCACCACAACAGCTAATAAAAATGAATAACTGATCTGCATGTCAGTTTAAATAGAATTATCTAAACACTTGGCTTAGACAGCCTTAAACCCACGTGATCTAACACATCACGATACAAAATTTTACAAAATGATCAAACAAAATAAAAATACCTGAAATAAAATACAATATTATGTGCCGCGCTATACGTTTTTCGAACTACACTTTGATTAGTTGAGTATTTAGACCGGAATTCACTTCCATGCGCTACATACGACTGGGCCGTGAACTCCTGTCTGTGGGAAAATTAATCACGTCACTACTGGAAAGTATTAGAAAGGTAAAACAAATTAATATCTATGCCGGCATGCACTAACCCTTTTATAAAATAAACACATAGTATCACGAATTGATATTTACAGATTACAAGCGGCCTGTGAGCAGGTCTTATGCCATTTACTCAAATCAGAGCGCTACGTGACAAGGCAAAACAGAAAGAACCGCCGAATGCGTCCCGATAATTACATTAAATTCACACGGCCGACGCCGGTCACACAACAAGAATGCTTACAGCAATAAATGACATGAAATGCAATGCCAAATGGACAAGCACAAAAACACTCCGATTAATACGACGAAAAATCTTTAGACAAAGCGGCGTGGGCATCTAATCCCTTAATTCAATAAAAGTATTTACGCATCGTTAAGCAAGACATTTATACAATTTATGGGCCTAATATCTCAGCACAATGCTGGATGCATAATGAATATTCCAATTCTGGGTCCAAGGTCAAACAAGCGCTGAATCGGTGCCATGTGTGTGCATAATAATATTATTCAAGCCCAAAGCCTGAATCCTCGTAGAAGTCTCGCAGCTCCTGTAATCGCGACATAATAAATTCATCGTTCTTAAAAACACAAAATCCCTACCTGGGATATCAAGATTCAATCTCAGCAAATACGCCCCATAGGTCACGTACCCTGAAAAGTATTAGCAACGGCACTGGATATCACGTCCCCGCCAGCTCTCATGTAGAATCACACCGTAGCACACACACATAATATAGCTTGTCAAAAAGACCCAACTTGTACCACAGATCAGAACTGAAGCAATAAAACATCAAATACGGTGAGGTAGAAATTCCTCCCGTGCAACTACTGTTGCTTAAATTACAAAGTACAAAATCACTGCGTTTGCATAACGATCGTAAATATCAGAATTCCCAAACCAGACCTGACATTAATATTATCAAGTCCCACTTGTCACCGCTTATCTAACGTTTCCGTGATAATTAACCTCATAAGTACTAGGCTTTTCAAGTACACAACAACTTGAAGAACTTGTACTCTAATCATAACAGATCAACATCAGCAAATGCCAATAGAATATTAAATGCAAAAAGAATCAGCAAAATTGTCACGTATCGCTATTTAAAATATCATGCCGGCAGAATCTACATATTCGCACACAAAACAAAGTTATTTACAAAATATACAATTTTCCAGTTATACGCGATTTTTTTTACCCATCAAAATGAATTAATTCAAATTTTTACTCAACACATCTGCGTCTAGTCCGATGCCATGGAATTGACCTCGTCATCATCCCGTATTATGGACCTAGCCTTCCATAATTTCAACTCTTGAAGTCGTTGCTGATGATACCATGTTCCTTCTGCCGTCGGTCGTCATCTTGGCGCTGAATGAAAGTGTAATGGTTAATATCAAAAATATAACTGCTTATTTGTGCTACTAAATTCACACAAGAGTCCTATCGCAGTATCGCTGACTTGCCCTGACTTTGTGGTGTAAGAACCACTTAAGTACTCACTAAAATCAATATGTTGCTCGTCACACAACTTACTAAGTTTTAGTCACTAGCACAAGTAAAAAGTAATCGCTATACAGCCCGGCCTGGCTTCGCCGTCCGCTTCACAAAATCAAGTGTCTTTTCCGTGTTGCTCGGCTCCCAGTATTCATTCAATCACTCAAATCTTTGGGAGGGGGATATCCGCTCCTCAATAAATCGATAAAATTGTCCTATCACGTTTGAACACATATCAAAAGTCTTGTAAAAATTCGCACATTACAGCCATACTATTGCGGAGAATATTGCATCGTAGGATCTATTAATTCACTGTCGCGTGGGTACTTTTAGATTCGGGCCACCCTAAGCATTCGCCTTTCATTGGTCACAAGTTCAAATCCTTTTAAGCATTATGTTCGTGGTCACACCTATTTGTGACGTCAATCAGCGCGAAGATCCATTGCGCATTCAACCTTGGCTATCTTATACAAGGAAACTTCTGTATTGTGCCTTCAAGCTTATGACGACTTAGTTCAGTTTCATTGTTCGCAAGATGCGAGCCAAAAATAGATTGTGCAGACTTCACGTCTCCAGTATTGTGACATCGCTCGGCTCTCAGAGCATCACAGCCTCCCTCAAGCTAACCAGAACTTCCTTCAAATAACATAAATCTATGCCCAAAGAAAAGAATAATATGAACACTGAAATATTAGCATAGGATTTTAGGGTTCAATACATACGTCCCATTACAGAACTAGCTATGGCAATATTTATCATCTACTGCTACCATATATATGAGTGTTGGAATTGGCTACACCCATAAATTATTTACAATAATTTTCAAACATAAGACAATCTCTTCATAATTGATACCTTGACTTAACTTGAAGTAAGTTCTTCGAATATTATTAAGTTTGCATTCGTTCTATATCATTATAAATTAATTTTTACAGTTTTCATAATTATTTCAGTCTATAAATTTCCCCTTGGTCCCTTTTATTATGGTGTTTGTTTTTCCTTTGCTTCTTTCAGGTTATGCATTGAGCTAACCTCATTGCTATTTGAAGTTGTTCCTTCCACGCTCGTCTAATTCGTATGCAGGCATTTGATTTTGGACCTGTTGAGCATAAGGCATCTTCGTTGGTTGTGTCAATATGGTGAAGTATTGTGATTTTTGCCAATTCAAGCTTCGACCAGTGTTTTGGAGCGGATTTACGAGTTAACTGTCCACTGATTCTCTGTGTTTTGATGGCTGAATATCATCGCTGTTACATATATGTTTTTAGTATTGCTCAACAATTTCCTGTGACCTACTTATATGGTGCACCATATTAAGTTAAATAGCTATTTATTTTTTGAGTGCTACGCTATATTATATCTTTCTTCGGATATTTGTCTTGGCTGATGAAGGGGATAAAAGCAATTAATCCCCGAAACATGTACCAGGAGCAAGTGTAATTATAATTTATTTTCGTTTATGTATTGACTAAGGCGGATATACAATTTGTTGTTAAAACTATTTAGTACGTCAATACGGAACCATCATGGAAACTAGTTTAAATAATAGAATTACTAGAGGGTGTTAACTTTTTTTGAAAACATTTTGGTCTCGTTTCCCATCTTACTGATACATTTCCATCCAACCTGCTTTTTTGGGCTAGATTGCAGGCCCTAAGCTTCATTTTGATCCAACTCTGAAAACTCTGCCATGACGCGTTACGCGTCCGGACAGGGAGGGTTGAGGGTGCAAAAATGTCAACTTTGGGGGATGGAATATCAATCAAACATCGGAAGGGGTTGATTTCGAGTCACCATTACTTCTAAGGACCTTTACAGCCCTTTCAGCGATTAAGACCTCATTTCAGCCCTTAAAAAGGGCCTGATTCGAAAAATCATACAAAAGGGGGTAGCAAGGGAAGGGGTGGCGACACAGGCACAGGTCCTTTTTTGAAACGTTAGGAGAAGACCCCCCGATTAGCAGCACTGATAATAATCTCGATTTAAACCTTCCTTAGGGGTGAATCAAGACGGGGTGGTTTGGTCCCTTGCCAGTTGAGGGTGTTAGAAGGGGTGAACATTGCCGGAGGCCTTAAGAACTTACTGCAATCAGCAACTGAGGACGGTGTGCAGGTTTTCAGGTGGTTAAACACATCCGGTACCTTCTCAGACGCCCCCAATGGTAGTCCATGTTTAGAGGATGATGAAGGGGGTTGAATATGCCCAAACGTCAAATGTAACGATTTCAACGTGTTCGTGGAACCTTAAGAGCAAGACTCATTCATTTTCGACTGCTTTGGCAACCTGCGACAAGTCCTACAGCGTTTTTCGCAAACTTCAATTTACGGTTTTCAAAAATGAGCTGGTTTTGGGGGCGCTATCCCGAAACTACACAAGTTGGGGAGTTGTGCTGAAGCATATGCTTGGTAGGCGTCAGGGCAAACGTCATACTGAGATTTAGAGCTTATGCGGTCAACTTTTCAAAATTTGGTGGCCTTTGAAAAAAGTGGTGCTTTAATTTTTTTGAGCAGTATATTTACTCATATATTATACTGTTAAAGTGCATTTTATTTCACAGCATGGCAATTAAGACAATTTGCCAGGCTGTCAATTGGAACATTACGTCATTATGACGTCGCTTACGTTACAATAAAATACTTCACACCCGTGTAGTTTTATTTACGTCACCTTAACTCTGTAAGATTACCGAACAGTTTTAGGCTACTT
This sequence comes from Meconema thalassinum, assembly GCA_946902985.2. Classification (NCBI taxonomy): domain Eukaryota; kingdom Metazoa; phylum Arthropoda; class Insecta; order Orthoptera; family Tettigoniidae; genus Meconema; species Meconema thalassinum. The sequence goes on from OX336394.1 coordinate 418,068,609, forward strand.
CACATTAGTCATAATGCACTGTAATATAACTGTTATCTTTATCGAACTAGGTACACTGAAAATCTGATACAAAATAATGTGTTATTTGATCAACATGACAAGACAAATATTCCTTCATAAAGGTACATAGCTGATTACAGAGTAAAATACTAACACAATTCAAGTTATTAAAATCAGTGGACATTCAAATTGATAGGCAATACCGAAAAATGCACCTTGCCTTTAGATGTCTTTCTTGAATGAAGTTAACCTTCTTAATCTGTCTCTGGCAGAGTGTCTTCAACATTTTCTCTCGGCATCGTCATGAATTCACTATGGTACACTTCAGGTATGATGTTCTTAGAGCACAACCTTTCCAAATCTCGGAACTTCTGTTCTGATATAGGTAAGCGTTCCGGGTATATTCTTGATCTGTTACAATCGTTCTGCACAACAGTCACTGTTGCACGTTTAGTTCGGCGGTTTCCAATTCTGATGGAGGTTGACCTGAGTCCTTTATAATCCAAGTTAATGACAATTTCATTGGAATTCTTTTCAATTACCGCTGTTTTACATCTGATATTTTGAATGCTACCCCGTCAACGGTAGTGGAAGGGATGATTGAGCAGCCACTTTTCCAGTCTTCGAAGTCAGTATGATGAAGAACAGTGACATTATGGGCTGGGTTCTTGCCAGACTGAAAACAGTTCGCCACTGTGAAGGAGCCCAGATGATTCTCTTTTGTATGAATGTATCAATTGCAGAATGGATGGAATCTGCAGGCATGTATGTGTGATCTGGCAACAGGATGTCAGTTTTACTTGTTGTATGTTCTCTGATCCTTCAAGAAACTTATGAATCATAGCTAACATCTGCCTGTTCTTAATTTGGCCGGGGCAGCTATCGCAGGAGAGAGAAATAATGTTTTTACTGGGAATGCGACTATCCACGGTAGTTAAATATTTAAACATGGCTGTGCAAATTTCATTTGCTCCTCTCTTGCCATGTGTTTCATCCCAGGTATAGCAGAATGAATCCTGAGTGATACTTTCATACACAGTAAAATTATAAACAGCAATTTTGCGAGAGTAATATAAAAGCATGCTCTCGCCGCAAGGTGTGTTGAGCACCTTTTTCAAGTCAAAAGAAGCACTCAGAAAATTAACTTGTTATACTTTTTGATCATTTAAAAAGTTGAATTGGCAATCTTCTTTAAGTTCTAAGTGGGTGTTGTATTCTGACTTGTCGGTTTCGTCAAGTGTAACTTCACCCAAATGCTTGACTTTCTCACATTTCTCACAGTTGTTTTTCTTCGGAATGTGGAACCCAAGATTATACTCCTGGAATATACGGTGAAATACTTTGAATGAAACTGGTTTTACATTATTTATACAACAGTCCTTTTTATAAAGTCTGTACAAGTTTGTGCGATTTCTGATCTCAGCGGAAGGTACATTCTGCTAGTTTTTTTGGTGGCAGTAATGGGAAGGAACTGTGAGAATTTTATTCACAAACATCCTTACTTGTGTTTCTTGAGTCAAGTCAGTCTTGTTATATGGTTCATGACGTCCACGCATATCCTTCCTAGTAGTACCAGTTGAAGAAGCATGTTGTAAAGTATATCTAATACTCATTTGAGAGATGTCTAGCGTTTTGAGGAGAAACTGCTGACACACCTTCTACCTTACTCCGCCAACTATAATACTGTATTCAATTGTATACAGCCGCCTATTCTTTGGATTATTTGTTCGTTTTCATTTTACTGGGATCTGCTGAGCACATGAGAGCAACCAAGCCTTCTGCCGTTGAATACTGCTCATTCCACAGTAGTTTTCAAATAATGTTTTTCTCTCGTCTTCATAAATAGTAGCACACTCATTCTGGCACTTATTCCCCCACACAAGGATTGGGTTTAATAGCCTTGCTATAACCTGAGCTCACTTTAAGTTTTCGGGAAGTCCTTTTGTTTAGTTTGGGCTTTGTTTTAAGATGTTGTAGATCGTTATTTTCCTGACCATTTTCGTTAACTACAAGAAGGTTGTCACTCAGAGAATCACAGTCAACACTCACGTGGTTTAACTGTTCACTTTCACCGTGTTTTAAAGCTTTATCACAAACGTCCGAGTTTGCTATTTGGTTTACAGTATCATTATTGACACCCTAACGTTGTTCAGTACCGTTTGACACTTCACAAAGCACACCATCGTCATCAGCATAATAATCTCTCACTTCACAAACTCGGTGTAGAACATCTCCAGTTGAACGGCATTTCTCTTTCTCACTTTCGATGTGGGTTTTAGAGTTCTTGGAGTAATCTTCTTCGATACCACTGCACATGTGAAGTATTCGGAATGCCCTTGAGTTAGCATCCATAGCACTGCATTAATTAAACTTAATATTTCAAAATATAACAGCATGCACCAGCCAGATAAACAAGTAGCACAGAAACAGCACTGACAACAATGAGGTCTACACGACTAATAATACGTTCTTCTCGGAACTCTCGTAACGCGGGATGTCGCTTACGATAGACAATTCAGCTGCCATGTTTGAAGTGGTGCATGCGATAAATGCATGAGGCACTTACGATAACTGAACCTGTCACTTATGATAAGTCCTCTTACGATATTTTGCTGGTAAGAAAAAAGAAGGCGGTGGTTACGATGACATTCTTTTTTTTTCTTTCAATTTTTCAGATGTTTGGAGGCATGCTACGCTTACGATACTTTGCCAGTAGCCTATGTGCAGACCAACATTCCGAGCATACTTATGCCTTAACCTAATTTTTTTAAGTGGTGCTTTCGACACTCTGGCTTTTCAGGGACGATATTATTCTTAAAAATAAATGTGACCAACCAGGTGGTGTAGCTCTTGGTTGTCACTTCTGGGGTCCATGTTCGATTCCTGACTGTCAAGAAATCTAATTCAAGTCTGAGGGTAAGAGGGTAAGAACGGGGTACACAGCCTAGTGAGGTAAATCGGGAAATGTTGGGTTCGATTCTCCCCTTAGCCACCCAGCAAGTGGTTTACCATGGGTTCCCACACACACTGAATAAAAATGCCTAGGTAATTCCTAACATAAGGTCAAGACAGCCTCCTGTAAATCCATAAACAAGTAGGCTAGTCGTATTTATTCATTCCTATTCATGAGATTAAATGGCACTCTGTAAAGTACAAAAAATACCAGTAGACAATGAAGGCCTATTTAATGAACATCTGAGAATATAAATTAACACTATATAGAAAAATTTACCTCCATGTAAATACTTAAACATGTAAGCTACAGTAGTCATATTCAAATAATTAAATAGCACACTGCCGAATGAATCGATACGAAATATACTGGTACTGTACCCGTATATTCGAGAGGCGGTCTGTCAGATATCCGAAGCACCTCTGGATTTGTAGACCCTGACTGCTCCGGCTTAAATACTAGTCAAGAGTCCACTCCAACATGACCCTCAAGAATATACGTAGCGGGAAATACGATGAAACTGTGAATTGCAAACATGCACTTAGCTCAAAGTAGAGCACCTACCTGCGTTCTCGGGGATCTCGTGGTCAGCCTCCGGACCTAAAATGGGTTTCACGTTGCATCTCCTTATATCTAAAATAAATCGAAACGACGCGGCGTCTAACAAAACTAAACAATTTAATAACAAAAGTAAACTAAATCTAGACATTCATACACTTAATAATACGCACATCCATTCTCACCTCTTCACATCTACGCCACTGACACTCCTGTGTTCCACGAACACTGTGACAAAATTTGGGGCGGTTAGAGCCTATTACAACAAGCTATAACAATTAAAAACCCCTGCATGTTTCACATTCTTGTGGCACGCTCCGCTGGACACCTGGGTCCTTGCAGCGCGCGACTCATGCCACGTGACAGATTACATAATCCAGCCCGTTGCAATCTCCCACACCGGCTGATCCATTCATTGACACTGTTAGCTAGCAACATGTCGCCTCATTTATGTGGCGGTGCGTTGGCCTTGGCAGAAAAACGAGTTCTGGAAAAGACCCTCGCTTGTCTCCCTTGACCGAGAATGCACACATCTGTCACCAAACAAGCCACGTTATAAAATCTGATTTACGCCAGAAAAAAAACTGCAAATCTCTCATACATCCTATATGTTATCAAATTAAAACTTCCACACACAGTTCCTTTCACTCTCTCGCGTTGTGATACCCCAACGGAGTTGACTTCATACACTGAACAATAAACAAACCGCATTCAATCACATCGACTTTTATACGCTATCCACTATGCTAAAACATCAAATAACTTCCTAAACCTAACACGTTTTACCCTAGATTGACAAGTAATGAAAGTTAACAACCAATAAATTAAAAACACATGCAATAGCATGAGCTATTATTAAGATAAAAATGTAATGTCTATTTACACTCGAGCCAAAGCTCCGATCTCGCATCCATGCTAATTTCAATTTAATGGGATCCTCACAACTCTCTATAACTTTAGAAATACTACCACTGATACTCAATTCTGGTCTGTCGTCGAAATAAGTCAAATATATTCGACCAGCAAAGGCTAAACATACGTATTTACATCCTTGGGTATAATATAAGCTAATAAGAGTAAGCGTAACAGACATCGACATCCAATTTCCCGTCTAAATTTCAACAGTGACCCTATTATCTTCACTTATCCAAAGTCGTGTATAAAATAAAAGGAGTTCTACAAACTCGCCTTATGCCTTGCCAAAAATAGTCTTGCCCATGCAATGACTGTATTATAATGCGGAAACTCCATCGCTAAAAACCTCTCGTATGCCGAACTGCACACGGAGTTACAAACCTATTAACCACTATCAAAAGGTTATCATCTTCACTTCCTAAAAACTGACATTCCTTAAAAAAGGGCATAATTCCTCAGCGTTGTCAAACCAACCGCTGGTGTAACAAACAATAACATCAGTTGTTAATCCATTAATCTATACATGTCAACGACCTTTGGACTAAGCGTGAAAGACCTCCTCACAATTACTTGAAAAACGTTACTAGGATATCTCTAAACTGTTCCGTATACATTTAATAAAAATACTGTACTGTTACTCCATCCTTCTGGTTTCACTTTCACAGATGAAGGAATATCATGTCTACAATGTGACATTATATTACCCATCGTGAATACATAATAACAAAATTTATTTGTGTGTGTTCGATAAGGATCAATCTCGACGAGGTAATCAAACTAGAACTTCCCTAACGTCGTTTGATAAAGATCTTCCAAGAAGATTCTATTCTCAAATTATTTTAACTGACTGAAAGATCATAGCTTTCTTCAATAAAACATATAGTTAGTCATATTCGTATTATCACCATTCTGAACGAATGTCTATGAGTTCTAACGATAATCATCGTTTCCAAATAAATGTTTCTTTCCAATACGATACTATGATCGTTACGATGCTGTGATATTTCACAATATATCACTGTTTCTTTCTTCTCTCTTGATGTTACTTCACGACGACTAAAAAAACCAAATTAAACTGATAAATTAATTTAATTGGTAACATAGACGAAAATGTCTATCACCTGAATTCAAAATGAATTCATAAACGTCGAAAATACATTACTGTTCCTTAAAGGAAATGACAAAAATACTAGTTCCTCAAACAAGTTAAAAATCTCAGTTCAGAAACTGGATTGCAAACAAACAATGCTAAAACGTTGAATGACGATCACTACAAATGATCTCGAAGAATAAAATGTCTATGCATGGAATACATAAATATTGTGTCGAAATAAGGATAAAGGACTTGCTCTAGAATGCCATTATAATGCTCTAACTACAAGTTTAATGAACACAGCTACCTTGTCTGGGAGTCTAGAAGTTCAAATAGAGTATTATAAAATACTCAGTTGTTACGTCCTTCAAGGATCCGGGTTGGATCCTAGCTCGTCTCCAAGAACTCAAGACCTCAGGAAAGGAACGAATTCCCCTACTGGAAAACTGCAAGCACCGACCGGGATCGAACAGTGGACCGCCAACCATCATCTTCATTGTGACCGGGTATACCCTGGACCTCTTGATAATCTTCATGTCTCTTCTCACTCCGTCATGGCACAGTTTCATCAAAGCAACGAGAAGTGTCGAAAGTTCAGCTTCACGTTCCGAAATAAATTCGAAAAGAAAGTCGTGGACCTCACTCGTATATTGAATATTCATAGAGATGGAGTATGAATATCGTTCTGTAGTCGCTGGTGTTAACATCGAGCTCATGTTTGACGATAATGCACTAGAATGTGATTGTATATAACGTCTCATGATTGCTCGTAAAGTAGACAGTCATGAACAAACTCCTCTAATGAAGCTCCATCGTTGACTATATTGCTTCTATCTGCTTGTATTCCTGACGCACATACTAATTTAGTCCATAATTATATTCATATTATAAGACTTAATAATGTTCTTCTGTTGAGAATGCACCGTCATCATACTGGTGTTACCATGAAGTTCCTCACTAGCAATGCTAACAATCACTGTTACTCACGTGAATATGTGCATTCGCTGTAGCCTTCTCGAACAAAAGTGTTTTATAGCGCTGGATACAGACACTTTTCTAACTCTTCATAAAATGTTTATATCTCCCAAAATATTCTTCCGAATTCGATAAAAGTTCGTATTATACTCCACAAGATTTTATGCTATAATCTGTAGTAGAAATAATGTTTCTGAAGTTGATCAGTTCAAAGATATTGCGGCATTTACATTCTTCGCAACTTCACTTATTTTACTGGCGCGGCAATCTCCTACTCCTAGCCTTGCTATACAACGTCTCCGCGAGTCAACCTTACACGGACTCGGTGATGCACTCGGAACTCCTATCGCTTCCGATAAAACACGTCTGATCAGTTCAAACTTCCAATGAATAAGAGCCTCGATGTTTGGCGTCTCCCCTCCAAGTCACGAGTTCTCTCGAAAATTTGAGCGGGCTCTAGCAAATTGCTTATTCCTTCGAATTGCGACTTGCTGTCGGCTTATAAAATATTTCCAATATTTTATTATAATTTTCTTCATTTTACCATTACATAAATTCACTCTCATGGGGCTTAAATGTGATAAATATCCATGAAATTTAGTTGCTGGAACTCCCGTCTCCTCTAAAACTTCTTCTTATTGTCTGTAGGCTCATATCCAATCAAATAATTTATAACAATGTTAAATAATCCCTGGGATGATTCGCTGTTGCTAGGCCGATTCTAGGCTTCTCGAACCTTCCATTGCGCAATATAATCACGTGACGGAAATTCCCTCCTGCTCGACGTCGCCGGGAGACTGGTTTCTGCCAACTTTCAGCCTCGATATTGCTTGGTTACATTTTATCATGGGCTTCGAAAAATATTCCCACTTTCATCCCAAATAATTCATTTTACGGGGGCAGTACCAGTAGACAAAAACGCATATTTTATTAACATCTAACAACAACAAAAAGGCCTAGTGTACATACAAGAAATAACTTCCATGTGAATCCACAAACATGTAGGCTAGTCCCGTTGATAAGATTAAATGGCACTGTACGGCAGTGCACTCGATACAAAATATACTGATACCAGTAGACAACGGAGATTTATTTGATGCGTAGTTTTATTCTTTTCCTAGGTACAGTTACAACTGAGTTATCTTCACAATAATTACAACAATAACAAATTCAGGGGACAAAATGTTTGACATAAACTGATGAATTAGCTGATTTTGTCTGCTGTTAATTCATTTCATGGGCTTGGGACTTCTTGGTCATCAGCCCCGTGAAGTTGGGTCTTGGTTGAATTCCCCTGATGGTAAATTGGAAAATAGGCTATAATAATTGACTTTTCATCCAGTCACACAACAGTTTCAAGGCATATCACCTCAATTTTAGCATATGCTTGAGTAAGCCTACTGGTAGTTGATTAAAACGGGATCCACACCAAGTACGTGATAAGATTGATATCCTTGAACTAGCAGACGTATAATTGGATGAGTGGACACTACAGGCAATTTAAAAAGTAGGTTATGTTCCCAATTTTCAGATCTTCTTAGACCTTAAACTGGAATACGTTAATTATTATTATGCTTGCTCATAATGAATTACCATTACTAATAATTTATAAACCTTAAACAGAATAATAAATAGACCAACTTACCCACTGATTGGCAATAGTATTGATGGTATCACAAGCGTAACATAAGTCACCGGTATCTCGTATTTATGAAGCACTAATGCATACATTGACTTACACGAACGTGTAATATCATTAAGAAATAATCACTAAGCACAAATAATCATGGGAGACGATTGCTAAGCGAAATTCACACCACTATCACATCGTAAACAAAACGACTCAACTTATAAACAAAGCATGTAACGCCAATGTCGTCAGCCATCTTTCGTCTGTTCCGCCGCCAGTGTCATGTCCGGTATTATAGAAGGTCCTGATTCACCATTCATAAGCTGTCATTTTTGGGCCTATGCTATATGAAGTGGGATCGGTGAACATGCCAGTGACATGACACTTAGCCTCCAATAATAAAAAGCCTGGCAATAGCCTCTGGGAGCTGTCCGCCCTACAGATGCTATGTTTGCCGCTAGAGGCTCCGCATACCCCCCTACACGATCAGTTCAGTTGGCGATATTTATACACATTGTGTACGCACGAATCAAGTTATCTTACTGAAATAAGGCCATTGTATTAAGATGGTATACTGTTGCGTGCCGTTTTGTAAACAAGGCTCTATAAGAGCATCCAGCGTTTAGAAAAGACTGTGGGTCTTATGGGCTTTTACTTTTAACGGAAATCCCCCCTACACTGGTTTTGTTGCCTCACCTTTTATCATGAAGGAACTCTGAACATATATATTTTTCGTCGTAATAGCTTCCTACAATTATCTGCCAATTGATTACCTTTGTTATTGCGTACAAGTATCGCTTATATTACGTCTTAGCAATTTAAAAATTTTCGAGGTTAGCACTCTGGAAAGAAGAGCCTCGTCCTGTGCTGCATGCTCGCCCGGAGTGGAGCACGTGCTCAGTTCCGCCGGCAACATAAGTTCTGAAGCACTATCCGTCATTGGTGTTATTGGTGTGTCTGTTTTATTTTCTGTTCGATCGAATCATGGCTGCCGACAGTTGGGTTGCAACCCACTATCTCCCGAATGCAAGCTCACAGCTGCGCGCCCCTAACCGCACGGCTAACTCACTGCAATATTACAAATATTAATCTAAACAAAACAACAAGAATAAAATTGAAAGAAACTAAATTACAGCCTAACTAATAACTAAAGAGGTGATGATCAACAGTATTGCTTACATAAATTTGTTAACATCCTCTGCATACATCCGAGAAGGAAGGAAAGGTTATGCTCTCGACATCTGTCAATCAGTAATGCGTCATATCACAACGAAATGAATGTCGTTATTGGTTCTCTTCACATACAGTATCCTTAATACTGGTCCAATCCGTTAACACCTGCAAAACTGCTCCTTCCTGGGCGTGTTCTATTTCAGGTAGCTGCTGGGGTTGTGGTTGTCTCGCTAACTTATGAAAGCTCAGTACTCGAAGCGGGTGAACATAGCGTATGACGTCAGCGCTACCTCTGCCTAGAGTTAGCAACACTGTCGCCATAAGGCTCCACAGTCTTTTCTAAACGCTGGATGCTCTAAATAATGTTACTGGAACTACAAACATTTGGTGCTTTTCAGTCGGCCAACACAAATGTACCCAAAAAGAGCTGGGTTATGCCCTAATCCTGAAATAAATTACATGAGATTAATAAATTCACTAGGATGACCAGTTTTAATCTTCAAGCGATCATCATCAGATCCATTACATTTAGGCTATAACATCTATGTTTGAGAATACAGGTGAAAAATATTTACAATATGTACAATTATTTAGTTGCAGTATTGGTAATGCAACTGTCGGTGTATGCAAAATGTAGTATATCCAATGTTAGGCGAAATGTTAAAATGGTGATAAAAATCCGGAGTTTGTCTGTTTGGGGCGATTATATGGTCATAAAAAATCAATTATGGTTATACTTTAATAATACAGGCTGATACTTATCCGGTTGTCTTCCTGGCTGGAACTTCGAGCAGTTTCGTGTTCACTCTAGCACCAGTTTTGGTCGACTGAACCCGGGTGTTAACTGGACGAAACTGGTTTTTCCTTCCTCCTCCCTTTGTTCCTATGTGCTTTCTGAGGTCAGTTCAATGTTTATTTGTGTAACGTTGCCAAATCTCGATAAGAATGTATGTTAATGAATACAGGAAGATCTACAACTATTAAAGACCGTGGAACTGTCTTCGCCACGCGTGGACTAAAAAGCCATTCGAACTAAGCGCTGCCCGGTCTATTGAAGACGTCTCGGCACCTTTACTGTTCGTTCTTCCAATGTGGTGCGGTAATTCTCATAGATAGTGGTCTGAGGCATGTTGCATTTAGATTCTGATAACCATGGCTGGCCTGACCACCATAGTGTACATTGCTGCAACTCTTGAGGCTTAACTCCTCGGGAAATAAAATCTTCAGGATATTCTCGAGATGAAACATGATGTCAATTATTTACATTTGTTAATTGCTGAATTTCTGACTCTCTGTTGGCTACAAATATTTTCCAACGTGATGAAGGGGAAGCCACCATGACATGACTACTGTAGAATCTGTATAGGTCTCATTATTTTCTAGATTTAGGATTGGAATGGATTTCTCAAACAAGTGTGCCAACAATGTGGCTGCAAGTAATTCAAGACGAGGAAGTGTAACTTTTTTGACTGGAGCTATTCTGGATTTTGAGCAGCTTGACTGAAGTTTTTCCTTGTTGATCGACAGACCAAATTTAGATGCATGCTCCATATGTTGTTTGAGATGCATCTGAGAAATCATGTACTTGAATGGTACTACATCTTCCTGTTCCTAAGACATGTCTGTCCACTTGAATGTGATATAGGTGAGTTAGGTGATTTTGGAGTACCTTCCATTCAGAAGACAGGTCATCAGATAATTGCTGTTCCCAATCAAGTTTGTGTAACCACAATTTCTGGAGGAATATTTTGTAGGGTATTACTAATGGGCTAATGAGGCATAATGGATCAAAGATTGAAGCCACTGTGGATGTAGTTGTGCGTTTAGTAATGCTGCTGTTTGCAGTAACTTGTTGATTTTAGTTGCAAATAAAGATTTCTCTGATGTGGGATGCCATGAAACCCTAATGCTTGTATTGTATCATTACTGTCAAACTTTCAATCCTGTGTCAGTATTACCATAATTGGCGACTCACACCTAGCCAAGTAAAACAGAATCTTCTTGCTTTCATCTTCACAACATACAGGCTAACCGTCAATTGAAAATCTGTTTTAATGGGAACTTTGTTAAATACAATCCTACACCGAAGCATTTGGGTGTCACACTCGACAGATCCTCAACCTACCGAAAACATCTATCTAATACTACAGCCAAGGTACGTACCAGGAACAAAATCCTTCAAAAGCTGTGTGGTACTACATGGGGATCAACAGCAACAACACTTCGCTGCTCTGCACTGGGACTAGTCTATAGCACAGCAGAATATTGTGCTCCTGTATGGCTAAATAGCAATCATACCAACAAACTCGACACCCAACTTAATACAACTATGCGCACGATCACAGGTTGTCTAAAAACTACTCCTACAGTTTGGCTCCCAACTTTAAGTCACATTCAACCACCTGAACTCAGAAGACAGGATGCTTTGGTACATGAATATAAGAACATTTTAGACTACCCTGATCTTCCCATTCATGACTTCACCCCAAGTGCAATATCCAGACAACCGGCAATAAAATCTGCTATGGAACTTTTTAACAAGGGATTTGATATAACCGATAGATGGGAACAAAAATGGATCCAGCATGCACCAGCAGAAGTAATAATCAGTATAAATACTCACAACAAACCAGAGGGATTCGATCTGCCTCGACGTACGAGGAACACTGCCGACAGGATTCGCACAAACCATGGAGTGTGTAAGAACTTACTCTACAAGTGGAACAAAATTCCCGATCCTGCATGTGTTTGTGGAGCGACACCCCAGACCATACAACACATTGTGCTGCAGTGTAGTATTACGTCATACTGGGGATTTAAAGGATTTTCTCTTGTTGACTCCAGATGCTGATAAGTGGATAGACAATTTAAATTTTACATTATAAGTGCCAATTGTGACTGTAGGTTACACTAACATTCTCTGTTTTGCTTTTATTTTAATAATTTTAATTATTGATTTTAATAATTTTGCTGGTAACATGCATTCTGAATATTGTTGTGTTTTACAATGTGTTGCCATACGCTAAATAAATAAATAAATAAATAATTGCCAAACTGGAAAGGTATATTCATTTTCCTGTCATCAGGTGGAACAGCTTTAAGTATTGATGGATTGTTCGAGAACCATTTTCTGATGGGAAAGCCTCCTTCGTTGAGTCAAGTAATGAGTTCATTTTGCAACTGTAGTGCTTCTGAAATGGATGAAGCACCACATAGAGCTTCTTCAACATAAACATCTCTTTGTAGAACAGCTGATGTAAGTGGAAAAGAAGCTGCTTCATCTTCAGCTAGTTGGTTGAGGCACTCAGTTGCTAAGTATGGAGCTGCAGCTGTAAGTTTTGACAGGTTACGAGGATATTCCCTCCATATGATTCTTGTAATCTTGTGTCATCCTTGTCAACCAGAATATGTCCATACATTCTTGAAATGTCTCCAGTAAATTCAATGATATGGGTTTTGAATCTCAACACAATAAAATCCATTACAGTTGGCCCTACTAACAATGTGTCGTTGAGCAATACTCCTGAGGTGTTTTGGCTGGTGCATCAAAAACTACTCTAGTGGATGTGGTGGAGCTTTGCTTTAATACGGCGTGATGTGGTATGTAGTAGTGTTCTGAATCATATATCACACTTACCTCCCTCATGTGATCCAACTATTCACACTCTGACATGAATTGTAAATGCTGCTCTTGTAATTCTGGATTTCTCTTGAATTTAGTTTCAAATTGGTAAAATCTGTGTTATGCCAGATCATGGGACTTTCCTAATTGTGACAGAGTTTCCTTTCGAGGCAACTTGACAACATATCTACCTTCAGAAGTATGTGTTGTGTTGTTTTTGAAATGAAATGAAATGTACATTGTTGTTCTTCTGGAGTTTCAGGTTTGGTATGCAATTCTTCTATTTCCCATATTTTCCTAAGCTGAATATCAAGTGTATCTTCCTCTTTGATGAAAAGAGAAGTGACTGTGTTGCACGTTGCATTTCTGTTGCTGGATTGTGGGCATTTACCAGAAATTATCCAACCAAGATGAGAATTTCGTAAAACAGATAAACCTGCCCGTGTTCTTTGTTCAGTCTTTAGAATGTTGTAAAATAGCTCTGCTCCGAAGATCAAATCTACCTTATTTGGACTGTAGAATTTAGGGTCTGCTAATGTGATGTCGCTGGGTAAATTCCATGACCTGTAATTTAACTCCATAGAGGGCATTTGTCCTGTGATGGCAAGAAATACTACTCAGTTAATGTTTGCGTTGAAATCTGAAGCTGTAGATTGAAGGTGTATATCAACACTGTGCTTTATCGTTGAAGAAGTGTTGTTAATGCATAGAGACCTCGAATCTTATGAAATTTGCCCCTGTGATCCTTGATTTTGACAATGACAGTGCGCAACAATACATATGGTTTGTTCTGAGTATCTGCGTGTTCATTCTTGACAGATGTGTGGAAGCTTGCAAATACTGCTTTATTGTTAGAAGTCATCTGGTTTGCAGTACTGCCTTTGCCATTGTTTTCAAGGTGTAGTAAAGTATTATGTGCCCTGTTGCATTTACGACAGTGGTCAGATATGCATTCAGACGTTTTATGTGTCACCTGCTGACAATTGAAACATAGCCTATTATCACGAGCTTACTGAATGCGATTTGATACAGTCAACCAGAGAAATGATTCACCTGCAAAAAGTCCTGGCTTATGTACTTGTTTACAATAAGTGCATTGATTGTCAATATATGCGACATGCGTATAAGTTGACGGCTTTCTCTTGTGTGAGCTTTCCTTGCTACCATTTACCCTGACTTGATTACTAGTAGGTTGCATAGTTTCAAGGACTTGGCAACGGTGTTCTATGAATGATGTGAGTTCTTTGAGAGATGGATGTTTGTTGGAATCTACCACTAGTTCTCAGCCACTTCTAGTTTCATAACCAAGGCGATCAACGATATCTTGTGTCAAAATTACGTCTTCAAGTGGGGTATCTAACTGTAATGCTTGCAGTGCTTGTAAATTACTACAGAATGTACTGATGAATTTCCTGAGATCTTCTGCAGTTTCATTCTTAACTGTAGAAATATTTGAAATTTCACGAACATGCTTTGTTGCTATGAGTCTCTTATTTTGAAATCTAGTGCACAATAGTTCCCAAGCTACATTTTAGTTTGCTTCAGTAGTTGGAAGGTTTTGAATTAATGCCTTTGCCGAAGCGTGAACTGCCCCTAGTAGGTAATGAAATGTTGGATTGTTCCTAGGTTGGCATTATTGTGCAATAGTAATGAAAAGTTGTCTATAAATGATAACCAATCCTCATAATTGAGAGGCACAAACAACAGTAATATGAGTCATATTAATAAACTCAGTATGTACGAATATACTTGAAAAACCTTCAGTGAAATCCATGAGAAGATCAATGTGAACTTACTGTAAAAATCTGCCGTTGAGTATCTACCTTCAAAACTTTTATGTAGGTAGCATTTCAAAAATATATTTGTATTTTATAAAAACAAACAGAACTATTATCTGAGTATTTAATTAGCTTGCTGGTTTTAATTTTCTATTTAGACTGGGTAACCTAACTGTAAAAGTGTTCAAAGTTTCCAATGTGGACATGAAAAGTACAGATTTTTATATTTTCACCAATCTGTCCTCTTATGTTTGAAAATAGTTCTTAAGCTTATGAAAGGGGCAGATGAATTCGTAGTTCCGCCCCTTAAAACAACAATAACTAAGTTTATAAAAGCCAATAGTAGGCTACATATTGTCAAATCGCGGCCTCTATTCCCATTTCATGATTTCTGCACCTTTTTGATCCAGATAAATTGTCGGGATAGCCTCTATACTGGAACATATGTACTACACTATTGGTTTGTTTCTACTTATTACCTCTGTCGAAAAAATGATGCAGCATGGAAGGAAGAAGTTACCAGCCTGGTAGTCCTAATTGAGAGTAATCTAATACATGTTTTCATGCATTTTATAGAAATCTTACTGGGTTGGTGTGTCTACGAACGACGTTGGAAATGTTCAAGCTAAAGGAATTCCAGAGAGCTCGTCATATGAGAAGGAACCACACCTGCCTATTGGGATAGGAATCCAGAATTTAGAAAAGGTAACTCAAACAACTTCAACTCTTATATTTAACAGTATGTGTTGAGCTAGAACTATTGGACCAGGAAGATTGAGAATTGTGAGGGCTGGTTGAGAATTTTGGTGCGATTCTAAAACCATTCTTTCGACGACTGTCCGTTAGCCCTGGAACTACACATATACTTTTAGAGACGTTCAAGGTTAAAGAGAGGTCACGACAGTACGAGGCTGCAAGGGTCGCCAAAATTGAACACCTTTCTTCTCCTCTGACCGTACATGTGCCCGCAACGTAGGTCCTCCCACTACCAGTTACGGTCTGGTCTTCCTATCCAAAGAGAATATTTTTCCATTTGGGATATTGGAATGTCCTTCATCCACACTGCCACTTTCCGCTAGGGGGTTTTGAATTCATCCTGATCCTGCAATGGAAATGGATTTCTGGACAGGGTGATTTTCATTGTACCGCCCCTTCCTCTGGACGGATCCTAAGGTAAGGGAGGCACTGCCCCCACAATTCCCCCGCCTAGATTTAGCAACATAGAAGACGGGGGAGGAGGGACTTAGAGCAGAACGCTCTGGGAGTGGAGGGCTGGATTTATCCCCAGAGGGGTGGTTATGGGGATGGGAGTAAGGGGAAAATATGTCTTCAAGGCTTCGAAAAACAAGGTATATTCTTAATAAACCTAAATCTAATCAAGGAAAGAAAATGAACACAACAAATGGAACAGAACACTTGCGTAGCAAGCCCATGGTGGACAAAACAATATTCAAGGCAAATGAAAAATATAATTAAGGAAAGGTCATAATCGTTGACCAGATTACGGGAGGACTAGTTGCACGTGACGCAACAGGCTCGACTAAAACTACCACGACCACGCGGTCCAAACACAACGGAGAAATTCAAATGTAATACAATAAATTAAACTAGTTGACCTGTGTCGAAACCATAACTTAATCTCAAAATCTACATGTTTTAAACGAAAACCTCAAAAACTTAAAACATGGAAACACCCTGATTACACTAAGGGAGAATGGCAACTGGACCACGTGTGCATGGATAAACACCACCATAAAGAGATCTATAACGTCAAAGTCCTCCGCGGAATTGACACAGGTTCTGATCACTACGTAGTCAAAATTAAAATTAAACTCACGCCCCAGAAGAGACAACAAAGGAAAACCCCCAAAACTAAACGAAAAATAGATCCTATCCAGTTAATCAACAGTGAACAATACCAAAAAGCAACTGGAAACATTAAAATAACTGATAAACTCGAAAACTTGGTTCACAACCTACAACGAATAGCAGAAGACCTGGCTCCAATTAAACCGCGGAAAAACATCAATGGTGGAGTAATGAATGTGATGAGATGATTGAAAAACGACACCGAGCGTGGTTATTACACCAATCCCAAAAATCTGAAACATCTTTTCAAAATTTAGTTACACAACGAAAAGAAACAACTAAAACTTGAAGAAGAATAAAACGGCAATATCATACTGACACCCTACAAACAATTGAAGGGGAATTCAAAATTTCACAATCGCGGAATTATTACAAAATCTTTAAACAACATCTGAAAAAATATGAAGCACCTACCTTATTGTTAAAAGATGAAAATGGTAAATTGGCCCACAACAACCAGGATAATGCACAAATTATGGCTAAATATTTTAAGACACTCCTAAACTGTGAAGAACCCATAGAATTTCTCCAATTGGATGTTGACACTCCAATAACAACACCACCGGAGAACATTAACCCACCCACATTAGAAGACGTTTACATAGCACTGAATGAGATGCAGAATTTCAAAGCCCCTGGAGAAGACCAGACTTTTGCAGAGATTTTGAAGTATGCTGGAAATTCGGCAAAAATCGCTCTTCACCAACGACTAGTCAACATCTGGATTACAGGAAAATTCCCTGAACATTGGAGATCAGCTATCATCCATCCACTACATAAAAAGGGGATAAGACAGACCCTAACAATTACCGAGGGATTTCACTCCTGGATGTTACCTATAAATTTTTTCTCGAATTCTTCTCAATAGAATTAAAGTACAACTTGAAAATGAATTAGGAGAATATCAAGGAGGTTTCAGGCCCTGGAGAAGTTGCCCAGATCAAATTATGAGCCTAAAATTGATAATGGATTATAATAGAAAAAGGAATAGAGATATGGTGATAACATTTATCGACGTTAAAAAAGCATAATTATGATTGTATCCATAGAGAATCTTTATTAAAAATTCTAAGACACATGGGATTACACCCCAAATTGACAAATCTCATAAAACTAACTCTTACAGGCACCAAATCAAAAGTTAAATTCAGAGGTGAATTCTCTGACCCATTTGAGGTCACAACCGGTTTACGACAGGGTGATGGCTTATCACCATTACTATTTAATTGTGCATTGGAAATGGTAATGCGAGAATGGTCTAAGAAATGCCCTCCAAATATAAAAATAGGGAGAAGAATTCAAACAAACTGTCTTGGTTTTGCAGACGACATGGCATTATTGGCGAAAGATTTAGAGGAAGCCAAACACAGATATCAGAGCTTCAGACAATTGCAAATAAAATTGGCCTTAAGATATCATTCGAAAAAACAGAAATCATGCCACAAAAACCAACACCATTAAAGGAAATACAAATTAATGATACAAAAATTAAAATTGTATCACGATTCAAATATCTAGGAGAGCTAATAACAAACAATTTAAATGAGAAAGCGTCAATTCAAATAAGAACCAACAAGTTATCTAGGGCACAAAAAACAACATGGGAAACTTACAAAAAGAAATGCTTATCAATTAATGCAAAAATTAAACATTACAATACAGTCATAAAACCGGAAGCCACATATGCAGCAGAAACATTATTCCATCTAAATGAACATTCTAAAACCGACAGATTACAGAAGATCGAAAGGCGAATTGGAAGAACTTGTATCAATAAAGGATATGAAAAAGATGGACAATGGCGAATAATACCTAACAATATGGTCTATAACAACCTAGAACCCATTACTGATACCATGCGAAAGAAAAGACTAGGATTCTTTGGGCACATCATGAGAATGCCAGATTCACGTCTTCTAAAACAACTAGTGCAATACAATCTTGCTTCAAAAAACACAACAACTGGATGCCGACGGTTAAAAGAAATCAGAGAGGACTTAAAGGAAATTGGCCTAACAACAGAAGATGCTGCAAATAAGAAAAGTTTAACTACAGCACTTAAAAATATGACGTTTCATTTTCCACTCACAAAGAAGAAAATTCCTACAAGAATATTTTCCGCCGAAGAACGGGCAAGACGATCAATACGCATGATGAAGTACTGGGAGGACCGCAAGGCTCGTACAGTTCCTACAAGTCGACGAACTAATGGTTGGGTAAAGTGATCCTTTGTGGTCTCAAAAGTAGAAGAAGAAGAAATTAACCTATTAATTACTGAGTACAGAAAGGCTCGATATAAAACCAAACAAAGCTCCACAACAAATTAATATCAATCGACATAAAGTCAAGGCAGTTTGACTTGCGCTCAAGCGCGCCAACACACAGCAATAACGCGAGCTGGGCGACAATGGAAAAGGGGATGCCGTCCGTCATTAAACCTTTTTACGCAAACCAAAATGCACTATATAGATGGTGGTCCTTTTTAATAATGCAAGAAGAAATAGTTCAAAACGATACTAATAATTAAGTTAGGTAGGCACCATTCCTACATGTAGGATCATGGTGTGGTCAGACTGCATGTACATTTACAGAATTTAACATGACCAGGCGGGAGATATTGCCCCAACCCTGGATGATAAACTAAACACGAAGGCAAATCCTTCAATCGAGTTTAACAGATAGATTCAAGTATAATTACATTTCAAAGCCATGCGGACGACCACGTGTGTAAAATTTAAAGTCCAAAGTCGCAACTCCTTTATCCCGCACTGGGGTCACAAATGAAACAAAATAAATAAGAAAAGTCAAGCGCGAATATCTTAGTTCGTTGCGATAGCCAAGCTACCGTCTCAGGCTTGGCACGGGCCGAGGCCCTGCATGCCACACACACACGTCCGTACGCTTAGATGTTCACGAGCAGAGTCATCTCGCCACAGCGGCACGCCAAGCTTCGTCATCCCGGACAATGTCACAAAGTTTTAACAAACACAAATATTGTTGGTGCGCAGTACCAACTATAGCACACATTACCGGTCATAGAGAGACGCGTAACAGTTCGCTGAATTAGGCCAAAGAGGCGTGGCATTTCTGTATTTTGGAACTATGACCAGTAGTTAAGCAAGATTTGAACATAAGTTCTGGAACCATCCATCATATTCTCGAAAGCATTGATCCGGGAGTAGGGTGCACAGTGGGAGCGGGAATTTCAAAATTTAAAATAGTTTGTATATACAGCATATTATAGATCAGAGAAGGGGGTGTGGGGTAGCAATGGTGTGCTGGGCATTTGCCCGGCACAGTCCTCCCCTCCAACAAAGCAGAAGTGGGGGTGCAAGGGGGGGGGGGGTGACATGGGGATACCCCCTGAAGTCTTTTAGTAGAACACCATAGTCCTTCATGCAGATAAGTAGTAGTCACTGCCACGCACTCCACTCACACTAATGAGCATACCGAAGCAGTACACCCCAGCGGTCGTGCACCAAGAACCAGGTATTGTTACCACCAGTGGACCAGACCAAATACAGAGTTGATGGATGCTCAGCGTGGCCAGAAGACGACCCGGCAGGGTGATAACATCAGGTCTTCCAGCAGCCATTAGGTTCACCCACCAGACGTTGAAATTCGCCTACAGCAACAGTGACCCGGGCCCAGGTCACATTCCCCATACTTGTGAGGTGTGGATCCCTCACAATGGACCACTACTGAAACATCAAAAACAACAGCAGCAGACTGCTCGCACGTAGCCAGGCACTCGACACAGACATGGCGAGCCGTAATTTTCACTGCCAGACAGCAGGAGCTTCCACCAAGGATGGTAGGGGGAGTCACCAGTCACTCGTGACCACACGAAGAACACACTGGGAGATAATTCTTTATTAAGGGTGGACATGGCATGCTTTGTGTTCACCCGAGATGAGGGAATACACTCTCTATCCACTATGAGAGGTCATATAGGAACTGCTCTTACGCACACGCATGCATTCCGCTTGAGAATCTCGCAATTAAGTAAGTTAATAAAATGAAGTTGAATCACACCAATACAATTTAGGACGACCACCAGGAATATTAAGACAAAATGAGTATTAATTAAGACAATTACCAACTAACCCCAAGTTAAAATACTGTTACGGCTGTGAGTTTGTGTCATCGCTCGCCGCTTGAGTCACAGCTGCCCCAGGGGCTGGGCTGTGGCATGCCTCCTGTATTGCGTGTGCCTTATGCAACAGGGCTGCTAGACAAAGGGATAGTCCAGAAGATTCGTGACTGGACCAGCGATGGAAACCTCGAGAAGCCGTGGACCCTGGATGGATCTAGAACCATTTATTGAGTCACCGGCCTGCTATATAAGAGTGACCCGTGAAGCAGTTGTTGTTGTTGTGTTTTACGAGCTAGTGCGAGCGATTATCTTGTGCGACAGAAGTGTGGTGACGAAGTGCTGTGCGAGTTACGAAATCCTGTGACATTGTTTCTCCCAGCTTGTGGACAGCGAAATAGCCTGCAGCAAGTGATCGTAAGTAATTGTGGTCGGAGAACATAAATGAGAGGAACAGGTAGTTTCTGTCAAGGCCACCGTACTCATTAGGACGGATTAACTTCTGTGGTCTGTTGCAAGTGAAAGGGGCCAAGAGCGCATAAGGAAGAGATTTGAGGAAACTGGAGAAGGCTCCTAATTGCTTGTATTTGCTGATTAGTGTAATTTTCTGGCCACAATAAAGTTAATTATTTCTTTAAGCTGTAATTGGTGTTGTGCTTTGTACCCCCACCGTAATCCAGTTAACATAAGTGCCACTAGGGGGTGGCACGTAACAACTGGTGTCAGAAGCCGGATTACGAACTCAAGCACAACACCTGACGGTCCTGGTTTCAAAACCCGAGCAGGTCATTTTCGCTAATTTTCCTGTGAGTGCATGCCCTTTACAAGGCAAACAACTAAAATGGAGGCGCAATTGGCAGCATTGCTAGAAAAGTTAAATGGCATAGAAGACGGCCAGAAGAATTTAACCAAGGACCTAACTGCCAAAATGGAAGACGGCCAGAAGAATTTAACCAAGGACCTAACTGCCAGAATGGAAGACGGCCAGAGGAAGTTAGCAGAGGACCTGAAGGACAGCCAAAATAAGTTAGCAGAGGACCTAACTTCCAAATTAGAAGAAGGCCAAAATAAGTTAGCGGAGGACCTGAAGCAGATGGAAGACAGCCAGAATAAGTTAGCAGAGGACCTAACCGCCAAATTTCTGGATGGCCAGAAAAATCTGGAAGAGTGTCTGCTGACGAAGTTAGAGGAGAGCCAAAGGAAATTAGAACAGAGCCTACGTGAGGAAGTCGCGGCAGTGGAGGAGAAGTTCAACACCTTGCAAGTGGAAGTTGCCGAGCTGCGCCAACGCCCGCTGATGGGGGTGGAGGAGAAATTCAACGCCTTGCAAGTGGAAGTTGCCGAGCTGTGCCAACGACCGCTGATGGGGGTGGAAGAGAGATTCAACGCTCTACAAAATGAATTTGCTGAGCTGCGCCGACTCCCGCCGACAGGGATGGAAGATAGATTCAAAGCCCTACAAGAGGAAGTCGCCGAGCTGCGCCGACGCCCGCCGACCGGGGTGGATGAGAAAGTCAAAGCCCTACAAGAGGAAGTTGCCGAGCTGCGCCAACGCCCGCCCACCGTTACACCGGGAATATCAGGAACGGGACATAGCAGAGTGACGCCCCCAACCTTCGACGGAAAGGTGCCGTGGAGCACCTACTTACGTCAGTTCGAGGCGGCCTGTTCCATAAATAACTGGAACAACACAGAAAAAGCTACAGCTCTCATTGTAGCGCTGAGAGGTGACGCCCTTAACGTCCTTCAGGCCATCCCGACTGGATCCCAGGACTACACTTCACTGATCGCCCATATGGAGTCCCGATATGGAGATAGCCATCTTCAGCAGGCCTACCAGATGCAGCTCCGGACCCGGGTACAGAAGAACGCGGAAACCCTGCAGGAGTTCGAGATGGACATCGCACGCCTCGTAAGGCTTGCCTACCCAACAGCGCCGGCCGACTTTCTGGAGCAGATAGCGACGCAGACCTTCACCGACGGGCTACGGGACTCGGACACTCAACAGGCGCTGCGACTCGCGCGCAATAAGACCCTGGCAGATGCGCTGAGCCACGCACTCGAATTCGAGACGGCAAAACAGGCATCCAGAATGCACGCGCGGGTGCGTCAAGTGGACGTCGATGAACCAGCAAAAACCAACGAGACCAAGCCCCTGGCCGACGAATTGATGGAGGCGCTAAGCCGTTTCTTCAAGAATCGCAGTACCACCAACAAAAACGTAGCCGAAGGACATCCGGAGAGGCGGCCCGGAAGAGGACTACCGACCTGCTGGACCTGCCGTAAGAGAGGCCACCTGAGCAAGGACTGTGGTGATCGCCGCCGCCAAGGGTTTCCGTCTGGACAGTCAGTCGTAGGGAAACCGCGCGGCCCAGGAAAGCAAGTATCAGCCAGCCTAGGGGGGCAAAGGTTGGCTTGTGGCAGTCGTCAAGCCCCGGCAGTCCAAGTTCGTGTGACGAAGTTACGGAGGGACAATAGCAGCCTGATGGTCGACGGAGTCGTCAACGGAAAGAGCTGGCCCATGCTAATCGACACGGGAGCATCGAGGACCATCGTCAGTCCCACCGTAATCCCGAAGTGGAGAGTGCAACCCACACAAAGGAACCTCCAGCTAATAACCGCGACCGGAGAGACCGCACCGGTACATGGCGAAGCATCACTGGAGTTCGTCATTGGTCGACGGGCGATAAAGCATCCAGTGCTTGTGGCTGACGTGTCAAATGAAGTGATCATCGGACTGGACTTCCTGGACCAGAACAACATCATCTTGGATCTAAGTGCCAACACTCTGCACTTCGGAGGTGAGGAACTTGCTTAGCAACCAGCACACGAGGCCGTCACCGCACGACGAGTAAGGCTGAGAGAGGACGTCATCGTTCCTGCCAGGACGGAGGTCAGCGCCGCCGTAATTGTCGACGGAACTGCTGAGGGAGTGGCTGCTGTCATCGAGCCAAAATATGAGGACATCCAGGCAAAAGGATTGCTAGTTGCCAAGACGCTCATCAACACGACGCCTCGGCCGTACGTCCGCCTGTCCAACCTGAACGACTACGATATTACGGTTCACCGGGACACCAACCTAGGAGTCTGCGAGCCCGTTACCTGGATTGCCCGCATCACCGACACGACGGACGGACACCTGCAGACGGACAACCGAAGAAGACGCACACTGCCAGAAGAACTACAGAAGCTGTACCAAGGATCCCAGGACCATTTAGACGAGGAACAATCACGCCAACTTCGGGACCTGCTACACGAATTCCAGGATGTCTTCTCCCTGGGAAGCAAAGACTTCGGCAGGACAAGCTTGGTCCAGCACAGAATCGACGTTGGGGACAGCGCACCGATTAGGGCCCCATTCCGACGTGTCCCGCTCGCCAAGCAAGCCGAAGTCGACCGGATGGTTGAAGAGATGAAGGATCAAGGGGTGATCGAGCCATCACATAGTCCTTGGAGTTCTCCGGTCGTGCTTGTGAAGAAGAAGGACGGTTACACCAGGTTCTGCGTGGACTACAGGCAGGTGAACGACGTCACGAAGAAGGACAGCTACCCTCTACCCCGGATCGACGACACGCTGGACACCATATCAGGGTCAAGATGGTTCTCCACCTTGGATTTGAAGAGTGGCTACTGGCAGGTGGAGGTCCACCCTAAGGACCGCGAGAAAACGGCGTTCTCTGTGGGCAGCGGGCTCTGGCAGTTCACCGTCATGCCATTCGGTCTGTGCAACGCCCCTGCAACCTTCGAAAGGCTAATGGAGTCCATTCTGAGGGGACTACACTGGAAGACCTGCCTGGTATACCTAGACGACGTCATCGTTCTGGGGAGGAGCTTCGAGGAGCACTACAGCAACCTGAAGGAGATCTTGTTGAAGCTACGGGCTGCCCAGCTGAAGTTGAGCCCCAAGAAGTGTCAGCTCTTCCAGAAGCGGGTCCAGTACCTTGGGCATATCGTCTCCGAGGAAGGGGTGCGCACCGACCCAGAGAAGACCGCAGCTGTGAGGGAGTGGCCAGTTCCGAAGGACAAGTCCCAACTACGAAGCTTCCTGGGACTCTGCACTTATTATCGTCGCTTCGTGAGAGGATTCGCCGACATCGCCAAACCTTTACATCGACTGACTGAGAAGGACCAACTCTTCACGTGGACAGCAGAATGCCACAATGCCTTCGAGCAACTCAGGCAGGCTCTGTGCACCGCGCCTATTCTGGCCTACCCCAGACCTGGAACAAGGTTCATTGTCGATACCGATGCCAGCGACTTTGGCATAGGGGGGATCCTGTCGCAAGTAGTGGACGGCGAGGAGAGAGTAGTGGCCTACTTCAGCAAGGCCTTGTCAAAGCCAGAAAGGAACTACTGCGTCACCAGGAAGGAGCTGCTCGCCATCGTGAAGACCATTGAACACTTCCACAAGTACCTGTACGGGCAAGAATTTCTCATCAGGACCGGCCATGCATCCCTGCGGTGGCTCCTGAACTTCAAGCAGCCTGAGGGTCAACTCGCGCGGTGGTTAGAGAGGCTTCAACAGTATAACTTTGAGATTCAGCACAGGAAAGGCCAACTGCATTCTAACGCCGACGCCCTGTCACGAAGACCGTGCCCCGAAGACTGCACCTTCTGTGCCCGAAGGGAGGAGAACACCGGGATACAGTGCCGAAGGACTACCGTGGAACTTCAAGGGAGCTGGAGCCGCGAATCTTTCACGCGGGCGCAAGCGGAAGATGATGACCTGGGACTGATAGCCGAATGGAAGAGGGCCTGTGTCCCCAGACCCGGGTGGAACATTGTGAGTGACTGCAGCCCAAAGTTTAAGTCCTACTGGGCACAGTGGGACTCGCTGATTGTAAGGGATGGCCTCATCTGCCGTACCTGGGAGAGCACCGACGGGAAGACATCTCGGGAACAAGTCGTCGTTCCAAAGGCTATGACGGAGGAAGTCCTGAAGGAAGTGCATGGAGGATCATCTGGTGGACACCTAGGGATAAAGAAGACCCTGGAGAAGCTGAGAGAGCGGTTCTACTGGATCGGATGCCGAACAGACGTGGAGAATCACTGCGCGAGGTGCCACGATTGCGCAGCCAGCAAGGGCCCAGGACGAAGACGACGGGGTCCACTGAAGACCTACAACGTGGGCGGCCCCATGGAGAGAGTGGCCATCGATGTTGCTGGGCCATTCCCGTTAAGCGAGGCAGGGAACCGCTACATATTAGTCGTCAGCGACTACTTTACCAAATGGCCGGAGGCGTATGCACTCCCTAACCAAGAAGCCGCGACGATCGCAGAGACCCTGGTGAAGGAATTCGTCAGCCGGTACGGAGTACCCCTGGAGCTGCACTCCGACCAAGGGAGGAATTTCGAGTCGCAGGTGTTCCAGAACCTATGCCAGCTGCTGGGGATCCGGAAGACAAGGACAACGCCGCTACACCCTCAGTCCGACGGGATGGTAGAGCGATTCAATCGCACCGTCGAGAACCATCTCCGAATAGTCGTCAGCGAGCACCAGAGGGATTGGGACAAGCATCTTCCACTATTTCTCCTGGCCTACCGCGCCGCCGTGCATGAAGCCACCGGGTGCACACCAGCCCGGGCCATGTTTGGGAGGGAGCTCCGTCTACCTGTCGATCTTGCCTTCGGCCGACCTGGGAATGATCCGATCCTGGTAAGCCAGTACTGTCAAGAACTGGTCGACCAAGTGGAGGACGTACACGCGTTCGCGAGGAGGAAACTGCGGATCGAGACCGACCGAATGAAGACCCGATACGACCAGCAGACGGATGCCGGCGGATTCCACGAGGACGACCTGGTCTGGCTCTTCAACCCATTACGGAAGAAAGGCCTGTCATCCAAACTGCAGAAGTCCTGGGAGGGCCCGTACCGAGTCGTGAAACGGATCAACGATGTCGTCTACAGGATCCAGCGGAGCCCGAGGGCGAAGATGAAGATCGTGCATCGAGATCGCCTGGCAGCCCACGGAGGGACACAGACGGACCAATGATTGATCGGGACGATCAGCCTTTTTAGGAAGGGGGTGGTGTTACGGCTGTGAGTTTGTGTCATCGCTCGCCGCTTGAGTCACAGCTGCCCCAGGGGCTGGGCTGTGGCATGCCTCCTGTATTGCGTGTGCCTTATGCAACAGGGCTGCTAGACAAAGGGATAGTCCAAAAGATTCGTGACTGGACCAGCGATGGAAACCTCGAGAAGCCGTGGACCCTGGATGGATCTAGAACCATTTATTGAGTCACCGGCCTGCTATATAAGAGTGACCCGTGAAGCAGTTGTTGTTGTTGTGTTTTACGAGCTAGTGCGAGCGATTATCTTGTGCGACAGAAGTGTGGTGACGAAGTGCTGTGCGAGTTACGAAATCCTGTGACATTGTTTCTCCCAGCTTGTGGACAGCGAAATAGCCTGCAGCAAGTGATCGTAAGTAATTGTGGTCGGAGAACATAAATGAGAGGAACAGGTAGTTTCTGTCAAGGCCACCGTACTCATTAGGACGGATTAACTTCTGTGGTCTGTTGCAAGTGAAAGGGGCCAAGAGCGCATAAGGAAGAGATTTGAGGAAACTGGAGAAGGCTCCTAATTGCTTGTATTTGCTGATTAGTGTAATTTTCTGGCCACAATAAAGTTAATTATTTCTTTAAGCTGTAATTGGTGTTGTGCTTTGTACCCCCACCGTGATCCAGTTAACATAAGTGCCACTAGGGGGTGGCACGTAACAATACTAAATTTCTGAAGGACCAAAACTCATTTCCCACACCAAAACCCTATATTTCACAATCTGGTTGGTTGGTTCCTCAGTTTGGGGGCTGCGACAACGAGGTCCTGTAGCCCCGTGTACTTTGGGTGTGTGCAGAATCTGTCTGATAACTGGTTTTAATTGTGATGACTGTATTAGTGTGTGTTATCTGTTTTTTATTGAAGTAAGGACTGCAGACTTTGAATTTTTCAAATAGTTCATACCTTTGCCGCCAAACGCCTCCACGACTACTAGTTCAGAACTTAGCTACTAGACGCCTCGGCAGTCGGTTCCTGGCAACGAACGTTGAAACCTAAGAGTGTTTTTTACATTCTTAACCTCTATAATTTAGCTTCACACAGGTGTAATTAGTGGAAGGTTCTTTAGCATGCCATAAAATTATGACATGGGACCGCCGGCTTTACTTTCCCTCCGAAGGAAATGATAAAATGAGCGGATGCGCAACATGTGAACCAGAGAAAATCCCCCAAGGGACAAGGTGACTCGTCTCTCAATTAACAGGGAACCCAGAAGGGGTCACACCACAATACCCCCCGGGCACACCCAGATATTACAGTACATTTACATTTAGCATTGTCCGTCTCAATCACACGGACGCAGAAACGCCCACCAGAGGGCGAAGAAAACCAAGCAGAATTACAACAGAACCAGCAGGCAATAAACACTAGAAACACTCAGGACGAAACTGTACCAGGACTCCATCACCATGGACACACACCATTTCGCACTAAACAAGTGTTGCCACAGCAACAACACTCACGTTCAACACATTGACCAACCAAAACCTAACACACACACACAGAGAACCGTTGCCAATAATCACGAGCGAAAACAAGACCCCTGCACACAGCACGCCCACGACACCAAATATCACAGGAACCTTATTAGTGCCACGTACCAAATTTAGGCAGCACGACTAAACTTACACAAAATTCCAATTAGTGCAACCGACCATCAACAGGCAGCACTACCTAACTTACACCAAATACCAATAGTACGTCCAACCATATCCAGGCAGCTGGACCAAATTCAAAAACCCTCTCACACGGTGGTCAAACAGTGCAACCAACATCACCAAAATATACCACTCAACCTCAAAAGTACCAACCAAATACAATTCTTCCACAATCCTCAAAAACTTCTTCATGTACCAAAGAAACAACTCAACTTCAACATGCCAAGCCCGTCCAACACACAAGCACACTCAATCGAGCATGGCCAGTGTTCAACAACTCAAACAGGTACCAACCAAACCAACTAATTCTACTTCGACAGGTACGAACCGTCCAAAACCATTACCCAAACTCAACGGTACCAACACCGGGTGAGTTAGCCGTGGCCGTTACGGCATGACTGCTGGCAGTCGCTCACATCCGGGAGGCGAGGAGGTTCGAATCCCCCCCGCCGGCAACCTTGAAGATGGCCTTCTGTGGTTTCCCATCTCCCTTCCAGGCAAATGCCAGGGTTGGTCCCTAACTATAGGCCACAGCCGCTACCTTCCAACTCCTCGTCCTTACATTCCCCAACGGTACTTGTACCTCACCCATTGGGTGTCCATCTCGAAGCAGCTACATAAACTGGCGAGCCGAACATGTCCTCGGACACTCCCGGAACTAAAAGCTATACGCTAAAAAAAAAATCAACTATTCAAAATACTTTAGTCACCATCTGCTCTACAAAATCCGACCTTCCTTCGGAACACGAACCTATTTTCAACTCCAGCTTTCCTGAAAATTCCTCCTTTCCCATAAGTACTAAGTTTCGTAAACATTCCGGCTGTACAAATTCCGAACGCCTTCTTCCAAAATCCAGTCTTTCTCTGTAGAACAAGATTGGATCAACAATTAAGCATCACGCTCATGATCCAAGACTAGGGAACAACCATCACCTGCATATACCTTAAGACTTCCAATTCAAAACTTCAACGCTCTTCAGGTACCACTTCAAACAATTCCAACACAATATCCCACTGCTTCTCGACACTGGGCCCAGATTACCAACCAAATTTTCATAATCATCTCGATGCTCCATAAAATTCTTCTTCAAATACCAAATACTTCCAAACGGGTACCAACTTCCTTCGAATCACAAATACCACATCAACCTCAGATACCTAACCTCGAATACTTGTATTCACCTCCGAAACTCTATTTACTTCAAATACCGGTACTTCAATACCTACTTCAGATACCTAAAACTTTCAACACCAACTAACACAATACAACACAACACAACACAACAACATTGCTCCTGTCAATCCAAGTAAACTCTTCACCGAGTCTCTGATGGAAGGGGACGAACGAGCTCGACCAAAAACATAAGGAATTTTCTTCCAGACGAGCGTAAAATTAAGCAAAGGAACACAATGTGCCAGTCGACCGAGGGGAAGAAACCATAACTACCGGAAAACACAACAGGACCAAACGGATCCAGACATCAACTCGAGGACGCGCAAGGCAATGCCCCTAAAAATTACACAATAAAAACCCTGTCACATGGCAACAGCAACAACCATTCACAAACTATCACAACACAACACACAGTCCTAGCGCGTTACTCCACAGCTGACTCTATCAAACTGCCAAAATTTCAAAACACACCAGCTGAAATAAAATTTCCAACCCATAAATCACCAACTGAAAATGAAATTTTACGTCCAAAAGTAATCCAAAACAGACATGAAACCTGATCAAACACCATACACAGCTGAATCAGCACACCAGCAGCACGTCACACCAACAGCTGACCAGACTGGCCAAGTACACCCAACTACCCGGAGCTCGAAGAACGAAACATAGAATACGGACGGCAGTGAAGAGCAGCCATAGCGAAACTAGCAATACAGCACTCAGCAGTAAGGGTAAGAACGAGAATTTCGACCAACTCCAAGCCAAAACACAAGAAATCAGAACGAAGGAGTGCCAACCTCCATATGGCATCACCACTCACAGCAGGCGAAGGGCACACGTACCGACAACACAACTCGCACACAGGCAGCAGGTTTGAACAACTAGCGAACACAGAGACACACTAGTAGAAGCAGCCGAGGTCTAACTTCACAGCTACACGGTCACGAACAGACAGAGCTACTAACAACCAAACACTCGAACACACCATGTCACACCAAGGTTCATAACACACTTCACACGTACAATCTCATCACCAGCAAGCACTCCGAACGCAGCTCAAAATCAGGAAACAACCATGACTACTTCACATACCCAAGTCCACCAGACACACCTCCAAGAACAACCGAAAACAGAAGTTACAATTACCTCCCACTAAACAAAACAAACCCCATGGAAAATCAGGATGAAACTTAAGTCGCCAGAATACTATAATCTAAAAGGAGTCCTACACTCACAACGAGACCAAAATAACTAATACAACACGAAGTTGTAGTCCCAAAACCAACCGACCTCCTAACATCAGTCACCTTGCATCGTAGAAAATCCATCCCATACCAGGGAAACACGAATCGGGCGAACCCTATACACAACCTGTGTCTGGAATCGAACAGGAAAATAAGACAACAGCAGTTACCCTAGCGACACTCACACCGACATACTGACGTAACCAACAACAAATCTCAATACCTTTCGACCAACTCCAAGCCAAAACACAAGAAATCAGAACGAAGGAGTGCCAACCTAACTTTATTCCCAAAATGACCATTACGATGCAGTACCTAATATGCTCCCAACCAACTATCTACCGCAAATCTATCTAACATCCACACAGGCAAACAGCAACACAGTCACGTCCCAAGTCATACACTCAACACAGTACCAACCTAAAAGATTCAAACAGCTGACCCAAGGCAAAAATACAACAGACACTCTGACACTCGTAGAAGCTAACCTGACAGTTGATCAACACAACTACGCAGGTGACTTAACGCATTAAACCAGCAGGATAACCATGAATAATTTAACTATGGAAAAAATTAGGTCAACTGACAAATCACCAACACGACACATCTTCGGTTCACTCAATGACTCAGAACAGCTGACCAGAGAAACAACGTAATAACGCTGAAGATATAACGCCGTCTCCAGCCATGATAACAAACATTTTAACTATCGATAGAATAGGCCAGCTGATTGCTCACCACAATTCACATGCACAAACATAACTCAACGACAGCACTCGAATACAGCTGAAATTAATAAATTAGGAAAATCATACGCTGTTGATGACATCAAAACATTACCAGCACAGTTGGCACACCTCCACAAGCCTCGTCTTTCAATTTTCCCAAAGTTTTCTTTTTTGATGTAGAGTAACGAATGTGATTAGTAGGATAATGAGATGTGTCCAGGTGTTCTACAAAATTCAACTTATCTTGATAAACATCTTGGGTGTTAACCAAATAAATAAACGAGTCCGTATCCATATACTGAGCCCGCTGAGCTCATGCTCAGTGATATGTTTCTTTGCCACATATTTGTCAATGTCATGCATCATCTCAGAACGCACCCGGAGACCAGC
Organism: Meconema thalassinum; assembly: GCA_946902985.2. Taxonomy (NCBI): domain Eukaryota; kingdom Metazoa; phylum Arthropoda; class Insecta; order Orthoptera; family Tettigoniidae; genus Meconema; species Meconema thalassinum. The sequence continues at coordinate 418,100,513 of OX336394.1, forward strand.
ACATGGCCGGATATGATTATGGAGGTGCTCATGACTTTGAAGAAATCTCCGAATTATTTATCTGAGTACTTATTAACATATTTCTACTCTTCACAAGGCTCAGATTATATCTTCAAGTAATTCTGCATATTCTAAACATTCTGGTGAATGTAATTTGATATTAGATAAAGGTATTAAACGTCGCAGATACGCGAAACGGAAGGATTTAGTTGCTAAACGACTCATGAATTCACTGGGACCCAGCAGGCGACAGCGCCTCGCTGACACTCGAGTTTTGTTTTCGTCCACACTGGACGTGTATTACTGTCCGTCTTGAAAGGCGATGAAATAGTCCGCCCACGAGGCGAGGGAATTATCAACGTTCATCGCTACTTTATTGAGCACCTAGTCGTGTGCTATAAATGTATATTCAACGCCTGTGCTAGCGTTAATAACATTATTGTCAGGAATTGTGAATATTGTGCACCATTGAACAATATTTTCGACGCCGTGGAACACCACATTTCGAACTCGAGGCCGATGAAAATCTATGTCCGTAAGGGGGCACTAAAATATTTGAAATCAGTGAACAAGTATTAGCATACTTGGTATATTTAAACACCACGGATACTGGAAACATTATCGCCGTTCACGCGAAAATTTTCGGCCATGGATTGCAAGGATTAGAAGTGATTTGTGCAGTTATAAATTCTGTGATTACGCCAAGCAGGCGATATAGATACTGCGAAGAAGCAGACAGTGAATGGGCAATTTTGATACAGTCTGCACTGTGTAACTTCAGTGAGTTATTAAATATTCACCATTTCTTCGCTACATTAAAAGCTGCAATTTTCCGCGTGTGAAAAAGCCATCAAACATGTATTTTTCGACTGACCACGTGTGTGAAGAATTTCTACAACTATCAACCTTGGGAATTATGGAGTAAGGACCACATGATGTGGAGGAGCCGTTCTGAGGAGAAATACAACTTGACGGATGACCCAGCCATACAGCAAGAGGAGGAGATGAACGTGTTCGTGCCTGGAGAATAGCCGCTACTACCATGAGGGAGGAGAAGAAGACATCTTTAAGTCGACCTCGAGGACGCATCAATTATCTGGTAATGGATAAGGCCTGGATTGGAGGTCTAGTTTGGACAACCCATGTCTCGAAACCAGAGGATATTTTACCCCTCAGTTCTGGAGAGTACGAGGTGACGATGCCATAAGCCTGTGCGTCTGTTCCATCTCTCAGGTAGGATTCTTTTTGTGGTACCGTAGTCTAGATAAATCAACCGAACTCATCTTGCCAGCCAATAGGTAGGGATTTGAAGTTTAGCACTCATGATTTGTCATTAATTTCAGTGATAGTTAGCCACATTTTTGATTGGACATGGTTCAATCGGTGCATTATTTTGAACGTAGTGAGACGTCAGGTCTATTTGCTACTTAAACATGACAGTAGCTGGTGAGCCACTTTAGTCAACCCTAGTATGGGGATTTTGTAGGTTTTCTTTGTTACGATGGATAGCCATCATACTAGTGGTATTTTTGTGACACCCCAATTTTGGTAAATCCGCGTCACGCCACTGACTTGGTTTGGAAGCTCGTATCGGTTGATGGTCAACAGAAGCCGTCAGTTTTGTAATTATGCTATGAATTTTCATTATAATGAGCTTTGACGCCATTCAAATTCTTGGTAAAGAACAGAGTCAGGGATTTATTAGCATGCTGCTAAAGCATCAAACCTGGACTAATATCGTATCATTAGCAAACTCAGCAGATGTAGGATTTTGCCATTTATTGTATAATTCGTGTCTAGTGATTTGACATATGATTTTTGTTGGTTTTAAAAATGTAAATTTTAATTGAAGTGTCATCTCTGTCATACCAAAGCACTCCAAGCGAGTGGCATTGCTACCTTTTACTACTGTTTATTTTTGAAGACATGAGGTCTTATCTTACTGCGTGTTTCTACGTAGTAAATGTGTTATTATTGAATTTTATTTAATCGTATGGTGAATTACATAAAAACAAATCACAAATCCAAGTTCAAGTTTTGGAGCCATTCCACAGTACATTCTCGAAGATGAAACAGATCACTAGGGCTCCCGGAGTAGGCGTGTAGAGGGCAGCGCTGGATGATATGGTCCATGGTCTGTTCCTCCTCATTGCATTGACACAATGGGAAATCTATCCAACCCCACTTATGGCATAGGTGGTGCTAAGCGAGCAACAACGACATACGGTGAAACTGAACAAATTACAATGTCTCAAACTCTTCGTTATTATTGAATGTTATATTGGTACAAGCCACAGGCCAGTTCATATTAAGACTTTCTTTGGAGAGAACTGCTGCCTACAATGATGAAGTGTTTGTTATAAAGTGCCAGACCCAATGAATGTAGAGAGAGCGCGAGCTCATTGTTATGAACAGGTGGGAGTATTACCCAGAAGCCACCTAGCGCACAGAAATGAGACCGACTTAATGTAGACCCTTGACTGATGCTTTTAGAATCGTTTAGTGTTATGAGTTTGTATTTTCATTATATGGGTCAAGTTTGGAAGCCATTTTGTAAAGTCAGATGTTCTCCTCTCGTAATGGATGCCCGTCAGAGTCATATGTTTTCATCGCTCTGCATAGCGGTGATGTTTGGCACTATTTGAAAGTGTTTAAAATTCAGATAAGGTTTATTCTTTAGTATTGGTTGCGTTCACGGTAGCAAACAGTTGATCAACTGCTCCAAAGCTGATGCATCGGGAGCGGGATCAGGTTTTATGTGGACTTGTGAACGGTTTGCTCCATCTGATCTCTAGCAGCGCGCGTTGTTCGAAAGTGGACAAGGGCGAAGTACTATCCTCGAGCCTGCGATGTTGAAATGATCAGATAATCTTGTGAGAGTGAATGGTGATTTAGATCAGTATCTAATTTACCTTTAGTTTTGCAACTCGGAACGAAATTGGTCTGAAACTATGTACCGAAGGCTGTGAACATGTATCAAACCATACCTTGCTCCCGATAATATTAGGCCTACGTACGTAAATTTCTTGCCTTTTTGATACGGCATTTATTGTGTTATGCTAGTTCGGCTACGGTAAAGAAAACTTGTTTAACGTGTGGTACGGTATATTAAGGTGGTATATCCCAAGACTTATGATAATTGAAGTAATTTTAATCCCTTCAAATTGAACAAGGTAGGTTAGGCCTATGTCTCAATAGACCGAATATTTATTCAAGAATATCAATATAGCTTTGATTTTATTAATGTAGGGTTATATCCTATGAGAAGGGTCAAGAATCTGTAAGTCTAGCAGAAAACCTCTTACCAGTCATCCACACATGATGACTTCATTATTTGTTAGCATTGCTTCATCTATTTAATTTGTTCCTAGGTATCCTTCATGCTGATACTTTCCTGCTTCTTATATCTTTTCTTTTTCACTCTAGTTTTCTTCTCAAGGATTTGAAGCTTTTGGATTTATTCATCAGCTTAACTGTGCTACACAGATTTTAGTTACTGCACCATAAAAATTAATTGTATATACAAAAAATCAGGTTAGATTGAAAAATTAATTTGAAACATTACAAGAATATAAATCACATTGTCCCTACCTGTCAACTAGAGGTATTTATCTGGATCATTAACCTTCCCCTATCTATAAGGTCTCAAGGTTCCACCCTTTAAAATTATAACCAGCATCTAGAAATAAAATTTCTGGGTCCCTCATTTAAAGCAAAGGAAATCATGGTATGAGCCTGTATTATCCTTGTTATGCCTTACTTATTTACACCCCAATATTAGTACTTAAAGAGAAAGGCACAACATGAACTGTTGATGGATTAACTTAGTCTCTTACTTTGCAGTCCATTCTCCTCCTATCAATACACAACTGGTTTCCATACCATATTCTCTATACGCTACTGTTCATCTAATGAAAATGAAAAATGTTAGGCTACAGATTTTTGGTTGAAAACAGTTGTCTAAAAGATTATTTATTAATAGATCATGTCATCAAATGGTCCACTAACATAGAAATAATTAAAAAATAGGGCATTTTAAAATTATTGCTACCTAAGTCTGGACAGTACAGAATGAGGTAGAGGAAACTACACTGTAAAAATACAAACTGAAAAAAATAGGATATAAAAATCAGGAAAGTAGCAGGATGAATGACTCCTAGTAACAAAGATAAATGAAGCAGTGCTAAAGAATACATCTTTTCTGTGATAATTTGAAGCCATTCTTTTTCTTTTTTCAGTGTTGCCTATACAGATTGTCTTTGCTGCTTCTCAGTCGGTCAACATGGGGTACAAAATTATAAATATGTAAACCCACTCCTGGAAACAGTTACATGTATTAGTTACCCATTGCCCATTTAAGTGTGATAACTAACTAATACATGTAATTTTTTCCAGGAGTATGTTTATATATTTATAATTTTGTGCCCAAAAAGCAGCAATGACTAGATTTTATCTTTAATTTCAGTACATAATCATTACCAGCTGCTTGATGTACGATACTGGTACTTCAATGGCTAGTGGGCTCGCACAATTACATACCATTACCGAAGGTAACATTCATGACTCATCACTCTATTAAAGACATTGGTACTTGGTTACTAACAATTCCCTTTGTTGCTCAATGTGTGCCTGGTAGAGAGATGGTTGGTACGAATCAGCAAACTAAATGTTAAAAGAAGTAATATCTTCCACCTAGGCTCATTACCAGATTGAATACAAATGAAACTACAGTACAGCAGAACTATAGGTGTAGTTTTGTAACAAACATAGTTCATTCAGTCACCGTACAAGAACATCAGGTCTTCTGTGGTCAGCAGCAAATACTGCTGTGTAATAGAATATGCTGATTATAAAGTGAAGCATCACTGTAATGAGGTGTTAAAACTCAGCCAAGCTGCGATAAGGTAAGAAAATATTGGACAAACTGGGTAAGTGCTGTGTTGAACAGTGCTCAATTATCTCTGCTTGTGTAAGAAGAGAAATATATTATATTTCTTGAGTTGCAGTACATGGGCCAAACCATTACCAGCTTCTTGGTAGCCTACTGCAGTGAACCTAGGCTAGTGGGCTTGCCTAATTGTAGCCTATACTGTACAGTACTAGTAGGTTATATTCATGAAACCTCACTCCCTTTTAAGTTTTCATTTTACTAACAATTTCCTTTACAGGTTACTAAGCTTGTAACTTAAAGCCTCCTTCCCAATCCTAGCCTCAGTTAAAAATACATGCACTACTACTGACACCACATCATTTTGAAATGTATCCAGTAGCCTAGGCTACTGTTTAAATATAGATCAATATGTAGCATACACACAAGAGAGTGAGTAAAATAAATTAGCCTTATGTCACAATTTCTAAATCCTTTCTCATAATGCATTTTACTTAAGAGTCAGTTCCTATTTGAGTACAGAGACCTAACCTGTCCCCGGAGAGAAAATCATCGCTCGTATGACAAAAGGAAGTCAAGGATGGAAATTTTGGTGTTGGATTAGTTGAAGCATGGACAAAATACAGTATGTGCATACAATAATTGTCACAAAATGTTAATACTCAGGCATGTTGAGATACCGCAAGTGAAGGAAATAAAGGACAAACTGGGTAAGTGCTACCGTATGTTGAAGAGTGCTTAATTTTCTCTCCTTGTGTAAGAAAAGAAATTTATATACAGTATATATATATATATATATATATATATATATTATATCTTGAGTTTCAGTGCATAATCATTCCCAGCTTCTTGATGTACGGTACTGGTAGCCTACTGCAGTGAACATTGGCTATTGAGCGTGCCCAATTATAGCCAATGGTACCAGTTCGGTAGGTAGGCTAATATTCATTACATTGAAAGGAATGTGGATGTTTAATCTAGACCTGAACAGCAACCGAGAAGCATGATAACTGTTAAGATAAGACTGCTAATGCCATGAAAAGAAAAGTAATGGTTACCGGTACTTGAAATGCTTACCAAGGGAAGCTCCTTCAATCATAGAAACATATTTATAGGCTAGGGCCTATACAAGACCAAATTAACTTCATTCAGTCCAAGCTGAAAGCCAGGGGTGGGAGTGGGGTGGGTGTCTTGCGGTCTGTGTGAATTTAAAATACCGTACAATTTAGTGAAACATTTACGATTGTTTCAAGAAAAAATATTGGCCTAGTGAATAGGTTTTTCAGCATTCTTGAAAGGAATGTGGATGTGTAGGCTGATCTAGACCTAAACAGCATACAAGAAGCAAGAGAACTGTTAAGATAAGTCTGATAATGCCATGAAAAGAAAAATACTGATAGGCTACTAGTATTTCCCAGTCATTACCTAAGATAAGTCTGATAATACCATGAAATGAAAAATACTGATAGGCTACTAGTATTTCCCAGTCATTACATTCTGATCAGCCAAACACTCAGTTTTCTATTGGAAGAATCACGTAATAATGTAGGCACAGACAGACCTATGGTAATTCTCATATCCTATTGCATACTAATCCTTAACCCAACAAGTACCGGTATCCTACGGTATTGAAATAATTCAGAATTTGGGGTAGGCCCAGTACAATGCAGGTATTTTTATACAGTATCGGTAGCCTATGCTTGCTCCAAATGAAAGGTATTTTTTATACAGTATCGGTAGCCTAGAAGTTTGATTCTCTCTATACTGCCTACACAACAATATATTCGTCTAGGTACAGTATTTAGCCCAAAGCATAGGTTAAAATCGTATTTTCAGACCAAATTACCCCAGGCAAGTGATGAAAAAACTCTGAAACATTGATTTAAAAATTTTAAAAATGCACATTGCCACTAAAAAGGAAACCACACACCTGAATTCATATAATTTTTAATACTTGGAACAAAAGAAAGGATGTAACATCCGATATATCAGGTTATGTTGTTTCACACATAGGTTAAAATTTGTCGCAACTGCGGTCCGTAAATCGGAATAAAGATATAACACGAATTTAACACAAAGCAGGTCATTTTATAGGCCATAGAGGGACCGTGATGTTGTGTTCTTCATTATTATTTCAGTATTCATCAGTTTAGGAACTATTTTGAGTGATTTCCACAATGTTTACATTTGTTTTCAAATCGACTTCATGCTATACGCCATGTTGGTTTTAAACATGTTCCGTGGATGGAGCGAAGTTTTTCTACGCTCCATAAAATGGCGTCCGCTCCATGGAATATGTTTAGGGAGCGCTCCATCACACCGCGTTCACAGCGTACTTTCTTCAACAGTTCATCAACTGTTTGCTACCGTGAACGCAACCATTGACTATTGTAGGACACCCTGTTTGGAGGCTATTTATGGTATTTATGTGCTAGTAGAAGCACCTATGTCCAGACTCAGTTCCGAGGCCTTGTTGTACCAGGAGGTGACTGATGTGTTTTCCAGGCCTGCCCGAAGGTTGATCAGGTGAGCTGAGCGCCACTGAGAACGTGTGTTATTGTATTGTCCGAGCATTAGGAGCTCATGGAAGGTATTCCGACTTTTATGTCGATGTTATAGCAGGTTGATTTCGCAGGAGATGCTACTGCTTAGCACAGGTGTCTAGGATCGTCAGCACTATCGTCATGAATCTACATTAAAACTTAAACCTACGATTTAATAATCAAGAGAGTAATTATTCTAAAATGGATCTGATACCTAATTTATTGTTTCTTATAATCTTGGAATGCACATTTTGAACTTGCTGATTGACACCATATGATGTGAATCATTTCTTAGCGGGAATGACGTAGGACAGAACACACTATCTTGAGACGATGGAGTGTGCGTAGCAATTAGTTCGTAGTAGGTGGAGCACGATATTCATGTGATGTAAGTTGCGGTTATAACTACGATATTACCAACCTAACAAACAAGCACATAGATGACTTTGGGTACAAAGAGTTTACCAAAACGAGTATACAGGGTAATAATATGCAACTGCGGTCTAGTGTTTTTACTTATTTACTTAATATCATAGTCACTATATTAATGTTCATATTTTCTGTTTGTTGTGGAGAAGAAAGATGAATATTTGAAGGCACACCAGCCAATATGTTGAAATAAGAAGCTACCTGTAGCAAGAGAAGGGCGCATGACATCCTGTGAGAACAATAGGACAGGGTTGAGTTGGAATGCAGCACGGAGAGAAGAAATAGCCTGGACACCGTTACTCAGAGTTCAAGAACCCAGTTTTGCGCGAAGGCAATGGGAGTCATCATGAGAGCATGTTCTTTGTAAGCGAGACGGAAGATGGAGAGTGCAAGAGAAAATTGAGATGAAACTACTTCCGTCAACGCCTACATGGGAGGAGTCTGAAAAATGCCGCGAGTTTGAGATCGCACCACGAATGAGAGAAGATGACGCTGAAGATTTCGCGCTCTTTTGAAGGCACGATATCAGCTAAAATTAAGGAGGGAACTCGATTCTGATTAGTCCCACGATCAAAATGATTCCCGCACGCAAGAGACGTACGATTCGCAGCAAGGCGAGTTCGCTGATATAAGTTGTTTGTGTATATGACCCCTGCTTAATGAAATAAATATTTGATCCAGTCCCATCCCTACTTCTTGGTTAAAATGTATAAATACAGAGTGAGGTGTTCACTCGGGGCTCATTCTTCGCTCATTGTCGTTCATTATACGCACGTTCGTTCTGCTGATTCTACGATATTATTTTGAAGAAGTTACCAAGTCTGTGGAATTAGTAAATTTCGATGCATTGAGAGTAAAAGACTTAGACTTTGAAAGTAAAACATTGCTGTTAGGAGATGTATTTATTTCATCTCGTGTTTGCGTGTGAATTTATGTGAGATAGCGCACTGCTATAATTTAGGGCCAGTCGACGTTTAGTATTGCTCATAGGACTGTAGATGGATGTAGCAATCTACTCGAACAATCTGGGGAGGAATAACAGTGTGAGGACATAATTTGAAGCTAACAGGCATTTCATTGAAGCAGCACGTCAGCGATGGAGAACGTGGTATCCGCTGATGATGGAAGGAGGTCAAGACTGTAAACGACTACTGAGATGATGGTTGCGTGCTGAGCGCATGTGGAAACATCAGTTATGGAGGAAGCTGATAGGATGAGTACCCAATGAATTAATTGATTATGTAGCCTAGCTTTGGTTATCGGGAATCCTTGTATATATTTTGTATTTGTAGTGTTTTTCTTGTTGTCTGTAGTGTTGTTTTTGTTCTAACCGACTACTATTTAATATGTGAAACACGTCGTAGTTATTCTTTTTGTATTTTGTGTAAGATTTGTGCGGGACAGTGGATTAAATTTGTACTCGCGTGTACAGAGTTTGTATTTTGACAAATACAGCAGAGGAATGAACTGGATAGTTGATGATAAATGAAGCATTTTATAGATAACGTAACTGAAGTGTTGGGGGGAAAGTATGGAATTTGTTTTGAGAGTTTAGGATTACACAGGTTGTAAATTATGCGATATGGCATATTTCCTAGCAGGAAGCCGTAAGCTTCTGTGGTAATCATTATAATCTATTTGAGCAAATATTTAAATTATTGTGTTGTTTGAACACATTTCTGTGACGTACGTCTGCGATCTGAAGCATTTTGATGGAGGTGAAGTGTTGAACCAAGGCATGGGTCTCTTATATTATCCTGCACGTGGTATGACGCTGGGTCATTTACCTGTCGGCTGCATAGCGTCGAAACAGGACACTCAAGGGAGATTTCACTGTGAGTTATTATACGGTCCTAAATTGCGAGATGCAATTTCTGGGGACGAATCTACGATTTATGTGTTTTTATTTCAGATGTGTTATGCTGAATTCTACGGATCTCAAAGCTTGGAGCTTGTGACAATTTAAGACGTGCCTGGTTTGCGACACAATGACGAGGACTTTTAAAATCCACACTGCTAGCTCAGATCTCTAAGGATGGTGAGGCAATTAGAGGCCGAGGAGTGTGCTCGTAAGATAACGATCAGTTTTAAAGGCTGTTAGTTGCTGATGACCATGATCGAGTATTCATGATTTGTGTCTGTAAGACCTATGTTTTAGGCAGTTTGATTTTGGGTGCGTTCGCACTTGTGGTAAGACTTCACGCGGACGTATTCTTGTATTATAATAAAGGGTAGCGTAGTTGATTGGTAATTATTCTCTTGTTAGCCATTATAAGTGTGGATCCCGATGCCAAGGTCTGGTGAAAACGTTCATGAATATGCGTCCTGCGACCTGGATCTAAGGAGGCATATCTCATGACAAGTGTACTCATTCTAAGCTAAGTTCTGTCATATTCGTCATACGCAAACACACAAGAATAAGTGAAGTAAGGACGAGGTCCATGCATTTTGTTTTATTTGAAAGCATTTGCAGCTGTAATTTTATTCATGTTTATTAACTGTTTGTTTGATTGAGTTTTTGTGGTTTAATAAGGGTGTCACATGGGATTTTTGTGTTGTTATGATGTCCATTTTATCGTAGTATTAAAGTTATTTGTTTTGTTGAATTTGGGGTCATCCTTCTTGTTAGTTATATTCTCCCCATGTTACCTTGAAATTACGGAAGCAAAGTACAAATTATCCAACCTCACGACGATGAACTGAACACCCCTGAAATTAGTCTCGTGTACGCTTTCTGAAGGGGGCAGTATGTAATCCCATGTGTACCTTTCTCTGTGGTGATGAACACATAGCTGTAAGAGTGTAATTTTTTTTTTCTTGGCTGTCATGTAGATTTGATGTTAATGTCTTTTGCCTACGGACGTCACCGCCGTAAAGTATGTATTCATTGTTAGGACTTAGCTAAATTGATTAACGTCAAATGTAAATAAGGAAATGGTACCATCATAACTTAGATTTGCTTCGCTACCCTGTTAAATGTAAATTCTGCTATTAACTTGATCTTTAGTTACTTGAGTAGGGATTCTTTACGTGCCATTTTACTAGCTTTGTTGTTGTTGTTTGACCTTTTGTAATTAGATCTTTCGAGAGGGTTTAACTGAGTTTACGGTTAGGGCCTGGATCATTTATTTACTTTTTATTAGTTGGCGGATTAGCGGATACAAACCCTCCGAACTAGGATAGGGGATTGTCAATTTTAAATAAAAGTGTTCACGAGTTTTACATAAGTCTGCATGTTCTCATTTCTTAGTTTTGTTGATTTGGGTGTATTTTCTTGGGCCATCTATGACTTTAGCCACCATGTTACCCCCAGATCCCCTGGATCATAGTTTTTCGTGCCGCTATGGCCTATAAGAAGTACATCCGATCCTCTCGGCAAATGTGTTCGACAGGTGAGGTGTCTGGGAAGTCAATTCGGTTGTTGGCAACCCTGACAGCTCCTATGACGGGCTCACTACATAAGTTTAAGATTTTCGACCCCATAACGAGGTAGGAGGACATCATATTGATGGGAATACATGTGAGTTTTTGAAATGTCCAGTATACACATTCCAATATATATAGGCTTATTGAATACAATGCTAAGTTTAGCCATGTGGTTAGCAGCTAGATTAGGACCATAAATTGTTCTGTAGATAAATGTTGGTTTAGCTACTAGCTTTCCAGTTACCAGACGTTTATCTATTCTTTTACGAATATTTTCCAATTTTTTTTCCTAAATTGCGTTATTAAATAATTTGTACATATTTTTCTCAAATTCATTTTTGGCCTGTTTTCGAAGATTGCTATTATAATCAACGTATGCCTTTACCCAAGGTCTCTGTTGGAACTTTAACACACGATGAATATATGGTATAGAGACCATTGGTTTAAGCTATTGCAAAACGTTCTGCGATTCATAGTTTTAAATTTATAGCCTACTTTCCAAATTGAACTTTTTTTGGAAAAAGTCTAAAAAATACCATGTGTTGTTTTATAGATGAAGGGCATAGAGGCCATTTATTTAAACTGATATTTGACTTTCTAGGATTTTTAGTTTTGGTAATATAGCCTACTTTCTAATTAATTTTGGAAACATTGAAAAATATATAATGCTTTTGACTGGGCGTTAACTAGGGTTAACAAATGATTTTCTGTGATTTCTAGTTTAAACATATGGCCTACTTTCCAAGTAAAGTTTTGTAAGAATATAAAAATATAATGATTTTTTACTAGGTGTAGGTTAGAGGTAGGAGTAGGAGTTAATTATTAACCTGAACGTACTCTAGAATTCTTTGGAATCTTGCTTACAAACATAGTGGTAAGGATTATGCTGCTATTAAACGGACTGTAATACATTTCCATACCAAGACAATAAGCCACTAAATACATCAACCAAAATTATCCGCCAAAATAAGCCAAAATAAGCCACTAAAATAAGCCGCCAAGCAAAGCAAGAGCAAAGCAGACGTAATTTATAGTTGGCGCAATTAATAGGCGCGATTGATAATAGGGGCGATTTATAGTAGAGATGATTAGTAGATTCGATTTATAGTAGGCGCTATCTGTAGGCGAATATTGTGGGAGCAAAAGTGAGAGCAAATATGGGAGCAAAAGTGGAAGCCAAAAAGGGAGCAAGTATGGTAGCAGAAGTGGGAGCAAATATGGTAGCGAATGTGGGAGCAAGAAGTGGGCGCAATTAAGTTGGGATCAGTTTTGGTTTGGTTTCGGTTCGGTTTAATTAGGATTGGGTTTGGTTTGGTTCGGTTTCGGTTCGGTTTAGTTAGGATTGGGTTCGGTTTGGATTGGTTCTGTTTGGTTTAGTTCGGTTAGGGTTGGTTTCGTCTCGGGCTTAGTTCGGTTTGGTTTGGTTCGGTTGGGTTTTGGTTCGGTTTAGTTCGGTATAGTTCGGTTTGGTCCGGTTTAGTTCGGTTGGTTACGGTTTGGTTCGGATTCGGTTCGGTTTGGTTCGGTTTCGGTTCGGTATGGTTTAGTTTGGTATAGTTCAGTTTGGTTTAGTTCCGTTTGGTTCGGTTTAGTTATAAAAATAAGGGTGTTGTTGGTTTACATTGGTATTTTATAACCTGGGTTTGGAAAGCCTGTTTTAACAAATTCTCACGCTTTGCTTTTCTCAATGCCCATACATTTTTACAAGTTACAACCTGTTCGCCAATGCGAATGTTGAATGATAAACACCTGTATGGTATGATACATCAGCCGATGCAACATTTCCATACAATTGCGTAATTTAACATCTTGTTACGTTATGCGTAAAGTTTTTTCTTGTTTTAAACGATAAAGCAAATTCGCTGTGTATAGTCTTGTCTAGGGTATATTAGGGGGCCATTAGATAGAATATGTTTAGTTAACTACATCTCACGGTGATCACATCGTGAAATACCCGGATTCGAACTGGACAAGGCAGATGTGGTTACCTACTGCACAAATGGGGATGGGCTAGTTCTGCAAATTGTGACTGTGGTGCCTCCTTACAGACAATCCTTCACATTGTTGCTGACTGTCCTCTTCGAGCTTTCGAAGGAACGATAATAGACGTCCACCATGCATCGAAGGGAGCAGTAGAATGGGTCAAACAACTAGACCTAGAATTATAAAATTGTACGAGCTTGTGACTGCACATTTGTCCATTCATTTTGTATATATATATGTAAAATCCATCTACATGCATTCTTCATACGATAAATAAAATAAATAAATCGTGAAATACCGTATAACGAACCACTGTACAGCCTTGTAATACGCAGAAAGCAGCTGTTAGCATTGTCGAGGGTATATTGGAGGGCCCTTAGCAAGAATATTTTCAGTTGACTGCTTCCTCTCACGGTGATCACATAGTGAAAGACCGTCTAACCAACCATTCTACAGCCTTGTAATACGCAGTAAGCAGCTGTTGGCAGAAATCAACATCCTTAAAGGAGAAAAGAGTGTGGAAGACTATCTTCGGGACTATAATAGGAAGCGTCACGAAGTATCGTGTGGTGAATTTCATCAGTGTAAAACCCGTGGAAACAAATCCAACAATATCTACAATTGGCGTCGCCATGAAGAATGCTGTAATTTAATGTCATCAGCGAAAAGACAAAAAGGAAGGGGCTTAAGTTACGGGTGGTAAAGCTTCAATATGGTAGTTGGAGCTAGTGTACACCCAATGTTTGAACTCATTATGGAGGGAAGACCTCGTGTACACCTTGTGTTAGAGCACATAATGGAGGGAGGAACTCGTGTCCACCCTGTGTTAGAGCTCATTATGGAGGGAGGAGCTCGTGTCCACCCTGTTTTAGAGCTCATTCTGGAGGGAGGAGCACGTGTCCACCTTGGGATGGAGCTCATTATAGAGGGGAAACTTGTGTCCACCCTGTGTTAGAGCACATAATGGAGGGAGGAGCTTGTGTTCATCGAATGATAAGTACTCATATCTATGATGACTGTAACAGGCATAGAGAAAGTCGTATCGTGATGGTTGGGAGAAAATAATTTCCAAGTGCACTGAAATATTCCTAAGCTAATTGATATAATGTAATCGAACATTATCGATTGTTGCACTGGACGAATGTATTTATTACCGCATTCGAATTGATGGAGCGATGAACCGATGTACTAGGATCATCATCATCATCCAATTCCAGCTCCAGTCGCCCGGGTGCTGTTAACGAGCCCTCGCCACTATGATTGAAATACGCCTCGCCGTAATGAGTCTTAAGTAGAAGTTATGGTCAGTATGGTATAGCCATTAACTAAACTGAATTTTTGTATTAATTTACAGGTTTTCAAGAATAAGACAGCTGTTTATGATTTATCTATGAACATATTTCAAAATCAAATAACAGTCCTACTTGGGCATAACGGAGCTGGGAAGACCACGACAATGTCAATGTTAACAGGTAATGTAATAACAGCTTCAATAGTCGAGTGCCTTCCTTAAGACCTACAGACTGGTCTGTAGACAGGTCTGTCATAAATTTCATGTAGACAGTGTAACTCAGAGTGTTCCAAAGGGTAAGTAGGCCTATACAAATTTTGATTCAGATCGGTGAAACGGTGTACGTATCACTAACCATAACGCCAGCACACGCGGATAAAGCTGTTCGGGAGCGCTTTTTCTTCCAACTTACTGAACAAAAATCAATCTTTAAGGTTACCTTTGAGGTGTAGCCTAATGCTATATAGCCTAAACGATTCCTCTTGAATCTGGCTAGCATACACAAATAGAATTTTTCGAATCCGACTGGTAGTTCCAGAGATTAGCGCGTTTAAACACACAAACAATCAAATAAACAACCTCTTCAGCTTTATTATATTAGTATAGATTTGTATAACGTGTGAAAAGGAAATGACTTACATGGAGAAATATGTTCTCGACAAGTATAAAATCGCTGATTATTCACTCAGCAACAAGCCGTCGCACTGTATGCACATCCTTTTCAAACATGCCACCGGAAATAATACATCCCATTACAACACGTCAACTGTGTCGCATAGTGGGAACTTAAGGTTTTCCTCCTAGCCACAAATCACTTGGACTGTTCCATCAAGTTCAAATCAATTTTAAAAAATCGTTCTGTAATAAATGTGGTAGTGAAAGCAATAACTTAAGGGGGTTTGATGTTGCCAGAAACTGTTACCCAACACACACACCTAGTGCAACATTTGCAGTATTCTTATCACGAGGTCGCCCAAGGCTGTAGCTAGCGGCTGGACAGAACATCGCGCGCGTGTGTGTATTGTGCCTGATCGACAGGGATTCAGGGGATCGCCGACCACCAACGGCCTGCCTAATAGCCCCATCAATTGAACCCATATGCTCAGAGGATGAAATGTGTTCTTAGACTAGCCCGCACGAGAATGCTACACCCGGGTAGTATCGGGTTGGATGAGAGGTCAGTGGTTATAAAAAACCAGCCCAGAAAGAAAACATCCCGAACAACTTAAAGCTAGTAATAAATAGTCCAGTCTTAGGTAAAAGATCAACAATTGATTCATCAATGGCAAATCCCTAACTTATTTCGGAGGGTGCAAATCGGCTAATCCGAAAATCTAAATAAAAAAATAATGAAACCTTCAGTTAAACCCTCAACTTAATTCAAGCTAAACCCTTGTTTTATCCCTTGGTTGGGGTGGGATGAAACACGGTAGTGTAGGTGTGCTAATTTAGAGGGTTGCTTCCGGATGGGGGTAGTTTCCCGTGATTGGGAGAGATTACAAGTGTATACAAACTTAGGCTTCCACGCCGGCGTTAGAAAGTAAGAAGTGATTATCCGGGCAGTTAGGCCGTGGTCCAGTAGGGCTGTTGTTTCCTGACGTTTCAGCGAAGACTGCGTTCGCCATTCTCAAGGGTCTTCTCTTTCCGTTGGCCAGAGGTAGACTGAAGTTGCGCTTGTCCGCCACCGCTATATATAGTGTGCGACCGGGTCGGTTCACTGCGCGGTCCGGAACTTTCCGCGCCAGGAGTGGAGCGCGCTGATTGGCTGCCAGTACCGAGAGGTGTGCAATGCTCAGCCAATGGTTTGATGTTAGCTGATCTGAGGACGGGATGCCAGATGCGGAGCATTCCCTTCTTAAAGGCCATGATGTTCACTACGGTTGCACAGAGGTGTTGTCCAGCACCGTCCACTACCACGGGAGGCTGCAGCGAGAGGCTATTGAAATTTTCAAACACCCTAACAATTTCAACCGGAAAGAAGACAGCGAACGGGTGAACAAAATCTGGCATCCCGTCCTCAGATCAGCTAACATCAAACTATTGGCTGAGCATTGCACACCTCTCGGTACAGGCAACCAATCAGCGCGCTCCACTCCTGACGCGGAAAGTTCCGGACAGCGCAGTGAACCGACACGGTCGCACACTATATATAGCGGTGGCGGACAAGCGCAACTTCAGTCTACCTCTGGCCATCGGAAAGAGAAGACCCTTGAGAATGGCGAACGCAGTCTTCGCTGAAACGTCGGAAAACAACAGCCCTACTGGACCACGGCCTAACAGCCCGGATAATCACTTCTTAGATACTACAAGTGTAGTGTGTTGGTGTGAGTGCTTAAGCTATTGGGGGCGTCTCTGCAGGATGCAATTACCTTCCAGGGGATGAATGTCTAAGTGCAGGGTGTTAATCCAGCCTGCCAATTAAGTAGAGTGAGCAATTCACCAGACGTGCAGAATCGGTGACTCGGCACTCTGCAGTCAGGCCGCTTGCTCGAGTACAATAGGACCTGACGATGCAATTCCTGGTCGCCGTGGTCAGGGGCAATTATGACTGAGGTCAGGTTGGGTATAAGGATGTAAAATGGAGTGTGATTAGTAATAAGCGTGTATGCTTACTGACCATGTGTTTATTGGGCAGTAGATGTGATGTGATGTCCCTCTTGGGGAATTTAAACAAATATGAAGTGTAGTACAATTTGTAAAGTGTACAAGCGTTCGGGGTAGGTGTTTACAAAGATAAAGGACTCTGAGCACAGCTAGATCTCACGTGGTGCAGAGCTGGAACGGATCTCATCGGGCAGGGCCGCTGGCCAAGAACAGAACAGAACAGATGATGGGGCTCCTGCGGGCCTAGGCTTTAAGGCCTTCCCCCACTGCCTTGTCAGCATTTCCCCATAGTTGTCGCTCCAGTTATCGTGTTTATGTTTATGTTTCGTAAGCGTGGTCGTCAGCAGTATGCCGGGCCCGCTTGTGTCTGAAGAAATGCATGAGGCTTATGGTCTGCCTATGCGGGTAGTTTTGGTAAAAGATGGCGGGGTGGTTCTCAGGGGGTACTGCCCCCGGGCTGTACAAGTCCCCTTCGTCGTTTGTTCGCGTCCTCGCGAACGGAAAATAGAGTGGGCGTGTCTTTGTAATGATTTTTCCTCGTTTCCTTCTTGTCCCTCTTCTTCTTCTTCTTCTTCTTCTTCTTCTTCTTCTTCAGTGTCGGTGTCGTGTAGGTGTATCGATGTCGTGTTTTCCTGGTGTTGATGTGAGTTTAGCGTGTGCTCAGAGAGGGTGGGTTTTGGGTATGGAACATGTTTATGCTTTACATATGTGTAGAATCAATTATAAAAAGTTGTTACATGGAGATTAAAAATATATATCTTGAATACATAGTGTGGGAAATTGTTATTTTGCATTGTCACAGAAGGAAAAAAAACATCGGTTTTGGCTGTGATGCTGCCCTGCAGCAGGATGAAAAAATTGCCTTCTGCGTTTACACTTGGTATGACACTGAAATATAATGTATGAAAGAGTGAAGAAGAAAGAAAAATAGGCGCTCTGGGGTGTAATTTTAAGGGAGTATATTAAAATGAGTTTATTGTGTTGGGATAAATAGAACGCCTTTACAAATCATCGTTATTAGGAAGAAAGGAAAGAAAAAACAAGTGTATAGGCTGTTTACATTGTGGCATTGTGATAAGTGCAAAATAGAATACAAAATTAAACACAAAATAAAATACAAAAATAAAATACAAAAATAAAATACACTTAAAATACAAAATGTAATAAAATCTAATAATACCTTTCTCTAGAGCTCTTTTTGCGCGGCCATTCTTCCACGTCTTTCTCTCTTATGCCGGCTAACCCTTATTATCGATACCTTATCTGCTTTCCTTTTACTCGGCCTTTCTAGTACCTCTTTACGTTGTACTAGTGAATTTCTCCTCGTGGGCGGGAGAACTTTCACCCTGATGGCTAGGTTTGGCACTTACAAAATTGTACCATTCCTGGCCATCGCATGTCGCTCATTATTTAAGCGTCGGTGTGATTTGTGCCAGTGGCGTTCAGCATCCCACGACCGCTGTCTGCTGCTGAGCACCGTTGCCGTCACCTTATTGGCGCGACTGAAGAACGACAGATAGTGTATTTGTATGTGAGTGATACTATAGGAGTATAGTATTTTTTTGTGTGTGTTGGTAAATATATTTACAATGGGTATATGTACAATTTCTGCTTCAACTGGAAAGAATGGTTAATTATGCATTTATTTGGCAATGGATGCCTTGCTGTTGCTTCCTTGGTCGTCTGAAATGGAATTCAATGTTCTGATACATGTATATTCATATTATATGTATTTAACCTATTTAGTGCACATAAGACATATATTCTACCTTGGCGCCACTTAGCCTATCTTAGTCTAAGCCGGCTGGATCTTACCATGTTATCTGTACTGCTCTCTCCTTCTTCAGTGTATTTGTAAATGTGCAGGCCGCTATAGGGCAGTGTAGTGTAACAAGTGTGTTATTATAGGAGAATTATGCTGCCTTTGCGCTTAGCCATTACCTGTGACCGTGGTTTTCGATGATTTCTGCCGTAGCGATGGAGCTCAAATCTGTAATATAAAGTACATTGGTAATATGCCCTTGGCCAAATGTGTTAACGCGCGCACGTGTCGCGCAGCGCTGTTTTAAGGGTCGGCTTGGATGATGCCACCGCACTTGAGACCTCTTCGGAGGTCTCGTGTGTTATCGGGGTCGGTCAGCTCCAGTGGCTGTACCGTATACCTCGCTGATGGGTCGGAGGGCTTCAGTGCCTCCGCCCTGTTATGTTTACTCATCGTTATTTTATCGATTTATCGGACTTATCCTGGCAACGTCTAGCCGCCAGGTGCCGAACGCTCTGTGTCGCGTTTGCGTCGCATACGCGTGTTTCCGCAATCGGTCTTACCCTGGTAACGGTTTTAGTTGCCAGGTGCCTAACGCTCTATCTTAATTAAAAAGTGTTTAACCTAAGTTATATTAATTAATACTAAAAAAATATTTTGTATTTACAAGCCGAAAATGGTCCTTTGTCTAGTGCCGAAATGTGCTGTAGCTGCTGTTTTATAACACTGCTTATTAAATTTGCTTAAGTCTAAGTTGCCTTTTAAATGGAACTGTGTCTTATATACTAGAATTTTGATTGGAGGCTCGTCCCGGTCGGTTTCCCTTCCGGGGGGCCCTTGTGACCTCCTGCCGGGATCGGATCCCAGCAGGGGCCCGTAGTCCCCTCCTCTTAAACTAATTGTCGACTTCCCCCTCTTAGTAATTAATATAGGCCTGTGCACTTGCGTTGCTAAGAAGCAAACGCTGCGTGCGGATATCCATAATTGTTGTAGCTTATATTTGCTTTATTCGCCATTTATCATTCATTTATGTTTATTACTGGGTAGCCCACGAGACCCCTTTTTGGCAGCCTGTTGCATACCTATTTAATATCTCTGGTCGCCCGTTGCGTTACCATTTAAGCTCTGGAGACTCGGTGTCATCCATTTATGTGGGCACGGAACCGAATGACCGCATTCATTCCATACGTATTGTTTATTATTCATTGGTTATCATTTATTAAATCGTCTTCACCTTATCGTCCGGGATAAGGACTTGGCGGACCTAGGATTGGTCCCGCTGAATCCTGAGGCCCTGCTTCACTTCCTCGAATGGAAGACTTGGTTCCTCGCCATGGGAACGCTACTTATATTACAACTAGCTAAGAGTCTAGTCCTAATGTGGTCGTCTCTAGGTTCGTCTCCTGAGTCTAGTGTGGAGCTGGCTAATTCCCCTACTAGCCGTCAAAAGTCTTCCCTGCAGGTCTGGCTTCGATGACCGTAGCGCATAATGGGTATAACCTTCTCCGACACGGGGGCAGGCTAGGCACACCCGAGATCTCGATGTTTGCCCGCACTAAGTCATCGTTACTTCGACCTTTCGTCTGTCAGTCATTAAACTGGGTCAGGCCTCCTTACCGTCTTCTCCAGCTCTGTTCTTGTGTAGCGATTCTGCTCTCCGTTTACCTTCTCATCACCATCTAGTGTGATGCCAGATTCCTTTTTTTTTTAAATAAGTGTGATTTGTAAAATATGTTTGTGTGTACTTTGTAATTATGTAAATTTTTTAGTGTTCTGGGGTTGTAGGATCTTCGAAATGCAGTGGCTACTTTAGGCTTGTCATTGCCGTGTCGGATTTCCAGCGGTGATGCCTTGGTATTTTCCTAGAGGTGTTAGTAGGTTTGTAGGGCGTTTGGTCCCTTTGTTAATAGGATCCGGGGGTGTTAATTGCTGAATGGGGTTAAAGCGGGGTGGGAAGGGGTCGTGCATCGTTGGACTCCATGTTTATGGTGGCCGGGAGTCGATGATGCTGTTAGGAGGTATTTACTGTGAGTGGATGGGGTGGGTTTATCCCAGGTGTGTAAAATTTTGAAAATGTCATGCGGGTTAATAATAATACAATCCCTGGTGTGTGGATAGGATACCTCATGCATTAGGATGGATATGAGGCGTGTCTGCTCTCATTTTAGGATAAGGCTTGTGTTGGGATACGATAAGTTTATGTCCCTTGCATGCGGGATTATTTAATAAAATACTTGTTAGTATGAATGTGGCCTCATCTCTCTACACAGAGATGTGCATTGCCGCTTGATATCAGTTTCCGACTCACCTCTAATACTCAGGTGTAGGCGTTTGGGGCCAAGGTGTAGCACACCTTAATTTATTAGAAGCATGAAGTCTATCAACCCCGATGTATATTTTGAAATGTAGTGTGGCTGTTTTTATGTATCTGTATGTCTGTGTTGGATAGTGTTGTAGGTGACAGGGTATGTAGGAAGAAGGGTGCTGGGATGGTAGCCCGTAATTGGTACCATGGCCATCCTGATGGCATTATCCATATCTACTCCTGTTGTGGTGTATCATCCTCTCTTAGTCACTATGTGTTCTCTACCCGCTCCTTGGGATGTCACTGGCTAAGTTGAGATGCCATAAAGCATCCACTCTCTCCTAAAATACCAGTCTGTGGAGTGTCTCTGGGTCTGTGATATCTACGTTGTGTGAGAATGTTTGTGTCTGTGGGCACCGCCCTTGGGCTGCCCTTAGGATGTTTAAGTGCGGTGAGATGTGACGTCACGGCCTAACCTGGTCTCCTGTTCATGACGTTGGGGTAGCATGTGATTGTGACTATAAATTGGCATAGCGTGATCGCCGGTAATAATTTTTAGAGATAAAAAAACAAGAAAAGAAATTATTAGGGGGGGGGGTTGTTCCCTCATGGAATCTGTCTGTATCCGTCCCTGATTGTTGGGCGCGTGTAGGAAGGGAGTGGTCGTGGCTGTAATTAGTGCGGCTGTGTGTGTGAGGTCACCTATCGCTGACGTCTGCTGGCGCGTGGGATGTTATCGGATAAGGCTTATCTCGTGTCGCGTGGCTAATTGTCAGGTGCCGCGTACCGCGTGTTATCACCCTTGTAGACATGTTCCTAGTGTCGCTAATGATGGGCCTATGGGATCCTGTATTCCCGAGATTAATTCGGCCCATAATATTTGAACACTATTGGAAGCGGAGCCTATTGCAATGGCGCTCCCACTTCCTGTATCAACATCCGTGTCACTGTATGTCGTTATTGTTATTGTTTTTGTGCCAGTGTCATCATGTCTGCATGCCATTGTCTCGTCTTGTTATTATAAGAATGCCTACCGGCAACAGTGTGTTGCAACGCGCTGGAATTCGCTTATTTGCAACGCAGTGTTTTTTTGTGTATTTGTTTTGTGTCCTTGTATACAGAAAGTCTTTAATGTTATGTATGAAGGCTAATGAAACGTGACTTTCGCCACTGTCTATATGTTGACATGTGTTTTCATTCTTGTAAGGCCAAGGTGCTACCTTGTCACCTTTTTCCCGCTTACAAGCTTGTTTGGGAATTTGTTTTCGCGATTCGTTCCCCATTGTGTCTTGTTGTATTATTTCATGTCCGGGGTAATCCAAATTGCCATGATTTTTGGCCGTAGAAATGTGGTGTCACCTACTTTGCGTGGGCGCTTGTCTGGGAGAGTGGCGTCCCCCGTATTCAGGTGTCGGGCGCTATTGTCCAAAAAATGTATCTTGTGGTCTCCGTAGAGGCCCGGCGTTCCCGGTACGTCCCCTATTGGCAGTCCCGGGGTCGCTAATGCCCTAAGTAGACTGTTATAGCGAGTACCTTAGAACGAACCTACGCCCCTGTATGTATGTCCCATGTTTGTTGTCTGTACGAATTTTGGTCGACCCTGGATTTAATTTGTGGGCGTAATGTGGCTTTGACTCCTTTAGTGAATGATTGTGTATATTACTGCCCGAGTGAGATTGCTGCTAGCCTGTCTGGTACTTGCGAAGGTCGCATGTTCATTTATGTCTTATCGCTGACTGGCGATAGTGTCAAGTTTCAATGGTGTAGGAAGTACCTGCTAGTCTAGCGGTCTGCTTGTCACATGTGTTGAGCAAATGTGTGTGGGTTTGCTGACACGCTTTCCTATTGTTTGCATATACGATGTGCCTATGGTTTCTCGTCATATTAAAAACCCTTCATATATATTGTGTCCCCAAATTTTGTGTTACTGTAGACCTGGGGCGAATATATTCGTCGGTGGTAGTTAGATGTCTATGTTAGGTTCGTATCCTGGTGAGGTCCTCGGGGTTCGAAGGCTATCTCTTGGCTTTCTTCTCACGTCTGCCAGCGGAGTCATTTCCTTTCCTTTGTGGAGTGTTCCCGCCTTTACGTGTGGGTGTTGTTTTCCGAGTATAGTATGCCTTCATACGGCGGGCGTGTATAGTGTCCTTAATTAGTTTGTGTCCATGCCGCACGTTCACTATATAGTTCAGGTCAGATACCTTCCTGCACACTTTGAAGGGACCTGTCCAACGTGGTAGGAGGAACTCGGACACGTTCTTCTTACGGGCGGAATTGGAAACCGTAACCAATTGCCCGGGTGTGTATTCCACGGTCTTCCGTTGCCGGTCGTACCGTTCCTTTTGTTTCTTCTGTGCCGCGGTTATGTTCTTTCTGGCGTTCATGCGAGCTATCTGCAAATACTCTAACCGGGCTGCGTTGTCTGTGAGAGTGTCCTGTGGGATGCATATGTTGTCGATGGGACTTCTGGGTGTATAGCCGTGCAACAGGAAGTGTGGAGAGTGTTTTGTGGCCATGGATATAGAAGTATTGTAACTGAATGTAATGGGCTGTAGATAATTATCCCAGTCTGTCCCTGTGTCCCCCGTGAACTTGGCTAGCACTATTCCGATGATTTTGTTCATACATTCTGTGAGCCCATTGATCTGTGGGGAAAAACTCGTGGTTGTGTATGCCCTTATCCTTAGCACCTCCAAAAACTGTTGGAGCACTCTCGAGGTGAAAATAGTCCCTCTATCGGATAATAGGGTTTGGAATAGGCCATATCGCGTGACTATGTCAAATAGAAATTCCACTATGCTGTTCGTGTCGGCTTTGGGAACAGCCTTTGTGATCATATACCGAGTAAGATACTCTGTGGCCACAAGTATGTATCTATTACCTTTTTCAGATGTAGTGATGGGGCCTTTAACATCTATCCCGACTCTGTGGAATAGCTCTCCTACTGGAATAGGGTTGAGTAATCCATGAGGCCTGCCAGGTCTTGCTTTAAATCGTTGGCAAGTGTGACATGTCTTTACGAAGGTATCTATGTCACCCTTCATGTTTATACAGTAATACTTGTCACGGATTCTATGGTATGTTTTATGCATACCCAAATGTGCCCCTGCCATTGGGCTATTATGGTGTCCGGTCATGATATTCTCTTTCAATGAGTCCAGGACCGCTATGGGTGCATTATCGTGCATGGCTGTGGGTTTAAATTTCAGTACACCGTCTTTGTCTACGAAAAATTGCCTAGACAGCCGTGCTGTCTTGGAATCGACCTTTTCCAAGTTTTCTAGAGCCATTAGAATCTGTTTCAAGTATGGATCACGCTCATGCTCCTGCTTTATTTTAACCACCGTCAGGGCAAAAGACGGCATGTCGTCCCATTCGTGGCCTTTACTGTCATCTGGGGGATCGGCTACTGGCGGCCTAGACAACCCATCTGCATCTAGGTGTGTAGCGCCCTTCTTATGCTTGACCACGAAGTTATATTCATAAAGACGGAATATAAACCTATTGAGTCGCGAATTTGGGTTTTTGAATTTGTCCCAAAAAAGCAGGCT
Source organism: Meconema thalassinum (assembly GCA_946902985.2). Lineage (NCBI taxonomy): Eukaryota > Metazoa > Arthropoda > Insecta > Orthoptera > Tettigoniidae > Meconema > Meconema thalassinum. Next base: position 418,125,295 of record OX336394.1, read on the forward strand.
CGCGTGGTCAGTCATTACCGTGAACTGGATACCATAGAGGTATACCCGGAAATAGTTCACTCCCCATGAAAATGCCAGCATTTCACGCTATGTGGCAGAGTATCTTGTTTCGACGGCCGTTAATTTTCTGCTAGCATAAGCCACTGGCCGTATGCGCCCCTCCGCATCTTCCTGTAATAGGGCCGCTCCCAGTCCATAATGGCTTGCGTCCACGTGTAAAAATGTGGGCCTATCACTATGGAAGTGTTGCAGCAATGGTGGAGTGGTCAATAGCAGCTTAAGCGTGTTGAAGGCATCTATATGTTCCTGTTGAATGTGGAAGGGCGTCTTCTCACGTATGAGTTCGGTTAGGGGGTGTGCGATGTGCGCGAACCTATGGATGTACTTCCTGTAATAGGAGGCGAGACCAATGAAGCTACGCAATTGTTTCAGGTTTGTAGGCATCGGGATGCCCGTTATTGCGTCCGTCTTCGCAGGGTCGGGAATAATGCCTTCTCTGTTGACAATATGGCCCAATTTGTTAATCTGCTGTCTGGCGAATTGACACTTCGCAGGTTTAAGCCTTAATTTGGCCTCTCTGATCCTTGCGAAAGCCTCCTCCAAGTGTACGAGATGCTCGTCAAAGGTGTGGGAGAAGACCGTTATGTCGTCCACGTAGACGAGCACCGAGCGCCATTTTAGCCCTGAAAATGCCTTATCCACTAGCTTTTGGAAGGTCTGGCTGGCGTTACGGAGGACCATCGGTAACCTTGTATAGGTATAGTGGCCGTTTTCCGTAACGAACGCCAGCTTGTGCCTGTCCGGTTCATAAACGGGGATTGAATAGAATCCACTATAACAATCCATCGAGCTGAACCAGCTGGCCCCACCGAGGGCATCCAAATAGGTGTCGGCCCGTGGTAGTGGATAACTGTCATTTTCTACTAACTTATTGAGCCTACGGTAATCTGTACAGAACTTGTGGGAACCATCTCGCTTCTTGGTCAGCAAGACCGGAGCACTGTAATTCGAGATCACCGGCACTATGACCCCCGCTTCGAGCATCTCTGTAATCTGAGTGTCGATAGCGTGCCTCTCCTTCTGACTCACCCTGAAGGGGGGCTGGTGGACTGGCCGGTCACTGGTGAGTGTGACGTGGTGCTCGATAAGGTCTGTCACAGCGAGATCTTTCAGCGAATGGGTAAAGATATCCCTATTGGCTTCCAGGAGACCGTGAGCCTCCTATCTTGTTCCGGTGTCAGGTCCTGTCAGTGAGTGTGATTGATCGTTTGATCTGTGTGTGTGCCTGTGTGTTTGTCGATTGTGCTTAATGTGGAGGCTTGGTGCTTGTGGATTTCTCTCTGCGCTCGAATCCCATCTGCGTTCCTGGCGTATGCCATGGGATGTATAGTGAGCCTCTGGTCATGCATTAAAAGCATCTTGCCGCTAGCAAAATTTATGCTAGCTTCGTAATTGGCGAGGAAATCCATACCAATTATTGCTGACGCAGAAAGATGTTCTATCACGAGCATGGGGTGTGTTGCCGCAAAATGGTCTAGCCTGATGTGTATATTTGCCACCCCCGAGTTTTCTAGCGTTTGAGCATTGGCCGCTACCAGCCGGATGTCACCAGTGACACCGTGTATCTGCCCTTCGGTGACGTGTTTTCTGTTGACGCAGCTTACCGCTGCACTAGTGTCAACGAGGGCTTGCACCCTGTGGCCATTTATGCTGGCGTGTACTGTCAGTGCCGCTAACTGGAGTCCTTCCCCCTGTAAAGATGTATTGTAGAGGGTGTATGTTGTTGTTGTTGTTACTACCTTAGTGTCCTTGTCCCTGTGTGCGCCACTGTTGATGCCCTGCGTTACATTTGTGCTGAAGAAGCATGGAGCTGGCCGCTCATTGTACTTGGCACGCTTGGCCTCGCGGCTTATTTCCTGGCTCGAGTTATTTATCTCGGTCGGCGAAATGTGCCCACTCAGTACACTGCCTGCTCTCTTCACTGCCCGCGCTGTCAAAATACAGGGATTCTGTCGAGTGGTTAATGTGTTCACACTTCCCCGTTTCTGTGTGGGTGGGTTGTTCCTCTCCTCCTCTTGTGAGGGTGTGTCTGCAAATCTAACCGTTCGTTTGCACTTGTGACCTCGTTTTTTGTTCCAGGCGGTCGCGAGTTCGATTCCTGTTGCTGGCTCCCCTATCCCAAGTGTGTTCGCGTCCTGCGCCTGTTTGGGGTCACTTCCCGCCCTGTGTTGTGGCGTAGGGAGTATGTTTCCCGTCTGGAGGGTGTGGATTTGCCTTTTTCCCCCTGTCTCCCTGCTGGTGATATTTTCATGTCCGGTTGTGTTGTGGGCTGATTGCCTTCATTTTGTTCGCGCGTGATTATGAGGGGCGTATAGTGTCCCGCCCTAGGGTTCCCCGTAAATAGTATGTGCAGGGCCCTGTCGAATCCCGTGGTTGTGAATAGTGGCGGCGTGTGTACGTCTGTGTATACGTGTATGTTCATCTTAAGTACCTTGCCGAGAGCGGTCACTTCTACGGCGCCGGCATAGGTACCATCCCTACCCATGTATCTTTTGTAGTCTGCCCCGTCCTGGAATGGGTTTTCCTGTTCGTCCGCTACGAAATCCCGGTACTCTCTCCAGTTGGCCAGGATATGTTTAACCGTTTCCCGCCTGTACTCCCTGTGGTGATCTTCGGTATGGCGGACCAAAAAGCTAATGGCCATGAACAGACAGTTACCGTCCCCTTGTACGGGGTGTGTTTGAAAACGGTCCGGGGGTGGATCGTCAGCCCTTGTTTTAGTTGGCTGCTTCTTTCCCCTGCTCTTGCGAGTCTGTTTAGGTGTGGGGCCTCACTGGTGTTTTGTTAGGGGAGGAACCTCGGCCGCTTTTTTAGCTAGCCGAACCTCCCCGTCTAGGCGTTTTTTGGAAACGTAGGTGTGCGTCTCCCCGTGCTGTATGTCTGTCCCCCCCTCGGGGTGGCTGCGCCAACTCCCCTTTTTGCGGTGGGTAACTGGGTGTGGGAAGCATTGCCCTCCTGTTTGTCGGGCGGGGTGCCTCGTCCCTAAACTCCCTCGGGTATTCGTCGGGGAGCGGATAGTGTTCTGGTCCCTTCGTGTACGTGTCCCGGGCCTCCCGTCCTTTCCGTGGGGTTGTTGTTCCGCGTTTATTGCCCGGTGGTCTATGTTCTTGTCTCCGACAGGGTGGGGTGTACGTCTGCTGTTGCGTAGGCGGGTTTTCCCGGCGATTCCCCTTTTCCCTGTACTGTGGGGGTGCATATCCCTGTCTGCCTGTGGGTGGGTTCTCCCGGTACTCCCCGTTTCCCCTGTATTGTGGGGGTGCATAGTCTTGCCTGATTGGGGGTGCGTTTTCCCGATAGTCCCCATTTCTCCTATATTGTGGGGATGCATAACCTTGCCTGCTTGGGGGTGAGTTTTCCCGATAGTCCCCGTTTCCCCTATATTGTGTGGCAGCATAGCCTTGCCTGCTTGGGGGTGGATTTTCCCGATAGTCCCCGTTTCCCCTATATTGTGGAGCAGCATAGCCTTGTCTGCTCGGAGGCGGGCTGCTTCGCCGGGGGATGCTATGGTCGTACCCTGAAGGGTAGTAATCTGGTGTGTATGGGGATGATGGCCGCTATGAGGGGTATGTTGGCTCTACATTTGAGTATGAGACCGGTGAATACCGCTGAGGGTAATGTGGCCTGTCCTGCGTATATGGTGTTGTCGGCCGCCGTGGAGGGTAGTATGTTTTCTCCCGCTCGTAGTTTCTCCTTTCCGTGTATCCCCTTTCCCTCTGGGGATAGTACAGTTCTTCCGTGTCAGTGTTTTCATTTCTAAGTGGCCCCCGCCTGCTTGGATGGCAGCTATTGTTAGCTTCTCCATCCTGTCAACTAACTCATCCATCTTTTGACTCGTGTTGTCCTTTTCTGGACGGCTTTCTCCGTAGCTTTTTCCGTGATATTTCTTCCTGCCTCTATTGTTTTTATATTGTTGAGCATATGTTGGACCGTGGGGTTATTCATTATTCATAATTTGTCCACGATGGATGGCCTAAGGCCCTGCATTACCAACTTAACTTTCTGCTTATGCGGCATAGCTGCGTTATATTTGTCGCACATCAGCAGTTTCGCGTTTACATACGTCTGTGCGCTTTCTGTAGGCCCCTGTGACCTCTGTCTAATATGGTCATACAGGTCCTCATCATCCGGTGTGAGCTGGAATTCACTTTTCAGCAACAAAGTGATTTCCTCCCATGTGGCATCTTCTAGATTGTCCTCATGGAGCTCGTACCATGTCATGGCCACCTTTGTTAGGTATGCAGGTAGGAGCCGTTTCCTGACTTCGTCGCTCCAGCCATTGATCCAAGCCGTTCTATTGAAGGCCTTGAGGTATTCCTCCGGATCCTGGCCCTCCCCCGTGAACTTTGTGGGGTGGATCATTGGATATTCCGTGTGCCTATTCATATCCTGCTAGTTTATGCTGTTCGCACTTCTATCGTTTGCTCAGGTGTCTGGGTTTGTGTTGTTTTGAGGGGAATTATCCTCACTCCCTGTGTATGACACGTGTGTTACGTTGCCAGGGGGCTCGTCGCCTGATATGTCGTCACTGATCGATGGTGTAATGTCGTACTGTGTGGATTTCACTACTTCCACTGTCCTGTCTAGATCTCGTTTTACTGTCTCTAGAATAGTATGTATATCTAGCACCGTCTCTGTCGTGTGGTTGTCTGCCTTAACAGCTTCTGTATCCAATAACTGTGTGATGCGCGCGAGCAGATTATCAGTCTTTTGCTCTGTGATTTGCAGTTGCTGTAACAATAGGGGATGGAGTGTTGGTAAGCAATCTGCTTCACTAGCGCTGGATATTGGTGAATGTTGTCCCTGCGCACTGGTCTGGGCCTGGGATAGTGTGAAATGTGTGGCTTGTGCTGCCGCTGCAGGGTATTGAGCGCGGATTTCCAATGCCTTTAATTCGAGTTCCTGAAGGAGGCGTACTGCAGTGTGTTCAGTTATTAAGTCAGCGTTTTTAATTCTGAACTTTGGTAGTAGTGGAGTTGTGCTAGCCGACAAATGGTGCGCAAAGTCTCTTAGTGTGGTTCTAAACGTGGTCATTTAATTTTCACCGATCTTGCACTATGGTGAGTGTGGGGTGGTTAGTAATAATACCAATCCCCGTGTAATAAAAGGGGGGAAGAGAATAAGAGAAAATGTGGAGCGTATTCTGGGAGAAAAAAAAATAGTCTCGCTTGGCTACTTGCGGTATGGATCGCTCTACCACGAGGGCTCGTTGTTTGGGTCCCTCACCCTTATTTTGCGTGGTAGTGGCGCCTCCACCAAATATGTTTTATCCCTTGGTTGGGGGTGGGATGAAACACGGTAGTGTAGGTGTGCTAATTTAGAAGGGTTGCTTCCGGATGGGGGTAGTTTCCCGTGATTGGGAGAGACTACCAGTTTAGTGTGTTGGTGTGAGTGCTTAAGCTATTGGGGGCGTATCTGCAGGATGCAATTACCTGCCAGGGGATGAATGTCTAAGTGCAGGCTGTTAATCCAGCCTGCCAATTAAGTAGAGTGAGCAATTCACCTGACGTGCAGAATCGGTGACTCGGCACTCTGCAGTCAGGCCGCTTGCTCGAGTACAATAGGACCTGACGATGCAATTCCTGGTCGCCGCGGTCAGGGGCAATTATGACTAAGGTCAGGTTGGGTATAAGGATGTAAAATGGAGTGTGATTAGTAATAAGCGTGTATGCTTACTGACCATGTGTTTATTGGGCAGTAGATGTGATGTGATGTCCCTCTTGGGGAGTTTAAACAAATATGAAGTGTAGTACAATTTGTAAAGTGTACAAGCGTTCAGGGTAGGTGTTTACAAAGATAAAGGACTCTGAGCACAGCTAGATCTCACCTCGTGCAGAGCTGGAACGGACCTCGTCGGGCAGGGCCGCTGGCCAAGAACAGAACAGAACAGATGATGGGGCTCCTGCGGGCCTAGGCTTTAAGGCCTTCCCCCACTGCCTTGTCAGCATTTCCCCATAGTTGTCGCTCCAGTTATCGTGTTTATGTTTATGTTTCGTAAGCGTGGCCGTCAGCAGTATGCCGGGCCCGCTTGTGTCTGAAGAAATGCATGAGGCTTATGGTCTGCCTATGTGGGTAGTTTTGGTAAAAGATGGCGGGGTGGGTCTCAGGGGGTACTGCCCCCGGGCTGTACACCCTCTCGAAGACCTTTCACAAATGAATTAAATGGCAATATAGCTAGGAATGTGATACGTAAACAAGCCCTAAGAACTACAAGAATCATTAAAAATACGAATAATTAAACCCTGAATCTATACCAAAACAAGTCAATTTAAACGTCGACAATAGCAAAAAGCCTTTCATTACATTTAACAGCACCAATACAATTATCTAAGTTATGATGGTATAACTTCTGAAGCCTCCGTGGCTTAGGCGGCAGCACGCCGGCCTCTCACCGCTGGGTCCGTGGTTCAAATCCCGGTTACCCCTTGTGAGATCTGTGCTGGACAAAACGGAGGCAGACAGGTTTTTCTCCGGGTACTCCGGTTTTCCCTGTCAAACTTTCATTCCAGCAACACTCTCCACTATCATTTCATTTCATCTGTCATTCATTTAATCATTGCCCCAGAAGAGTGCGTCAGGCCTCGGCAGCCGGCACAGTTCATATCCTCGCCGCTAGCGGGGATCTTCATTCATTCCATTCCTGACCCGGTCGGAGACTGGAAGCAGGCTGTGGATTTTCATTCATTCATGATGGTATAACTTCCAACATTTAACGTTAATTTGAATTTGGTTAGCCAAATCCTATATTTACGATAAACTTGTAGACTAGATACGTCCACATCAAAGAAAATAAACAAAGTTATGCACAATTTTATGCCTACCAACAAAAACATGTAACTAATACACGCAAATACAGGGTACATGAAATGGGCACACAACAACAAGAAATAAATAGGACACTCCTATTATTTATTCATATTTACAAATCCTGCCTACACAAACTTAATGTTGTTTATATTAAATCGTCATCTATGTGTAACATTAAGATGGCGAAAGCGTAGTTAAAACTACGGCTCATATCACTTGATTCCTAATCGCCGGTGCCTTCAGGTTGTCACCGCGATTACAATCAGTCGTCTCAAGTATCGTGTAAAACTGTCCTAGTGTGTCTAATGTCTACGGTCGAAGAACGAAGAACATCGCTGAAAGCGACGTCAGCAAATCAAAACAAAACATCAGAGAAGCAAGCAAGAATTAATTAGGTTTCAATATTAGGTTCCATATTAGACAAAAACGTACATCTCATGATTTTTAAAGTTGAGTATTAGATCAATACATTTATTCCTTCATCGTGTGTTAAAACAGATAAAAATCACTAACTCCACTGCGTGTGGGTACTAGCATCACGCTCCAGACAACACTCTCAAAATACGAGCACACAGCTCCATAAACGTATAAGTAGGTGATCCACACAACACTACGCCCTAATGACGTCATACAATGGTTGTAACCGCTCATCGTATCAGCTGGTCGACTGTGCAAAATGGCCTCATGTCACCAATAAACAACAACACATCGCTCTATCAGCGGAAATATTCGTGGGAATAAATCGTCCACGGCAATAAATACATAAAACTCGCCCTAAATTATGGACATCAAAGGTCATCTATGCTAGTAAATGGAAATACTCAATCAAAAATAACGCAATGCATTAAATCATGGCATTAAACTCCTAACACATTATGCTTGCAATTGAAATAGACAAAGTTACTCTGATATCAAATTGAACAGCTGTTAAAGAAAGTAGTATTAGATTATCTACAATTCCCTGCCTGAATATAGTCGTGCTGAATGGTGGTGTCTAATACTAAATCTACGAGCCTTTAACCCTCTACAAAGATCTTATTTGTGAGTCACGGACTCGTGATTATTTCTGAAAGTTCCTCTGGCCTTATGGCAACCCTGCCATTGATGTTCCGCTCGGTTGAGCTTTGATATTTCTTCATCTTCCTTCTAATGGTTGCACAGTATTGGCCTCCCCAAAGCACGGGTAGGTTTATTCCATCATCCTTCTGTTCTCCATTAGCGAATTATTCCACGTGTCCTCGTTCCGATGATCCATAATGATTATGTTGCGTAGAATTTACGTATAAGTTTTATCGTTGAAAAATAATTAAATCACTGGCTTTACACTTGCAGACAGTTTACAAAATTGCCCATTGGTCTGCCACAGATTTTAATACACTGGTCATTCAGCGTTATCTCACAGATTCTAGACTTACAAACACTTTCAGTTTGCTAAAATACAATGGCACCTCATGCCTCGTGGACACGTTTTCCACTGTTCACACAAGTTACAATAATTTGCAAAATACTGTTCTCACTCCCTCTTAAATAATGTTTCACACTTCTCTAGTGCTCACGGCACGTTATAAATTTATAATTATCGTGCGATACACGCCGATATTCAATCAACCACGTTTTTTCATAGGAGCAAATGTTTCCTTCCGTCTCCCGCGGGGCACGCACACAGAAGTGCTGTCCTTCGCGGATTTGACTGCTCGAGTCAAGCGTCATCTCCACCACGTTAATCAACTGTGTTCTGCCAAAAATACATTTGTGGCATTAAAATATTAGGTTTCACCAGTCGTAAAATCTATGAATTCAATGGCCTCTTCGATTATTATTAAATCATACTCTTTACATTTTTCACCAGTGCATACAAATTCTCCTCGTGGCAATATTCAACAGTCCAAAGAATAGTATACCTCAACTACTTGAGTCAATGTTCTCCTTCTCGAGTGCCTTGGTTCCTACATTAGTGATCCTAAAGAAATGACATTCACCCCATGAGCTTCTCGGGCTCAGTATGTACTGTATGTGTGTTTTAAAATCCACCATTATTATTATTCGTATTATTCATTAAGAGCGTGGTGGTGCAGCGGTCAAGCTGTATGCCTCCCACCAACGTGGATCGGGTTCGATTCCAAGTCAATACATGTCCTGTGGTTCGGATTTCGCGCAAAAAAGAGGTCACGTTAAACTATAAGCTTGCTTGCTTATTATTATTATTAACTAATTCCATATTTTACCCGCCTCATAGTGGCCTACACACCCTTCTTCCGTTCGCGAACTTTCACAGTAATGTAAGAAATGGAATGGCATTGCGTCTTACAGAAATAGATGGACTTCAGAGATTGTGTTGCCATGGTTACCGACTTGCATTCTTTCAATAGCTTAATAAATGAAATTATTTTTCTGGGTATATATCAAAAATTATTGGTTTTAGGACCTTAAAATGTGGTTTTCGGGGCCCGTAGGGCTCCCGAGTTTTGTTTCTCACATTGAGACGCTGAAAATGAGCTTTGTCTCGTTTCTCTACGCCCATTTCAGCAGGCATATTAAGGGGATAGGCCGCAGCGGTCAAGCTGTATGCCTCTCACCAAGGTGGACCGGGTTCGATTCCCGGTCAATGAATGTGAGATTTTCCAAAGTGAAATGCCATGTCCTGTGGTTCGGATTCCACGTAAAAAGGAGGTCCCGTGGCTCATGATCTCGCGATTAATGGTCACGTTAAACTACAAGCTTGCTTGCTTTTCCTCTTTTATGAGAGGTATGGAGAAGAGTAACATCAATGATTACTTTCGTGCCTCTGATGGATATCTGCACCAAATTTTACGTTGATCCACTCAGCCGTTCTCAAGTTATAAGGACTCAAAGTTGTCCACATACATACAGACAAACAGACTGACAGACAGACAAAAACATATTTTTGCGCGCATCCGTCATAAAACAGTCTGAAACGCGCAAATAACGCAAATTTCCGTGGAAATTCAGAAAAAAACCAGACAAACTTTCATTTTTATATATATAATATATACATATCATCATTATCTTCCTAGCATTAATCCCGCTTTATTGCAGGGTCTGCTTTTCTGCACTTTTTCTTCCATACTGCTCGATCTTGAGCGTCTCTAGTTGTGGCATTCACTAGTTGCATGTCCTCCCGCATAGTATCCAGCCAGCGCTTTCTCGGTCGCCCTCGTGGTCGTCGGCCTTCTGGACTGATGTCAAGTGCAGTTCTCGCAACTGAATATTGATTGCTACGCAGTACATGGCCATACCAACGCAGACGGCTCTCCCGCATTTTTCCATGGATTGCTGCCACACCAAATGTAGCTCGAACATTGTCATTCCTGATGCGGTCCACTCTAGTAAGTCCCTGTGTCCAGCGAATCATCTTCGTCTCCATGACATGTAGTTGTTTTTCATGTCTCTTCGTTACTGGCCAGCATTCAGTACCGTACAGTGCTACTGGTCGAACGATGGTTCTGTAAATTTTTGACTTCAAATATAGTGGCACATTCCGGTCAAAAAGGACTCCAGTAACTTGGCGCCATTTCAGCCATGCAGCGTTGACTCTGTTTCGGACATCTGGGAGTGTTCGGCCATCTGAACAGATTAGCGTACCCAAGTATTTGAATACAGATGATTTTCGGAGTTCAATGCCATCAATGTGAATAGATCCTTCACTTGGTATTCCACACTCCATATACTCTGTCTTCCCAATATTAAGTCGTAGGCCATGGGTGTCTAGTGCAGTTTTCCAACATTGAACATGTTGTTCCAATTCTTGGCGAGACTTGCAGGCTACATTGATATCGTCAGCATAGAGCAAGGACCAGGGATGTGGTTGCAGTAGGTCGGCTGCGATGGTGTCAAGACAGATGATGAACAGGAGCGGGGACAAAGCTGACCCCTGATGAACACGAACTCTGATGGGAAAAGTTGCGGAGTTTCCTGAAGCACATCGGACATAGCTGGTGACATTCCGATAAAGAAGCTGAACCCATTGAACATATGCTTCTGGTACCCCATGCTGTCGTAGTGCATACCATATTAGATCACGAGGTACCCTGTCGAAGGCCTTTTCAAGATCCAAGAAGGTAATATGGAGTGGTTTCTGCTTTTCTAGGTGCCTGTCCATCAAAAGACGAGCGGCGTGAATAGCATCGATTGTCCCTGTACCTTTCATAAAACCACACTGGTTTGAGGCAACCCACTGAGCAGTTGCATATTTTTGATGTGAGAGTAAAAGGTATCAACTCTACAATGATAAAGCACAACTCTATTCTAAAGACTTTAATAAAATTCAGCTCTAAATCATGGCTTCAAACACACAAAAACACAATCCCAACAATATAACACAAAACAATGCAAAATTCTACTTGTATACAATAGGACTGAGTCGGGCGGTCACAAACACGTGCTCCGTCCCTTCCTGACTCCCTCCTACTTGATCTCCAAGCAGTAACAAGTGATTTTAAATACAATAGTGCCTACTCATGGATCTACACCTCCCATATGATTTAACTTAAACTGTATGCAAGATAGGTTATGGACGTATTTAATCATTTATTCCTAACCTTAGGATATTAATAACTGGCCTCAACAGGTCCATTTCATTATATGAAGGAACGAGATTCATCAATCACTGATCGAACTGGCTAGCCGGTATCTTATTAAATGCTACGGTCAGGCACATCCTGTCGCCAATTAAATTCACTTCCCAGGAGCTGAATTATTTCAATAGCTAGTTCTCGGTCGAGATCAGATGTCATGTTGAGGTTTCCATTATTGTCCTCCCATACACCACTGGATTCGAACCCGGAACATTTCATGGCAATCCACAGAGCTAGGGTCAGTCACTATGTACGCTCTGGCCATAATAAATATCTCGGTATGCCCTAGGCTATACGATATTTCACACCTCGAATAGATTACCTGGCTTCCGTGACCATTGTGCTATGATCTCGTCCTTTAATTAGTAAGGTAAATCTATCAATTACTCTTACACGCTTATTCACAAGCTGCAAATTCAATTCACTATTAAACTCTTCCATTCCCTAGATTCTTGCATATTTATTCCCATTATCATAATATACTCTGATATTAAATTGCTTTTCTTAGCCCTTCATGTATAATATTACTGCTTGGATAGATAAATATTCCAATTAGCATATATCTCTTTCTTACAACCATTTTTCCCTGATGTGTGTTCGTTTATTCTTTTTATTATTATTATTATTATTATTATTATTATTATTATTATTATTATTACTGACATGAATTACAATAACCGACACAACGTAACCATTTTAATAACCGAACATCCGTGTTCGTTACGTTACGTTTCTATATAACTGAATTGCCATTTTACAATAGTGGTAACGATTTATCCACTCAATGATGTACAAAGACATCTCAACTTGACTAAAATCAATACAACAATACAATTTGAGACTCTACCTCTTAAAATTGACTCTTATTGGCATATTTTATAAATTTTGAAATCACTCAACATACAGTGGACTATAATTGCTACAAAATCATGGTTTTGGGGTACTTACATTAGTTAGTCTGGTGGCTCCAACCACGCATTTCTTCCAGTAATGCCCGCCATTATTTGCAAAATTAGCAAGGCATTCTTATACTTCTAACACACATTTTACATAACTTTTGCCTTACAAAACACACGGCACTTTTCCTTTCCATATTGAAGCTATTGCTTCCTTATTCACACAACACGTTATAGCACTTGTTACAATATTAATTTTACATATACTTAACAGATCATCACTACAATCACACGCTCACTATTTACATTTCTTACTGGTTGACTTTTCCTGGCAAGATATCAGAAATGCAGACGTTGAAGATCTCCTCCTCACTGCTATCCGCATCCTGATTGAAAGTCTCGATTCTCTGCCTAAAGATTCCTATCGATTCCTAGGATTCCTAGCTTAGCGTTTATTTCTTCCTGATTATTATTCATTGCCACCTGATTGGCATCTAAACGATTACTCAATTCAATCTGATTATTATTCATTGCAACCTGATTTGCATTAATTGCCTCCTGAATGGCATCTAAACGATTGTTTATTTCATCCTGGAAAGCCTTGGCTTCCAGCTTATTCTGTTCATTAACAGCGTCAAAATTCTGTTTTAACTCTGCAATCCCCTGCAAAATTCCCTCCGTAACAGCCATTCGTACTACAATTCACTTTGAGATATAGGCAGGCTTCCTGGATACATGTGTGGATTCGTTTTGAAGAGAAATACAAGACACTGTACACATATTGTAAGATTGTACTTAAAATTTGGATTTTTGGATAACTTGTGGATTGGGTGCGTATCGCTCGTACCCTTGGGCACTTCTCTTCTCAATAGAGAGATTCTGCGTTACTTCAAATGCCTACTGAACTCAAAAATCACTCAAACACAGTTTGAGGCAAAAATATAATTATTATGGTTTTCCCCATGAAATACCATAAAAATATATGGGGTTTCCCTAAATCCCGTAAGCTCCACAAACCTGGGCGCCATGATAAATATATAAGAGGTTTGGCCTCGTAAGACATCGCAGCAACCATCCAAGGACTCGGTTTTCCTGTCGAATGCCCCAACTTGGGCCTTGCCATTATAAATATAGTACACACCTGCGCCTATGGTGACCTGTATTTTAAAATGGCCCCACATATCAGCGCCATGATAAATAAGAAGGTGGTTTTACCATGTTTTATAAGTGAAGGTCAGGTCATGCAATGCCAAGATTGCACTAATTAGGCGATTCCACGATAGAATAATACCGCCCCATGTTACCTGGATCATGGTAAGTATAAGGAATTTATCAAAATTTATATTGTTTGTATCGGAGCTTAGCTAAGGTTAGGAGCGGTCATTCCCCTAATTCATTTTATTCGTTAATTTAATAGAGTTGTTTACATCAGATCTTGACCGACTTAAGTCGTACCTTTAGCTCAAATCACTGTACAGGACATCAAATCCCATGTACCCATGTGATTAATTTCCATGGTAATCATGCTTCTGCCTCCAGTCAGCATCAGTCCTCAGGCGTGTACCGTCCACCCACTGAGCAGTTGCATATTTTTGATCTGAGACTAAAAGGTATCAACTCTACAATGATAAAGCACAACTCTATTCTAAAGACTATAATTCAGCTCTAAATCATGGCTTCAAACACACAAAAACACAATCCCAACAATATAACACAAAACAATGCAAAATTGCTCCTACAATCCACTAATATTCACACTTTATCCTTGCAAATCCAAATGATTATTCATTCATTTACCATGAGATTTACATCAAAATTCATTCTCAAGTGCGCTGATGCACAGTTAAATTACACATAAACCGTACTTATAATCTTATGTCACCTGTTGTGACTTCTATCATTTCACAATCTTAGGTATTTACTCTCAACACCTCTTAATTTACATTATGCGTACCCTTGTGTTTTGTATCTCTCTTCCCACCAAAATGCTTTACCATGCATTAACCAATTCATGGGTTGCACATCAAATTTACTTGCAACTCCACAATTATTTGTAATCATACCCCGTTCTGCAGTTCCCTTCTGCAGTCCCCTTTTCTACAGTTCCACTGTATGCCGTTGTGATTTCAATTTCAAAAATTCTGTTACCGCTGTGTCGGATGGTATATTATGCTACCCTTGCGTGGGCACAGCCTATGGCATCTAGTGTCGACCTTTTGAACTAAGTGACACTGTCAGTATAAAAATGCACCTTTCAACAACTCATAAGTTTTCCGAATATTAAGTCATCAGGATAATCCTTAATTATCAATGGGTTTCAAACCACACAAATTCATTATACAATACAACAATGATTCTTTTCTTACAAACAGGGTTTTAAAGTCTCTCCACTCTAAATGTCAAGCTTCAAGGGTCGTTTAAAAATCTCCCCCCCCCCCCTCGGTTCTACTTGTATACAATAGGACTGAGTCGGGCGGTCACAAACACGTGCTCCGTCCCTTCCTGACTCCCTCCTACTTTATCTCCAAGCAGTAACAAGTGATTTTAAATACAATAGTGCCTACTCATGGATCTACACTTCCCATATGATTTAACTTAAACTGTATGCAAGATAGGTTATGGACGTATTTAATCATCTATTCCAAACCTTAGGATATTAATAACTGGCCTCAACAGGTCCATTTCATTATATGAAGGAACGAGATTCATCAATCACTGGCTAGCCGGTATCTTATTAAATGCTACGGTCTGGCACATCCTGCCGCCAATTAAATTCACTTCCCAGGAGCTGAATTATTTCAATAGCTAGTTCTCGGTCGAGATCAGGTGTCATGTTGAGGTTTCCATTGTTGTCCTCCCATACACCACTGGATTCGAACCCGGAACATTTCATGGCAATCCACAGAGCTAGGGTCAGTCACTATGTACGCTCTGGCCATAATAAATATCTCTGTATGCCCTAGGCTATACGAGATTTCACACCTCGAATAGATTACCTGGCTTCCGTGACCATTGTGCTATGATCTCGTCCTTTAATTAGTAAGGTAAATCTATCAATTACTCTTACACGCTTATTCACAAGCTGCAAATTCAATTCACTATTAAACTCTTCCATTCCCTAGATTCTTGCATATTTATTCCCATTATCATAATATACTCTGATATTAAATTGCTTTTCTTAGCCCTTCATGTATAATATTACTGCTTGGATAGATAAATATTCCAATTAGCATATATCTCTTTCTTACAACCATTTTTCCCTGATGTGTGTTCGTTTATTCTTTTATTTTTATTATTATTATTATTATTATTATTATTATTACTGACATGAATTACAGTAACCGACACAACGTAACCATTTTAATAACCGAACATCCGTGTTCGTTACGTTACGTTTCTATATAACTGAATTGCCATTTTACAATAGTGGTAACGATTTATGCACTCAATGATGTACAAAGACATCTCAACTTGACTAAAATCATCACAACAATACAATTTGAGGCTCTACCTCCTAAAATTGACTCTTATTGGCAAATTTTATAAATTTTGAAATCACTCAACATACAGTGGACTATAATTGCTACAAAATCATGGTTTTGGGGTACTTACATTAGTTAATCTGGTGGCTCCAACCACGCATTTCTTCCAGTAATGCCCGCCATTATTTGCAAAATTAGCAAGGCATTCTTATACTTCTAACACACATTTTACATAACTTTTGCCTTACAAAACACACGGCACTTTTCCTTTCCATATTGAAGCTATTGCTTCCTTATTCACACAACACGTTATAGCACTTGTTACAATATTAATTTTACACATACTTAACAGATCATCACTACAATCACACGCTCACTATTTACATTTCTTACTGGTTGACTTTTCCTGGCAAGATATCAGAAATGCAGACGTTGAAGATCTCCTCCTCACTGCTATCCGCATCCTGATTGAAAGTCTCGATTCTCTGCCTAAGGATTCCTATCGATTCCCCAAACTGTCTATCAATCTCTATCCTTCGATAAATTTCCTGATATCGCATAAATATGCTTGCATATCGTCCTGAGCATTAATTACATTAGTATGCCTATGAATTTTCGCCAATCGCATAACAAAGTTTATATCTGCGCAGTCCGACATCCTATGATATGTCTAACCAATAGTTTACCTACTGCGCTCAACCATTGTACATTGTACTTGTACAAATTATCACTCTCAATTGTCCTACCTTGTATATCACACGGTACATTTCCAACGTGCACAGTAACAATCGCTCGTAATGCCGACTATACAAATATGGCACGACTGTCCTTAATAAATGTGATTAATAAATGCCTTACTGCATGGCTCTTCATGTTAAAATCCGCGCGTCCCTTCTCTGGATTCGGTAACGTGCACTTCGCACTATACTGCGATTTAACTGACTACATTAATCGTTATTAATTCATGGCTTACTGCATGATTATTATGTTGCTGCACTTAAGCTGTTAGAGTTCGCGCGTCTGTTCTCTGAGCTCGGGCAACGTGCTCCCTGCGCTCAAGTATGGTTCGACTGACTGCCTCTGTCATTCGTTCAGCCCTTATATTCGTTTGGAGAGAAAAAGTAGACCGAGAATTTCCCTGCAGTGTCATCTTCTCTCACAGTATGATTCTGGTCTTGAATTAACTTTTATATGGTTCCTTTTTCCTCGCTGGTCACAGATCTGTATGCGTGCTCGAGGATCGATCGGCCAATTAATTAATATTAATTGCCTTTGCTAGCGCGTGCCCACGCGGAGTCACCTAAAAATCCCCGGCGACCTGGTCAGATCTCGCCGCTAACACCGAGACTACTGTGTCCCTGTGCGTTCCATTAAATCTGCCCCGATTTCAATGTTTAATGGCTTGATAATTAGCCTCTCGGCTATACATTCACATAGGTGCGAACCTCATGTCTATGAGTTACTCCAATCACGAGTAATCATTAAATTACGCTGGTATCTTCTCACTCCACTAGCCTCTCTATTCTGAAACGGGGAATAACTTGACAATAATTTACCCTCTTGACCTGCTCCAGACGACTTAAGTAGGTCACATAGAGTGACACGGCTCCAAGAAACTACTCCCCTTTTCCAGAGTCATTAGACAAATGTCAAGCGCTCCAACTTCTGTGCTCAAGTCCAGAATTGTATGCCTCATACAGCCCAATAATGCAGTATTCTACTAATATTCCCTGCATTATATTAACAAATAATGTCAGCATTAGTTCATTTCACAGCAGTGATTTAATATGTATTTTCTCTAGGGGTTTTTATATAGCTTAAACTCACTCAAAAGATCTCGTGTTCGTTCCTTGCTGGACTCTCAATTCTGAGCTCATCTATCTCAGAGATCCACGTTCGACACCTGTCAGCCTAACCCCGTTGGGATCAATATAGAGATATAGAGATAATAATTGGAAACTGTCACTTTTTGAACAATTTCACTTTATTTACTCCGTGGTTGGTTAGTTCATTAGTTTAGGGGCTGCGACAACGCGGTCATGTAGCCCCGTGTACTTTGTGTGTGTCTAGAATCTATCTGATAACCGGTGTTAATTGTGATGACTGTATAAGTGTGTATTATATGTAATCCAGGCAAGGACTGCAGACGGTCAATTTCTCAAGTAGTTCCTAGTTTTGCTACCAAATGCTACCGTCCACGACACCTAGCTGCGGAATTGACTACTAGATGACATCACAGCAAGCACCTGGTGGTGAACGCTGGAACAAGTATGGCATTATCAATCTATCCTACAAATTTTAGCTTCCACAAGTGTAGTTAATGGAAGGTTATTTTTCATGCCATAAGTATATGACATGGGGCCGCCGGCTTTACTTCCCATCCAAAGGAAGGCATAGTGAGGGATTTTAACTCTCTTAAAAGATCCGACGACTTCAACCGGGTTTGAACCCACGATCTTGGGCATAGAGCCTCAGCATGCTACCATCTACGCCATCGAAGCCGCCTTGAATAATTTCCAACGTGTAATATATTTATTAGGTCAAACAAAGCACGTACTGTACTCGTTTGGAGATACGAGCCAGAAAATCATACATCTAGTTGAAAGTTTTATAAATTGGCCCATGTTAAAATATAACGATGCTGCAAGTTGCCACAAAAACAAGTTTGTTGAGCGAGGGAATTAACTGAGTTAATTCGGCCAGACAATAGCAGATTAGTAGCCGCTAGGGGACTTGGAACTTGTTTTGTCGAGGCGACAGTGAGCCTGAGCAGCAACGAAGACTCCCGTGTGAGAATCCCGACAGAGAAGCAAGGCGCGTGGCAAGAATGAGGAGAAGGGGAAGAGGTGCGAGCTCGACACGCGACTGGAACCAATGAGAAGCCGCCTTATTAAAATTAACACCAACAGACCAATTAGCATATATAATTACTAGGACAAAGTTACCATATCAAACCATCATGAAGAGTGTTGCATGATAATTAAGAACGATTGACTACAATTACAGCCGAGTATTTAAGTAATTAATGAAGAGTTTGATCAAATATTATAAGCGACCAATCGGAGCCATGGATTGAGAAAAGATGCGGTTTTGGAAATTAGACGCGGGGGAAAGAGAAGAGGCAGCGAGATTCTTATCAATCACGACTTCGAAGCAGAAGGACGTTCGAACAAGCTACTCTACAAGTTGAACAAAGCAACTAGCAAATATTCATCGAAGGCACTTAGTAATATGCAAGTAACATAAAAGTCGACATTCAGCGAAGAAATAAATATATTATTAACAAATCCACAGCTTTAAGCATGGTGAAATTCCAAACGTTGAGGGAGGAATTTCCTAAAGATTCTACAAGAGTCGTGATGATCGCCTAAACAATTATGGGAACGACGCTATGAAGGCATCAAGAACATCCGAAATGACTTAACATCAACATTTCGGGGGAGATTAACATCTCATCTCTCCCGTAATAGAAATTCTACAATCATCAGTCATTCTACCATCTCAAATGACGATCTACAGGGAACTTTGGGGAAAGAAGACCAGAAGAATTCATGAACGAGGGCGGCCAGGTAATGACCCGGCGCCGAAGCGAGAAAGGGCTATCCCATCTCACCCAGAAGAGTCATCGGCGGAGGGGACGACAGCACGATGATGATCGAGTTCGTATTCCGAGACCTGACCGCACGAGATATTCGGTGGGAGAATTGGACAAGAATGCTGAGCATCACGCAGTCTTAAGCCGCTAGAAACATTCCGTTTCTAATGGGTAACCAAAGGAAGTCCACTTCATGTCAACTTTAACCCAGCACAAGGTAGTCTACGGACCAACATTGAACATACCACTTTGTAGAATTTTATATGTCTAGAATATCCGACAACTGTTGTTGAATGCCATTTTTCTATATTGTTTATTAGATTATTGCAGTTTTCATTCTTATGTTCGTAAAAACATCATGCTTTAGTCGTATTTTTCGAAAATTTCGGAATTTTAGGGATTTTTCATTTCGATTTTTCGATTTTTGCGATATTCGAAATTTGAAGGGAGATTTTATAGTTTAGTTCAGATTAGTTATAGTAAAATTCAAACGTGTTTTAAATCGCACGATATCTATGTTTAATTAATGATTGTAATGATGGAAATGTTTTCCATGCATGTGATAGAAAGTATATGTCAAAGAATGCGATTCAGAAAGATCTATTTTAGAGATCTATATAAAGTCACGATCTGATAAATAATTAAACAGATTTGGTGTAGAAATTTTGGGTAATATTTTTTAAAGCATTGGAATTTGTTGAAAGGACAGTAAAGAAAGAATCTGTAAAGAATTGTAACGTGGAATTAACAAATACAAATGATAGCGTATTTTGAAATAAGAAATAATTAAACAAAGGAATTGAAGGAATATTACAGTTTGTTGAAAGATTTTTAAGAAATGTGAGTGAGGCAAAGAAATAAGATTTTTATTTGAAGATTATCATTTTATCGCATTACCTGTTAAATTAATTCATGGATATAACCAGTATTTTCATTATATTTTTATTAAGTTTGTGGTAACTGAAAGAAGAGTTTATTATTGGAGAGTATAGAGAAAGAAATTGTATTGAAGGAACTGTGAAGTATCTCGATGGATGAGATTTATTATTCCCGTTGTAGACGGAGGTATTTGTTGTGAGACAATGAGCCAGTGTGTAGCCATTGATCGATTTTTGTAGAAATGTCTGTAGTGACAGACGCGTGTATTTCATGGAAGTAAGAAGTTATGAGAGCAGTGTTATGGAAGTTTATCAATTGTGGATGTTATTGAAATAGTCTCAATATGGTTGAAACTCCTTGAAATTCACAGAACAGCGGATCCTGGATGAAGTTAAATCTGACAGAAATTAAAGGATTTAATGGATCTTTGTTGAAGCTGAGAGTAAACTGAGGTCTATTAAATGGTTCTTTTCGTAATGTTTTCATTTATGGTAATTATTCGACGAGTGGAAATGTGTATTTTTATTAAGTATATTTATTTTATGAACAGATTAGTTGTAGGAGGTTTTTGAGCTTTGTCTCTACTTAATTGTATGGATTATAGATTCCCAGATTGTAACGCAAACTACGAACGAGACATAGTAGAGTGAAGTTATATCTTTCTGAAGCCCGTTGAGAGGCAGGAGTGTAGTAGAAGGGCAGTTACATGTTGTATTGTCGGGAGAAAGGAAGTAACGCGTTGTATATATTTTTGTTTTAAGTAAGTAGTCGATGAACTACGACGTGATTATTTTTATTGTATAGATTGTTGTATTAAATATTTTTCGGATAGATTCGTAATTAGATTTAGGAGTGTTTTATATTTTTAATTTAAACTTTAGAGTTGTGTAGAGATTTTACGCTTCCTAGAGGAAGAAATTTTTATGTTAGGGTGCGGGAGAAAAATTGTATAGAGTAATGAATAGTATTTGTAATGATGGAGATCTACGTCAGGGGTAACGTCATTTATTTTTGGGATTATTTAAATGTACAGCTTATAACATTTTACTTGTTATAAACTCCCGTCACCTAGGGCACAGCAGTTGTTCGCTGTATAGAAGCTTACCGAAGCTTTCACATAACAATTGTTACGGTTTCTTAAGGAAACGATTTGTATTTTTATGTGGATTAATGACACTTGGTCATTCTTATTTATTTCATTGTTTTTTGAGAGCGTTTAATTGAAGCTGGATGACACGAGAAGTGTATTGGTTTTGATAATAAATAGACGGATTCGTGTTGACGATTTCCTGATTGTTTTATAGGAAACTGGCATTATATTTGTAGTTAGATGGTAGAGGAATGTGCTGTAGGGTGGAAGTTCCCGAGGGACCTAATCCGCATCCTTACGCCCGAGATTTTTTGAGACTTCCTTTATCCTAAGTAGTTAGATGACCCTACTGTTCTGTAGTTTGTTACTGCAGCACATTCCGTCTGAGAAAATCCTGTCCCTTATTCTGAGTGCTTTCGCTAAGTGGCACCATGTCGTTTTTAGCCGGGACTTCAAGATGCTACAATCCCAGATTATTTCCAGCCGGAGTATATTGGTGGATCATCCAGTATATAAGGGTACAGTACCTTACTGCAC
The DNA here is from genome assembly GCA_946902985.2 of Meconema thalassinum. Taxonomy (NCBI): domain Eukaryota; kingdom Metazoa; phylum Arthropoda; class Insecta; order Orthoptera; family Tettigoniidae; genus Meconema; species Meconema thalassinum. Next base: position 418,147,233 of record OX336394.1, read on the forward strand.
ATTACAGTTCACAGGAGTTTTCTGACTAGTTTTCTACTTCTGCCCTCTACAATTTACACTGGAATTAATTTTCACCAATGTATATGTGAGGTGTGTTCTTATTATCAGTCCAGAGTATTTTTCCTTGACCAAATATTCGTTTTCTACGAAAACAAATTCTATGGGTGAGTCGAAAATAAGAAGTTTAATCTCTTACAACGGCAATCAGTAGCTGAATTTCCTCTAGGAAAGCGAAAAAAATCACATTAAGACTGGGCAAATACGGCCCGTTTGTGAAAAACGTTGGTATGGGACGGGTCCGCAAAAAGAGCAACGTTTGTTTACACTAACTAAGTCGAGAGTAGGTAGGCGAGAGCTTAACACCTGTTACGACCAACAGCTCAGATAAATAACCATATAGGCCCTATTTCTTTCTTTTTTCTTTCTTTCTCTCTCTCTTTTCTTCTGCAATAAACCAAGGCCCGTATTCTCGGCAGTATTAAGGGTGCCAGAACGTTCTCATAAGATCGGGCAGCGCTTAGTTTGAATGGCTTATGGTCCACACGTGGCGGGGAATGTTCCACGGTCTTCGATAGTTGTAGACCCACCCCATTCAATAACAAACATCTTATCTAGGTTGGCAACACTCCACATAAACCCATCGCACTGACTACACACAGCACATATGAACAGGGGGAAGAAAAGAAAAACCCGTGACGTTGAGATAACGGCCCATCTCAGTCGACCACACCTGGAGCTACAGTGAACACGACAACTGCGCGCAGCTCCAGCAAGGAAGACTACCTGATAAGTAGTAGCCTGTAATATTGCATTTTAACCATATTTGATTTTACAACCATATAATCACTCCAAATTACAAACTCCGGATATCTATCACCATTTAGCATTTCACCTAACATTATATATACTGCATTTAGCATACACCGACAGTTGTAGTACCAATACTGCAACTAAATAATTGTACATATTGTAAATATTTTCACCTGTATTTTCAAACATAGATTTTATAGCCTAAGTGTAATGGATCTGATGATCGCTTGACGATCGAAACTGGTCATCCTAGTGTATGTATTAATCGCATGTTATTTATTTCAGGATTAGCGCGTAACCCAGCTATTTTGGGTACATTCGTGTTGACCGACTAAAAAGTCTTGTTCACTCAGGCAACACTGAAATAATGGCTTAAAACCCCACCCTGTTCCATAACATGTCTCCATTTATAGAATAATTAAGGTACACGAAACAAGACGTATAAAAATATAAATTTATTAATAAAAAGTAAATAACAATTAATAGCAAAATAACACCTTAATATAGTTATTCATTCACGCCACTGAAGCTGTCAAAACTTCTCACACACACGCTAACATAAATGGTTAAAAATGAAAAGATTCTGCCATCTACAAAATTATAAAACAATCAAAACATTTTACAGGCAGTTCATGGAGGCAGGCTTTCCGTTTAAAGTTTTTTACATTTTCTTTGGCGCGTGCCTCCTGCATATCTGAACTGATTATTAAATAATAGCTGTGACTTGGTCGTGACACCCTTCCACACACACACACAGCTGCAATAACTATGCTCATTTATTCATCGACCTTGCTTATAACGGGAAGTGCTCGCTTGCCACCTGCTGTGGTCTCCACTCTTAACACACAAAATACATAAAATGAAACCCTATGAAACATTTCGTATGTAAAACAATAACATTTACAAAACTGCCTCTATTAAGAGTTTAGTGCTTTTCAGTCGGTCAACACGAATGTACCCAAACGAGATGGGTTATACCCTAATGCCCGTTGCTCACGGTAAAATTTTCCTTCAAATTTATTGTACAATAATTTAATTTTATAAAATTTATGTTGCTCACGGTCAAATTCAAGTTTTATAAAACCTTTGATAAAACTTTCCATAAAATAGGACATGTTCTATTCCGTAAAATTAATTTTACGAAACGAACCAATCAGGGAAGCTGACATGAAGATGATGCTGGCGCCACGTGGTGAGAAGATATTGAAGCTCGCTTGTAAACAAACTCTTCGAAAATAAAACATGGAGGACGGTTGTCGTTTGGGGGTAAAATTTACAGTCGATTCGCATTATTAACGCAAAGCGGTCATGAAACTTGCTTTAAGTACATTTGAAAATATGCGTGGTACTGAATGAATTCATTCCAATCAATATTTAAGACATAATTGTAATAAATGGATATTTAACTATACGGGCTGATAAGAAGCGCAACAAATTACTGCATAGTCAGTTGGAAAAGTGTGCTAATGGTATCGCGCTCGCTTGCTGATTTGAAGATCCCGGGTTCAAGGCTATCCAGGGGCGGAGTTTTTTACTTCCTTTTAATTATTTTATAATTTCCTCCTTACGTCGTACAGCAATATTGCAACTTTGTTTTGTGTTTTCTCCCATTTAAAATTCTTATTTTCCCTAAATACTGTAACCATGGACGGATACCATTCGTGATAACTATTAGAATTTAAATAGTTAAATATTTATCCCAGAATAATAATAATAATAATAATAATAATAATAATAATAATAATAATAATATGACACGTTCTGTATTCACTGGATATAGCTAGCGTTTATCACACAGACGCCGTTTAAACAAAATATAGTTTAATTCTGATGTATTTATTCGTAGGCCTACCCACATAACAAATATACTTGTTTATGTTGCCCCTAGGATATCTACCTGAACGAGAAAAGCAATCCGATTGGTTGTTGTACTCAAACTTCCATGAAAACTGCCAGGAAAAATGGCACCTGTTCAATTTCGTGAGTTGTATGGAAGCTATTATGGAAGGCAGAACCTAGCATGGAAGGTACTTATCACACGGTGCTAGACGCGTCTATACCAGCGTGTACACCAGTACTGGTAGAAGCTTTCATTCTAACTAGTGTCGCGTGATACGGGCTCCCAAGCTGTTAGTGTTTTACTGGACGAGTACCAGAAATATCAGAGTTTGTATGAGGTTAAAACGCCCATATACCACAATAGAAATGCAAGAAGAGAGGCAGAAATCTCAATCGCCGAATATGTTTCACAAATTCGACCGAACACAAGCCAGGCTGATGTGAAGGCGAAGATAAACGGGTTTCGAACTCACTTGCAGTCTCATTTCAGGAGAAATGCCTTGCCTCATGTTAAGTGTCCTGTCGAATAATTTTGGGACCAACGAGATCTAGGAGTTTTTTAAAACTGCTTTCCTCCATTCTTAGAAAACTCCTATAGGAATTCTGATTTCTAACCTCAACTCATTTTCGACCAAGGAGAGTATTCCTCTACTCTTCTCTTGTTTTTATCCATTCCCGAGTCTAGGACTTCCTAGCATTTCTTTTCTTCCTTTTTACCACTGTACGACAATTAATTGTAACTAAAGCAGCAATTTTTGCTTTGTTTGCTGGAGCCATACTCTCAAACCAATGTGTGTTGAACAGCTGATTCTTGGTTCAGAAGTTTATCGGTAGATGGCGATCCTGATACATCCACGGATTTTATAAAATAATTTTACCGTGACCAAAACAGCTTGCTTTCGTCAAATTTTAATAAAATTAGTTGTAAAATAAATTTTAAGAAACATTTTACCGTGAGCAACGGGCATAATCCTGGAATAAATTACATGACATTAATAAATACACTAGGATGACCAGTTTCGATCGTCAAGCGATCATCATCAGATCCATTACACTTAGGCTATAAAATCTATGTTTGAAATACAGGTGAAAATATTTACAATATGTACAATTATTTAGTTGCAGTATTGGTACTGCAACTGTCGGTGTATGCAAAATGATGTTAGGTGAAATGCTAAATGGTGATAGACATCCGGAGTTTGTACTTTGGAGATATTATGTGGTTGTAAAAATCAACTATGGTTAAACTATAATATTATAGGCTAACTACTTATCTGATTTTCTTCCTTACTAGAGCTACTCGCAGTTTCCGTGCTCACTGTAACTCAGTGTGCGGCCGACTGCGGTGGTTGTTATCTTAACGACTGGTTTTTCCCTGCCTTCTCCCCCCTGTCCATATGTGCTGTGCGGAGTCATAGCGATGTGTTTATGTGAGGTGTTGCCAACCTAGATAAGATGTATGTTATTGAATGAGGTGGGTCGACAACTATTATAGACCGTGGATTAGGCCTCGCCACGCGTGGACCATAAGCCATTAAACTAAGCGCTGCCCGGTCTTATGAGGACGTCCTGGTACCTTTAATACTGCCGCGAATATGGGCCTTGGTTTATTGCAGAACAAAAGTACATCGTACACCTGATCCAGATAACATTTACCTATTAACCCCCCCCCCCCTTTCTTATCTAGCTTGGCTGTGTCGCCAAATTGTGTCTTGTTTCCGACAGGGTGTGTTTATTTCAGTAGCGTGAAGAGGAGTGAGCTCTACATGATCGTGTGTTCATTTAGATTGTTGGGATTGTTTTGTTTGGCTAGGTGTATCTCGATTGTTTCCTTTATGTCAAGAGCTCTGCCATTCGATTCGTGATGGATTATTTTAAGGTCCGACTCTATGTTGGTAAAGTTGTGCCCCGTGTCACACATATGTTCGCATACGGCTGAATGTGTTCCGTATCTTATCAAATTCCTATGTTCATTATAACGTGTGTCTACTCGTCTTCCACTCTGCCAAATTCACTAAGGAATCCGAAATAGACCGAAAAATAAATTATCTCGATATAACTATTGAACGTAAAGACAACGACTTTTCATATTCCATATTCCGGAAAGCAACACAAACCTCGCATGCAATCGACAATCAGTCTAATCACCCCAGTACGCACAAACTAGCGGGTTTCAATTCAATGGTGCACAGGGCTTTAAACATACCCATGTCAAAAGAAAACTATAATAAGGAAATAAGAACTATTAAGCAAATAGCAAAGGAAAACAACTTCCCGCCAATCAAAATAAACCAAATTATAGCCAAACATAAAAATAAAGATAAAACGATTCCCAAACCGGACAGTAATGAGAAAAAATTGCGTGTTTCAACTATGTGAATGCGAATACATATAAAATCACTAACCTATTCAAAAATCAAGGCATAAACATAGCTTTCACAATGAAAAACACAAACGGTAGGCACCTCCTAAATAGTAATCTAAATAAACGTGACCCGTATTCAAGGTCAGGGGTATATTCTATAACGTGCCAAGACTCCGGTTGTCAATCTAATTACATCGGGCAGATTGGAAGACGAGTAGACGCACGTTATAATGAACATAGGAATGCGATAAGATACGGAACACATTCAGCCGTATGCGAACATATGTGTGACGCGGGGCCCAGCTTTACCAACATAGAGCCGGACCTTAAAATAACCCATCACGAAACGAAAGGTAGAGCTCTAGACATAAAGGAAGCAATCGAGATACACCTAGCCAAACGAAACAATCCCAACAATCTAAATGAACACACGTTCATGGAGAGCTCACCCCTCTTCACGCTACTAAAATAAACACACCCTGTCGGAAACATGACACAATTTAGTGACACAACCAAGCTAGATAAAAGGGGGGGGGGGGAATTAGGGGGTTTTAATAGGTAAATGTTATCTGGATCAGGTGTACGATGTACTTTCTTCTGCAATAAACCAAGGCCCATATTCGCGGCAGTAATAAAGGTGCCGGGACGTCCTCATAAGACCGGGCAGCGCTAAGTTGAATGGCTTATGGTCCACGCGTGGCGAGGGCTAATCCACGGTCTTTAATAGTTGTCGACCCACCTCATTCAATAACATACATCTTATCTAGGTTGGCAAAACCTCACATAAACACATTGCTATGACTCCGCACAGCACATATGGACAGTGGGGCGAAGGCAGGGAAAAAACAGTCGTTAAGATAACAACCACCGCAGTCGACCGCACCGTGAGTTACCGTGAGCACGAAAACTGCGAATAGCTCTAGTAAGGAAGACAATCAGGTAAGTAGTTAGCCTATAATATTATAGTTTAAACATAGTTGATTTTTACAACCATATAATCTCTCCAAAGAACAAACTCCGGATATCTATCACCATTTAGCATTTCACCTAACATCATATATACTGCATTTAGCATACACCGACAGTTGCAGTACCAATACTGCAACTAATTAATTGTACATATTGTAAATATTTTCACCTGTATTTCAAACATAGATTTTATAGCCTAACTGTAATGGATTTGATGATGATCGCTTGACGATCGAAACTGGTCATCCTAGTGTATTTATTAATGTCATGTAATTTATTTCAAGATTAGGACGTGACCCATCTCTGTTGGGTCATTCGTGTTGACCGACGGAAAAGCACTAAGCCCTTATTTACTAAGGCATCACTGAAAATATGTCTTCAAACACCACATTGTTCACGGCTAGTCTGGCAAATCGTGAAGCCAAGAGATTCAAATCACTCAGGCTTAAACTCATGAATTTTGACAAGTCAATTTGGTTCAACAAAAAATTTATAGAACTAAACATCACCCCTAAATACGTACCAATTAAAACCGTACCGAACACACCAGCCTCGATCATTTCAACTAAACAAGCCAAAGCGCTCTGGATAAAAAAAGAATTTAGATTTGCATACATAAGAAAGCAAACAAATTAGCCAACAATTATAAGACATTCAATTGCAATTAAGTAATTTCTGGCACGCAGCCCAATGGGACAGCTTCACCGAGCACCTACATGACACCATCAAAATCAGAGCAACGAGGAAGCATGAAACGCTAGAAAATAAACTAAGAAAACTAGGAGAAACCCAGAACAATCAATCTAATGAACAACACACGAATAACAATGAATTCCATTTCCACAGCAGAGTAAACAACAGAACGAACGTAACCTTTTCTCAAGGTGAAATGAATATATTAGACAAAGGTTTGAAATACAACTGCACAGACGCACACACGAACCACATTATAAAACAGTTAATCACAGATATTGAGATAGCCAGTCACAAGCTCCCAGCAGAAGACAGGGAATTAACCAAAAATCTCGCCACCAACGAAGCCAAAAAAATCCTCAAACGAGAGGGCGAATGTAATAACATTCAAAACAACAAACAACTCAAAGAAATAAAGTCATTGAAACAGAAAATAAAAGAACTTGACTTAATCATCACAAAGGCAGATAAGGGAAACACTGCAGTAATTTTGAACAAAAGAGAATACATTGAAATAACAGTAGAATTCCTAAACTACAACGAAATCAAGGAATTAACAAATGACCCCACCAACAAATTCCAAAAACAAATAAAAAGTGCGCTAAAAGAAACAGAATACATACTGACCAAAGCCGAAAAATAAAAAATAATAAACATGAACCAGAAAATACCGTCATTGAGGGGACTACCAAAAATACACAAAAATGAATGCCCAATGAGACCAATAGTCAATTGTAGGAATGCCCCTAATTACAAAATCAGCAAAGAGTTACTAAAAATCTTAAAATGCCGTCTTTCCAACGACAAAAACAACTCTGTAAAGAACACAACAGAACTAGTAACAGCATTGAACACCCTACAAATCAAACCTAGCTTCAGGCTAGTATCCTTCGATGTAACTAACATGTACACCAATATTCCGATTATTGAAGCAATCAACACTATCGAAAACTACTTAAAATCCAACAATTCGGTAAAAGAAACTGAAGAGATTGTGAGATTACTGAGGGTCGTTCTCAGCCAAAACGTTTTTCAATTCGACAATAAAATGTACACACAGAGAGTAGGCCTAGCGATGGGATCGCCACTAAGCGGGTTAATCGCTGACATCTTCATCAATGCACTAGAAAATGCGTTCTTAGAAAAGACTTCAACAAAGGGAACAGTCATATGGAAATGATACGTAGATGATGTAATTTGCATCTACGATACTGAACTAACAAGCGAAGAAACAATTCTCCAATTCATTAATAGCCTACACCACTCAATCAAATTCACTAAGGAATCCGAAATAGACCGAAAAATAATTTATCTCGATATAACTATTGAACGTAAATACAACGACCTTTCATATTCCATATTCCGGAAAGCAATACGAACCTCGCATGCAATCGGCAATCAGTCTAGTCACCCCAGTACGCACAAACTAGCGGGTTTCAATTCAATGGTGCACAGGGCTTTAAACATACCCATGTCAAAAGACAACTATAATAAGGAAATAAGAACTATTAAGCAAATAGCAAAGGAAAACAACTTCCCGCCAAGCAAAAAAAACAAAAACAAATTATAGCCAAACATAAAAACAAAGATAAAACGATTCCCAAACCGGACAGTAATGAGAAAAAATTTGCGCGTTTCAACTATGTGACTGCGAATACATATAAAATCACTAACCTATTCAAAAAGCAAGGCATAAAGATAGCTTTCACAACGAAAAACACAACCGGTAAGCACCTCCTAAATAGTAATCTAAATAAACGTGACCCGTATTCAAGGTCAGGGGTATATTCTATAACATGCCAAGACACCGGTTGGCAAGCTAATTACATCGGGCAGAGTGGAAGACGAGTAGACACACGTTATAATGAACATAGGAATACGATAAGATACGGAACACATTCAGCCGTATGCGAACAAATGTGTGACGCGGGGCACAGCTTTACCAACATTGAGTCGGACCTCAAAATAATCCATCACCAATCGAAAGGCAGAGCTCTTGACATAAAGGAAGCAATCGAGATACACCTAGCCAAACGAAACAATCCCAACAATCTAAATGAACACACGCTCATGGAGAGCTCACCCCTTTTCACGCTACTAAAAACACACCCTGTCGGAAACAAGATACAATTTAGCGACACAGCCAGGCTAGATATAAAGGGGGGGATTAGGAGTTTTCAATAGGTAAATGTTATCTGGATCAGGTGTACGATGTACTTTTGTTCTGCAATAAACCAAGGCCCATATTCGCGGCAATATTAAAGGGGCCGGGACGTCCTCATAAGACTGGGCAGCGCTTAGTTGAATGGCTTATGGTCCACGCGTGGCGAGGGCTAATCCACGGTCTTTAATAGTTGTAGACCCACCTCATTCAATAACATACATCTTATCTAGGTTGGCAACACCTCACATAAACACATCGCTATTACTCCGCACAGCACATATGGACAGGGGGGAGAAGGCAGGGAAAAACCAGTCGTTAAGATAACAACCACCGCAGTCGACCGCACCCTGAGTTACAGTGAGCACGAAAACTGCGAGTAGCTCTAGTAAGGAAGACAATCAGATAACTAGTTAGCCTATAATATTATAGTTTAACCATAGTTGATTTTTACAACCATATAATCTCTCCAAAATACAAACTCCGGTTATCTATCACCATTTAGCATTTCACCTAACATCATATATACTGCATTTAGCATACACCAACAGTTGCAGTACCAATACTGCAACTAAATAATTGTACATATTGTAAATATTTTCACCTGTATTTCAAACATAGATTTTATAGCCTAAGTGTAATGGATCTGATGATGATCGCTTGACGATCGAAACTGGTCATCCTAGTATATTTATTAATCTCATGTAATTTATTTCAGGATTAGGGCATAACCCATCTCTTTTGGGTACATTCGTGTTGACCGACTGAAAAGCACTAAAATCTTATTTACTAAGGCAACACTGAAAATATGGCTTCAAACACCACAACTGCCTCTATTAAAGTCATTTCTATACTTCAAAACATTCTTGCTAACATTTGCTTCCGTCGTTCATGACCGACAAAGCCTCCATACACACAACAATCATAGCTAACATCAAACACTCACATTAAAAACATTCGCTCTATCTAACTATTATCGATATCAAAAACATTTAGAAATATTAATTATTATAAATAATGAAAACCTTCAGTTTAAACAAATATAATAATATTGTATGGCCTCGAGTGCCGGGTGCAAGCTTTGTAAATTGACACTAATTACACGTGTCTATCGTTTCAAAGTATCCTTATTTAGCGATATGACGCGTTAATTTAATTATTAACTCTTTCTCCAGTATAGTTATCTTCTTCTATACTTTTCCATTTAAAAATGCTATACCAATTAATGTCAAAATCATGTTAATAGTCATCATCAGTTTAAATATGACCGATCAGCAAAGATTAGTTCATATTATTGTTACAATTCCAGGTTTAATGTAAATTAATAATAGTATAGTGGACAAGGATAATATAACTTTTTCCAACGATGTTCCGCCTTCTCACGACTTTCATGTCGCAGATCTAATCACATTTAGGAGTCTTCTCTAACTCTACTTCTTCTTCTTCTTTCGAATAACCCATTTGGAGGGTACGATAAATCAACGTTGGCTATTGTCCATTGTATTCAATTTCCGTTGTTTCCAAATTTCTTTCATCCTTCTAGAGTGACGATCATTCTCCTCTTGAGTCCACTTTCTGCCAGTTGTTTTTTTCTTCCTTTCTTGAAATTTTGCCTTTTGAATAGCTTCTCTGATAAGTGATCTGTTTGCTATTGTGTCTGTCTGAATTTTGGCGTTTGTCAAATCTTTGTCAATTTCAATGAACCATGTGGGTTTGGATTTGTAACTAGTCAGTAAGTTGAAGATCTGTTTAAATAGTCTACTATTTTCCATTCTATAGATGTGCCCAAAAAACTGTAATCTTCTCTTTCTCATTACATCAGTTAATTTTTCACATTTCAAATATAACTCTCTATTTGGTCGTAACCTATATTCTGCGTTATTATTTCGTTTAGCTCCAAGTATTTTTCTCAGAATTCGTCTTTCAGACTTCTCTAATTTGTCTAAATCACCAAATCTTGTTAATTTAAGCGTTTCTGCTGCATACAGAGTTTCAGGTCTGACCACTGTTTGATAATGCCTTAATTTAGTGTTCCAGGATAAGTTATTTTTATTATATATATCTCTTGTCATATGAAAACACCTTTGTAATTTATGCATACGCGTTTCTATTGCTGTCTTTTCCTGTGAGTCATTCATTATCCACTCTCCTAGGTATTTAAAGGAATTTGTTTTACATACTGAACTGTCATGAATTGTGATACTTTTGGGGGCATCGGTGATGTTTGTCATGAACTTAGTTTGTTCAAATTATATTTGTAGTCCGACTTTGACTGCCTGTTTTTGCAACTCTCTAATTTGTTCTTGGGCAGTATCCAGTGAGTCATTTGCAATGTCATCCGCAAAAGCTAAACAATCTACAGTGATATTATTTGGATGGCTTCCTAGTTGAACGCCTTAAGTATAGATGGCTTTCCTCCACTCTCGAATTACCTTTTCCAATGCACAGTTGAAAAGCAGAGGTGACAGACCATCTCCTTGCCTCACACCTGACTTTATTTAGAAAAATTTTGAAAGTTCCCCTCTTAATTTAACTTTGGAAGTTGTATTCGTTAGTGTTGCTTGAATTATTTCAGTTGTCTTGTTATCAAGTCCATATTCCTTCAGAATGTGCCTTTCTGTCAATGGAGTCATAGGCTTTTTTAAAATCCACAAAAGTAACTACATATTTCAAGTTCCTGATTTTCCTCATGTCTAATATGTTCTTTAAATTTAGTATTTGCTCCATACACGATCGTCCCTTCCTAAATCCTGCCTGATACTCTCCCAATTGTGGGTCGAGTATTTTGTCTGCTCTTTTTAAAAGTGCTTTGGATAAAATCTTATAGGTCACTAGCAGGAGGGACATTCCCCTGTAATTGTTAGGATCTGTTTTCTTCCCTTTCTTATGTAGTGGATGTATCAAAGCAGATGTCCATTCTGATGGTAAACTGTGTGTTTTCCATATGGCATTTATGATTTCCGTTAAACATAGGATCATGTTGTCACTCGAGTATTTCCATAATTCAGCAACTATACTATCTTCTCCAGATGTTTTGTTATTTTTAAGTTCGTTTATAATTTCTTTAATTTCATTTGTTGTTGGTGGTTTCGAGTCTGAATGGATGGGAAGTATATTATCAAAATTAAATGTCTCCTTTGGTGGATCGCAGTTGAGGAGTTCTTCAAAATATTCCGCAAGTATTCTGCAATTTTCAGCGTTATTATATGCAGTTTTCTGAGTCTTTGGATCTGTGAAAAGTAAGCTTGGTGGAGTATACTTCCTTAAACTACTTCTGAAAGTTTTGTAGAAGTCCTTTGTATTGTGCTGTCTGAAGTCCGATTCTATTAAAGTTAATTGGTCTTTCATACGTTGCACTTTTATCCTTTTGAGTCCTTTCGATGTATGTTTTCGGGCTTCTATAAAGCTGTTCCTGGTATTCTCTTTTTTATTTGCATTCCAGATGTTCCAAGCTCGTTGTCTTTTCAAGATTAGTTCATCACACTCAGCAGTCCACCAGGCATGTTTTCGTTTTCTTTTAAGGAGAATGGTTTCTTCTGCTGTCTGTACTAAGTCTCTTTGAAGTTGTTCCCATGTTTTAGGTGATCTGCTTTCCAAAAGTGTTTTGAAATTATTTTCTGTAACTAACTTTTGAATATCAAACTTTTTGGATTGATAATGATTTTCCTTTTTATATATTGTGAACCCTTATTAATCTGCGATAAATAAGTATTCATGATTTATTATTATTATTACTGCAGCCCAGGCAGTACTTGTGGAAGTTGACAAAGAGGAAGGCAAGTTAGCGTGTTGCAACGATTGCCACAGAAGTAGCGCTTGGTAGCTATTCTTGAAAACGGCCGGGTAAGCTGAGTTCAAGGCCAAATTGTGTAACAACTTGCACCAGAATTGGAGTCATAAGGGGATGGTCACGAGTTACTTGCAACCGACCTACGATTGAATCACCCAATCAGGAGAGACCAAGCCTAAACCACGCGATGGGTGGCGTTACTGGTAAAAAGCGCGCGGATTTGATTATCTAAAGAACCGCCGATCCGAATTATCTCCGCATGAGTGCGATGAGACGTTTGAATTAAATGATGAAGATTGACACTAGTCCTATGTGTGTGAGATGAAAACTCTAGAAAATTTTTCTTAATTCACCCCACTCCACCTCACTCTGTCAGTTTCCAATAAATTGATCGACGAGACGCTGTTTCGAGGACTACTGTTTTGAGCTCTGTTGAGCTAACTTCACGCCAGTTTGCGTAGTGATTTTTTAAGCTCTAATATTATTTGAAGACTACTGTTTTGAGCTCTGGTGAGCTAACTTCACGCCAGTTTGCGTAGTGATTTTTTAAGCTCTAATATTATTTGAAGTAATACTGTTTGAGCTCTGGTGAGCTAACTTCACGCCAGTTTACGTAGTGATTTTTAAAGCTCTAATATTATTTGAAGACTACTGTTTTGAGCTCTGGTGAGCTAACTTCACGCCAGTTTGCGTAGTGATTTTTAAAGCTCTGATATTATTTGAAGTCTAACGTTTTGAGCTCTGGTGAGCTAACTTCACGCCAGTTTGCGTGGTGATTTTATGTACTTAAATATTATCTTGAAGACAATTATTTTCAGCTCTTAGGGGCAAGACTTGAGTAACATTCCAATTAGCGCTCAAGGTGAGCGAAGGTCCACGAGAGCAGTAGAGATTACCGAGCGAGATAACGACTGCGAGACGGTCAGATTTAAAACTTGTATTGTCAAGCCAGTGACGAGGGGTTTGAAGTGTATAGTTCATGTAAATTTTTATTGTATTTTTCAAGTGTTGTATTGTGCGTGTGTAAGCGAGAGCTAGGGAAAGTCTTCGTTGATTAATCGCATAGGACAATCGTGGGCGAAATTAGTAACTCACAAGCGATTATAGCCAGGTCAATTTATAATAACATTGAACTTTTCTTCCAAAGAGACTACACCAAGATGTCCGACGTGTGGTCAGGAGCCGGAGTGATGTCCAACGCTTCTACGAAGACAACGATTGAAGTTATATGTTCTACAAGCTGATACGGTGATGTACAAAAACTGATTATTCAATATGTAGATAGATTGGCGGGGGAACTTTGTAAATAGTTCATTCTTTTCTTTTTCTTGTTTTAGATTGTTTTTCCTGCACCGACACTAAATGTTTTAAATGTACGTTGGCGCGTGGCCAATGTTGTTTGTTGAGTATTATATTTATTTGGAGTCATATTTAATGTACACGGTGCGTGTACGTGATTCTTTATCCATGCGAATGTGAAACCCGTTACATTCGATAAGTGGTGCTTTATTAACGTTCATATTTTTGATAGGAAAGGGAGGTAATTACTGTAAGATGTTTGCTGAACAGGTTATTATTCATATTAGGGTTGCCGAGCGCAACAATTTAAGATGTAATTGTAGAACACCTTAGTTCTAATTTTTTAGATTTTTTTTGAGTCCTTTTCAGGTTCGATAGTCACGGCATAGAACGGAGGCGCCAGCAGGTGGAAAATATTTATGTCATTTTATTTCAGGGTCTGTAAAACCCATACGTGTGATTCGGTGTGTGTTATTGTGTCAGGTGTGTGTTTTGATTCTACGTGAAGAGGGGTAGAGGTCCTACCGCCATCATATTTTGTTGTTGTTGTAGTTTGATGGAAAGGCAGGGTGCTCTGAGGAGACCGCTGTTCCTTGTCCATATGCTGATTCTTGGATTTCCTAGGGGAAATGCTGAGATATATTTTGTTCTGACACACACACACGTATTATTGTGCTTTGGGGCACGCTTCTTCGAGACTGGATCCCATGCCTTGGGAGGTCGAGGTTATTTTGACACGTGGGTTGACAGATATGCAGATTTCCACGAATCGCCCGTCTAGCCTGGTGACTTATTTTTGTTAGGCAGTCCTATTTTCCGACTGGCCCCTTTAAGCTTTCATTTAGCAAACCCGTTCTTTTGTGTTGGTTATTTTGAACCGTAATTAATTGGGGAGTTCGCCATGTTTGTGACGGATGATTGCATGTCGTATGGATGGAATGTTGTGTTAATGACGTAAATGTTGGCTTTGAGCCTAGTGATTGTTTATGACTCAGTTCATGTAGTTTAGTGTGTGGCACCCGTGTGGTGTAGTGGTATATTACTTGTAAAAATGACGGCGGTCATATGTGTATTTGTTTTGTTGGTCACGTGTTAACTTACTTGTGTTGATTTGTGTGAGAAGTCCTAATTTTAGGCAATAATGTTTGGCTACGGCTGTTTTGATTCCAATTTCATGCGGAAATTATTGTGTTGTTTATTTTAAGTCTAGAAAGTGTCGGTTTAGTTTTAAGTTGTGTTGTATAGTTGTTCCCCGCGTCTGTCTAGCTCTAAGTAATGCCGATTCGTCTTCTGAAAGTTTATTCCGGATGATGACGAATCATGCATTCAATTGTACTCATCGTGAAGCATGTAGAACAGCACTCGCGCATACATTGTCATTATTGTTGATTTTCTTGGGACACTTGGTCCGAGTAATAATCTCTCCTGAGATTTGGCCTAGTTTTGGCAAATTTAATTTATTCCGTGGGAGTCATTATGGGAGATTTGTGTGTTAATTCATTTTTGTAAATAGATGATCTGTCATTAAATTCATTTGTTATAACCCTGGCTTCACTTTTTCATGCATGTTATTTTGTTATAATGTTACCCTGCATGTTAATGAAGCGCTTTAACAACAACTTACGATATGGACTGTTACACCCCCCGAAACTGAGTCTCATAAGCTTCTTTGCAAGGGTTCAATTGGTCTAATTTTGAATTTAATGAGAGACAGATTGTGGTTTGAATCTAAACCTGCACTCTTAGCAACATTCACATTGAGTATCTCCGTTGCAGACTGTCTGCTAATAGCAACATGGTCAAGTTGTTTCTCACCACAAACTGTTTTTGGGGAAACCCAAGTAGTTAGTTTCCTAGGAAGTCTTTTGAAGAATGTAGATTTCAGGACTATGTTATGCTCTCTGCATAAACTAATGAGTCTTTCTCCATTTGTGTTGGTTCTTTTATGTGCAGGGAAATTCCCTACTATGGACCGATGTTGACGTTCTTTGCCGATTTGAGCGTTAATGTCTCCAAGTAGAAGTATTATATTTTTTGATGGAATTTGATCTAGGGTGTTTGATAGTTCTTGCCAAAAAAAATCCGTTTGTTCTTTCTGAGTCTTATTTTTCTCATTAGTTGGTGCATGTGTGTTGACAATGGTATAAACTTTGTTTACTGATTTAAAGGATAGCAGGGATAATCTTTCATTAATGGATTTAAACTCTATTATTGAATTTAATATGTTCTGATTTACTATGAACCCAGTTCCGAACTGAGGTACATTTTTCATAACTCTCTTTCCAGGTTTTCCCTTGAATATTCTATAACCTTCTGAATCAAATGGATGTTCATCAGTATATCTAGTTTCTTGAAGAGCTGTTATCATAATCCTTTTCTCTTTGATGAAATTTATTAGAGTTTTAAGTTTTCTATTTTTAAGAGTGAATTGACATTAAAGGTAGCCAAAAAGTTTATATCCTTGTGCTTAATTTTACTAGTGATTTGCTTAATGCTGTTTTCAAGATGCTTCGACTCATCCTCTTCATCCTTTGCACAATGATGTAGGCCCCCAGAATCCGAGTGCCTACTTTTCATTTCCTTGGAAAATGGAGATTGGTTACTCCCTGGGGTAAAATCTCTTACAACGTGCATATCCATTGTTGATTGTTTGCTAGGTTAAGGGAACAAGTCCCCTAAAAATTCTACTCGAGGTTGTTAGCTCCGAGGATGGGTTTTCAGCCGCACCTTTGGTGAACAGACGCTGACCATCTAGCCGCTTGCTACAAGACAGACGCTAAATGGATTTATGTAAAGCTGACATCTAACTAAACCATAGGGTAGATGCCTTTCATCCTATTAATCCCGGATACAGGGCCGCCTCGTCCGCCATTCATACTGTTCTATAGATCATCTATTCCACTATCAATGCCGTTGAGGACTTCACCGTACCCTGGCAAGGGACCCTGACAAGGTGCTACCAGCCGGGCCAGCTGGACCTTGTTTTTTGTTAGAAGTGTTACTCCTCTATCACTCACCGCTTTGTCCTGGCTTGTGACAGGCAGAGCCTGGCTTCCTAAACATTGGGCCCAGGTTGGCGGGTTTTCATAACTCTACTAATATACAACAATGATTTCACTAAAATTGTGCTCTGAAAGAATTTCATTTTCCGTATTGACAGATTCACTATATAACAAAAGAGAAACTGTTTCGCCAGTCAATACATTTATTTATAATAAGTGAAAGCCAATATACCAATATACCATCTTTTTAACAAGTTATAAACATGTTATTATATGGTACATGTTTCGGGGCCTCTAGTATACTACTGGTCCCTTCTTCAGCCATAAATTAAGATGTAAAATCCAGCATAATTAAAGATATCATAAAAATACATAAAATGATGAGCGAATGGATGACATGAGGTGAAAAAGATCATGTTAACCATGAGAAGTAACATGAGTGCTCATCAGTAAAAAGTAACACCATTGGTAGTGCTAGGTTCTTGTGAATAAACACTTATATAGCACAAACATTAGAACAGTGCTATATAAGTGTTTATTCACAAGAACCTAGCACTACCAAAGGTGTTACTTTTTACTGATGCGCACTCACGTTACTTCTCATGGTTAATATGTTCTTCTTCACCTCATGTCATCCATTCACTCATCATTTTATGTATTTTTTATGATATCCTTAATTATGCTGGATTTTACATCTTAATTTATGGCTGAAGAAGGGACCAGTACTAGAGGCCCCGAAACATGTACCATATAATAACAAGTTTATGACTTGTTGTAAATAAATGTATTGATTAGGCGGAACAGTTTCTCCTTTGTTATATGCTTTCACAACTCATCCTGCAGTACTTCATTACTATTAATACGGAATCACCCTCGTAGGTCACAAACATCTATATATATATACGCAAGAAACTCTCGTATATCTCCAATACATAACTTAAATGGCATCATCTCAACAATTGTTCCATAGTACTTGCATAACTTCCTTCTAGCATTGATTTTATCGTTGTTACAATCCACTGCTTACAATCGAACAGCATTATCTGTTCTACTAATACATCTTATCGTTCTCATACGATTATATTGATGATCTTCGAGGGTTACTAATCGAGGTTACTCCAATATAAAATACCATGTCTCTATACATTAAAAGAATACACATGTTTCTTCATACTGGTCATTCATACAAATGTACACGGCTGCAATACTACATTGACAAATAACGTAGTGTTACATTTGTGTATTAATAACAACTCGTGTTATTTCAACGTTCAATAAGGATCAATCACGACAGGATGAGATGTTATTTCACTTTCCTATAGTCGGATTAATTATCTTTCAAAAGATATGTCTCAAATATATTACATTTAATGAAGAGCAAAGCCTTCCTTCAACTCAAAATAGGATTGTCATCGACTTCACGTCGTAAACATAACGAATATAACTTGCTAGATCGACAAAATGTTTTTAGTATTTGGTGATATTTCACAATATATCATGCGTAGGTCTCTTCTCCTAACTATGAATTCTTCTTACAAGAAGGGTGCCCAATTTTAAACAAAATGAATTTACTAAAAATATCTAAGACAAAATGTCTGAAATCTTGAATTAAATATCGAAAATCGTCGAATAATAACTTCTTTAAAAATTTTCCCAGTAGAAAATAAATTTTTCAAACAAACTGACTTCCGTTAAGAAACTGAATCATTAAAATTTCCAAGTATAGATGACTGAATGACCATCATCCTATACGATCTTGTAGAATCGAACTTAATAAACATCGAAGTGAAAATACATGAATTAAATATGGAGAATTGTTGTTCACAAATGCCGTTATAAATACTCAAACTATTTAATAATGTAAAATATTTTTACCTTTGTTTTGTAGACAATTGAATTTCATTATCAGGTATTCGAAAATATCTAGCTGGATCATCTCCCAGGTATGAATTGCTGAAACCAAATCCGCTCAACGCCAGTGGACAAGAACAGCGACTTCGGGAACAGAAAGATTTCCTTCCCGGCATACTCCTCTCTTCCGGACGTCGAACCTCGTTTCTCGAACATGGATTCCATCTCGAACAATCATCGGGCCTAGTATCTTCTGTCTTCTGTCTCCCCGTTGATGATTCTTCAATCGCCGACGTCTCTCGAAAGTTCTCCATTATTATCTAGCAATAGATTCGTAATAGTTTCATTGTTAATAAATGTGTAAGTTGTACATGGAATCACTATCGTAGATGTTAATGTTCATTTGGTTGTTCAATGAAAGATTATATTTGCTCATAGTCGAGAATTAATGTACATGAAAGCACATTAAATTTACTGGATGGAAGTGTTTATAATGTATCATGTTATCTCGGCATTATATAATTCTAGATGTTATGCATATCCTCGTTGTTAATTAACGTTGTTCCATGTTTTCTATTCACAACTCTGAATCGACATATCCCAATCGCGAAATAGTCTTAATCCTTCATCGCACTCATAATTAAAGTGTTATAAACCAATTCCACTTGATAAATGTTTGTAGCCATCATAGTGTTCGAATAAAACAAAGTCTCAAGGTTCATACAATATCACTTTACTTACTTATATCCTCAACGTGGACTTGACTATGCTGTAGTCTCACTGCACTAAAATGATTCTCTCTGCGTTGAGATAAGCTACTTTCTCCGACAACACAAATTGTCCTATAATTGTCTAATTTCTCAATTAATCCACTCAAAATCTTCTTATACTGTTGCGTTGTAACTAAATGTATATAATGTATACAGTTTGCTTTAAGAAAAGTCGAACACTTGTTCGCTATTGACTTGTATTCCTTCGCTAAACTTCACCTAGTTTCAGCGAGGCTCTCACTAAATATTGGCCGCGTTCGGCGCTGTCTCTCGAGTAGCGTAGGACCGCACTCGGTATAGTTTCTACGGGAATTAACTACCGCTGGTAACACGTCTTCTGCCTTCAAAGTCAGTCGAGATAAGAACGCTTCTTCAAGCCGCCCACTCTATCTCGCCAGAAATTCGACGCCATTGTTGGTCACGCGCAGTTATTGGCGCGCACTTGTAATAAAGCTTATTACAGTGAATTTCTTCCCTTTTGCGACATTTAAAGTAGTACTAATATCTTCTCTTAATTTTCTTAATGATTTCAATGGAATAAAATTGTTACATAGGTCTTATATGGAATAGTTAATCACATTAAATAGGTAAAAATCCATCTGCTTCCATAAACTCTCCTCTCATTGGCTGTAGGCATATAAGCAATGTAATACTGTATTTTATAACAATGAACTGGTATATTACGCGGTAATACCTTGTTGCTAGGCACTTTCCAATGGTCTAGAATATTCTGGGACGTCTCTGATCACGTGACTGGTTTCTCCCACTGTCTGCGTTCGCTAACAAAGCTCGCTTGAGCCAACTTCCGGGATTTATATTGCCATGTTAAACTGTTTCATGGGGCACGAAAAATATCATCATTTATATCATGTAGCATTCAAATTTCGGGTGCATTCTCCTCTCAGCTGAGGTTAAAAACAGTTCTCTAATTGTTTTTAATCACATAAATTCAGGACGTTAGATATATCACTGAACTGAAATTTTTAATGCTATTTTAGCCTACTTTCTTAAGATATTTCCTCAAATTTTTCGCGTTGTACTTTCCCAACATATCATTGTTTTTTTCATCGAACAGTTCATAACAGTTATTTCCAAAGGCATTCTCTATGCTATAGGGGTCTTTCATCTCGTCCTTCGTGGTGTTTTTGGCTCTTTTCATAGGTCATTCATCCTATCTTTCCTCTTCATCTCCTTCTGGTATCATGGTACAGCATTGTCTTCTTTCCTCCTTCTAAGTTCTTTTGGATATTGGAGTTCTTCCTTGTTGGCTGTGAGTATCATTCTCACGATTTCCCTGCTGTCTCGTACTCCACTTGGAATCGACACTCGGGCTTTTCTCCACTCCTTTTCCATTCTTTTCGTTTTGTCTTAAGTTCTTTAAGTATTATTTCCCTTCTTTGTATCTTTCTTCATCTTGTTCTTTTGTGAACGCGTGCTCTCGATAATTCCTGTTTCAGTTATACCCCTGGTTATATCTATTGTTCCGGTTATAACTATTGTTGTTGTTGTTGTTGTTATTATACCGGTAATTGTAATTGTTATGATAATAACCGTTTCTGCGAGTATTATCGTTGTTTCTTCCCTGTTGTTGCTGGTAAGGTCTTCCTCCACGGAATCTACGATACATTGGTTCGGGTCTCCTGTCTCTAAAATAGTCGTTCCTTTCCGGACCAATACTATTTTATCTTGATCTTTAGGACTCTCCGTCTGTTGCGTTTGGTCAATATAAATGGTATTAATGTCCCTATGGTCTTGTCTATTGCTCCTGGACATTACATTAGGCATTGGACTAGTTTAGTCTAGTTTCCTCAGAAGTTCATCCTAGCTAGCCAAATCGTTGATTTGAGACGAGATAATCAGTCTCCTCACTTCAACTGGAAGCTGTCTCGATATAGCTTCGATCAGTTCTCCTGTTGATAACGGGGGCTGAAGAAACCTCATTTGTGCTAATTGAGTCGTGAAGAAGTCCACGTAGCGCGTTGGCAGAGTACTTGAATACTTCCTCGAGTATACTTCTGCGCGTAAGCTATTCCGCTCTTCAATTGATCAAAATCTCTTGATTAAGGACTCGGCGAATTCTTCAAAATCAATGAACGTATACCTGAATGCACTGAACAATTCTAACGGACCTAATGCGAAATAGTCGATACGTGAGCTGAATGCCTTGTAAGAGCTTTGAGTCATCTCAGAAGCTGCCGTTATGTCTTCTGTAATACATTCTTGACTCAGAAGGATTTACCCCACTTATCATATTGTACGCCACTGTCGTACTAGTTTTAGTGAATATTTGGAGACATTTACTGCAGTGTTGGACTTTATAATTATGATGGGTGATAATTTCCTCGCAGATATGCGACAAACCTTACAACAGTCGCTGCATGACTGCATCAGTGCTTCCATGAACTAGGAACTTGGGACGGAAGACGTCACAATATACAATCTACAAAATCGATTATGTCTACTTGACACGTGACAAGCCATCATTGCATGTCATGAACGAGAAAACGCAGTTTTTGGTTAAGAGCCACAGTGAATGGCCGGTAAAATCAGTGAAATTTACGAGTTATAGCTAACCGTTCGGATAAGTGAAATTCCTCTTTTTAAGTGAGAAATGTAATGTTTGCAAACTGTGAAAACGATGCCTGACCACAAGGTCAACCGAAAAAACCACGAGGCGTGGGATAATTATAATTCGCTTCAGAACGCTGAACGCACAGTTTTGTGACAAATCTTGCTAGTAAACCAGTTATTATCATTTTTATGGTGACATTTTGGAAGTGATTTTCGAAGGATTACCTCAGGTCCTTGTTCCAAGTTTACATTTAATGAGCAAACGCCACACGTGCGTTTATTAGAGTCTGTGGCAGACACCAGAGCCATTTTGTAACAATCTACAACGTGTAAATTCAGTGCTATTTGAATTGCCAGTAGTAAATGTTCATTCAGTGATTCAACTTCATTAATTATGGAAACCTTCGTAAAACACTACGTGGAGGCACATCTAACCGTTGATAAGATGTCAAGGATTGAATAGGCCCTAAAGTTGAGAGGATCCCTGAGAATCAAATCCCAAGATGAGGAAACGTAAATGGTGGGAATTGGTAAGACCTGGATATGAACCTGGAATATGTTCACAGACACCATGAATCCAGAACGCCCAACATGTAACTTTCAACATGATATTCTATTCTGTTAAAGGCTTTGCTTCAGTTGACTAGGTTAAAACCACACTCATAACAGCCAATTGGGCAGGGCATGTCTAGCCTAAGCTAATCTATTTTCTTCCAGAGCTTTTATTTGAGCCCTGATCCGAACCAGTGACTTATGGAATAAACTGTGGAGAAGGAATGCCACGAGCCAATTATGATGTAACTAATGTAGGCTGTGCACCTATACAAACCCCTACACAGGGTAGGATCGGTATTTTTTAGCCCATGATTTCAATAGAGTTTTTGTAACACCCTACATGAGTTCACTGATATATTCTTTGGGATGCAGATGCATTCTTAATTCTCAGTTTATATTTTCTATGCCGTATAATTTGGCAGATGTATGTTTGACACTGTCGCATTATTATGACACTTTAATTTTTCTTTACGTAGGCTCTGAAGCCACATACGATTCCTAAGGTATTTGGAATATGTTAGGAGGAAAACATGCCGCTTTTAAAGCCATGTTTGTTCACGTACCCATCGTATCATTTACTACACCCAGTCTGCTAGTGCTGTGCCATTTTGGTTTATTTTTGGGTCGAAGAGGGCACGTACAGTTTATAATACAATAAGTGTAATTATGAGAGTGTATGAAAGCAGGGAGAACAGTGAGTAGGACACACGAGGTGTGCTCCAGCTGTTTGGAAATTCCAAAGCACTTGGTTTTGTCACCGATATGACATGCGGCATGACATTAGGAATGCACTAACAATTAGAGGTTGGTGAAGTTGTAAAACCATATTCCTTAAGGAATGGAATCTTGTGATGTTTGGCTCGTTCTGATAGAACACCTAAGATTGTTCTTCCCACTGTTTTAGTAGGCGAGATATTTAAATACTTTCATGAGTCTCCTATCGGTGGACATTTAGGAGTATATAAGACCAGATTAAGAGTGAGGCAAAACTTTATCTGGAAGGGTATGGATGGTGACATCAGAAGACTGGTAAATAATTGTACGACATGTAAATTGGCTAAACCATCTCCCAACACTAAGGTTGGAATTTTATCATCTCAAATTTCCAATAAACCCATGGAAAGATTGTTCATGGACTTTGTCGGCCCGATGCCGCTGTCAAAGCCGGGTAACCGTTTCGTACTGGTTTGTACGGATGGCTTCAGTCGTTTTAACTGGTTGTTCCCAACTCGTTCAGCTACCACTGAAATGGTAATTAAATGTCTTAACCAAATTTTTGCTGTTTTTGGCCCCTGCCAATTTCTAGTATCAGATAACGCAAAATGCTTTACATCACATGTTTTCCGCAATTTTTGTTTCGAGTTATCCATTTCCCATGTGACATCTTCTATCTATTATCCTAAAGGATCGTATGCTGAGAGGGTGAACAGAAATCTTCGAGCTGCGTTAATTGCTAACCATCACAAGGACCATAGATTATGGGACAGCTGTATTCCTTGGTTGACTTATTCGTTCAACACTGCGGTGCATGAATCTCATCGTACCACCCCTTTCCATTTAATGTTCTCCTTCGTCCCAAATTCCCCTATATCTAATTTGTGGACTATTAATCGATTGTTGCCTGATAAAGTTATGAACGAGAACGTACGTTCTGTTTGGAAAAAGGCCAAGAAATATATGAAGGTGGCACACGAGAAACTACAGCAGAGGTATAATAAAGGACGTTAACCTACGTCACTTCATATTGGGCACATGGTTTTTGTCAAGAATTTTTCTGTTAAGGAAGTTGGTTCTAAAGAATCTGGGAAACTAGTCACAAGATTCCGTGGCCCTTGTGAAATTATAAGTTTTATCACTCCGGTGACTTTACTTGTAAAGGACCATCAGAAAAGGAAAATATTTAGAGTGCATTTGTCTCATGTTAAGATAGGTTGAGATGTTTCTAATTAATGATTATAAGTTGTATTTTAAATTTGTAAAAGCAAGGAATCTCAATACTTTTGATGGGGGAAACATTAGTTAAAATTAGTGATGTATTTTCTGTTAGCCAAATTTTTACTAAATCTTATTTAACCATGGACTTGTCGTGCTGATGTAAATCAGTAATTGTGTTGAAGATAGAAATGGACCATTGCTGTCGGAGTACGGTATGATTTCAGATCAAATGTCGGCGATATCGTCATCCGGTTTGAAGAGTGTTGTGACTGTTGCGAATGTCCAGGGCCCGGACATAGTGATGTTCAGCCATGACCTCTCTCACTAAGATGACCGAGTCTCCATCTACCTATGAAGACGTTATTTCTGTATGACCGAGTCTACATCACCCTTTGAAGATGTTATTTCTGTATTTTATTGTATTAAAAAAGGGACTGTACTACTGCCAAGTAAGAGTTGGAATTTTACGCATGTTGGAGGTTTTAAAAACTTGTATGTATCAAATCATGGAACAATCAGTTTGATGTACAAGGTGTTGTCATGTGAGAACTGGTGTATGTTTTCAGCTCATGTTTCTTCGGTGTTTTTCCTACCCCCCCCCCCCCCCCACACACACACACACACACACACACACATCATAAAACTGTGAACAATCGTTTCCTATTGTCCAGTATTGTGCGGGGAAGAGATGACCCGTTAATAAAATTAACTCGCATCCAAACCGTTCCGCGGGTGGTTATTGGTGCAATCCTGACCTTCACTGTACCTATAATTGTCTGACTAAACTTGTATCTCGGCCTACTTCCGTGAGGTTCTGTACCGTCGATGGCTCGCTCTAGTGGCAAATGTTTGTACCTCGACATATTTGTACCGCGGCGAGTCTCTGTCCTGTAGATGGCTCGACCTAGTGGCAAATGTTGGAACTTAATTTTGTAGTGTACGAAGCTTGACGATCGGGTCCGTTGGTGCCCGAACGTACTGGCATTGTCTTCGTTTGTTGACAAAATCAAAAGTAAGTTGAAGGAATTCTTACAAGAAGAAGAGATGTGAGAACTAAATCTCTGGCGTAAAACAGGGATTATCTGGCCGTATGATGTATCAAATCATGGAACGATCAGTTTGGTGTACAAGGTGTTGTCATGTGAGAACTGGTGTATGTTTACAGCTCATGTTTCTTCGGTGTTTTTCCTACCCCCTCTATCATAAAACTGTGAACAATCGTTTCCTATTGTCCTGCATTGTGCGGGGGAGAGATGTCCGGTTAATAAAATTAACTCGCATCCAAACCGATATTTTTTCATCACTACGTGATGTACATTTACCGCCCGCCGTGGGGAAATCTATATAATCGGGTTAAATATGTAGACATGAAGGAAAACGTAATGTATGAAGTTTGGCTACAACAGGAGTACATCTCTATTAAGGTTGGTTATGTGTTAAAAGTTATTGGAACTATTTGTGACCTGAAAAGGTGAATTGGTCGTCGCTACGAGTATATTGTGTTGGTGTTATTCTTCATATTTTTAGGTTGCAGTCTTGAGCTGTTGAATAATTATCTTAGCGCAGTTGGCATATATTTTGCTGTTGGTAAGTCTCTTGACTTGGAGAACCGAGTAGGCCTAAGCATGAAATGAAAGTTCCAATAACTAAATTTTTTAATCTGATGTAAGACATATATTTATATGTATTTTAGGGACTGTGTTTAATCTGTTATTTCTGACGTGCCGAGCTGTGTAACGTTCAGATCTCATTTTGTGTTGAGCGAGGAATTTCCCTAACCTTAAAATATTTTCGTAATAATTAATTTTCTTTTCCTCGTCTCGTTTAGTATGGTCTCTTATAGACTCTGTTTAATATATCACTTCTTATGATATGTATTTTATTCTTTCGTCCGTTGCCTGGAAACAACTTTGGGATTGATAATTTTTCATGTTTCTCTTGGAAACAATGTGGGTAATTTTTCCAGTCGACTGGTGGTCAGTCATTTTGCAATTGCTTGCTGTACGCACGTATTTGAGTTTGGTCGTGAATAATTAATTGATTTAAAGATTCATTCAATTTATTTGAAGGAAATATTCTCTAAACGCTTTGACGTTGTCATTACTTCGAAGATTTTTCGTGGATAATTATGCATTTTATTGAGATCTAATTCTACTGATCTGGAATATAATTTGTTCATCGGTTATTAAAAGGGTTGACTGAAAACGAGTAAATACTTACTTCTCCTTCTCACTTGTGGGTTCCTTGCTTCCTTATTTTAATTAATTTGTTTTCTTTATGTTTATGTTTTATATTATGTTCATCTTTTAAACATGCATGTAAAATTGTCCTTTCATTTAATTATATTTTATATTATGAAACATGCTTCTTGTTTTCTTCAATCTTAGATTTAGTGCTCTTCTCTCAACTTAATTACAACTCGGGTATGGTAATTTGTCCAGCCGTTCCACACACATACGCTAGTTACTCTTTGTCATTATTTATTTTTAATTTCTTGAAGGGTTATACGCTTCTTTCTGTTAGTGTTTCTTACGGTAGCTTGTGGGTACAACAATTATCTCTCAATATTCTCATTATATTTCATTTTTCATCATTTATATCATTCATTGAACGATCACCTTAATCGAACTCCATTTCTGCACAATGTATGACTCTTATCACACAAGGATTTTTCATTCCACATTCATCATCCTGCTGTGAGGGTTACCTTCAACTGTATGCTCAAAAATACTATTCTGGTGTGTTGACTTATCGTATTCATGTAGCCATTACTTCTAGTGAAATTGCTCCCTAACCAAAATGTTCCTAGCAGTTTGTGAAGTTTGCTCGAGAGTTGTTCAAAATTATGTATTTGCAATGTCACCTCCACATTTCCATAACTTTCGTGCCTTGATATAAATTATCTCTTCTAATTAATCCCCCCTGGCACTACAGCCCATGAAGGGTCTAGGCCTACCAAGCGACCGCTGCCCAGCCATTTGGCCTGCAGATATTGGGGTGACACGTGATCAGCGCATCGGGTCCCCTCGGCCGTTAATCTTGGTTTTCATGATCGGGGCGCTGCCTCACTGTCAGACAGCTACTCAATTGTCCTCACGAGGCTGAGTGCACCCCGTTCCAGCCCTCCCGCCAGCTTCTCAAATCCCTGACGGAGCCGGGAATCGAACCCCGGGCCTCCGGATGAGAGGCAGGCACGCTACCCCAACACCACGGGGCCGGCCTTCTAATTAATAATTCAAGTTAAACATCCACGATTAAAACAATTAATTACTCCATAGCAATTAACCACTTGAAAATAATCTAACGTCATTACAATATCAATTTTGATGTGGGGTATTCAACGCCGTCGTAATAGAATTTGATGTAAGTTTCCAACTAATAAATCTACTCTACTAAAGATTCTAAGTTCTATGTGAGTTGATGTTGCCTGTACCCTCATCTTCGACGTGAGGATACTTGAGGTGTCTTCATTGTGAAAATGGATCGTTCCACTCTTCTGTTCCATTTCATTTTGGTTGCTATCCATATCCAGGTCCCAGAGTAGACTCGACTCTCGTTGTAGACCTCCATCCTCAACTCCATAACGTCAGGTGTTCCCATAACTCCCCATGCCTCTGTCTTTAGCAACACATCGCGCAATTATCAGTGTTCATTGTGAAACGTGATGTGTTGACGTTGCTAATGTCCATAATGACCAACGTTAACATATTTTTCTGTCCATACAGTTTTGTGGTACGTGGTGTTAATAGACCGTGAAATCCGCACTTCAATATTTTCAATGGCTTGCCGACACCAGCCGATTTACGTAAAGAAATCTGAGTATCTGAGTACGCTCGGTCTAATGTGTTGTGAACAACTGCTTGCTTTGTTTCTATAGACAAATGACAATCGCATCCGCTCTGCTAAAACTTCAAGACTAGAACTGTTCGCTGACACAAAATTATTCGGTTCTTTAATAAGTTTTCCAAATTTGCAAATTGACCTCATATTTTCAAACCAGTTTTTATTTTAAAATGATTTCACACTACCCGAATCAATCAGTGCGGTAACAGGTCCGTTATTTACCAAAATATCAATAAACTGGGAACAATGTTTAGAAACTTCAGAAATGCGACTACACAACCTCACTTTAGGTTTGAGACTTCTGGCATCATCAAAATAATTATTTACCTTGATAGAATTTATTTTAGAACTATTCGATGCATGGCAATCCGAAGATGTCTCCTTACGAATTAGTCATTGGTTGTGTTTAGGTCTTCTCGTACACCATCTAGCAATATGTTGAAATGATCCACAAGTATCATATCTTCTCCTGTTATTCGATGTGCGATTACTCGAATCGAAGGAATTTCTATTTTGGAAACGAGGGCCTTGCGATCTATCAAAACGGAAAGGATTTCCATAATCCTGAGATTGATTAAAATTAAAATTATGTGGAGGAACATTGGCAACTCTCAAGGAATCGGAGTGTTTGATAACACCGGAGTTCAACACAAATCTGTTTAAATCAGAGAAATGTATGGGAATACTGCATGTTGTCAAGTATGACCTGCTTTCTGGATTAATCCCTTCCAATATAGAAGCCACAATTTGCCCTTGTTCACTTAATTGCACAGAAAAAACTCTAGCATAAGACTTGATAACAGTTACATAATCATTTAAAGACTTCGAATTTCTGAACTCTATAGAAAAAATTATGCATCAGCATACTCAAAGCACGACTAGGAATAAATGAACTTAATATTTCACGATGGAATCGATCAATGGAATAACAACCTTTCATTGCTACAATTAACTTTTCTCTTAATAAACCAGAGATATGAGGAAAGATCAGGTTGAAAATTTGACTATCAGAACACCCAAATCTTACAGCATTGTCAGTAAGTTCAATAAATTGCTTTAAAAATTTAATTAACAGGTTAGCATCGTTACCGTTGCACAGCTCTAGATTTTGTATGCAAGCATTTAAGGGATGAGGTACACTTCCAAACTTAATTCCCATTTTAAACTCCACACGAGGATTATTATTTACATTAGATGACACATCATGTTCTAAATTCATAGGATTAATAGGATTTTCAGAACATAGGGACGATTATCTTTCACCATTTGACCTAGCATTTGATAAATTACCACTAACCTGGTTGTTCGCATCACCAGAGATGGACACATTAGCAAAGGAAACATTAATATCATCAAGATTTTCAAGGTTATGACGTGATGAGTTCGATCCTGTTCTGACATTGCTACACTCAGACCTAACCTCAGATATTCTGCACGCACTTGGATAGTTTTCCTGATTATACATAGCTGCAGGTCCACTATGATTCAACAAAGATCCACAAAAACTTCCTAAATTGCTTTCAACACTGATATTATGCACAAATTCTTTCAATCCACTAATAGAAGAAACCCCTTCATTTGCACACACAACAGGGTTAACACTCGAACTATCACTATTATTTGGGAATAACGCAAAAAAAAACAATCAACAAGTTTAGCACGAAGAGAAATTAATTTTAAATGGAATTCAGGATCTTTATCCTGCCAAACTTCTATTAAATCACGAAGGCGATGGTACCAATGTAAACAGCGGACCTTAAATCTGGTAAGTTGAGAATAGGACGGAGCACAGTCAGAGTTTAATGAATGAAAAACCACAATTAAACTTTCAACAGATGGTACAATAAGGGACTTACCTAACGTCCAGTCAAATTTCCTCCAGTTTGGTACACGTACAGGATTATCCGTAACTGCATTCAGTAATATCAGATCCTTTTCCCTATTTCCAGAAGAAGTAGAACCTCTAATCAGGAGTTCATAAATAATTTCATCTTTGGTCAAACTGTAAGCTGCCACAAGATTCCGTTGCTCCATTTATAGTTGACATGAAACGTAAAATCACATAGGATTAAAACAAGATTTTTCAGAATATGTAACCCTTTTATGCCTATGCTTTCTCCAAGTTAAACCCAGTACACATTCTCTCAACATACAAAGTGGAAACAAAACCACGCTCTGCTACCAATGTATGTACCCACAAGCTACCTTAAGAAACACTAACAGAAAGAAGCGTATAAACCTTCAAGAAATTAAAAATAAATAATGACAAAGAGTAACTAGGGTATGTGTGTGGAACGGCTGGACAAATTACCATACCTGAGTTGTAATTAAGTTGAGAGAAGAGCACTAAATCTAAGATTGAAGAAAACAAGAAGCATGTTTCATAATATAAAATATAATTAAATGAAAGGACAATTTTACATGCATGTTTAAAAGATGAACATAATATAAAACATAAACATAAAGAAAACAAATTAATTAAAATAAGGAAGCAAGGAACCCACAAGTGGGAAGGAGAAGTAAGTATTTACCCGTTTTCAGTCAACCCTTTTAATAACCGATGAACAAATTATATTCCAGATCAGTAGAATTAGATCTCAATAAAATGCATAAATATCCACGAAAAATCTTCGAAGTAATGACAACGTCAAAGCGTTTAGAGAATATTTCCTTCAAATAAATTGAATGAATCTTTAAATCAATTAATTATTCACGACCAAACTCAAATACGTGCATACAGCAAACAATTGCAAAATGACTGACAACCAGTCGACTGGAAAAATTACCCACATTGTTTCCAAGAGAAACATGAAAAATTAACAATCCCAAAGTTGTTTCCAGGCAACGGACGAAAGAATAAAATACATATCATAAGAGGCGGCTTCGGTGGCGTAGTTGGTAGCATGCTGAGCTTCTATGCCCAAGATAGCGGGTTCAAACCCGGCCGAAGCCGTCGGATTTTTTAAGAGCGTTAAAAATCCCTCAGTATGCCTTCCTTCGGAGGGGAAGTAAAGCCGGCGGTCCCATGTCATAGATTTATGGCATGTTAAAGATCTTTCCACTAATTACACCTGTGTGAAACTAAATTGGATAGGTTAAGAATGTAAACAACGCTCTTAGGTTGCTACGTTCGTTGCCAAGAGCCGACTGCGGTGGCGTCTAGTAGCTAGTTCTGAACTAGGCCTAGTAGTCGTTGACGGTGGCGTTTGGCGGCAAAAGTAGGAACTATTTGAAAATTCAAAGTTGCAGTCCCTACTTGAATTAAAAAACAGATACACACACTAATACAGTCATCACAATTAACACCGGTTATCAGACAGATTCTACACACACCCAAAGTACACGGGGCTACATGACCGCGTTGTCGCAGCCCCTAAACTAAGGAACCAACCAACCATATCATAAGAAGTGATATATTAACAGAGTCTATAAGAGACCATACTAAACGAGACGAGGAAAAGAAAATTAATTTTTACGAAAATATTTTAAGGTTAGGGAAATTCCTCGCTCAACACAAAATGAGATCTGAACGTTACACAGCTCGGCACGTCAGAAATAACAGATTAAACACAGTCCCTAAAATACATATAAATATATGTCTTACATCAGATTAAAAAATTTACTTATTGGAACTTTCATTTCATGCTTAGGCCTACTTGGTTCTCCAAGCCAAGAGACTTACCAACAGCAAAATATATGCCAACTGCGCTAAGATAATCATTCAACAGCTCAAGACTGCAACCTAAAAATATGAAGAATAACACCAACACAATATACTCGTACCGACGACCAATTCACCTTTTCAGGTCACAAATAGTTCCAATAACTTTTAACACATAACCAACCTTAATAGAGATGTACTCCTGTTGTAGCCAAACTTCATACATTACGTTTTCCTTCATGTCTACATGTTTAACCCGATGATATAGATTTCCCCACGGCAGACGGTAAATGTACATCACGTAGTGATGAAAAAATATCGGGGAAAGGAGATTTATCTGGCCTACTGCCAGATAATCCCCGTTTTACACCAGACATTTAGTTCTCACATTTCTTCTTCTTGTAAGAATTCCTTCAACTTACTTTTGTTTTTGTCAACAAACGGAGACAATGCCAGTACGTTCGGGCACCAACGGACCCGATCAGCAAGCTTCGTACACTACAAAATTAAGTTCCAACATTTGCCACTAGGTCGAGCCATCTACAGGACAGAGACTCGCCGAGGTACAAACATGTCGAGGTACAAACATTTGCCACTAGAGAGAGCCATCGACAGTACAGAACCTCGCGGAAGTAGGCCGAGATACTAGTTTAGTCAGACAATTATAGGTACAGTGAAGGTCAGGATTGCACCAACATCCGCCCGCGGAACGGTTTGGATGCGAGTTAATTTTATTAACGGGTCAATTGTGATGAAGAGTATTGTGAAATATTGAATCCACGTAGGGGAAGGTTTTGAGATCATTCTGTGTTGTAAAGAATTATGAAAATGAATATTACAGAACTAATGCTAGGATGGCTGATGAACATCAGTCAGTATGATATTCCGGGTAATTGGTGATTGGTAATTGGCACCCAAGATCCAAACTAAGCGTAACTTTAGTGAATTGAATCCTTTCAATCTGTAAATAGTGATTATAGCAGGCGAAGCATATAACATATTGTGATGTGAGACAGTAATTGTGTATTGTTCTAATTAATGAGGTAGTGAACAATCTGACCTAATGAAAGGAAGCTAGGACCAAAATGGTACCAACGGATTATGGCATGTTCTTAAAAGTGATTGGTAATTAAATTTTCATGGTGAATAAATCAAGAAAGACATTAAGAATGAATGAAATGTAAATAGTGTACATGATTTAGAAATTAAAAAGGGACATCCACGATATGGTATAAAAATGATTAGCTAGAAGGAGGTCTAATGGAACAGTTTTGTGAGCTTTTATTTTTTGATTGTTGATTACTTATGTTCTTTGAACCATCTCCAACATGAACTCTATATTAACAGATGAGTTGAAATACCAGTGTGCATTAAATTTAACTTAACGAAGGGACATTATGATGGGTCTCCGTCAGTTTATTTATCTCAATGGATAGGGCACGAGGAGATTTTTCCCCTATTAAAGATATTTTTCGAATTATTAATTTATTTTCTTTGCACAGCAAGTATTAATTTAGACAATCTCCGAGTGTAGAGATAGGAGTGATATTATTTTATTAATTTATAACCAGTGCAACCTCCAATATATGCAGAATATTGTACTTAATATGTGCTATTTATTATGATCTTCGCAACGTTATATGAATGATCGAGAATAACTTAAGGATTTTTTCCCCTATGAAACCCAGTTCCAATTCACGGCCTGGAATCATTCAGATCTCGTCCTCCCGGATTATTATTTTCATCGAACCTAAAGTTGATTGATCATTCATGATTTTATTAGGTGTTGTACCGAACTCTAGCTGCGGATTGTGGTGATGCGCCGGGCCACTCAATCCTAGGTTGTAATATCGGGCACAGTGTGTAGTGACATATTTTTCCTTTTGTATTGTCTGCTTTGACGTCGTAGTTTTAGGGAGCTATCGAATAGACTATCCTCACAATGGTACAGCGAATGGTCACGTATTTCAAACATTCTTAGAGCCGCAGATAGGACTGTGATTATAGCAAAGGCTCGTATCTTTAATGCATTTTCTGTAGAAGCGAAGTGCTTGCTATTGTGTGTTTTTGAGTGAGTAACCGGTAGACACGAGGTCAGACCGGGTGGATGTTACGTTACCCATAGTGCTCCACGACTTTTCAAGCGAGACGACTCGGATTCTAGGCCAATGACTGAATAATATGTTCACTATGAAATGCCTGTTATGATGTGAAAGTAATTGACATGAATGTAGGCCACTGC
Source organism: Meconema thalassinum (assembly GCA_946902985.2). Taxonomy (NCBI): domain Eukaryota; kingdom Metazoa; phylum Arthropoda; class Insecta; order Orthoptera; family Tettigoniidae; genus Meconema; species Meconema thalassinum. Next base: position 418,181,589 of record OX336394.1, read on the forward strand.
TGATCACTGTGATGCTTTATTTATAGGAATGCCAGGTCATGGCAGGAATTTCGGTGATGGACACGACTCAGTTAATATGTTTTCATGAAGTTATAATGCAGTAATGTAAATTTTTCCTTGAACATCAGAACTGACCAGATCATGTATAAACTCAGTAAACTATGTTATTATCGTGTATATTGAAGACGTTTTGCGGGGATTGACGAGTTCACCCGCATTGTTGTTGTTGTCCGGCGAGGATGAGGCTGGTTGCTTTTTGATCACCCTAGCCGAGGTTTTTAGTGAGCCTGAAGGCCAACTGCAGTGCTTTTCGCAGCCTGTGTTATTGTTCTACCCCGGAGATGGTAGCTTTTTTTTATGCTGGTACGCCTGCTTTGTATTAAAGCGCGTATTGTTAGACTTCGTCATGTGTCTAAAATGGTCATTAGAAGGGCAAGGCATTTGATAATTTTGCATCTTTTTTGTCAGTCGCCCGCGTGCTGAGAGTCGAGTGAGTTCTTTGTTGACATGTAATGTAAGATACCCAAAGTTAAAGGAAGTATAATTGTTAAATTAAAACAATTTGTTACACAAAACGGAGAAAATATTTTTTCCACTGATGGGAAAATATTATTTTGCAAAGTGTGTGATGTGCGAGTTTCAGCAGAAAATAAGTTTAGAGTTGAACAACATGTGTCGTAAGAGAAACATAAGCGTGGTGTGCAGCAACTTGAAGATTTAAAAAAATCGTGGCTTACACCACACACTACTGGGTGAATCTTCAAAATTCTCTCCGTTTTGTGGGAAACTGTGTACATCAATTTTATGCGCCGATATTCCACTGAACAAATTGATCCATCCAAAGCTGCGTACGTTCTTAGAAGAGGAGACTGGATAATCCACACCAGATCCCAGAACGTTAAGAAAAACCTACGTTGGAAGGTGCTATGACAAAACGTCACAAGAAATAAGGATAAGCGTAGGAGACGGAAATATATGGATATGCATAGATGAAACAACAGACAGTATGGGAAGATATATAGCCAACGTTATTGTAGGCGTCCTGGAAGCAGGGAATGTTGGAGAGCCATTTCTACTACATTGTGAGCAATTGGACAAAGCTAACTGGTCAACAATTAGCAAACTGTTTGACCAGTCTTTGAGGCTATTGTGGCCCGATGGCATTCGGAATGACAATGTGCTGTTTTTAATAACAGATGCAGCATCCTACATCGTAAAGGCTGCAAATTCGTTACGTGAGCTCTTCTCGAAAATGGTGCATGTTACATGCCTAGCCCATGTGTTACAGTGGACCACGGAGGAGGTACGGCATACTTTTCCTGAAGTTGACAAGTTAATTGGGTGTTTTTGAAAGCCCCTTATAGAGTTCTAGCATTCAAAACAAAAGCTTCTGAAATTCCCTTGAATATTTCACCGGTTTTGACTAGATGGGTTGTTGTTATTACTGTGAGAACTTTTAAGTTTTAAGTTGTAAGGAAAGTGGTCGATTGCTTCTACAAAACTAAGGCTGGATCAATAAAAACAGCGTAGGAACTCTTGGCTGACAAACAAATTGCAGGTAAACTTTCCTACATAAAAACAAATTTCGGATCCCTTCCTAATACAATACGTGCTCTAGAAAATTCCCAAGTGCCACTAGTGGAGTAGCTGAAAATTGTGTATAAAGTTATGAATGATTTGAATCATGTGTGTGTTAAAGTGGGTGAAGTTGTATCCGTGAAATTGAATAAGGGGTTGAAAAGAACAGTGGGTATAAAACTTTGTGTTCTATTGGCAAAGCATTGTCGGGTGAAAATTTTTCTCATACCGACTGTGAATTGAATCCGGGAGATATTGCTTGTTTTCAGTAAGCAGTTGAGGTAGAGAGAATCTTCTCCATGTACAAATCGTTACTTGCAGACAATAGGTAATCGTTTTCATTTAAGAACCTACCCAAAGTTTTCATTGTGCATTTCAAATGGAATTTATTGTAAACAGCCACTGAAGTTTGTTTTCTTAAATATTCTTTGTTAATTAAGTGACACCTTGCTAGGTGAGTATTTGAAGAATATGCCAGTTCTAAAATATTTCATTTCTTCACCAGGGGTGGCAAAGAGGTATTTACTTTGTTAGTAACAAAAATAATTTGAACTTAATGCATAGCCATCCATTAAAATTCTCTCTCAAATCAGCTAATTGTTTCTTAAAGGATTAATAAATAACTGATTCTCGAATAATTTACTGGTCATTTTGTTCAAATTTTGTGTCATTTATTAACCATTTTTAGGTCATAAATGCATTTTTTATTTTGTATTTTTTGCAATTTTTTGGTGATTAAATGCCTTGCCCTAGTCATTAGGAACTAAACTTACACTGTAAGGGATTAAATTGAAGCTAATCACGTAAATAAATCATGAAACCTAATTATTCTAAACCGACGATTTTAAATAAAATTGTGAACTTATTCTAAATTTGCTAAACAACTCATTATCTTTTACCGACACATTGAAGCGATGTTTTACAGTGAAACAGACATTTTAAGAAAAAGCTGATACTGCATGAGACGACGAAAGTCATGAGAGCCACGATTAGTTAGTAGCGAGTGGGAACCTAGCAATATTAACCGCAGTTTTCACTGTGCTTTTGCCATCCTAACCTACACGCACTCAGATGACGGTTGGAAGTAAAGAGCTTTCCAAATGGCGCAGGCACGTAGGGTTCTACTTAAGAAATGCATTATTGATTGATGTTGATTTATTTATCTGTTGTACCCTTGTATGTATTTGAGAGCTGTCATTGGTCCTTTCTGTTGTTTGGTTTAGAAATTGGTTGTTATACTAGCTTTGTTTTTTTCTTTCCTACATATGCTTCTCATCTGTAATTTTAAATAAGTTGGGATTAAGCTAATTCATTCATTTAAAGATAAATGTTAGAGGTGGCACCGTCGTAACATTAGCTTATTTATATTGGTGCATTAAATGAAAATAAATCTAGCCTTGTGAACAAATTAAATATTTTCCTTTGCAGTAATTTCAACGCATGTGATTGTTCATATTCTTAATTATTGATTGTACTTGCGTTGGGACTTAGTCTTTTCATGCCACATTCCAAGCCTGTTTGCTGTTTTCTTCTTGTAAATAGGACTTTCGGGAGGGTTTAATTTGACTTCAGTTTAGGGCATGAATATTTATTTTTATTATTCTATTAGATTTGTGGAATAGCCTATTTTTCAACCTCCGAAGAAGGCTAGGGATCTGAAACTTCCTGAATAAATTTATAATGAATTTTACCTAAGTTTGGACATTGCTGGATTTAGTTTTACGGGGGTGTGTTTCCTTGGGTTTGTCTATGATCAACCCCTCATTTGCACCCGTACTACCCGAGTATTCGGTCTCGTGCCTGAGCTGGTCTGAGGACACACCCGATCCTCTCAGCGTATGAGTCAGGAGAGTGGCGTCTGGAAAGTAATATTTTGTGGTTGGTGGCGTCCCGACGGCCTTGTCTGACAGGCACAATATTATATGGAATGTATTTCAACTGATGAATAAAACTAGCGAAACGGCAAACATTTGACTTGCATCTATTAATAGAAGCCACATACCGGAATGATCTGGATTAGCAAGTTCATGTTCGTCATTGCCAGGTCAAAATATAAAATAAATAGAGCCAACCTAGAAAAAACTGTAACAAACGCTAATCCTTCGTAGTTTGTCTCAATAATATGTGCCACAAAATATACCCAAAATCTGCCAGAATCCATCTACGGGAAATTAGTTAAAATTTACTTTAATTCTTGCAAAAAGTGGATGTGACACATGTTTCTGAGGAATGACGACAAATCTTGTGTGAGAGTTGAACTTTCAATTTTATTTTCCAAAATTACAAAAAGGATATAACACAATAATTCAGCATTAAAGAAATATAATTTAAAGTCTGAAATATGACTACTCATTCATCGAAATCGGATTGTTCTGAATCAACCTCATATTGGTTGTGTACAAAGTTAACACAACTAGATCCTTAGCACTGTCCACAAGCATCTGTACAAATAGACCATTTTTTCTCCAGCTACATCACATTGTTGCACATTCCTTTGTACACTTGAAGCGGATAATAGTTAGGAGATCCCGTGGATCTGGAGGTAAATCACTTAATTTTGGAAAATTCTCACTGTTCCGCATAAACCATCTCGAAGAGTGTGCATCAACCAGCTCTTGCTTTCCTATCCACTCCAATATTTGGTTGTAGCATCGGAAATCATGGTATTTATTTGCTGATGATATTTGATGACGCGATCTTTCCTTTAAGATGCGAAGACGTAGCACATCTAATGTTTCATTTGTCTTACCTCCTTAAAGAAAGGCCATTGATTTCTTACCCGCTTCTTCTATTTCGTTCTTAGACTTGTTCTGTGAGCAGAAGATCTCTGCTAGTTTCTTAGGTCATTAATAGTAAGAGGTATTTTCAGTGCAGTGGTCTTGCCAATTCCATGTATATACGAAGTTCTGTCACAGCCTGTCAAAGCATTTAGAAAAAGCAAATACTTGCAAATATCATCTCCTAAAATATTTCTTATACCGTGAAAGCCAGGTTGGTTGGTTGGTTACTTAGTTTAGGGGCTGCGACAACGTGGTCATGTAACCTCGTGTACTTTGGGTGTGTGTAGAATCTGTCTGAAAACCGGTGTTAATTGTGATTACTGTATTAGTGTGTGTATTTGTTTTTTTATTCATGTATGGACTGCAGACATTCAATTTTTCCGCCAAACGCCGCCGTCAACGACCAACTAGTTCAGAACTTAATTACCAGATGCCACCGCAGTTGGCTCTTGACGACGAACGTGGGAACCTAAGAACGTTAGTCAAATGTTTAACCTACAATATAATTTAGCTTCACACGGATGTAATTAGTAGAATGTTCTTTAACATGCCATAAATCTATGACATGGGACCGCCGGCTTTACTTCTCCTCCGAAGGAAGGCATACTGAGGGATGTTTAACGTTCTTAAAAATCCTACGACTTCGGTTGGGTTTGAACCCGGGATCTTGGGCATAGAAGCTCAGCATGCTACCAACTACGCAACCGAAGCCGCTACCGTGAAAGTCAGGCACTGCAGAAAATTACTTGGATACTTGAATATCACTTCTTAAATGTAAGGAGGAATCACAGCAGAATGAGCAAGTTAGTATCTTCTCCCAACACAACGGTATTCATATATTTAGACGATGCAACAGCTTCCCGAACAATGTCAACATCGGCGTCGCCATTAGCATAACTAATATAGCTTCCTTTGCTACTGAGATGGTCACAAATGATATGTATTATCTTGGTCTTTTTCATAGCATTTTGCAGAAATTGTTCTTTCTTGCCAATAAAATGGGTGTCTGGAGAGAAGTTCACTATTGGTGATAGTATTGAGTTTGTCTCCTATGTGCGCAATCTTTTATGGATGGGGTATTAGCACTGTATCCATACCTTCTCACTGTGATGTCTTGGGATACAGCCGTATGTGACTCCAGTCTTCCAAGGCATTCGATGAAGTAATGACCTTCCATCTAAGACATACTTAGGCTAGTTTTCCCTTGCGGTGCTTGTGTAGGAGTATTTGTCATCTGGTGACTCTGTGATCCATCAGTAATGTTTGATATTTGTTTGTTAATGCAATGTGCAAGTTTTGACTCTTCATCCTTTCCGAGAATTGAATTGGTTGGAGCTGGAAAGCATTAAGTCAATTTTCACTACTTTTCAGCAGACAGATAAAACGTAATTGACAGAACATAACTTAACCAGCACACTATATTAGTCATCTATGTTGTGAAGCAACTCATCCTCTTCTTTGCATTTTCCCAATTGTGGGGTCTGCCTTCCTGAAATGATTCCTCGAATCGATCCATAGCGTCCCGAGGGAGGATTTTAGTGAGCCGTATGTCATCTCTCACCCTATCCAGCCAGCGTGTTTGAGGTCGCCCTCGAGGTCGACGACCCCCCACGTTCAGTTGAAGGGCAGCCTTTGCAACTGAGGATTCGCTGCCACGGAGCACATGTCCATACCAACGCAGACGTGATTCGTGCATTTTCTCTGTGATTGGGACAACCTTGAATTTCTTGCGCACAGCATCATTCCTAACATGGTCCAGTCGGGCCAAGCCATTGGACCACCGCAACATCTTCATTTTCATTGCATGAAGCGCCTGTTCGTGCTTCGTTGTTGTAGAGTAGGCCGGCATTCAGATCCATAAATGGCCACCGGTCTATTCACAGTGCGATATACTTTAGATCTTAGATGCAATGGAATTTTCTTATGACACAGGACTCCAGTAACTTGGCGCCATTTCATCTGGGCGGATGTGACTCTTCTTTTGACATCAGGAATCGTGCTGCAGCCTGAGGTGATGCATGACCCAAGATATTTGAATTGGGTCACTTTATTAAGTTGAGCCTCACCCACAGTGATCGTGACATCAGTTTGGTCACCGCATTGCAGGTACTCCGTCTTCTTCTGATTTAATTTCATCCCAAATTTTTCAAGACGCATCATCCACTATTGTAATTGCTGTTCTAGGCTCCCACGTGTCTCGTTAGCTAACATGACATCATCCGCATATAATAATGTACATGGATGTCTGGTTAGGATATCATTTGTGATGGCGTTCATGCAGAGTATGGAGAGCAAGGGGGATAAGTCTGATCCTTGATGGACACCAACGGTGATTTGGAAGGTATCGGATATTCCTGCTGCGCACCGCACTGAACTTGTTGTCTTTCGGTACAAACGTTTCACCCAGTTTACATAGGCTTCAGGTACACCGTGTAGCCTCAGTTCCACCCAGATGAGATCATGTGGTACCCTATCGAACGCCTTTTCCAAATCAAGAAAGGCTAAGTAAACCTTCTTCCTTTTCTCATCGTGTCATTCCGTCAATAGACGAAGTGCATGGATAGCGTCTGTTGTTCTACTGTTTTTAATAAAGCCACACTGGTTAGATGAAACATTGATGAAGTTTCGTAATCTCGTATCAAGAAAACGTTCATAAATTTTCATAGTATGGCATAGGAAGGCATACTGAGGGATTTTAACGCTCTTAAAAAGTCCGATGACTTCGGCCGGATTTAAACCCACGATCTTGGGCATAGAAGCTCAGCATGCTACCAACTACGCCACCGAAGCCGCTATCTGGGATGTTAATGAAGAGTAACAACACGTGACCACGAAATGTTCTTGAAATTAGGAATCAGCGTTAAAAATCATGATAAATAGATGTATCGCAAGCCTGGTTTAGAATGACATACATTTTGCCATTTCAACCAGGCGGCCAATAAGTACCAATATGTTCCCGAGGAAGGATCTTGTCGGATTTGCGATATGTCTTAAGTATCAGTGTTCTGAGTCTGAACACACTGAATTGTATTTTGTTACAATTTTTTCATGGGCAAGCCATATTTTTACCTGACTATCGCGTTCATAGGCTTTAGAGCACTGGTTCATAACCGGCGGTCCGCAGACCACAGGTGGTCCGCGAGTGCCTCGGGAGTGGTCCGCGGGAGAAAAGGGTCCATCAGCACGTATATTAAAGTGGCCAATAAATGGGGATTTCTAAAAAGATGTGCGATGAACATGAATTGTCCGAATGTATTCGCGGCGAAAACTATCAGGCTTTGAATTGAAAAATCTTTAAAAGAAGTGTTATTGAGGAAGGGTTACTACTGATCAGGTGTATTGGGGGGGGGGGGGGGGAGGGGGTCCGTAAATGATTCAATTTCCGCCTGAGTGGTCCGCAACTTTTACGGGTTCAGAACCACTGCTTTAAAGACACGGGGTGCCGTAATAATTTTGCTCTCCAACGTGCTGTAATTCTACTGCCATGGGTCTCTCGCATTCACGCAACCTAAAATGCAATATCAGTTAACAGTGAAACAGGAATGTGGATGAGTTTTATTTAAATTATGTTTCATTTTATTTACCAAATGTGATACCAGAGGTCTTTTGTAAGCTTCTATGGAACTCGCAAAATACGTTCAAGAGAAGGACATACTAGCATTGCTCCAACATTAGAACCACATGCTACCAATGTTTAGAGCGTGATAGTTTAAATCACATTTTTTTCAGGTATGATCACGCCTACTACAGGTACGGCAATCATCGCAGGATACAAAATAAATAAAAACATGGACAACGTTCGAGAAAGCCTAGGACTCTGCCCGCAGCACGACATTCTCTTCGACGAACTCACTGTTGAAGAACACATCCATTTCTACGGAAAGGTAACGTACCTCATTGATCAGTATACTATGCGACAATGAACAGAAATTCAGAAAATAAAAATATAGTTCGAAAATTTCATTGCTTAAAAATACAACAATTAGCGCAAATGGTGTGTGATCTGCATAAGGTGATACAAATATGGGAAGGTACAGAACCCTACAACTAGACATGTCTGTAGTGTGTTCAATAGGAACATAGAGTACCCTACAACAAGACATGTCTGTACTGTGTTCAATAGGAACATAGAGTACCCTACAACAAGACATGTCTGTTGTGTGTTCAATAGGAACATAGGGTATCCTACAACAAGACATGTCTGTAGTGTGTTCAATAGGAACATAGAGTACCCTACAAAAAGACATGTCTGTAGTAGGTTCAATAGGAACATAGCGTATCCTACAACAAGACATGTATCTTGTGTGTTCAAAGGGAACATAGAGTATCCTACAACAAGACATGTCTGTAGTGTGTTCAATAGGAACATAGAGTATCCTACAACAAGACATGTCTGTTGTGTTTTCAATAGGAATATAGAGTATCCTACAACAAGACATGTTTTTGTGTGTTCAATAGGAACATAGAGTACCCTACAACAAGACATGTCTGTTGTGTGTTCAATAGGGACACAGAATATCCTACAACAAGAAATCTCTCTTGTGTGTTCAATAGGAACACAGAGTAATCCTACAACAAGGCATGTCTGCAGTGTGTTCAATAGGAACATAGAGTATCCTAAAACAAGACATGTCTATAGTGAGTTCAATAGGAACATTGAGTATCCTACAACAAGACATATATATAGTGTGTTCAATAGGAACATAGAGTAAGTACCCTACAACAAGACATGTCTGTTGTGTGTGCAATAGGAATATAGAGTATCCTACAACAAGACATGGCTTTGGGTGTTCAATAGGAACATAGAGTATCCTACATCAAGATATGTCTGTTGTGTCTTCTATAGGAACATAGAGTATCCTACAACAAGATATGTCTTTTGTGTGTTCAATAGGGACATAGAATATCCCACAACAAGACATGTCAGTAGTACGTTCAGTAGGAGCATAGAGTATCCTACAACAAGAAATGTCTGTAGTGTGTTAAATAGGAACGTAGAGTATGCTACAACAAGACATGTCTGTAGTGTGATCAATAGGAACGTAGAGTATGCTACAACAAAAAATGTCTGTAGTGTGTTACATAGGAACATAGAGTATCCTACTACAAGACAAGTGTGTAGTTTGTTCAATAGGAATATTGAGTATCCTACAACAAGACATGTCTATAGTGTGTTCAATAGGAACATAGAGTACCCTACAACAAGACATGTCTGTTGTGTGTTCAATAGGAACGTAGAGTATGCTACAACAAGAAATGTCTGTAGTGTGTTAAATAGGAACGTAGAGTATGCTACAACAAGACATGTCTGTAGTGTGTTCAATAGGAACGTAGAGTATGGTACAATAAAAAATGTCTGTAGTGTGTTACATAGGAACATAGAGTATCCTACTACAAGACAAGTGTATAGTTTGTCAATGGGAATTTGGAGTATCCTACAACAAGGCATGTCTGTTGTGTGTTCAATAGGAACATAGAGTTTCCTACAACAAGACATGTCTGTTGTGTGTTCAATAGGAACATAGAGTATCCTACAAAAAGACATGTATGTTGTGTGCTCAATAGAAACATAGAGTATCCTACAATAAGACATGTCTGTTGTGCGTTCAATAGGAACATTGAGTATCCTACAACAGGACATGTCTATAGTGTGTTCAATAGGAACATAGAGTACCCTACAACAAGACAAGTCTCTTGTGTGTTCAATAGGAACCTAGAGTATCCTACAACAAGGCATGTCTGTAGTTGGTTCAATAGGAACATAGAGTATCCTACAACAAGACATGTCTATAGTGAGTTCAATAGGAACATTGAGTATCCTACAACAAGACATGTCTATAGTGTGTTCAATAGGAACATAGAGTACCCTACAACAAGACATGCCTGCAGTGTGTTCAATAGGATCATAGAGTATCCTACAACAAGGCATGTCTGTAGTTTGTTCAATAGGAACATAGAGTATCCAACAACAAGACATGTCTAGAGTGGCCTCAGGGGCTCACATCTAGTGGGACGTGGGTTAGCGACCACGGGACCCCAGCTGAGTCCGGCATTGCTTCCACTTACTTGTGCCGGGCTCCTCTCCATCTTCTTTCCTGTCGACCTCTCTTGGTCAACTCTTGTTCTTTTCCGACCCCGACGGTATTAGGGTATCCTAGGCCTAGGGAGTCTTTCACTTTCCCGCCTTAGTTGGCCCTTGTCTCATCTTTTCTTTCTTTGGTGTAAATGTGTGTGTGCGTGACAGGAGGTGGAATCCTCCCCTAATCACAAGCTGAGTGGTCGTGGCGAGGTGATGAATGGCTACTGGGTGAGTAGTCACAAGCGACCCACCTCCAGATACCTGGCGACCTCAGGAGAACCTTAGCCTTACCCCGGGCAAGCGGGGCTCTGCCGGGTGTTGACTTTTATTTCCCTAGCTACTCGTGGGACCAAACATAGCGTCCATTATTTCACAGGGTGGCTCCCTTACAAAGCCGTCTTTAAAATTTAAGAAGAGGAAGTTTATGCCTCTAGTTTCGCCGCTTGATGAAAAGGATTCAACGTTTTTCCCTCGGTACCTTATGGTAACAAGGACCGATGGGCAAAATTTTACAAACGTTGATCCTTTTGATTTACATGATGCAATTGAGGGGAAATGGGGCGATGTAGACACAGTAAAAAAGCTGCGAAACGGCGCACTCTTGATAAAAACTCAAGGAAAGTGACAGACAGATGGTCTTTTTGGGACGACAAGTTTCGGTGGTATTCCAGTCGAGGTAGTGAAGCACCAGTCCCTAAACCTGAAGAAAGGTTTAGTATTTCATAGGGACCTGGTGAACACTACCGACGAGCGTATTCTGGAAAGAACTGGAAAGCATGGCGTTGTCGAGGTGAGACGAATCAAACGTAAGATGAATGGTGTACTAGTTGACACCGGGGCGTTCATCTTATCGTTTGAGTCGGATAGCCTGCCCAAGAGGATCAAAGTGTCAATGTACACTCTCGATGTGCGACCGTATATTCCATCTCCATTGCGGTGTTTTCAGTGTCAGCGATTTGGACATACCTCATCTCGTTGCTCGGGAAAGCCTATCTGTCTTTCCTGTGGCAAAGCCACTCATGAGGGAGCGGAATGTACACCACCTCCCGCATGTCCAAATTGCAAGGGAGAGCACTCTCCTCGCTGGAAGGAATGTCCTGCCTTCCTAGAGGAGAAGAAAATTCAAGAAATAAAGACCTTAGACGAGCTCTCCTACACTGAAGCACGCAGAAAATATCGCTCCATGGCCTCTCCTATTTTCTCAGTATCATATGCTCAAAAGGTATCAAAAGAATCTAGTAATCAAGCGGCTAATTTGACAACGAAAACAAGTTCTAAAAGAGTTACCACTGTTAAAGGGGCTACAAATAGCCCTATTATCACCCCTGTTAGCCAGAAGAAGGTTACGGAATCTTCTTCTGGCATCCAACAAAAGGCGCAGGTGCCTCCAACTAAACCGGCGCCATCGGAGAAGGCAACTCCTCCGATAAGGCCAGTGAAGAAGCAATCTCCGACTCGTTCGAGGAGGAAGTCTTCGCCGGCCACGGCTGGACCCACATCCAGCCAAACAAAACAGGGAACAGGAACGGCGGGTAAGAAAGAGACTGTTCATCGCCGTCTCTCTTGCCCTCCTGCTGAAAAGGCAGCTCCAATACCTGCTGGCAATTCTGCTTCCACGACCACCGGAGGAGCAGTCCTAGCAAGTGCTGCATTGTTTGGCAGGACGGAGACGTCAGGGGGGAAGGGACCAACTACTTCCCCAAATAGACGTCAACGCCGGTTCAAGAAGAAAAATAGTCGGGACGTGCCGGGGACGGACTCCCAGTCATCGGACCGGGAGAAGGTCCCTCGTCACCGCTCTCGCTCTTCACCAAGGACGAGACCCGGAAAGTCCGGCGATAACCGTTCGCCAACCAAGAGAGCATTCGCTCCGTTTTCTTCGTCCTCCGAAGGAGATGTGGAGATTGAGGAATGCTCTCCTACCCTATCACCCACTCCTAAGGATAGGGATGGTTGGCAAACGGTTAAGCATAAGTAGACGACTATCTTCTACTTAAGTCCACACTATGGCACTATTACAATGGAACTGTAATAACTATTTTCGACATCTCGCTGAAGTACGCCAATTGATTTCTCAGTTTACGGCAAACATTGTCTGTCTTCAGGAATCCAGGTTTCGTCCTGGACATGAGACAACAATGCGACACTTCAAACTCTTCTCTAAAGACCGGGTGGACGGAGCTGTGGCCGCCGGTGGCGTCTGCACTCTTGTCCACTCTAGTCTCTTTAGTGAAGAGGTGCCGTTGCGTACTCAGCTAGAAGCAGTTGCAGTTTGTACTTCGTTGCCAGTAATGGCAACAGTATGTAACGTGTACATCCCGCCTGATTCTCAACCGGATTACGGACAGCTGGAGGATCTAGTCTCTCAGCTCCCCCCTCCTTTTCTCCTTCTGGGAGATGTTAATGCCCACAACACCATCTGGGGCTCCGCTACCACTAGCGGTAAAGGGAGAGATTTTGAGAGGCTGATCAGGCGGCTGGACCTGTGTTTGTTGAACACAGGGGAACCTACGCACTTCTCTATTGCACACGGCACTTATTCAAGTGTCGATATTACCTTGTGCAGTCGTGCGCTGGTTCCCCTGCTACAGTGGGGTGTACACGACGACCTTTGTAATAGTGACCATTTTCCAATTATCGTTACTCTTCCGAACCAGAGAGCCATCGAGTTACCAAGTCGGTGGCTTCTCCGTCGGGCTGATTGGCCAACTTTCACGGCACGTGCGGTGTTTGCCGAAGATACCTTTGAGAGTGTCGACGATCATACCATTCACATAACGAATGGTATTTTGGCTGCTGCTGAGGAAACAATACCTTCCTCATCCGGAAACTCATGCCGGAAGCTTGTCCCTTGGTGGACAGCCGAGATTGCAGCAGCCATTAAAGATCGTCGACGTGCTTTCAAATGCTATCGGAGGCAAAACACCATGGCCAACCTTATCACCTTCAGAACGATGCGTGCCAGAGCCCGATATCTGATTCGGGAGAGTAAGAAAACGACGTGGGAAAAGTATGTGTCGTCCATGACGGCGCATACTCCATCATCTCAAGTGTGGACTAAGCTTCGTCGGATCTCCGGACTCCCAAAATCACTGTCGATACCCGGAGTGTCCATCAATGGAGACATCATCACGGACCATCTCGCCATTGCCAACAGCATTGGCTCGCACTTCTCCGATGTATCCTGCTCCGGGAGTTACGATCCTACATTTCTGACTCTGAAGCGAGAGGCAGAGACTCACCCCTTGTCCTTTGCCACTGCTGCTTCGGAGTCCTATAATGTACCATTCTCTGAATGGGAACTGCGCAGTGCGCTTGCACTGTGCAGGGATACGGCTCCTGGACCGGATAACATACATAATCAAATGTTAAAGCATCTGTGCGAATCCAGTATAAAACAACTGTTGATCCTCTTTAATCGTATATGGATTGAAGGGGAGTTTCCATCTCAATGGCGAGAGGGGATCGTGATACCGATTCCTAAGGCTGGAAAGGATCCCAAGTTTGTAAGTAGCTATAGGCCCATTTGTTTGACAAATGACCTATGTAAGCTGCTCGAAAAGATGGTGAACCGTCGACTGGTGTGGTTCTTGGAGGATAAAGGTCTCCTGTCTGAGTACCAATGTGGATTTCGCTCTCATAGGTCCACCACTGACCATCTGGTGCGACTTGAGAGCGCCATACAGGAGGCTTTTTTCCGAAAGCAGCACCTAGTCACGGTTTTCTTTGACCTCGAGAAAGCCTACGACACCACATGGCGCTACGGGATCCTTTCCACCCTTCACAAGTGGGGACTCCGTGGTAACTTACCGACTTTCATTGCGAATTTCATGTCCGTCCGACTCTTCCGTGTAAGGGTCGGTAGGACATTATCGCAATACTATACCCAAGAAAATGGAGTTCCTCAGGGTTCAGTGCTGAGTGTCACCTTGTTCGCATTGCCATTAATGGCATTGTTGCCGCCGCCGGGTCCGCGGTAGTTCCATCGCTGTATGTAGACGATTTAGCTCTGCATTACAGCTCTGGAAGTATGGCAGTCGTGGAACGGCAATTGCAGCTAGCTATCAACCGGGTCGACAGGTGGGCTCACGACCGGGGTTTTCGTTTTTCAGCAGCGAAAACCTCTGTCGTCCATTTTTGTCGGCTCCGGAGGCTACATTTACACCCTGAACTACATCTCAGGGATGCTGCGTTGCCGTTGGTTGACACTTATCGCTTCCTGGGGCTCCATTTTGACAGCAAGTTAACGTGGCAGCACCATATACGGCAATTGAAAATGACATGTCTCAGGAAACAGAACATGCTCTGGTTTCTTAGTGGCACTACTTGGGGGGCTGACCGTGCGGTGCTGCTACGGTTCTACCAAGCCCTCGTCCTGTCCCGGCTAGACTATGGTTCTGCGGCATACGGTTCAGCAAGGCCGGCAACCTTGAAAATGCTGGACAGTATCCACCATAGTGGCGTTAGGCTGGCTACCGGTGCCTTCCGGACCAGCCCGATACCCAGCCTACTCGCCGAATCGGGTGTTCCACCTTTAAATTATAGACGCCAACATATGCTTTTAGCATATGCTGCCAATGTGCGTCAAATGCCGCAACACCCGACCTATCAAGCTCTCTTCGGTACCCAAAACCACCAGGGTTACGCCAACCGGCCTCGTGCCACTCGGCCGGTTGGTATTAGACTTGATAGCTCGTGCACTGAAATAGGAGTGGCTGTAGGTCCCTGTATGATCCGGACATCTGGCGAGGTGCCTCCGTGGCAAGTCCCGCGTCCGGAAATTCGGTTAGATCTGCACCGAGGTCCTAAGGTGAACACGGATGCCTCCGTTTACCGGAGGCAGTTCCACAGCATAGTTCACCAATTTCCGGACGCTGGCATTCTATACACGGATGGTTCGAAGGTGGACGAGAAAGTGGGTTGTGCTTACGTTATTGATGGTGCAAATACCAAGATCTCTTTGCCTAAGGCCTGTAGTGTGTTTACTGCGGAGCTCGTTGCCAGCTATGAAGCTCTGCAGTTTGCACTACAGGATGCACGAATCCACTTTCTCGTGTGTACCGACTCTTTGAGTTCATTGCAGTCAATTGCTACATGTTTCCCACAACACCCCCTAGTGCAGCGAATCCACGACCTACTAGCCGGGCTGTGCCACGCTGACACTCGAATCACCTTTCTGTGGCTTCCAAGCCACATGGGAATTGTGGGAAATGAGTTAGCAGATCAAGCTGCAAAAGAGGCGGTATCACTACCACCTCGACCAATGGAGGTACCCGCTAGAGATATTCGCTCTCAGTTACGTCTACAAGTTCTGGCTTTTTGGGAGATTCAGTGGCTAGCTGACCCACTGCCCAGTAAACTGAGAGCGAACAAGGGAACAACTCGCGTGTGGCGGAGCTCCTTCCGGGCCCGGAGAGAGTCCGTCATTTTGTGTAGGCTAAGGATAGGTCATACAAGATCCACCCACTCGTACCTAATGAGAAGGGAAGACCCCCCACTTTGTACCTGTGGAGCCGTATTCACCGTGGCCCACATTTTCACCCAGTGTGTGGATCTTGCTGACTTACGAAGAAACCTTGGTTTGCAGACGACACTCAAACGTATATTAGCCGATGACGCG
Organism: Meconema thalassinum; assembly: GCA_946902985.2. NCBI lineage: Eukaryota > Metazoa > Arthropoda > Insecta > Orthoptera > Tettigoniidae > Meconema > Meconema thalassinum. The sequence goes on from OX336394.1 coordinate 418,197,646, forward strand.
GTTGCTGCTGATCGCATTATCCGCTTTATAAGTGAGAGTGGGTTAGGGCCAGCAATCTAAATTTTCCAGTGAACATTGACTCAACGACTTGCTCGTTTTTGAATGATAATGTTTTGTTTTTTCCGTAATTATTGTTAATTTTTATAATTTTTATTTTTTATTTAATTGTTTGTTTTTTTTTTATTAATTTTTGGTCTTTTTAAATTTAGATGTCCACCTCAAAATTTTAAATTCAATTCAAAATTTGTATTCTTTAATCTCTGGTAAGAGGGGAAGATGACCTCGTAGTTCCGCCCCTTAAAACAACAATAACTAACTAACATGTCTAGAGTGAGTTCAATAGGAACATTGAGTATCCTACAACAAGACATGTCTGTAGTGTGTTCAATACAGCATAGAGTATCCTACAACAAGACATGTCTGTAGGGAGTTCTGTAGGAATATAGAGTATCCTACAACAAGACATGTCTGTTGTGTGTTCAATAGGAACATAGAGTATCCTACAACAAGACATGTCTGTTGTGAGTTCAATAGGAACATAGAGTATCCTACAACAAGAAATGTCTGTGTATGTTCAATAGGAACATACAGTATCCTACAACAAAACATGTATGTTGTGTGTACAATATGAACATAGAGTATCCTACAACAAGACATGTCTGTAGTGTGTTCAAAAGGAACATAGAGTATCCTACAACAAGACATGTCTGTGGTGTTTTCAATAGGAACATAGAGTATCCTACAACAAGACATGTCTGTTGTGTGTTCAATAGGAACATAGAGTACCCTACAACAAGACATGTCTGTTGTGTTTTCAATAGGAACATAGAATATCCTACAACAAGAAATGACTTTTGTGTGTTCAATAGGGACATAGAGTATCCCACAACAAGACATGTCAGTAGTATGATCAATAGGAGCATAGAGTATCCTACAACAAGACATGTCTGTAGTGTGCTCAGTAGGAACGTAGGGTATGCTACAACAAGAAATGTCTGTAGTGTGCTCAATAGGAACGTCGAGCATGCTACAACAAGAAATGTCTGTAGGGTGTTCAATAGGACCATAGAGTATGCTACAACAAGACAATTCTGTAGTGTGTTCAATAGGAACATAGAGTATCCTACAACAAGACATGTGTGTAGTTTGTTCAATGGGAATTTGGAGTATCCTACAACAAGGCATGTCTGTAGAGTGTTCAATGGGAACTTGGAGTATCCTACAACAAGACATGTCAGTAGTATGTTCAATAGGAGCATACAGTATCCTACAACAAGACATGTATGTTGTGTGTTCAATAGGAACATAGAGTATCCTACAACAAGACATGTCTGTAGTGTGCTCAGTAGGAACGTAGGGTATGCTACAACAAGAAATGTCTGTAGTGTGCTCAATAGGAACGTCGAGTATGCTACAAAAAGAAATGTCTGTAGGGTGTTCAATGGGAACTTGGAGTATCCTACAACAAGACATGTCTGTAGTGTGGTCAATACAGAATAGAGTATCCTACAACAAGACATGTCTGTTGTGTGTTCAATAGGAACAAGGAGTATCCTACAACAGGAAATGTCTGTAGTGTGTTCAATAGGAACATAGAGTATGCTACAACAAGACGTGTCTGTAGTGTGTTCAATAGGAGCATAGAGTATCCTACACAAGACATGTATGTATTGTGTTCAATAGGCACATAGAGTATGCTACAACAAGACATGTCTGTTGTGTGTTCAATAGGAATATAGTGTATCCTACATCAAGACATGTCTGTAATGTGTTCAATGGGAATTTGGTTTATCCTACAACAAGGCATGCCTGTAGTGTGTCCAATAGGAACTTGGAGCAGTCTACAACAAGACGTGTCTGTCGTGTGTTCAATACAGCATTGAGTATCCTACAACAAGACATGTCTGTGGTGTGTTCAATAGGAACATAGAGTATCCTACAACAGGATATGTCTCTTGTGTGTTCAATAGGAACTTGGATTAACCTACAACAAGACAAATCTGTTGTGTGTTCAATAGGAACATAGAGTACCCTAAAACAAGACATGTCTGTTGTGTGCTCAATGGGGACACAGAATATCCTACAACAAGACATGTCTCTTGAATGTTCAATAGGATCATAGAATATCCTACTACAATACATCTGTAGTGTGTTCAATAGGAACATCGAGTATCCTACAACAAGACATGTCTCTTGTGTGTTCAATAGGAACATAGAGTATCCTACAACGAGACATGTCTGCAGTGTTTTCAATAGAAACATAGAGTATCCTACAACAAGACATGTCTGTTATGTGTTCAATAGGAACTTGGAGTATCCTACAACAAGACAAGTCTTTTGTGTGTTCAATAGGAACATAGAGTATCCTACAACAAGACATGTCTCTTGTGTGTTCAATGGGAACATAGAGTATCCTACAACAAGACATGTCTGTAGTGTGTTCAATAGGAACATAGAGTATCCGACAACAAGACATGTCTGTTGTGTTTTAATAGGAACATAGAGTATCCTACAACAAGACATGTCTTTTGTGTGTTCAATAGGAACATAGAGTACCCTAAAACAAGACATGTCTGTTGTGTGCTCAATAGGGACACAGAATATCCTTCAACAAGACATGTCTGTTGTATGTTCAATAGGAACATAGAGTATCCTACAACAAGACATGTCTGCAGTGTTTTCAATAGGAACATAGATTATCCTACAACAAGACATGTCTGTAGTGTGTTCAATAGGATCATAGAGTATCCTACAACAAGACATGTCTATAGAGTGTTCAATAGGAACATAGATTACCCTACAACAGGACATGTCTGTTGTGTGTTCAATAGGAACATAGAGTATCCTACAACAAGACATTTCTCTTGTGTGTTCAATGGGAACATAGAGTATCCTACAACAAGACATGTCTGTAGTGTGTTCAATAGGAACATAGAGTATACTATAACAAGACATGTCTTCTGTGTTTTCAATAGGAATATAGAGTATCCTACAACAAGACATGTCTTTTGTGGGTTCAATAGGAACATAGGATACCCTAGAACAAGACATGTCTGTTGTGTGTTTAATAGGGACACAGAATATCCTACAACAAGAAATGTCTCTTGAGTGTTCAATAGGAATATAGAGTATCCTACAATAAGACATGTCTGCAGTGTGTTCAATAGGAACATAGAGTATCCTACAACAAGACATGTCTATAGTGAGTTCAATAGGAACATTGAGTATCCTACAACAGGACAAGTCTATAGTGTGTTCAATAGGAACATAGAGTACCCTACAACAAGACATGCCTGTTGTGTGTCAATAGGAACATAGAGTATCCTACAACAAGACATGTTTTTTGTGTGTTCAATAGGAACATAGAGTATCCTACAACAAGATATGTCTGTTGTGTCTTCTATAGGAACATAGAGTATCCTACAACAAGATATGTCTTTTGTGTGTTCAATAGGGACATAGAATATCCCACAACCAGACATGTCAGTAGTACGTTCAGTAGGAGCATAGAGTATCCTACAACAAGACATGTGTGTTTTGTGTTCAATAGGAACGTAGAGTATGCTACAACAAGAAATGTCTGTAGTGTGTTAAATAGGAACGTAGAGTATGCTGCAACAAGACATGTCTGTAGTGTGTTCAATAGGAACGTAGAGTATGGTACAATAAAAAATGTCTGTAGTGAGTTACATAGGAGCATAGAGTATCCTAGTACAAGACAAGTGTATAGTTTGTCAATGGGAATTTGGAGTATCCTACAACAAGGCATGTCTGTTGTGTGTTCAATAGGAACATAGAGTATCCTACAAAAAGACATGTATTTTGTGTGCTCAATAGATACATAGAGTATCCTACAATAAGACATGTCTGTTGTGCGTTCAATAGGAACATTGAGTATCCTACAACAGGACATGTCTATAATGTGTTCAATAGGAACATAGAGTACCCTACAACAAGACAAGTATTTTGTGTGTTCAATAGGAACCTAGAGTATCCTACAACAAGGCATGTCTGTAGTTGGTTCAATAGGAACATAGAGTATCCTACAACAAGACATGTCTATAGTGAGTTCAATAGGAACATTGAGTATCCTACAACAAGACATGTCTGTTGTGTTTTCAATAGGAACATCAAGTATCCTACAACAAGACATGTCTCTTGTGTGTTCAATGGGAACATAGAGTATCCTACAACAAGACATGTCTGTAGTGTGTTCAATAGGAACATAGAGTATCCGAAAACAAGACATGTCTGTTGTGTTTTAATAGGAACATAGAGTATCATACAACAAGACATGTCTTTTGTGTGTTCAATAGGAACATAGAGTACCCTAAAACAAGACATGTCTCTTGTTTGTTCAATAGGAACGTATAGTATCCTACAACAAGACATGTCTGCAGTGTTTTCAATAGGAACATAGAGTATCCTACAACAAGACATGTCTGTAGTGTGTTCAATAGGAACATAGAGTACAGTACAACAAGACATGTCTGTAGTGTGTTCAATAGGAACATAGAGTATTCTACAACAGGACATGCCTGTAGTGTGTTCAATAGGAACATAGAGTATCCTACAACAAGACATGTCTGTAGTGTGTTCAATACAGCATAGAGTATCCTACAACAAGACATGTCTGTAGTGAGTTCTGTAGGAACATAGAGTATCCAACAACAAGACATGTCTGTTGTGTGTTCAATAGGAACATAGAGTATCCTACAACAAGACATGTCTGTTGTTAGTTCATTAGGAACATAGAGTATCCTACAACAAGAAATGTCTGTGTATGTTCAATAGGAACATACAGTATCCTACAACAAAACATGTATGTAGTGTGTTCAATATGAGCATAGAGTATCCTACAACAAGACATGTCTGTAGTGTGTTCAAAAGGAACATAGAGTATCCTACAACAAGACATGTCTGTGGTGTTTTCAATAGGAACATAGAGTATCCTACAACAAGACATGTCTGTTGTGTGTTCAATAGGAACATAGAGTACCCTACAACAAGACATGTCTGTTGTGTTTTCAATAGGAACATAGAGTATCCTACAACAAGAAATGTCTTTTGTGTGTTCAATAGGGACATAGAGTATCCCAAAACAAGACATGTCAGTAGTATGTTCAATAGGAGCATAGAGTATCCTACAACGAGACATGTATGTTGTGTGTTCAATAGGAACATAGAGTATCCTACAACAAGACATGTCTGTAGTGTGCTCAGTAGGATCGTAGGGTATGCTACAACAAGAAATGTCTGTAGTGTGCTCAATAGGAACGTCGAGTATGCTACAAAAAGAAATGTCTGTAGGGTGTTCAATGGGAACTTGGAGTATCCTACAACAAGACATGTCTGTAGTGTGTTCAATACAGAATAGAGTATCCTACAACAAGGCATGTCTGTTGTGTGTTCAATAGGAACAAGGAGTATCCTACAACAGGAAATGTCTGTAGTGTGTTCAATAGGAACATAGAGTATGCTACAACAAGACGTGTCTGTAGTGTGTTCAATAGGAGCATAGAGTATCCTACACAAGACATGTATGTATTGTGTTCAATAGGCACATAGGGTATGCTACAACAAGACATGTCTGTTGTGTGTTCAATAGGAATATAGTGTATCCTACATCAAGACATGTCTGTAATGTGTTCAATGGGAATTTGGTTTATCCTACAACAAGGCATGCCTGTAGTGTGTCCAATAAGAACTTGGAGCAGTCTACAACAAGACGTGTCAATCGTGTGTTCAATACAGCATTGAGTATCCTACAACAAGACATGTCTGTGGTGTGTTCAATAGGAACATAGAGTATCCTACAACAAGAGATGTCTCTTGTGTGTTCAATAGGAACTTGGATTAACCTACAACAAGACAAATCTGTTGTGTGTTCAATAGGAACATAGAGTACCCTAAAACAAGACATGTCTGTTGTGTGCTCAATAGGGACACAGAATATCCTACAACAAGACATGTCTCTTGTATGTTCAATAGGATCATAGAATATCCTACTACAATACATCTGTAGTGTGTTCAATAGGAACATCGAGTATCCTACAACAAGACATGTCTCTCGTGTGTTCAACGGGAACATAGAGTATCCTACAACAAGACATGCCTGTAGTGTGTTCAATAGGAACATAGTGTATCCTACAACAAGACATGTCTGTTGTGTTTTCAATAGGAACATAGAGTATCCTACAACAAGACCTGTCTCTTGTGTGTTTAATGGGAACATAGAGTATCCTACAACAAGATATGTCTGTAGTGTGTTCAATAGGAACATTGAGTATCCTACAACAAGACATGTCTTTTGTGTGTTCAATAGGAACATAGAGTACCCTAAAACAAGACATGTCTGTTGTGTGCTCAATAGGGACACAGAATATCCTACAACAAGACATGTCTCTTGTATGTTCAATAGGATCATAGAATATCCTACTACAATACATCTGTAGTGTGTTCAATAGGAACATCGAGTATCCTACAACAAGACATGTCTCTTGTGTGTTCAATGGGAACATAGAGTATCCTACAACAAGACATGCCTGTAGTGTGTTCAATAGGAACATAGTGTATCCTAAAACAAGACATGTCTGTTGTGTTTTCAATAGGAACATAGAGTATCCTACATCAAGATATGTCTGTTGTGTCTTCTATAGGAACATAGAGTATCCTACAACAAGATATGTCTTTTGTGTGTTCAATAGGGACATAGAGTATCCTACAACAAGACATGTCTGTTGTGTTTTCAATAGGAATAGAGAGTATCCTACAACAAGACATGTTTTTGTGTGTTCAAGAGGAACATAGAGTACCCTACAACAAGACATGTCTGTTGTGTTCAATAGGGACACAGAATATCCTACAACAAGATATGTCTCTTGTGTGTTCAATAGGAACATAGAGTAATCCTACAACAAGGCATGTCTGCAGTGTGTTCAATAGGAACATAGAGTATCCTACAACAAGACATGTCTGTTGTGTTTTCAATAGGAATAGAGAGTATCCTACAACAAGACATGTTTTTGTGTGTTCAAGAGGAACATAGAGTACCCTACAACAAGACATGTCTGTTGTGTGTTCAATAGGGACACAGAATATCCTACAACAAGATATGTCTCTTGTGTGTTTAATAGGAACATAGAGTAATCCTACAACAAGGCATGTCTGCAGTGTGTTCAATAGGAACATAGAGTATCCTACAACAAGACATGTCTGCAGTGTTTTCAATAGAAACATAGAGTATCCTACAACAAGACATGTCTGTTGTGTGTTCAATAGGAACATAGAGTATACTACAAAAAGACATGTGTCTTGTGTGTTCAATGGGAACATAGAGTATCCTACAACAAGACATGTCTGTAGTGTGTTCAATAGGAACATAGAGTATCCTACAACATGACATGTCTGTTGTGTTTTCAATAGGAATAGAGAGTATCCTACAACAAGACAAGTTTTTGTGTGTTCAAGAGGAACATAGAGTACCCTACAACAAGACATGTTTGTTGTGTGTTCAATAGGGACACAGAATATCCTACAACGAAGATATGTCTCTTGTGTGTTCAATAGGAACACAGAGTAATCCTACAACAAGGCATGTCTGCAGTGTGTTCAATAGGAACATAGAGTATCCTAAAACAAGACATGTCTATAGTGAGTTCAATAGGAACATTGAGTATCCTACAACAAGACATGTCTGTTGTGTGTGCAATAGGAATATAGAGTATCCTACAACAAGACATGGCTTTTGTGTGTTCAATAGGAACATAGAGTATCCTACATCAAGATATGTCTGTTGTGTCTTCTATAGGAACATAGAGTATCCTACAACAAGATATGTCTTTTGTGTGTTCAATAGGGACATAGAATATCCTACAACAAGACATGTCAGTAGTACGTTCAGTAGGAGCATAGAGTATCCTACAACAAGACCTGTATGTTGTGTGTTCAATAGGAACGTAGAGTATGCTACAACAAGAAATATCTGTAGTGTGTTAAATAGGAACGTAGAGTATGCTACAACAAGACATGTCTGTAGTGTGTTCAATAGGAACGTAGAGTATGCTACAACAAAAAATGTCTGTAGTGTGTTACATAGGAACATAGAGTATCCTACTACATGACAAGTGTGTAGTTTGTTCAATAGGAACATTGAGTATCCTACAACAAGACATGTCTGTTGTGTGTTCAATAGGAATTTGGAGTATCCTACAACAAGACAAGTCTCTTGTGTGTTCAATAGGAACATAGAGTATCCTACAACAAGGCATGTCTGCAGTTTGATCAATGGGAACATAGAGTATCCTACAACAAGACATGTCTATAGTGAGTTCAATAGGAACATTGAGTATCCTACAACAAGACATGTCTATAGTGTGTTCAATAGGAACATGGAGTAACCTACAACAAGACATGCCTGCAGTGTGTTCAATAGGAACACAGAGTATCCTACAACAAGACATGCCTGTTGTGTGTTCAATAAGAACATAGAGTATCCTACAACAAGACAAGTCTGCAGCCTGTTCAATAGGAACAAAGAGTATCCTACAACAAGACATGTCTGTAGTGTGTTCAGTAGGATCATAGAGTATCCTACAACAAGACATGTCTATAGTGTGTTCAATAGGAACATAGAGTACCCTACAACAAGACATGTCTGTAGTGTGATCAATAGGAACATAGAGTATCCTACAACAGGACAAGTGTGTAGTTTGTTCATTTGGAATTTGGAGTATCCTACAACAAGGCATGTCTCTTGTGTGTTCAATAGGAACATAGAGTATCCTACAACAAGACATGTATGTTGTGTGTTCAATAGGGACATAGGGTACCCTACAACAAGACATGCCTGTTTTGTGTTCAACAGGGACACAGAATATCCTACAACAACACATGTCTCTTGTATGTTCAATAGGAATATACAGTATCCTACAACAAGACATGACTGATGTGTGTTCAATAGGAACATAGAGTATCCTACAACAAGACATGTCTGTAGTATGTTCAATAGGATCATAGAGTATCCTACAACAAGACATGTCTATAGTGTGTTCAATAGGAACATAGAGTACCCTACAACAAGACATGTCTCTTGTGTGTTCAATAGGAACATAGAGTATCCTACAACAAGACATGTCTGCAGTGTGTTCAATAGTAACATAGCGTATCCTACAGCAAGACATGTCTGTAGTGTGTTCAATTGGATCATAGAGTACTCTACAACCAGACATGTCTGTTGTGTGTTCAATAGGAACGTTGAGTGTCCTACAACAAAACATGTCTATAGTGAGTTCAATAGGCACATTGAGTATCCTACAACAAGACATGTCTATAGTGTGTTCAATAGGAACATAGAGTACCCTACAACAAGACAGGTCTGTCGTGTGTTCAATAGGAATATAGAGTATCCTACAACAAGACATGTGTTTTGTGTGTTCAATAGGAACATAGAGTATCCTACAACAAGATATGTCTGTTGTGTCTTCAATAGGAACATAGAGTATCCTACAACAAGACATGTCTATAGTGAGTTCAATAGGAACAATGGGTATCCTACAACAAGACATGTCTATAGCGTGTTCAATAGGAACATAGAGTACCCTACAACAAGTCATGACTGTTGTGTGTTCAAGAGGAATATAGAGTATCCTACAACAAGACTTTCTGTAGTGTGTTCAATAGGACCATAGAGTATGCTACAACAAGACATGTCTGTAGTGTGTTCAATAGGAACATAGAGTATACTACAACAAGACATGTCTTCTGTGTTTTCAATAGGAATATAGAGTATCCTACAACAAGACATGTCTTTTGTGGGTTCAATAGGAACATAGGGTACCCTAGAACAAGACATGTCTGTTGTGTGTTTAATAGGGACACAGAATATCCTACAACAAGAAATGTCTCTTGAGTGTTCAATAGGAATATAGAGTATCCTACAATAAGACATGTCTGCAGTGTGTTCAATAGGAACATAGAGTGTCCTACAACAAGACATGTCTATAGTGAGTTCAATAGGAACATTGAGTATCCTACAACAGGACATGTCTATAGTGTGTTCAATAGGAACATAGAGTACCCTACAACATGACATGTCTGTTGTGTGTCAATAGGAACATAGAGTATCCTACAACAAGACATGTTTTTTGTGTGTTCAATAGGAACATAGAGTATCCTACAACAAGATATGTCTGTTGTGTCTTCTATAGGAACATAGAGTATCCTACAACAAGATATGTCTTTTGTGTGTTCAATAGGGACATAGAATATCCCACAACAAGATATGTCAGTAGTACGTTCAGTAGGAGCATAGAGTATCCTACAACAAGACATGTGTGTTGTGTGTTCAATAGGAACGTAGAGTATGCTACAACAAGAAATGTCTGTAGTGTGTTAAATAGGAACGTAGAGTATGCTACAACAAGACATGTCTGTAGTGTGTTCAATAGGAACGTAGAGTATGGTACAATAAAAAATGTCTGTAGTGTGTTACATAGGAACATAGAGTATCCTAGTACAAGACAAGTGTGTAGTTTGTCAATGGGAATTTGGCGTATCCTACAACAAGGCATATCTGTTGTGTGTTCAATAGGAACATAGAGTTTCCTACAACAAGACATGTCTGTTGTGTGTTCAATACGAACATAGAGTATCCTACAAAAAGACATGTATGTTGTGTGCTCAATAGATACATAGAATATCTTACAATAAGACATGTCTCTTGTGCGTTCAATAGGAACATTGAGTATCCTTCAACAGGACATGTCTATAGTGTGTTCAATAGGAACATAAAGTACCCTACAACAAGACAAGTCTCTTGTGTGTTCAATAGGAACTTAGAGTATCCTACAACAAGGCATGTCTGTAGTTGGTTTAATAGGAACTTAGAGTATCCTACAACAAGACATGTCTATAGTGAGTTCAATAGGAACATTGAGTATCCTACAACAAGACATTTCTTTTGTGTTTTCAATAGGAACATAGAGTATCCTACAACAAGACATGTCTCTTGTGTGTTCAATGGGAACATAGAGTATCCTACAACAAGACATGTCTGCAGTATTCAATAGGAACATAGAGTATCCTACAACAAGACATGTCTGTAGTGTGTTCAATAGGAACATAGAGTATCCGACGACCAGACATGTCTGTTGTGTTTTAATAGGAACATAGAGTATCCTATAACAAGACTTGTCTTTTGTGTGTTCAATAGGAACATAGAGTACCCTAAAACAAGACATGTCTCTTGTATGTTCAATAGGAACATAGAGTATCCTACAACAAGACATGTCTGTAGTGTGTTCAATAGGAACATAGAGTATCCTACAACAAGACATGTCTGTAGTGTGTGCAATAGGAACATAGAGTACCCTACAACAAGACATGTCTGTAGTGTGTTCAATAGGAACATAGAGTATCCTACAACAGGACATGCCTGTAGTGTGTTCAATAGGAACATAGAGTATCCTTAAAACAAGACATGTCTGTAGTGTGTTCAATACAGCATAGAGTATCCTACAACAAGACATGTCTGTAGTGAGTTCTGTAGGAACATAGAGTATCCTACAAGAAGACATATCTGTTGTGTGTTCAGTAGGAACATAGAGTATCCTACAACAAGACATGTCTGTTGTGAGTTCAATGGGAACATAGAGTATCTTACAACAAGAAATGTCTGTGTATGTTCAATAGGAACATACAGTATCCTACAACAAAACATGTATGTTGTGTGTTCAATATGAACATAGAGTATCCTACAACAAGACATGTCTGTGGTGTGTTCAATAGGAACATAGAGTATCCTACAACAAGAGATGTCTCTTGTGTGTTCAATAGGAACTTGGATTAACCTACAACAAGACAAATCTGTTGTGTGTTCAATAGGAACATAGAGTACCCTAAAACAAGACATGTCTGTTGTGTGCTCAATAGGGACACAGAATATCCTACAACAAGACATGTCTCTTGTATGTTCAATAGGAACATAGAATATCCTACTACAATACATCTGTAGTGTGTTGAATAGGAACATCGAGTATCCTACAACAAGACATGTCTCTTGTGTGTTCAATGGGAACATAGAGTATCCTACAACAAGACAAGTCTGTAGTGTGTTCAATAGGAACATAGTGTATCCCACAACAAGACATGTCTGTTGTGTTTTCAATAGGAACATAGAGTATCCTACTACAAGACCTGTCTCTTGTGTGTTTAATGGGAACATAGAGTATCCTACAACAAGATATGTCTGTAGTGTGTTCAATAGCAACATAGAGTATCCTACAACAAGACATGTCTGTTGTGTTTTCAATAGGAACATTGAGTATCCTACAACAAGACATGTCTTTTGTGTGTTCAATAGGAACATAGAGTATCCTACAACAAGACATGTCTGCAGTGTTTTCAATAAAAACATAGAGTATCCTACAACAAGACATGTGTGTTGTGTGTTCAATAGGAACATAGAGTATCCTACAACAAGACATGTCTGTAGTGTGTTCAATAGGAACATAGAGTATCCTACAACAAGACATGTCTGTTGTGTTTTCAATAGGAATAGAGAGTATCCTACAACAAGACATGTTTTTGTGTGTTCAATAGGAACATAGAGTACCCTACAACAAGACATGTCTGTTGTGTGTTCAATAGGGACACAGTATATCCTACAACACGATATGTCTCTTGTGTGTTCAATAGGAACATAGAGTAATCCTACAACAAGGCATGTCTGCAGTGTGTTCAATAGGAACATAGAGTATCCTAAAACAAAACATGTCTATAGTGAGTTCAATAGGAACATTGAGTATCCTACAACAAGACATGTCTGTTGTGTGTGCAATAGGAATATAGAGTATCCTACATCAAGACATGGCTTTTGTGTGTTCAATAGGAACATAGAGTATCCTACATCAAGATATGTCTGTTGTGTCTTCTATAGGAACATAGAGTATCCTACAACAAGATATGTCTTTTGTGTGTTCAATAGGGACATAGAATATCCTACAACAAGACATGTCAGTAGTACGTTCAGTAGGAGCATAGAGTATCCTACAACAAGACATGTATGTTGTGTGTTCAATAGGAACGTAGACTATGCTACAACAAGAAATGTCTGTAGTGTGTTAAATAGGAACGTAGAGTATGCTACAACAAGACATGTCTGTAGTGTGTTCAATAGGAACGTAGAGTATGCTACTACAAAAAATGTCTTTAGTGTGTTACATAGGAACATAGTATCCTACTACAAGACAAGTGTGTAGTTTGTTCAATAGGAACATTGAGTATCCTACAACAAGACATGTCTATAGTGTGTTCAATAGGAAAATAGAGTACCCTACAACAAGACATGTCTGTTGTGTGTTTAATAGGAATTTGGAGTATCCTACAACAAGACATGTCTCTTGTGTGTTCAATAGGAACATAGAGTATCCTACAACAAGGCATGTCTGCAGTTTGTTCAATAGGAACATAGAGTATCCTACAACAAGACATGTCTATAGTGAGTTCAATAGGAACATTGAGTATCCTACAACAAGACATGTCTATAGTGTGTTCAATAGGAACATAGAGTAACCTACAACAAGATATGCCTGCAGTGTGTTCAATAGGAACACAGAGTATCCTACAACAAGGCATGTCTGTTGTGTGTTCAATAAGAACATAGAGTATCCTACAACAAGACAAGTCTGCAGTGTGTTCAATAGGAACAAAGAGTATCCTACAACAAGACATGACTGTAGTGTGTTCAGTAGGTTCATAGAGTATCCTACAGCAAGACATGTCTTTAGTGTGTTCAATAGGAACATAGAGTACCCTACAACAAGACATGTCTGTAGTGTGATCAATAGGAACATAGAGTATCCTACAACAAGACAAGTGTGTAGTTTGTTCATTTGGAATTTGGAGTATCCTACAACAAGGCATGTCTCTTGTGTGTTCAATAGGAACATAGAGTATCCCACAACAAGACATGTATGTTGTGTGTTCAATAGGGACATAGGGTACCCTACAACAAGACATGCCTGTTTTGTGTTCAACAGGGACACAGAATATCCTACAACAACACATGTCTCTTGTATGTTCAATAGGAACATAGAGTATCCTACAACAAGACATGACTGATGTGTGTTCAATAGGAACATAGAGTATCCTACAACAAGACATGTCTGTAGAGTGTTCAATAGGATCATAGTGTATCCTACAACAAGACATGCTTATAGTGTGTTCAATAGGAACATAGAGTACCCTACAACAAGACATGTCTCTTGTGTGTTCAATAGGAACATGGAGTATCCTACAACAAGACATGTCTGCAGTGTGTTCAATAGGAACATAGCGTATCCTACAACAAGGCATGTCTGTAGTGTGTTCAATTGGAACATAGAGTACTCTACAACCAGACATGTCTGTTGTGTTTAATAGGAACAGAGAGTGTCCTACAACAAAACATGTCTATAGTGAGTTTAATAGGCACATTGAGTATCCTACAACAAGACATGTCTATAGTGTGTTCAATAGGAACATAGAGTACCCTACAACAAGACATGTCTGTTGTGTCTTCAATAGGAACATAGAGTATCCTACAACAAGACATGTCTATAGTGAGTTCAATAGGAACAATGAGTATCCTACTACAAGACATGTCTATAGGGTTTTCAATAGGAACATAGAGTACCCTACAACAAGTCATGACTGTTGTGTGTTCAATAGGAATATAGAGTATCCTACAACAAGACATGTCTGTAGTGTGTTCAATAGGACCATAGAGTATGCTACAACATGACATGTCTGTAGTGTGTTCAATAGGAACGTAGAGTATGCTACAACAAGAAATGTCTCTAGTGTGTTAAATAGGAACATAGAGTATCCTACTACAAGACAAGTGTGTAGTTTGTTCAATGGGAATTTGTAATATCCTACAACAAGACATGTATGTTGGGTGTTCAATAGGAACGTAGAGTATCCTACAACAAGACATGTCTGTAGTGTGTTCAATAGGGCCATAGAGTATGCTACAACAAGACATGTCTGTAGTGTTTTCAATAGGAACATAGAGTATCCTACAACAAGACATGTCTCTTGTGTGTTCAATGGGAACATAGAGTATCCTACAACAAGACATGTCTGCAGTTTTCAATAGGAACATAGAGTATCCTACAACAAGACATGTCTGTAGTGTGTTCAATAGGAACTTGGAATATCCTACAACAAGACATGTATGTTGGGTGTTCAATAGGAACGTAGAGTATCCTACAACAAGACGTGTCTGTAGTGTGTTCAATAGGACCATAGAGTATGCTACAACAAGACATGTCTGTAGTGTGTTCAATAGGAACATAGAGTATCCTACAACAAGACAAGTGTGTAGTTTGTTCAATTGGAATTTGGAGTATCCTACAACAAGATATGTCTCTTGTGTGTTTAATGGGAATTTGGTTTATCTTACAACAAGGCATGTCTCTAGTGTGTCCAATAAGAACTTGGAGCAGTCTACAACAAGACGTGTCTGTCGTGTTTTCAATACAGCATTGAGTATCCTACAACAAGACATGTCTGTCGTGTGTTCAATAGGAACATAGATTATCCTACGACAAGAGATGTCTCTTGTGTGTTCAATAGGAACTTGGATTAACCTACAACAAGACAAATCTGTTGTGTGTTCAATAGGAACATAGAGTACCCTAAATCAAGACATGTCTGTTGTGTGCTCAATAGGGACACAGAATATCCTACAACAAGACATGTCTCTTGTATGTTCAATAGGAACATAGAATATCCTACTACAATACATCTGTAGTGTGTTCAATAGGAACATCGAGTATCCTACAACAAGACATGTCTCTTGTGTGTTCAATGGGAACATAGAGTATCCTACAACAAGACATGTCTGTAGTGTGTTCAATAGGAACATAGTGTATCCTACAACAAGACATGTCTGTTGTGTTTTCAATAGGAACATAGAGTATCCTACAACAAGACCTGTCTCTTATGTGTTTAATGGGAACATAGAGTATCCTACAACAAGATATGTCTGTAGTGTGTTCAATAGCAACATAGAGTATCCTACAACAAGACATGTCTGTTGTGTTTTCAATAGGAACATTGAGTATCCTACAACAAGACATGTCTCTTGTGTCTTCAATAGGAACATGGAGTATCCTATAAAAAGACAAGTCTGTTGTGTGTTAAATAGGAACATAGCGTTTCCTACAACAAGATATGTCTGTTGTGTCTTCAATAGGAACATAGAGTATCCTACAAAGAGACAAGACTGTTGTGTGTTCAATAGGAACATAGTGTATCCTAGAACAAGACATGCCTGTAGTGTGTTCAATAGGAACATCGAGTATCCTACAACAAGACATGTCTCTTGTGTGTTCAATGGGAACATAGAGTATCCTACAACAAGACATGTCTGTAGTGTGTTCAATAGGAACATAGTGTATCCTACAACAAGACATGTCTGTTGTGTTTTCAATAGGAACATAGAGTATCCTACAACAAGACCTGTCTCTTATGTGTTTAATGGGAACATTGAGTATCCTACAACAAGACATGTCTATAGTGAGTTCAATAGGAACATAGAGTTCCCTACAACAAGACATGACTGTTGTGTGTTGAATAGGAATATAGAGTATCCTACAACAAGACATGTATTTGGTGTGTTCAATAGGAACATAGAGTATCCTACAACAAAATATGTCTGTTGTGTCTTCAATAGGAACATGGAGTATCCTATAAAAAGACAAGTCTGTTGTGTGTTAAATAGGAACATAGCGTATCCTACAACAAGATATGTCTGTTGTGTCTTCAATAGGAACATAGAGTATCCTACAAAGAGACAAGACTGTTGTGTGTTCAATAGGAACATAGTGTATCCTAGAACAAGACATGCCTGTAGTGTGTTCAATAGGAACATAGAGTATCTTACAACAAGATATGTCTGTAGTGTGATCAATACAGCATAGTGTCCTACAGCAAGGCATGTCTGTAGTGTGTTCAGTAGGAACATAGGGTATCCTACAACAAAACATGTCTGTTGTGTGTTCAATAGGAACATAGAGTATCCTACAACAAGACATGTCTGTTGTGTGTTAAATAGGAACATAGCGTATCCTACAACAAGATATGTCTGTTGTGTCTTCAATAGGAACATAGAGTATCCTACAACAAGACAAGTCTGTTGAGTGTTCAATAGGAACATTGTGTATCCTACAACAAGACATGCCTGTAGTGTGTTCAATAGGAACATAGAGTATCCTACAACAAGACATATCTGTAGTGTGATCAATACAGCATAGAATATCCTACAGCAAGGCATGTCTGTAGTGTGTTCAGTAGGAACATAGAGTAACCGACAACAAGACTTGTCTGTTGTGTGTTCAATAGGAACATAGAGTATCCTACAACAAGACATGTCTGTTATGAGTTCAATAGGAACATAGAGTTTCCTACAACAAGACACGTATGTTGTGTTCAATAGGAACGTTGAGTATGCTACAACAAGAAATATCTGTAGTGTGTTCAATAGGACCATAAAGTATGCTACAACAAGACATGTCTGTATTGTGTTCAATAGGAACATAGAGTATCCTACAAAAAGACATGTCATTTGTGTTTTAAATAGGAACATAGAGTATCCTACAACAAGACATGTCTGTAGTGTGTTCAATAGGAACATAGGTATCCTACAACAAGACATGTCTGTTGTGTTTTCAATAGGAACATAGAATATCCTACAACGAGACACGTATGTTGTGTTCTATAGGAACGTAGAGTATGCTACAACAAGACATGTCTGTAGTGTGTTCAATAGGATCATAGAGTATCCTGCAACAAGACATGTCTATAGTGTGTTCAATAGTAACATAGAGTACTCTACAACCAGACATGTCTGTTGTGTGTTTAATAGGAACATAGAGTGTCCTACAACAAAACATGTCTATAGTGAGTTCAATAGGCACATTGAGTATCCTACAACAAGACATGTCTATAGTGTGTTCAATAGGAACATAGAGTACCCTACAACAAGACATGTCTGTTGTGTGTTCAATAGGAATATAGAGTATCCTACAACAAGACATGTGTTTTGTGTGTTCAATAGGAACATAGAGTATCCTACAACAAGATATGTCTGTTGTGTCTTCAATAGGAACAATGAGTATCCTACAACAAGACATGTCTATAGGGTGTTCAATAGGAACATAGAGTACCCTACAACAAGTCAAGACTGTTGTGTGTTCAATAGGAATATAGAGTATCCTACAACAAGACATGTCTGTAGTGTGTTCAATAGGACCATAGAGTATGCTACAACAAGACATGTCTGTAGTGTGTTCAATAGGAACGTAGAGTATGCTACAACAAGAAATGTCTCTAGTGTGTTAAATAGGAACATAGAGTATCCTACTACAAGACAAGTGTGTAGTTTGTTCAATGGGAATTTGGAATATCCTACAACAAGACATGTATGTTGGGTGTTCAATAGGAACGTAGAGTATCCTACAACAAGACATGTCTGTAGTGTGTTCAATAGGGCCATAGAGTATGCTACAACAAGACATGTCTGTAGTGTTTTCAATAGGAACATAGAGTATCCTACAACAAGACATGTCTCTTGTGTGTTCAATGGGAACATAGAGTATCCTACAACAAGACATGTCTGCAGTTTTCAATAGGAACATAGAGTATCCTACAACAAGACATGTCTGTAGTGTGTTCAATAGGAACTTGGAATATCCTACAACAAGACATGTATGTTGGGTGTTCAATAGGAACGTTGAGTATCCTACAACAAGACGTGTCTGTAGTGTGTTCAATAGGACCATAGAGTATGCTACAACAAGACATGTCTGTAGTGTGTTCAATAGGAACATAGAGTATCCTACAACAAGACAAGTGTGTAGTTTGTTCAATTGGAATTTGGAGTATCCTACAACAAGATATGTCTCTTGTGTGTTTAATGGGAATTTGGTTTATCTTACAACAAGGCATGTCTGTAGTGTGTCCAATAAGAACTTGGAGCAGTCTACAACTAGACGTGTCTGTCGTGTTTTCAATACAGCATTGAGTATCCTACAACAAGATATGTCTGTGGTGTGTTCAATAGGAACATAGATTATCCTACAACAAGAGATGTCTCTTGTGTGTTCAATAGGAACTTGGATTAACCTACAACAAGACAAATCTGTTGTGTGTTCAATAGGAACATAGAGTACCCTAAATCAAGACATGTCTGTTGTGTGCTCAATAGGGACACAGAATATCCTACAACAAGACATGTCTCTTGTATGTTCAATAGGAACATAGAATATCCTACTACAATACATCTGTAGTGTGTTCAATAGGAACATCGAGTATCCTACAACAAGACATGTCTCTTGTGTGTTCAATGGGAACATAGAGTATCCTAAAACAAGACATGTCTGTAGTGTGTTCAATAGGAACATAGTGTATCCTACAACAAGACATGTCTGTTGTGTTTTCAATAGGAACATAGAGTATCCTACAACAAGACCTGTCTCTTATGTGTTTAATGGGAACATAGAGTATCCTACAACAAGATATGTCTGTAGTGTGTTCAATAGCAACATAGAGTATCCTACAACAAGACATGTCTGTTGTGTTTTCAATAGGAACATTGAGTATCCTACAACAAGACATGTCTCTTGTGTCTTCAATAGGAAAATAGAGTATCCTACAAAAAGACAAGTCTGTTGTGTGTTCAATAAGAACATTGTGTATCCTACAACAAGACATGTCTGTAGTGTGTTCGATAGGAACATAGAGTATCCTACAACAAGACATGCCTGTAGTGTGTTCAATAGGAACATATAGTATCCTACAACAAGACATGTCTGTAGTGTGTTCAATACAGTATAGAGTATCCTACAACAAGGCATGTCTGTAGTGTGTTCAGTAGGAACATAGAGTATCCTAAAACAAGACATGTCTGTTGTGTGTTCAATAGAAACATAGAGTATCCTACAACAAGACATGTCTGTTGTGTGTTCAATAGGAACATAGAGTATCCTACAACAAGACATGTCTCATGTGAGTTCAATAGGAACATAGATTATCCTATATCAAGACATGCATGTTGTATGTTCGATAGGAACATAGAGTATCCTACAACAAAACATGTATGTTGTGTGTTCAATATGAACATAGAGTATCCTACAACAAGACATGTCTGTAGTGTGTTCAATAGGAACAGAGAGTATCCTACAACAAGACACGTCCGTTGTGTTTTCAATAGGAACATAGAGTATCCTACAAGAAGACGTGTCTGTAGTGTGTTCAATAGGACCATAGAGTATGCTACAACAAGACATGTCTGTAGTGTGTTCAATAGGAACATAGAGTATCCTACAACAAGTGTGTAGTTTGTTCAATTGGAATTTGGAGTATCATACAACAAGGCATGTCTCTTGTGTGTTCAATAGGAACATAGAGTATCCTACAATAAATTATGTCTGTAGTTTGTTCAATGGGAATTTGGAGTATCCTACAACAAGGCATGTCTGTAGTGTGTTCAATAGGAACTTGGAGTATCCTACAACAAGATATGTCTGTAGTGTGTTCAATAGGAACATAGAGTACCCTACAACAAGACATGACCGTAGTGTGTTCAATAGGAACACAGAGTATCCTACAACAAGACACATCTGTTGTGTGTTCAATAAGAACATAGAGTATCCTACAACAAGACATGACTGCAGTGTGTTCAATAGGAACAAAGAGCATCCTACAACAAGACATGTCTGTAGTGTGTTCAATAGGATTATAGAATATCCTACAACAGGACATGTCTATAGTATGTTCAATAGGAACATAGAGGACCCTCCATCAAGACACGTCTCTAGTGTGTTCAATAGGAACATAAGAGTATCCTACAACAAGACAAGTGTGTAGTTTGTTCAATTGGAATTTGTACTATCCTACGACAAGGCATGTCTCTTGTGTGTTCCATAGGAACATAGAGTATCCGACGACAAGGCATGTCTGTAGTTTGTTCAATGGGAATTTGGAGTATCCTACAACAAGGCATGTCTGTAGTGTGTTCAATAGGAACTTGGAGTAACCTACAACAAGGTATGTCTGTAGTTGGTTCAATAGGAACATAGAGTATCCTACAACAAGACATGTCTATAGTGAGTTCAATAGGAACATTGAGTATCCTACAACAAGACATGTCTGTTGTGTTTTCAATAGGAACATCAAGTATCCTACAACAAGACATGTCTCTTGTGTGTTCAATGGGAACATAGAGTATCCTACAACAAGACATGTCTGTAGTGTGTTCAATAGGAACATAGAGTATCCGAAAACAAGACATGTCTGTTGTGTTTTAATAGGAACATAGAGTATCATACAACAAGACATGTCTTTTGTGTGTTCAATAGGAACATAGAGTACCCTAAAACAAGACATGTCTCTTGTATGTTCAATAGGAACATATAGTATCCTACAACAAGACATGTCTGCAGTGTTTTCAATAGGAACATAGAGTATCCTACAACAAGACATGTCTGTAGTGTGTTCAATAGGAACATAGAGTACAGTACAACAAGACATGTCTGTAGTGTGTTCAATAGGAACATAGAGTATCCTACAACAGGACATGCCTGTAGTGTGTTCAATAGGAACATAGAGTATCCTACAACAAGACATGTCTGTAGTGTGTTCAATACAGCATAGAGTATCCTACAACAAGACATGTCTGTAGTGAGTTCTGTAGGAACATAGAGTATCCAACAACAAGACATGTCTGTTGTGTGTTCAATAGGAACATAGAGTATCCTACAACAAGACATGTCTGTTGTTAGTTCATTAGGAACATAGAGTATCCTACAACAAGAAATGTCTGTGTATGTTCAATAGGAACATACAGTATCCTACAACAAAACATGTATGTAGTGTGTTCAATATGAGCATAGAGTATCCTACAACAAGACATGTCTGTAGTGTGTTCAAAAGGAACATAGAGTATCCTACAACAAGACATGTCTGTGGTGTTTTCAATAGGAACATAGAGTATCCTACAACAAGACATGTCTGTTGTGTGTTCAATAGGAACATAGAGTACCCTACAACAAGACATGTCTGTTGTGTTTTCAATAGGAACATAGAGTATCCTACAACAAGAAATGTCTTTTGTGTGTTCAATAGGGACATAGAGTATCCCAAAACAAGACATGTCAGTAGTATGTTCAATAGGAGCATAGAGTATCCTACAACGAGACATGTATGTTGTGTGTTCAATAGGAACATAGAGTATCCTACAACAAGACATGTCTGTAGTGTGCTCAGTAGGATCGTAGGGTATGCTACAACAAGAAATGTCTGTAGTGTGCTCAATAGGAACGTCGAGTATGCTACAAAAAGAAATGTCTGTAGGGTGTTCAATGGGAACTTGGAGTATCCTACAACAAGACATGTCTGTAGTGTGTTCAATACAGAATAGAGTATCCTACAACAAGGCATGTCTGTTGTGTGTTCAATAGGAACAAGGAGTATCCTACAACAGGAAATGTCTGTAGTGTGTTCAATAGGAACATAGAGTATGCTACAACAAGACGTGTCTGTAGTGTGTTCAATAGGAGCATAGAGTATCCTACACAAGACATGTATGTATTGTGTTCAATAGGCACATAGGGTATGCTACAACAAGACATGTCTGTTGTGTGTTCAATAGGAATATAGTGTATCCTACATCAAGACATGTCTGTAATGTGTTCAATGGGAATTTGGTTTATCCTACAACAAGGCATGCCTGTAGTGTGTCCAATAAGAACTTGGAGCAGTCTACAACAAGACGTGTCAATCGTGTGTTCAATACAGCATTGAGTATCCTACAACAAGACATGTCTGTGGTGTGTTCAATAGGAACATAGAGTATCCTACAACAAGAGATGTCTCTTGTGTGTTCAATAGGAACTTGGATTAACCTACAACAAGACAAATCTGTTGTGTGTTCAATAGGAACATAGAGTACCCTAAAACAAGACATGTCTGTTGTGTGCTCAATAGGGACACAGAATATCCTACAACAAGACATGTCTCTTGTATGTTCAATAGGATCATAGAATATCCTACTACAATACATCTGTAGTGTGTTCAATAGGAACATCGAGTATCCTACAACAAGACATGTCTCTCGTGTGTTCAACGGGAACATAGAGTATCCTACAACAAGACATGCCTGTAGTGTGTTCAATAGGAACATAGTGTATCCTACAACAAGACATGTCTGTTGTGTTTTCAATAGGAACATAGAGTATCCTACAACAAGACCTGTCTCTTGTGTGTTTAATGGGAACATAGAGTATCCTACAACAAGATATGTCTGTAGTGTGTTCAATAGGAACATTGAGTATCCTACAACAAGACATGTCTTTTGTGTGTTCAATAGGAACATAGAGTACCCTAAAACAAGACATGTCTGTTGTGTGCTCAATAGGGACACAGAATATCCTACAACAAGACATGTCTCATGTATGTTCAATAGGATCATAGAATATCCTACTACAATACATCTGTAGTGTGTTCAATAGGAACATCGAGTATCCTACAACAAGACATGTCTCTTGTGTGTTCAATGGGAACATAGAGTATCCTACAACAAGACATGCCTGTAGTGTGTTCAATAGGAACATAGTGTATCCTACAACAAGACATGTCTGTTGTGTTTTCAATAGGAACATAGAGTATCCTACATCAAGATATGTCTGTTGTGTCTTCTATAGGAACATAGAGTATCCTACAACAAGATATGTCTTTTGTGTGTTCAATAGGGACATAGAGTATCCTACAACAAGACATGTCTGTTGTGTTTTCAATAGGAATAGAGAGTATCCTACAACAAGACATGTTTTTGTGTGTTCAAGAGGAACATAGAGTACCCTACAACAAGACATGTCTGTTGTGTTCAATAGGGACACAGAATATCCTACAACAAGATATGTCTCTTGTGTGTTCAATAGGAACATAGAGTAATCCTACAACAAGGCATGTCTGCAGTGTGTTCAATAGGAACATAGAGTATCCTACAACAAGACATGTCTGTTGTGTTTTCAATAGGAATAGAGAGTATCCTACAACAAGACATGTTTTTGTGTGTTCAAGAGGAACATAGAGTACCCTACAACAAGACATGTCTGTTGTGTGTTCAATAGGGACACAGAATATCCTACAACAAGATATGTCTCTTGTGTGTTTAATAGGAACATAGAGTAATCCTACAACAAGGCATGTCTGCAGTGTGTTCAATAGGAACATAGAGTATCCTACAACAAGACATGTCTGCAGTGTTTTCAATAGAAACATAGAGTATCCTACAACAAGACATGTCTGTTGTGTGTTCAATAGGAACATAGAGTATACTACAAAAAGACATGTGTCTTGTGTGTTCAATGGGAACATAGAGTATCCTACAACAAGACATGTCTGTAGTGTGTTCAATAGGAACATAGAGTATCCTACAACATGACATGTCTGTTGTGTTTTCAATAGGAATAGAGAGTATCCTACAACAAGACAAGTTTTTGTGTGTTCAAGAGGAACATAGAGTACCCTACAACAAGACATGTTTGTTGTGTGTTCAATAGGGACACAGAATATCCTACAACAAGATATGTCTCTTGTGTGTTCAATAGGAACACAGAGTAATCCTACAACAAGGCATGTCTGCAGTGTGTTCAATAGGAACATAGAGTATCCTAAAACAAGACATGTCTATAGTGAGTTCAATAGGAACATTGAGTATCCTACAACAAGACATGTCTGTTGTGTGTGCAATAGGAATATAGAGTATCCTACAACAAGACATGGCTTTTGTGTGTTCAATAGGAACATAGAGTATCCTACATCAAGATATGTCTGTTGTGTCTTCTATAGGAACATAGAGTATCCTACAACAAGATATGTCTTTTGTGTGTTCAATAGGGACATAGAATATCCTACAACAAGACATGTCAGTAGTACGTTCAGTAGGAGCATAGAGTATCCTACAACAAGACCTGTATGTTGTGTGTTCAATAGGAACGTAGAGTATGCTACAACAAGAAATATCTGTAGTGTGTTAAATAGGAACGTAGAGTATGCTACAACAAGACATGTCTGTAGTGTGTTCAATAGGAACGTAGAGTATGCTACAACAAAAAATGTCTGTAGTGTGTTACATAGGAACATAGAGTATCCTACTACATGACAAGTGTGTAGTTTGTTCAATAGGAACATTGAGTATCCTACAACAAGACATGTCTGTTGTGTGTTCAATAGGAATTTGGAGTATCCTACAACAAGACAAGTCTCTTGTGTGTTCAATAGGAACATAGAGTATCCTACAACAAGGCATGTCTGCAGTTTGATCAATGGGAACATAGAGTATCCTACAACAAGACATGTCTATAGTGAGTTCAATAGGAACATTGAGTATCCTACAACAAGACATGTCTATAGTGTGTTCAATAGGAACATGGAGTAACCTACAACAAGACATGCCTGCAGTGTGTTCAATAGGAACACAGAGTATCCTACAACAAGACATGCCTGTTGTGTGTTCAATAAGAACATAGAGTATCCTACAACAAGACAAGTCTGCAGACTGTTCAATAGGAACAAAGAGTATCCTACAACAAGACATGTCTGTAGTGTGTTCAGTAGGATCATAGAGTATCCTACAACAAGACATGTCTATAGTGTGTTCAATAGGAACATAGAGTACCCTACAACAAGACATGTCTGTAGTGTGATCAATAGGAACATAGAGTATCCTACAACAAGACAAGTGTGTAGTTTGTTCATTTGGAATTTGGAGTATCCTACAACAAGGCATGTCTCTTGTGTGTTCAATAGGAACATAGAGTATCCTACAACAAGACATGTATGTTGTGTGTTCAATAGG
Organism: Meconema thalassinum; assembly: GCA_946902985.2. Taxonomy (NCBI): domain Eukaryota; kingdom Metazoa; phylum Arthropoda; class Insecta; order Orthoptera; family Tettigoniidae; genus Meconema; species Meconema thalassinum. The sequence continues at coordinate 418,223,552 of OX336394.1, forward strand.
GACATAGGGTACCCTACAACAAGACATGCCTGTTTTGTGTTCAACAGGGACACAGAATATCCTACAACAACACATGTCTCTTGTATGTTCAATAGGAATATACAGTATCCTACAACAAGACATGACTGATGTGTGTTCAATAGGAACATAGAGTATCCTACAACAAGACATGTCTGTAGTATGTTCAATAGGATCATAGAGTATCCTACAACAAGACATGTCTATAGTGTGTTCAATAGGAACATAGAGTACCCTACAACAAGACATGTCTCTTGTGTGTTCAATAGGAACATAGAGTATCCTACAACAAGACATGTCTGCAGTGTGTTCAATAGTAACATAGCGTATCCTACAGCAAGACATGTCTGTAGTGTGTTCAATTGGATCATAGAGTACTCTACAACCAGACATGTCTGTTGTGTGTTCAATAGGAACGTTGAGTGTCCTACAACAAAACATGTCTATAGTGAGTTCAATAGGCACATTGAGTATCCTACAACAAGACATGTCTATAGTGTGTTCAATAGGAACATAGAGTACCCTACAACAAGACAGGTCTGTCGTGTGTTCAATAGGAATATAGAGTATCCTACAACAAGACATGTGTTTTGTGTGTTCAATAGGAACATAGAGTATCCTACAACAAGATATGTCTGTTGTGTCTTCAATAGGAACATAGAGTATCCTACTACAAGACAAGTGTGTAGTTTGTTCAATGGGAATTTGGAGTATCCTACAACAAGGCATGTCTGTAGTGTGTTCAATAGGAACTTGGAATATCCTACAACAAGACCTGTATGTTGGGAGTTCAATAGGAACGTAGAGTATCCTACAACATGACATGTCTGTAGTGTGTTCAATAGGACCATAGAGTATGCTACAACAAGACATGACTGTAGTGTGTTCAATAGGAACATAGAGTATCCCACAACAAGACAAGTGTGTAGTTTGTTCAATTGGAATTTGGAGTATCCTACAACAAGACATGTCTCTTGTGTGTTCAATGGGAACATAGAGTATCCTACAACAAGACATGTCTGTAGTGTGTTCAATAGGAACATAGAGTATACTACAACAAGACATGTCTTCTGTGTTTTCAATAGGAATATAGAGTATCCTACAACAAGACATGTCTTTTGTGGGTTCAATAGGAACATAGGGTACCCTAGAACAAGACATGTCTGTTGTGTGTTTAATAGGGACACAGAATATCCTACAACAAGAAATGTCTCTTGAGTGTTCAATAGGAATATAGAGTATCCTACAATAAGACATGTCTGCAGTGTGTTCAATAGGAACATAGAGTGTCCTACAACAAGACATGTCTATAGTGAGTTCAATAGGAACATTGAGTATCCTACAACAGGACATGTCTATAGTGTGTTCAATAGGAACATAGAGTACCCTACAACATGACATGTCTGTTGTGTGTCAATAGGAACATAGAGTATCCTACAACAAGACATGTTTTTTGTGTGTTCAATAGGAACATAGACTATCCTACAACAAGATATGTCTCTTGTGTCTTCTATAGGAACATAGAGTATCCTACAACAAGATATGTCTTTTGTGTGTTCAATAGGGACATAGAATATCCCACAACAAGATATGTCAGTAGTACGTTCAGTAGGAGCATAGAGTATCCTACAACAAGACATGTGTGTTGTGTGTTCAATAGGAACGTAGAGTATGCTACAACAAGAAATGTCTGTAGTGTGTTAAATAGGAACGTAGAGTATGCTACAACAAGACATGTCTGTAGTGTGTTCAATAGGAACGTAGAGTATGGTACAATAAAAAAAGTCTGTAGTGTGTTACATAGGAACATAGAGTATCCTAGTACAAGACAAGTGTGTAGTTTGTCAATGGGAATTTGGCGTATCCTACAACAAGGCATATCTGTTGTGTGTTCAATAGGAACATAGAGTTTCCTACAACAAGACATGTCTGTTGTGTGTTCAATACGAACATAGAGTATCCTACAAAAAGACATGTATGTTGTGTGCTCAATAGATACATAGAATATCTTACAATAAGACATGTCTCTTGTGCGTTCAATAGGAACATTGAGTATCCTTCAACAGGACATGTCTATAGTGTGTTCAATAGGAACATAAAGTACCCTACAACAAGACAAGTCTCTTGTGTGTTCAATAGGAACTTAGAGTATCCTACAACAAGGCATGTCTGTAGTTGGTTCAATAGGAACTTAGAGTATCCTACAACAAGACATGTCTATAGTGAGTTCAATAGGAACATTGAGTATCCTACAACAAGACATTTCTTTTGTGTTTTCAATAGGAACATAGAGTATCCTACAACAAGACATGTCTCTTGTGTGTTCAATGGGAACATAGAGTATCCTACAACAAGACATGTCTGCAGTATTCAATAGGAACATAGAGTATCCTACAACAAGACATGTCTGTAGTGTGTTCAATAGGAACATAGAGTATCCGACGACCAGACATGTCTGTTGTGTTTTAATAGGAACATAGAGTATCCTATAACAAGACTTGTCTTTTGTGTGTTCAATAGGAACATAGAGTACCCTAAAACAAGACATGTCTCTTGTATGTTCAATAGGAACATAGAGTATCCTACAACAAGACATGTCTGTAGTGTGTTCAATAGGAACATAGAGTATCCTACAACAAGACATGTCTGTAGTGTGTGCAATAGGAACTTAGAGTACCCTACAACAAGACATGTCTGTAGTGTGTTCAATAGGAACATAGAGTATCCTACAACAGGACATGCCTGTAGTGTGTTCAATAGGAACATAGAGTATCCTTAAAACAAGACATGTCTGTAGTGTGTTCAATACAGCATAGAGTATCCTACAACAAGACATGTCTGTAGTGAGTTCTGTAGGAACATAGAGTATCCTACAAGAAGACATATCTGTTGTGTGTTCAGTAGGAACATAGAGTATCCTACAACAAGACATGTCTGTTGTGAGTTCAATGGGAACATAGAGTATCTTACAACAAGAAATGTCTGTGTATGTTCAATAGGAACATACAGTATCCTACAACAAAACATGTATGTTGTGTGTTCAATATGAACATAGAGTATCCTACAACAAGACATGTCTGTGGTGTGTTCAATAGGAACATAGAGTATCCTACAACAAGAGATGTCTCTTGTGTGTTCAATAGGAACTTGGATTAACCTACAACAAGACAAATCTGTTGTGTGTTCAATAGGAACATAGAGTACCCTAAAACAAGACATGTCTGTTGTGTGCTCAATAGGGACACAGAATATCCTACAACAAGACATGTCTCTTGTATGTTCAATAGGAACATAGAATATCCTACTACAATACATCTGTAGTGTGTTGAATAGGAACATCGAGTATCCTACAACAAGACATGTCTCTTGTGTGTTCAATGGGAACATAGAGTATCCTACAACAAGACAAGTCTGTAGTGTGTTCAATAGGAACATAGTGTATCCCACAACAAGACATGTCTGTTGTGTTTTCAATAGGAACATAGAGTATCCTACTACAAGACCTGTCTCTTGTGTGTTTAATGGGAACATAGAGTATCCTACAACAAGATATGTCTGTAGTGTGTTCAATAGCAACATAGAGTATCCTACAACAAGACATGTCTGTTGTGTTTTCAATAGGAACATTGAGTATCCTACAACAAGACATGTCTTTTGTGTGTTCAATAGGAACATAGAGTAACCTAAAACAAGACATGTCTGTTGTGTGTTCAATAGGGACACAGAATATCCTACAACAAGACATGCCTCTTGTTTGTTCAATAGGAAGATAAGAGTATCCTACAACAAGACATGTCTGCAGTGTTTTCAATAAAAACATAGAGTATCCTACAACAAGACATGTGTGTTGTGTGTTCAATAGGAACATAGAGTATCCTACAACAAGACATGTCTGTAGTGTGTTCAATAGGAACATAGAGTATCCTACAACAAGACATGTCTGTTGTGTTTTCAATAGGAATAGAGAGTATCCTACAACAAGACATGTTTTTGTGTGTTCAATAGGAACATAGAGTACCCTACAACAAGACATGTCTGTTGTGTGTTCAATAGGGACACAGTATATCCTACAACAAGATATGTCTCTTGTGTGTTCAATAGGAACATAGAGTAATCCTACAACAAGGCATGTCTGCAGTGTGTTCAATAGGAACATAGAGTATCCTAAAACAAAACATGTCTATAGTGAGTTCAATAGGAACATTGAGTATCCTACAACAAGACATGTCTGTTGTGTGTGCAATAGGAATATAGAGTATCCTACATCAAGACATGGCTTTTGTGTGTTCAATAGGAACATAGAGTATCCTACATCAAGATATGTCTGTTGTGTCTTCTATAGGAACATAGAGTATCCTACAACAAGATATGTCTTTTGTGTGTTCAATAGGGACATAGAATATCCTACAACAAGACATGTCAGTAGTACGTTCAGTAGGAGCATAGAGTATCCTACAACAAGACATGTATGTTGTGTGTTCAATAGGAACGTAGACTATGCTACAACAAGAAATGTCTGTAGTGTGTTAAATAGGAACGTAGAGTATGCTACAACAAGACATGTCTGTAGTGTGTTCAATAGGAACGTAGAGTATGCTACAACAAAAAATGTCTTTAGTGTGTTACATAGGAACATAGTATCCTACTACAAGACAAGTGTGTAGTTTGTTCAATAGGAACATTGAGTATCCTACAACAAGACATGTCTATAGTGTGTTCAATAGGAAAATAGAGTACCCTACAACAAGACATGTCTGTTGTGTGTTTAATAGGAATTTGGAGTATCCTACAACAAGACATGTCTCTTGTGTGTTCAATAGGAACATAGAGTATCCTACAACAAGGCATGTCTGCAGTTTGTTCAATAGGAACATAGAGTATCCTACAACAAGACATGTCTATAGTGAGTTCAATAGGAACATTGAGTATCCTACAACAAGACATGTCTATAGTGTGTTCAATAGGAACATAGAGTAACCTACAACAAGATATGCCTGCAGTGTGTTCAATAGGAACACAGAGTATCCTACAACAAGGCATGTCTGTTGTGTGTTCAATAAGAACATAGAGTATCCTACAACAAGACAAGTCTGCAGTGTGTTCAATAGGAACAAAGAGTATCCTACAACAAGACATGACTGTAGTGTGTTCAGTAGGTTCATAGAGTATCCTACAGCAAGACATGTCTTTAGTGTGTTCAATAGGAACATAGAGTACCCTACAACAAGACATGTCTGTAGTGTGATCAATAGGAACATAGAGTATCCTACAACAAGACAAGTGTGTAGTTTGTTCATTTGGAATTTGGAGTATCCTACAACAAGGCATGTCTCTTGTGTGTTCAATAGGAACATAGAGTATCCCACCACAAGACATGTATGTTGTGTGTTCAATAGGGACATAGGGTACCCTACAACAAGACATGCCTGTTTTGTGTTCAACAGGGACACAGAATATCCTACAACAACACATGTCTCTTGTATGTTCAATAGGAACATAGAGTATCCTACAACAAGACATGACTGATGTGTGTTCAATAGGAACATAGAGTATCCTACAACAAGACATGTCTGTAGAGTGTTCAATAGGATCATAGTGTATCCTACAACAAGACATGCTTATAGTGTGTTCAATAGGAACATAGAGTACCCTACAACAAGACATGTCTCTTGTGTGTTCAATAGGAACATGGAGTATCCTACAACAAGACATGTCTGCAGTGTGTTCAATAGGAACATAGCGTATCCTACAACAAGGCATGTCTGTAGTGTGTTCAATTGGAACATAGAGTACTCTACAACCAGACATGTCTGTTGTGTTTAATAGGAACAGAGAGTGTCCTACAACAAAACATGTCTATAGTGAGTTTAATAGGCACATTGAGTATCCTACAACAAGACATGTCTATAGTGTGTTCAATAGGAACATAGAGTACCCTACAACAAGACATGTCTGTTGTGTCTTCAATAGGAACATAGAGTATCCTACAACAAGACATGTCTATAGTGAGTTCAATAGGAACAATGAGTATCCTACAACAAGACATGTCTATAGGGTTTTCAATAGGAACATAGAGTACCCTACAACAAGTCATGACTGTTGTGTGTTCAATAGGAATATAGAGTATCCTACAACAAGACATGTCTGTAGTGTGTTCAATAGGACCATAGAGTATGCTACAACATGACATGTCTGTAGTGTGTTCAATAGGAACGTAGAGTATGTTACAACAAGAAATGTCTCTAGTGTGTTAAATAGGAACATAGAGTATCCTACTACAAGACAAGTGTGTAGTTTGTTCAATGGGAATTTGTAATATCCTACAACAAGACATGTATGTTGGGTGTTCAATAGGAACGTAGAGTATCCTACAACAAGACATGTCTGTAGTGTGTTCAATAGGGCCATAGAGTATGCTACAACAAGACATGTCTGTAGTGTTTTCAATAGGAACATAGAGTATCCTACAACAAGACATGTCTCTTGTGTGTTCAATGGGAACATAGAGTATCCTACAACAAGACATGTCTGCAGTTTTCAATAGGAACATAGAGTATCCTACAACAAGACATGTCTGTAGTGTGTTCAATAGGAACTTGGAATATCCTACAACAAGACATGTATGTTGGGTGTTCAATAGGAACGTAGAGTATCCTACAACAAGACGTGTCTGTAGTGTGTTCAATAGGACCATAGAGTATGCTACAACAAGACATGTCTGTAGTGTGTTCAATAGGAACATAGAGTATCCTACAACAAGACAAGTGTGTAGTTTGTTCAATTGGAATTTGGAGTATCCTACAACAAGATATGTCTCTTGTGTGTTTAATGGGAATTTGGTTTATCTTACAACAAGGCATGTCTCTAGTGTGTCCAATAAGAACTTGGAGCAGTCTACAACAAGACGTGTCTGTCGTGTTTTCAATACAGCATTGAGTATCCTACAACAAGACATGTCTGTCGTGTGTTCAATAGGAACATAGATTATCCTACAACAAGAGATGTCTCTTGTGTGTTCAATAGGAACTTGGATTAACCTACAACAAGACAAATCTGTTGTGTGTTCAATAGGAACATAGAGTACCCTAAATCAAGACATGTCTGTTGTGTGCTCAATAGGGACACAGAATATCCTACAACAAGACATGTCTCTTGTATGTTCAATAGGAACATAGAATATCCTACTACAATACATCTGTAGTGTGTTCAATAGGAACATCGAGTATCCTACAACAAGACATGTCTCTTGTGTGTTCAATGGGAACATAGAGTATCCTACAACAAGACATGTCTGTAGTGTGTTCAATAGGAACATAGTGTATCCTACAACAAGACATGTCTGTTGTGTTTTCAATAGGAACATAGAGTATCCTACAACAAGACCTGTCTCTTATGTGTTTAATGGGAACATAGAGTATCCTACAACAAGATATGTCTGTAGTGTGTTCAATAGCAACATAGAGTATCCTACAACAAGACATGTCTGTTGTGTATTCAATAGGAACATTGAGTATCCTACAACAAGACATGTCTCTTGTGTCTTCAATAGGAACATGGAGTATCCTATAAAAAGACAAGTCTGTTGTGTGTTAAATAGGAACATAGCGTTTCCTACAACAAGATATGTCTGTTGTGTCTTCAATAGGAACATAGAGTATCCTACAAAGAGACAAGACTGTTGTGTGTTCAATAGGAACATAGTGTATCCTAGAACAAGACATGCCTGTAGTGTGTTCAATAGGAACATCGAGTATCCTACAACAAGACATGTCTCTTGTGTGTTCAATGGGAACATAGAGTATCCTACAACAAGACATGTCTGTAGTGTGTTCAATAGGAACATAGTGTATCCTACAACAAGACATGTCTGTTGTGTTTTCAATAGGAACATAGAGTATCCTACAACAAGACCTGTCTCTTATGTGTTTAATGGGAACATTGAGTATCCTACAACAAGACATGTCTATAGTGAGTTCAATATGAACATAGAGTTCCCTACAACAAGACATGACTGTTGTGTGTTGAATAGGAATATAGAGTATCCTACAACAAGACATGTATTTGGTGTGTTCAATAGGAACATAGAGTATCCTACAACAAAATATGTCTGTTGTGTCTTCAATAGGAACATGGAGTATCCTATAAAAAGACAAGTCTGTTGTGTGTTAAATAGGAACATAGCGTATCCTACAACAAGATATGTCTGTTGTGTCTTCAATAGGAACATAGAGTATCCTACAAAGAGACAAGACTGTTGTGTGTTCAATAGGAACATAGTGTATCCTAGAACAAGACATGCCTGTAGTGTGTTCAATAGGAACATAGAGTATCTTACAACAAGATATGTCTGTAGTGTGATCAATACAGCATAGTGTCCTACAGCAAGGCATGTCTGTAGTGTGTTCAGTAGGAACATAGGGTATCCTACAACAAAACATGTCTGTTGTGTGTTCAATAGGAACATAGAGTATCCTACAACAAGACATGTCTGTTGTGTGTTAAATAGGAACATAGCGTATCCTACAGCAAGATATGTCTGTTGTGTCTTCAATAGGAACATAGAGTATCCTACAAAAAGACAAGTCTGTTGAGTGTTCAATAGGAACATTGTGTATCCTACAACAAGACATGCCTGTAGTGTGTTCAATAGGAACATAGAGTATCCTACAACAAGACATATCTGTAGTGTGATCAATACAGCATAGAATATCCTACAGCAAGGCATGTCTGTAGTGTGTTCAGTAGGAACATAGAGTAACCGACAACAAGACTTGTCTGTTGTGTGTTCAATAGGAACATAGAGTATCCTACAACAAGACATGTCTGTTATGAGTTCAATAGGAACATAGAGTTTCCTACAACAAGACACGTATGTTGTGTTCAATAGGAACGTTGTATATGCTACAACAAGAAATATCTGTAGTGTGTTCAATAGGACCATAAAGTATGCTACAACAAGACATGTCTGTATTGTGTTCAATAGGAACATAGAGTATCCTACAAAAAGACATGTCATTTGTGTTTTAAATAGGAACATAGAGTATCCTACAACAAGACATGTCTGTAGTGTGTTCAATAGGAACATAGGTATCCTACAACAAGACATGTCTGTTGTGTTTTCAATAGGAACATAGAATATCCTACAACGAGACACGTATGTTGTGTTCTATAGGAACGTAGAGTATGCTACAACAAGACATGTCTGTAGTGTGTTCAATAGGATCATAGAGTATCCTGCAACAAGACATGTCTATAGTGTGTTCAATAGTAACATAGAGTACTCTACAACCAGACATGTCTGTTGTGTGTTTAATAGGAACATAGAGTGTCCTACAACAAAACATGTCTATAGTGAGTTCAATAGGCACATTGAGTATCCTACAACAAGACATGTCTATAGTGTGTTCAATAGGAACATAGAGTACCCTACAACAAGACATGTCTGTTGTGTGTTCAATAGGAATATAGAGTATCCTACAACAAGACATGTGTTTTGTGTGTTCAATAGGAACATAGAGTATCCTACAACAAGATATGTCTGTTGTGTCTTCAATAGGAACAATGAGTATCCTACAACAAGACATGTCTATAGGGTGTTCAATAGGAACATAGAGTACCCTACAACAAGTCATGACTGTTGTGTGTTCAATAGGAATATAGAGTATCCTACAACAAGACATGTCTGTAGTGTGTTCAATAGGACCATAGAGTATGCTACAACAAGACATGTCTGTAGTGTGTTCAATAGGAACGTAGAGTATGCTACAACAAGAAATGTCTCTAGTGTGTTAAATAGGAACATAGAGTATCCTACTACAAGACAAGTGTGTAGTTTGTTCAATGGGAATTTGGAATATCCTACAACAAGACATGTATGTTGGGTGTTCAATAGGAACGTAGAGTATCCTACAACAAGACATGTCTGTAGTGTGTTCAATAGGGCCATAGAGTATGCTACAACAAGATATGTCTGTAGTGTTTTCAATAGGAACATAGAGTATCCTACAACAAGACATGTCTCTTGTGTGTTCAATGGGAACATAGAGTATCCTACAACAAGACATGTCTGCAGTTTTCAATAGGAACATAGAGTATCCTACAACAAGACATGTCTGTAGTGTGTTCAATAGGAACTTGGAATATCCTACAACAAGACATGTATGTTGGGTGTTCAATAGGAACGTAGAGTATCCTACAACAAGACGTGTCTGTAGTGTGTTCAATAGGACCATAGAGTATGCTACAACAAGACATGTCTGTAGTGTGTTCAATAGGAACATAGAGTATCCTACAACAAGACAAGTGTGTAGTTTGTTCAATTGGAATTTGGAGTATCCTACAACAAGATATGTCTCTTGTGTGTTTAATGGGAATTTGGTTTATCTTACAACAAGGCATGTCTGTAGTGTGTCCAATAAGAACTTGGAGCAGTCTACAACAAGACGTGTCTGTCGTGTTTTCAATACAGCATTGAGTATCCTACAACAAGACATGTCTGTGGTGTGTTCAATAGGAACATAGATTATCCTACAACAAGAGATGTCTCTTGTGTGTTCAATAGGAACTTGGATTAACCTACAACAAGACAAATCTGTTGTGTGTTCAATAGGAACATAGAGTACCCTAAATCAAGACATGTCTGTTGTGTGCTCAATAGGGACACAGAATATCCTACAACAAGACATGTCTCTTGTATGTTCAATAGGAACATAGAATATCCTACTACAATACATCTGTAGTGTGTTCAATAGGAACATCGAGTATCCTACAACAAGACATGTCTCTTGTGTGTTCAATGGGAACATAGAGTATCCTAAAACAAGACATGTCTGTAGTGTGTTCAATAGGAACATAGTGTATCCTACAACAAGACATGTCTGTTGTGTTTTCAATAGGAACATAGAGTATCCTACAACAAGACCTGTCTCTTATGTGTTTAATGGGAACATAGAGTATCCTACAACAAGATATGTCTGTAGTGTGTTCAATAGCAACATAGAGTATCCTACAACAAGACATGTCTGTTGTGTTTTCAATAGGAACATTGAGTATCCTACAACAAGACATGTCTCTTGTGTCTTCAATAGGAAAATAGAGTATCCTACAAAAAGACAAGTCTGTTGTGTGTTCAATAAGAACATTGTGTATCCTACAACAAGACATGTCTGTAGTGTGTTCGATAGGAACATAGAGTATCCTACAACAAGACATGCCTGTAGTGTGTTCAATAGGAACATATAGTATCCTACAACAAGACATGTCTGTAGTGTGTTCAATACAGTATAGAGTATCCTACAACAAGGCATGTCTGTAGTGTGTTCAGTAGGAACATAGAGTATCCTAAAACAAGACATGTCTGTTGTGTGTTCAATAGAAACATAGAGTATCCTACAACAAGACATGTCTGTTGTGTGTTCAATAGGAACATAGAGTATCCTACAACAAGACATGTCTCATGTGAGTTCAATAGGAACATAGATTATCCTATATCAAGACATGCATGTTGTATGTTCGATAGGAACATAGAGTATCCTACAACAAAACATGTATGTTGTGTGTTCAATAGGAACATAGAGTATCCTACAACAAGTGTGTAGTTTGTTCAATTGGAATTTGGAGTATCATACAACAAGGCATGTCTCTTGTGTGTTCAATAGGAACATAGAGTATCCTACAACAAATTATGTCTGTAGTTTGTTCAATGGGAATTTGGAGTATCCTACAACAAGGCATGTCTGTAGTGTGTTCAATAGGAACTTGGAGTATCCTACAACAAGATATGTCTGTAGTGTGTTCAATAGGAACATAGAGTACCCTACAACAAGACATGACCGTAGTGTGTTCAATAGGAACACAGAGTATCCTACAACAAGACACATCTGTTGTGTGTTCAATAAGAACATAGAGTATCCTACAACAAGACATGACTGCAGTGTGTTCAATAGGAACAAAGAGCATCCTACAACAAGACATGTCTGTAGTGTGTTCAATAGGATTATAGAATATCCTACAACAGGACATGTCTATAGTATGTTCAATAGGAACATAGAGGACCCTCCATCAAGACATGTCTCTAGTGTGTTCAATAGGAACATAAGAGTATCCTACAACAAGACAAGTGTGTAGTTTGTTCAATTGGAATTTGTACTATCCTACGACAAGGCATGTCTCTTGTGTGTTCCATAGGAACATAGAGTATCCGACGACAAGGCATGTCTGTAGTTTGTTCAATGGGAATTTGGAGTATCCTACAACAAGGCATGTCTGTAGTGTGTTCAATAGGAACTTGGAGTATCCTACAACAAGGTATGTCTGTAGTGTGTTCAATAGGAACATAGAGTACCCTACATCAAGACATGTCTGTAGTGTGTTCAATAGGAACATAGAGTATCCTACAACAAGACATGTCTGTGGTGTGTTCAATAAGAACATAGAGCAACCTACAACAAGCCATGTCTGCATTGTGTTCAATAAGATCATAGAGTATCCTACAACAAGACATGTCTGTAGTGTGTTCAATAGGATCATAGAGTATCCTGCAACAAGACATGTCTCTAGTGTGTTCAATAGTAACATAGCGTAGCCTACAACAAGATATGTCTGTTGTGTATTCAATAGGAACATAGAGTATCCTATAAAATGACAAGTCTGTTGTGTGTTCAATAGGAACATAGAGTATCCTACAACAAGACATAACTTTAGTGTGTTCAATAGGAACATGGAGCAACCTACAACAAGACATGCCTGTAGTGTGTTCAATAGGAACATAGAGTATCCGACAACAAGACATGTCTGTAGGTGTTCAATACAGCATAGAGTATCCTACAACAAGACATGTCTGAAGTGTGTTCAATAGGTACATAGAGTATCCTACAGCCAGACATGTCTGTTGTGTGTTCAATAGGAACATAGAGTATCCTACAACAAAACAGGTCTATAGTGAGTTCAATAGGCACATTGAGTATCCTACAAAAAGACATGTCTATAGTGTGTTCAATAGGAACATAGAGTACCCTACAACAAGTCATGACTCTTGTGTGTTCAATAGGAATATAGAGTATCCTACAACAAGACATGTATTTGGTGTGTTCAATAGGAACATAGAGTATCCTACAACAAGGTATGTCTGTTGTGTGTTCAATAGGAACGTAGAGTATCCTACAAAAAGACAAGTCTGTTGTGTGTTAAATAGGAACAGAGCGTATCCTACAACAAGATATGTCTGTTATGTCTTCAATAGGAACATAGAGTATCCTACAAAAAGACAAGTCTGTTGTGTGTTCAATAGAAACATCGTGTATCCTACAACAAGACATGTCTGTAGTGTGTTCAATAGGAACATAGAGTATCCTACAACAAGACATGCCTGTAGTGTGTTCAATAGGAACAGAGAATACCCTACAACAAGACATGTCTGTAGTGTGTTCAATACAGCATAGAGTATCCTACAACAAGGCATGTCTGTAGTGTGTTCAGTAGGAACATAGAGTTTCCTACAACAAGACATGTCTGTTGTGTGTTCAATAGGAACATAGAGTATCCTACAACAGGACATGTCTGTTGTGAGTTCAATAGGAACTTAGAGTATCCTAAAACAAGACATGTCTGTTTTATGTTCAATAGGAACATAGAGTATCCTACAAGAAAACCTGTATGTCGTGTGTTCAATATGAACATAGAGTATCCAACAACAAGACATGTCTGTAGTGTGTTCAATAGGAACTTAGAGTATCCTACAACAAGACATGTATGTTGTGTTTTCAATAGGAACATAGAGTATCCTACAACAAGACATGTCTGTAGTGTGTTCAATAGGACCATAGAGTATGCCACAGTAAGATATGTCTGTAGTGTGTTCAATAGGAACATAGAGTATCCTAAAACAAGACAAGTGTATAGTTTGTTCAATGGGAATTTGGAGTATCCTACAACAAGGCATGTCTCTAGTGTGTTCAATAGGAACTTGGAGTAACTTACAACAAGACATGTACGTTGGGTGTTCAATAGGAACGTAGAGTATCCTACAACAAGACATGTCTGTAGTGTTCTCAATAGGAACGTAGGGTATGCTACAACAAGAAATGTCTGTAGTGTGCTCAATAGGAACGTAGAGTATGCTACAACAAGAAATATATGTAGTGTGTTCAATAGGAACATTGAGTATGCTACAACAAGACATGTCTGTACTGTGTTCAATAGGAACATAGAGTATCCTACAACAAGACATGTGTGTAGTTTTTTCAATGGGGATTTGGAGTATCCTACATCAAGAAATGTGTGTAGTGTGTTCAATAGGAACATAGAGTATCCTACAACAAGACATGTCTATAGTGAGTTCAATAGGCACATTGAGTATCCTACAACAAGACATGTCTATAGTGAGTTCAATAGGAACATAGAGTTCCCTACAACAAGACATGACTGTTGTGTGTTGAATAGGAATATAGAGTATCTTACAACAAGACATGTATTTGGTGTGTTCAATAGGAACATAGAGTATCCTACAACAAAATATGTCTGTTGTGTCTTCAATAGGAACATGGAGTATCCTATAAAAAGACAAGTCTGTTGTGTGTTAAATAGGAACATAGCGTATCCTACAACAAGATATGTCTGTTGTGTCTTCAATAGGAACATAGAGTATCCTACAAAGAGACAAGACTGTTGTGTGTTCAATAGGAACATTGTTTATCCTACAACAAGACATGTCTGTAGTGTGTTCAATAGGAACATAGTGTATCCTAGAACAAGACATGCCTGTAGTGTGTTCAATAGGAACATAGAGTATCTTACAACAAGATATGTCTGTAGTGTGATCAATACAGCATAGTGTCCTACAGCAAGGCATGTCTGTAGTGTGTTCAGTAGGAACATAGGGTATCCTACAACAAAACATGTCTGTTGTGTGTTCAATAGGTACATAGAGTATCCTACAACAAGACATGTCTGTTGTGTGTTAAATAGGAACATAGCGTATCCTACAACAAGATATGTCTGTTGTGTCTTCAATAGGAACATAGAGTATCCTACAAAAAGACAAGTCTGTTGAGTGTTCAATAGGAACATTGTGTATCCTACAACAAGACATGCCTGTAGTGTGTTCAATAGGAACATAGAGTATCCTACAACAAGACATATCTGTAGTGTGATCAATACAGCATAGAATATCCTACAGCAAGGCATGTCTGTAGTGTGTTCAGTAGGAACATAGAGTAACCGACAACAAGACTTGTCTGTTGTGTGTTCAATAGGAACATAGAGTATCCTACAACAAGGCATGTCTGTTATGAGTTCAATAGGAACATAGAGTTTCCTACAACAAGACACGTATGTTGTGTTCAATAGGAACGTTGAGTATGCTACAACAAGAAATATCTGTAGTGTGTTCAATAGGACCATAAAGTATGCTACAACAAGACATGTCTGTATTGTGTTCAATAGGAACATAGAGTATCCTACAAAAAGACATGTCTGTTGTGTTTTAAATAGGAACATAGAGTATCCTACAACAAGACATGTATGTAGTGTGTTCAATAGGAACATAGGTATCCTACAACAAGACATGTCTGTTGTGTTTTCAATAGGAACATAGAGTATCCTACAACGAGACACGTATGTTGTGTTCTATAGGAACGTAGAGTATGCTACAACAAGACATGTCTGTAGTGTGTTCAATAGGATCATAGAGTATCCTGCAACAAGACATGTCTATAGTGTGTTCAATAGTAACATAGAGTACCCTACAAGACATGTGTGTTGTGTGTTCAATAGGAACATAGAGTATCCTACAACAATACATGTCTATAGTGAGTTCAATAGGCACATTGAGTATCCTAAAACAAGACATGTCTATAGTTTGTACAATAGGAACATAGAGTACCCTACAACGAGACATATCTGTTGTGTGTTCAATAGGAATATAGAGTATCCTACAACAAAACATGTCTTTTGTGTGTTCAATAGGAACATAGATTATCCTACAACAATATATATCTGTTGTGTCTTCAATAGGAACATAGAGTGTCCTACAAAAAGATATGTCTGTTGTGTCTTCAATAGGATCATAGAGTATCCTATAAAAAGACAAGTCTGTTGTGTGTTCAATAGGAACATAGAGTATCCTACAACAAGACATAACTTTAGTGTGTTCAAAAGGAACATGGAGCAACCTACAACAAGACTCCCTGTAGTGTGTTCAATAGGAACATAGAGTATCCTACAACAATACATGACTGAAGTGTGTTCAATAGGGACATAGAGTATCCTACAACAAGGCATGTCTGTTGTGTGTTCAATAGGAACATAGAGTATCCCACAACAACACATGTCTATAGTGAGTTCAATAGGCACATTGAGTATCCAAAAAAAGACATGTCTATATTATGTACAATAGGAACATTGAGTACCCTACAACAAGTCATGACTGTTGTTTGTTCAATAGGAATATAGAGTATCCTACAACAAGACATGTATTTCGTGTGTTCAATAGGAACATAGTACAACAAGGTATGTCTGTTGTGTCTTCAATAGGAACATAGATTATCCTACAAAAAGACAAGTCTGTTGTGTGTTAAATAGGAACAGAGCGTATCCTACAACAAGATATGTCTGTTGTGTCTTCAATAGGAACATAGAACATCCTACAAAAAGACAAGTCTGTTGTGTGTTCAATAGAAACATCGTGTATCCTACAACAAGACATGTCTGTAGTGTGTTCAATAGGAACATAGAGTATCCTACAACAAGACATGCCTGTAGTGTGTTCAATAGGAACATTGAGTATCCTACAACAAGGCATGTCTGTAGTGTGTTCAATACAGCATAGAGTATCCTACAACAAGGCATGTCTGTAGCGCCTTCAGTAGGAACATAGAGTTTCCTACAACAAGACATGTCTGTTGTGTGTTCAATAGGAATATAGAGTATCCTACAACAGGACATGTCTGTTGTGAGTTCAATAGGAACACAGAGTATCCTACAACAAGACTTGTCTGTTGTATGTTCAATAGGAACATAGAATATCCTACAACAAAACCTGTATGTTGTGTGTACAATATGAACATAGAGTATCCTACAACAAGACATGTCTGTAGTGTGTTCAATAGGAACATAGAGTATCCTACAACAAGACATGTCTGTTGTGTTTTCAATAGGAACATAGAGTATCCTACAACAAGACATGTCTGTAGTGTGTTCAATAGGACCATAGAGTATGCTACAACAAGATATGTCTTCAGTGTGTTCAATAGGAACATAGAGTATCCTACAACAAGACAAGTGTATAGTTTGTTCAATTGGAATTTGGAGTATCCTACAACAAGGCATGTCTCTTGTGTGTTCAATAGGAACATAGATTATCCTACAACAAGGCATGTCTGTAGTTTTTTCAATGGGAATTTGGAGTATCCTACAACAAGGCATGTCTGTAGTGTGTTCAATAGGAACTTGGAGTAGTCTACAACAAGATATGTCTGTAGTGTGTTCAATAGGAACATAGAGTACCCTACAACAAGACACGTCTGTAGTGTGTTCAATAGGAACATAGATTATCCTACAACAAGACATGTCTGCAGTGTGTTCAATAAGAACATAGAGTATCCTACAACAAGACATGTCTGTAGTGTGTTCAATAGGATCATAGAGTATCCTACAACAAGACATGTCTATAGTGTATTCAATAGGAACATAGAGTATCCTACAATAAGACATGTCTATAGTGAGTTCAATAGCCATATTGAGTATCCTAAAATAAGACATGACTTTTGTGTGTTCAATAGGAACATAGAGTATCCTACAATAAGACACATCTGTTGTGTGTTCAATAGGAACATAGAGTATCCGACAACATGACATGTCTCTTGTGTGTTCAGTGGGAACATAGAGTATCCTACTACAAGACAAGTGTGCAGTTTGTTCAATGGGAATTTGGAGTATCCTACAACAAGGCATGTCTGTAGTGTGTTCAATAGGAACGTAGGGTATGTTACAACAAGAAATGTCTGTAGTGTGCTCAATAGGAACGTAGAGCATGCTACAACAAGAAATATATGTAGTGTGTTCAATAGGACCATAGAGTATGCTACAACAAGACATGTCTGTACTGTGTTCAATAGGAACATAGAGTATCCTACAACAAGACATGTGTGTAGTTTTTTCAATGGGAATTTGGAGTATCCTACAACAAGGCATGTGTATAGTGTGTTCAATAGGAACATAGAGTATCCTACAACAAGACATGTCTATAGTGAGTTCAATAGGCACATTGAGTATCCTACAACAAGACAGGTCTATAGTATGTTCATTAGGAACATAGAGTACCCTACAACAAAACATGACTGTTGTGTGTTGAATAGGAATATAGAGTATCCTACAACAAGATATGTATTTGGTGTGTTCAATAGGAACATAGAGTATCCTACAACAAGATATGTCTGTTGTGTCTTCAATAGGAACATGGAGTATCCTACAAAAAGACAAGTCTAGTGTGTGTTAAGTAGGAACATAGCGTATCCTACAACAAGATATGTCTCTTGTGTCTTCAATAGGACATAGAGTATCCTACAAAAAGACAAGTCTGTTGTGTGTTCAATAAGAACATTGTGTATCCTACAACAAGACATGTCTGTAGTGTGTTCGATAGGAACATAGAGTATCCTACAACAAGTCATGCCTGTAGTGTGTTCAATAGGAACATATAGTATCCTACAACAAGACATGTCTGTAGTGTGTTCAATACAGCATAGAGTATCCTACAACAAGGCATGTCTGTAGTGTGTTCAGTAGGAACATAGAGTATCCTACAACAATACATGTCTGTTGTGTGTTCAATAGAAACATAGAGTATCCTACAACAAGACATGTCTGTTGTGTGTTCAATAGGAACATAGAGTATCCTACAACAAGACCTGTCTGTTGTGTGTTCAATAGGAACATAGAGTATCCTGCAACACGATATGTCTGTTGTGTCTTCAATAGGAACATAGAGTATCCTATAAAAAGACAAGTCTGTTGTGTGTTCAATAGGCACATAGAGTATCCTACAACAAGACATAACTTTAGTGTTTTCAATAGGAACATGGAGCAACCTACAACAAGACATGCCTGTAGTGTGTTCAATAGGAACATAGAGTATCCGACAACAAGACATGTCTGTAGTGTGTTCAATACAGCGTAGAGTATCCTACAACAATACATGTCTGAAGTGTGTTCGATCGGGGCATAGAGTATCCTTCAACAATACATGTATGTTGTGTGTTCAATAGGAACATAGAGTATCCTACAACAAGACAAGTCTGCAGTGTGTTCAATAGGAACATAGCGTATTCTACAACAAGACATGTCTGTAGTGTGTTCAATTGGAACATAGAGTACTCTACAACCAGACATGTCTGTTGTGTGTTCAATAGGAACATAGAGTATCTTACAAAAAGACATGTCTATAGTGAGTTCAATAGGCACATTGAGTATCCTACAAAAAGACATGTCTATAGTGTGTACAATAGGAACATAGAGTACCCTACAACAAGTCATGACTGTTGTTTGTTCAATAGGAATATAGAGTATCCTACAACAAGACATGTATTTGGTGTGTTCAATAGGAACATTGTACAACAAGGTATGTCTGCTGTGTCTTCAATAGGAACATAGAGTATCCTACAAAAAGACAAGTCTGTTGTGTGTTAAATAGGAACAGAGCGTATCTTACAACAAGATATGTCTGTTGTGTCTTCAATAGGAACATAGAGTATCCTACAAAAAGACAAGTCTGTTGTGTGTTCAATAGAAACATCGTGTATCCTACAACAAGACATGTCTGTAGTGTGTTCAATAGGAACATAGAGTATCCTACAACAAGACATGCCTGTAGTGTGTTCAATAGACACATAGAGTATCCTACAACAAGGCACCCCCGTGTGGGTGCGGGATAGAATACACCCACGGTATGCCCTGCCTGTCGTAGGAGGCGACTAATAGGGTCGACATGGCCGAATAACTTGCCAGTTTTTGATTTGTTCAGATCCCCTGTGGATGGGGAGGGCAGAATTCATCCACGGTATCCCCTGCCTGTCGTAAAAGGCGACTTAGAGGGGGCCTTATAAAGGTCGATTTTGGTTTTCTGGTCCCAGCTCTGGTTTGACCAATAGAAACAAACATGCATGCTGTTAGGGGAAGGGCCACCAGCTTGGCCATCTGGCCAGAAAGCCTAGACGGTATGCCCCATCCCGTCAGGTGGGTGCGCCATGTACCCTACAGTAGTATCCGCCTTACAACGAAGGTCCATGCATGGCCGAATACTGGAGCTGAATAAATCCTGTGCATGCCGAGGGGGAAGTGCCTGTTCGAGGCACTGGGACCCCGGGCAATATCTGCTATGCCAGGTAGGTATTGCCT
Organism: Meconema thalassinum; assembly: GCA_946902985.2. Taxonomy (NCBI): domain Eukaryota; kingdom Metazoa; phylum Arthropoda; class Insecta; order Orthoptera; family Tettigoniidae; genus Meconema; species Meconema thalassinum. The sequence goes on from OX336394.1 coordinate 418,243,961, forward strand.
TGGCTGGGTGGCGCCCACAGTGATAGCCCCCGTTCGGAGTGGGCAGTATTCGGGGAGGATTTCGTCCGGGATGCGTAGTAAACGATCACGGACACCTGTACAGGGTGGCACCCTTAAAAAGCCGTCTCTGGAGTGTAGACCGAATCCCAAGGTGTATACGCCTTGGGATGAGGCATTTAATAAGAAGTTCCCTGTTGACAGGTCTCCTCGCTACCTGGTAGCTACCAGGACAGACGGGGGAGATTTTAAACAGGTAAAATCGATCCTTTTTTCAGAGGAAATCGAGGGGAAATATCGCGACCTTAACGGGATTTCCAAGCTCCGGAACGGGCAGCTCCTGCTGCATACCGTTGACCGGCAGCAAACCGAAGCGTTGCTGGAATGCACGCATTTCGGCGAAATTCCCGTTAAGGTTGAGAAGCACGATACGCTAAATGAGGTCCGTGGAGTTATATTCCATCGCGACCTCATTTTAAACAGCGACGCGGAATTGATGCGGGATCTGGGGAAGCGAGGCGTCACCAGGATTAGGCGCATCACCCGGAAAATTGGAAATGATAGCGTCGATACTGGCGCTTTCATTCTTCATTTTGAGGGTGATGTAGTGCCTAGGCAGGTGAAGGTCACGTCGTACCATTGCGACGTTAGACCGTACATCCCTCCACCTATGCGCTGCTACAATTGCCAGAAATTCGGTCATGTTTCTGCCAGGTGCACTGCCAAGGCGGTGTGTAGAGAGTGTGGCAAGGGGACACATGACGGTGTGGGGTGTACGCCTCCCCCGACGTGTCCTAACTGCCAAGGAAGTCACTCTCCGCGGTCGAAGCAGTGCCCTGAGTTCTGCAAGGAAGCAAAGATCCAAGAAATCAGAACATTGGATCGGCTTTCATATCACGACGCTCGAAAGAGATACCGTGATATGACTGCACCCGAATTTCCGGTGTCTTTCGCGGCTAAGGTGACGCCACCTATCACCCCTGCCACTTTCGTTCCCCGTGCTGTACCCTCGACGACGAACTACTCTGAGATCATAAAGTCTCCCCTCGCTGTCCAAGCGAGACCTGTCAGCCCGAAGAAGGTTAAACAACCTTCTTCGGCCATTGTGATAAAGGCGCCGGTTATACCATCTAAACCGGCGCAATCGGAGAAGAAGTCATCTTCCTCTCCGAAACGGTCGGAGAAGAAGTCTTCCCCTGCCAACGAGGCAAAGAAGACTTCTGCGACCGGGGCTGGATCGTCATCCAGCCCATCTGATAAGACAAAGATAGTGGAGAAGAGGGGGACGGTTCGTCGCCGTCTCTCTCGCCCTCCTGCTGACGGGGTGGCTACTGTCTCTGCTGGCCTTTCCGCTCCCACTACCACCAAGGGAGCGAAGCCAGCTGAAGCCAAGCCCGTCCGTATGGAGGAACTCCCCTATAGAAAAGAAAATAGATCGGCGGAGGAGAGGGGAGCGGTTCAGCGCCGTTTCTCTTCCTCTCCTAAAGGCAGGGCTGCTCACGTATCTGCTAGCCATCCCGCTCCCACCACTACCAGTGGAGCGGTGCCAGCAGGAGCGACCTTGTTTTATAAGGACCCGGCGTCTGTGGGGAAGGGACCATCTACTTCCCCAAACACACGTCGGCGCCGATCCAAGAAGAAGTCTCTTCGGGGCGTGTCGGGGACAGACACCCAGTCTTCGGACCGGGAGAAAGTCCCTCGACACCGCTCTCGCTCTTCCCCAAGGGCGAGACCCGTGAGGTCCGACGACGACCGTGAGCAACCCAAGAGAGCGCCCGCTCCATTTTCTTCGTCTTCGGACGGAGATGTGGAGATTGAGGTGTGCTCTCCTGCCCCATCATCTCCAACTAGAGATGGGGAAGGGTGGCAAACGGTCAAGCATAAGTAGAAGACCCACTTCTACTTAAGTCCACACCATGGCACTATTACAATGGAACTGTAATAGCTATTCTGTTCATCTCGCTGAGTTACGACAATTAATATCTTCGTTTTCGGCAACCATTGTCTGTCTTCAGGAATCCAGGTTTCGTCCTGGACATGAGACAAAAATGCGTCACTTCAAACTCTTCTCTAAAGACCGGATGGACGGAGCTGTGGCCGCTGGTGGCGTCTGCACTCTCGTCCACTCTAGCCTCTTTAGTGAAGAGGTGCCGTTGCGTACTCAGCTAGAGGCAGTTGCAGTTCGTACTTCGTTGCCAGTAATGGCAACAGTATGTAACGTGTACATCCCACCTGATTCTCAGCCGGATTACGACCAGCTGGTGGATCTAGTCTCTCAGCTCCCCCCTCCTTTTCTCCTTCTGGGAGATGTTAATGCCCACAACACCATCTGGGGCTCCGCTACCACTAGCGGTAAAGGGAGAGATTTTGAGAGGCTGATCAGGCGGCTGGACCTGTGTCTGTTGAACACAGGGGAGCCTACGCACTTCTCTATTGCACACGGTACTTATTCAAGTATCGATATTACCCTGTGCAGTCGTGCGCTGGTTCCCCTGCTACAGTGGGGTGTACACGATGACCTTTGTAATAGTGACCATTTTCCAATTATTGTTACTCTTCCGAACCAGAGAGCCATCGAGTTACCAAGTCGATGGCTTCTCCGTCGGGCTGATTGGCCAACTTTCACGGCACGTGCGGTGTTTGCCGAAGATACCTTTGAGAGTGTCGACGATCATACCATTCACATAACGAATGGTATTTTGACTGCTGCTGAGGAAACAATACCTTCCTCATCCGGCAACTCACGCCGGAAAGTAGTAAGTGTTTGTTAGACTCTAAATATTGCATCATCATGACCAGAAATTGCGTAATCCTGATGACGTCATGGGATGACGTCATGGGTCCTTAGAGCGAGCACGTGGTCCAGGAGCGAGCATGTGCAGTGCACGTGTTAGCGTGGGAAGAGGTTGACCCTTTGGCTTGTTTGTGCGATGGTGATAAAATGTTAATGGGTGTTGACGTCATGGAGGATGTTTATTAGGATGCTAACTGTCATCTGACACCCATGCGAGTGTGAGCACCAAAACAAAAGGTTATTCGCGGGTAGTGGGGTAGTGTATGTTCTCTTGCAAGTCGCGTGTGTGCTTGAATACGTATGGCTATGTTGGGAAATGTTTGGTGGCGGGCGAGGACTAGGGTTGAGTGAGGGTTCGTTTAAATGCTATTTTTCCCGCTCTATTTGATGGTGAGGTAATTTTTTAAAATGGGTGGAATTTGGAAACGCAATTTGAGGTAAACGTGCTTTTTTGACAATTTGGCGAATTTAATGAGCTTGTAAGGCTAGAACGATGCATATAGGGTGTCGTAGGACTTGTGGTGAACCACCCCTTGCTATGGACGGGAGTATATCCACCCCAAAATAAATCTACCCTTACCCGGAGGTTAAGTAGTGGTTATTTTTGTATGCATGCGCACTTGAGGGCTTTTGTAAGAGAGCGGAATTTTTAAAAGATTCTTTATAGATGAGGCTTTTTAAAAAATTTATTAAAAAAACAAAAAACTAATAGGTCATTCGATTTTTAGTATCTCGCTAACCAATAATGCGATGTAAACATATGGGGGTGTCATAGGACTCGTAGTGAATTCTCCTTTTGTATGAATGAGGTATGTCAACCCCCAAAATAAAAACCACCCTTACCTGGGGTGAAAGAGCAATTTTTGTATGTATGCACACCGGTGGCTTTTGTCAAAAGGGTCTAACTACACATTTGTTAATATTTTCTGAACCCAGGATGGGATTTTCCCATAGGCAGTATCCTAGCACTTGGGGTGACACCTCGTTTTTGAAAGTATCATTCATTTATTTTCTTGTCAAAAGGGCCTAACTACACTTTTGTTAATATCTCGTGAACCAATCATGCTAGGGACTTGTATGAGGGGTCCTAGCACTTGGGGCGACGTCCCCCTTTATGGGGTGAAACTACCCCCCCCAAAATTGAAAACTCAATATCTTGGAAACTATGAACCCTAAAATTAGGCGTTATAGCTTTAAAAATAGGTGATGACATAGGCTTTTACCTGGATTGGTCATTTCACCCCTAAAACAGTAAATAGTCATGTTATGGGGAAAAAACGTGTTAAACACCTAAAAATGATAAATGAAACTAAGATCTTTTGTTTTTGATGAAAAATAGCAGGGGGGGTGAAAACTACCCCCAAATTGAAAAATCGATACCTTGGAAACTAAGAACCGTAAAATTATGTGTAATAGCTTAAAAAATTCGTTGTGACATAGGCTTTTACCCGGATAGATGATGTCACCCCTAAAACAGTAAATAGTGATTTTACAGTGGGGAAAAAGGTTTTAAACGGGTAAAAATGATAATTGAACCTAAGATCTTTTGTTTTTGATGAAAAATAGCAGGGGGGTGAAAACTACCCCAAAATTGAAAAATCGATACCTTGGAAACTAAGAACCGTAAAATTATGTGTAATAGCTTAAAAAATTCGTTGTGACATAGGCTTTTACCCGGATAGATGATGTCACCCCTAAAACAGTAAATAGTGATTTTACAGTGGGGAAAAAGGTTTTAAACGGGTAAAAATGATAATTGAACCTAAGATCTTTTGTTTTTGATGAAAAATAGCAGGGGGGTGAAAACTACCCCAAAATTGAAAAATCGATACCTTGGAAACTAAGAACCGTAAAATTATGTGTAATAGCTTAAAAAATTCGTTGTGACATAGGCTTTTACCCGGATAGATGATGTCACCCCTAAAACAGTAAATAGTGATTTTACAGTGGGGAAAAAGGTTTTAAACGGGTAAAAATGATAATTGAACCTAAGATCTTTTGTTTTTGATGAAAAATAGCAGGGGGGTGAAAACTACCCCAAAATTGAAAAATCGATACCTTGGAAACTAAGAACCGTAAAATTATGTGTAATAGCTTAAAAAATTCGTTGTGACATAGGCTTTTACCCGGATAGATGATGTCACCCCTAAAACAGTAAATAGTGATTTTACAGTGGGGAAAAAGGTCTTAAACGGGTAAAAATGATAATTGAACCTAAGATCTTTTGTTTTTGATGAAAAATAGCAGGGGGGTGAAAACTACCCCGTATATGAAAGGAGTGTAGACTTATTGATGTTGCAGATTGGAAACAGTGAAAGTTATCACTTTTGTTTAATTAGAAATCTTGCTCGCCTTGTGCGTTCAAGCATCACTAGCACTCAGAGAAGGATTTATATATGTAGACGTTGTTTGTCATATTATCTTCTTGAGGATGAGTTAAATGTTCACTTTGCAGACTGTAAACAGTTTCCTGTTGCAAAAAGCATAATGCCGACTGATGAACAAAGATTTGTTAATTTTACAGAATTCCGAGTTAAAGATACAGTTCCATTTATAATATATGCAGACACTGAATGCGTTTTGTCTCCAATTTCCTCCTGTTTTCCAAATAGTGACATTCATAACTCTACTTTAACACATAAACATATTCCTTACAGCATTTCTTTATACCTTCATTGTAATTTCGATAGTGAATTGTGCAGTTTCAAGCTCTTTAGGGGAAATAATTGCATTGAATTGTTTGTAAAGGAACTTTATAGTATTGTGGATAAACTTCAAACATATTACTTATCGGTTAAGCCAATGTTAAAGATGACCGAAAATGAAGAAAGATTATTTTTGTCAAGTAAAATGTGTCACATTTGCGAGAAACCGATTGCAGTTAATGAACTCAAAGTACGCGATCATTGTCACTTAACTGGAAAATATAGAGGAAGCGCACACAATAGTTGTAATTTAAATTACAAAGTAACAAAGGTTTTGCCTATAGCATTTCATAATCTAACCGCCTATGATGGACATTTTATAATTAAAGAAATTTGCGAGAAACGTGATGGAGAGGTGTTACATAATCCTGGTCATATAAAATTGTTAGCGATGAATATGGAACGTTACAAAGGGTTTACAAAGTATGTACGGGCTAAGAATGGATTCATTCAGTTAAGATTTTTCGATACATATAATTTCTTGTCCTGTTCACTAGATCAATGTTCATCTTCGTTAAGCGAAGATTCAAAGCAAATAACACAACGTTATTTTAATGATGATGCACAGTTTCGACTTACTGCGAGAAAAGGTGTGTTTCCCTATGAATACGTCACGAGTATGGATGTTCTTAACGAAACTAAATTACCTGAAATATCCAAGTTTTATAGCAGCCTTAATGATCAAACAATATCGAATGAAGAGTATGAGTTTGCTCAATCGGTGTGGGAAACGTTTTCCTGTCAAACATTAGGAGAATACGCAGATTTGTATTTAAAAGTTGACACACTTCTTTTGGCGGATGTCTTTGAAAATTTTAGATCGAATGGCATGGAAACTTATGGCATTGATGCAGCTCATTTTTACACTGCTCCATCTATGTCTTGGTGTGCTATGAAAAAGATAACCAACGTTCAACTTGAATTGCTTCAAGATATTGATATGTTACACTTTTTTGAACGATCTATTCGAGGAGGAAATGTTCAGTGTATAACACGACATGCGATTGCTAATAATAAGTATATGAAAACTTATGATGAGAAAAAGCAAGAGTCCTACATAATGTACTTTGACGTTAATAATTTGTATGGATATGCGATGATGGAATATCTTCCAACGGGTGGCTTTAAATGGATTGCAAATGTTGAAGGCTTTGATGTTTTAACTATTGATGATACTTCAGAAATTGGATATATTTTGGAAGTAGATTTGACTTATCCTCAAGAGTTACATGACAAACATTCAGATTACCCTCTATGTCCAGAAAAGTTGACAAAGCTAATGGCTACCCTAGATAATAAAGAACGTTATGTTTTGCATTATAGATTGTTAAAGCAATGTATTCAACTAGGAATGAAATTAGATCGTATTCACAGAATAATTGAATTCAATCAGAGCCAATGGCTAAAACCATATATTGATGTGAACACAGAGAAACGAAAACAAGCCAAAAATGATTTTGAAAAGAATTTTTATAAATTGATGAATAATGCAATTTTTGGTCGTTCACTGATGAATGTGAGGAAGTTAAGGGACATCAAATGGGTCACCAAATGGCATGGAGCTCGTGGTGGTAGGTCTTTAATAGCTAAGGCTAATTTTAAACATAGAATTATATTCGATGAACAATGTATGGTCATCGAGATGAGTAGACTAAAGATTTTTCACAATCAACCAGTATATGTTGGTGCATCTATATTAGATTTGTCTAAATGTAAAATGAATGACTTTCATTACAATGTTATTTTAGCAAATCCTGAATCAAATGTGAGGTTGTTATACACAGACACCGATAGTTTTATGTATATATTCTATTATGATATTTATGAGTTCATGAAACAACATTCAAATTTGTTTGATACTGGAAACTATGAAACAAACAATCCTTTTGGCATTGTGAGACAAAATAAAGGTGAAATTGGTTTAATGAAAGATGAAAATGCTGGAAGGATTGTTGAAGAATTTGTGGGGTTACGACCCAAAATGTATGCAATAAAATTGTGTGATGAAATGAATAGCTTGTGTAAGGCTAAAGGCATTAAGAAGAGTGTGAGTAAAAGTAAGAATATTGATGAGTATCGAAAGTGTCTTTATAACAGAGAAAAAGTCAACAAAGTTCAAGTTTGTATAATTTCAAAATCTCATTCTGTATTTACTGTTCGGCAAAATAAGTTGGCAATTTCATCAAACGAAGATAAAAGACACATAACTGAAAACGGAATTGATACTTTACCGTTTGGTCATTTTTCTCTGAAAAATGATTAGAAACAAATTGAGATTAAAGCAGTTCATCTCACTTACTTTATTTCTTTCACACACACACTTTTATGCTGGTAATAATACTAATTTTTGTGTGTTCCTTTGCTTATGAAATCCTAGACTAGGAGTTCCACATTCGACATGATAGCGGAGTTTCATCTCCCATAAACTCGTCTCTGAGGTGGGTGCCAGAAAAGGCATCCAGCTGTAAAAACCACACCCTCACATAGACTTTCATAACTTCTTACGTTGAGGTTCATAACACTACGTTGATTGATTTATCGGTTTCCTTTTCACAATTCCTGTCTATACATTCCTCTTGAAGGTTGCAAGATGCTTGCAAGGTTCCTAAAATGCAATTAAATTTAATAAATACCTTAAGATGGTTTGATTTGTTTAATGATATGGTGTTAATAGTATTTTTAGGTTTTGACTGGCTTTGCATTAAGAATTGACTAACCAAACATGAGTTACCTATCAGGGAAACATTTTGGCCACTATGTTGGCTATTGACCAGTGAGTTTAGCTGTTTATCATTTTTTTAAATCATAAACAACAGAGGGTTAAACGTATAGATAAACCGTGTGACCATGTTTGTTAAACAAGACATTATACCAGAGACAATTAGAATACTTATGTAGAGTTTACCAAAAATAATGTTGTGTAACAGTAAATGCTAGTCAACAGTTATACACTTCTAAAAAAAATCATCATACAATACCTGAGAGCTCTTCTAAAATTATTGATGTGTAACATGATTCCACTAACTTGCTATGTATTTTTTGGCTTGGGGGTGATTTTCAAGAAATGCAAATGGAACTGAAATGCAATACAAACAATGAGCGTGCCTGGTGGCTGAGATTGATACCACGACGTACTGTCGGTTATGTAGCTATGTGGAATGTATATCAAATATGGTTTACTTCAAGGTCTGGAGATCCCTACAATTCCTACAATAAATGATCTTGAAATGGTCATCCTATGGTGTGAAAATATTTATTAGGTATATATATATTTACTGAAAACAATTATGATTTATTAAATGTTTATATGTTTACAGTATTGTTATTTAATGTAAGCACTTGAGGCACTACCGACCAATGGGAAGCAAAAAGTGGGAGCATATATGGGATGAAATGTGGGAGCAAAGCAAATATAAAAAGTGGGAGCAAATATGCTAACAAATATGTCAACAAATATGCCGGCAAAAGTATATACACAATTCAAGATAGTTGAAAGTAAAGTATATACACAATTCAAGTTAGCATATTTGCTCCCACTTTTTATATTTGCTTTGCTCCCACATTTCATCCCATATATGCTCCCACTTTTTGCTTCCCATTGGTCGGTAGTGCCTCAAGTGCTTACATTAAATAACAATACTGTAAACATATAAACATTTAATAAATCATAATTGTTTTCAGTAAATATATATATACCTAATAAATATTTTCACACCATAGGATGACCATTTCAAGATCATTTATTGTAGGAATTGTAGGGATCTCCAGACCTTGAAGTAAACCATATTTGATATACATTCCACATAGCTACATAACCGACAGTACGTCGTGGTATCAATCTCAGCCACCAGGCACGCTCATTGTTTGTATTGCATTTCAGTTCCATTTGCATTTCTTGAAAATCACCCCCAAGCCAAAAAATACATAGCAAGTTAGTGGAATCATGTTACACATCAATAATTTTAGAAGAGCTCTCAGGTATTGTATGATGATTTTTTTTAGAAGTGTATAACTGTTGACTAGCATTTACTGTTACACAACATTATTTTTGGTAAACTCTACATAAGTATTCTAATTGTCTCTGGTATAATGTCTTGTTTAACAAACATGGTCACACGGTTTATCTATACGTTTAACCCTCTGTTGTTTATGATTTAAAAAAATGATAAACAGCTAAACTCACTGGTCAATAGCCAACATAGTGGCCAAAATGTTTCCCTGATAGGTAACTCATGTTTGGTTAGTCAATTCTTAATGCAAAGCCAGTCAAAACCTAAAAATACTATTAACACCATATCATTAAACAAATCAAACCATCTTAAGGTATTTATTAAATTTAATTGCATTTTAGGAACCTTGCAAGCATCTTGCAACCTTCAAGAGGAATGTATAGACAGGAATTGTGAAAAGGAAACCGATAAATCAATCAACGTAGTGTTATGAACCTCAACGTAAGAAGTTATGAAAGTCTATGTGAGGGTGTGGTTTTTACAGCTGGATGCCTTTTCTGGCACCCACCTCAGAGACGAGTTTATGGGAGATGAAACTCCGCTATCATGTCGAATGTGGAACTCCTAGTCTAGGATTTCATAAGCAAAGGAACACACAAAAATTAGTATTATTACCAGCATAAAAGTGTGTGTGTGAAAGAAATAAAGTAAGTGAGATGAACTGCTTTAATCTCAATTTGTTTCTAATCATTTTTCAGAGAAAAATGACCAAACGGTAAAGTATCAATTCCGTTTTCAGTTATGTGTCTTTTATCTTCGTTTGATGAAATTGCCAACTTATTTTGCCGAACAGTAAATACAGAATGAGATTTTGAAATTATACAAACTTGAACTTTGTTGACTTTTTCTCTGTTATAAAGACACTTTCGATACTCATCAATATTCTTACTTTTACTCACACTCTTCTTAATGCCTTTAGCCTTACACAAGCTATTCATTTCATCACACAATTTTATTGCATACATTTTGGGTCGTAACCCCACAAATTCTTCAACAATCCTTCCAGCATTTTCATCTTTCATTAAACCAATTTCACCTTTATTTTGTCTCACAATGCCAAAAGGATTGTTTGTTTCATAGTTTCCAGTATCAAACAAATTTGAATGTTGTTTCATGAACTCATAAATATCATAATAGAATATATACATAAAACTATCGGTGTCTGTGTATAACAACCTCACATTTGATTCAGGATTTGCTAAAATAACATTGTAATGAAAGTCATTCATTTTACATTTAGACAAATCTAATATAGATGCACCAACATATACTGGTTGATTGTGAAAAATCTTTAGTCTACTCATCTCGATGACCATACATTGTTCATCGAATATAATTCTATGTTTAAAATTAGCCTTAGCTATTAAAGACCTACCACCACGAGCTCCATGCCATTTGGTGACCCATTTGATGTCCCTTAACTTCCTCACATTCATCAGTGAACGACCAAAAATTGCATTATTCATCAATTTATAAAAATTCTTTTCAAAATCATTTTTGGCTTGTTTTCGTTTCTCTGTGTTCACATCAATATATGGTTTTAGCCATTGGCTCTGATTGAATTCAATTATTCTGTGAATACGATCTAATTTCATTCCTAGTTGAATACATTGCTTTAACAATCTATAATGCAAAACATAACGTTCTTTATTATCTAGGGTAGCCATTAGCTTTGTCAACTTTTCTGGACATAGAGGGTAATCTGAATGTTTGTCATGTAACTCTTGAGGATAAGTCAAATCTACTTCCAAAATATATCCAATTTCTGAAGTATCATCAATAGTTAAAACATCAAAGCCTTCAACATTTGCAATCCATTTAAAGCCACCCGTTGGAAGATATTCCATCATCGCATATCCATACAAATTATTAACGTCAAAGTACATTATGTAGGACTCTTGCTTTTTCTCATCATAAGTTTTCATATACTTATTATTAGCAATCGCATGTCGTGTTATACACTGAACATTTCCTCCTCGAATAGATCGTTCAAAAAAGTGTAACATATCAATATCTTGAAGCAATTCAAGTTGAACGTTGGTTATCTTTTTCATAGCACACCAAGACATAGATGGAGCAGTGTAAAAATGAGCTGCATCAATGCCATAAGTTTCCATGCCATTCGATCTAAAATTTTCAAAGACATCCGCCAAAAGAAGTGTGTCAACTTTTAAATACAAATCTGCGTATTCTCCTAATGTTTGACAGGAAAACGTTTCCCACACCGATTGAGCAAACTCATACTCTTCATTCGATATTGTTTGATCATTAAGGCTGCTATAAAACTTGGATATTTCAGGTAATTTAGTTTCGTTAAGAACATCCATACTCGTGACGTATTCATAGGGAAACACACCTTTTCTCGCAGTAAGTCGAAACTGTGCATCATCATTAAAATAACGTTGTGTTATTTGCTTTGAATCTTCGCTTAACGAAGATGAACATTGATCTAGTGAACAGGACAAGAAATTATATGTATCGAAAAATCTTAACTGAATGAATCCATTCTTAGCCCGTACATACTTTGTAAACCCTTTGTAACGTTCCATATTCATCGCTAACAATTTTATATGACCAGGATTATGTAACACCTCTCCATCACGTTTCTCGCAAATTTCTTTAATTATAAAATGTCCATCATAGGCGGTTAGATTATGAAATGCTATAGGCAAAACCTTTGTTACTTTGTAATTTAAATTACAACTATTGTGTGCGCTTCCTCTATATTTTCCAGTTAAGTGACAATGATCGCGTACTTTGAGTTCATTAACTGCAATCGGTTTCTCGCAAATGTGACACATTTTACTTGACAAAAATAATCTTTCTTCATTTTCGGTCATCTTTAACATTGGCTTAACCGATAAGTAATATGTTTGAAGTTTATCCACAATACTATAAAGTTCCTTTACAAACAATTCAATGCAATTATTTCCCCTAAAGAGCTTGAAACTGCACAATTCACTATCGAAATTACAATGAAGGTATAAAGAAATGCTGTAAGGAATATGTTTATGTGTTAAAGTAGAGTTATGAATGTCACTATTTGGAAAACAGGAGGAAATTGGAGACAAAACGCATTCAGTGTCTGCATATATTATAAATGGAACTGTATCTTTAACTCGGAATTCTGTAAAATTAACAAATCTTTGTTCATCAGTCGGCATTATGCTTTTTGCAACAGGAAACTGTTTACAGTCTGCAAAGTGAACATTTAACTCATCCTCAAGAAGATAATATGACAAACAACGTCTACATATATAAATCCTTCTCTGAGTGCTAGTGATGCTTGAACGCACAAGGCGAGCAAGATTTCTAATTAAACAAAAGTGATAACTTTCACTGTTTCCAATCTGCAACATCAATAAGTCTACACTCCTTTCATATACGGGGTAGTTTTCACCCCCCTGCTATTTTTCATCAAAAACAAAAGATCTTAGGTTCAATTATCATTTTTACCCGTTTAAGACCTTTTTCCCCACTGTAAAATCACTATTTACTGTTTTAGGGGTGACATCATCTATCCGGGTAAAAGCCTATGTCACAACGAATTTTTTAAGCTATTACACATAATTTTACGGTTCTTAGTTTCCAAGGTATCGATTTTTCAATTTTGGGGTAGTTTTCACCCCCCTGCTATTTTTCATCAAAAACAAAAGATCTTAGGTTCAATTATCATTTTTACCCGTTTAAAACCTTTTCCCCCACTGTAAAATCACTATTTACTGTTTTAGGGGTGACATCATCTATCCGGGTAAAAGCCTATGTCACAACGAATTTTTTAAGCTATTACACATAATTTTACGGTTCTTAGTTTCCAAGGTATCGATTTTTCAATTTTGGGGTAGTTTTCACCCCCCTGCTATTTTTCATCAAAAACAAAAGATCTTAGGTTCAATTATCATTTTTACCCGTTTAAAACCTTTTTCCCCACTGTAAAATCACTATTTACTGTTTTAGGGGTGACATCATCTATCCGGGTAAAAGCCTATGTCACAACGAATTTTTTAAGCTATTACACATAATTTTACGGTTCTTAGTTTCCAAGGTATCGATTTTTCAATTTTGGGGTAGTTTTCACCCCCCTGCTATTTTTCATCAAAAACAAAAGATCTTAGGTTCAATTATCATTTTTACCCGTTTAAAACCTTTTTCCCCACTGTAAAATCACTATTTACTGTTTTAGGGGTGACATCATCTATCCGGGTAAAAGCCTATGTCACAACGAATTTTTTAAGCTATTACACATAATTTTACGGTTCTTAGTTTCCAAGGTATCGATTTTTCAATTTGGGGGTAGTTTTCACCCCCCCTGCTATTTTTCATCAAAAACAAAAGATCTTAGTTTCATTTATCATTTTTAGGTGTTTAACACGTTTTTTCCCCATAACATGACTATTTACTGTTTTAGGGGTGAAATGACCAATCCAGGTAAAAGCCTATGTCATCACCTATTTTTAAAGCTATAACGCCTAATTTTAGGGTTCATAGTTTCCAAGATATTGAGTTTTCAATTTTGGGGGGGTAGTTTCACCCCATAAAGGGGGACGTCGCCCCAAGTGCTAGGACCCCTCATACAAGTCCCTAGCATGATTGGTTCACGAGATATTAACAAAAGTGTAGTTAGGCCCTTTTGACAAGAAAATAAATGAATGATACTTTCAAAAACGAGGTGTCACCCCAAGTGCTAGGATACTGCCTATGGGAAAATCCCATCCTGGGTTCAGAAAATATTAACAAATGTGTAGTTAGACCCTTTTGACAAAAGCCACCGGTGTGCATACATACAAAAATTGCTCTTTCACCCCAGGTAAGGGTGGTTTTTATTTTGGGGGTTGACATACCTCATTCATACAAAAGGAGAATTCACTACGAGTCCTATGACACCCCATATGTTTACATCGCATTATTGGTTAGCGAGATACTAAAAATCGAATGACCTATTAATTTTTTGTTTTTTTAATAAATTTTTTAAAAAGCCTCATCTATAAAGAATCTTTTAAAAATTCCGCTCTCTTACAAAAGCCCTCAAGTGCGCATGCATACAAAAATAACCACTACTTAACCTCCGGGTAAGGGTAGATTTATTTTGGGGTGGATATACTCCCGTCCATAGCAAGGGGTGGTTCACCACAAGTCCTACGACACCCTATATGCATCGTTCTAGCCTTACAAGCTCATTAAATTCGCCAAATTGTCAAAAAAGCACGTTTACCTCAAATTGCGTTTCCAAATTCCACCCATTTTAAAAAATTACCTCACCATCAAATAGAGCGGGAAAAATAGCATTTAAACGAACCCTCACTCAACCCTAGTCCTCGCCCGCCACCAAACATTTCCCAACATAGCCATACGTATTCAAGCACACACGCGACTTGCAAGAGAACATACACTACCCCACTACCCGCGAATAACCTTTTGTTTTGGTGCTCACACTCGCATGGGTGTCAGATGACAGTTAGCATCCTAATAAACATCCTCCATGACGTCAACACCCATTAACTTTTTATCACCATCGCACAAACAAGCCAAAGGGTCAACCTCTTCCCACGCTAACACGTGCACTGCACATGCTCGCTCCTGGACCACGTGCTCGCTCTAAGGACCCATGACGTCATCCCATGACGTCATCAGGATTACGCAATTTCTGGTCATGATGATGCAATATCCAAAGGGAAGTAAACGCTTACTACTCCGGAAGCTTGTCCCTTGGTGGACAGCCGAGATTGCAGCAGCCATTAAAGATCGTCGACGTGCTTTCAAATGCTATCGGAGGCAAAACACTATGGCCAACCTTATCACCTTCAGAAGGATGCGTGCTAGAGCCCGATATCTGATTCGGGAGAGTAAGAAAACGACGTGGGAAAAGTATGTGTCGTCCATGACGGCGCATACTCCTTCATCTCAAGTGTGGACTAAGCTTCGTCGGATCTCCGGACTCCCGACATCACTATCGATACCCGGAGTGTCCATCAATGGGGACATCATCACGGACCATCTCGCCATTGCCAACAGCATTGGCTCGCACTTCTCCGATGTATCCTGCTCCGGGAGTTACGATCCTACATTTCTGACTCTGAAGCGGGAGGCAGAGACTCACCCCTTGTCCTTTGCCACTGCTGCTTCGGAGTCCTATAATGTACCATTCTCTGAATGGGAACTGCGAAGTGCGCTTGCACTGTGCAGGGATACGGCTCCTGGACCGGATAACATACATAATCAAATGTTAAAACATCTGTGCGAATCCAGTATGAAAGAACTGTTGATCCTCTTCAATCGTATATGGATTGAAGGGGAGTTTCCATCTCAATGGCGAGAGGGGATCGTGATACCGATTCCTAAGGCTGGAAAGGATCCCAAGTTTGTAAGCAGCTATAGGCCCATTTGTTTGACAAATGGCCTATGTAAGCTGCTCGAAAAGATGGTGAACCGTCGACTGGTGTGGTTCTTGGAGGATAAAGGTCTCCTGTCTGAGTACCAATGTGGATTTCGCTCTCATAGGTCCACCACTGACCATCTGGTGCGACTTGAGAGCGCCATACAGGGGGCTTTTTTCCGGAAGCAGCACCTAGTCACGGTTTTCTTTGACCTCGAGAAAGCCTACGACACCACATGGCGCTACGGGATCCTTTCCACCCTTCACAAGTGGGGACTCCGTGGTAACTTACCGACTTTCATTGCGAATTTCATGTCCGTCCGACTCTTCCGTGTAAGGGTCGGTAGGACATTATCGCAGTACTATACCCAAGAAAATGGAGTTCCTCAGGGTTCAGTGCTGAGTGTCACCTTGTTCGCGATTGCCATTAATGGCATTGTTGCCGCCGCCGGGTCCGCGGTATTTCCATCGCTGTATGTAGACGATTTAGCTCTGCATTACAGCTCTGGAAGTATGGCAGTCGTGGAACGGCAATTGCAGCTAGCCATCAACCGGGTCGACAGGTGGGCTCACGACCGGGGTTTTCGTTTTTCAGCAGCGAAAACCTCCGTCGTCCATTTTTGTCGGCTCCGGAGGCTACATTTACACCCTGAACTACATCTCAGGGATGCTGCGTTGCCGTTGGTTGACACTTATCGCTTCCTGGGGCTCCATTTTGACAGCAAGTTAACGTGGCAGCACCATATACGGCAATTGAAAATGACATGTCTCAGGAAACTGAACATGCTCAGGTTTCTTAGTGGCACTACGTGGGGGGCTGACCGTGCGGTGCTGCTACGGTTCTACCAAGCCCTCGTCCTGTCCCGGCTAGACTATGGTTCTGCGGCATACGGTTCAGCAAGGCCGGCAACCTTGAAAATGCTGGACAGTATCCACCATAGTGGCGTTAGGCTGGCTACCGGTGCCTTCCGGACCAGCCCGATACCCAGCCTACTCGCCGAATCGGGTGTTCCACCTTTAAATTATAGACGCCAACATATGCTGTTAGCATATGCTGCCAATGTGCGTCAAATGCCGCAACACCCGACCTATCAAGCTCTCTTCGGTACCCAAAACCACCAGGGGTACGCCAACCGGCCTCGTGCCACTCGGCCGGTTGGTATTAGACTTGATAGCTCGTGTACCGAAATAGGAGTGGCTGTAGGTCCCTGTATGATCCGGACATCTAGCGAGGTGCCTCCGTGGCAAGTCCCGCGTCCGGAAATTCGGTTAGATCTACACCGAGGTCCTAAGGTGAACACGGATGCCTCCGTTTACCGGAGGCAGTTCCACAGCATAGTTCACCAATTTCCGGACGCTGGCATTCTATACACGGATGGTTCGAAGGTGGACGAGAAGGTGGGTTGTGCTTACGTTATTGATGGTGCAAATACCAAGATCTCTTTGCCTGAGGCCTGTAGTGTGTTTACTGCGGAGCTCGTTGCCATCTATGAAGCTCTGCAGTTTGCACTACAGGATGCTCGAATCCACTTTCTCGTGTGTACCGACTCTTTGAGTTCGTTGCAGTCAATTGCTACATGTTTCCCGCAACACCCCCTAGTGCAGCGAATCCACGACCTACTAGCCGGGCTGTGCCACGCTGACAATCGAATCACCTTTCTGTGGATTCCAAGCCACATGGGAATTGTGGGAAATGAGTTAGCAGATCAAGCTGCTAAAGAGGCGGTATCACTACCACCTCGACCAATGGAGGTACCCGCTAGAGATATTCGCTCTCAGTTACGCCTACAAGTTCTGGCTTTTTGGGAGAGTCAGTGGCTAGCTGACCCACTGCCCAGTAAACTGAGAGCGATCAAGGGAACAACTCGCGTGTGGCGGAGCTCCTTCCGGGCCCGGAGAGAGTCCGTCATTTTGTGTAGGCTAAGGATAGGTCATACAAGATCCACCCACTCGTACCTAATGAGAAGGGAAGACCCCCCACTTTGTACCTGTGGAGCCGTATTCACCGTGGCCCACATTTTTACCGAGTGTGTGGATCTTGCTGACTTACGAAGAAACCTTGGTTTGCAGACGACACTCAAACTTATATTAGCCGATGACGTGGTGGCTGCTGATCGCGTTATCCGCTTTATAAGTGAGAGTGGGTTAGGGCCAGCAATCTAAATTTTCCAGTGAACATTGACTCAACGACTTGTTCGTTTTTGATTGATAATGTTTTGTTTTTTCCGTAATTTTTGTTTATGTTTATATATTTTTTTTTTTAATTTAATTGTTTGTTTTTGTTTTATTAATTTTTGGTCTTTTTAAATTTAGATGTCCACCTCAAAATTTTAAATTCAATTCAAAATTTGTATTCTTTAATCTGTGTTAAGAGGGGCAGATGACCTCGTAGTTCCGCCCCTTAAAACAACAATAACTAACTAACTAACTACAACAAGGCATGTCTGTAGTGTGTTCAATACAGCATTGATTATCCTACAACAAGGCATGTCTGTAGTGTCCTCAGTAGGAACATAGAGTTTCCTACAACAAGACATGACTGTTGTGTGTTCAATAGGAACATAGAGTATCCTACAACAGGACATGTCTGTTGTGAGTTCAATAAGAACATAGAGTATCCTACAACAAGATATGTCTGTTGTATGTTCAATAGGAACATAGAATATCTTACAACAAAACCTGTATGTTGTGTGTTCAATATGAACATAGAGTACCCTACAACAAGACATGTCTGTAGTGTGTTCAATAGGAACATAGAGTTTCCAACAACAAGACATGTCTGTTGTGTTTTCAATAGGAACATAGAGTATCCTACTACAAGACATGTCTGTAGTGTGTTGAATAAGACCATAGAGTATGCTACAACAAGATATGTCTTCAGTGTGTTCAATAGGAACATAGAGTATCCTACAACAAGACAAATGTATAGTTTGTTCAATTGGAATTTGGAGTATCCTACAACAAGGCATGTCTCTTGTGTGTTCAATAGGAACATAGAGTATCCTACAAAAAGGCATGTCTGTAGTTTTTTCAATGGGAATTTGGAGTATCCTACAACAAGGCATGTCTGTAGTGTGTTCAATAGGAACTTGGAGTAGTCTACAACAAGATATGTCTGTAGTGTGCTCAATAGGAACATAGAGTACCCTACAACAAGACACGTCTGTAGTGTGTTCAATAGGAACATAGATTATCCTACAACAAGACATGTCTGCAGTGTGTTCAATAAGAACATAGAGTATCCTACAACAAGACATGTCTGTAGTGTGTTCAATAGGATCATAGAGTATCCTACAACAAGACATGTCTATAGTGTGTTCAATAGGAACATAGAGTATCCTACAACAAGACATGTCTGTAGTGAGTTCATTAGCCACATTGAGTATCCTAAAACAAGACATGTCTTTTGTGTGTTCAATAGGAACATAGAGTATCCTACAATAAGACACATCTGTTGTGTGTTCAATAGGAACATACAGTATCTGACAACAAGACATGTCTCTTGTGTGTTCAATGGGAACATAGTGTATCCTACTACAAGACAAGTGTGCAGTTTGTTCAATGGGAATTTGGAGTATCCTACAACAAGGCATGTCTCTAGTGTGTTCAATAGGAATTAGGAGTATCCTACAACAAGACATGTAAGTTGGGTGTTCAATAGGAACGTTGAGTATCCTACAACAAGACATGTCTGTAGTGTTTTCAATAGGAACGTAGGGTATGTTACAACAAGAAATGTCTGTAGTGTGCTCAATAGGAACGTAGAGTACGCTACAACAAGACATGTCTGTACTGTGTTCAATAGGAACATAGAGTAACCTACAACAAGACATGTGTGTAGTTTTTTCAATGGGAATTTGGAGTATCCTACAACAAGGCATGTCTATAGTGTGTTCAATAGGAACATAGAGTAACCTACGACAAGACATGACTATAGTGAGTTCAATAGGCTCATTGAGTATCCCACAACAAGACAGGTCTATAGTGTGTTCAATAGGAACATAGAGTACCCTACAACAAGACATGACTGTTGTGTGTTGAATAGGAATATAGAGTATCCTACAACAAGACATGTATTTGGTGTGTTCAATAGAAACATAGAGTATCCTACAACAAGATATGTCTGTTGTGTCTTCAATAGGAACATGGAGTATCCTACAAAAAGACAAGACTGTTGTGTGTTAAATAGGAATATAGCGTATCCTACAACAAGATATGTCTCTTGTGTCTTCAATAGGAACATAGAGTATCCTACAAAAAGACAAGTCTGTTGGGTGTTCAATAAGAACATTGTGTATCCTACAACAAGACATGTCTGTAGTGTGTTCGATAGGAACATAGAGTATCCTACAACAAGACATGCCTGTAGTGTGTTCAATAGGAACATATAGTATCCTACAACAAGACATGTCGGTAGTGTGTTCAATACAGCGTAGAGTATCCTACAACAAGGCATGTCTGTAGTGTGTTCAGTAGGAACATCGAGTATCCTAAAACAAGACATGTCTGTTGTGTGTTCAATAGAAACATAGAGTATCCTACAACAAGACATGTCTGTTGTGTGTTCAATAGGAACATAGAGTATCCTACAACAAGACATGTCTCTTGTGAGTTCAATAGGAACATAGATTATCCTATATCAAGACATGTATGTTGTATGTTCAATAGGAACATAGAGTATCCTACAACAAAACATGTATGTTGCGTGTTCAATATGAACATAGAGTATCCTACAACAAGACATGTCTGTAGTGTGTTCAATAGGAACATAGAGTATCCTACAACAAGACACGTCCGTTGTGTTTTCAATAGGAACATAGAGTATCCTACAAGAAGACGTGTCTGTAGTGTGTTCAATAGGACCATAGAGTATGCTACAACAAGACATGTCTGTAGTGTATTCAATAGGAACATAGAGTATCCTACAACAAGTGTGTAGTTTGTTCAATTGGAATTTGGAGTATCATACAACAAGGCATGTCTCTTGTGTGTTCAATAGGAACATAGAGTATCCTACAACAAATTATGTCTGTAGTTTGTTCAATGGGAATTTGGAGTATCCTACAACAAGGCATGTCTGTAGTGTGTTCAATAGGAACTTGGAGTATCCTACAACAAGATATGTATGTAGTGTGTTCAATAGGAAAATAGAGTACCCTACAACAAGACATGACCGTAGTGTGTTCAATAGGAACACAGAGTATCCTACAACAAGACATGTCTGTTGTGTGTTCAATAAGAACATAGAGTATCCTACAACAAGACATGACTGCAGTGTGTTCAATAGGAACAAAGAGCATCCTACAACAAGACATGTCTGTAGTGTGTTCAATAGGATCATAGAATATCCTACAACAGGACATGTCTATAGTATGTTCAATAGGAACATAGAGTACCCTCCACCAAGACATGTCTCTAGTGTGTTCAATAGGAACATAGAGTATCCTACAACAAGACAAATGTGTAGTTTGTTCAATTGGAATTTGGAGTACCCTACAATAAGGCATGTCTCTTGTGTGTTCAATAGGAACATAGAGTATCCTACAACAAGACATGTATGTTGTGTGTTCAATAGGGACATAGAGTACCCTACAACTAGACATGTCTGTTGTGTGTTCAATAGTGACACAGAGTATCCAACAACAACACATGTCTCTTGTGTGTTCAATAGGAACATAGAGTATCCTAAAACGAGATATGTCTGCTGTGTGTTCAATAGGAACATAGAGTATCCTACAACAAGACATGTATGTAGTGTGTTCAATAGGATCATAGAGTATCCTACAACAAGACATGTCTATAGTGTGTTCAATAGGAACATAGAGCAGCCTACAACAAGACATATCTGTTGTGTGTTCAATAGCAACATAGAGTATCCTACAACAAGACATGTCTATAGTGAGTTCGATAGGAACATTGAGTTTCCTACAACAAGACATGTCTATAGTGTGTTCAATAGGAACATAGAGTACCCTACAACAAGACATGTATATTGTGTGTTCAATAGAAATATAGAGTATCCTACAACAAGACATGTCTTTTGCGTGTTCAATAGGAACATAGATTATCCTGCAACAAGATATGTCTGTTGTGTCTTCAATAGGAACATAGAGAATCCTACAACAAAAAAAGTCTTTTGTGTGTTCAATAGGGACATAGAATATCCCACAACAAGACATGTCTGTAGTACGTTCAGTATGAGCATAGAGTATCCCAGAACAAGACATGTATGTTGTGTGTTCAATAGGAACGTAGAGTATGCTACAAAAAGAAATGTCTGTAGTGTGATAACAGGAACGTAGAGTATGCTACAACAAGACATGTCTGTAGTGTGTTCAATAGGAACGTAGAGTATGCTACAACAAGCAATGCCTCTAGTGTGTTAAATAGGAACATAGAGTATCCTACTACAAGACAAATGTGTAGTTTGTTCAATGGGAATTTGGAGTATCCTAAAACAAGGCATGTCTGTAGTGTGTTCAATAGGAACTTGGAGTATCCTACAAAAAGTCATGTATCTTGGGTGTTCAATAGGAACGTAGAGTATCCTATAACAAGACATGTCTGTAGTGTGTTCAATAGGACCATAGAGTATGCTACAACATGACATGTCTGAAGTGTGTTCAATAGGAACATAGAGTATCCTACAACAAGACAAGTGTGTAATTTCTTCAATTGGAATTTGTACTATACTACGACAAGGCATGTCTCTTGTGTGTTCCATAGGAACATAGAGTATCCGACGACAAGGCATGTCTGTAGTTTGTTCAATGGGAATTTGGAGTATCCTACAACAAGGCATGTCTGTAGTGTGTTCAATAGGAACTTGGAGTATCCTACAACAAGATATGTCTGTAGTGTGTTCAATAGGAACATAGAGTACCCTACAACAAGACATGTCTGTAGTGTGTTCAATAGGAACATAGAGTATCCTACAACAAGACATGTCTGTGGTGTGTTCAATAAGAACATAGAGTATCCTACAACAAGCCATGTCTGCATTGTGTTCAATAAGATCATAGAGTATCCTACAACAAGACATGTCTGTAGTGTGTTCAATAGGATCATAGACTATCCTGCAACAAGACATGTCTCTAGTGTGTTCAATAGTAACATAGAGTACCCTACAACAAGACATGTCTGTTGTGTGTTCAATAGGAACATAGAATATCCTACAACAATACATGTCTACAGTGAGTTTAATAGGCACATTGAGTATCCTAAAACAAGACACGTCTATAGTTTGTACAATAGGAACATAGAGTACCCTACAACGAGACATATCTGTTGTGTGTTCAATAGGAATATAGAGTATCCTACAACAAGACATGCCTTTTGTGTGTTCAATAGGAACATAGAGTATCCTACAACAATATATATCTGTTGTGTCTTCAATAGGAACATAGAGTATCCTATAAAATGACAAGTCTGTTGTGTGTTCAATAGGAACATAGAGTATCCTACAACAAGACATAACTTTAGTGTGTTCAATAGGAACATGGAGCAACCTACAACAAGACATGCCTGTAGTGTGTTCAATAGGAACATAGAGTATCCGACAAAAGACATGTCTGTAGGTGTTCAATACAGCATAGAGTATCCTACAACAAGACATGTCTGAAGTGTGTTCAATAGGGACATAGAGTATCCTACAACCAGACATGTCTGTTGTGTGTTCAATAGGAACATAGAGTATCCTACAACAAGACAGGTCTATAGTGAGTTCAATAGGCACATTGAGTATCCTACAAAAAAAATGTCTATAGTGTGTTCAATAGGAACATAGAGTACCCTACAACAAGTCATGACTCTTGTGTGTTCAATAGGAATATAGGGTATCCTACAACAAAACATGTATTTGGTGTGTTCAATAGGAACATAGAGTATCCTACAACAAAACAAGTCTGTTGTGTGTTAAATAGGAACAGAGCGTATCCTACAACAAGATATGTCTGTTATGTCTTCAAAAGGAACATAGAGTATCCTACAAAAAGACATGTCTGTTGTGTGTTCAATAGAAACATCGTGTATCCTACAACAAGACATGTCTGTAGTGTGTTCAATAGGAACATAGAGTATCCTACAACAAGACATGCCTGTAGTGTGTTCAATAGGAACGTAGGGTATGTTACAACAAGAAATGTCTGTAGTGTGCTCAATAGGAACGTAGAGTATGCTACAACAAAAAATATATGTAGTGTGTTCAATAGGACCGTAGAGTATGCTACAACAAGACATGTCTGTACTGTGTTCAATAGGAACATAGAGTATCCTACAACAAGACATGTGTGTAGTTTTTTCAATGGGAATTTGGAGTATCCTACAACAAGGCATGTCTATAGTGTGTTCAATAGGAACATAGAGTAACCTACGACAAGACATGTCTATAGTGAGTTCAATAGGCTCATTGAGTATCCCACAACAAGACAGGTCTATAGTGTGTTCAATAGGAACATAGAGTACCCTACAACAAGACATGACTGTTGTGTGTTGAATAGGAATATAGAGTATCCTACAACAAGACATGTATTTGGTGTGTTCAATAGAAACATAGAGTATCCTACAACAAGATATGTCTGTTGTGTCTTCAATAGGAACATGGAGTATCCTACAAAAAGACAAGACTGTTGTGTGTTAAATAGGAATATAGCGTATCCTACAACAAGATATGTCTCTTGTGTCTTCAATAGGAACATAGAGTATCCTACAAAAAGACAAGTCTGTTGGGTGTTCAATAAGAACATTGTGTATCCTACAACAAGACATGTCTGTAGTGTGTTCGATAGGAACATAGAGTATCCTACAACAAGACATGCCTGTAGTGTGTTCAATAGGAACATATAGTATCCTACAACAAGACATGTCGGTAGTGTGTTCAATACAGCGTAGAGTATCCTACAACAAGGCATGTCTGTAGTGTGTTCAGTAGGAACATCGAGTATCCTAAAACAAGACATGTCTGTTGTGTGTTCAATAGAAACATAGAGTATCCTACAACAAGACATGTCTGTTGTGTGTTCAATAGGAACATAGAGTATCCTACAACAAGACATGTCTCTTGTGAGTTCAATAGGAACATAGATTATCCTATATCAAGACATGTATGTTGTATGTTCAATAGGAACATAGAGTATCCTACAACAAAACATGTATGTTGCGTGTTCAATATGAACATAGAGTATCCTACAACAAGACATGTCTGTAGTGTGTTCAATAGGAACATAGAGTATCCTACAACAAGACACGTCCGTTGTGTTTTCAATAGGAACATAGAGTATCCTACAAGAAGACGTGTCTGTAGTGTGTTCAATAGGACCATAGAGTATGCTACAACAAGACATGTCTGTAGTGTATTCAATAGGAACATAGAGTATCCTACAACAAGTGTGTAGTTTGTTCAATTGGAATTTGGAGTATCATACAACAAGGCATGTCTCTTGTGTGTTCAATAGGAACATAGAGTATCCTACAACAAATTATGTCTGTAGTTTGTTCAATGGGAATTTGGAGTATCCTACAACAAGGCATGTCTGTAGTGTGTTCAATAGGAACTTGGAGTATCCTACAACAAGATATGTATGTAGTGTGTTCAATAGGAAAATAGAGTACCCTACAACAAGACATGACCGTAGTGTGTTCAATAGGAACACAGAGTATCCTACAACAAGACATGTCTGTTGTGTGTTCAATAAGAACATAGAGTATCCTACAACAAGACATGACTGCAGTGTGTTCAATAGGAACAAAGAGCATCCTACAACAAGACATGTCTGTAGTGTGTTCAATAGGATCATAGAATATCCTACAACAGGACATGTCTATAGTATGTTTAATAGGAACATAGAGTACCCTCCACCAAGACATGTCTCTAGTGTGTTCAATAGGAACATAGAGTATCCTACAACAAGACAAATGTGTAGTTTGTTCAATTGGAATTTGGAGTACCCTACAATAAGGCATGTCTCTTGTGTGTTCAATAGGAACATAGAGTATCCTACAACAAGACATGTATGTTGTGTGTTCAATAGGGACATAGAGTACCCTACAACTAGACATGTCTGTTGTGTGTTCAATAGTGACACAGAGTATCCTACAACAACACATGTCTGTTGTGTGTTCAATAGGAACATAGAGTATCCTAAAACGAGATATGTCTGCTGTGTGTTCAATAGGAACATAGAGTATCCTACAACAAGACATGTATGTAGTGTGTTCAATAGGATCATAGAGTATCCTACAACAAGACATGTCTATAGTGTGTTCAATAGGAACATAGAGCAGCCTACAACAAGACATATATGTTGTGTGTTCAATAGTAACATAGAGTATCCTACAACAAGACATGTCTATAGTGAGTTCGATAGGAACATTGAGTTTCCTACAACAAGACATGTCTATAGTGTGTTCAATAGGAACATAGAGTACCCTACAACAAGACATGTATATTGTGTGTTCAATAGAAATATAGAGTATCCTACAACAAGACATGTCTTTTGCGTGTTCAATAGGAACATAGATTATCCTGCAACAAGATATGTCTGTTGTGTCTTCAATAGGAACATAGAGAATCCTACAACAAGAAATGTCTTTTGTGTGTTCAATAGGGACATAGAATATCCCACAACAAGACATGTCTGTAGTACGTTCAGTATGAGCATAGAGTATCCCAGAACAAGACATGTATGTTGTGTGTTCAATAGGAACGTAGAGTATGCTACAAAAAGAAATGTCTGTAGTGTGATAACAGGAACGTAGAGTATGCTACAACAAGACATGTCTGTAGTGTGTTCAATAGGAACGTAGAGTATGCTACAACAAGCAATGCCTCTAGTGTGTTAAATAGGAACATAGAGTATCCTACTACAAGACAAATGTGTAGTTTGTTCAATGGGAATTTGGAGTATCCTAAAACAAGGCATGTCTGTAGTGTGTTCAATAGGAACTTGGAGTATCCTACAAAAAGTCATGTATCTTGGGTGTTCAATAGGAACGTAGAGTATCCTATAACAAGACATGTCTGTAGTGTGTTCAATAGGACCATAGAGTATGCTACAACATGACATGTCTGAAGTGTGTTCAATAGGAACATAGAGTATCCTACAACAAGACAAGTGTGTTATTTCTTCAATTGGAAATTGTACTATACTACGACAAGGCATGTCTCTTGTGTGTTCCATAGGAACATAGAGTATCCGACGACAAGGCATGTCTGTAGTTTGTTCAATGGGAATTTGGAGTATCCTACAACAAGGCATGTCTGTAGTGTGTTCAATAGGAACTTGGAGTATCCTACAACAAGATATGTCTGTAGTGTGTTCAATAGGAACATAGAGTACCCTACAACAAGACATGTCTGTAGTGTGTTCAATAGGAACATAGAGTATCCTACAAGACATGTCTGTGGTGTGTTCAATAAGAACATAGAGTATCCTACAACAAGCCATGTCTGCATTGTGTTCAATAAGATCATAGAGTATCCTACAACAAGACATGTCTGTAGTGTGTTCAATAGGATCATAGACTATCCTGCAACAAGACATGTCTCTAGTGTGTTCAATAGTAACATAGAGTACCCTACAACAAGACATGTCTGTTGTGTGTTCAATAGGAACATAGAATATCCTACCACAATACATGTCTATAGTGAGTTTAATAGGCACATTGAGTATCCTAAAACAAGACACGTATATAGTTTGTACAATAGGAACATAGAGTACCCTACAACGAGACATATCTGTTGTGTGTTCAATAGGAATATAGAGTATCCTACAACAAGACATGCCTTTTGTGTGTTCAATAGGAACATAGAGTATCCTACAACAATATATATCTGTTGTGTCTTCAATAGGAACATAGAGTATCCTATAAAATGACAAGTCTGTTGTGTGTTCAATAGGAACATAGAGTATCCTACAACAAGACATAACTTTAGTGTGTTCAATAGGAACATGGAGCAACCTACAACAAGACATGCCTGTAGTGTGTTCAATAGGAACATAGAGTATCCGACAAAAGACATGGCTGTAGGTGTTCAATACAGCATAGAGTATCCTACAACCAGACATGTCTGTTGTGTGTTCAATAGGAACATAGAGTATCCTACAACAAGACAGGTCTATAGTGAGTTCAATAGGCACATTGAGTATCCTACAAAAAAAATGTCTATAGTGTGTTCAATAGGAACATAGAGTACCCTACAACAAGTCATGACTCTTGTGTGATCAATAGGAATATAGAGTATCCTACAACAAAACATGTATTTGGTGTGTTCAATAGGAACATAGAGTATCCTACAACAAGACTAGTCTGTTGTGTGTTAAATAGGAACAGAGCGTATCCTACAACAAGATATGTCTGTTATGTCTTCAATAGGAACATAGAGTATCCTACAAAAAGACATGTCTGTTGTGTGTTCAATAGAAACATCGTGTATCCTACAACAAGACATGTCTGTAGTGTGTTCAATAGGAACATAGAGTATCCTACAACAAGACATGCCTGTAGTGTGTTCAATAGGAACAGAGAGTACCCTACAACAAGACATGTCTGTAGTGTGTTCAATACAGCATAGAGTATCCTACAACAAGGCATGTCTGTAGTGTGTTCAGTAGGAACATAGAGTTTCCTACAACAAGACATGTCTGTTGTGTGTTCAATAGGAACATAGAGTATCCTACAACAGGACATATCTGTTGTGAGTTCAATAAGAACATAGAGTATCCTAAAACAAGACATGTCTGTTGTATGTTCAATAGGAACATAGAGTATCCTACAAGAAAACCTGTAAGTTGTGTGTTTAATATGAACATAGAGTATCCTACAACAAGACATGTCTGTAGTGTGTTCAATAGGAACTTAGAGTATCCTACAACAAGACATGTCTGTTGTGTTTTCAATAGGAACATAGAGTATCCTACAACAAGACATGTCTGTAGTGTGTTCAATAGGACCATAGAGTATGCTACAACAAGATATGTCTGTAGTGTGTTCAATAGGAACATAGATTATTCTACAACAAGACAAGTGTATAGTTTGTTCAATGGGAATTTGGAGTATCCTACAACAAGGCATGTCTCTAGTGCGTTCAATAGGAACTTGGAGTATCCTGCAACAAGACATGTAAGTTGGGTGTTCTATAGGAACGTAGAGTATCCTACAACAAGACATGTCTGTAGTGTGTTCAATAGGAACGTAGGGTATGCTACAACAAGAAATGTCTGTAGTGTGCACAATAGGAACGTAGAGTATGCTACAACAAGAAATATATGTAGTGTGTTCAATAGGAACATTGAATATGCTACAACAAGACATGTCTGTACTGTGTTCAATAGGAACATAGAGTATCCTACAACAAGACATGTGTGTAGTTTTTTCAATGGGGATTTGGAGTATCCTACAACAAGAAATGTGTGTAGTGTGTTCAATAGGAACATAGAGTATCCTACAACAAGACATGTCTATAGTGAGTTCAATAGGCACATTGAGTATCCTACAACAAGACATGTCTATAGTGAGATCAATAGGAACATGGAGTTCCCTACAACAAGACATGACTGTTGTGTGTTGAATAGGAATATAGAGTATCCTACAACAAGACATGTATTTGGTGTGTTCAATAGGAACATAGAGTATCCTACAACAAAATATGTCTGTTGTGTCTTCAATAGGAACATGGAGTATCCTACAAAAAGACAAGTCTGTTGTGTGTTAAATAGGAACATAGCGTATCCTACAACATGATATGTCTGTTGTGTCTTCAATAGGAACATAGAGTATCCTACAAAGAGACAAGTCTGTTGTGTGTTCAATAGGAACATTGTGTATCCTACAACAAGACATGTCTGTAGTGTGTTCAATAGGAACATAGTGTATCCTACAACAAGACATGCCTGTAATGTGTTCAATAGGAACATAGAGTATCTTACAACAAGATATGTCTGTAGTGTGATCAATACAGCATAGTGTCCTACAGCAAGGCATGTCTGTAGGGTGTTTAGTAGGAACATAGGGTATCCTACAACAAAACATGTCTGTTGTGTGTTCAATAGGAACATAGAGTATCCTACAACAAGACATATCTGTAGTGTGATCAATACAGCATAGAATATCCTACAGCAAGGCATGTCTGTAGTGTGTTCAGTAGGAACATAGAGTAACCGACAACAAGACTTGTCTGTTGTGTGTTCAATAGGAACATAGAGTATCCTACAACAAGACATGTCTGTTATGAGTTCAATAGGAACATAGAGTATCCTACAACGAGACACGTATGTTGTGTTCTATAGGAACGTAGAGTATGCTACAACAAGACATGTCAGTTGTGTGTTCAATAGGAACTTGGAGTATCCTACAACAAGAAATGTCTGTAGTGTGTTCAAGAGGAACATGGAGTATGCTACAACAAAACGTGTCTGTAGTGTGTTCAATAGGAACATAGAGTATACTACAACAAGACATATCTGTTGTGTGTTCAATAGGAATATAGAGTATCCTACAAAAAGACAAGCCTGTAGAGTGTTCAATAGGAGCATAGAGTATCCTACAACAAGACATGTCTGTTGTGAGTTCAATAGGAACATAGAGTACCCTACAACAAGATATGTCTGTTGTGTGTTCAATAGGAACATAGAGTAACCTACAACAAGACATATCTGTTGTGTGTTCAATAGGAATGTAGAGTATCCTACAAGAGGAAACGTCTTTTGTGTGTTCAATAGGGACATAGAGTATCCCACAACAAGTCATGTCAGTAGTATGTTCAGTAGGAGCATAGAATATCCTACAACATGACATGTATGTTTTGTGTTCAATAGGAACGTAGAGTATCCTACAAAAAGACATGTCTGTAGTGTCTTCAATAGGAACGTAGAGTATGCTACAACAAGAAATGTCTGTAGTGTGCTCAATAGGAACGTAGAGTATGCTACAACAAGAAATGTCTGTAGTGTGTTGAATAGGACCATAGATTATGCTACAACAAGACATGTCTGTAGTGTGTTCAATAGGAAAATAGAGTATCCTACAACAAAACAAGTGTGTAGATTTTTCAATGGGAATTTGGAGTATCCTGCAACAAGGCATGTCTATAGTGAGTTCAATAGGCACATTGAGTATCCTACAAAAAAAATGTCTATAGTGTGTTCAATAGGAACATAGAGTACCCTACAACAAGTCATGACTCTTGTGTGTTCAATAGGAATATAGAGTATCCTACAACAAAACATGTATTTGGTGTGTTCAATAGGAACATAGAGTATCCTACAACAAGACAAGTCTGTTGTGTGTTAAATAGGAACAGAGCGTATCCTACAACAAGATATGTCTGTTATGTCTTCAATAGGAACATAGAGTATCCTACAAAAAGACATGTCTGTTGTGTGTTCAATAGAAACATCGTGTATCCTACAACAAGACATGTCTGTAGTGTGTTCAATAGGAACATAGAGTATCCTACAACAAGACATGCCTGTAGTGTGTTCAATAGGAACGTAGGGTATGTTACAACAAGAAATGTCTGTAGTGTGCTCAATAGGAATGTAGAGTATGCTACAACAAAAAATATATGTAGTGTGTTCAATAGGACCGTAGAGTATGCTACAACAAGACATGTCTGTACTGTGTTCAATAGGAACATAGAGTATCCTACAACAAGACATGTGTGTAGTTTTTTCAATGGGAATTTGGAGTATCCTACAACAAGGCATGTCTATAGTGTGTTCAATAGGAACATAGAGTAACCTACGACAAGACATGTCTATAGTGAGTTCAATAGGCTCATTTAGTATCCCACAACAAGACAGGTCTATAGTGTGTTCAATAGGAACATAGTGTACCCTACAACAAGACATGACTGTTGTGTGTTGAATAGGAATATAGAGTATCCTACAACAAGACATGTATTTGGTGTGTTCAATAGAAACATAGAGTATCCTACAACAAGATATGTCTGTTGTGTCTTCAATAGGAACATGGAGTATCCTACAAAAAGACAAGACTGTTGTGTGTTAAATAGGAATATAGCGTATCCTACAACAAGATATGTCTCTTGTGTCTTCAATAGGAACATAGAGTATCCTACAAAAAGACAAGTCTGTTGGGTGTTCAATAAGAACATTGTGTATCCTACAACAAGACATGTCTGTAGTGTGTTCGATAGGAACATAGAGTATCCTACAACAAGACATGCCTGTAGTGTGTTCAATAGGAACATATAGTATCCTACAACAAGACATGTCGGTAGTGTGTTCAATACAGCGTCGAGTATCCTACAACAAGGCATGTCTGTAGTGTGTTCAGTAGGAACATCGAGTATCCTAAAACAAGACATGTCTGTTGTGTGTTCAATAGAAACATAGAGTATCCTACAACAAGACATGTCTGTTGTGTGTTCAATAGGAACATAGAGTATCCTACAACAAGACATGTCTCTTGTGAGTTCAATAGGAACATAGATTATCCTATATCAAGACATGTATGTTGTATGTTCAATAGGAACATAGAGTATCCTACAACAAAACATGTATGTTGCGTGTTCAATATGAACATAGAGTATCCTACAACAAGACATGTCTGTAGTGTGTTCAATAGGAACATAGAGTATCCTACAACAAGACACGTCCGTTGTGTTTTCAATAGGAACATAGAGTATCCTACAAGAAGACGTGTCTGTAGTGTGTTCAATAGGACCATAGAGTATGCTACAACAAGACATGTCTGTAGTGTATTCAATAGGAACATAGAGTATCCTACAACAAGTGTGTAGTTTGTTCAAATGGAATTTGGAGTATCATACAACAAGGCATGTCTCTTGTGTGTTCAATAGGAACATAGAGTATCCTACAACAAATTATGTCTGTAGTTTGTTCAATGGGAATTTGGAGTATCCTACAACAAGGCATGTCTGTAGTGTGTTCAATAGGAACTTGGAGTATCCTACAACAAGATATGTATGTAGTGTGTTCAATAGGAAAATAGAGTACCCTACAACAAGACATGACCGTAGTGTGTTCAATAGGAACACAGAGTATCCTACAACAAGACATGTCTGTTGTGTGTTCAATAAGAACATAGAGTATCCTACAACAAGACATGACTGCAGTGTGTTCAATAGGAACAAAGAGCATCCTACAACAAGACATGTCTGTAGTGTGTTCAATAGGATCATAGAATATCCTACAACAGGACATGTCTATAGTATGTTCAATAGGAACATAGAGTACCCTCCACCAAGACATGTCTCTAGTGTGTTCAATAGGAACATAGAGTATCCTACAACAAGACAAATGTGTAGTTTGTTCAATTGGAATTTGGAGTACCCTACAATAAGGCATGTCTCTTGTGTGTTCAATAGGAACACAGAGTATCCTACAACAAGACATGTATGTTGTGTGTTCAATAGGGACATAGAGTACCCTACAACTAGACATGTCTGTTGTGTGTTCAATAGTGACACAGAGTATCCTACAACAACACATGTCTCTTGTGTGTTCAATAGGAACATAGAGTATCCTAAAACGAGATATGTCTGCTGTGTGTTCAATAGGAATATAGAGTATCCTACAACAAGACATGTATGTAGTGTGTTCAATAGGATCATAGAGTATCCTACAACAAGACATGTCTATAGTGTGTTCAATAGGAACATAGAGCAGCCTACAACAAGACATATCTGTTGTGTGTTCAATAGCAACATAGAGTATCCTACAACAAGACATGTCTATAGTGAGTTCGATAGGAACATTGAGTTTCCTACAACAAGACATGTCTATAGTGTGTTCAATAGGAACATAGAGTACCCTACAACAAGACATGTATATTGTGTGTTCAATAGAAATATAGAGTATCCTACAACAAGACATGTCTTTTGCGTGTTCAATAGGAACATAGATTATCCTGCAACAAGATATGTCTGTTGTGTCTTCAATAGGAACATAGAGAATCCTACAACAAGAAATGTCTTTTGTGTGTTCAATAGGGATATAGAATATCCCAGAACAAGACATGTATGTTGTGTGTTCAATAGGAACGTAGAGTATGCTACAAAAAGAAATGTCTGTAGTGTGATAACAGGAACGTAGAGTATGCTACAACAAGACATGTCTGTAGTGTGTTCAATAGGAACGTAGAGTATGCTACAACAAGCAATGCCTCTAGTGTGTTAAATAGGAACATAGAGTATCCTACTACAAGACAAATGTGTAGTTTGTTCAATGGGAATTTGGAGTATCCTAAAACAAGGCATGTCTGTAGTGTGTTCAATAGGAACTTGGAGTATCCTACAAAAAGTCATGTATCTTGGGTGTTCAATAGGAACGTAGAGTATCCTATAACAAGACATGTATGTAGTGTGTTCACTAGGACCATAGAGTATGCTACAACATGACATGTCTGAAGTGTGTTCAATAGGAACATAGAGTTTCCTACAACAAGACAAGTGTGTAATTTCTTCAATTGGAATTTGTACTATACTACGACAAGGCATGTCTCTTGTGTGTTCCATAGGAACATAGAGTATCCGACGACAAGGCATGTCTGTAGTTTGTTCAATGGGAATTTGGAGTATCCTACAACAAAGCATGTCTGTAGTGTGTTCAATAGGAACTTGGAGTATCCTACAACAAGATATGTCTGTAGTGTGTTCAATAGGAACATAGAGTACCCTACAACAAGACATGTCTGTAGTGTGTTCAATAGGAACATAGAGTATCCTACAACAAGACACGTCTGTGGTGTGTTCAATAAGAACATAGAGTATCCTACAACAAGCCATGTCTGCATTGTGTTCAATAAGATCATAGAGTATCCTACAACAAGACATGTCTGTAGTGTGTTCAATAGTAACATAGAGTACCCTACAACAAGACATGTCTGTTGTGTGTTCAATAGGAACATAGAATATCCTACAACAATACATGTCTATAGTGAGTTTAATAGGCACATTGAGTATCCTAAAACAAGACACGTCTATAGTTTGTACAATAGGAACATAGAGTACCCTACAACGAGACATATCTGTTGTGTGTTCAATAGGAATATAGAGTATCCTACAACAAGACATGCCATTTGTGTGTTCAATAGGAACATAGAGTATCCTACAACAATATATATCTGTTGTGTCTTCAATAGGAACATAGAGTATCCTATAAAATGACAAGTCTGTTGTGTGTTCAATAGGAACATAGAGTATCCTACAACAAGACATAACTTTAGTGTGTTCAATAGGAACATGGAGCAACCTACAACAAGACATGCCTGTAGTGTGTTCAATAGGAACATAGAGTATCCGACAAAAGACATGTCTGTAGGTGTTCAATACAGCATAGAGTATCCTACAACAAGACATGTCTGAAGTGTGTTCAATAGGGACATAGAGTATCCTACAACCAGACATGTCTGTTGTGTGTTCAATAGGAACATAGAGTATCCTACAACAAGACAGGTCTATAGTGAGTTCAATAGGCACATTGAGTATCCTACAAAAAAAAATGTCTATAGTGTGTTCAATAGGAACATAGAGTACCCTACAAAAAGTCATGACTCTTGTGTGTTCAATAGTAATATAGAGTATCCCACAACAAAACATGTATTTGGTGTGTTCAATAGGAACATAGAGTATCCTACAACAAGACTAGTCTGTTGTGTGTTAAATAGGAACAGAGCGTATCCTACAACAAGATATGTCTGTTATGTCTTCAATAGGAACATAGAGTATCCTACAAAAAGACATGTCTGTTGTGTGTTCAATAGAAACATCGTGTATCCTACAACACGACATGTCTGTAGTGTGTTCAATAGGAACATAGAGTATCCTACAACAAGACATGCCTGTAGTGTGTTCAATAGGAACAGAGAGTACCCTACAACAAGACATGTCTGTAGTGTGTTCAATACAGCATAGAGTATCCTACAACAAGGCATGTCTGTAGTGTGTTCAGTAGGAACATAGAGTTTCCTACAACAAGACATGTCTGTTGTGTGTTCAATAGGAACATAGAGTATCCTACAACAGGACATATCTGTTGTGAGTTCAATAAGAACATAGAGTATCCTAAAACAAGACATGTCTGTTGTATGTTCAATAGGAACATAGAGTATCCTACAAGAAAACCTGTAAGTTGTGTGTTTAATATGAACATAGAGTATCCTACAACAAGACATGTCTGTAGTGTGTTCAATAGGAACTTAGAGTATCCAACAACAAGACATGTCTGTTGTGTTTTCAATAGGAACATAGAGTATCCTACAACAAGACATGTCTGTAGTGTGTTCAATAGGACCATAGAGTATGCTACAACAAGATATGTCTGTAGTGTGTTCAATAGGAACATAGAGTATTCTACAACAAGACAAGTGTATAGTTTGTTCAATGGGAATTTGGAGTATCCTACAACAAGGCATGTCTCTAGTGCGTTCAATAGGAACTTGGAGTATCCTGCAACAAGACATGTAAGTTGGGTGTTCTATAGGAACGTAGAGTATCCTACAACAAGACATGTCTGTAGTGTGTTCAATAGGAACGTAGGGTATGCTACAACAAGAAATGTCTGTAGTGTGCACAATAGGAACGTAGAGTATGCTACAACAAGAAATATATGTAGTGTGTTCAATAGGAACATTGAATATGCTACAAAGAGACATGTCTGTACTGTGTTCAATAGGAACATAGAGTATCCTACAACAAGACATGTGTGTAGTTTTTTCAATGGGGATTTGGAGTATCCTACAACAAGAAATGTGTGTAGTGTGTTCAATAGGAACATAGAGTATCCTACAACAAGACATGTCTATAGTGAGTTCAATAGGCACATTGAGTATCCTACAACAAGACATGTCTATAGTGAGATCAATAGGAACATGGAGTTCCCTACAACAAGACATGACTGTTGTGTGTTGAATAGGAATATAGAGTATCCTACAACAAGACATGTATTTGGTGTGTTCAATAGGAACATAGAGTATCCTACAACAAAATATGTCTGTTGTGTCTTCAATAGGAACATGGAGTATCCTACAAAAAGACAAGTCTGTTGTGTGTTAAATAGGAACATAGCGTATCCTACAACATGATATGTCTGTTGTGTCTTCAATAGGAACATAGAGTATCCTACAAAGAGACAAGTCTGTTGTGTGTTCAATAGGAACATTGTGTATCCTACAACAAGACATGTCTGTAGTGTGTTCAATAGGAACATAGTGTATCCTACAACAAGACATGCCTGTAATGTGTTCAATAGGAACATAGAGTATCTTACAACAAGATATGTCTGTAGTGTGATCAATACAGCATAGTGTCCTACAACAAGGCATGTCTGTAGGGTGTTCAGTAGGAACATAGGGTATCCTACAACAAAACATGTCTGTTGTGTGTTCAATAGGAACATAGAGTATCCTACAACAAGACATGTCTGTTGTGTGTTAAATAGGAACATAGCGTATTCTACAACAAGATATGTCTGTTGTGTCTTCAATAGGAACATAGAGTATCCTACAAAAAGACAAGTCTGTTGTGTGTTCAATAGGAACATTGTGTATCCTACAACAACACATGCCTGTAGTGTGTTCAATAGGAACATAGAGTATCCTACAACAAGACATATCTGTAGTGTGATCAATACAGCATAGAATATCCTACAGCAAGGCATGTCTGTAGTGTGTTCAGTAGGAACATAGAGTAACCGACAACAAGACTTGTCTGTTGTGTGTTCAATAGGAACATAGAGTATCCTACAACAAGACATGTCTGTTATGAGTTCAATAGGAACATAGAGTATCCTACAACGAGACACGTATGTTGTGTTCTATAGGAACGTAGAGTATGCTACAACAAGACATGTCTGTAGTGTGTTCAATAGGAACATTGAGTATCCTACAACAAGACAAGTGTGTAGTTTTTTCAATTGGAATTTGTACTATCCTACGACAAGGCATGTCTCTTGTGTGTTCCATAGGAACATAGAGTATCCGACGACAAGGCATGTCTGTAGTTTGTTCAATGGGAATTTGGAGTATCCTACAACAAGGCATGTCTGTAGTGTGTTCAATAGGAACTTGGAGTATCCTACAACAAGGTATGTCTGTAGTGTGTTCAATAGGAACATAGAGTACCCTACAACAAGACATGTCTATAGTGTGTTCAATCGGAACATAGAGTATCCTACAACAAGACATGTCTGTGGTGTGTTCAATAAGAACATAGAGCAACCTACAACAAGCCATGTCTGCATTGTGTTCAATAAGATCATAGAGTATCCTACAACAAGACATGTCTGTAGTGTGTTCAATAGGATCATAGAGTATCCTGCAACAAGACATGTCTCTAGTGTGTTCAATAGTAACATAGCGTACCCTACAACATGATATGTCTGTTGTGTATTCAATAGGAACATAGAGTATCCTACAACAATACATGTCTATAGTGAGTTCAATAGGCACATTGAGTATCCTAAAACAAGACACGTCTATAGTTTGTACAATAGGAACATAGAGTACCCTACAACGAGACATATCTGTTGTGTGTTCAATAGGAATATAGAGTATCCTACAACAAGACATGCCTTTTGTGTGTTCAATAGGAACATAGAGTATCCTACAACAATATATATCTGTTGTGTCTTCAATAGGAACATAGAGTATCCTACAAAAAGATATGTCTGTTGTGTCTTCAATAGGAACATAGAGTATCCTATAAAATGACAAGTCTGTTGTGTGTTCAATAGGAACATAGAGTATCCTACAACAAGACATAACTTTAGTGTGTTCAATAGTAACATGGAGCAACCTACAACAAGACATGCCTGTAGTGTGTTCAATAGGAACATAGAGTATCCGACAACAAGACATGTCTGTAGGTGTTCAATACAGCATAGAGTATCCTACAACAAGACATGTCTGAAGTGTGTTCAATAGGTACATAGAGTATCCTCAGCCAGACATGTCTGTTGTGTGTTCAATAGGAACATAGAGTATCCTACAACAAAACAGGTCTATAGTGAGTTCAATAGGCTCATTGAGTATCCTACAAAAAGACATGTCTATAGTGTGTTCAATAGGAACATAGAGTACCCTACAACAAGTCATGACTCTTGTGTGTTCAATAGGAATATAGAGTATCCTACAACAAGACATGTATTTGGTGTGTTCAATAGGAACATAGAGTATCCTACAACAAGGTATGTCTGTTGTGTCTTCAATAGGAACATAGAGTATCCTACAAAAAGACAAGTCTGTTGTGTGTTAAATAGGAACAGAGCGTATCCTACAACAAGATATGTCTGTTATGTCTTCAATAGGAACATAGAGTATCCTACAAAAAGACAAGTCTGTTGTGTGTTCAATAGAAACATCGTGTATCCTACAACAAGACATGTCTGTAGTGTGTTCAATAGGAACATAGAGTATCCTACAACAAGACATGCCTGTAGTGTGTTCAATAGGAACAGAGAATACCCTACAACAAGACATGTCTGTAGTGTGTTCAATACAGCATAGAGTATCCTACAACAAGGCATGTCTGTAGTGTGTTCAGTAGGAACATAGAGTTTCCTACAACAAGACATGTCTGTTGTGTGTTCAATAGGAACATAGAGTATCCTACAACAGGACATGTCTGTTGTGAGTTCAATAGGAACTTAGAGTATCCTAAAACAAGACATGTCTGTTTTATGTTCAATAGGAACATAGAGTATCCTACAAGAAAACCTGTATGTCATGTGTTCAATATGAACATAGAGTATCCAACAACAAGACATGTCTGTAGTGTGTTCAATAGGAACTTAGAGTATCCTACAACAAGACATGTATGTTGTGTTTTCAATAGGAACATAGAGTATCCTACAACAAGACATGTCTGTAGTGTGTTCAATAGGACCATAGAGTATGCCACAATAAGATATGTCTGTAGTGTGTTCAATAGGAACATAGAGTATCCTAAAACAAGACAAGTGTATAGTTTGTTCAATGGGAATTTGGAGTATCCTACAACAAGGCATGTCTCTAGTGTGTTCAATAGGAACTTGGAGTAACTTACAACAAGACATGTACGTTGGGTGTTCAATAAGAACGTAGAGTATCCTACAACAAGACATGTCTGTAGTGTTTTCAATAGGAACGTAGGGTATGCTACAACAAGAAATGTCTGTAGTGTGCTCAATAGGAACGTAGAGTATGCTACAACAAGAAATATATGTAGTGTGTTCAATAGGAACATTGAGTATGCTACAACAAGACATGTCTGTACTGTGTTCAATAGGAACATAGAGTATCCTACAACAAGACATGTGTGTAGTATTTTCAATGGGGATTTGGAGTATCCTACATCAAGAAATGTGTGTAGTGTGTTCAATAGGAACATAGAGTATCCTACAACAAGACATGTCTATAGTGAGTTCAATAGGCACATTGAGTATCCTACAACAAGACATGTCTATAGTGAGTTCAATAGGAACATAGAGTTCCCTACAACAAGACATGACTGTTGTGTGTTGAATAGGAATATAGAGTATCTTACAACAAGACATGTATTTGGTGTGTTCAATAGGAACATAGAGTATCCTACAACAAAATATGTCTGTTGTGTCTTCAATAGGAACATGGAGTATCCTATAAAAAGACAAGTCTGTTGTGTGTTAAATAGGAACATAGCGTATCCTACAACAAGATATGTCTGTTGTGTCTTCAATAGGAACATAGAGTATCCTACAAAGAGACAAGACTGTTGTGTGTTCAATAGGAACATTGTTTATCCTACAACAAGACATGTCTGTAGTGTGTTCAATAGGAACATAGTGTATCCTAGAACAAGACATGCCTGTAGTGTGTTCAATAGGAACATAGAGTATCTTACAACAAGATATGTCTGTAGTGTGATCAATACAGCATAGTGTCCTACAGCAAGGCATGTCTGTAGTGTGTTCAGTAGGAACATAGGGTATCCTACAACAAAACATGTCTGTTGTGTGTTCAATAGGAACATAGAGTATCCTACAACAAGACATGTCTGTTGTGTGTTAAATAGGAACATAGCGTATCCTACAACAAGATATGTCTGTTGTGTCTTCAATAGGAACATAGAGTATCCTACAAAAAGACAAGTCTGTTGAGTGTTCAATAGGAACATTGTGTATCCTACAACAAGACATGCCTGTAGTGTGTTCAATAGGAACATAGAGTATCCTACAACAAGACATATCTGTAGTGTGATCAATACAGCATAGAATATCCTACAGCAAGGCATGTCTGTAGTGTGTTCAGTAGGAACATAGAGTAACCGACAACAAGACTTGTCTGTTGTGTGTTCAATAGGAACATAGAGTATCCTACAACAAGGCATGTCTGTTATGAGTTCAATAGGAACATAGAGTTTCCTACAACAAGACACGTATGTTGTGTTCAATAGGAACGTTGAGTATGCTACAACAAGAAATATCTGTAGTGTGTTCAATAGGACCATAAAGTATGCTACAACAAGACATGTCTGTATTGTGTTCAATAGGAACGTAGAGTATCCTACAAAAAGACATGTCTGTTGTGTTTTAAATAGGAACATAGAATATCCTACAACAAGACATGTCTGTAGTGTGTTCAATAGGAACATAGGTATCCTACAACAAGACATGTCTGTTGTGTTTTCAATAGGAACATAGAGTATCCTACAACGAGACACGTATGTTGTGTTCTATAGGAACGTAGAGTATGCTACAACAAGACATGTCTGTAGTGTGTTCAATAGGATCATAGAGTATCCTGCAACAAGACATGTCTATAGTGTGTTCAATAGTAACATAGAGTACCCTACAAGACATGTGTGTTGTGTGTTCAATAGGAACATAGAGTATCCTACAACAATACATGTCTATAGTGAGTTCAATAGGCACATTGAGTATCCTAAAACAAGACATGTCTATAGTTTGTACAATAGGAACATAGAGTACCCTACAACGAGACATATCTGTTGTGTGTTCAATAGGAATATAGAGTATCCTACAACAAAACATGTCTTTTGTGTGTTCAATAGGAACATAGATTATCCTACAACAATATATATCTGTTGTGTCTTCAATAGGAACATAGAGTGTCCTACAAAAAGATATGTCTGTTGTGTCTTCAATAGGAACATAGAGTATCCTATAAAAAGACAAGTCTGTTGTGTGTTCAATAGGAACATAGAGTATCCTACAACAAGACATAACTTTAGTGTGTTCAAAAGGAACATGGAGCAACCTACAACAAGACTCCCTGTAGTGTGTTCAATAGGAACATAGAGTATCCTACAACAATACATGACTGAAGTGTGTTCAATAGGGACATAGAGTATCCTACAACAAGGCATGTCTGTTGTGTGTTCAATAGGAACATAGAGTATCCTACAACAACACATGTCTATAGTGATTTCAATAGGCACATTGAGTATCCAAAAAAAGACATGTCTATATTATGTACAATAGGAACATTGAGTACCCTACAACAAGTCATGACTGTTGTTTGTTCAATAGGAATATAGAGTATCCTACAACAAGACATGTATTTCGTGTGTTCAATAGGAACATAGTACAACAAGGTATGTCTGTTGTGTCTTCAATAGGAACATAGAGTATCCTACAAAAAGACAAGTCTGTTGTGTGTTAAATAGGAACAGAGCGTATCCTACAACAAGATATGTCTGTTGTGTCTTCAATAGGAACATAGAACATCCTACAAAAAGACAAGTCTGTTGTGTGTTCAATAGAAACATCGTGTATCCTACAACAAGACATGTCTGTAGTGTGTTCAATAGGAACATAGAGTATCCTACAACAAGACATGCCTGTAGTGTGTTCAATAGGAACATTGAGTATCCTACAACAAGGCATGTCTGTAGTGTGTTCAATACAGCATAGAGTATCCTACAACAAGGCATGTCTGTAGCGCCTTCAGTAGGAACATAGAGTTTCCTACAACAAGACATGTCTGTTGTGTGTTCAATAGGAATATAGAGTATCCTACAACAGGACATGTCTGTTGTGAGTTCAATAGGAACACAGAGTATCCTACAACAAGACTTGTCTGTTGTATGTTCAATAGGAACATAGAATATCCTACAACAAAACCTGTATGTTGTGTGTTCAATATGAACATAGAGTATCCTACAACAAGACATGTCTGTAGTGTGTTCAATAGGAACATAGAGTATCCTACAACAAGACATGTCTGTTGTGTTTTCAATAGGTACATAGAGTATCCTACAACAAGACATGTCTGTAGTGTGTTCAATAGGACCATAGAGTATGCTACAACAAGATATGTCTTCAGTGTGTTCAATAGGAACATAGAGTATCCTACAACAAGACAAGTGTATAGTTTGTTCAATTGGAATTTGGAGTATCCTACAACAAGGCATGTCTCTTGTGTGTTCAATAGGAACATAGATTATCCTACAACAAGGCATGTCTGTAGTTTTTTCAATGGGAATTTGGAGTATCCTACAACAAGGCATGTCTGTAGTGTGTTCAATAGGAACTTGGAGTAGTCTACAACAAGATATGTCTGTAGTGTGTTCAATAGGAACATAGAGTACCCTACAACAAGACACGTCTGTAGTGTGTTCAATAGGAACATAGATTATCCTACAACAAGACACGTCTGCAGTGTGTTCAATAAGAACATAGAGTATCCTACAACAAGACATGTCTGTAGTGTGTTCAATAGGATCATAGAGTATCCTACAACAAGACATGTCTATAGTGTATTCAATAGGAACATAGAGTATCCTACAATAAGACATGTCTATAGTGAGTTCAATAGCCATATTGAGTATCCTAAAATAAGACATGACTTTTGTGTGTTCAATAGGAACATAGAGTATCCTACAATAAGACACATCTGTTGTGTGTTCAATAGGAACATAGAGTATCCGACAACATGACATGTCTCTTGTGTGTTCAGTGGGAACATAGAGTATCCTACTACAAGACAAGTGTGCAGTTTGTTCAATGGGAATTTGGAGTATCCTACAACAAGGCATGTCTGTAGTGTGTTCAATAGGAACGTAGGGTATGCTACAACAAGAAATGTCTGTAGTGTGCTCAATAGGAACGTAGAGCATGCTACAACAAGAAATATAT
Source organism: Meconema thalassinum (assembly GCA_946902985.2). NCBI lineage: Eukaryota > Metazoa > Arthropoda > Insecta > Orthoptera > Tettigoniidae > Meconema > Meconema thalassinum. The sequence continues at coordinate 418,287,937 of OX336394.1, forward strand.
GTAGTGTGTTCAATAGGACCATAGAGTATGCTACAACAAGACATGTCTGAACTGTGTTCAATAGGAACATAGAGTATCCTACAACAAGACATGTGTGTAGTTTTTTCAATGGGAATTTGGAGTATCCTACAACAAGGCATGTGTATAGTGTGTTCAATAGGAACATAGAGTATCCTACAACAAGACATGTCTATAGTGAGTTCAATAGGCACATTGAGTATCCTACAACAAGACAGGTCTATAGTATGTTCATTAGGAACATAGAGTACCCTACAACAAAACATGACTGTTGTGTGTTGAATAGGAATATAGAGTATCCTACAACAAGATATGTATTTGGTGTGATCAATAGGAACATAGAGTATCCTACAACAAGATATGTCTGTTGTGTCTTCAATAGGAACATGGAGTATCCTACAAAAAGACAAGTCTAGTGTGTGTTAAGTAGGAACATAGCGTATCCTACAACAAGATATGTCTCTTGTGTCTTCAATAGGAACATAGAGTATCCTACAAAAAGACAAGTCTGTTGTGTGTTCAATAAGAACATTGTGTATCCTACAACAAGACATGTCTGTAGTGTGTTCGATAGGAACATAGAGTATCCTACAACAAGACATGCCTGTAGTGTGTTCAATAGGAACATATAGTATCCTACAACAAGACATGTCTGTAGTGTGTTCAATACAGCATAGAGTATCCTACAACAAGGCATGTCTGTAGTTTGTTCAGTAGGAACATAGAGTATCCTACAACAATACATGTCTGTTGTGTGTTCAATAGAAACATAGAGTATCCTACAACAAGACATGTCTGTTGTGTGTTCAATAGGAACATAGAGTATCCTACAACAAGACCTGTCTGTTGTGTGTTCAATAGGAACATAGAGTATCCTGCAACACGATATGTCTGTTGTGTCTTCAATAGGAACATAGAGTATCCTATAAAAAGACAAGTCTGTTGTGTGTTCAATAGGCACATAGAGTATCCTACAACAAGACATAACTTTAGTGTTTTCAATAGGAACATGGAGCAACCTACAACAAGACATGCCTGTAGTGTGTTCAATAGGAACATAGAGTATCCGACAACAAGACATGTCTGTAGTGTGTTCAATACAGCGTAGAGTATCCTACAACAATACATGTCTGAAGTGTGTTCGATCGGGGCATAGAGTATCCTTCAACAATACATGTATGTTGTGTGTTCAATAGGAACATAGAGTATCCTACAACAAGACAAGTCTGCAGTGTGTTCAATAGGAACATAGCGTATTCTACAACAAGACATGTCTTTAGTGTGTTCAATTGGAACATAGAGTACTCTACAACCAGACATGTCTGTTGTGTGTTCAATAGGAACATAGAGTATCCTACAAAAAGACATGTCTATAGTGAGTTCATTAGGCACATTGAGTATCCTACAAAAAGACATGTCTATAGTGTGTACAATAGGAACATAGAGTACCCTACAACAAGTCATGACTGTTGTTTGTTCAATAGGAATATAGAGTATCCTACAACAAGACATGTATTTGGTGTGTTCAATAGGAACATTGTACAACAAGGTATGTCTGTTGTGTCTTCAATAGGAACATAGAGTATCCTACAAAAAGACAAGTCTGTTGTGTGTTCAATAGAAACATCGTGTATCCTACAACAAGACATGTCTGTAGTGTGTTCAATAGGAACATAGAGTATCCTACAACAAGACATGCCTGTAGTGTGTTCAATAGACACATAGAGTATCCTACAACAAGGCATGTCTGTAGTGTGTTCAATACAGCATTGATTATCCTACAACAAGGCATGTCTGTAGTGTCCTCAGTAGGAACATAGAGTTTCCTACAACAAGACATGACTGTTGTGTGTTCAATAGGAACATAGAGTATCCTACAACAGGACATGTCTGTTGTGAGTTCAATAAGAACATAGAGTATCCTACAACAAGATATGTCTGTTGTATGTTCAATAGGAACATAGAATATCTTACAACAAAACCTGTATGTTGTGTGTTCAATATGAACATAGAGTACCCTACAACAAGACATGTCTGTAGTGTGTTCAATAGGAACATAGAGTTTCCAACAACAAGACATGTCTGTTGTGTTTTCAATAGGAACATAGAGTATCCTACAACAAGACATGTCTGTAGTGTGTTGAATAAGACCATAGAGTATGCTACAACAAGATATGTCTTCAGTGTGTTCAATAGGAACATAGAGTATCCTACAACAAGACAAATGTATAGTTTGTTCAATTGGAATTTGGAGTATCCTACAACAAGGCATGTCTCTTGTGTGTTCAATAGGAACATAGAGTATCCTACAAAAAGGCATGTCTGTAGTTTTTTCAATGGGAATTTGGAGTATCCTACAACAAGGCATGTCTGTAGTGTGTTCAATAGGAACTTGGAGTAGTCTACAACAAGATATGTCTGTTGTGTGCTCAATAGGAACATAGAGTACCCTACAACAAGACACGTCTGTAGTGTGTTCAATAGGAACATAGATTATCCTACAACAAGACATGTCTGCAGTGTGTTCAATAAGAACATAGAGTATCCTACAACAAGACATGTCTGTAGTGTGTTCAATAGGATCATAGAGTATCCTACAACAAGACATGTCTATAGTGTGTTCAATAGGAACATAGAGTATCCTACAACAAGACATGTCTGTAGTGAGTTCATTAGCCACATTGAGTATCCTAAAACAAGACATGTCTTTTGTGTGTTCAATAGGAACATAGAGTATCCTACAATAAGACACATCTGTTGTGTGTTCAATAGGAACATACAGTATCTGACAACAAGACATGTCTCTTGTGTGTTCAATGGGAACATAGTGTATCCTACTACAAGACAAGTGTGCAGTTTGTTCAATGGGAATTTGGAGTATCCTACAACAAGGCATGTCTCTAGTGTGTTCAATAGGAATTAGGAGTATCCTACAACAAGATATGTAAGTTGGGTGTTCAATAGGAACGTTGAGTATCCTACAACAAGACATGTCTGTAGTGTTTTCAATAGGAACGTAGGGTATGTTACAACAAGAAATGTCTGTAGTGTGCTCAATAGGAACGTAGAGTATGCTACAACAAGACATGTCTGTACTGTGTTCAATAGGAACATAGAGTAACCTACAACAAGACATGTGTGTAGTTTTTTCAATGGGAATTTGGAGTATCCTACAACAAGGCATGTCTATAGTGTGTTCAATAGGAACATAGAGTAACCTACGACAAGACATGACTATAGTGAGTTCAATAGGCTCATTGAGTATCCCACAACAAGACAGGTCTATAGTGTGTTCAATAGGAACATAGAGTACCCTACAACAAGACATGACTGTTGAGTGTTGAATAGGAATATAGAGTATCCTACAACAAGACATGTATTTGGTGTGTTCAATAGAAACATAGAGTATCCTACAACAAGATATGTCTGTTGTGTCTTCAATAGGAACATGGAGTATCCTACAAAAAGACAAGACTGTTGTGTGTTAAATAGGAATATAGCGTATCCTACAACAAGATATGTCTCTTGTGTCTTCAATAGGATCATAGAGTATCCTACAAAAAGACAAGTCTGTTGGGTGTTCAATAAGAACATTGTGTATCCTACAACAAGACATGTCTGTAGTGTGTTCGATAGGAACATAGAGTATCCTACAACAAGACATGCCTGTAGTGTGTTCAATAGGAACATATAGTATCCTACAACAAGACATGTCGGTAGTGTGTTCAATACAGCGTAGAGTATCCTACAACAAGGCATGTCTGTAGTGTGTTCAGTAGGAACATCGAGTATCCTAAAACAAGACATGTCTGTTGTGTGTTCAATAGAAACATAGAGTATCCTACAACAAGACATGTCTGTTGTGTGTTCAATAGGAACATAGAGTATCCTACAACAAGACATGTCTCTTGTGAGTTCAATAGGAACATAGATTATCCTATATCAAGACATGTATGTTGTATGTTCAATAGGAACATAGAGTATCCTACAACAAAACATGTATGTTGCGTGTTCAATATGAACATAGAGTATCCTACAACAAGACATGTCTGTAGTGTGTTCAATAGGAACATAGAGTATCCTACAACAAGACACGTCCGTTGTGTTTTCAATAGGAACATAGAGTATCCTACAAGAAGACGTGTCTGTAGTGTGTTCAATAGGACCATAGAGTATGCTACAACAAGACATGTCTGTAGTGTATTCAATAGGAACATAGAGTATCCTACAACAAGTGTGTAGTTTGTTCAATTGGTATTTGGAGTATCATACAACAAGGCATGTCTCTTGTGTGTTCAATAGGAACATAGAGTATCCTACAACAAATTATGTCTGTAGTTTGTTCAATGGGAATTTGGAGTATCCTACAACAAGGCATGTCTGTAGTGTGTTCAATAGGAACTTGGAGTATCCTACAACAAGATATGTATGTAGTGTGTTCAATAGGAAAATAGAGTACCCTACAACAAGACATGACCGTAGTGTGTTCAATAGGAACACAGAGTATCCTACAACAAGACATGTCTGTTGTGTGTTCAATAAGAACATAGAGTATCCTACAACAAGACATGACTGCAGTGTGTTCAATAGGAACAAAGAGCATCCTACAACAAGACATGTCTGTAGTGTGTTCAATAGGATCATAGAATATCCTACAACAGGACATGTCTATAGTATGTTCAATAGGAACATAGAGTACCCTCCACCAAGACATGTCTCTAGTGTGTTCAATAGGAACATAGAGTATCCTACAACAAGACATGTATGTTGTGTGTTCAATAGGGACATAGAGTACCATACAACTAGACATGTCTGTTGTGTGTTCAATAGTGACACAGAGTATCCAACAACAACACATATCTCTTGTGTGTTCAATAGGAACATAGAGTATCCTAAAACGAGATATGTCTGCTGTGTGTTCAATAGGAACATAGAGTATCCTACAACAAGACATGTATGTAGTGTGTTCAATAGGATCATAGAGTATCCTACAACAAGACATGTCTATAGTGTGTTCAATAGGAACATAGAGCAGCCTACAACAAGACATATCTGTTGTGTGTTCAATAGCAACATAGAGTATCCTACAACAAGACATGTCTATAGTGAGTTCGATAGGAACATTGAGTTTCCTACAACAAGACATGTCTATAGTGTGTTCAATAGGAACATAGAGTACCCTACAACAAGACATGTATATTGTGTGTTCAATAGAAATATAGAGTATCCTACAACAAGACATGTCTTTTGCGTGTTCAATAGGAACATAGATTATCCTGCAACAAGATATATCTGTTGTGTCTTCAATAGGAACATAGAGAATCCTACAACAAGAAATGTCTTTTGTGTGTTCAATAGGGACATAGAATATCCCACAACAAGACATGTCTGTAGTACGTTCAGTATGAGCATAGAGTATCCCAGAACAAGACATGTATGTTGTGTGTTCAATAGGAACGTAGAGTATGCTACAAAAAGAAATGTCTGTAGTGTGATAACAGGAACGTAGAGTATGCTACAACAAGACATGTCTGTAGTGTGTTCAATAGGAACGTAGAGTATGCTACAACAAGCAATGCCTCTAGTGTGTTAAATAGGAACATAGAGTATCCTACTACAAGACAAATGTGTAGTTTGTTCAATGGGAATTTGGAGTATCCTAAAACAAGGCATGTCTGTAGTGTGTTCAATAGGAACTTGGAGTATCCTACAAAAAGTCATGTATCTTGGGTGTTCAATAGGAACGTAGAGTATCCTATAACAAGACATGTCTGTAGTGTGTTCAATAGGACCATAGAGTATGCTACAACATGACATGTCTGAAGTGTGTTCAATAGGAACATAGAGTATCCTACAACAAGACAAGTGTGTAATTTCTTCAATTGGAATTTGTACTATACTACGACAAGGCATGTCTCTTGTGTGTTCCATAGGAACATAGAGTATCCGACGACAAGGCATGTCTGTAGTTTGTTCAATGGGAATTTGGAGTATCCTACAACAAGGCATGTCTGTAGTGTGTTCAATAGGAACTTGGAGTATCCTACAACAAGATATGTCTGTAGTGTGTTCAATAGGAACATAGAGTACCCTACAACAAGACATGTCTGTAGTGTGTTCAATAGGAACATAGAGTATCCTACAACAAGACATGTCTGTGGTGTGTTCAATAAGAACATAGAGTATCCTACAACAAGCCATGTCTGCATTGTGTTCAATAAGATCATAGAGTATCCTACAACAAGACATGTCTGTAGTGTGTTCAATAGTAACATAGAGTACCCTACAACAAGACATGTCTGTTGTGTGTTCAATAGGAACATAGAATATCCTACAACAATACATGTCTATAGTGAGTTTAATAGGCACATTGAGTATCCTAAAACAAGACACGTCTATAGTTTGTACAATAGGAACATAGAGTACCCTACAACGAGACATATCTGTTGTGTGTTCAATAGGAATATAGAGTATCCTACAACAAGACATGCCATTTGTGTGTTCAATAGGAACATAGAGTATCCTACAACAATATATATCTGTTGTGTCTTCAATAGGAACATAGAGTATCCTATAAAATGACAAGTCTGTTGTGTGTTCAATAGGAACATAGAGTATCCTACAACAAGACATAACTTTAGTGTGTTCAATAGGAACATGGAGCAACCTACAACAAGACATGCCTGTAGTGTGTTCAATAGGAACATAGAATATCCGACAAAAGACATGTCTGTAGGTGTTCAATACAGCATAGAGTATCCTACAACAAGACATGTCTGAAGTGTGTTCAATAGGGACATAGAGTATCCTACAACCAGACATGTCTGTTGTGTGTTCAATAGGAACATAGAGTATCCTACAACAAGACAGGTCTATAGTGAGTTCAATAGGCACATTGAGTATCCTACAAAAAAAAATGTCTATAGTGTGTTCAATAGGAACATAGAGTACCCTACAACAAGTCATGACTCTTGTGTGTTCAAGAGGAATATAGAGTATCCTACAACAAAACATGTATTTGGTGTGTTCAATAGGAACATAGAGTATCCTACAACAAGACTAGTCTGTTGTGTGTTAAATAGGAACAGAGCGTATCCTACAACAAGATATGTCTGTTATGTCTTCAATAGGAACATAGAGTATCCTACAAAAAGACATGTCTGTTGTGTGTTCAATAGAAACATCGTGTATCCTACAACAAGACATGTCTGTAGTGTGTTCAATAGGAACATAGAGTATCCTACAACAAGACATGCCTGTAGTGTGTTCAATAGGAACAGAGAGTACCCTACAACAAGACATGTCTGTAGTGTGTTCAATACAGCATAGAGTATCCTACAACAAGGCATGTCTGTAGTGTGTTCAGTAGGAACATAGAGTTTCCTACAACAAGACATGTCTGTTGTGTGTTCAATAGGAACATAGAGTATCCTACAACAGGACATATCTGTTGTGAGTTCAATAAGAACATAGAGTATCCTAAAACAAGACATGTCTGTTGTATGTTCAATAGGAACATAGAGTATCCTACAAGAAAACCTGTAAGTTGTGTGTTTAATATGAACATAGAGTATCCTACAACAAGACATGTCTGTAGTGTGTTCAATAGGAACTTAGAGTATCCTACAACAAGACATGTCTGTTGTGTTTTCATTAGGAACATAGAGTATCCTACAACAAGACATGTCTGTAGTGTGTTCAATAGGACCATAGAGTATGCTACAACAAGATATGTCTGTAGTGTGTTCAATAGGAACATAGAGTATTCTACAACAAGAAAAGTGTATAGTTTGTTCAATGGGAATTTGGAGTATCCTACAACAAGGCATGTCTCTAGTGCGTTCAATAGGAACTTGGAGTATCCTGCAACAAGACATGTAAGTTGGGTGTTCTATAGGAACGTAGAGTATCCTACAACAAGACATGTCTGTAGTGTGTTCAATAGGAACGTAGGGTATGCTACAACAAGAAATGTCTGTAGTGTGCACAATAGGAACGTAGAGTATGCTACAACAAGAAATATATGTAGTGTGTTCAATAGGAACATTGAATATGCTACAAAGAGACATGTCTGTACTGTGTTCAATAGGAACATAGAGTATCCTACAACAAGACATGTGTGTAGTTTTTTCAATGGGGATTTGGAGTATCCTACAACAAGAAATGTGTGTAGTGTGTTCAATAGGAACATAGAGTATCCTACAACAAGACATGTCTATAGTGAGTTCAATAGGCACATTGAGTATCCTACAACAAGACATGTCTATAGTGAGATCAATAGGAACATGGAGTTCCCTACAACAAGACATGACTGTTGTGTGTTGAATAGGAATATAGAGTATCCTACAACAAGACATGTATTTGGTGTGTTCAATAGGAACATAGAGTATCCTACAACAAAATATGTCTGTTGTGTCTTCAATAGGAACATGGAGTATCCTACAAAAAGACAAGTCTGTTGTGTGTTAAATAGGAACATAGCGTATCCTACAACATGATATGTCTGTTGTGTCTTCAATAGGAACATAGAGTATCCTACAAAGAGACAAGTCTGTTGTGTGTTCAATAGGAACATTGTGTATCCTACAACAAGACATGTCTGTAGTGTGTTCAATAGGAACATAGTGTATCCTACAACAAGACATGCCTGTAATGTGTTCAATAGGAACATAGAGTATCTTACAACAAGATATGTCTGTAGTGTGATCAATACAGCATAGTGTCCTACAGCAAGGCATGTCTGTAGGGTGTTCAGTAGGAACATAGGGTATCCTACAACAAAACATGTCTGTTGTGTGTTCAATAGGAACATAGAGTATCCTACAACAAGACATGTCTGTTGTGTGTTAAATAGGAACATAGCGTATTCTACAACAAGATATGTCTGTTGTGTCTTCAATAGGAACATAGAGCATCCTACAAAAAGACAAGTCTGTTGTGTGTTCAATAGGAACATTGTGTATCCTACAACAACACATGCCTGTAGTGTGTTCAATAGGAACATAGAGTATCCTACAACAAGACATATCTGTAGTGTGATCAATACAGCATAGAATATCCTACAGCAAGGCATGTCTGTAGTGTGTTCAGTAGGAACATAGAGTAACCGACAACAAGACTTGTCTCTTGTGTGTTCAATAGGAACATAGAGTATCCTACAACAAGACATGTCTGTTATGAGTTCAATAGGAACATAGAGTATCCTACAACGAGACACGTATGTTGTGTTCTATAGGAACGTAGAGTATGCTACAACAAGACATGTCTGTAGTGTGTTCAATAGGAACATTGAGTATCCTACAAAAAGGCAAGTGTGTAGTTTTTTCAATTGGAATTTGTACTATCCTACGACAAGGCATGTCTCTTGTGTGTTCCATAGGAACATAGAGTATCCGACGACAAGGCATGTCTGTAGTTTGTTCAATGGGAATTTGGAGTATCCTACAACAAGGCATGTCTGTAGTGTGTTCAATAGGAACTTGGAGTATCCTACAACAAGGTATGTCTGTAGTGTGTTCAATAGGAACATAGAGTACCCTACAACAAGACATGTCTGTAGTGTGTTCAATCGGAACATAGAGTATCCTACAACAAGACATGTCTGTGGTGTGTTCAATAAGAACATAGAGCAACCTACAACAAGCCATGTCTGCATTGTGTTCAATAAGATCATAGAGTATCCTACAACAAGACATGTCTGTAGTGTGTTCAATAGGATCATAGAGTATCCTGCAACAAGACATGTCTCTAGTGTGTTCAATAGTAACATAGCGTACCCTACAACAAGATATGTCTGTTGTGTATTCAATAGGAACATAGAGTATCCTACAACAATACATGTCTATAGTGAGTTCAATAGGCACATTGAGTATCCTAAAACAAGACACGTCTATAGTTTGTACAATAGGAACATAGAGTACCCTACAACGAGACATATCTGTTGTGTGTTCAATAGGAATATAGAGTATCCTACAACAAGACATGCCTTTTGTGTGTTCAATAGGAACATAGAGTATCCTACAACAATATATATCTGTTGTGTCTTCAATAGGAACATAGAGTATCCTACAAAAAGATATGTCTGTTGTGTCTTCAATAGGAACATAGAGTATCCTATAAAATGGCAAGTCTGTTGTGTGTTCAGTAGGAACATAGAGTATCCTACAACAAGACATAACTTTAGTGTGTTCAATAGGAACATGGAGCAACCTACAACAAGACATGCCTGTAGTGTGTTCAATAGGAACATAGAGTATCCGACAACAAGACATGTCTGTAGGTGTTCAATACAGCATAGAGTATCCTACAACAAGACATGTCTGAAGTGTGTTCAATAGGTACATAGAGTATCCTACAGCCAGACATGTCTGTTGTGTGTTCAATAGGAACATAGAGTATCCTACAACAAAACAGTTCTATAGTGAGTTCAATAGGCTCATTGAGTATCCTACAAAAAGACATGTCTATAGTGTGTTCAATAGGAACATAGAGTACCCTACAACAAGTCATGACTCTTGTGTGTTCAATAGGAATATAGAGTATCCTACAACAAGACATGTATTTGGTGTGTTCAATAGGAACATAGAGTATCCTACAACAAGGTATGTCTGTTGTGTCTTCAATAGGAACATAGAGTATCCTACAAAAAGACAAGTCTGTTGTGTGTTAAATAGGAACAGAGCGTATCCTACAACAAGATATGTCTGTTATGTCTTCAATAGGAACATAGAGTATCCTACAAAAAGACAAGTCTGTTGTGTGTTCAATAGAAACATCGTGTATCCTACAACAAGACATGTCTGTAGTGTGTTCAATAGGAACATAGAGTATCCTACAACAAGACATGCCTGTAGTGTGTTCAATAGGAACAGAGAATACCCTACAACAAGACATGTCTGTAGTGTGTTCAATACAGCATAGAGTATCCTACAACAAGGCATGTCTGTAGTGTGTTCAGTAGGAACATAGAGTTTCCTACAACAAGACATGTCTGTTGTGTGTTCAATAGGAACATAGAGTATCCTACAACAGGACATGTCTGTTGTGAGTTCAATAGGAACTTAGAGTATCCTAAAACAAGACATGTCTGTTTTATGTTCAATAGGAACATAGAGTATCCTACAAGAAAACCTGTATGTCGTGTGTTCAATATGAACATAGAGTATCCAACAACAAGACATGTCTGTAGTGTGTTCAATAGGAACTTAGAGTATCCTACAACAAGACATGTATGTTGTGTTTTCAATAGGAACATAGAGTATCCTACAACAAGACATGTCTGTAGTGTGTTCAATAGGACCATAGAGTATGCCACAATAAGATAAGTCTGTAGTGTGTTCAATAGGAACATAGAGTATCCTAAAACAAGACAAGTGTATAGTTTGTTCAATGGGAATTTGGAGTATCCTACAACAAGGCATGTCTCTAGTGTGTTCAATAGGAACTTGGAGTAACTTACAACAAGACATGTACGTTGGGTGTTCAATAGGAACGTAGAGTATCCTACAACAAGACATGTCTGTAGTGTTTTCAATAGGAACGTAGGGTATGCTACAACAAGAAATGTCTGTAGTGTGCTCAATAGGAACGTAGAGTATGCTACAACAAGAAATATATGTAGTGTGTTCAATAGGAACATTGAGTATGCTACAACAAGACATGTCTGTACTGTGTTCAATAGGAACATAGAGTATCCTACAACAAGACATGTGTGTAGTTTTTTCAATGGGGATTTGGAGTATCCTACATCAAGAAATGTGTGTAGTGTGTTCAATAGGAACATAGAGTATCCTACAACAAGACATGTCTATAGTGAGTTCAATAGGCACATTGAGTATCCTACAACAAGACATGTCTATAGTGAGTTCAATAGGAACATAGAGTTCCCTACAACAAGACATGACTGTTGTGTGTTGAATAGGAATATAGAGTATCTTACAACAAGACATGTATTTGGTGTGTTCAATAGGAACATAGAGTATCCTACAACAAAATATGTCTGTTGTGTCTTCAATAGGAACATGGAGTATCCTATAAAAAGACAAGTCTGTTGTGTGTTAAATAGGAACATAGCGTATCCTACAACAAGATATGTCTGTTGTGTCTTCAATAGGAACATAGAGTATCCTACAAAGAGACAAGACTGTTGTGTGTTCAATAGGAACATTGTTTATCCTACAACAAGACATGTCTGTAGTGTGTTCAATAGGTACATAGTGTATCCTAGAACAAGACATGCCTGTAGTGTGTTCAATAGGAACATAGAGTATCTTACAACAAGATATGTCTGTAGTGTGATCAATACAGCATAGTGTCCTACAGCAAGGCATGTCTGTAGTGTGTTCAGTAGGAACATAGGGTATCCTACAACAAAACATGTCTGTTGTGTGTTCAATAGGAACATAGAGTATCCTACAACAAGACATGTCTGTTGTGTGTTAAATAGGAACATAGCGTATCCTACAACAAGATATGTCTGTTGTGTCTTCAATAGGAACATAGAGTATCCTACAAAAAGACAAGTCTGTTGAGTGTTCAATAGGAACATTGTGTATCCTACAACAAGACATGCCTGTAGTGTGTTCAATAGGAACAGAGAGTATCCTACAACAAGACATATCTGTAGTGTGATCAATACAGCATAGAATATCCTACAGCAAGGCATGTCTGTAGTGTGTTCAGTAGGAACATAGAGTAACCGACAACAAGACTTGTCTGTTGTGTGTTCAATAGGAACATAGAGTATCCTACAACAAGGCATGTCTGTTATGAGTTCAATAGGAACATAGAGTTTCCTACAACAAGACACGTATGTTGTGTTCAATAGGAACGTTGAGTATGCTACAACAAGAAATATCTGTAGTGTGTTCAATAGGACCATAAAGTATGCTACAACAAGACATGTCTGTATTGTGTTCAATAGGAACATAGAGTATCCTACAAAAAGACATGTCTGTTGTGTTTTAAATAGGAACATAGAGTATCCTACAACAAGACATGTCTGTAGTGTGTTCAATAGGAACATAGGTATCCTACAACAAGACATGTCTGTTGTGTTTTCAATAGGAACATGGAGTATCCTACAACGAGACACGTATGTTGTGTTCTATAGGAACGTAGAGTATGCTACAACAAGACATGTCTGTAGTGTGTTCAATAGGATCATAGAGTATCCTGCAACAAGACATGTCTATAGTGTGTTCAATAGTAACATAGAGTACCCTACAAGACATGTGTGTTGTGTGTTCAATAGGAACATAGAGTATCCTACAACAATACATGTCTATAGTGAGTTCAATAGGCACATTGAGTATCCTAAAACAAGACATGTCTATAGTTTGTACAATAGGAACATAGAGTACCCTACAACGAGACATATCTGTTGTGTGTTCAATAGGAATATAGAGTATCCTACAACAAGACATGACTTTTGTGTGTTCAATAGGAACATAGATTATCCTACAACAATATATATCTGTTGTGTCTTCAATAGGAACATAGAGTGTCCTACAAAAAGATATGTCTGTTGTGTCTTCAATAGGAACATAGAGTATCCTATAAAAAGACAAGTCTGTTGTGTGTTCAATAGGAACATAGAGTATCCTACAACAAGACATAACTTTAGTGTGTTCAAAAGGAACATGGAGCAACCTACAACAAGACTCCCTGTAGTGTGTTCAATAGGAACATAGAGTATCCTACAACAATACATGACTGAAGTGTGTTCAATAGGGACATAGAGTATCCTACAACAAGGCATGTCTGTTGTGTGTTCAATAGGAACATAGAGTATCCTACAACAACACATGTCTATAGTGAGTTCAATAGGCACATTGAGTATCCAAAAAAAGACATGTCTATATTATGTACAATAGGAACATTGAGTACCCTACAACAAGTCATGACTGTTGTTTGTTCAATAGGAATAAAGAGTATCCTACAACAAGACATGTATTTCGTGTGTTCAATAGGAACATAGTACAACAAGGTATGTCTGTTGTGTCTTCAATAGGAACATAGAGTATCCTACAAAAAGACAAGTCTGTTGTGTGTTAAATAGGAACAGAGCGTATCCTACAACAAGATATGTCTGTTGTGTCTTCAATAGGAACATAGAACATCCTACAAAAAGACAAGTCTGTTGTGTGTTCAATAGAAACATCGTGTATCCTACAACAAGACATGTCTGTAGTGTGTTCAATAGGAACATAGAGTATCCCACAACAAGACATGCCTGTAGTGTGTTCAATAGGAACATTGAGTATCCTACAACAAGCCATGTCTGTAGTGTGTTCAATACAGCATAGAGTATCCTACAACAAGGCATGTCTGTAGCGCCTTCAGTAGGAACATAGAGTTTCCTACAACAAGACCTGTCTGTTGTGTGTTCAATAGGAATATAGAGTATCCTACAACAGGACATGTCTGTTGTGAGTTCAATAGGAACACAGAGTATCCTACAACAAGACTTGTCTGTTGTATGTTCAATAGGAACATAGAATATCCTACAACAAAACCTGTATGTTGTGTGTTCAATATAAACATAGAGTATCCTACAACAAGACATGTCTGTAGTGTGTTCAATAGGAACATAGAGTATCCTACAACAAGACATGTCTGTTGTGTTTTCAATAGGAACATAGAGTATCCTACAACAAGACATGTCTGTAGTGTGTTCAATAGGACCATTGAGTATGCTACAACAAGATATGTCTTCAGTGTGTTCAATAGGAACATAGAGTATCCTACAACAAGACAAGTGTATAGTTTGTTCAATTGGAATTTGGAGTATCCTACAACAAGGCATGTCTCTTGTGTGTTCAATAGGAACATAGATTATCCTACAACAAGGCATGTCTGTAGTTTTTTCAATGGGAATTTGGAGTATCCTACAACAAGGCAAGACTGTAGTGTGTTCAATAGGAACTTGGAGTAGTCTACAACAAGATATGTCTGTAGTGTGTTCAATAGGAACATAGAGTACCCTACAACAAGACACGTCTGTAGTGTGTTCAATAGGAACATAGATTATCCTACAACAAGACATGTCTGCAGTGTGTTCAATAAGAACATAGAGTATCCTACAACAAGACATGTCTGTAGTGTGTTCAATAGGATCATAGAGTATCCTACAACAAGACATGTCTATAGTGTATTCAATAGGAACATAGAGTATCCTACAATAAGACATGTCTATAGTGAGTTCAATAGCCATATTGAGTATCCTAAAATAAGACATGACTTTTGTGTGTTCAATAGGAACATAGAGTATCCTACAATAAGACACATCTGTTGTGTGTTCAATAGGAACATAGAGTATCCGACAACATGACATGTCTCTTGTGTGTTCAGTGGGAACATAGAGTATCCTACTACAAGACAAGTGTGCAGTTTGTTCAATGGGAATTTGGAGTATCCTACAACAAGGCATGTCTGTAGTGTGTTCAATAGGAACGTAGGGTATGTTACAACAAGAAATGTCTGTAGTGTGCTCAATAGGAACGTAGAGCATGCTACAACAAGAAATATATGTAGTGTGTTCAATAGGACCATAGAGTATGCTACAACAAGACATGTCTGTACTGTGTTCAATAGGAACATAGAGTATCCTACAACAAGACATGTGTGTAGTTTTTTCAATGGGAATTTGGAGTATCCTACAACAAGGCATGTGTATAGTGTGTTCAATAGGAACATAGAGTATCCTACAACAAGACATGTCTATAGTGAGTTCAATAGGCACATTGAGTATCCTACAACAAGACAGGTCTATAGTATGTTCATTAGGAACATAGAGTACCCTACAACAAAACATGACTGTTGTGTGTTGAATAGGAATATAGAGTATCCTACATCAAGATATGTATTTGGTGTGTTCAATAGGAACATAGAGTATCCTACAACAAGATATGTCTGTTGTGTCTTCAATAGGAACATGGAGTATCCTACAAAAATACAAGTCTAGTGTGTGTTAAGTAGGAACATAGCGTATCCTACAACAAGATATGTCTCTTGTGTCTTCAATAGGAACATAGAGTATCCTACAAAAAGACAAGTCTGTTGTGTGTTCAATAAGAACATTGTGTATCCTACAACAAGACATGTCTGTAGTGTGTTCGATAGGAACATAGAGTATCCTACAACAAGACATGCCTGTAGTGTGTTCAATAGGAACACATAGTATCCTACAACAAGACATGTCTGTAGTGTGTTCAATACAGCATAGAGTA
This sequence comes from Meconema thalassinum, assembly GCA_946902985.2. Classification (NCBI taxonomy): domain Eukaryota; kingdom Metazoa; phylum Arthropoda; class Insecta; order Orthoptera; family Tettigoniidae; genus Meconema; species Meconema thalassinum. Next base: position 418,304,184 of record OX336394.1, read on the forward strand.
TCCTACAACAAGGCATGTCTGTAGTGTGTTCAGTAGGAACATAGAGTATCCTACAACAATACATGTCTGTTGTGTGTTCAATAGAAACATAGAGTATCCTACAACAAGACATGTCTGTTGTGTGTTCAATAGGAACATAGAGTATCCTACAACAAGACCTGTCTGTTGTGTGTTCAATAGGAACATAGAGTATCCTGCAACACGATATGTCTGTTGTGTCTTCAATAGGAACATAGAGTATCCTATAAAAAGACAAGTCTGTTGTGTGTTCAATAGGCACATAGAGTATCCTACAACAAGACATAACTTTAGTGTTTTCAATAGGAACATGGAGCAACCTACAACAAGACATGCCTGTAGTGTGTTCAATAGGAACATAGAGTATCCGACAACAAGACATGTCTGTAGTGTGTTCAATACAGCGTAGAGTATCCTACAACAATACATGTCTGAAGTGTGTTCGATCGGGGCATAGAGTATCCTTCAACAATACATGTATGTTGTGTGTTCAATAGGAACATAGAGTATCCTACAACAAGACAAGTCTGCAGTGTGTTCAATAGGAACATAGCGTATTCTACAACAAGACATGTCTGTAGTGTGTTCAATTGGAACATAGAGTACTCTACAACCAGACATGTCTGTTGTGTGTTCAATAGGAACATAGAGTATCCTACAAAAAGACATGTCTATAGTGAGTTCAATAGGCACATTGAGTATCCTACAAAAAGACATGTCTATAGTGTGTACAATAGGAACATAGAGTACCCTACAACAAGTCATGACTGTTGTTTGTTCAATAGGAATATAGAGTATCCTACAACAAGACATGTATTTGGTGTGTTCAATAGGAACATTGTACAACAAGGTATGTCTGTTGTGTCTTCAATAGGAACATAGAGTATCCTACAAAAAGACAAGTCTGTTGTGTGTTAAATAGGAACAGAGCGTATCTTACAACAAGATATGTCTGTTGTGTCTTCAATAGGAACATAGAGTATCCTACAAAAAGACAAGTCTGTTGTGTGTTCAATAGAAACATCGTGTATCCTACAACAAGACATGTCTGTAGTGTGTTCAATAGGAACATATAGTATCCTACAACAAGACATGCCTGTAGTGTGTTCAATAGACACATAGAGTATCCTACAACAAGGCATGTCTGTAGTGTGTTCAATACAGCATAGATTATCCTACAACAAGGCATGTCTGTAGTGTCCTCAGTAGGAACATAGAGTTTCCTACAACAAGACATGACTGTTGTGTGTTCAATAGGAACATAGAGTATCCTACAACAGGACATGTCTGTTGTGAGTTCAATAAGAACATAGAGTATCCTACAACAAGATATGTCTGTTGTATGTTCAATAGGAACATAGAATATCTTACAACATAACCTGTATGTTGTGTGTTCAATATGAACATAGAGTACCCTACAACAAGACATGTCTGTAGTGTGTTCAATAGGAACATAGAGTATCCAACAACAAGACATGTCTGTTGTGTTTTCAATAGGAACATAGAGTATCCTACAACAAGACATGTCTGTAGTGTGTTGAATAAGACCATAGAGTATGCTACAACAAGATATGTCTTCAGTGTGTTCAATAGGAACATAGAGTATCCTACAACAAGACAAATGTATAGTTTGTTCAATTGGAATTTGGAGTATCCTACAACAAGGCATGTCTCTTGTGTGTTCAATAGGAACATAGAGTATCCTACAAAAAGGCATGTCTGTAGTTTTTTCAATGGGAATTTGGAGTATCCTACAACAAGGCATGTCTGTAGTGTGTTCAATAGGAACTTGGAGTAGTCTACAACAAGATATGTCTGTAGTGTGCTCAATAGGAACATAGAGTACCCTACAACAAGACACGTCTGTAGTGTGTTGAATAGGAACATAGATTATCCTACAACAAGACATGTCTGCAGTGTGTTCAATAAGAACATAGAGTATCCTACAACAAGACATGTCTGTAGTGTGTTCAATAGGATCATAGAGTATCCTACAACAAGACATGTCTATAGTGTGTTCAATAGGAACATAGAGTATCCTACAACAAGACATGTCTGTAGTGAGTTCATTAGCCACATTGAGTATCCTAAAACAAGACATGTCTTTTGTGTGTTCAATAGGAACATAGAGTATCCTACAATAAGACACATCTGTTGTGTGTTCAATAGGAACATACAGTATCTGACAACAAGACATGTCTCTTGTGTGTTCAATGGGAACATAGTGTATCCTACTACAAGACAAGTGTGCAGTTTGTTCAATGGGAATTTGGAGTATCCTACAACAAGGCATGTCTCTAGTGTGTTCAATAGGAATTAGGAGTATCCTACAACAAGACATGTAAGTTGGGTGTTCAATAGGAACGTTGAGTATCCTACAACAAGACATGTCTGTAGTGTTTTCAATAGGAACGTAGGGTATGTTACAACAAGAAATGTCTGTAGTGTGCTCAATAGGAACGTAGATTATGCTACAACAAAAAATATATGTAGTGTGTTCAATAGGACCGTAGAGTATGCTACAACAAGACATGTCTGTACTGTGTTCAATAGGAACATAGAGTATCCTACAACAAGACATGTGTGTAGTTTTTTCAATGGGAATTTGGAGTATCCTACAACAAGGCATGTCTATAGTGTGTTCAATAGGAACATAGAGTAACCTACGACAAGACATGACTATAGTGAGTTCAATAGGCTCATTGAGTATCCCACAACAAGACAGGTCTATAGTGTGTTCAATAGGAACATAGAGTACCCTACAACAAGACATGACTGTTGTGTGTTGAATAGGAATATAGAGTATCCTACAACAAGACATGTATTTGGTGTGTTCAATAGAAACATAGAGTATCCTACAACAAGATATGTCTGTTGTGTCTTCAATAGGAACATGGAGTATCCTACAAAAAGACAAGACTGTTGTGTGTTAAATAGGAATATAGCGTATCCTACAACAAGATATGTCTCTTGTGTCTTCAATAGGAACATAGAGTATCCTACAAAAAGACAAGTCTGTTGGGTGTTCAATAAGAACATTGTGTATCCTACAACAAGACATGTCTGTAGTGTGTTCGATAGGAACATAGAGTATCCTACAACAAGACATGCCTGTAGTGTGTTCAATAGGAACATATAGTATCCTACAACAAGACATGTCGGTAGTGTGTTCAATACAGCGTAGAGTATCCTACAACAAGGCATGTCTGTAGTGTGTTCAGTAGGAACATCGAGTATCCTAAATCAAGACATGTCTGTTGTGTGTTCAATAGAAACATAGAGTGTCCTACAACAAGACATGTCTGTTGTGTGTTCAATAGGAACATAGAGTATCCTACAACAAGACATGTCTCTTGTGAGTTCAATAGGAACATAGATTATCCTATATCAAGACATGTATGTTGTATGTTCAATAGGAACATAGAGTATCCTACAACAAAACATGTATGTTGCGTGTTCAATATGAACATAGAGTATCCTACAACAAGACATGTCTGTAGTGTGTTCAATAGGAACATAGAGTATCCTACAACAAGACACGTCCGTTGTGTTTTCAATAGGAACATAGAGTATCCTACAAGAAGACGTGTCTGTAGTGTGTTCAATAGGACCATAGAGTATGCTACAACAAGACATGTCTGTAGTGTATTCAATAGGAACATAGAGTATCCTACAACAAGTGTGTAGTTTGTTCAATTGGAATTTGGAGTATCATACAACAAGGCATGTCTCTTGTGTGTTCAATAGGAACATAGAGTATCCTACAACAAATTATGTCTGTAGTTTGTTCAATGGGAATTTGGAGTATCCTACAACAAGGCATGTCTGTAGTGTGTTCAATAGGAACTTGGAGTATCCTACAACAAGATATGTATGTAGTGTGTTCAATAGGAAAATAGAGTACCCTACAACAAGACATGACCGTAGTGTGTTCAATAGGAACACAGAGTATCCTACAACAAGACATGTCTGTTGTGTGTTCAATAAGAACATAGAGTATCCTACAACAAGACATGACTGCAGTGTGTTCAATAGGAACAAAGAGCATCCTACAACAAGACATGTCTGTAGTGTGTTCAATAGGATCATAGAATATCCTACAACAGGACATGTCTATAGTATGTTCAATAGGAACATAGAGTACCCTCCACCAAGACATGTCTCTAGTGTGTTCAATAGGAACATAGAGTATCCTACAACAAGACAAATGTGTAGTTTGTTCAATTGGAATTTGGAGTACCCTACAATAAGGCATGTCTCTTGTGTGTTCAATAGGAACATAGAGTATCCTACAACAAGACATGTATGTTGTGTGTTCAATAGGGACATAGAGTACCCTACAACTAGACATGTCTGTTGTGTGTTCAATAGTGACACAGAGTATCCAACAACAACACATGTCTCTTGTGTGTTCAATAGGAACATAGAGTATCCTAAAACGAGATATGTCTGCTGTGTGTTCAATAGGAACATAGAGTATCCTACAACAAGACATGTATGTAGTGTGTTCAATAGGATCATAGAGTATCCTACAACAAGACATGTCTATAGTGTGTTCAATAGGAACATAGAGCAGCCTACAACAAGACATATCTGTTGTGTGTTCAATAGCAACATAGAGTATCCTACAACAAGACATGTCTATAGTGAGTTCGATAGGAACATTGAGTTTCCTACAACAAGACATGTCTATAGTGTGTTCAATAGGAACATAGAGTACCCTACAACAAGACATGTATATTGTGTGTTCAATAGAAATATAGAGTATCCTACAACAAGACATGTCTTTTGCGTGTTCAATAGGAACATAGATTATCCTGCAACAAGATATGTCTGTTGTGTCTTCAATAGGAACATAGAGAATCCTACAACAAGAAATGTCTTTTGTGTGTTCAATAGGGACATAGAATATCCCACAACAAGACATGTCTGTAGTACGTTCAGTATGAGCATAGAGTATCCCAGAACAAGACATGTATGTTGTGTGTTCAATAGGAACGTAGAGTATGCTACAAAAAGAAATGTCTGTAGTGTGATAACAGGAACGTAGAGTATGCTACAACAAGACATGTCTGTAGTGTGTTCAATAGGAACGTAGAGTATGCTACAACAAGCAATGCCTCTAGTGTGTTAAATAGGAACATAGAGTATCCTACTACAAGACAAATGTGTAGTTTGTTCAATGGGAATTTGGAGTATCCTAAAACAAGGCATGTCTGTAGTGTGTTCAATAGGAACTTGGAGTATCCTACAAAAAGTCCTGTATCTTAGGTGTTCAATAGGAACGTAGAGTATCCTATAACAAGACATGACTGTAGTGTGTTCAATAGGACCATAGAGTATGCTACAACATGACATGTCTGAAGTGTGTTCAATAGGAACATAGAGTATCCTACAACAAGACAAGTGTGTAATTTCTTCAATTGGAATTTGTACTATACTACGACAAGGCATGTCTCTTGTGTGTTCCATAGGAACATAGAGTATCCGACGACAAGGCATGTCTGTAGTTTGTTCAATGGGAATTTGGAGTATCCTACAACAAGGCATGTCTGTAGTGTGTTCAATAGGAACTTGGAGTATCCTACAACAAGATATGTCTGTAGTCTGTTCAATAGGAACATAGAGTACCCTACAACAAGACATGTCTGTAGTGTGTTCAATAGGAACATAGAGTATCCTACAACAAGACATGTCTGTGGTGTGTTCAATAAGAACATAGAGTATCCTACAACAAGCCATGTCTGTATTGTGTTCAATAAGATCATAGAGTATCCTACAACAAGACATGTCTGTAGTGTGTTCAATAGGATCATAGACTATCCTGCAACAAGACATGTCTCTAGTGTGTTCAATAGTAACATAGAGTACCCTACAACAAGACATGTCTGTTGTGTGTTCAATAGGAACATAGAATATCCTACAACAATACATGTCTACAGTGAGTTTAATAGGCACATTGAGTATCCTAAAACAAGACACGTCTATAGTTTGTACAATAGGAACATAGAGTACCCTACAACGAGACATATCTGTTGTGTGTTCAATAGGAATATAGAGTATCCTACAACAAGACATGCCTTTTGTGTGTTCAATAGGAACATAGAGTATCCTACAACAATATATATCTGTTGTGTCTTCAATAGGAACATAGAGTATCCTATAAAATGACAAGTCTGTTGTGTGTTCAATAGGAACATAGAGTATCCTACAACAAGACATAACTTTAGTGTGTTCAATAGGAACATGGAGCAACCTACAACAAGACATGCCTGTAGTGTGTTCAATAGGAACATAGAGTATCCGACAAAAGACATGTCTGTAGGTGTTCAATACAGCATAGAGTATCCTACAACAAGACATGTCTGAAGTGTGTTCAATAGGGACATAGAGTATCCTACAACCAGACATGTCTGTTGTGTGTTCAATAGGAACATAGAGTATCCTACAACAAGACAGGTCTATAGTGAGTTCAATAGGCACATTGAGTATCCTACAAAAAAAATGTCTATAGTGTGTTCAATAGGAACATAGAGTACCCTACAACAAGTCATGACTCTTGTGTGTTCAATAGGAATATAGGGTATCCTACAACAAAACATGTATTTGGTGTGTTCAATAGGAACATAGAGTATCCTACAACAAGACAAGTCTGTTGTGTGTTAAATAGGAACAGAGCGTATCCTACAACAAGATATGTCTGTTATGTCTTCAATAGGAAAATAGAGTATCCTACAAAAAGACATGTCTGTTGTGTGTTCAATAGAAACATCGTGTATCCTACAACAAGACATGTCTGTAGTGTGTTCAATAGGAACATAGAGTATCCTACAACAAGACATGTCTGTAGTGTGTTCAATAGGAACGTAGGGTATGTTACAACAAGAAATGTCTGTAGTGTGCTCAATAGGAACGTAGAGTATGCTACAACAAAAAATATATGTAGTGTGTTCAATAGGACCGTAGAGTATGCTACAACAAGACATGTCTGTACTGTGTTCAATAGGAACATAGAGTATCCTACAACAAGACATGTGTGTAGTTTTTTCAATGGGAATTTGGAGTATCCTGCAACAAGGCATGTCTATAGTGTGTTCAATAGGAACATAGAGTAACCTACGACAAGACATGTCTATAGTGAGTTCAATAGGCTCATTGAGTATCCCACAACAAGACAGGTCTATAGTGTGTTCAATAGGAACATAGAGTACCCTACAACAAGACATGACTGTTGTGTGTTGAATAGGAATATAGAGTATCCTACAACAAGACATGTATTTGGTGTGTTCAATAGAAACATAGAGTATCCTACAACAAGATATGTCTGTTGTGTCTTCAATAGGAACATGGAGTATCCTACAAAAAGACAAGACTGTTGTGTGTTAAATAGGAATATAGCGTATCCTACAACAAGATATGTCTCTTGTGTCTTCAATAGGAACATAGAGTATCCTACAAAAAGACAAGTCTGTTGGGTGTTCAATAAGAACATTGTGTATCCTACAACAAGACATGTCTGTAGTGTGTTCGATAGGAACATAGAGTATCCTACAACAAGACTTGCCTGTAGTGTGTTCAATAGGAACATATAGTATCCTACAACAAGACATGTCGGTAGTGTGTTCAATACAGCGTAGAGTATCCTACAACAAGGCATGTCTGTAGTGTGTTCAGTAGGAACATCGAGTATCCTAAAACAAGACATGTCTGTTGTGTGTTCAATAGAAACATAGAGTATCCTACAACAAGACATGTCTGTTGTGTGTTCAATAGGAACATAGAGTATCCTACAACAAGACATGTCTCTTGTGAGTTCAATAGGAACATAGATTATCCTATATCAAGACATGTATGTTGTATGTTCAATAGGAACATAGAGTATCCTACAACAAAACATGTATGTTGCGTGTTCAATATGAACATAGAGTATCCTTCAACAAGACATGTCTGTAGTGTGTTCAATAGGAACATAGAGTATCCTACAACAAGACACGTCCGTTGTGTTTTCAATAGGAACATAGAGTATCCTACAAGAAGACGTGTCTGTAGTGTGTTCAATAGGACCATAGAGTATGCTACAACAAGACATGTCTGTAGTGTATTCAATAGGAACATAGAGTATCCTACAACAAGTGTGTAGTTTGTTCAATTGGAATTTGGAGTATCATACAACAAGGCATGTCTCTTGTGTGTTCAATAGGAACATAGAGTATCCTACAACAAATTATGTCTGTAGTTTGTTCAATGGGAATTTGGAGTATCCTACAACAAGGCATGTCTGTAGTGTGTTCAATAGGAACTTGGAGTATCCTACAACAAGATATGTATGTAGTGTGTTCAATAGGAAAATAGAGTACCCTACAACAAGACATGACCGTAGTGTGTTCAATAGGAACACAGAGTATCCTACAACAAGACATGTCTGTTGTGTGTTCAATAAGAACATAGAATATCCTACAACAAGACATGACTGCAGTGTGTTCAATAGGAACAAAGAGCATCCTACAACAAGACATGTCTGTAGTGTGTTCAATAGGATCATAGAATATCCTACAACAGGACATGTCTATAGTATGTTCAATAGGAACATAGAGTACCCTCCACCAAGACATGTCTCTAGTGTGTTCAATAGGAACATAGAGTATCCTACAACAAGACAAATGTGTAGTTTGTTCAATTGGAATTTGGAGTACCCTACAATAAGGCATGTCTCTTGTGTGTTCAATAGGAACATAGAGTATCCTACAACAAGACATGTATGTTGTGTGTTCAATAGGGACATAGAGTACCCTACAACTAGACATGTCTGTTGTGTGTTCAATAGTGACACAGAGTATCCTACAACAACACATGTCTCTTGTGTGTTCAATAGGAACATAGAGTATCCTAAAACGAGATATGTCTGCTGTGTGTTCAATAGGAACATAGAGTATCCTACAACAAGACATGTATGTAGTGTGTTCAATAGGATCATAGAGTATCCTACAACAAGACATGTCTATAGTGTGTTCAATAGGAACATAGAGCAGCCTACAACAAGACATATCTGTTGTGTGTTCAATAACAACATAGAGTATCCTACAACAAGACATGTCTATAGTGAGTTCGATAGGAACATTGAGTTTCCTACAACAAGACATGTCTATAGTGTGTTCAATAGGAACATAGAGTACCCTACAACAAGACATGTATATTGTGTGTTCAATAGAAATATGGAGTATCCTACAACAAGACATGTCTTTTGCGTGTTCAATAGGAACATAGATTATCCTGCAACAAGATATGTCTGTTGTGTCTTCAATAGGAACATAGAGAATCCTACAACAAGAAATGTCTTTTGTGTGTTCAATAGGGACATAGAATATCCCACAACAAGACATGTCTGTAGTACGTTCAGTATGAGCATAGAGTATCCCAGAACAAGACATGTATGTTGTGTGTTCAATAGGAACGTAGAGTATGCTACAAAAAGAAATGTCTGTAGTGTGATAACAGGAACGTAGAGTATGCTACAACAAGACATGTCTGTAGTGTGTTCAATAGGAACGTAGAGTATCCTACAAAAAGTCATGTATCTTGGGTGTTCAATAGGAACGTAGAGTATCCTATAACAAGACATGTCTGTAGTGTGTTCAATAGGACCATAGAGTATGCTACAACATGACATGTCTGAAGTGTGTTCAATAGGAACATAGAGTATCCTACAACAAGACAAGTGTGTAATTTCTTCAATTGGAATTTGTACTATACTACGACAAGGCATGTCTCTTGTGTGTTCCATAGGAACATAGAGTATCCGACGACAAGGCATGTCTGTAGTTTGTTCAATGGGAATTTGGAGTATCCTACAACAAGGCATGTCTGTAGTGTGTTCAATAGGAACTTGGAGTATCCTACAACAAGCTATGTCTGTAGTGTGTTCAATAGGAACATAGAGTACCCTACAACAAGTCATGTCTGTAGTGTGTTCAATAGGAACATAGAGTATCCTACAACAAGACATGTCTGTGGTGTGTTCAATAAGAACATAGAGTATCCTACAACAAGCCATGTCTGCATTGTGTTCAATAAGATCATAGAGTATCCTACAACAAGACATGTCTGTAGTGTGTTCAATAGGATCATAGACAATCCTGCAACAAGACATGTCTCTAGTGTGTTCAATAGTAACATAGAGTACCCTACAACAAGACATGTCTGTTGTGTGTTCAATAGGAACATAGAATATCCTACAACAATACATGTCTATAGTGAGTTTAATAGGCACATTGAGTATCCTAAAACAAGACACGTCTATAGTTTGTACAATAGGAACATAGAGTACCCTACAACGAGACATATCTGTTGTGTGTTCAATAGGAATATAGAGTATCCTACAACAAGACATGCCTTTTGTGTGTTCAATAGGAACATAGAGTATCCTACAACAATATATATCTGTTGTGTCTTCAATAGGAACATAGAGTATCCTATAAAATGACAAGTCTGTTGTGTGTTCAATAGGAACATAGAGTATCCTACAACAAGACATAACTTTAGTGTGTTCAATAGGAACATGGAGCAACCTACAACAAGACATGCCTGTAGTGTGTTCAATAGGAACATAGAGTATCCGACAAAAGACATGTCTGTCGGTGTTCAATACAGCATAGAGTATCCTACAACCAGACATGTCTGTTGTGTGTTCAATAGGAACATAGAGTATCCTACAACAAGACAGGTCTATAGTGAGTTCAATAGGCACATTGAGTATCCTACAAAAAAAATGTCTATAGTGTATTCAATAGGAACATAGAGTACCCTACAACAAGTCATGACTCTTGTGTGTTCAATAGGAATATAGAGTATCCTACAACAAAACATGTATTTGGTGTGTTCAATAGGAACATAGAGTATCCTACAACAAGACTAGTCTGTTGTGTGTTAAATAGGAACAGAGCGTATCCTACAACAAGATATGTCTGTTATGTCTTCAATAGGAACATAGAGTATCCTACAAAAAGACATGTCTGTTGTGTGTTCAATAGAAACATCGTGTATCCTACAACAAGACATGTCTGTAGTGTGTTCAATAGGAACATAGAGTATCCTACAACAAGACATGCCTGTAGTGTGTTCAATAGGAACAGAGAGTACCCTACAACAAGACATGTCTGTAGTGTGTTCAATACAGCATAGAGTATCCTACAACAAGGCATGTCTGTAGTGTGTTCAGTATGAACATAGAGTTTCCTACAACAAGACATGTCTGTTGTGTGTTCAATAGGAACATAGAGTATCCTACAACAGGACATATCTGTTGTGAGTTCAATAAGAACATAGAGTATCCTAAAACAAGACATGTCTGTTGTATGTTCAATAGGAACATAGAGTATCCTACAAGAAAACCTGTAAGTTGTGTGTTTAATATGAACATAGAGTATCCTACAACAAGACATGTCTGTAGTGTGTTCAATAGGAACTTAGAGTATCCTACAACAAGACATGTCTGTTGTGTTTTCAATAGGAACATAGAGTATCCTACAACAAGACATGTCTGTAGTGTGTTCAATAGGACCATAGAGTATGCTACAACAAGATATGTCTGTAGTGTGTTCAATAGGAACATAGAGTATTCTACAACAAGACAAGTGTATAGTTTGTTCAATGGGAATTTGGAGTATCCTACAACAAGGCATGTCTCTAGTGCGTTCAATAGGAACTTGGAGTATCCTGCAACAAGACATGTAAGTTGGGTGTTCTATAGGAACGTAGAGTATCCTACAACAAGACATGTCTGTAGTGTGTTCAATAGGAACGTAGGGTATGCTACAACAAGAAATGTCTGTAGTGTGCACAATAGGAACGTAGAGTATGCTACAACAAGAAATATATGTAGTGTGTTCAATAGGAACATTGAATATGCTACAACAAGACATGTCTATACTGTGTTCAATAGGAACATAGAGTATCCTACAACAAGACATGTGTGTAGTTTTTTCAATGGGGATTTGGAGTATCCTACAACAAGAAATGTGTGTAGTGTGTTCAATAGGAACATAGAGTATCCTACAACAAGACATGTCTATAGTGAGTTCAATAGGCACATTGAGTATCCTACAACAAGACATGTCTATAGTGAGATCAATAGGAACATGGAGTTCCCTACAACAAGACATGACTGTTGTGTGTTGAATAGGAATATAGAGTATCCTACAACAAGACATGTATTTGGTGTGTTCAATAGGAACATAGAGTATCCTACAACAAAATATGTCTGTTGTGTCTTCAATAGGAACATGGAGTATCCAACAAAAAGACAAGTCTGTTGTGTGTTAAATAGGAACATAGCGTATCCTACAACATGATATGTCTGTTGTGTCTTCAATAGGAACATAGAGTATCCTACAAAGAGACAAGTCTGTTGTGTGTTCAATAGGAACATTGTGTATCCTACAACAAGACATGTCTGTAGTGTGTTCAATAGGAACATAGTGTATCCTACAACAAGACATGCCTGTAATGTGTTCAATAGGAACATAGAGTATCTTACAACAAGATATGTCTGTAGTGTGATCAATACAGCATAGTGTCCTACAGCAAGGCATGTCTGTAGGGTGTTTAGTAGGAACATAGGGTATCCTACAACAAAACATGTCTGTTGTGTGTTCAATAGGAACATAGAGTATCCTACAACAAGACATATCTGTAGTGTGATCAATACAGCATAGAATATCCTACAGCAAGGCATGTCTGTAGTGTGTTCAGTAGGAACATAGAGTAACCGACAACAAGACTTGTCTGTTGTGTGTTCAATAGGAACATAGAGTATCCTACAACAAGACATGTCTGTTATGAGTTCAATAGGAACATAGAGTATCCTACAACGAGACACGTATGTTGTGTTCTATAGGAACGTAGAGTATGCTACAACAAGACATGTCAGTTGTGTGTTCAATAGGAACTTGGAGTATCCTACAACAAGAAATGTCTGTAGTGTGTTCAAGAGGAACATGGAGTATGCTACAACAAAACGTGTCTGTAGTGTGTTCAATAGGAACATAGAGTATGCTACAACAAGACATATCTGTTGTGTGTTCAATAGGAATATAGAGTATCCTACAAAAAGACAAGCCTGTAGCGTGTTCAATAGGAGCATAGAGTATCCTACAACAAGACATGTCTGTTGTGAGTTCAATAGGAACATAGAGTACCCTACAACAAGATATGTCTGTTGTGTGTTCAATAGGAACATAGAGTAACCTACAACAAGACATATCTGTTGTGTGTTCAATAGGAATGTAGAGTATCCTACAAGAGGAAACGTCTTTTGTGTGTTCAATAGGGACATAGAGTATCCCACAACAAGTCATGTCAGTAGTATGTTCAGTAGGAGCATAGAATATCCTACAAAAAGACATGTATGTTTTGTGTTCAATAGGAACGTAGAGTATCCTACAAAAAGACATGTCTGTAGTGTCTTCAATAGGAACGTAGAGTATGCTACAACAAGAAATGTCTGTAGTGTGCTCAATAGGAACGTAGAGTATGCTACAACAAGAAATGTCTGTAGTGTGTTGAATAGGACCATAGATTATGCTACAACAAGACATGTCTGCAGTGTGTTCAATAGGAAAATAGAGTATCCTACAACAAAACAAGTGTGTAGATTTTTCAATGGGAATTTGGAGTATCCTGCAACAAGGCATGTCTATAGTGAGTTCAATAGGCACATTGAGTATCCTACAAAAAAATGTCTATAGTGTGTTCAATAGGAACATAGAGTACCCTACAACAAGTCATGACTCTTGTGAGTTCAATAGGAATATAGAGTATCCTACAACAAAACATGTATTTGGTGTGTTCAATAGGAACATAGAGTATCTTACAACAAGACAAGTCTGTTGTGTGTTAAATAGGAACAGAGCGTATCCTACAACAAGATATGTCTGTTATGTCTTCAATAGGAACATAGAGTATCCTACAAAAAGACATGTCTGTTGTGTGTTCAATAGAAACATCGTGTATCCTACAACAAGACATGTCTGTAGTGTGTTCAATAGGAACATAGAGTATCCTACAACAAGACATGCCTGTAGTGTGTTCAATAGGAACGTAGGGTATGTTACAACAAGAAATGTCTGTAGTGTGCTCAATAGGAACGTAGAGTATGCTACAACAAAAAATATATGTAGTGTGTTCATTAGGACCGTAGAGTATGCTACAACAAGACATGTCTGTACTGTGTTCAATAGGAACATAGAGTATCCTACAACAAGACATGTGTGTAGTTTTTTCAATGGGAATTTGGAGTATCCTACAACAAGGCATGTCTATAGTGTGTTCAATAGGAACATAGAGTAACCTACGACAAGACATGTCTATAGTGAGTTCAATAGGCTCATTGAGTATCCCACAACAAGACAGGTCTATAGTGTGTTCAATAGGAACATAGAGTACCCTACAACAAGACATGACTGTTGTGTGTTGAATAGGAATATAGAGTATCCTACAACAAGACATGTATTTGGTGTGTTCAATAGAAACATAGAGTATCCTACAACAAGATATGTCTGTTGTGTCTTCAATAGGAACATGGAGTATCCTACAAAAAGACAAGACTGTTGTGTGTTAAATAGGAATATAGCGTATCCTACAACAAGATATGTCTCTTGTGTCTTCAATAGGAACATAGAGTATCCTACAAAAAGACAAGTCTGTTGGGTGTTCAATAAGAACATTGTGTATCCTACAACAAGACATGTCTGTAGTGTGTTCGATAGGAACATAGAGTATCCTACAACAAGACATGCCTGTAGTGTGTTCAATAGGAACATATAGTATCCTACAACAAGACATGTCGGTAGTGTGTTCAATACAGCGTCGAGTATCCTACAACAAGGCATGTCTGTAGTGTGTTCAGTAGGAACATCGAGTATCCTAAAACAAGACATGTCTGTTGTGTGTTCAATAGAAACATAGAGTATCCTACAACAAGACATGTCTGTTGTGTGTTCAATAGGAACATAGAGTATCCTACAACAAGACATGTCTCTTGTGAGTTCAATAGGAACATAGATTATCCTACAACAAGACACGTCCGTTGTGTTTTCAATAGGAACATAGAGTATCCTACAAGAAGACGTGTCTGTAGTGTGTTCAATAGGACCATAGAGTATGCTACAACAAGACATGTCTGTAGTGTATTCAATAAGAACATAGAGTATCCTACAACAAGTGTGTAGTTTGTTCAATTGGAATTTGGAGTATCATACAACAAGGCATGTCTCTTGTGTGTTCAATAGGAACATAGAGTATCCTACAACAAATTATGTCTGTAGTTTGTTCAATGGGAATTTGGAGTATCCTACAACAAGGCATGTCTGTAGTGTGTTCAATAGGAACTTGGAGTATCCTACAACAAGATATGTATGTAGTGTGTTCAATAGGAAAATAGAGTACCCTACAACAAGACATGACCGTAGTGTGTTCAATAGGAACACAGAGTATCCTACAACAAGACATGTCTGTTGTGTGTTCAATAAGAACATAGAGTATCCTACAACAAGACATGACTGCAGTGTGTTCAATAGGAACAAAGAGCATCCTACAACAAGACATGTCTGTAGTGTGTTCAATAGGATCATAGAATATCCTACAACAGGACATGTCTATAGTATGTTCAATAGGAACATAGAGTACCCTCCACCAAGACATGTCTCTAGTGTGTTCAATAGGAACATAGAGTATCCTACAACAAGACAAATGTGTAGTTTGTTCAATTGGAATTTGGAGTACCCTACAATAAGGCATGTCTCTTGTGTGTTCAATAGGAACATAGAGTATCCTACAACAAGACATGTATGTTGTGTGTTCAATAGGGACATAGAGTACCCTACAACTAGACATGTCTGTTGTGTGTTCAATAGTGACACAGAGTATCCTACAACAACACATATCTCTTGTGTGTTCAATAGGAACATAGAGTATCCTAAAACGAGATATGTCTGCTGTGTGTTCAATAGGAACATAGAGTATCCTACAACAAGACATGTATGTAGTGTGTTCAATAGGATCATAGAGTATCCTACAACAAGACATGTCTATAGTGTGTTCAATAGGAACATAGAGCAGCCTACAACAAGACATATCTGTTGTGTGTTCAATAGCAACATAGAGTATCCTACAACAAGACATGTCTATAGTGAGTTCGATAGGAACATTGAGTTTCCTACAACAAGACATGTCTATAGTGTGTTCAATAGGAACATAGAGTACCCTACAACAAGACATGTATATTGTGTGTTCAATAGAAATATAGAGTATCCTACAACAAGACATGTCTTTTGCGTGTTCAATAGGAACATAGAGAATCCTACAACAAGAAATGTCTTTTGTGTGTTCAATAGGGACATAGAATATCCCACAACAAGACATGTCTGTAGTACGTTCAGTATGAGCATAGAGTATCCCAGAACAAGACATGTATGTTGTGTGTTCAATAGGAACGTTGAGTATGCTACAAAAAGAAATGTCTGTAGTGTGATAACAGGAACGTAGAGTATGCTACAACAAGACATGTCTGTAGTGTGTTCAATAGGAACGTAGAGTATGCTACAACAAGCAATGCCTCTAGTGTGTTAAATAGGAACATAGAGTATCCTACTACAAGACAAATGTGTAGTTTGTTCAATGGGAATTTGGAGTATCCTAAAACAAGGCATGTCTGTAGTGTGTTCAATAGGAACTTGGAGTATCCTACAAAAAGTCATGTATCGTGGGTGTTCAATAGGAACGTAGAGTACCCTATAACAAGACATGTCTGTAGTGTGTTCAATAGGACCATAGAGTATGCTACAACATGACATGTCTGAAGTGTGTTCAATAGGAACATAGAGTATCCTACAACAAGACAAGTGTGTAATTTCTTCAATTGGAATTTGTACTATACTACGACAAGGCATGTCTCTTGTGTGTTCCATAGGAACATAGAGTATCCGACGACAAGGCATGTCTGTAGTTTGTTCAATGGGAATTTGGAGTATCCTACAACAAGGCATGTCTGTAGTGTGTTCAATAGGAACTTGGAGTATCCTACAACAAGATATGTCTGTAGTGTGTTCAATAGGAACATAGAGTACCCTACAACAAGACATGTCTGTAGTGTGTTCAATAGGAACATAGAGTATCCTACAACAAGACATGTCTGTGGTGTGTTCAATAAGAACATAGAGTATCCTACAACAAGCCATGTCTGCATTGTGTTCAATAAGATCATAGAGTATCCTACAACAAGACATGTCTGTAGTGTGTTCAATAGTAACATAGAGTACCCTACAACAAGACATGTCTGTTGTGTGTTCAATAGGAACATAGAATATCCTACAACAATACATGTCTATAGTGAGTTTAATAGGCACATTGAGTATCCTAAAACAAGACACGTCTATAGTTTGTACAATAGGAACATAGAGTACCCTACAACGAGACATATCTGTTGTGTGTTCAATAGGAATATAGAGTATCCTACAACAAGACATGCCATTTGTGTGTTCAATAGGAACATAGAGTATCCTACAACAATATATATCTGTTGTGTCTTCAATAGGAACATAGAGTATCCTATAAAATGACAAGTCTGTTGTGTGTTCAATAGGAACATAGAGTATCCTACAACAAGACATAACTTTAGTGTGTTCAATAGGAACATGGAGCAACCTACAACAAGACATGCCTGTAGTGTGTTCAATAGGAACATAGAGTATCCGACAAAAGACATGTCTGTAGGTGTTCAATACAGCATAGAGTATCCTACAACAAGACATGTCTGAAGTGTGTTCAATAGGGACATAGAGTATCCTACAACCAGACATGTCTGTTGTGTGTTCAATAGGAACATAGAGTATCCTACAACAAGACAGGTCTATAGTGAGTTCAATAGGCACATTGAGTATCCTACAAAAAAAAATGTCTATAGTGTGTTCAATAGGAACATAGAGTACCCTAAAACAAGTCATGACTCTTGTGTGTTCAATAGGAATATAGAGTATCCTACAACAAAACATGTATTTGGTGTGTTCAATAGGAACATAGAGTATCCTACAACAAGACTAGTCTGTTGTGTGTTAAATAGGAACAGAGCGTATCCTACAACAAGATATGTCTGTTATGTCTTCAATAGGAACATAGAGTATCCTACAAAAAGACATGTCTGTTGTGTGTTCAATAGAAACATCGTGTATCCTACAACAAGACATGTCTGTAGTGTGTTCAATAGGAACATAGAGTATCCTACAACAAGACATGCCTGTAGTGTGTTCAATAGGAACAGAGAGTACCCTACAACAAGACATGTCTGTAGTGTGTTCAATACAGCATAGAGTATCCTACAACAAGGCATGTCTGTAGTGTGTTCAGTAGGAACATAGAGTTTCCTACAACAAGACATGTCTGTTGTGTGTTCAATAGGAACATAGAGTATCCTACAACAGGACATATCTGTTGTGAGTTCAATAAGAACATAGAGTATCCTAAAACAAGACATGTCTGTTGTATGTTCAATAGGAACATAGAGTATCCTACAAGAAAACCTGTAAGTTGTGTGTTTAATATGAACATAGAGTATCCTACAACAAGACATGTCTGTAGTGTGTTCAATAGGAACTTAGAGTATCCTACAACAAGACATGTCTGTTGTGTTTTCAATAGGAACATAGAGTATCCTACAACAAGACATGTCTGTAGTGTGTTCAATAGGACCATAGAGTATGCTACAACAAGATATGTCTGTAGTGTGTTCAATAGGAACATAGAGTATTCTACAACAAGACAAGTGTATAGTTTGTTCAATGGGAATTTGGAGTATCCTACAACAAGGCAAGTCTCTAGTGCGTTCAATAGGAACTTGGAGTATCCTGCAACAAGACATGTAAGTTGGGTGTTCTATAGGAACGTAGAGTATCCTACAACAAGACATGTCTGTAGTGTGTTCAATAGGAACGTAGGGTATGCTACAACAAGAAATGTCTGTAGTGTGCACAATAGGAACGTAGAGTATGCTACAACAAGAAATATATGTAGTGTGTTCAATAGGAACATTGAATATGCTACAAAGAGACATGTCTGTACTGTGTTCAATAGGAACATAGAGTATCCTACAACAAGACATGTGTGTAGTTTTTTCAATGGGGATTTGGAGTATCCTACAACAAGAAATGTGTGTAGTGTGTTCAATAGGAACATAGAGTATCCTACAACAAGACATGTCTATAGTGAGTTCAATAGGCACATTGAGTATCCTACAACAAGACATGTCTATAGTGAGATCAATAGGAACATGGAGTTCCCTACAACAAGACATGACTGTTGTGTGTTGAATAGGAATATAGAGTATCCTACAACAAGACATGTATTTGGTGTGTTCAATAGGAACATAGAGTATCCTACAACAAAATATGTCTGTTGTGTCTTCAATAGGAACATGGAGTATCCTACAAAAAGACAAGTCTGTTGTGTGTTAAATAGGAACATAGCGTATCCTACAACATGATATGTCTGTTGTGTCTTCAATAGGAACATAGAGTATCCTACAAAGAGACAAGTCTGTTGTGTGTTCAATAGGAACATTGTGTATCCTACAACAAGACATGTCTGTAGTGTGTTCAATAGGAACATAGTGTATCCTACAACAAGAACTGCCTGTAATGTGTTCAATAGGAACATAGAGTATCTTACAACAAGATATGTCTGTAGTGTGATCAATACAGCATAGTGTCCTACAGCAAGGCATGTCTGTAGGGTGTTCAGTAGGAACATAGGGTATCCTACAACAAAACATGTCTGTTGTGTGTACAATAGGAACATAGAGTATCCTACAACAAGACATGTCTGTTGTGTGTTAAATAGGAACATAGCGTATTCTACAACAAGATATGTCTGTTGTGTCTTCAATAGGAACATAGAGTATCCTACAAAAAGACAAGTCTGTTGTGTGTTCAATAGGAACATTGTGTATCCTACAACAACACATGCCTGTAGTGTGTTCAATAGGAACATAGAGTATCCTACAACAAGACATATCTGTAGTGTGATCAATACAGCATAGAATATCCTACAGCAAGGCATGTCTGTAGTGTGTTCAGTAGGAACATAGAGTAACCGACAACAAGACTTGTCTGTTGTGTGTTCAATAGGAACATAGAGTATCCTACAACAAGACATGTCTGTTATGAGTTCAATAGGAACATAGAGTATCCTACAACGAGACACGTATGTTGTGTTCTATAGGAACGTAGAGTATGCTACAACAAGACATGTCAGTTGTGTGTTCAATAGGAACTTGGAGTATCCTACAACAAGAAATGTCTGTAGTGTGTTCAAGAGGAACATAGAGTATGCTACAACAAAACGTGTCTGTAGTGTGTTCAATAGGAACATAGAGTATGCTACAACAAGACATATCTGTTGTGTGTTCAATAGGAATATAGAGTATCCTACAAAAAGACAAGCCTGTAGCGTGTTCAATAGGAGCATAGAGTATCCTACAACAAGACATGTCTGTTGTGAGTTCAATAGGAACATAGAGTACCCTACAACAAGATATGTCTGTTGTGTGTTCAATAGGAACATAGAGTAACCTACAACAAGACATATCTGTTGTGTGTTCAATAGGAATGTAGAGTATCCTACAAGAGGAAACGTCTTTTGTGTGTTCAATAGGGACATAGAGTATCCCACAACAAGTCATGTCAGTAGTATGTTCAGTAGGAGCATAGAATATCCTACAACAAGACATGTATGTTTTGTGTTCAATAGGAACGTAGAGTATCCTACAACAAGACATGTCTGTAGTGTCTTCAATAGGAACGTAGAGTATGCTACAACAAGAAATGTCTGTAGTGTGCTCAATAGGAACGTAGAGTATGCTACAACAAGAAATGTCTGTAGTGTGTTGAATAGGACCATAGATTATGCTACAACAAGACATGTCTGCAGTGTGTTCAATAGGAAAAGAGAGTATCCTACAACAAAACAAGTGTGTAGATTTTTCAATGGGAATTTGGAGTATCCTGCAACAAGGCATGTCTGTAGTGTGTTCAATAGGAACTTGGAGTATCCTACAACAAGACAAGCCTGTAGTGTGTTCAATACAGAATAGAGTATCCTACAACTAGACATGTCTGCAGTGTGTTCAATAGGAACATAGAATATCCTACAACATGTTATGTCTGTTGTGTTTTCAATAGGAACATAGAGTATCCTACAACAAGACATGTCTCTTGTGTGTTCAATAGGAACATGGAGTATCCTACAAAAAGACATGTCTGTAGTGTGTTCAATAGGAACATAGAGTATCCTACAATAAGACATGTCTGTTGTGTTTTCAATAGGAACTTGCGGTATCCTACAATAAGACATGTCTCTTGTGTGTTCAATAGGAACTTGGAGTATCCTACAACAAGGCAAGTCTGTTGTGTGTTCAATGGGAACTTGGAGTATCCTACAAAAACAAAGTCTCTTGTGTGTTCAATAGGAACATAGAATATCCTACAACAAGGCATGTCTGAAGTTTGTTCAATGGGAATTTGGAGTATCCTACAACAAGGCATGTCTGTAGTGTGTTCAATAGCAACTTGGAGTATCCTACAAAAAGATATGTCTGTAGAGTGTTCAATAGGAACATAGAGTACCCTACAACAAGACATGTCTGTAGTGTGTTCAATAGGAACATAGAGTATCCTACAACAAGACATGTCTGTAGTGTGTTCAATAGGAACATAGAGTATCCCACAATAAGACATGTCTGGTGTGTTTTCAATAGGAGTTTGGAGTATCCTACAACAAGACATGTCTGTAGTGTGTTCAATAGGAACATAGGGTATCCTACAACAAGATATGTCTGATGAGTGTTCAATAGGAATATAGAGTATGCTACAACAAGACATGTCTGTAGTGTGTTCAATAGGAACGTAGAGTATGCTACAATATGAAATTGCTCTAGTATGCTCAATAGGAACGTAGAGTATGCTACAACAAGAAATTGCTGTAGAGTGTTCAATAGGACCCTAGATTATGCTACAACAAGACATGTCTGTAGTGTGTTCAATAAGAACGTAGAGTATCCTACAACAAGACATGTCTGTAGTTTGTTCAATGGGAATTTGGAGTATCCTGCAACAAGGCATATCCGTAGTGCGTTCAATAGGAACTTTGAGTATCCTACAACAAGATATGTCTGTTGTGTCTTCAATAGGAACGTAGAGTATCCTACAAAAAGACAAGTCTGTTGTGTGTTCAATAGGAACATAGAGTATCTTACAACAAGACATGTCTGTTGTGTGTTAAATAGGACCATAGAGTATCCTAAAACAAGAAATGTATTTTGTGTGTTCAATAGGGACCTAGAGTATCCCACAACAAGACATGTCAGTAGTATGTTCAGTAGGAGCATAGAGTATCCTACAACAAGATATGTATGTTGTGTGTTCAATAGGATCGTAGGGTATCCTACAACAATTCATGTCTGTAGTGTGTTCAATAGGAACGTAGAGTATGCTACAACAAGAAATGTCTGTAGTGTGCGCAATAGGAACGTAGAGTATGCTAAAACAAGAAATGTCTGTAGTGTTTTCAATAGGACCATAGAGTATGCTACAACAAGTCATGCCTGTAGTATGTTCAATAGGAACATAGAGTATCCTAAAACAAGACATGTCTGTCGTGTGTTCAATAGGAACATATAGTACCCTACAACAAGACATGTCTGTTGTGTGTTCATTAGGGACACAGAATATCCTACAAGAAGACATGTCTCTTGTGTGTTCAATAGGAACATAGATTATACTACAACAAGACATGTCTGCAGTGTGTTCAATAGGAACATAGAGTATCCTACAACAAGACATGTCTGTAGTGTGTTCAGTAGGATCATAGAGTATCCTACAACAAGACATGTCTATAGTGTGTTCAATAGGAACATAGAGTACCCTACAACAAGACATGTCTGTCGTGTGTTCAATAGAAATATAGAGTATCCTACAACAAGGCATATCTATAGTGAGTTCAATATGAACATAGAGTACCCTACAACAAGACATGTCTGCAGTGTGTTCAATAGGAACATAGGGTATCCTACAACAAGACATGTCTATAGTGTGTTCAATAGGAACATAGAGTACCCTACAACAAGACATGTCTGTTGTGTGTTCAATAGGAACATAGAGTATCCTACAACAAGCCATGTCTTTGGTGTGTTCAACAGGAACATCGAGCACCCTACAACAAGACATGTCTGTTGTGTGTTCAATAGGAACATAGATTACCCTACAACAAGACAAGTCTATAGGGTGTTCAATAGGAACATAGAGTATCCTACAACAAGACATGTCTGTTGTGTGTTCAATAGGAACATATAGTACCCTACAACAAGACATGTCTGTTGTGTGTTCAATAGGAACATAGAGTATCCTACAACAAGCCATGTCTTTGGTGTGTTCAACAGGAACATCGAGCACCCTACAACAAGACATGTCTGTTTTGTGTTCAATAGGAACATAGAGTACCCTACAACAAGACAAGTCTATAGTGTGTTCAATAGGAACATAGAGTATCCTGGAACAAGACATGTCTGTTGTGTGTTCAATAGGAACATAGAGTATCCTACAACAAGCCATGTCTTTGGTGTGTTCAACAGGAACATCGAGCACCCTACAACAAGACATGTCTGTTGTGTGTTCAATAGGAACATAGAGTACCCTACAACAAGACAAGTCTATAGTGTGTTCAACAGGAACATAGAGTATCCTACAACAAGACATGTCTGCAGTGTGTTCAATAGGAACATAGGGTATCCTACAACAAGACATGTCTATAGTGTGTTCAATAGGATCATAGAGTATCCTACAACAAGACATGTCTATAGTGTGTTCAATAGGAACATAGAGTACCCTACAACAAGACATGTCTGTCGTGTGTTCAATAGAAATATAGAGTATCCTACAACAAGACATATCTATAGTGAGTTCATTAGGAACATAGAGTACCCTACAACAAGACATGTCTGTTGTGTGTTCAATAGGAACATAGAGTATCCTACGACAAGCCATGTCTTTGGTGTGTTCAACAGGAACATCGAGCACCCTACAACAAGACATCTGTTGTGTGTTCAATAGGAACATAGAGTACCCTACAACAAGACAAGTCTATAGTGTGTTCAATAGGAACATAGAGTATCCTACAACAAGACATGTCTGTAGTGTGTTCAATAGGATCATAGAGTATCCTACAACAAGACATGTCTATAGTGTGTTCAATAGGAACATAGGGTACCCTACAACAAGACATGTCTGTTGTGTGTTCAATAGGAACATAGAGTATCCTACAACAAGTCATGTCTATAGTGTGTTCAATAGGAACATAGAGTTCCCTACAACAAGACATGTCTGTTGTGTGTTCGATAGGAATATAGAGTATCCTACAACAAGACATGTCTTTTGTGTGTTCAATAGGAACATAGAGTATCCTACAACAAGAAATTTCTTTTGTGTGTTCAATAGGGACATAGAGTATCCTACAAAAAGACAAGTCTCTTTTGTGTTCAATAGGAACATAGAGTATCCTACAACAAGACATGTTTGTTGTGTGTTCAATAGGAACATAGAGTATCCTACAACAAGACATTGTAACGTGTTTTTCGAGGGGTTTTATGCAACTGGCATAAGTCAGTAGGAAGCCATTCTATATTTATTTACGCGGCAAATTGTTCAGCCAAGAGAATTTTTCATGTTAATTAATTATTATTATTAATTTATTATAATTATTATTAAGATATTTTCGGAGCATTTTATAAAAATTATAAGCATACAGATAGGTTTTCTATGTCTTAGAAAACGCTATCAAGCAAATTATTACGAACGACGATATCATAGAAAATTATCTGATTACGGAATTTTACGGAGTTTTCGTCAGTTAGGGTATATCGAGAGACGTGACTCACTGGGATTTCAAATACAAGCTTAATCCTGTCGGGAAGTATTACGCAAGCGGGCTCGCATCGTCCAGGAAAGGCGAATTGTTGAAACGGAACCCTCCCGCCGAGTGTAATGACCCAGAGGAGGGGAAGATCGCGTGGTGGGTCAGCCAATCAGTAGAGGACCACGCAAGCTGAAGCCGGCGGAAGAGTGGGGGGGCCGACGTGTGTATATATCGTTCAGCGCGCCGTCGAACGAGGACTATCTGTGAAATACTTGAGGAGTATGGGTGCGCGTGCGTGTCGCTCCGATGTTCAGTGGAGTTAGTAACTATCTATGTAGAACTTGCCGAGTACGGTTGCAAGTGCGTGTCGCTCCGATGTTCCGTGGAGTGGAAGACTAACTTTGGTAAAACTTAACCAGTGTGGTTATACGAGTGTTTGGGTCCGAAGTACGGACCATAGAATTATCTAATCTACCAGAATATCATCAAATTTCGACGGAGATGACGACGTCCAGGAGACTGTGGGAAGCACACAGCATCATCAAGTACGAGGGAAATGCTTTGGCAATTTCCAGTGGTAAGCGCAAATGACGCAGAAATACGCAATCTCTCATTTCTCGTTGTTTTACATTTCATATTTCAGTAACTTCATAGCTTGGAAATAAGAGTAAAATCTATTTATCAAACTCCGTTTTCACGTAATTTTCTATCGGTAATATTAAAATCGAACGCTCCAATTTAAATTTTATACTTATTATTATTAATTTTGCTATACTTGTTTTATATAATAAATTCATTTCTTTTACAATGCAATCTTTGCTTTCAGTAGGTAGCATTAGATATAGACCAATTCCTTCTCCTGATACAATTGTTTGTTGGGTTAATGATCAAATCATACCACGATCTGAGTGAATAGAGTCTTGAATGTGTTCTGCCAGAGCTAGACGTTGTTAAATACAAATTTAGATTTCAACATTGCGTTGAGGTCTTGGCGCCCATTAAAACAACATAGCTTAGGCAAAGGTAATCAGTTACATTTCTCACCCAACAGTTAGGGGCAGTCAAACCATTACATTTGTCGCCGACAACTTGGGGATGAAAACCTAATAACATTTGTGGAAGGAGAAGGGTATATATTTCTGTGCCTGTATTTTGGGGGTTATTTGTCTGTATCAGTGTATATCATTATGGGGGATGAGAAAGAAAGACAGATGAGGTTACGTAGTGGTCATCAACGGGAGAGTGATGATACGAGCAGTATGTCGAGTGATGGTAGTACCGGGGTAGCGGAGGTAAATCCCGATACTGAAACAGGGAGTGTAGGCGGCCAACCAGAATTAAAAACTTTACTTCTCGAGTTCATGTATCAGAACAAAGTTAGTAGTGATGCCGTAAATGCAAAATTAGAACAAAACAGTAGGGAAAATAAAGAGAGTAATAGGGAATTGAGCGATAGTTTAAACGCCAAATTAGAACAAAACAGTAGGGAAAATAAAGAAAGTACAGACGCTTTAAATGCAAAACTGGAACAAAACAACGCTAAACTAGAACAAAACAGTAAGGAAAATAGAGAGAGTACTGAAACTTTAAATGCAAAACTGGAACAAAACAACGCCAGATTAGAACAAAACAGTAAGGAAAATAGAGAGAGTACTGAAACTTTAAATGCTAAATTAGAAAAAAACAGTAGGGAAATGAGTGACAAATTCGAACTGATTAGAGGTGAGATCAGGGGGGTGATGGAAGAAAAAGCTAAAGAGATTATTGCAGATGTAGACAGAAAATTAGGAAAAGTACAGGAGGAGTTGGAAATTAGAATCAGTACACAGGCTGAAAATTTAAAAGAACTAGTGCAACTGGAAACACAGCAGGTCAAAAAGCAATTGGGGGGAGAAATTGACAAAATTCAGGTAGCTACTAAAGAGGTTAAGGAACAGCTGGGGGGTAGAATTGAGAAAGTCCACTCACAAATAGTTGCAGAAGTAAATGATTTAAGAGAGAGTAATAGAGAGAGCATTAGCAAGATTGAGGAGAAACAAGCAAAGCTATATGATAAAGTAGAAGAATCAGAAGGAAACATTAAATTAACAGTAAACAGTATTGAGAGGAAGGCTGAGGAGAAAATCGCAGAGTTAGAATTGAAATTAAAAGCTAGGATCAGGCAAGAAAATAGTCAGAATAGGCCAGTTTTTGTGAATAGCACACACAGGGAGGTAGAACTGGGTAAGTTCAGCAATCGACAGGGGTGCCCAATGGAGTTCATGAACACTATAGAAAATAAATTCGGGGAGAGGTTGGAAAATGGTAGTATTGAGTGGTGCCAGGTAGTTGAAATTTTAGAACAAGTGTTTGTGGGGGAAACGAGGAATTGGTTTGCTGTCTACAGAGACAAGTTTACTGATATCAATGATTTTAAAATGAAATTCTGTGAAAAGTTCTGGAATGAGGTAATTCAGTCGCAGCATCGTGAGGGAGTAGTGTGTGGTAAATATAACCCTAAAGGAAGCTCCACCATGACCGAATACTTTTTAGGGCAGGTATTAGTGTGTAAATATCTGGATGGCTTGAAGGAGGAAAGTGATGTGGTAAGGTTGCTACTTAGGCACTTTCCCTATAGGATCATGGAGGCTGCTTGTATCCAGAATGTAAAGACTATATCACAAGTAGAAAATTTGTTAAGCACATTTGATGCACTAGGGAGAGGGGGTTATTAGGACAATTTCAATCGGAACCAGGGTAATAATAATAATAGACCTAACGAGGCCAGGCATCAGGAAGTTCAAGGGAACGGTGGCGAAGGGGCCAACGCTCAAAATAGAAATAATAATAATCAGCTAAATCAGAACAGAGGAAATGGCTATGGTAATCAGTATCAAGGGAGGAACAATGATTTCAGGGGAAATCAAGGGAGGAACAATGATTACAGGGGAAATCAAGGGAGAAACAATGACTTCAGGGGAAATCAAGGGAGAAATTATAATGACAATAATTACAACCAGAATAGGGGTCAAGGAAGAAGACAGCCTAGTGGTAGTAATATACAGCCAAACAATGACAACACAGCCCAGAACAACCAGACCAGTTCAGTAGTTAGTAGTACTACGGCCAGCTGTAGCGGTTCTTTAAACGCGAACCAGGCTGCGAAGTAAGGTCAGAATCTCAGTCTGTAGCATGCCCTGTCCATACACTTATACAGGAACCCTATGACCTAAATGTGAGAAATGAATTATTACATGAACTAAATGATGAAGGTATTATTCAGGAAGTGGTTAGTAAGAGCCCCATAGTTAAATTTAACGTGTCCGAGGCGTACACAGATGTTTTAATTGATAGTGGTTGTATGAAGAGTTGCATAAGTAGTGCATTTTATGATAAAATGAAAGGAACTGGAGTAAATTTTGAGGAGATGCCAATTAAAAGCACTTTTGTTATCACAGCTGTTGGGAAGAGGTCTAAAGTAATTTCTAAGCAAGTTTTAGTAGACATTAAAATTAATAATCATGTAGAGAAGCAGATTTGCCTTGTAATTCCAAATTTAGTATTCAGTGTTATCTTGGGTTCAGAGTGGCTAAGTAGAGTGTCTGGTAACTTATGTTATGATGTAGGGAGTTTGAAATTTAAATGGGGAGATTCTGAAGTAGAAGTAGCGTTCAATGGCCATATTCAGAGGAGTAGTATTGTAGGTGTGATTTGTACTTTAAATGAGATATCGCCAGCCGTAGAGCGGGGTTCTCCATGTTTTGTGGGCAGTGTGATTACGAACGGAAGTCTAGAGGACTCGTTACGTGATGCTGCATTTCAGGGTAATATAGAGGTGGAACAATGTGTTCGGCTCTATGATGTGTTATTGTGTAATAGGAGAGTTTTTGAGGATCGCATTGGTATGGCCAATTGCTATACACATTCATTGAACGTTATTGATAGGTCAGTATTCACAGGACATAGATATCCTGTACCTTTCGCTTATCAGAGTGCGGTTGAGGCACAAATTAATCAGATGCTTGAAGATGGGATTATTGAGCACTCTAACAGTCCGTATGTTAATTCTTTGATAACGGTACCCAAGACCGACGGCACTGTTCGTATTTGTTTAGACGCTCGTTTGGTTAACAGTAGAATTAGTTCAGATCAGCTGAAATCTATGTCAATAGAGGAATTAATGCAAACATTTGAGGGGAAGAAGTATTTCACTTGTGTAGATTTGAGTTCCAGTTTTTGGCAAGTGCCACTTATGTACGAAGATAGACCATTTACAGCTTTTAGTCATAAATATAACCTTTATCAATTTTGTAGAACACCTTATGGGTTAAAGAGTAGTTCAACAGCTTTAATTAGGGCTTTAAACATCGCATTAGGGGATGACACAGGAGAGTTTGTAACCACATACATTGATGATATGGTAATTAGTTCACGCAGTTTTGAGGAGCATCTAGGTCATTTAGATATAGTTTTTCAGAAGTTAGATCAGGCAGGGTTCACTTTGAAGCTGTCTAAGTCGTCATTCTGTCAGTCAGAAGTGACATTTTTAGGTCATAGAGTGTCGAGTAGAGGTGTGACACCATAGGAAGGTAGGGTTAGTATGTGTGGTCAGTAGCAACAGGGCTTCGTTACAGACACTGAGTAATATGCTAGGTACAGCAACGTGATGACGTTCATTTAAGGGAGCCACTTGCAAGGTTGGAAGCAGGTGACACAGAAACATTTATAGTTTCCAAACGTATTGGAAAAACAGCATATGTGCTGGAGAATAGTGAGCGAAACAGATTATACGGGACGTATAATATACATAGTCTACGAAAATATGTGTCATAAAGTGAGTGTGTTTAGCTGGCGAGCCAGCCTATCAAATGAGTAAGTGTGGTATTTGGTGCGTGGGAAGATCTGGTCTTCAAGGCAGGCGTATCAGAAGTCACATAAGGGGGTAGTATGTAAGTAAATGAGAGTTTATAAGGTACAGGGAAATATGACGGGATTGTCGGATGCTCTTGAGCACTAAAATGTCTCGATACACAAAGGCCAGAATTTGGTAGCGCTGGTGAATTCCCATTTGCCTCCAAGAGATGGGTGAGCGCTTGTACATGGTATTTTTGCTTAAGGCGTCCACGAGGCAAAAGATGGGCCATCAGAATGCGAGACAGTCCTTCATGAAACTCATACATATCAGCACACGTGATTTCTGTTTACGGCCTCGCCATGTAAGATTTGTAAGTGTGTAATTTAAGGTAATTTGTACAATGGTATTATTTCTGTGTTGAGAACTAGTACTAAGTAGAATATGGTCTACGGGAACTTAACAAGACAGGGCGATTTCGGCACAGAAATATTTGGTGTTATATGTAATGCACATTTACTGTTTTTTTTTTCAGAAGTCAACATTAATTTAATCATCTACTTTAAAGAGAGATTAAGTATTATGGTCACGAGGCGCTGCCACAATAGTGTGATCGTGTGCTCAGTGATAAGTGAGATTAAATTTCACCATAAGGAAGGGACCTCCAGTGAAATTAGGAAGTTCTATGGTGATATAAATATATCAGAACACCTTCAATGCGTGTGATATGACATCATAAATACATAGTGCTCACACATTAATTATGTCTATTTCTCTAACATAGAGGAATTTGAGAGGCGGAAATATCCGTGGAACACTATTTAATATGAGAAACATTGGACTGGTTGCAAAGTGCAATCCATAGTGACAACAAACTTTGACGCAAAGTGCGTGAAGAAAAATTATGAGTGTATATATCTGTAATTTATGGTGATCTCATTTATGTAATATGTATTTTGGATGGGGTTTATTAACGTGTCTGGGATAATCGGATAATGGACCGTCGTCGCGGTAAATCATCCGATGATCCGAGGCGAATATGTAACGTGTTTTTCGAGGGGTTTTTATGCAACTGGCATAAGTCAGTAGGAAGCCATTCTATATTTATTTACGCGGCAAATTGTTCAGCCAAGAGAATTTTTCATGTTAATTTATTATTATTATTAATTTATTATAATTATTATTAAGATATTTTCGGAGCATTTTATAAAAATTATAAGCATACAGATAGGTTTTCTATGTCTTAGAAAACGCTATCAAGCAAATTATTACGAACGACGATATCATAGAAAATTATCTGATTACGGAATTTTACGGAGTTTTCGTCAGTTAGGGTATATCGAGAGACGTGACTCACTGGGATTTCAAATACAAGCTTAATCCTGTCGGGAAGTATTACGCAAGCGGGCTCGCATCGTCCAGGAAAGGCGAATTGTTGAAACGGAACCCTCCCGCCGAGTGTAATGACCCAGAGGAGGGGAAGATCGCGTGGTGGGTCAGCCAATCAGTAGAGGACCACGCAAGCTGAAGCCGGCGGAAGAGTGGGGGGCCGACGTGTGCATATATCGTTCAGCGCGCCGTCGAACGAGGACTATCTGTGAAATACTTGAGGAGTATGGGTGCGCGTGCGTGTCGCTCCGATGTTCAGTGGAGTTAGTAACTATCTATGTAGAACTTGCCGAGTACGGTTGCAAGTGCGTGTCGCTCCGATGTTCCGTGGAGTGGAAGACTAACTTTGGTAAAACTTAACCAGTGTGGTTATACGAGTGTTTGGGTCCGATGTACGGACCATAGAATTATCTAATCTACCAGAATATCATCAAATTTCGACGGAGATGACGACGTCCAGGAGACTGTGGGAAGCACACAGCATCATCAAGTACGAGGGAAATGCTTTGGCAATTTCCAGTGGTAAGCGCAAATGACGCAGAAATACGCAATCTCTCATTTCTCGTTGTTTTACATTTCATATTTCAGTAACTTCATAGCTTGGAAATAAGAGTAAAATCAATTTATCAAACTCCGTTTTCACGTAATTTTCTATCGGTAATATTAAAATCGCAACGCTCCAATTTAAATTTTATACTTATTATTATTAATTTTGCTATACTTGTTTTATATAATAAATTCATTTCTTTTACAATGCAATCTTTGCTTTCAGTAGGTAGCATTAGATATAGACCAATTCCTTCTCCTGATACAATTGTTTGTTGGGTTAATGATCAAATCATACCACGATCTGAGTGAATAGAGTCTCGAATGTGTTCTGCCAGAGCTAGACGTTGTTAAATACAAATTTAGATTTCAACATTGCGTTGAGGTCTTGGCGCCCATTAAAACAACATAGCTTAGGCAAAGGTAAACAGTTACATTTCTCACCCAACAGTTAGGGGCAGTCAAACCATTACAACATGTCTGTTGTGTGTTCAATAGGAACATAGAGTATCCTACAACAAGAAATGTCTTTTGTGTGTTCAATAGGGACATAGAATATCCCACAACAGAACATGTCAGTAGTATGTTCAGTAGGAACATAGAATATCCTACAACAAGACTTGTATGTTGTGTGTTCAATAGGAACGTAGAGTATCCTACAACAAGACATGTCTGTAGTGTCTTCAATTGGAACGTAGAGTATGCTACAACAAGAAATGTCTGTAGTGTGTTCAATAGGAACATAGAGTATCCTACAACAAGACAAGTGTGTAGTTTGTTCAATGGGAATTTGGAGTATCCTACAACAAGGCATGTCTTTAGTGAGCCCGTCAGAGGAGCTGCCAGGATAGCCAACAACCGCAATGACTTCCCTAACATCTCATCCGCCGGACCCAACTGCCGAGATTATCAGGTGAACTTCCAAATAGGCCAAAGCGGCACGAGAAACTGTAGTCCACGGGGATCGTGGTACATGGTGACGAAGGTCATAGACTGCCTAAGGAAAGGTTCACCTTTAAAGCTAGACTGAGAAAAGAAACATCCAGACTTATGTAAAACACCGTGAAAATGTATTGTAAATTTTACAAACCCCTAGCCTAGTTGGGAGGGTTTCTATCGGCTAATCCGCAAGCTAATAAGTAAACAAAAATAAAGAGCAGGTCCCTACCTGAGAAGTTACAGTAAACCCTCGCGAAAGATCTGTCTCACAATAATAAAGCAACAACAGCAACACTAGGAAAATGGTACGACGCAAATCCCTAGGTCAAGTTACAAGATCAAGCTAATATCAGAATTTACATTTAACAGGGTAGCAAAACAAATCTATGTTACGATGATACCATCTCCACATTTACATTTAACGTTAATTCATCTAGCTAAGTCCTATCAATTAATAACAAAATTTACGGCGGTGACTTCCGTAATAACAAACAATTACATTCAAAGCTAAGTGAACAGCCATTAAAAAAACATCCAAGTCATTCTTATGAACTAAGTGCTAATCAGCACACAATAGGGTAACATAGAGGATTTATACACTTTTACATCATTAGTAAATAACAAAAGAGAACACAGTTTTATTCAAATGCCTGCCTGCACCTTGGTTTACTCTTTGTAAGCCATAGTCATCTAATGTGTGTAGTTACGGTGACGACTGCGTAGTAAAGACTACGTCTAACATCGTATGGCCTGCGCTCCACCAGCTACGAACTCTAGGTTCGAGCAAGCTTCAGTCACAACAAAAATGTGTCAGCTGTCCTCAAGTCATTTCCTCCAGGAAATACCTTCATAAACACGGCTATGTCAGCAGGTTCCAAATGCAAATGAACAAGGTTAAGCAGAAAGAATTCGTTAGTTAGCTTTTGTTTTATCAAAATTATGCGTTTTATTATTAAAATGTCGGTTAGGTTATCGTTGGTTTATGGCGAATAATACTGACAAGCCTGGGCACGGAGCGTCTCCCCTGAGATCATCTCTGCCTAAAGCCTCGACTCAAAAGTCGGAATACAATCAACGAGCAATAACAACTCGGACACACAATAACACAAATTACCAGCGGCGCACAGCTCGCGTTCAATAACTCCGGGATGGGCCTGGACACAATCAGTTACCCTCCCTATACATCTGGTCCACGGGAACAATCCCGGACATGGTACACACAATATCATCATTCATGAAAAACCTCCCTAACGGGGCTAGCCTACAACGTACTATAGAAACCTGACATAACTGTACTCATCAAAACAATGGTACACGTAACAGCGTTTAACTAACAAATGACATTCTACAAAACATATGATCAGATACAAGAATGGACACTGGGTTCCATAAGCTATAATTGCAATGAAAGGGAAAGTGAATGCTAAAAGCATTCTGTTCTATGTTAACATCAGTCCGTCTCACTTAGAAGCATGCGCTCTCATACGGGCGCTGAGTAGAATACACAAAACCTGTTCGTGTCGCTGCAGGCTACAAGATTCCTGCGCTGTTAGACACAACACACTAACTAGGCCGGCAATTTAAGCAAGAAAATAACAGTAAAACTGGCCTCATCATAATACCTTCACCATAGGTTATAAACCTCGAAGAATATGTGCATAAAAAGCACGCTATAAATCTGAATACAATCATATAACTCTGTCTTCCACATCAAAGACATTTAAAAGGTAGCAATGTCACTCATTGCTGGAGCTCTCTGCTCTCAAAGATAAAATACACTTCTGTAGTTGCTGGTATCAAATATCAAATAAACACGTGTCATCACACATGACACTAACAAAATAATAATTGTGGCGCAAATTCCACTCTCTGCTGGATTTGCTTAATGATACGTTGGGAACTGGGTTCGATGCTAGGCAACGATGAAACATCCCTTTTACTTATAAGGTCCACACATGACCTGGATGGCTTCTGAGCTCATCTCAAATGAAATATAATGCAGTTACAAAACTGGTAATTACAGTCGATTACCCAAATGATACGACTACTCTAACGAAGTCAGGGGTGTAACATAGACTGGCTGCAAAAAAATGCAGTTAAAGAAATATAACCATGGCATCAGATTGCCATAACTAGAGTCTGCAAAGTCTTGAAAAATCACCCCAGATAGGGTTAAACAAAGTAGCCTCAAAAATGACTACAGTCACGTTTAGCAAAGGTCAGAAATTAACGTCCTACGACGTCCATCAAGCTGCACCAGGGTTGACCAAAATGTCTGACCCAAGGGTGACTCACAATTCTGCAAATAAATGACATTTAATTAGACTAAATTACATTCCCTACCTATGAAATGGCTGTCACTAAGTTCGGTTGGTTCACAAACTACACTAATCTAACTATACCACCAGAAACTAGAACAAGGAAGGGTGTACAAAACTCACGATCCGAAGGAGTCCACACTTAGCTCTCTGCCCAACAACAAGGGTTGAACAAAAGCGCCTCTGGCTTTCAGGGTTGGCATCGTCCTCATCAGAACTTCCATCCGAGCTCTCCCAAAGAACAGGGTTCGGTCTGTCCCTGTAGTTGACCTCGTGAATGGACTGGACATGCCTAGGAAATGCATCCTCGGTTCCTTCCTCCTCGTCCGATGTTCTAGAAGTTCCATAATCAAGCTGGTCCCATCCGAGACATCTCCCTCATACCATAATGGTATTAGCCCATGGTCTTGGTCTCGAACATGGTGTTGAAAAAGTTAACCACGTGGGCGGTAGTATAAGACTTGTAGTAGTTCATTATTATCACTTGAAGATTACAGTATTCGTCGTAGATATCACAGGCTTTAAATATAACTGATAACACGGCCTCTACACTTTGCAGATGTAAATGATAAATGGCCATGCACTGTTCTGCGGTTCCACACGTGTACAGACGCTACTTTTTCTATCACGTGGCATCCGTGAAATAGGCGTCGTTTTATTACGGATAAATTCACCACAGTAATTTCTATATAATGTACTTTTATAATCACACGTGCTCAAAGTAATAATTTCACATTTACCTGTATATTTTCGCACCAGGCTCGCGGCCCTCCACAAACACGTGGGTGTAAAAATGTGGTGCTACAGTAATGTCGTAAATTTCACAATACTTGCCAAATAATTCACTGCACAATTCGTGATGATCACTGCACATCAACAACAGTGATTCGTAGAATATTTCTGCTCGATGGCACCTGATAATGATTTCCACGCTGAAAGGCGGACGACTGTTTGCCACGTCTTATGCGACGGATATAATAACACGCCTACACAGGGCGGATTCTCCAGACGTAGTGCAAGGAACTGCGTTCCTCGTGGAAGCAAGTCGTCAAACTGAGTCGTTGAGCGACTACTTACATTCCTATTTGCGGATCTGCAATGATATTACCTTACCTTAAAGTAAAAAAACATTCTCCAAAATGTTTCAATAATACAGAATGACGAAATGGAATATTCTGAGTCTCGTGGAAAGATAAAATTGATTAATAAGATCTCAGATAAATAATTAGCAGACTTCACCAAAGTCAAAAGTGCGATTCTCCGCTACTTCAAAGAGAATAGTGTAAGCTCTCAGCTTTTCGTAGCTTTCGAGGTGTGTTCAAAGGTACTACATCCCATCATAAATGTGCTGTCGTGAAAAATATCACATGAACCTTAGCTCAGCGGGTTCAGTAGTGTGTTCAATAGGAACTTGGAGTGTCCTACAACAAGACATGTCTGTAGTGTGTTCAATACAGTATAGAGTATCCTACAACAAGACATGTCTGTAGTGTGTTCAATAGGAACATAGAGTATCCTACAACAAGTTATGTATGTTGTGTTTTCAATAGGAACATAGAGTACCCTACAACAAGACATGTCTGTTGTGTGTTCAATGGGAACATTGAGTATCCTACAACAAGACATGTATGTAGTGTGTTCAATAGGAACATAGAGTATCCTACAATAAGACATGTCTGTTGTGTTTTCAATAGGAACTTGGAGTATCCTACAATAAGACATGTCTGTTGTGTGTTCAATAGGAACTTGGAGTATCCTACACCAAGGCAAGTCTGTTGTGTGTTCAATAGCAACATAGAGTATCCTACAACATGACATACCTGTAGTGTATCCTACAATAAGACATGTCTGTTGTGTGTTCAATAGGAACAAAGAGTATCTAACAACAAGACATGCCTGTTGTGTGCTCAATAGGAATTGAGTTGTTGTGTATACTCCTGCGAAAGTTTCTGACTTAGTGAATACATATTACAATAGTTAGCGTACGAGTGACGGTCCGCGAATCATTTCAACACAGTCCCTTATGCGTTCATATTCCATCCATCTTATTGCGCTGAAACTTAGGTGTGTTGTTGTGATTGCTCACACAAATGTTTCTGAATTAGTAAATCCATTTTACTATAGTTGAGAAAGAGCCAGCGGAAAAAGAAACGGACTATTTTGTATCCAAAAGCACTTCTACAAACAAAATTACAACGCCAATACTTTCTTTGAGTGGCTTTTCAATGCATGCCGGGTAGAGCTTGTAATGTTATATAACAGTTTACCAAAGTATCGGGGAAACTAAGCATACATTAATTAAGAGAATCGGAGTTGGAAATTCAATTAATAATCGAGGACATCCGAGATAGGAAAATAACAGAAACAACCGGAAACATAGAGCATCTGCTCGAAAATGCAACAACACACAGTTACCAGAGTAAAGCAAGACCTTGGTTCGACGCAGCGTGCTGCGACCAAAGGACCGAGACCCTTAATGCAATATATAAAGTTAAATTGACTAACAACAAATATGATCTAGAACTCTATGCAGAATCCAGAAGTAAGTGTAAATTCCTCTTAAAGCTAAAACAATATGATTACATAGACATGATTGGCTTAAAAACATCAGAACAGCAGAGAGTGGCATTAAAAAGAAGGAAAATAACGTTCACTCTAAGCATTGATACGGAGTCCTGGCGCGCTCATTTCCAGTCAATTCTAAACCCGGACAAAATAGATGAAGCATATTATTACAAAAAGGAACCACCCGCAAATGTAAAGCCACAATTTATTATTCACAGAACACTAAGTTTTTAGGTCAATAGAAGGTTTCAAGAAAATCAAAGCAGCAAGACCCGATGGAATGTTCGAAGAATTCCTTGAGGATCAACTTCAGAATATTACTAACAACATGGGCTGATCTTCCCAACAGGTGCCTTGAGCTGGGTGATATCCCGAACTCTTGTAGGCAGACGACAATAAAGGAATTATACAAAGGGAAAGGGCCCACAAATGATCCAAACTCCTATCGACGAATCGCTTTAGAATGCAATCCCTTTAAGCTACTAAAGAATATCCTGAATGTAAGGCTAGCAAGAGCATTAGACAGAAAAATACCTGACCAGAAATTCGGCTTCAGAAAAGCACGTTCCACTCTGCAAGCAGTTAGTAACCTGCTACAAGACATTCACGAAGCACTGAGAAGTCCGATACAAAAATTCTATACAGTGTTCGTTGACTACAGCAAAGCGTTTGATGACGTGAACAGGCAGCTATTGATGGAAACATGGAAGAGTTGGACGGACACCCCTTCACACTCATCCATAACATATTGGTGCAAATATCAAAACGAATGACGATACACTACATATATCAGAGGAAGTCGTTCAAACCAGAGGAGTTCTTCAGGAAGATCCTTTAAGTCACCTCGTCTTCAATGTAATGACGGGAATATAACTCAGATCTGCCTCCCTTCAACAAAAATGTATATCTACAGAGGTAACATGGTCCTTGGATCAATAGACGCGGTAGATGTACCGGAATCAATAGACTATAACGCGACAAGTTCATCTGAAGCCCCGGGAAATACGCGAACTACTAGGCATCCACTTGCTCACTCCCACTCCACCGCGACAACAGCACCCTCACTCAAGGCGTCGG
This sequence comes from Meconema thalassinum, assembly GCA_946902985.2. NCBI lineage: Eukaryota > Metazoa > Arthropoda > Insecta > Orthoptera > Tettigoniidae > Meconema > Meconema thalassinum. Next base: position 418,342,818 of record OX336394.1, read on the forward strand.
ATGAACTTTCTGAGCTATACCTCACAACGTGGGCCAAAAAAATGACCAAAAAAATGACTTCTCAATGAACATGGCAAAAACAGTACAAATGTTTTTTTAGAAAAGGCGATCGTCTTGCAGTAGGCGACCACATTCGTCTCCAGGATAACATTCTGCTAATTTAAAAAGACTTCAAGTACTTGGAGGTAACACTCCAAACAACAGCCAAATCATTCGAATACCGTACACGTGAAGGAGAGAGCCGCGTTTGGGGCAGTAGCAACACATGACATACGAAATATCGCACAATTACCACTTGCAACCGCCATGAAACTTTTTGACCATCTTCAAATCATAAAAATAAATACAATATATTCTATATATTTTAGATATACAATATCTCAAATTAGCATTCATGAAAAACCATTTAGGGGCTTTGTATGCCGAAGGCAAACGAACGCCTCTGCCATATATTCAAGACTAGCAGTAGTGCCTGGCTTCACCTGGTGGATTTATTTGTTTTGTGGATGATAATGAATACTACTACAGAACTGGCACATGATACTTAAACTAACAGGAAAGCATATTTTAAAAATATAACTTTTTGTGAAGGTAGTGGTGGTGGTGGTTGTTGTAGTGTGGTTAAATGCAGTACAGTATAATGGACGTACCATTCAGGTAAATTTCTCGTAATGATAATAATGATAATTATGAATAGGGCAACAGCTATTTACTAACTACAGAACTGACATATGTAATTTAGCATATAAATTTTGGTTCAGATCGGTGAAACGGTGTGGATTTTTGCCAAAGGGCCTAAATACAGGAAATGGAGTGGTATGTCCAAAATTTCAAGCAGACAGTGTTACTCGCAGGGTTCCAAAGGGTAAGTTTCCAAGTTTGGATCAGATCGGTGAAACGGTGTAAATTTGTGATAAAGGGCCTAAGAGCAGGGAATGGAGTGGTCGGTCCGAAATTTCAAACAGACAGTGCTACTCGTCGGGTTACAAAGGGTAAGTATGTAAAATTTGGTTCAGATCGGTGAAACGGTGTATATTTGTGCCAAAGGGCCTAAATACAGGAAATGGAGTGGTATTGTGCCCATTTCAACAATGAAATATGCAAATCACAGTTTGCCAGCAATGCTCAATCGGGAGTATCGGGGTTCATGGTATGTTCTCCCACTCTGTGACTTACACACTTTGGATTAAGCATAGGATACACTTTCAAAAATAAACAAAATCAAAATCGTACTATCAAAACATTTAATTACACAAAATATGGCGCTACAAAAATAAACAATAAAAATACTGACACTACACTTCACACTTGTCCAAAGATGAACAAGGAATTCAAATTAAATAATCACAAAATAATAAATACTGGTTATCCAAAAACCAAACAAAAGCTCCAACTGAGTTTCACTCCCATATGGCATCAATCCTAATTCTTTAAAAAACGAGCTCCAAATGGCTCGGTAAAGTTTACATGCATTGGGTTAGCAATTAAACACACATCATTTAATTTTTACATGAGTATATCTGGCTTTAATCATAATATCATAGTATGGCTACTCATTAATTAATTTTGGGCTCCCACGATGTTCATCTGTCACCATCTCTCTTCTCAAGCTACCAACTCACTACCGTGATTGGAAAAATTTGCGTATCCCCGAGTTATAGAAAACTACTGACCAAGTCAACTCAAGATTACTCCCAAAATCTTAATATTTTCATAATAATTCGTGAATCACTGAATCATTTAATAATAACGTTAGGGATTTTATTATATTGTCTTTAAAGATAATTATATCTTAAGGAAGTAACGATCTGAACTCTGCAAGCGATAATAATGAATGTAAAAGGACCTCAGTTCAAATACTGGGTCGTTAAAACAATCTAACACACTTCCGTGTACCGTGAATCAGACAGTTCGTTCCTGACCTTTCTCTATGAGAGAGTGTGTAAGGGTCTGTCTCAACTACTTGGCTGATTTATGGCTATAGAGGGAGGAGAACCTACAGACTCGCTTCCACAAGGGACTGGCTATTCAGCTTTACTACCAGCTGCTTCAAATGCGTTCCTTTGAATGACAAGGCTCATAATACAAATTAACAACAAGACAATATTAGGTTCTACAGACCTATTCTTTTAGCTTCGGTAAAGTATAATTATGAAGTGTCTTCATTAGCGTGTAAGAAAATCCAATAAAACAAATATTAAGGGGCTTCAACACAGACGACTCTGAGTTCAGTCAATCCTTTAAAACTGCCTCGGGAACCATATCCCAACTTTCAGGACTTACAACATTAGCGACTTAAGGAAGGCCTTGCACACAGCCAGCGCTCATAATACAACATAAATTGCACCCTTTTCAGTATTGCATAGTATCACAACTCAACCTAACTCATTACCGCAAATAACTGTCCCTCACAATTATTTTTACCGAGCATTTCAATGCTGCGCTGGATAGGAGGAGATGGAGGCAGATAGTGAGAGCGGCACGGGATCGTCACGTCCCAGAAAAGCCAACGGAGTGAGTGAGTGAGTGAGTGAGTGTGAGCATTTCAATGCGTTCCTAGCGTGACAAATTATTTCAATTTCGCGACATGGCGCTCATTCATAAAATAGCCAAGTTGCTTTTCAAAGAACGAAATAAATTCAAATCAAATTTTGATCTTCGTCTCAAAGATAATATATTTAGCCTTAGCCTCCATCTACAATAATCATTTATACCATTAAGAACATATTGATTCACAACATATAACAATTCATTTAAGGGGCTCTTGCAGCTACCACTTATACAATATAAAATTCATCACATAATAAATTTATTTATTATTTACACTGTTTACGCCCACATTGGAGCACCAAAAATCAAACCTGATATACAAAGTATTCCAATATTTCAAATAATAAGTTCAGTTCTTAATTCTTGATAATTTTTTCCTTTCCCAATACTTCTTCAGTCTGGAAGATCTTGCAGTTCGTTCTTCTTCTGATATAACATATTGCTTACGCTGTGAAATTTTGAATGTTAGTCGAGTGTATTTGTTATTCAGAAGCCGTTTCTCCTCTCTATGTTTAATATGATGCTTAGTAATTTTCAATTCGTCTAAATCCATTTGTATTTCTTTAAACCATGTGATTTTTGTTTTACTGTTCCAAAAGAAGTCAAAAAGTTGTTTCAGGAGTCTAGTATTTGGCAAGCGGGATATGTGTCCAAAAACGCAATCCTTCGTTTTCGCATCGTGTCAATGATAGATTCGTTTTCCTTGTAAAGTATTGAATTGGGCAAAAGTCTCCACTGGCCCTCAACCTGGTGTTTTTTATTGAGTATTGTCCGAAGAATCCGTCTATCAACCTTCTGTAGTTTGTCAGTTGTTGATCGGTTGTTAAGTTTAAATAAAGTTTCACTTGCATATGTTGCTTCTGGCTTAACGACGGAGAAATAATGTCGAAGTTTAGCATTAATCGAAAGAGACTGTTTCTTATATGTTGGCCAGGTAATCTGTTGTGCTCGTCGCAATTTTAGAGTTCTATTGTCTATTGATGCTCTCTCTTTGGCATTCCAAGTGATGATCTCTCCAAGATATTTAATTTTTTTCACAATCCTTATTTTCTGGCCATTATGCAGTTCAATATGTGATGTGTCAACTTGAAAAGATGGCATCATTTCTGTTTTCTCAAAGGAAATTTTCAACCCAACCTTTGCTGCTAATCGTTCCAATTCCTCTACCTGAAATTTAGCTTCTTCAATACTAGTTGCTAATAATGCTAGATCATCAGCAAAGGCGAGACAATTTAGTCGAGCATTTTTTCCAATCTTAACATTCGGTGGACAAACCTTATTCCATTGACGCATAACTTTTTCCAGCACACAATTAAACAACAATGGAGATACTCCATCTCCCTGTCGAAGACCAGTATGGATTTCAAATGACTCAGAGGTTTCACTTCTAAACCTAACTCTAGATTTAGTATTCTTAAGAGTGACCGCAATAAGGTTAACAAGTTTTCGATGTAAACCAAATTCAGTAAGGACATTTAATAGAGATTTGCGATGGATACTATCATAAGCTTTTTGAAAATCAACGAATGTGATCACTAAATCTTTGCTCCTAATCCTGTGATGATTTATAATCCATTTGAGACTGATAATTTGATCTGGACAGCTTCGTCCTGGACGGAAACCACCCTGATATTCACTAAGTTCATTATCAAGTTGTTCGTGAATTCTGGAATATAAAATCTTTGAAAAAATCTTATACGTGACATCCAGCAACGATATACCTCGATAATTGCCAGGATCTGACCTATCGCCCTTTTTGTGTATGGGGTGTATAATTGCAATATTCCACTCTTCAGGCAATTTTTCTGTATTCCAAATGTCAATAAGATGTTTATGTAGGTTATGAATAGTCTGTACATTAGCATTCTTCCAAAGTTCTGCTACTACTTTATTCTCTCCTGCCGCTTTAAAATTCTTAAGTGAATCAATCGCTGTACGCACTTCATCGTAAACCGGCGGTATGATCTTTTCCAGGGGTGTTTTATTTCTAGGATAGGGATCGAATTCAAAATAATCTTCAGGTTCATCACTATTAAGTAATTTTATGAAGTAATCGGCCAAAATTATTGCATTGTCATAATCATTATGGGCTACCTGCCCGTTCGTATCTTTCATCAAAAGAGTAGGGGGAGTAAATTTTGATTGGTATTGTTTAAATGTCCTGTAATAGTCCCTTGTTTTATGGCGATTGAAAGCTTCATCAATAGATTTTAATGTTTCCTTCTGATATTCTCTTTTAACCCTCCTGATTTCTTTGGCGGCTAACCTTCTAGCATTGATTAATTCTTCCCTAGAACTTTCTGTTTTTTGTTGCTGGTCCTTCAACCAAGCTGAATGCCGGCATAGAATTGCTAAATCACAATCCTCATTCCACCATGCATGTTTCTTTCGTTTTTTAATGGGAGCAACGTCTTCTGCTACGGCTTTTAATTTGTTAACAGTGGTCCCCAAGTTGTCACTCAAAAGCGTGATGGATTGCTCAAAATATACTGGATTATTGATAACTGAACTAGGATCATACAATCTTTTGCTATTGAATTTTTGAGGTTTATTTTTCCTTTTAGGAGTCAATTTGATTTTAATCTTGGAAATGGAATGATCCGAATCAACATCAACACCACGAAGGACTTTTACATTATAAATTTCTTTGTGAAATTTCCGATCAATGGCCACATGATCTATCTGAAACTCTCCTAACTTAATATTAGGACATTTCCAAGTCATTAATGTATGTGGTCTCCTCTTGAACCTTGTTGTCTCCATAATTAGACCATGGTTAATACAAAATTCAATTAACCGTTCACCATTCTTGTTTGTCAAATTATGTGCTGGCCATCGCCCCACCACTAGGCGAAATTTCCTCTCACGTCCAATCTTTGCATTGAAATCTCCAAGTAAAATTTTAATATTAGCATCAGGTATATTTGTTACCAATTGGTCAAGTTCATCCCAAAATTGATCCGTCCCTTCAGTATCAGTTCTATTTTTGTCATTTGTTGGTGCATGAACATTTATCAATGTGGTTGTTTTCCACTTTAACTGTTAACAATGCAACTCGTGGGGAATTTGAGGGAAAATCCGTAATGGAATCTAGTATTCTATGATGTACCAAGAAACCTACTCCAAATTGAGGGACATTTTTCATTACCCTCTTTCCTGGAGGCCCTTTATAGAGACGATACCCACCTGATTCAATTGGGTTCTGATCAGTATTACGTAATTCTTGAAGAGCAGTGATCACAATTTTGTGTTGATCCAAGATATCAGTTAGATGCTTTAACTTACCAACCTTCATCAAAGATTTAACATTTAATGTTGCCAAATATGAGAACTTTCCCGGCTTGTTGAATTTAAGTACGTTCTTAGTGTGATTAGTCTGCATGCTTGGTTATTGTATCTCGAGGCGCTCCGACTCGCCTTAATCCTCTACCCGACACCCCACCGTATCCGAATGGTGTCTTCGCTTGGTTAATGATGTAAGTGTCCAAACCGGTGGATTTCAATAGAAGACTCTCCATATTCATTTGATTATCAGATCAATGATCAAGAATCTGACCGTGGTCAGGGTTTACAATCCCAGATGTGATCTGGGAAGGTGATGAATGAAATATGATATGATGAAACATGAGATTGTGGAGTGTGTTTGGTCCGCGAGAGCTATTTTATTTCGCTCAAGTCCGCCGGTAAACCGGTGAGGACCCTCCTAACCGCCACCTGGGACGCGCCACGTCGGAGTATCACCTCTCCGCCTGCTACTGTTATTATTGTGCTTGCTTTACCATAGTTATATTATTTACCATTATACTGATATTCCACTGAATATTTTCCACAAGGGATTGATTAATACTTCACATTATTTATATTTCAATCAAATTAACCGTTCAGATCGCGCAACCCTTACTTCACATGTTTGCAAACATCCCTACTTCCACTCCTGAGGATTATACGCAAATCTTCCCAAAACACATAATAATGAAATTAGTACTCACATGATTTTATGGTCAGAGACCGAGTTCTCCCTCGATGGAACATTTCACCCACCAATTGCTTCTTAAGCCATATTCATGGTCATATCTACACTTGATAACACTTTCCTAATATCACATAAAACATATACACTGATCACTTTTAATCTAAAGAATACCTTTATTTTTTTATTCGTTTTCACTTAAACACAAATACAATTTCACTAAAAATATTTTACACTCAAAATTTCACTATACTTGAATTACATAGAATTTTATCACTCTGGCATCAATTATTTGTCTTAACACACGTGATTTCCTTATTCTTTCCCGTTTCCAAGGGCGGCACTATATGTAAGTCGGCTTCCTACTCTGATGAGATGATTGAAAGTCTCGATCGGACTACCCTCACTGGGACGGCTGATCCTCTTATTCTGGGTTTGACTATCGGCTTATTAATTTTACTGCACGATATCGTATCTTGCTAGACGCTAACTTGTTCGTCTAATAAAAGTCTGTCACTGACGTTTTACTTTTATGATCGCTCGAACTTGTATAACGGCGACCTAGTAATTTCCTTGTCCAATAATCCACACGTGGATTTTACTTTCTGTTACTACGATTCTTGACTTATTGGAGTAATCCCAATGTCTGACTGTTCATTTGTCTACACTTAGACAAAGCCTGGAATCTCGATTCCTAAATTGAAGAGTAGAAATGTCAAACGTTCTAAGTGCCATTTTTAAAATTTTACAGGAGAAGGAAAAAACTATCTATCTCTGTTTGTATTTAATTTATTACACCAAAAATACGTATGTAGGCAGGTTCCTACTACAGAATTATTTTGTATAACAAATCTTTGCCAAAAATACAATGCTTTAGGAGGAACACAGCAATAACAATAAGAACGTTCTATGTGCCATATCATGAAAGAGTAAGTTACAAGTGCCATTCAACCTATTGTTACATTTTATTGAAGGTTTTTGAAGGATATAATAATAAAAATGGCATAAATGATTAGCAGGAACATACATAATTGAATTAAACACAAATAACTGTATCTTAATAAGGAGAATAGTACAAAAATGTATTTTATTTAAGAAAAAATGGCCATCAATTTTCAAATTCTCTCTTGACAACTGACAGTTCCTACACAGGGGTTGAAATTAATGTCTCATAAAACTCTCTGTGATCTTCAGGAAGGAATGGCAACATAGTCGAGAGGTCATTCTTTTTTCAACTGAAAAACGGGTCTGATCTTTCAGATGAAGCACAGCTTGCTGTATATCTACCACTGATTTTCCTCTCCTTAAAACATTCATAACCTTCCACGCTTCCAATTCTGAATAAGTGTCTTTAATAGCTATTTGGGATGGATGAGAGAGACTGAGATACTTTCAGTATTGTGCACTTTAATATGTTACACTTATGTATCAGCTATATTCTTAAAATCAAAAAAGTCACTTGACTCCATTGGAAGTACATGAAAAGGATTTATAGCTTTTGCTAACTCCACAATCCTATGCAAATCTTGGGGAATGAGGGCTCTACTTACCCTCCTTCTTTTCTCTATAATGGCGAAGTCTCGATCGCAACTCATAAAACTATGGCCACTTACTAAGAATTTGTGCAGTCTCTTCAAACCACCCTAAACTAACCAGAAACATCTTTAAAAATACAACCGTGCTTTTTTTATTCTGACCCGTGCAGTTGTCTGACCAGATAATAAGATTTTTACGTTTCAATATTCCCAGATTGAAAATTTTGAATAAGCATGAAGCAACTTCACAGCTACCTCTTGAAACAATACTTGCGTCCCACATACACATATGAGCAGTATTTTGATCACTGATATGAACTCCCAAATTGTAACAACTTAACCGCCTACAGTAAAACATATTGCTATGTGTTAATGTTGGTACAGGTAATACTTGTTGCATATCAACGGACAGTACAGCGCTTTCACAACTGGGGAGCTTTGAATCAGCTGAATCAATAGCCATTAACTCCATTGCACGTTTGTACTTTTTATGATGAAGCTCCTACTTTGGCTTTTGGTGAGTGTTCGTTATTACCATGGACCTGGAAATTTAACAAATCACATTGTTTACATGTGTGTGTACGAAGCCTGTGAAAGGAAACATGTGGAAAATATTTCCTGAAAACAGACATGTAAAATTTGTAAGAAACAGATGTTTGTGGATACATTGCCCTATAAGAGTTATACTTTCTAGATACATTCAAATCAGGGCTTAAATATTCTTTCCTTGACTTTGAACGTCCGTAATGACTTTCATCACGCAGGAAAATGTTTATGTGCTCTTTAATTTGTTGTAAATCAGTCACTAAATTTCTTTCGATGTGCATTCTCCCCCCGGATATCCACATAGACAGATACCCCTTTCTTCTTTCTACCCTGAAGAGTTTGTAGAAATCTGTGCCAGACGCCAAAGATTTCTTGGAAAGTTATTTTAGATACCTGTCTTGTGCCACCTTCAGTATCAGGTATTAAATAGCACACGGTACACTGACGATGGCTGCTGGCAGGATCGTCATATTTACCATGTCTGCGTCTGCGGATTTCAGCGATCTGCATTAAACCTAACAAGTATATTCCTTGTTCGCTTTCACTCCTTAATCCATGGTAATCATTGAAAAGTTTCAGCTTCCAGTGAAAGGGGACATCTGCACACTTGTAACTGCACCTACAGGACACCTAAAACAATATGCAAATAAAATTCCTTTACTGTAGAAGTAGCATTAAAGAGTATGATAGAACAGATAATACATAAAATATTGATCAGAGAATTCAAAGTTTATTCTTGATATCCATTTCAAGTGAAATAACACAAAATTTTCATTATTTTATATTTAAAAGGATTACTAACCTCGTTCGTGGGCAGTTGTTTATCTGGCACAACAGCCTTTGTATTTCTCTTCTCATAACATTTTCCTGATATTCGTTTCTTCGTTTGTTCTCTTCTCCAGTTATATTTTACCTTTCCCGATCTCACATTTTCCCCTTCCATTATAAACAAGGTTTTATTCCATTTATTAAGGTACTTTCTAACCACATACAATTTCCCGCTCTAAACACAGAACACGAACACTCGTAAAAAGTGCATGGCACTTGGAACAAGAGTTGGCAGCACAGCGTGGCTCTTAGAACAGCACTATCTGTTACAGATTATTTTAACTACTTACTCCGTGTATTGGCTCTTGGAACCCAGCTAGGAATATGCTCCTGGGCACATAGAACGTATTTGGGAAATAAAACCATTTTTTGAAAAAGTGGCACTTAGAACGTTTGACATTTCTACTCTTCAATTCTGTCGTACTCCGCACTAGTCCCCTCAGTCCAGGAACACTAGGCGTTACTATCACGTTCTATCCTGATCTGGTTATTTAACGTAGATAGAATTGTATATTTCACTGTCCTTGGGTAATTCGAAATCCTATGATGCGTCGGTTCTTTAACTGAAACTATATAAACTCGAGTACCTATAGCCGGTAATTTCTTAAGTACACAGTCTAAACTTTGACTAGGGGCCGATAGCCTAGATGTTAGGCCCCTTAAAACAACAATCTAAACTTTGGCTGTACTGGTGAAATTCATAAAGTCCGAAGCTTGATGATATTATTTCCTATAACAAGGATTTTGATGTGTCTTCGCACGGCGATACTATTGACGATACTAGACGGCTACTCCCATACGGGGTACTGGTCTGCGATACAGAGTAACACGACCTCTCACGGTCTGGTAAATACTGCATTTAACGATGATTGATCCAGCGTGAAGCACTTATGCGCTCACTGAGACGGAATTGTTGTTGGTTGAAACAGCACGACCCGCTCCCGCTGTCGCTCAAGACTGAATGAATTTCCTGGCGCGTCCAGGGTTATATTGAAATCTGCCACAAAAAGATCAGATAACTTCTAAAATAAATGTCGCATAATTTTGAAAAAAATATGTCTCCCGAAAGCTCTCGTTTTAAACATAAAAGGGTTTCTTTGATCACGAAAATCGATCACACAATTCCAAGATATTAAATAATTTGGCTCCTCAGATGCGTGGGTAGTGTCGTTTATTTTTCCCTCTCTCCCAACTTTGGGCTCGGAGAATAACTATCGGCGTAATGTCGCGTATGCACTTCTTTCCTGTGTAATTATTATAAACTTTTTCCACACACAAAAATCTCCTTTCCAGGATGATCATCAGTGATGGGTTCATTTCATTAATTAAATGCTTGCAAATGGCTTAATTTTAATTATTTCTCTTCTTGTGTCATTGCGATGCTGCCATTTTATAGCGGAGTAAGACCTTTTTCCGAAACTCATTCTCACTCACTCGCAGTGGAAAGCTACCAGCTCTATTAATAATCATGCGCTAGCTTCTTATCGATGCGTCAGGCGTGATCTCATGCCCGCGTGACTAGTGGTCACCCGCTCTTGCATCACATTTTAACAGCCCAACTTCTAATTAGCCCTTAAGATCTTACAAATTCATTCTAAAGACTGCATTATTTCCTCTCTTTTTTGCATATAAAATATGGATTCGACGCTGGAACCAATCCAGATGGGTTCAAAATTCCCCCTCTTAGATAAATAAATTTTCGAAATTTGAGGAAATTTATTTAAATATTTTTCATGGAAAATTTCATCCTTTCAGTGTCGAAGCCATCATAACATCCCGCAGTACCTTCTGGTCTCCCTTTTACAAGCACTTCCTTTCTCTGGATTGTTATAGTCTCAATAGGGTTCCCTCTATTCATTCCCTTTAAGCGGACGTCTACACTTAAGGTCATAAATCTCTTGACTCGTTCGAGTATTTCTCTGCCTCCGCACAGTCTGGCGTGCACTCCAAACCTGTGTCAGACGGGTTCCTTTTTCTCTTTCTTTATTTCCTGGGACTGGCGTTCTGCCTGTCTGTCTCCTTTCTTCTCTTCCAACTACTAACCTATTTACATCACTTTAAGGCTCCACGGGTGCGATCTTGCCCTATCCCGTGATTCCTTTTCTGTTTTCTGGACTAAAAGTCTACAGAAATTCATCTTTCGTTACGGGTGTGGTCTATCCCTACCCGTATCCTTATCTGTTATCTTCCTTTTTCCTTCATCTCGTATCGAGATGGCATTTTTCCAATATTTATTTTTCCTACTCTTCCAATTAAAAAGTTCTTTAAGATTCTCTCCTTTCCTTTTATTCCATTTCCTTCTTCTAAGTTTCCAACTGTAAAACACCTGCGAGTTGTCTTTCTCCATGGGAATTTGCGCTATTTCTAACCCTCTCATTGTTTCAACCGGATTTTTATCATCCTGTAAACCTGCTACAATTAGCGGTTTTCTTCCTATTTTACCATCTCTCTCAAAGACATCTCCTCTATTTTCTTCACTGTCCCCAATGGTTTCATCCTTTTCTATAAGATTTTCTTTACTCTCATTTGAGTCTATTTCAATTTTTCTTTGCTCGGCCCTTTTTCGTTTGCATTCCTGATAATTCATCATGAGTTCCAAAATTTGTGCCTTCAGCTGTTCTTCTTCCAATTCCATATCCTCATCATTATTTTCCTGACTTGGACCATTCTCTTCCTGCTCCTTATTCTCATCCTTCTCCTCTGGGATGTCTATTTCCATCCATTCCGGACTGGTAATTTTCCTCAGGAATTTCCTCAACTTCTTGTGTAATCTCATTCTGGGACTCAACCTGGTTGTCTCTTAATTCATTTTTCCCTTCTACTTCTTCTACTTCAAGTATTTCTTCTGACTTATCTTCCTGCTTAAATCGTGCGTACGAATGGTCCTCTTTTATATGTGACTCATTTTCATTTTGGCATTCTTTTTGACCTGGGATTTCCCTTTTCTCCTGAATCTCTATGACTTTTTCTTCCTGTGGCTCCATAAATTTCTCCATTTCCACATGAGCCACAATGATTTCTGCTTCCCTTTCTATTTCTTCTTCTTTATGACAAATTTTGGGCACTTGCACCTTTATTTCCTTTTCTTCTCCAGCTACTGTTTTACTTTCAGCTTGGAAAACTACTTCTTTTGATTGGAGGTCTTGCGCTAGTATATACTCCTCATACGTTTTCCTAGCATCCTCTAGATTCTCTTGAAATTTCGGGAATTTAACTTTCCTTATCTCGGCTAATTCCTGTATGGTTATTATTCCCCTTTTGTCATACATGCTCATTATGAACTGATGCATCCTATCCCTTTCTTCTCCTATACAAGCCATCTGTTCCTTCAGGTATTTCCTCCTGTCGTGATCAAAGTAACTGATCTTCCGTAAAATTTTAGACCATTTATCATTCATTTCCGACCATTGTTTCTCTAGTTCACGTATTTCCTCAGTGAATGTCTTTATCTGTTCCCATGGAGCTAATTCTATTTTCCCTTCTTCAACCATGCGTTTCACAAATTTCTTCTCCATTTCTCTCACTGATTTTTAATACTAGGGATTTTAGCGTATGCCTCTTCTAACTCTTGGCTAGATATTGCAAATAGTTTCTGAACTATTTTCTCCATGTCTTCCTGTATAACGTCAATTTCTTTCTGAATCTCCCTCATTAATGCTCTGATTTCCAGACGCTTTTTCTGAAACCCTAATTCCATTTGAAACTTCCAAAGTTCCTCTATCATTTCCCTAGGTTTCTTAAGTATTTCTTCTATTAACGCGCTGTATTCCTGTGTCTCCTTTAAAGTAGCCATTTTTACCTTTTCCTGACGTGGAATGCTACAACTATCATTCTTTTCGCTTTCGCTTTCCGATCCTACTTGAACTCGCGTTACGAAATGAGACTTTGAATCATCCTCATTATTATCCTCATTATTGATTTTACTATGCACGCACTCCCTTTGAATCGGTTTATATGTTTCACACTCAATTTGGAACTCCATAGGCTCAACCTTTACCCTGTTTTCTAAAGATATGTTACCTTCTCTTCGTGCAACTATGCCTCTAGATGCACGCATGCGTTTTAAGGAAATTTCTACTTTTTCCTTGGTTGCGTAACTTACCATTTTTCATCTTCACTTTTACCTTCATTAATAGAGTCTAAGAGCTTCTGCCTCTGCTCCTGAGTTAGACCTACCATTTTACACTCTTATTCAAAGAATATAGTGGGCTACTCTGTCCCATTATTGGTTCATGCGTGAGAGATGGCACTCCGAACACTTGTGTCCCAATTTCCAAAATTCAACCTCAGTACGGGTGTTTATTAAAACGTACCCGTATGGTATAATACTCATTACAATATCAACACCATTATGGAATTAATTCTCTTAAAGTTCAAAAATTTTGAAAAACCATATTTTTCAAAAAATGAAAATTTTGATTTTTCAAATAAAACTCGGGGTTTCCCTCGGATAACTCAACCCTACGTACTGGGCGCCAAAAGATGTTGTTATAGGGGGTTATCTAGGGCTGCTCGGTGTGAGTTTCCAGGGTCCCAATGCGGTCAGTTAAATTTATACTATGTAGCTAATTCTATCACTATTTTACCTTTACGTGATATGACCGTCTTTAGTGTTCCAAAAAGCATTAATCCAAGCACAACAATAAAATATGCAAATCACAGTTTGCCAGCAATGCTCAATAAGGAGTATCGGGGTTCATAGTATGTTCTCCCATTCTGTGACTTACACACTTTGGATTATGCATAGGATACACTTCCAAAAATAAACAAAATCAAAATCCTACTATCAAAACATTTAATTATCCAAAATATGGCGCTACAAAAATAAACAATAGAAATACTGACACTACACTTCACACTTGTCCAAAGATGAACCAGGAATTCAAATTAAATAATCACATCATAATAATAATTACTGGTTATCCAGAAACCAAACAAAAGCTCCAACTGAGTTTCACTCCCATATGGCATCAATCCTAATTCTTTAAAAAACGAGCTCCAAATGGCTCGGTAAAGTTTACATGCATTGGGTTAACAATTAAACACACAGCTTTTAATTTTACATAAGTATATCTGGCTTTAATAATAATATCATAGTATGGCTACTCATTAATTAATTTTGGGCTCCCAAATGTTCATCTGTCACCATCTCTCTTCTCAAGCTACCAACTCACTACCGTGATTGGAAAAATTTGCGCATCCCTGAGTTATAGAAAACTCCTGACCAAGTCAACTCAAGATTACTCCCAAAATCTTAATATTTTCATAATAACTCGTGCATCGCTGAATCATTTAATAATAACGTTAGGGATTTTATTATATTGTCTTCAAAAACAATTATATCTTATGGAAGCAACGATCTGAACTCTGCAAGCGATAATAATGAATGTAAAAGGACCTCAGTTCAAATACTGGGTCGTTAAAACAATCTAACACACTTCTGTGTACCGTGAATCAGACAGTTCGTTCCTGACCTTTCTCTATGAGAGAGTGTGTAAGGGTCTGTCTCAACTACTTGGCTGATTTATGGCTATAGAGGGAGGAGAACCTACAGACTCGCTTCCACAAGGAACTGGCTATTCAGCTTTACAACCAGCTGCTTCAAATGCGTTCCTTTGGATGACAAGGCTCATAATACAAATTAACAACAAGACAATATTAGGTTCTATAGACCTATTCTTTTAGCTTCGGTAAAGTATAATTATGAAGTGTCTTCATTAGCGTGTAAGAAAATCCAATAAAACAACAAATATTAAGGGGCTTCAACACGGACGACTCTGAGTTCAGTCAATCCTTTAAAACTGCCTCGGGAACCATATCCCAACTTTGAGGACTTACAACATTAGCGACTTAAGGAAGGCCTTGCACGCAACCAGCGCTCATAATACAACAGAAATTGCACCCTCTTCAGTATTGCATAGTATCACAATTCAACATAACTCATTACCGCAACTAACTGTCCCTCACAATTATTTTTACCGAGCATTTCAACGCGTTCCTAGCGTGACAAATTATTTCAATTTCGCGACATGGCGCTCATACATAAAATAGCCAAGTTGCCTTTCAAAGAACGAAATAAATTAAAATAAATTCAAATCCAAGTTTGATCTTCGTCTCAAAGATAATATATTTAGCCTTAGCCTCCATTTACAATAAGCATTTATACCATTAAGAACATATTGATTCACAACATATAACAATTCATCTAAGGGGCTCTTGCAGCTACCACTTATACAATATAAAATTCATCACATAATTAATTTATTTAATTATTATTATTATTATTATTATTATTATTATTGCGCTTGCTTTACTACAGTTATATTATTTACCATTATACCGATATTCCACTGAATATTTTACACAAGGGATTTATTAATACTTCACATTATTTATATTTCAATCAAATTAACCGTTCAGATCGCACAACCTTTATTTCACATGTTTCCAAACATCCCTACTTCCACTCCTGAGGATTATACGCAAATCTTCCCAAAACACATAATAATGAAATTAGTACTCACATTGTTTTTACGGTCAGAGACCGAGTTCTCCATCGATGGAACATTTCACCCACCAATTGCTTCTTTAGCCATATTCATGGTCATATCTACACTTGATAACACTTTCCTAACATCACATAAAACATATACACTGATCACTTTTAATCTAAAGAATACCATTTTTTTTGATTCGTTTTCACTTAATCATAAATACAATTTCACTAAAAATATTTTACACTCAAAATTTCACTATACTTGAATTACATGGAATTTTATCGCTCTGGCACCAATTATTTGCCTTAACACACGTGATTTCCTTATTCTTTCCCGTTTCCAAGTGCTGCACTATACGTACGACGGCTTCCTACTCTGATGAGATGATTGAAAGTCTCGATCGGACTACCCTCACTGGAACGGCTGATCCTCTTATTCTGGGTTTGACTATCGGCTTATTAATTTTACTGCACGATATCGTATCTTGCTAGGCTCTAACTTGTTCGTCTAATAAAAGTCTGTCACTGACGTTTTACTTTTATGATCGCTCGAACTTGTATAACGGCGACCTAGTAATTTCATTGTCCAATAATCCACACGTGGATTTTACTTTCTGTTACTACGATTCTTGACTTATTGGAGTAATCCAAATGTCTGACTGTTAATTTGTCTACACCTAGACAAAGCCTGGAATCTCGATTCCTAAATTCTGTCGTACTCCGCTCTAGTCACCTCAGTTCAGGAACACTAGGCGTTACTATCACGTTCTATCCTGATCTGGTTATTTAACGTAGATAGAATTGTATATTTCAATGTCCTTGGGTACTTCGAAATCCTATGATGCGTCGGTTCTTTAACTGAAACTATATAAACTCGAGTACCTTTCGCCGCTAATTTCTTAAGTACACAGTCTAAACTTTGACTGTACTGGTGAAATTTATAAAGTCCGAAGCTTGATGATATTATTTCCTATAACAGGGATTTTGATGTGTCTTCGCACGGCGATACTATTGACGATACTAGAAGGCTACTCCCATACGGGGTGCTCGTCTGCGATACAGAGTAACACGACCTCTCACGGTCTGGTAAATACTGCATTTAACGATGATTGATCCAGCGTGCAGCGCCTATGCGCTCACTGAGACTGAATTGTTGTTGGTTGAAACAGCACGACCCACTCCCGCGGTCGCTCAAGACTGAATGAATTTCCTGGCGCGTCCAGGGTTTATATTGAAATCTACCACAAAAAGATCAGATCTGCTTCTTCTCCAACACCAACTTCTAAAATAAATGTCGTATAAGTTTGAAAAATATGTCGCCCGAAAGCTCTCGTTTTAAACGTAAAATGGTTTATTTGATCACGAAAATCGATCACACAATTCCAAGATATAAAATAATTTGGCTCCTCAGATGCGTGGGTAGTGTCGTTTATTTTTCCCTCTCTCCCAACTTTGGGCTCGGGGAATAACTATCGACGTAATGCCGCGTATGCACTTCTTTCCTGTGTAATTATTATAAACTTTTTCCACACACAAAAATCTCCTTTCCAGGATGATCATCAGTGATGGGTTCATTTAATTAATTAAATGCTTGCAAATGGCTTAATTTTAATTATTTCTCTTCTTGCGTCATTGCGATGCTGCCATTTTATAGCGGAGTAAGACCTTTTTCCGAAACTCATTCTCACTCACTCGCAGTGGAAAGCTACCAGCTCTATTAATAATCATGCGCTAGCTTCTTATCGATGCGTCAGGTGTGATCTCATGCCCGCGTGACTAGTGGTCACCCACTCTTGCATCACATTATAACAGCCCAACTTCTTATTAGCCCTCAAAATCTTACAAATTCATTCTAAAGACTGCATTATTTCCTCTCTTTTTTGCATATAAAATATGGATTCGACGCTGGAACCAATCCAGATGGGTTCAGTATGTCCAAAATTTCATGCAGACAGTGTTACTCGCAGGGTTCCAATGGGTAAGTAGGCTATACAAATTTTGGTTCAGATCGGTGAAAAGGTGTAGATTTGTGCCAAAGGGCCAAAATGCAGGGAATGGAGTGGTCTGTCCGAAATGTCATGTAAACAGTGTTACTCGTAGGGTTCCAAAGGGTAAGTAAACAAATTTTGGTTCGGATCGGTGAAAAGGTGTAGGTTTGTGCCAAAGGGCCTAAATGCAGGGAATGGAGTGGTCTGTCCGAAATTGCAAGTAAACAGTGTTCCTCGCAGTGTTCCAAAGGGTTAGTATGCACATTTTGGTTGAGATCGGTGAAACGGTGTAGGTTTGTGCCAAAGGGCCTAAATGCAGGGAATGGAGTGGTGTATCCGAAATTGCATGTAAACAGTGTTACTCGCATGATTCCAAAGGGTTAGTATACAAATTTTGGTTGAGATCGGTGAAACGGTGTACGTATCACTAACCATAACGCCAGCGCATGCAGATAGAGCTGTTCGGGATCGCTTGTTCTACCGACTTACTGAACAAAAATCAATCATTAAGGTTACCTGAGGGGTATAGCCTAATGCTACATAGCCTAAACTATTCCTCTTGAATCTGGCTATCATATAAAAACAGAAGTTTTCGAATCGGACCGGTAGTTCCCGAGATTAGAGCGTTTAAACACAAAAACACACAAACACGCAAACTATTCAGCTTTATTATATTAGTATAGATAGTGACTGTGCATACTAAAACATCTTCAAAATCAATAACTAAGGATACAAATGCGCAATTAACACGAAACCTTTTCAGGAAAGAAAATTAAATGAGATTCGTCGCTTGCATTAGTCAAATGACTATCAAACTGCATACAGCACGTTAGCAGGCATCCTTAATATATAAGACATTAATATTGACAATCCACTATTTATCACAGTTACAATGACGAAACGCAGGAAGTATTTAATCTCACATAAAAGGCCCTCTCCGCAGAACGTGCTAGATAAAAGTTTCTATACATTGAAGATGTTGGATGGGCGTGCTTTTCTAATGTGTCAATCACTCCCTCTGGATTAAAAAAAAGTCAGAATTGCAACGAAACTTAGTAAACGGGAAGTCTTATGAAGAATACAACACTTAACGTTCAACACAAGAAAATTAAATGCTACTCCTTGATATTTATATTTATTCGTGTAAGAAGTATAAAACATAAAATGCACACAAGTACACATGTATGTGTTCATCAGACGACATCAAATAGTTCCTGCCCGGAACTTAGCCACTTCGATAGCACTTGAATTAGCTTCAGTCAGGTCATTCATTGTACAGCTGTACGGGCACAATGGACAGGAGAAGAGGTGTTGTGTTATTATGGGTTGCGCCACAATCACACAGGACTGTCTTGGTCGGGAAATGCCACTTATACAAGTTGTCCCTTGATCTCGCAACGTCCACCCACAGTCTGTTCAGGATTAGCCAGTTCTCTGTGTGACCAGGAGGTAGAGATTCCTTTGGTTCCATCCATTCAGACAGACTGCTGGTCCTCTCCTTCCACACGGCAACTCGAGCTGTTGCTGCTGTTCCTTGTAATGGTTGAGTAGTTGTTAGGAAGTTCTTTCTCGATTTTAATCTCTCTCAGCAGGTCGATATCCGAAGAGTGGGTGTGAGGTCACAACAGATGATCTACTTCTTTCGTTGTTTGCAGCCACTTCTCTTCTGATATCAGGCGGATTAATCCCTCCAAGATCGTGCACTTAACTGATGAGAGTTGGCCTCAAGCAGCCTGTAATAATCCTGCAGCTCTCATTTAAGGCTACATCCACCTGCTTTGTATGGGCTGACTTGTACCACACAGGACTGGCTTATACTCCTTCTGAATAGTATAAGGCCAATGCTGTTGTGCTTAACGTTTGGGGATGGGTGCCCCAGTTAGTCCCTGCCAGTCTACAGAGGAGGCTGTTCCTCGAAGAGGTCTTCTGTTTTAGCTTAAAGCACTGCTCCTTGTATGTGAGTGTACGGTCCAAGGTGACACCTAGATATCTGGGATGGAGGCAAAGATACAATAACATACCATTCCAGATTATCTCAAGTTTCTGACTAGATTGTTTATGTTCCAGGTGGAGGGCACATACTTGAGTCTTATTAGGATTGGGCATGAGTTGGTTCCCTTCATAGTAAGTACCAAGCTGTTCGAGAGCATGACTGAGTGTATGCTTTATAACTGATCTGATTGGGCAGAAAGAGTAAGGTCGTCAGCGTAAATGAAGGTTTTACACCCTCGAGGCAGTGGTTGATCGTTGGTGTACACATTAAATAAACTAGGAGGCAATACACTTCCCTGGGGCAATCCATTCTTCTGAGTTCTCCATCGGCTGCGATATCCTTGGAAGTCGATGAAGAACCGGAGATCCTGAAGAAGTGTAGCTATCATGTTAGTGAATCCATAGTTGTAGTTAGGTTACAGAGTTTATGACAACTAAACAAGATGGCGCATACTACATACCGAGTGTTTAAGTGCTCTGCAAGTCACCAGCCATAACAGCCAGTTAAGTTTCATTTATTAGTGTCCTCATTGTGCTAATTCGTTTGAGCAAGCTATAGTTGAGTGCTTAATAGGAAAGAATGGCCCTAAAGGCAGTCAACGAGCGTGTGGGGAAGTTTGAAAAGCGGATGGCTGAATTCCATGGAGGCTTCCATGATCAGTGAAACCAACCCCTGCGACACCCTGAATGTTCTCGCGTCTGACTAAGGAATGTGTTCACGTTGAAGATAACTTTTTTGTGAAATTTTCTATTTTTTTATCATTTTATGGAAGCCTGGTCTTTCTACTTTAAAAATACATGTAATTTATATACATTTAACAAACAGAGAGGTTTAAAACCACTGTCCCTGAACTGAGAGTGGGCGTAGCAATTTGGAGGTAACATTTTAATTCAATTTATTGTGGACAGTCAGTTTGAATTTAGCGCCCACAGTATTTTAGTTGCCTGCATTGAACGTAGTTTTTATCACCAGATGTCCTTCATGTAGCATTTTTTTTTTTACAAAAGGAAGTAGGCAGCACTGAGAAAACTGGTCCAAGATAAGAAATTAGGCGGGAAACTCATAGATAAAATGCAGAACTATTTTAGGATAGCTCTACGTTCAAACAACAGGAATATTGATGTCATTAGAAATGCTATTTGGGCTACTCTTTACCACTTGACTGCGACTCGAGATCATCCCACGCATCACGGGTGTCCTGTTGGTAGTAACAGCTGGTGTGCATACCAGCGGGCAAAGGCCGAAAACAAACTGGAAAGATATAAGCATAAACCAGACATTTCACTAGAGATTCTACATGCTGTAAAACCATTATATGAGAGACAGTGCGACCCATCTATGTTGTCCAAGTGTGTACATGGCCTGACACAAAACAGTAATGAGTGTTTCAATGGAATGGTGTGGCGACGGTGACCTAAAGAAACTTATGTGGGGCTGGACACCCTCAGATAGGGGGTGATGCATGCTGTGTGCCATCTCAACTGTAGAAATACTGCAGACATAGAGATTTTGACTAGAATGGACATACATCATATACCATGAGAGGAGCATTGAAGACAGATCAGCATCGGATAGCGAAGAGCTCTTACCACTCAACCCCCCAACAGAAACAGAGAAGAAGGTATCTCAGAAGGAGGAGGAAATTAAAAGAAGATAAGAACACCAACAAGGGAGGAGTGACTTATGGAGCTGGACTGTTTTAAAGAGCCAAGTAGGTGGTGTGTGGAATGTGTGTCTTCATAACATATCATTGTGTAACTTCTTTCTTGATTTTCTCAGAACTACTGTAGTTTTTATGCAGATTTCCAGGTTCAAAACAAGATATCTCATTCAGTTTTTGACCTAAGATAATGAATAATATGTCAAATTAAGGGTAAGAAAACTGTAAAATGTTTTATACTGTACTTGGATATTTGGGATAATTTGAAAATCTTAAATGTGGTCCGCCATTGCAAAAAATGTATATAAGTAAAAAAAATAGAATTAGCATGAAATTAATTACCGGTACCAGTCCTCTGAATTAAAATATATCATCATATATGTAGTATACATCATTAGGTACTACAGTAGCTTCAATTCGGTACCACATGAAAGTAGATTGTATTATTTGTTGAGAATATACAATGTTTTGCAAATTTTGAAAGAAAAAAAAAATTTTAAATTTTCAGCACTTGAAAATTAAAAAAGAAGTTGTAATAATTGTTTTTGTTAATGTGTATTATAACGTAGGCAACGGTATAAATGCTGAATCCACCATATAAATTTCAAAAAGAACAAATAAGAACTGTAAAAGTTTACTTGCAACGTGAACACATACCTTTTAAGGACTTCCGAGAACCAATTATTACGGAACTGGGCGAGATGAAGAGAGAGGTAATCCTCGCCCAGGAGCATCTCACGAAGCAGGACATCAAACAAGATCAGGCAGAACAGTACAGTATGAGAAACTGCCTCTCCTCCACGGAGTACGTGAGACTCCGAACGACGACGTCTACGCAAAAGCTATAGACACACTCGCAGGGATACTAAATGTGACTCTGCAAATTGACAGTATAGACCGATGTCACAGACTGGGTCGCCAGCCAATTACTGCAGCAGGTATAGTGGCCCCAGAGAGTAGGCCTATAGTAATAAAGTTCCTACGATAACACCAACGTGATTGTGCGTAGCGTGCCAATCGGCTGCTCAAAGGCACATCATTATTAATAACGGAATCCCTTACTGCAACTAGGGAGGATATTTAAAAAAAGCACGGGACTTTGGGGGATTACGTAATGTATCCACACAAGACGGCCGAATTGTTGTCCACCTCAACAATGGCAGAAATTTACAGATCTAAAGTCCTGCGGATCTAAAGTCGCACATTAATCGGCTAGGTGAAGGAACTGGATAAGTTCATAGACATGTGTACTAGAAGTTATATTAGGTTTGTGTGTGTGATTTTGTGTGTTTAGTATTTAGGCAGTCAGCTGTTAGTTCATCAGGAAGTCGAGGTACCGGTATGGTAAGTTCTGCTGTCCGTTGGAGCCTATTCACCCTCGGCCAATGACCGAGGCAAAAGCAATAGAAATTCTCCCCTTCCTGCACTTTCACCAGCACATGCATGTGATAAGTTAAAGCAAGTCTTTTCTAACTGTCCCAGAGCCTTACATTGTTGCCATCTGAATAGCCAAAGCTTACCAGCACACATACATGAAATTCAAGCTATATTCTGGGAAAACAATATTCATGTAATAGGTCTAGGAATAACTGAGAGTTGGTTGTCTGAATCACTTCCAAATTGTGTGGTTCAGCTTGAAGGATATAATATCCATCGGCATGATCGAACTGATAGGATGGGAGGCAGTGTTGCCCTTCATTGCAGAGATGATCTGAAAAGCAAGGTTATTTGTTCATCATCGTCCGTCGAGTTACTGAGGACGGAGTTCATGTTTGTTGAGGTAATATTGAGTGAGCTGAAAGTATTGATAGGTATTATCTATCACCCACCTACTGTATCGTACATTTCCGAGTTTGAAACTAGTCTGCTAATTTACTGCCATTTTACGAACATGCAATTATTTTAGATTTTAACACTAACTTTCCCACCAAAACGTACAAAACAAAAAAATGTAAGATCTATTTTCCTCCTGTGACATGAGCCAACTAACTTCGCAAGCACAGTAAGCTACACATCATAACAAATATCCCACAGAAAGTAGTGACTCATGGTCAAATACCAGTGTCGGCTATATCCACCCATGACTTAATATTCACTTATTTACTCCGCGTTCCAAAGTACAGGACTAAATATGTTACATGCAGAAATATAAAGGACAAAGACCCGGTTCAACCGAAATATGATGCCTACAGTCTTCCATGGATCAACATATTGAGACTGGACGACATTGACGAAAAAGTAAACAAGTTTAATATATTAGTACATGCACTATACAACAAACAGGCGCTCAGGAGAAAGATAAGGATTTCTCGTAAGCCTAAGCCGTGGTTAAATACGGAAGTCAAGAACAATATGTCCCGTAGAGAGAATACAAACGTTTTGGTCTACCAAATGATTTTGAAAACTACCGAGTACTTCGAAATCAATTTAAGCAAACTTTACGTAATCTTAAATTTAAGTATGTTCGTGATACAACCTGCCGACTAAACACGGCTAGAGCGTGGGAACAACTCGGTGCTTTGGGCATAAGAAAAACCAGGAGCAACTTCCTATACCTGACATTCCACTAGACGAGCTAAATGCATATTTCACGGATGCAGATACTCAGTCCAACCCAGATAACGCTGCCAGTGGTGACCACGGCGCATCGTTTTCACCACCAGATCGACCCAACTTTGCATTTCGAAACGTAAGCACTAATGAAGTTAACAGAGTGTTGTATTCCAGAAGATTCCAGGCGAGCGGGATTGATGATATACCTATAACATTTATACATTACATTATTGGTGCTGTTCTCCCCATTTTAATTATTGTTTAAACAATGGCACATTGCTTTCGATCAGGAAATACGCCAACGTGATCCCTCTTCCTACGATACCATGCCCACTGCTACTATCCGACTATAGCCTGTATCTATTCTCCCTACTCTCTCCAAAGTGCTGGAACGGTTAGTACAAATTCAAATACTGGAATATGTGAACACTTACTCCCTTCTTGATCCACTCCAGTCTGGTTTCAAGAAGGGCCACAGCACAGCTACTGCCTTACTTAAGGTGACTGATGACATCAGACAAGCAATGGACCAAAGACAAGTAACATTATTCACACTCCTCGATTTTAGCAGTGCATTTTACACCATAGGTATCCCGACCCTATTGAAGAAGCTAAAATCCCTTCTTGGCACCGTAGCCATAACATTTTCCGCTGCTTACCTAACGGGTCGAAATCAGCGTGTGATTGTACAGGATACCACCTCACAGTGGCGTCAGAAAAAGGCAGGAATCCCCCAAGGTTCAGTCCTTGGGCCCCTACTTTTCGTGCTTTATACCAACTATTCCTCCTCCACAATTAATTATAATAATTATCATCTTAATGCAGATGATGTCCAAATATATTGCCACACTAGTATCAACGATATATGAAATGCAATAAGGGATAAAAAATACTGATCTCCATCAACTTAGTGTTTACGCCGGTGACAACTATCTCCTCCTCAATCCTAAGAAAACCCGAACTATCATCTTCGGCTCTCGTAAGTTACTAAACTCATTAAAAAAACAACTATGTTGTGCCTCCAGTAACACTGAATTCAATCACCATTCCCGTTAGTAAAGAAGTAAGGAACCTTGGATTAACCTTAACTGAAACTCTCGACTGGTCACCATATATAAGAAATGCACGTAGTAAGATGTATGCTTCCCTTCACCCACTTGTGAGCCATAAGGACATTTTACCACTAGAAATTAAGATTAAACTTATCCAGACACTGATGCTACCAATTCTAGACTACTGTGACATCGTTCTCGTTCACGCGACTCATGGACAAACAGTGAAACTCCAACAAGCATTGAACTCATGTCATCGGTTCGCTTTCAATCTAAAATACGGTACGATACCCACATAACCCCAAGCTACCGTATTCTTTCTTGGCTTAAACCTGATGAGCGCCGTAATTTCACTTGCTGACATCCATCTATCGATTTCTGCATGAAAACACCCCCACGTACAGTAAGCCTACATGTCATCAAAATTTAGTTACTTGTCCTCATATCACAACCGCAGCACTCGATTTGGCTCCTCCCTCGCCATCCCCATCAACCACTCATCCATGTTCAACCGCTCTTTTGCTGTAGCTGGGTTTCGACTATGGAATTCAACTCCTGTCAATATCAGAAATTCTATAACAATGAAGAAATTTAAGGCCACATGCCGAGATTACCTGTTGAATACTGCTGATTACCTCGTGTGAATGGTGATGGATGATAGGACGAATGACTGAGCTAGGATTATATCTAGAAATATTAGAGAAAGATCTGTGAAATTGTGATTATTATTATTTTTATTGTTATAATAATTAATAAAAATTATAAAACTAACTCTAACAAACACCAAATCTAAAGTAAAATTCAGAGGAGAAATATCTGAACCGTTTACGATTAAAACAGGATTAAGCCAAGGAGATGGTTTATCGCCTCTACTTTTCAATTGTGCTTTGGAATATGTAATGAGGGAATGGTACAGGGAAAATCCTAGGAACATAAGAATTGGAACCAAGAAAGATCAAATAG
The DNA here is from genome assembly GCA_946902985.2 of Meconema thalassinum. NCBI lineage: Eukaryota > Metazoa > Arthropoda > Insecta > Orthoptera > Tettigoniidae > Meconema > Meconema thalassinum. The sequence goes on from OX336394.1 coordinate 418,368,952, forward strand.
ACTTAAATTGCTTGGGATTCGCAGATGACTTAGCGTTACTGGCTAATAATATTCAAGAAGCCAGAAATCAAATAATAAGCCTACAAAATATAGCACAAAAAATTGGACTTCAGATATCATTTAAAAAGACAGAGATAATGGTAGCAAATCCATTTGTAATCAATCACATAACAGTAAATAACAAGAAAGTTAAAATAGTGAAGCAATTTAAATACTTAGGAGAAATTATAACTTACAACTTGGATGAGAAACCTGCATGGCAAGAAAGAACTAATAAAATGATAAAAGCCCAAAAATTAACATGGTCTACAGATAAAAGAAAATGTCTATCAATCGCAACAAAATTAAAACATTACAAGACGGTGGTTCAACCAGAGGTGACCTATGGAAGTGAAACTCTTTTTAAAGTTACTCATAAAAACAGAATCGACAAAATTTTAAAAGTAGAAAGAAGATTAACTAGAACATGCATAAATAAAAAAATATCAGAAAGATGGACAGTGGCGGATAGTACCAAATGAGGTGGTATACAGAGAACTGGAGCCCATCACTGATACTATTCGGAAGAAACGGCTTTCTTTCTTTGGTCACATCATGAGGACACCAGAAACCGGGTTATCTAGAAAAATTGTGGTGAAACTTTGGAATATGAAACAAAAAGTAGGATGGATTAAGGAAATTAGAGAAGATATGAAAGAATTGGAAATAACCTTGGATGACTTGCAAAACAAAACAACAAAATTAAAAAACTGAGAGATATAAAAATAAGATTTCAGGCTAAAATAGACAAACGTAATACAGTCAAAAGGGTATTTACAGATGAGGAACGCCTGAGAAGATCAGAGTGAATGAAGAGCTACTGGGCGACTCGGAAAGGAAACTTACTGAAGAAGACCAAGAAATGATTGACTGAAGTGGTCCAATGAGGCCGTAAACGCAGAAGAAGAAGAATTGTTATTATCATTATGCATGTGCCTTTTTTATTAATATGAGTATTAGCATATTTAATTTACTCCTTATTTATCATCTTAATTATGGGGAACACGGAAGGATCCTTCTCGAAGTGTGTGTGATTTACATTCGGGCGTTCCTTGGGCAACGGTGATACACCGGCCGATCTTTCTAATCCAAAAGTAACATATATTATTATTATTATTATTCATTCATTCAATTTCGCTAATCGGCCAACTAGGAACCACGATACGCCTCATTTTACATTCTGGCATTTGCTCATTTTTTGTTTGATCCACATTGCCTTCATGAGCTCACTGTGTTTACCACGACGTTCCTCTATCCATTTCGCACCAGCTGTCCGTTTTTCGTCCCGGAAAGTCCCAAACGTCTTGATGGCTGCTCTATAAAGATTTCGGTCTTGTGCATCTTCTGCTCGTTTCCCCATTTCTTTCAGATCTTTCTGGACGTTAACATACCATGGCATTGTCGTTTTTGGTTTTGAGTCGAATATACTGAAGATACGTTTCGTCCATCGGGAATCGATCATCCGTCGCATATGACCGTAGAAGCAAACTCTGCGTTTTCGCATTGTGTCTGTGATCTTCTCTATCCTCGAGTAAATTTCTTGCCTGGATTTTCAGATGTAGATGCCATTTTTGTAGTCTGGGCCAAGTATGATGTGTAGGATCTTTCTTTCTTTCTTTCTTTCTTTCTTTCTTTCTTTCTTTCTTTTGTCTCTAACTTCGCGAGCAAACATTTCTCGGATAGGATAAGGCATTCAGATGCATATAGCGGTACTGGTCTCATGACAGTGTTGTAGTGACGAATTTTTGTGTTCATAGAAAAGCACTTTTTGTTATATATGTTGCGGGTGGTTTGAAAAGCGACTTCCATTTTCTTGATTCTTGCTTCTATGGCTTCCTTGTCAAGGCCATTTTGCTGGATCCATTCCCCAAGATATTTAAATTTATTAACACGGTTTATCGTTCCATATTTGGTGTTTAGTTATTATTATTATTATTTTCGGTTTATACAGAACATATAACACATTTCTGGTATATTACAACGTAACTATACGGGCTTCAGTGAACCAAAATATAGCTACGGAAACAGCAACTTCTAAGCTAGAATTTCGCTACCCATGAACTTCCGAACGATTCTGGTTGTCGATAGAACTACTGCCTTCTGCATTAGTTTGTAGAGCCCAGTATCCAGATCCAGTTCTTTAAGGCCTTGGAGCAAGGTACTTGGGATCACGCCCGTACTCGAGACAATGATAGGTATGGTCTTCACTCGCTCTACATGCCATTGTCTTTTGATAGGGTCGACCAACTCGCTGTATTTGCTGATCTTTTCAATGTGTTTTGACTGGAGATTCTTGTTGTTAGGAATCGCAACATCAATCAATGTAGTTTGCTTGGTTTTCTTGTTTACAACCACCAGATCCGGCCTGTTGTGTGATACCGATTGATCAGTCAAAATAGTTCGGTCCCAATACAGTTTGTATTCATTGTTTTCAAGAACACACTCTGGCTGATATTGGTGGTACGGAACTTTCTTTCCTTTCAAAAGCTGAAACTTATCAGCCAACTCCTGATGCAAGATTTTAGCAACTGCATCATGCCTTTGTTTGTGCTCTGTTGCCAGGAAATATCTACATGCAGATGTAATATGCTGTATTGTTTCTGACTGTTGACATCCGTAGCGGCACTTATCATCTGGTACAGCGGGATCTTTTACAATGAACTTGAGGTAGTTCCTTGTAGGGATGACTTGGTCTTGAATTGCTAGCATAAAACCTTCAGTTTCTGGAAAGATCTGTCCTGAAGTGAGCCAGTAGTTTGACGCATTTATATCAACATTTGCTTGACTCACCTCATTTGGATGTCTTCCGTGCAAAGGTTTTGCTTTCCATGCTTCCATCTTCTGAATGTCAGTATGTAGGAGGTGTTGAATCTCTTGCTGACACAAGACCAGTGGCGTTGATCTGTCCGCCTCACTGATGGCTCTGTGAAGTACAGATGACCTCGCTTCTGCATAGAAGTACTCCCTAAGGCTGACTATCTGCCGTTTCATCTGATTATCAATGTCAACGAACCCACGTCCACCTAGGCTTCTGGGTAGAGTCAATCGCTCTATTGAAGATCGTGGGTGGTGTTTCCTTCCTTTTGTGAGCATCGTTCTCATTTTTCGTTCAAGTCCTTCGATGTCCGTTTTGCACCATTTGATTATGCCAAATGAGTAGCTCAGCACAGGTACAGCATACGTGTTAACAGCTTTCACTAAGTTTTTGCTGTTCAAGTGCGTTTTTATAATTTGTTTTAATCTTTTGACAAATTCACAGGACAGATCTTTCTTTATTGACACATGGTCAATATGCTTAGCTTGTTTTACTCCTAAGTATCTGTAGGTGTCTTCTGCCAACATAGCCCTAATATGTTGTCCATCTTCCAGCTCATACCCGGACTTCTGTACTTTTCCTCTCACCACCTTTAGTGTCCGACACTTGTCCAAACCAAATCCCATTTGTATGTCTCGTGAGAATGCTTCAACTATTCTCAACAAGTTTTCCAGATGCGACTCTGTTTCGGCATAGAGTTTAAGGTCGTCCATGTATAGCAGATGATTTAGCCGAGTACCAATTCTCTTTCCAATCTTGATAGAAAAGCCGTAGTGAGTAGAGTTAAGCTGGGTAGATAAAGGATTCATTGCCAGGACAAACCATAAGGGGCTAAGAGAGTCTCCTTGAAAGATGCCTCTCCGAATCGATATCTCATCTGTTCGTATATCTCCGCGTGGCGTACTGAGACACAGTCTAGTTTGCCATGCTGACATAACCCTTTCCAAGAAACTGACAAATACCTCATTGATCCTATACAATCGCAGCACTGCTACTAGCCAGTCATGGGGGACAGAATCAAAGGCCTTCTTATAATCGATGTACGCCATATGAAGGTTTCGGTGATTTAAGTGTGCCTGGCCACACACAACTGAGTCAATTATTAGTTGTTCTTTGCACCCTTTTGAACCCTTTTTACAACCTTTCTGTTGCACGGCAATTATATTGTTTCTTTCACAGTGTGCATATATCCTGCTAGCCAAGCATGATGTAATGATCTTATACAACGTGGGCAGACATGTGATGGGACGATATTTTGTAGGATCCCATGTATTCTGAAGATCTTTTGGAAGCAAATATGTGATGCCACGTGTGATGAATTCGGGTAAGCTATCAGGATGAAGGATGGAATCATTAATGAACTCACCTAGTCGATTGTGGATGCTCCAGAACTTCTTATACCAAAAATTCTGAATCTGGTCAGGGCCAGGGGCTTTCCAATTCGCTAAGTTGTTGATAACTTCCTTAATATCATTTGTGGTGAATTTCTCGTGCTGCATTTGCTCAAATCTTTGGGAAGCTTGCTGTTCTTCTCTTACCCAACTTGATTGAGTGTCGTGATGAGATGGTGTAGACAGATGTTTTCCCCAAAATTCTTGAACTTCTTCTTTAGTCGGATAGCTTTTGTCCGCAGAAACCTTTATCTTACCCAGAGTCTGATAGAATCTTCTCTCTGAGTTGGCGAAAAGGAAGTTATCCTTCTTCCTCTTCATACTCTCCCTATACTTTGCAAGTCTGGCGGATAAAACAGACAGCCTTTGTTTCAAGGTATCTAAGCACTCTTCAGGTGTTGAATTCGGTACATCTCGCTGTGTGTGGGCTGTGTTTTGTCTCATTATATGCTCAGCTTTCCTCAGTAATTTTCTTGTTCTTGTACCACGAACATATTGTGTCATTCTAGCAATATCTGCCCTGAGCTGTTCAATCCTTCCAACAAGTCTTCTTTCCCAGTTTGGCATCGATGGCATTTGCTTTTTCCGTTCATGTTGTCCAATACCCATAGCTTTCACAACAGTTACTGCACCACAGTAAATAATAGTATGAAGGGATTCCAGATTGGCAGATGCTTCAACATGTTCCGGCAAAACATCCCGATTCATGATACTCAGTATCTTTGTCAGCTTTCTTGAACCATTGACTTTCGGTATTTTCGGCCTGCAATTTGTATCAGTTCCATAAAACTCTATGACTGTAGTCATCATTTCATTCTTCAACTTTCCAATTGGGTGTTGATCGATAATTTGCATGGAAACTGGATCTACTTCTTGAAGGTCCTGGCTATCAGCTTGTGCCGACTCCAGTTCTTCAGGAACACTGTTCTGAGTGACTCCATTCACACCTTCCTTCTCACGCCGTACCTCTTCTTTAATGGTGTTCATTCTGGCTTCAGGGATAAGATTATTCCGGAGAATAGCTCTGTATTGATCAGATACTCTCTGTTCGGTCACAGTTAGTTCAGGGTAATGCAACAGAAATTCAGAATGTAAGCGTTGCCTATAACCAACTGAATTCTGTCCGAAGTCAGTAACCCTAAAATAAGTGCGTATTATGGTTTCGTTCATGACATTTGTCCATTTAATACGCTGTCGTGGCAGTCCTGCCTGGGTGAGCACAGGTTGAGTTACCTGTGCAGACCTTCAGCAGGTGAAGTACTAGATAATGATTCACTTCTCTGCTCAGGCTCATCATGCAAACGCTTGTCGGCTGTAATGATTTCGGGATCTTGCCCGGTAGGGGCCCGCCTGTTCAGCCCTCTACCACCGGCGGCTCGCATACTGTCACGTCCAGCACCGGCTCCAAACGTGCCCTGGCGCTCCCCAGGCAGCGGCATTTCATCCGAGGCATTACTCGTTAATTTCTCCATCATGCATTAAATGGGTTTGCCTTTTATACCTACAGCCAGGTTTTGTTATCAGCCGTCCCTAACATGGGATACAGACGCTGTTGGCAGCCGCCCGTTCCGGATCAGACGCTACCATTGTAGGTTTAATTTTGGAGTTTTCCATCTCCTAGACAGGTTGCCTTCACTACGGCTCAGGAGTCCTGCCTACCCCATTTAGTATATCTCGTCATTCCTGGTTTGCACATACCTTGTCATTACAGATTTCTCACAACACACATTAGATATACGGTATAATTATCTTGCAGAGATAGTGTTTATATTACAATAGTAGACGTCATTTAAGTGCAAACGACCAGCAGAGAAGGAATATATGTAGCAAATACGTGTAACCTAATTTTGTAGGTTAAGCAGATGTAAACTTTACCATTCGTAATATTAACACGAAAACAGTCCGATTACCTCCACACATTATATGATGTATGTAATAAATGGGCTTGAAACATCCCAATTACACACAAAACACCGTACATAACCCATTTCGAGAAGGCATTTGGGGTTATATGGCACTGTAACTAACGATGTAGCAACCATGACATGAATGCAAACAAACATTTCGCAGCTGTATTTTGAAGATTATGACGTTGATAGATCCACAAGCACTATAACACACACTTGTTTTCGACAAGAGTCCATAAAAATCACCATAGAAATCGTAAACTAACCATATTATTATTATTATTATCTTTAATTTCTCATAATTATGGTACAATTCAGTTTACAAGGTACGGATTTGTTAATCAAGAACCCTGTAAACCTATTACTGGGATAAAAATAACCTAACAATATGGCACGTATCCAGCAGCACTGCCTTCTGTATTCTGGCAATCAGATGTTTCATTTTCAGTTCCTCCAAAGCCATTGCCAACGTCTTTGGAACAACTCCCGTGGAAGAGATCACCACCGGCAAAATCCTCACGCATTTTAATCCCCACAGTTTTCGTATTTCTTCCGCCAACGGTGCGTACTTGTTTATTATTATTATTATTATTATTAATGACATTTAAAAGTCGGGAAAGGTTCTTTTCAGAACTAAAAATTACCATCATATCTATAAACTTAGAGGGTATGTCATCTTGTAAACAACAGCTCTTACAATAACTTTGTCAAACAACGAATTGTGATGCAATGTGTGTACAGGAAACTTACAGGGACGAACACCAACCACGCCCTAGAATACCTGGTATGAAATTGGCAGTAGAGATACCGCATGGACAATATGGTAGTGCTATCTTCGTCAAGCCAGATCTCCAGATACTTTCAACATCAATTACTGAAGAAAATGATACAGAATTAATCTCAGTGGAATTGAGCAATTCGGTTATAGTTTCCATCTATAAACCTCCTAATGTAATATTCTCATTCATGCCACCTAGCAATCTCAATGATCAGAAAGTTTATTTCTTCATTGGAGATTTCAATAGCCATAGCTGTATTTGGAGATATGCACAAGATGACGAGAGTGGAGAGTGTGCCTTAGAATTGGCTGAGGAGCATCATTTATCTCTTATCCATGATAGCATGCTCCCTTCCTCTTTTAATAGTGGTAGATGGAAGCGGGGTTAAAATCCAGACCTAATTTTTGTGAGCGAGAAGATAGCACATCAGTGCGTTAAGTCTGTATGTGCCCCTATCCCGAATACACAGCATCGTCCAATAATGTGACAACTGGTAGCTGCCATTAGACTCCCAGAGGTCTACTTTAAACGGAGGTACAATTTTAAGAAAGCCAACTGGGAACGATTCACCAACTTACTAGACGAGAAGATCAAACCACTGATTCCAATTCCAGAAGAATATTAACAGTTCAATAACATTATCCGTGAGTGTTCAAGAGCTGCAGTCCCTAGAGGTTGCAGAACAAACTCAGGAAACCTCTGCTCTCCAATCAGAGTATCATAACTTATTCGAAGAAAACCCTTTCAGCAATGACACCATCACAATTGGACAACAGGTGATTTCTTCAATTTCTGAAGCAAAACGGGCACAGTGGTTACGGATGATGGAAGATGTTGACTTGAGCAGAAGTAGTCAAAAAGCTTGGCGATTATTTAGACAACTCAGTAGTGTTCCTAATAAAACAACTACACATTCCACTGTTACAGCAAACCAAATTGCACAACAACGTCTACAAAATGGACGATCATCTAATCCATGTCGACTTCAGAATAGAGGAATTGAGAGGGATTATGAACAGGAGACTGATACACTCACTGTACCATTCACTTTATCTGAGTTGAATAGGGCAATAGATCAGTGAAAGAATGGTAAGGCTGCCGGCTTAGATGAAATATGTGTTGAGCAAGTAAAGCAATTTGGACCTGTTGCTAAGCAATGGTTATTAGAAATGTACAATACTGCATAAGCACCTGCAAGTTACCACGTGTGTAGAGGAAAGCTAGAGTAATTGCCATTCTCAAACCACGAAAAGATCCAAATGATCCGAAAAATTACACATCTATCTTACTGTTGTGTCATCTAGAACGGATGATCCTTGAAAGACTTACAGCGATCATAGAACCTCTCCTCATTCCAGAGCAAGCCGGATTTCGTAAAGGGAAATGTTGTACCTCACAGGTCCTCCATCTGACACAATATATTGAAGATGGGTTTGAAAATCATAAAATCACAGGGGTGGCTTTTATCGATTTATCAGCAGCGTATGATACAGTTAATCATCGTATACTGTTGCGCAAATTATATGACTCAAGTCATTAGCAATCTTCTTCAAAATTGTAGGTTCTTTTTCGAATTTCAAGATCAGGATAGTCGATTGAGGAAACAAAAGAATGGCTTGCCACAAGTCAGTGTTCTTGCCCCAATGCTCTTCAATATTTATACGAATGACCAACCTCTTCCAGTTGATACCAAAAGCTTCATATACGCGGATGATCGAACTATTGCTGCTCAAGCAAACAGCTTTGATACTATAGAAGTTAAGCTATCAGAGGATCTTTCTGAACTATCCTATTATTACACGGGAAACCAATTGAAGCCTAATCCATCTAAAACTCAGGTATGTGCCTTCCATCTTAAGAATAGACAGGCGTCAAGGAAATAACGGTAACATGGGAAGACACTCAACTAGATCACTGCTTAACACCTAAATTAACATTGGATCGTGCTTTCACCTATAAACTGCATTGCATAAACGTCAAGCAGAAAGTGTCAGCCAGAAACAACATCCTTCGCAAACTGTCTGGAACCATTTGGGGTACATAGCCAATGACGATGAGAACTACAGCCCTGGCTCTGTGTTACTCCGCTGCAGAGTAGGCTACGCTTGTCCTGTTTGGTACAGTTCCAGTCATGCTAAACAAGTTGACACTTCTCTTAATGAAACATGCCGACTTATCACTGGCTGTTTGAGACCAACATCACGAGATAGAATCTACTGTTTGTCTGGAATCGACCCACCAGATATTAGAAGAGAAGTTGCAGCCAGGACTGAGAAAACCAAAGCAATTACCTCATGCACACACCAATTGTACGGATATAAACCTGCCCTTCGACGACTGAGGTCTAGGAGGAGTTTCCTGAGTACAACAGAAGATCTACATGAATCTGCTGAGTCCACAAGGTTAAGATTATGGAGATCTAGAAATACTCAACTTGATGGCCGGATGCTACCAATTGAACATCTCCTTCCAGGACATGAGGAACACTGGTCTACGTGGAAGTCATTGAACAGACTTCGCCCTAGTGTTGGTAGATCAAGAACCAATATGCTAAAGTGGGGTTTTCCTGACACATCCAGGCTATGTGATTGTGGTGAAGTCCAAACCACAGTCCATTTCATGAACTGAATTAAGCGTCCTTTAAGTTGCACAATGGAGGACTTGATGGCTGCGACACCTAATGCCCGTGACTTGGCAAAATTTTGGACAGAAATGATTTGATATGTGCATTGTTAAGTACCATAATTTTAATGTAAAATGTATACTTCTGATACGAATAAAAAATAAATCTTAATTATTTTTTGTATTTCCAAAATTGTCTCATATTGCCTGGTTAAGAGTAAGACAGGGCCGTGAGCCCTAAGTTCGCCACTACTGAAGACATAAAATAAAATAATAAATAACAGCATTCTGAGGTTTTACGGTGTCGTATGCAACAGGCAGATCAACAAAAGCTACACCTGTGATCCTTTTCCTTTCAAAACCATCTTCTATGAACTGAGTAAGGTGTAGGATTGAGAAGTACAATTTTTGCCTGGTATGAATCCAGCTTGTTGAGGGATTAGGAGTTAAACGATTCAGGATCATTATCTCTAGGATCTTATAAAGAGTGCAAAGAAGAGAGATTGGTCTGAAACTTTTAGGATAATTTGGTATTTTACCAGGCTTTAAAATAGCTATTACACGAGCCTTGAGCCATAATTTTGGGATCTTGAAAAAAGCAGTGAAGTGATTATAAAGATTTAGAAGCCAAATTTTCGTGACATTGCCAAAATGTTTAATTTGTTCAACACAAATAACATCCAGTCCTGCTGCCTTGCCATTCCAACATGTACGGTAGCACTGCCATCGTAATGTACAGGCCAACATACAGCGACTCTTAACGATTGATCAGCTGATCGGTAGAGGGTAGAGATGGCGACCATTTTGCTTTGTGCTGTGTTGTTTATATCTTTTATGAATGAGTATCCGCGTGAAAAGATACTTGAGAACGCTTCTACTTACGTCATCTACAATGAGGGTTATTTATTTTCAGAAACAAATGTTCATTTTGTAGGTAGGTTATTGTATCTACGCAAATTTTGCGTTGCATGTTTGTCATCACACAGAAGGTTATGTTTTAGTTAGGACCTCTATATCACTTAATATTTCGACTCGTACAAGGTTTCTTGGGTGGTAATAAAATGTTGTTAGTTGAGGAAACCTAATTCCCAGGTCGCAGGTATGTCAAAAGTTTGTTTATAGCAACTACCGGTATTATGAAAGAAATGATAATGTGGCTTGATTCTCCTTCCCCACCACGATAATTTAAGAAAGCAATGCATACTCAACATTCCTAGAAATTATTTGTACATTACGGGGAATACAAGAGTGTGTGTTAACATTTCCCTGAAAGTAAGATACCATTCTTCGGGAGAGAAGAGCTAATCGCCTTGATGGTAGGTTGTTAGTTAATATGCTTTCAATTATTGTAAGAAGTTCCCAAACTTCAGCCTATGCTAGGACTGGAAATATTTCAAATATGATAATGCTGAGGTTAAGTTACTTACCGTATGTAAATCAGAGAAGCGATATCCAGTATTCAGTATCTACTGAAGTCAGTCCAAGTTACATTATTTGTGAGAATGGTCTCTCGATCAAGCTCAAGTGAATATGGTAATGTTTTCGTGGCAGCATTAGTGTAGGCTACTGTATTTACATTAATGGGATTGTTAGCACCTGGTGTACGTACTGTAGGTTATTGATACCTGATTTCAAAATTACAAACCATTGTAAATTCCTGATGCAAGAAACAAGTTAGATTGAGTCATAGAAAATAAGTGCTGTTAGGATAGGCCCTGTTTAAGTCACCTTGAGGGTGGCCTGTGCATTGATTACAGTTAGAGATAGGTTACATTGTGCTTTGTCATCCACGAGCAGTTTAGGACGTGATCTGTTCAATAGCCAAGAGTGATGTGGGGTTTTCTCAGGCATCTACCGTAAACCTTTTCAAAGCGGTGAACAACGAGAAAATGGCTAAGAATAGATCTTATTCTCGACGTCAAAATACTGCAATTTCGCCCTGTTTGCGTGTTTCAACGTCCTAGTAAATGTACCGGCAATGTACCATTTTGTTCACTCTCAAAATACCAGCTACATCGGCCGGATTCGAACAAGCGGAGCAATAATTAGGCGTATGTAGTGGTAACGGATGGAAGTGCCAATCAGCCCTAAATAGCATTGCTATTTTTCAACGTCTTGAAGCGGGAGCGTGATTTGTATTGCTGCTGCGACTATAACGACCCTAGGCGTGACGTCACAGTAGGAGCCTTACGGCCTGTACATTACGATGGCAGTGACGGTAGGCAGCTTCTAGTTCATGAAGATCAAATGGTCTCGTGAGTTCACTGTTATGATTGTGTTCCTTATCCTCAAGATTGAAATCTGATTTTCTAAATGACGATCTTGGTGTGCTATTATTTATAAGCTGTGAAGCGATTTTATTAGCAGTGATGTTTGCATGTGTGGAACTCTTAGTTGGATCATTATTTAGTTACTTTAGCAGCCTCCAAGCTTTCTGGCTATAAACAGAGGAGTCAGTTTCCTCCTTAAGTATCAGCAAACTTTCTCTCTTGTTCTGTGCTGTGGTGGATATTAGCTCTTTTCCTGCTGAAATGCTTTCGTCACTAAATGGATTATCTTCGAAGAGTGAAAGATAATTAATTACTCATCAGATCAGCTGTTTTATGTGTGAATGTATGAAAGTATTGTGTCCTGCACCCTCGGGGTATCGATAACCGTGAAGCCTTCTTCACTGCATCCACAAATGTATCGTATTCTTCTGGTGTTGGCTGGATCATCATCATCTTGCATAGTTCCCAGCCACTGGCCGTGTCTGTTTGGAACACAAGCCTCTCCAACGTCTTCTGTCTTCCCACCATCTCTCAGCCTCCACCCTTGCCCAGTCTTCTCCTCTCTTCTTCACGCTATCTTCCACCCCCTTCAGCCACCTGTCTCTCGGTCCTCCCCTCGGTCTCTTTCCTTCCCACTTCGTCTCGTGTATCCTCCTGGGTATCCTCTTCTCCTCCATTCGTTTTACATGTCCATACCATCTATGTCTCGATTTCTCTTTACCATCCTGTAATGGTTCCTCCTTTATTTATTCCCTGGTCCTCTCATTTCTTATTCTGTCCATCTTTGTAGCTCCAATACTGCTTCTCAAGAACCTCATCTCACTGGCCTGTATTTTGCTCTTCTCCCTTCCTTTCATAACCCAGGTCTCCGAGGCATACGTCAGGATAGGGACGTAGTACGTCCGATATATGATCTTTTTGCTGTTCTGAGGGATATCTGCTACAAAACTATCCAAAATAGAACTAAATTTCTCCCAATTAGCTTTCCGGAAGTTGAATCTTCTACGGTAGGGTATAGGAATCGTTCGAACAAATGCAGTATCTTGGCACATCACAGGCCGAAGTTGAGAGTTAGGTACTGGAGAGCAGACTGTCTTCATGCATTGTTGGATTTTGTGCTCACTGGCAAAGATCAGATCTGGATTGCATCCACGATGCCAGCGCCCACTATTGAAGGATGGAGGAAGTTTACTGTCATGTATGAGGATTAATAGGAAGGTATCGGCCCATTTTAACACCTCATCTCCATTATCATCGTCTTGAGCATAACCCATTTCTGTTCTGTGAACGCTAAAGTCATCAACTACAAAATTGACACTATATTTATGGAATCTATCAGGGTAGCATAGGAAAACGCAGCACCAGGTGGTTTATATACAGAAGGCACGGTGCAATTATTCAGCTCAGCAGTTAATATATCCATATCCTCGTGTTCAGAGATGGAAGTAGACATGATTTGAAGATCAGGTCGAAAGAACAAAGCACTTCCGTACTGTCGGTGGGGTCTCTTTACAATAAGTCTCAAGCCAGAAATTTTGGGACGTCGTTACTGATGGTCAACACCTTTGTTTGCGCTTCTGGAATGCTGATGCTCAGTTCAGTACTGGAAAATCTAATGCAGGTACCTATGAAGAGGGACCACGTGCAGGAATCAGCTTCATCCCCTTGATAAGGACAAATACCCATAATTTAGTTGAAAGTAGGCTATGTATTCTTTACCGAACATCTTGTTTTAAACTGAGCTCCAATCCACTGAACACAATGGAAGAGCGACACATACTTCGCAACAAAATCTCTTCGTATGGCAGGCAAGTAGAGAAGTTGCCTCGTCACCTGGCTTCAGAGTGCGTGGCCCTTGAGTGTGCATACGTCGAACAGCACAGTCATGTTGAGGTCCAGCCTGTCCCTGCCGACTGCTCTAATATGCACCTACTGTGCCCGTTAGACAAGGATTCCGGAGAGCCACCGGTATCAAATGGCCCTGCCAAGATCCTCCTCCAACCAACACACAAGTATGGGGAACGACACATTCATGGACTGGTTCAGCACGAAGGTCTGCTCTCGGGGGTGTCGGGAATAGGTGAGGTTCTATTTTAACCAGCCCAGAGGAATGCATCGGCATAATAACTAAACAAGAAAGAGGTCAGTCTTAAGTTAAAACCCAATGAATTCATTTATTCAATAACAGATCCCTAGCCTTTTATGAGAGGTGTCAAACGGCTAGTCCGTACTAATCAGCCCTGAAATAAAGATTTAAAAAGCCCTAACTGCGAATCTAAGTTAAGCCTCTCATAATCCTGAATACAAAAATAATTAGCGATACCAAACTAACTAGGAGCATGACACGTAAAATTAGCCCTAAGCAATTACATCGAAAATAATTATGGGAGGTTAACGACATCATTGAATTTAATGTATGCAAATACTAGAGTTCACTTACATTTACAAGCAAGAGGCAATTTTCTATGTTACGACGGCGTCGTCTCCAACATTTACATTTATCATTAACTAGCTGTACCCGGCATGCAATGCAATGCCAATCAAAGAAAGTGTTGGCGATGTGACTTTGTTTGTTGAACTGCTTTTGGATTCCCAATATTATTTTCTGTTTACGATAACCACTTTTAAACTATTATAAAATTGATTTACTATCTCAGAAAAATTTATGGGAGCGTGCTCAACAACTCACCAGTTTCTTCCCAATGAAATTGACACATACGGGTCTTTGTTGAAACTATTCGAGCGCCGTAACCCATTTGATGAATATACTCGTACTCTACCTAATGTAAAATGGATTTACTAAGTCGAAACCCTTCCCAGGCGTGTACACAACAACACATCAAAAGTTCATCGCAATCGGATGAATGGCATATGAACGCATACGTGATTTTTTTTAAACGCTTCGTGCACCGTCACTCATTTGTTGAATCTACTTGTGCGCCACCCTTTGAAAAACGGATATACTAATTCATAAACCTTCGCAAGACTGTACTCAACTCACCAAAGTTTTATCTCAATCGGATGAATGGTATATGAACGCATAAGGGACTTTGTTGAAACGCTTCGTGCGTAGTCGCTCATTTGTTGAATCTACTCGTCCGCTACCTATTGTTAAGTGTATTTACTACGCCCAAGTTTTATCGCAATGGGATGAATGGTATACGAACGCATGAGGAACTTTTTGAAACAAATGCACGCCATTTTGTTGAAGCTACTCGCGAACCATCAATTGTAAATTGGATTTACTATGCCTATAAGTTTCCCGGGAGTGTGCACAACAATTCACCAAAATTTGATCGCTATCAGACGAATTGTATATGAACGCATCGCCAACACTCATTTGTTTGAACTACTTGTGCGCTATCTATTGTAAATTGGATTAACTATTCCTATAACCATCCAGGAAGTGTGCACAACAACTCACAAAAATTTGTTGGCAATCAGATGAATGTTTTATGAACGCATAAAAGACGAACAAACGAACATCCTTTATATATATATTGAACCCATGTACTATTGGCTCAAAAGGGGTCGAATCCATGTATTTGGTGAAAGGAATGAAAGAAACATACAGTTTCTAATGTAACATAGAGAGATTTCAAGCAAGGGTTCTAGCCTAACGTTGTGCAAGCAGCTGGGACCAGGTGTTCAGAAGATGAGATCATGCCTCTTGACTCATTGAGAGGAGCTGGTCATGAGTATTAATAGAACGAGTGGAAAGTTTTCACTGTAAGACAGAGAAGCGTGACTCGGAAATCCAGCTTAGCTTGCAGTAAAATGGCAACAGCGCCGCGGTGCCAGAAGAAGAATAATTAAAGTTAACCCATTTGCAGGAATAAAAATAAGTAAATAAATACAGTACTGTGAATCATTTCAGATTAGAGATTTTTGTGTAAAGAAAAACCTTGTAATAATAATAATAATAATAATAATAATAATATCGTATGGCCTCGGGTGCCTGGTGCAAGCTTTGCTATTTGACACCCAGAGGGTAGCTTGCATGTCGAATTTCGTAGTCCCTTGACTATGAAAGTCAAGGAGGTTAGATGTTAGATATCTAATCTCCTTGAACACAATAGCGCTTTCTAGTAGAGAAATGAGGAACTTTGTGCTGGCGGAAACTCCCGAGATTAATTTTGCCATTATGAACTCGGCCTACTGAATCAAATGGGTTCTTTGACATGCCAACATCGTATGACATGCGTATCGTATTTTTGCCGCCTTTCAAAAATCACTTACCACGGTCAGGGGCGAACCTGCAATCTTGGGGTTAGTAGACCGATACGCTATCCACTCACCCACCGTGGCAAGCTAACCTTGTAATAATTGCACAAGAAAGAACTGCAAACGCAGCATACGTCATAGGGGATTCACTGATACCAGAGGAGTGGGGAATTTAAAAATAAACAGCACCACCCACACAGCTGAAGACTAAAAATTAATTAATATCTCCGAAATACACGATCGATTCTTATGCGCAATGAGATCATTTGACGTTGAGAAGACGAGCTTTCTGGAGATATAATTTTTATAATTGTACGACAATTATTTCAAAAGTTGGTCACGAAAAGGACTAGAGTTTTATCTTTTTGTGACTAAATAGTATAAAAGTCCAGGCCAAGCCAGACCAATCATGCAGTTTCCGATAGCCCAGGGGGGCGTCACGCTGTATCAGTACATGCAGTTATCAAACGGCCGGAGGGCGCGTCACTGTGCTACAATCATACACCGAAGCAGTATTCCGACAGTCCGTGAGGGGGCGTCACACTATAACACATCGAAGGCAGTTTTCCAGTACTCCTTGAGGGGAAAACGCTGCATTACATCGCATAGAAAATATCCGACAGCCACGGGCGTCGCGGTATCAATAACTTACGTGATCCGTAGGGAGTTGCAAAGAAGTAAAATTACAGTATCGTCGTGTTGAAAATTAGGAAAATCCTAGTTACAGGATTTAGGTCCGACAGTATAAACGTTACAGTGAAAAGTTCATAAAATACAGTCAAAGCAAGCTGTGAACTTAGGACTCAGGGCGATAGGTCTTTAAGTAAACGACCAAGAGTATCATAACGTACGGAAGTACCGTAACAGCGAGATAAACATTTTATCAAATTTGAAGAGCCCGAGCAGGGAAAGACAGAGAAAATAAGGTTCGCAAAGTATTCTAGAAGATTAGAAGTGCGAGAACCGAATAAGCGAAGAAGAAAGGAAACTATAGGCGTTGTTTCAAGAAAGCAGACGAACTATTCAAAAGCACTAAGACTCGAGAAGTATTAGTTGCTATAAAAATCCATAGGTCACCGATAGATTATCAAGGGGACCGTGAACAGAACAGACTTTCGCTAAGATCAATAAATAGGATCTAATAGGGGAGCCGTTCAACTCAGAGAAATAGCAGATCGTCAGAAAAGGGATTCGGAGGAGTGCTATTGCAGGGAGGAAGTAGATGATTCGAGACTTTCATATTCGGAGAGGATAGGAAGCCGACATTACTAAATTTCACCCTTGGAGACGGGAGGTCAAGAGGTCACGTGTGATAGGCTTAAATAGCGGCCTAGTGATCAGAATTTGTGAAGTGTAAATATATCAAGATTTTGTGTTAAAAGTAATATATTTTCAGTGTTTTTATTGTGTGTTCTAAACGGATACACCAGTGTATTTAAAATGTTATTAGTGTTAAATGTATACGTGTTAAATATGTGTCAAGATATGTCTGTACATGCAATGAATTTGTACAAGATGGAGTAATTTAAAAAAAAGTGGGCTAAAATGACGCATCGAACGAGGAGAAAGGTCAAGAAACGACCTTAAACATGTGAGTAAAGATTTTCATTATGTTTTGGTGTCGGGGAAATGATTGTGTACAAATCCACCGGAGTTTTTGAGTAAAAGGGATGTTTCTAAATAACTAAATACAGAATAAGAACGCGGTCTGAACAAAAATAGAATTTTGAGAAATTATAAATAATTATGTGAAAGAATAAATCATGTAGAGGAAATGTATGAATAAAAGGTCAGTGTATTTGACGGAAGTTATAAAAGCAAGCGTATTAATAATAATAATATAAATGAAATATAAATAAAGATTAAACTGAATGATATGAAAATAAGAGCGTTGGAGCCTTAATAAAAGCATAAGACATGATGTTAATGCATGTTCATAAAAAAGAGCGATTATTGTCAAAGGAAAAGATTAATATAAAAATTGAAATATGTATCAATTGTTAATATGGAATTTATCAGTTCTTTGGAAGACCCTAGGCCGTAAAATAATGTATGGCGCAATGGAGCGCAATTAAAATAAAATGTCACGCTAGGAACGCGTAGAATTTAAATGTACTTGGTAAATTACTTATGAGGGGTAGTTGATTGCGGTGAATTGAGATATGTTGTAAGTCCTCCAATAGTGACAGAGATCACGAGGCCATGTGTGTGTTATTTATGTTGTAAAAGGGAGCAAATGTATGGTATTATGAGCGTAGGTCATGTAGGCCACGGCCGACCCTAAATCGCATTTTGTATAAGTCCTACAATGTGGGAATGGTTCCCGAGGCATGTTCAGAGAGTCGAACTTAGACTCCTCTTGTTGTTGAAGCCCCTAATTATTCGTCGTATAATGTGTATTACTCTTCCCAATCAATGAGGACCTTTCATAATTAATAAATGCCAAGGTTACGAAAGTGGTTTATGGGCCCAATAATATTGTTGAAAGTAAAAGAGAAGTAAAATGCCAGGTCTCTCCAGAGAACTGAAAGAAAGGAAGATTTGTTTTAAAAGCATTGAGGAGAGCTCAAACCGCAGACTAGACGGGAAGTCACCCCCCCCCCCCCAGTCATAAATCTCGCTCAAGTATAGGTCTGACCCTAATAGCAGGAGGGTTGGTGAAGGCCGTCTGTAAGAAGGAATGAATACACCGTGAGTGTTTAAAGTTGTTAATGACCCGGGAATTGAACCGAGGTCCTTGTAGATGAAATTATCGCTTGCCAGTTCAGATCGTAGTTTTCTTGTGTGATAATGGTCTTATAAGACAAATAAATAAATAACAATCCCTATTGTAATGTTGTATGGAAGTAGGATTTCACGAGTTAAATGAAGATAACTAGGTTCCGGGAATAATCATAGTTTTTGACTTTGTCAAGTAATCTTTATAACTCTGGAGTACACAGGTATTTTCCCGATCACTATGGTGAATTTGTAAAATTTGAGAGAGATGGTAAATGCTGAGAACATGTGAAGTGCCCAAATATTTAAGTAAGAGAATTAACATGTACTTTAAATGTAATTATATATTTGTTTTGATGATAAGAAAATATAAAAATAGTATTTGAGGTGTACACAAGAATAACACCGTTATTATTGGAATGTATCGAGCCAAAGGAGCTCGTAGTTATATGGAACTTTAAGATAGATACTTTATGGAAGTAAAGATAATTATGAATTGTTGGTTTTAAAGGAAACCATGTGTTTTAATATAATATTTGTTTAATTCTTATATTATTCCTTGTTCACTTTGAACAAGTAGAAGGATATTGGTCAGTAGTTTAATTGTTTTATTGTTTGTAGCGCCATAATTTTGGTTAATTAAATGTTTTAAAATAGGAGTTGATTTTGTTGTTATTTTTGCAAGTGTATCCTCTATTTAATCCAAAATGTGTAAGTCACAGAGTGGGAGAACATACTACAACCCCGAAAATCCCGAATTGAGCAATGCTGGCATACTGTGATTTGCATATTTCTTGCTGAAAGGGCACATGGGGGTATATAAAGTAATGTGCTTGGATTAATAACTAGAGGAACACTAAAGACGGTCATTTCATGTAATGTAAAGTAATGATAGGAATAGCTACAATGTATAATGTTTACTGACCGCATGGGTCCCTAGAAACTCACACCGAGCAGCCCTGAATCAAACAACCCCCTACTACATATTTCATGGCGCCCAGTACGCAGGGATGAGTTTTCCTAGGGAAAACCCGAGTTTTCTCGAAAAATGAAAATTTCCATTAAAAAAAATGGTTTTCCGAATTTTTGAGTTTTAAATACTTCCATAAAAGTTTTTGAGTTTGAATAAAGATATCAAAAGGGTACGTTGTAGTAAAAACACCAATGTAAATTTTTAAAGAAATTGGGACCCAATGGTTCAGATTACCATCTCTCAAGCATGTTTTAGCGATGTGGCATTAGTAGCCTACTGTATTCTAATAAGATGGTTTTGAGTGAGGAATTGCAAGGGCTTTGGGAGGCTATAAAAGCCGATAGTAATGAAAAGTTGGAGGCTATAAAAGCCGATAGCAAGGAAAGGTTAGAGGCTATAGACAATAAATTAGAAGCTATAAAAACTGACAGTGTTAAGATAGAGAATAAGTTGGATAGCCAACAGAATACAAATAAAGAAGAGTTCAAATCCATAAATGAAAGTTTGAATAAGTTGGACAGCCAACAGAGTGAAAATAAAAGGGATTTAGGATCCATGAAGCAAAGCTTAGAATCACTAAAAACTAATAGTGAGAGCATGGGGACTAAATTAAAAGCTATCGAGGCCGACTGTATAAAAATGAACAATGAACTGAAGGCTAAGATAGAAGGGACAATGGATAACAAATTTCAAGGTTTTGACACTGGGTTTGGGAATAAATTAAATGATTTAAAAAGGGAAATCACAAGTAAAATTAAAGAGGAAAATAATGTACTTAAGTCAGAATTGCAAGACCAAATAAATATCTTGAAGGGTAGCACAGAAAAATCCCAAATTGCATGTCAAGAAAATTTTGGAATTTTGAATAAAAGTTTGAGTTCCATGGGAACTAAATTAAGTAATATGGAGGGAAATGTAGATGCATGTAAAAAGGAACTTGTAAACCAGATCCAAGAAGTGAAGGAAAAATTAGAAGCTCAGATAAAATCTAACAGCGATATTTGTGAAACCTCCCGGGATGAGATAAAAGAAAGTTTTAAGAAATTAGGAGACGAATTTAAAGGGGTAAAGAACCAAGTAGGAAAACTTGAAGAAAAAGTAGAGGGAGTACAGGCCGAAGTAAATGATATGAGAATTCAGAATCAGGAAGATGCGAGGAATAGGAAAGAGCAATTTGATCATTTTACCGGACAGGTAGATGAGAACTTAAAGAAGTACGAGGAGGGAATAAATCAAAAATTAGGTATATACGAAGAGAATCTCCAGAGAAAAAGAAAACAACGAAATGAAGAAAACAAGGAAAGTACCGTACCCATAAGATAGATGAAATAAGTCAGGGTATTAATGATGTTAAAGAAACCATAGGAACATTAATGGTACAAGTAGGAACAACCAATACTGAAGTAAGCCAGGTCCAAAATGAATTAACGAGATTATATAAGAGTCAAGGGAAAACTGAGGAAAAGCTTGAAGGAATTAAAGTTGATATGGTCAAAGGACAAAGAGAAATGGAGGAGAAAATAAAGGAAATACGAGAAGACCTAGATACCAGAGGTGACGTTAAACCAGAAATTATAACAGAACAGGTCATGGTCATCAAGAAAGAGGTAGAAGATCAATTAGCTGAAATCAGGAATAGTTTCAGGGAAGAGAAATTCCAACTCAAAAAGGTAGAGGAAGATAGTAAAAGGAATCAAGAAAAAATTCAAAATGAATTAAGATCACGGTTGGAAAGGACTGAACACAAGAATAGTCAAATGGAAATTCAACTCATGGCTAATGAAGAAAGTGCCCGAAGAGAAAGGAAGTTAGAATTTGAGAGTCAGGATGAGTTTCCAAAGACAAGATGGGTAGATCCCCGTGAACAAGGCACAGATACAGATAGGGACTTACTAGGGGAGAGCCCTTATAAGAACCCAGGATATCCGATGGCGATGTCAACCCCGTATATGAACCAGACTAATGGTCAGATAATAAACATCATCAAGTCGAATGAGGACAGACCGGTAAAGTTTACGGGTAATAACATGTCAATTACTCCAAAATACTGGTTAAAGGAAGTCGCGGAGTACTTGAACGAAATGAAGGTTCCTCAGGATCGGAGACTGAGAGCTATTGAAAAGCTGTTGGCAGGTGATTGTCTCACCTGGTTCAGAAGCTTCAGGTACACCTTTGATACGGTGGAAGGCTTTAGAGAAGCATTTCTAAAACGATACTGGGCAGCAGACGTCCAAGAGAATTTGAGGCTAGATCTGTACTCTAGGAAGTACAGCACAAATGCACCTACTAAGTATTCAGAATTTTTCACCGCTCAGCTGTGTTAATTCCGGGAACTTGACATTGCTCCAGCTGAGAACGACCTGTGTGCCACCATTGCAAGACAACTTCCATATGAGATCCAGAGGCTGTTAATCTCATCCAAAGCCAGAAGTGCTGTGGAAGTGGAGAGTGTATTACGTCAATTAGATATGACGACTTCGCACGTTACTCCCAGGCATCAAAGACAGACTGAACAGGTACATATGGCCAGCAGTCAGGAAAACAGGGAGAAACCATCGACCTGAAATCAGTCCACTAGTACTGATACTCAGGGACTGGGTCGAGAGTATGGGCACCAAGAGCCTAGGGGAATACAGCCATACTACAGAGGAGGATATCGAGGAAGAAATCCTAGGAATACGGGTTATAGGCAACAAGAGAGCCGACCCTATAACAATAACCATCAGAGGCAAGAAAACCGAAAGAAATGGGAGAATTATCCCAGAAGGAATGTAAGGCCAGAGGATAGGGATGATGAATATCGGGCCGAAATAGAAGAGAGATATCAGGAAAGTCTTCGTTATATGAATGAACGACCAGACGAACCTGAAAGGCAAAAAGTCCGTTGGAGTGAGGCAATAAAGAACCGGAAATCACCCGACCGACTAGACGGAGCTCCAAGCTTGGAACTACAAGCTCAATTAAAGAATGAGGGGAAAGGAAGCCCTCAGGATAAAAAAAACTTCAAATTTAAATCGTCAAAAGTGGAAACATACCAGGAGCTGGGAGGAGGTAGAAATTGTGAATTGGATAGCAAGACCAGATGAGCTAATTAACGAAGAGGTGGAAGGAATCCCACCTATTAAAAGAGAATTACCCATAATTATGTAAGGATAGAAGGATTACTGGTCAGGGCATTAATTGATACCGGATCTACAATAAGTTTAATTACGCAAACCCTTCTAAATGAACTGGAAACAAGGGGCCGCGTATTAAAGATTCCCACATCAAGTGTAATGATTAAGGGGATTATTCCTGAAAAATCTTTAACATGTAAATTTCAGGTATACATCGATTTGATCATGGGTAACGCTGAAATTTCGCAATGCTTTTTGCTGGTAAATCAATTACCGTATAATGTTATATTAGGTATTGATTTTATCCGTGAGAACAAGGTCATTATAGACCTAGCGCAAAACTGCATTAGAATTCAAAGAGAGGATGTGGATGAACAAAACATTAACCAACAGGAACAGGATGCAAAAATAGGAGAACAGGTATGGCATGTGGAAGAAGTAACTGAGGAAGGTTATAAGGACATAGAAAAGATATTTGAAGTCCTCAACATAGAACTCGAAGATAATTTGGAAACTGAGTTCGAGACCAACCTGTCAGGAAAAGTAGAGGAAGCTAAATTTAACCTCGAAAAGAAGGAACAATTAAAGAAATTATTATTAAATTTTAGGGACGTATTTAATTCCAAGCCAGGGAAGATTGAAAATTTTAAATACGCGTTCCAAGTCAATGATTGGGCACCGTTCAGACAAAAACCATACCCGGTTGCGGAAAAACATTACCCACAAACGAAGAAAACGCTGCAGGAGATGATGAATGCAGGTGTTATAGAAAAAATGGCGACACCATATGTTAGTCCATTAGTGATTGTGAGTAAACCGGATGGCTCAGTAAGGGTGTGTTTAGATGCCAGGAATTTAAATGCAAAAATCATACCAGAAAATGATTCGGCACCACCCATAAAAGAAATACTGAGGAAATTCAAAGGCAAGAAGATTTTTACAAATATTGACATGACTTCTTCATACCATCATCTTGAACTGGAAGAGAAAACCAGCTTGTTGACTGGGTTTCAGTTCGACCAACAAACATATTGCTTCAGGAGATGTCCGTTTGGATTGAAGACCGCAGGATCTGCCTTAATAAGAGCGCTTGATCGAAACCTGTCAGAGGAAGTGAAAGATTGCACTATCCGTTATGTGGATGATATTTTGCTTACCTCGGAGAACATTGAGGAACATTTAGAAAAGTTGAAGAAATTATTGGAAGACTTAAGAAGGGCTAATTTTAAAATCAATTTAAAGAAGTCAAATTTTTGTCAAAGACAAGTAACATTTTTAGGGCATGTGATTGACAAGGATTGTGTTAAACCGAATCCATGCAAATTAGAATCGATAAGAGATTTTCCAAGGCCTTTGAAAGTGAAGAACGTTCGCCAGTTTTTGGGATTGATTGGATTTTTCTCAGGACATTGCCCATCATACACAAAAACTGTTGCGCCACTACAGGACCTTCTGAAGAAGGGGGGCAAGTGGAAATGGACGGAGGAAACAGAAAAAGCATTTGTGGAGGCCAAGGAAATGCTCTTAAACTATGTGAAGCTAGGATATCCTGATTTTAATCAGAGATTTATCATTCAAACAGATGCATCCCAGATTGGAATAGGGGCAATGCTATATCAGGAAAACCCGGATAACCCTGATAAGAAAAATTATCTAGCTTTCACAAGTCGGAGACTGAAATCACACGAGAAAAATTATACGATCAGCGAAATCGAGCTGTTAGCGATATTGCACGCGCTGCAATATTGGCGAAAGATCGTATATGGGTTTCAAGTCACTTTAAGAACGGATCATAAAGCCTTAACCTTTTTGATGAAGACTGATCTATCCAGTCAAAGGTTGATGCGTTGGGCTTTATACATTCAACAGTTTGATGTAAAGATAGAATACTGCCCAGGAAAAGAAAATACAGTTCCAGACTATTTAAGTAGACAGCCTGAATCCACAGAAGAGGAAGTAATGGCTATTGATTTGGAAGACAGGGATCAGCGTACTCTAAATGAGTTAAGAAGCATTAGTCAACGGCAACGTGAGGATCCATGGATGAACATGCTCATATCTTTCCTTGAGGGAAGTTTGATAAGGGGAACACCGGCGTACACGGAAGCTAATAAGATAGCTCAAGATTACACATTTTATAATGGAATATTATATAAGTTTGTGGATTCTGACCATACACGATTAAGGATTGTTGTACCTGCAATTTTGCAGAGGAAAATAGTATGGTTAGCCCATAGATCGTTCGGACATATGGGAGTCGACAAAACAGTCTCGATGCTGAAAGAAGCATTTGTATGGCCGAGACTGAGAGAAACTGTAAGGGATACGCTAAAGACATGTGATCTATGTCAAAGGATCAAACCAAATGCATTTCTGATGAGACAAAAGCCTATACCATTGTTACCCGAGAGGCCAGGTCAAATCATCTCTATTGATAATTTCGGACCTTTGCCCAAGGCAAGAAGAGGAAATAGACACATAATGGTGGCTATGGATGTCTTCACAAAAATGGTTGTCCTTGCTCCCATACAGAAGACTAGTACCAAACAGGTGTTAAAACGACTCAAAGAAAAAGTGATACCGATTCTGGGAAAACCTGAGAATTTGTTGTCGGATCACGGTAGTTGTTTCACCAGTGTAGAGTTCAGACAAGAATTAGAAAGACTTGCAATACGTCAGATTTTGTCAAGTATTCGCCATCCTGAGGCAAATCCTGTAGAAAGAGTGATGAGGGAGACGGCCAAGTATTGTAGAATATACTGTGCCGAAGAAAATTGGAAGTGGATAGATATCTTGGATATTATCCAATTTTGTATAAACAACACAATCCATGAATCTACGGGAGAGATACCAATAACGTTACATTGGAATGAGCAACCAGAAAGACCTTGGAGTCTGGTAATTCCTAGGCCAGCAGACGCTCAGCCGGGAAGAGATGTACGTATTGGAAGAGCCTTTGAGCATCTAAAAGCTCAAGCCGACAGGAGGCAAAGAAGAAATAGGCACAAGAGGTATCATCGGCCACTATTAGCAGGGGAAATGGTGTTAGTAAAAAGACCAGCCATTTAGGATCCAGGGAACCGTGTGTACAAAAAGTTCCAGAAAATGTACCACGGACCCTGTCAAATAATAAGAGATCTGAGAAATAATGCCTATAGAATTCGGCACTGTGAAACGAATCACGAAGTGACCATGAACTCAGCGAATTTGAAAGTATATTATCCTCCCGAAGACTTCAATGAAGCAAATGAACAAGCCCTGGTTATGGAACGATTTAGAGATGAGGAATCCACTTTAGATAGAAACGAGATTAAGGTAGAAAAGGGAAACAGAGCTCAAACATTCTAGTGCGAATGCGAATTGGAGAAATTGTATTGGGAAATCAAAGAAATAATTGATTTTGTTGAAGAAGAAAATTTCAATTTAAGAAAGGAGAATGATGAAATAAGGAAACGGGTAGGGATAGACCACACCCGTAAAGAAGAATGAGGTTCTGGAGACTTGAAGTCCAGACAAATAAAGGAAAAGGAAAGAAAGGGTAGGGACAGAGCGTACCCAACCTACACAATTACCGGATATGACTTTAAAGAAATAAAAGAAACAGAAGGTACGGATAACGTTATGATGACTTCGACGAATAAAGGAAAATAAGATTTTTATGAATAATTGAAATAAATTTCCTCAAAATTTTTCGAAAATTTATTTACCTAAGGAAGGGAGAGATGAACCCATGTACCATTGGCTCAAAAGGGGTCGAATCCATGTATTTGGTGAAAGGAATGAAAGAAACATACAGTTTCTAATGTAACATAGAGAGATTTCAAGCCAGGGTTCTAGCCTAACGTTGTGCAAGCAGCTGGGACCAGGTGTTCAGAAGATGAGATCATGCCTCTTGACTCATTGAGAGGAGCTGGTCATGAGTATTAATAGAACGAGTGGAAAGTTTTCACTGTAAGACAGAGAAGCGTGACTCGGAAATCCAGCTTAGCTTGCAGTAAAATGGCAACAGCGCCGCGGTGCCAGAAGAAGAATAATTAAAGTTAACCCATTTGTAGGAATAAAAATAAGTAAATAAATACAGTACTGTGAATCATTTCAGATTAGAGATTTTTGTGTAAAGAAAAACCTTGTAATAATTGCACAAGAAAGAACTGCAAACGCAGCATACGTCATAGGGGATTCACTGATACCAGAGGAGTGGGGAATTTAAAAATGAACAGCACCACCCACGCAGCTGAAGACTAAAAATTAATTAATATCTCCGAAATACACGATCGATTCTTATGCGCAATGAGATCATTTGACGTTGAGAAGACGAGCTTTCTGGAGATATATTTTTTATAATTGTACGACAATTATTTCAAAAGTTGGTCACGAAAAGGACTAGAGTTTTATCTTTTTGTGACTAAAGAGTATAAAAGTCCAGGCCAAGCCAGACCAATCATGCAGTTTCCGATAGCCCAGGGGGGCGTCACGCTGTATCAGTACATGCAGTTATCAAACGGCAGGAGGGCGCGTCACTGTGCTACAATCATACACCGAAGCAGTATTCCGACAGTCCGTGAGGGGGCGTCACGCTATAACACATCGAATGCAGTTTTCCAGTACTCCTTGAGGGGAAGACGCTGCATTACATCGCATAGAAAATATCCGACAGCCACGGGCGTCGCGGTATCAATAACTTACGTGATCCGTAGGGAGTTGCAAAGAAGTAAAATTACAGTATCGTCGTGTTGAAAATTAGGAAAATCCTAGTTACAGGATGTAGGTCCGACAGTATAAAAGTTACAGCGAAAAGTTCATAAAATACAGTCAAAGCAGGCTGTGAACTTAGGACTCAGGGCGATAGGTCTTTAAGTAAACGACCAAGAGTATCATAACGTACGGAAGTACCGTAACAGCGAGATAAACATTTTATCAAATTTAAAGAGCCCGAGCAGGGAAAGACAGAGAAAATAAGGTTCGCAAAGTATTCTAGAAGATTAGAAGTGCGAGAACCGAATAAGCGAAGAAGAAAGGAAACTATAGACGTTGTTTCAAGAAAGCAGACGAACTATTCAAAAGCACTAAGACTCGAGAAGTATTAGTTGCTATAAAAATCCATAGGTCACCGATAGATTATCAAGGGGACCGTGAACAGAACAGACTTTCGCTAAGATCAATAAATAGGATCTAAAAGGGGAGCCGTTCAACTCAGAGAAATAGCAGATCGTCAGAAAAGGGATTCGAAGGAGTGCTATTGCAGGGAGGAAGTAGATGATTCGAGACTTTCATATTCGGAGAGGATAGGAAGCCGACATTACTAAATTTCACCCTTGGAGACGGGAGGTCAAGAGGTCACGTATGATAGGCTTAAATAGCGGCCTAGTGATCAGAATTTGTGAAGTGTAAATATATCAAGATTTTGTGTTAAAAGTAATATATTTTCAGTGTTTTTATTGTGTGTTCTAAACAGATACACCAGTGTATTTAAAATGTTATTAGTGTTAAATGTATACGTGTTAAATATGTGTCAAGATATGTCTGTACATGCAATGAATTTGTACAAGATGGAGTAATTTAAAAAAAGTGGGCTAAAATGACGCATCGCACGAGGAGAAAGGTCAAGAAACGACCTTAAACATGTGAGTAAAGATTTTCATTATGTTTTGGTGTCGGGGAAATGATTGTGTACAAATCCACCGGAGTTTTTGAGTAAAAGGGATGTTTCTAAATAACTAAATACAGAATAAGAACGCGGTCTGAACAAAAATAGAATTTTGAGAAATTATAAATAATTATGTGAAAGAATAAATCATGTAGAGGAAATGTATGAATAAAAGGTCAGTGTATTTGACGGAAGTTATAAAAGCAAGCGTATTATTAATAATAATATAAATGAAATATAAATAAAGATTAAACTGAATGATATGAAAATAAGAGCGTTGGAGCCTTAATAAAAGCATAAGACATGATGTTAATGCATGTTCATAAAAAAAGAGCGATTATTGTCAAAGGAAAAGATTAATATAAAAATTGAAATATGTATCAATTGTTAATATGGAATTTATCAGTTCTTTGGAAGACCCTAGGCCGTAAAATAATGTATGGCGCAATGGAGCGCAATTAAAATAAAATGTCACGCTAGGAACGCGTAGAATTTAAATGTACTTGGTAAATTACTTATGAGGGGTAGTTGATTGCGGTGAATTGAGATATGTTGTAAGTCCTCCAATAGTGACAGAGATCACGAGGCCATGTGTGTGTTATTTATGTTGTAAAAGGGAGCAAATGTATGGTATTATGAGCGTAGGTCATGTAGGCCACGGCCGACCCTAAATCGCATTTTGTATAAATCCTCCAATGTGGGAATGGTTCCCGAGGCATGTTCAGAGAGTCGAACCTAGACTCCTCTTGTTGTTGAAGCCCCTAATTATTCGTCGTATAATGTGTATTACTCTTCCCAATCAATGAGGACCTTTCATAATTAATAAATGCCAAGGTTACGAAAGTGGTTTATGAGCCCAATAATATTGTTGAAAGTAAAAGAGAAGTAAAATGCCAGGTCTCTACAGAGAACTGAAAGAAAGGAAGATTTGTTTTAAAAGCATTGAGGAGAGCTCAAACCGCAGACTAGACGGGAAGTCACCCCCCCCCCCCCCAGTCATAAATCTCGCTCAAGTATAGGTCTGACCCTAATAGCAGGAGGGTTGGTGAAGGCCGTCTGTAAGAAGGAATGAATACACCGTGAGTGTTTAAAGTTGTTAATGACCCGGGAATTGAACCGAGGTCCTTGTAGATGAAATTATCGCTTGCCAGTTCAGATCGTAGTTTTCTTGTGTGATAATGGTCTTATAAGACAAATAAATAAATAACAATCCCTATTGTAATGTTGTATGGAAGTAGGATTTCACGAGTTAAATGAAGATAACTAGGTTCCGGGAATAATCATAGTTTTTGACTTTGTCAAGTAATCTTTATAACTCTGGAGTACACAGGTATTTTCCCGATCACTATGGTGAATTTGTAAAATTTGAGAGAGATGGTAAATGCTGAGAACATGTGAAGTGCCCAAATATTTAAGTAAGAGAATTAACATGTACTTTAAATGTAATTATATATTTGTTTTGATGATAAGAAAATATAAAAATAGTATTTGAGGTGTACAAAAGAATAACACCGTTATTATTGGAATGTATCGAGCCAAAGGAGCTCGTAGTTATATGGAACTTTAAGATAGATACTTTATGGAAGTAAAGATAATTATGAATTGTTGGTTTTAAAGGAAACCATGTGTTTTAATATAATATTTGTTTAATTCTT
Source organism: Meconema thalassinum (assembly GCA_946902985.2). NCBI lineage: Eukaryota > Metazoa > Arthropoda > Insecta > Orthoptera > Tettigoniidae > Meconema > Meconema thalassinum. Next base: position 418,399,108 of record OX336394.1, read on the forward strand.
ATATTATTCCTTGTTCACTTTGAACAAGTAGAAGGATATTGGTCAGTAGTTTAATTGTTTTATTGTTTGTAGCGCCATAATTTTGGTTAATTAAATGTTTTAAAATAGGAGTTAATTTTGTTGTTATTTTTGCAAGTGTATCCTCTATTTAATCCAAAATGTGTAAGTCACAGAGTGGGAGAACATACTACAACCCCGAAAATCCCGAATTGAGCAATGCTGGCATACTGTGAAAGGGCACAATATATATATATAAGACTAGCTGATCTAATCCAGTCTGAAATTTTAAAAAATTAAATGAGAAGCGTTTATTACAAATTGAAAAATCAATGCTATGCACAACCGTTCTAACAACAAAAATAGTCAATCTGTTAACAACACAAATATTTACAAAATGTAAGCACTCCTAAATTTTGTGCAATTGGCACATCCTGCCTCCACGATTTGTCACTCTTTGTGACAAGCTGTCATAAGTGTGGGGACATGTGGGTAAAGAAAGAAAATAATAGCCTACAACTGCAATGGCAATAATGCCACGACTGACGTTGCCACCAATATAATGCGTGGAATAATGTTATCACGTCACCAATTGGCCGTCGTCTGAAATGTCAGAAAAAGTGTCGAAATGTGTATCAAAGATAACGAAAATCATCAATTTTTAAGTTTGGTCCACCATAATATACTAGGTTTAGCATTCAGTTGTTATTTAATGTCAGGGAAATATTGAAGCATGATTTATGTTCATAAAAATTCTATCACTTGATTATTAATTTCATCTTTTATACTTTTAAACCTCAAAATGTTCTTGTTATTTTTACGGACTATGAAATTCGTCCAGTGTATTCAGGTGTGGTAAATGGATCCATCTAAAATATATCATAGATTAACAGCGGCTATAGGCTCACTGTACCCTAACTTCCTAGACACCGTGTGTCTTTAACAAAAACACGGATCCTTCAATCCAGTAACCATCGGTCAACACGACATAAGAGTTCAATGTTGCCGGAAAATATGGGGGTTCTATCATTCAGAACAACACCTCATAATAACATCTACTACAAGACAACAATTAGTGTGGATCCCTACAGTATACACATTGCAATAGTCAAAAACAACCAAGTTCATAATGTCAGCCATCAGCTGTACCAAGGCAAATATAATCATTTGTTGAACTCTAGAAACAGTGCTCTCATAATAGAACGCAATAAATCTAATTCAACTGCTTGTATTTTACGTATAATTTATGTGAGACCTCATTTATAATTCATCATCGAACTAGCGATACTTCGCTTCCAAGTTTTTCACAGTTCATTTGCTAGCAGTCCACTTAGAAGTCGTAAAAATAAAGGAAATATGTACACTCAAAGTTCATTTGTTTTACAAAAGCGAATAACGGGACCTGGCTTGCATGTGATACTACTACGGAATGCCATGGCCTTCTATATCCAAATTATACAGTTACATAAATTTTGCATGGCAGTATTGTCTGTCAACTTCCTACATGATTCTTGGCATTGACCATGACTATCAGCTGGGAACTCGTTTCATTTGTTACGTGTGGTTCGCAAGAAACTGACCACTTGCCTGCTGAAAATGATACGCTTGTTATAATAGTATCGCCTGCTCGGCGTGTACAAAACGTTGTACAATAAATGAATCCAAACGTCTTCTTAATAATAAACCCTACCTAAATTGTGCATTGTTTGAAACCGACTACAACTAATGTGTGGTTCCAACCCCTTACAAAGATTTACTGAATAATTGGTTCACTTACAGGACGCTGCATGTCGTGGGTCGAGACACGCTTTAGGATAATAGCTCATATATCCTCCACATGTCTTATGCTTGTAGATCCATCGTTAGTTCCTTACAGCATTTTGGCTTAGCGCATCATCCTGCCTTCAGTAATGTGGTCGTATTCATCCATAGCCATCATCATTTGGAATAGCGTAGACTCCATGTTAAAAGATGATAGTTTGTGGGACAGGGGTTTTCACTGTGTTCTGTCCGGGGGTGAGATGGGATGGACGAACAAGGGGTGTAAAATGCCAAATTTAGGGGTGATGTCCAAAAAGGTGCAGGTTTCCAAGTATGTGCGGAAACTGAGAGTGTGGGTGTTTGTAAGGGAATGTGAGTGAAATGGGGGTTAACTCTAAAGGAGTCTGATCGTCCCTCAAGGGATGCGCGATCAAGATGGGGGCTAGTGTAAACCGTATGTGTGTTTTGCAAGCTCTTGGCCAACCTCCTGTACAAGGCGGTCGCCAGCTTGCTGTGTAAAGACGGTGTTCTGGATTTATTATGTTTCCAGTTGGGGGTGGTTTTGGGACAGAAGAGAGTGTTTGGTAATGTGGTACATGTGTCGTCCTCGTAGAGTAATTGTAGGTGTATTTATAGATGTCCAACTGTGGGTGTATGTGGATTCAGTGGCGTAGGCCACCTCTCCGTTGGGGGGTATGTGTCCTGAGGGTGTACCACCCTCTGGGACATAACTGATTCTACTGTTACACTGTTCAACAATTTTCACTGAATTTAGGGCGCGGTTATAAAATTGCCCATAAACTCCGCAACTGCTTCTACAATATCACTTCTGTGATAAGCTCATACGAATACTGGTTCGTTTTACTAAACACGTAGTCAAGTTAAAGGTATGAAAACTGTCACATTTAAAGATTCAAAATGAGTAGATTTTTGTAGGACATATTACCTATGTTTTACAATAAAAGAATTATCACTGTTCACTGGATAAATACTTAGAATAAGTGCTTCTTACTGCACATGAAATTACGACCATGTGGCCGACAAATTAATACTGTCACACTTGACATATTTCACTGTATCTGCTCAAATAAGCCCAATTCGACTTTCGATGCACTTGAAAAATTATTTCCAATATTTTATACTGCTTTTGAAGCAGGCATGCTTTCAAAGTTCACGACTACTGACGGATTTCACTGTAACAAGATGTGAAAATATGACTGGTGCGAAGGGGACATCCGTCTCCACGAGACGCACGACAAGGAGTGAGTGCAGTCGAAGGAACTGACGTCGAGCCTCTTGTGCCGTACAAAATCCACATTTCGCCTTTCTGCGATGTAATTAATACTTCTAATATCACCCAAAATTCATAAATAATTTAAAATAATTTCCAGGGTGTCCCCAACCGTGTATAAATTTTCCATAAATAGAATTTGGCATAATTATTATTTCCCGCTGAGTTCAAAGAGTCTACATTCAAGTAGAGTGCATTCAGTGCTGTTCCAATGGTGCTGCGCCTTCTTCAGATCATCTTGGTGTCCAATTGCCGAATCGAACGTGCACTATCGGGTGCACTACATATAAAATGTTTCATACTTTGTGACTTGGGTTAACAAGTATTCATTTATTATTCGTACCCTGTTTTGCCGCTAAGTCTAAGCACGATTTTTACAGAGGCAGAGACATAATAACCAACCCCGATCTCTGAATTTCTTGAGAACTAGATAACATACTGTTATGCTTATAATTTACTGTCGTGGAGCTGAAGATAAACAGAACAGAGACATCCGTAGATCATTTTCAAAGGAGGGCACTACTTGAAGACGACAGATCTCTTGAAGTGGGAAGTTGAGCTGAACACAATGCCTTCATTGAATTTTTGGGTGAATTTGATAACATTAAGTGCTATTTTTTCCTGCTCTTTACTAGGATTCTCTATTAAGGATATATAGATACAACACAAATTTACTAGTAATTTGAAAGCTTGAGAAGACTGATTATGAAATGTCAATGAGTACCTCACAGCATGATTCTACCAGTCCTGTAAGTTACTGCCTGGGGTCTCGTATATCCGGATATTGCAGTCATGTAGATCCATATTAAACATTACCTTGAATTAATCACCGAACATTGTATATCACTAGTTGAGAAAATCGGTACCGGTACCGGTGTATACAACAATAAGGGAATACTTCCTACCTCTACCGTATGGTTCCTAAGGCTCGATCATTAGAACCAGCTGACTAACGGAGGAATGTGTTAGATAACTAATTGCATTTTAATCAAACTTTAAGAAGTCTTTTATGCACTCTAACTCCATTTATTTATTTCCACCAGTTAAAAGGTTTGGAAGGAGAAGATCTTGAAATGGAAATATCGCGATATATTTCATTACTTCAGCTGAAGCGTAAGATAAAGTCCCGCTCTCACACGCTGTCTGGTGGTATGAAAAGAAAACTTTCAGCTGCCATTGCTCTCTGTGGAGGATCCAAGGTAAGTGAAGTATAATATTTCTAATTTTTTAATCATATTGTCTCGACGATGGCTTGCTAATTGGGTGAAATGAGAGAAAAATGAACAGCCACTCGAAATTTTAAAAATGACTGCAATTAGGCTATATAACAGTATATTCTAGTCTGGAGTACAAGCTCGTGCAGGTTCGAATTTATTTTTCATGCAAGAAGGTTGTTTTTGTTCGGCACATCAGATTGCAAAAATCGCATGGGTTTCACTCAGCGTATTGCAGTTTTTTGTATTTTGCGTGGTGCCCACAAGCCGCTCTCAGGATGTTTGTTCTGTGATGCATCCTCAAGGTAGTTCACTGATTCCATTATTATATTATTATATATTTTATTCTACATTTTATTGTAATATCCTTTTCCAAGCACCAAAGAGTATGTTAATAACTAGCATAATTGTAATCTTTCACCTGAAGTTCTTAATATGGTTATAGTTTTACAGCATCGTGCTAACAGCAGGCCAACTGAGGTTATGATATTCTTCTAACCTCAAAAATGAATATTTGTTCCTTTTCACAGTACGCGAAATGTATACTCTTTTGCAGTAAAACAATACTAGAGCATGATTTATGATGTATTTTATGGTAATATCATGACTAAACAGAATTAGCGTACACAACTTAACGCAACCAGCATTGAACCAGAAACTGTTAGAGATAGCTGAGTCAGCAAGTAGGATGAGATTGGATATTCTAGGGATTGGTGAAGTTGAGATAAAGGAAGATAGAGGGGAGGAAGAAGAAAAAGAAAACTATACCTGTCAGGTGTAAACGAGCCAAGGCATAGTGCGGAGTAGACCAGTATATCAAGAGAACAATAGAGCATAACATACTTTCTGTGAGGTACGTAAATGAACGATTAATGAGGATAGATTTGGAAATTTCAGGAAATCGGGTCAGGATTGTTTCAGTGTACGCTTTATGTGAAGGGGCGGATCAGGACGAAGACAGATTTGATAAGGCACTGGGTCACGTGGTAGTGAGAGTTAACAATAAGGATAGTGCAGTACTGATGGGGGGATTTCAATGCTAGGATAGAAAATAGAATTGAAGGGTATGAGAAGGTGATCGGTGAGTGGGGTGAGGATAGGGAAGCGAACACCAATTGGAAATGTTTATTGGACTTCTGTGCTAGCACGAAGTTATCTGTTGCGAATTCATTCTCAAAGCATCAGGAGATTCATAGATACACATGGGGGGTACAGGAACCAGATCAATAATAGACTATATCATTACCGACTTTGAATTTAGTAAATTGATAAGGAATTGCAGGAAATTCAGGGGCATTTTGATGAAACAGGCCGCAAACTGATCTGCTGTGAATTAGGCATAGTTAGACCTAAAGTGCAGATTGTGAGGTCGGTTTGCAGACGGATTATGGTTGCAAATCCACAAGATAAGGAACTTAGGCAGGAATACATAGAAATGATTGAGGAGAAATTCCAAAGAGAGGATGGAAAGGAATTGCAGGACATTGAAACATAGTTGTCAGGATATAGGCGTGCAGTGCTAGAAGTAGTAAAAGCATGTATGGACAACAGTGCGTAAAGACAGGAAACAGCGCACATCCTGGTGGAATTAAATAGTGATGTCTGCTTGTAAAAGTAAAAAGAAGGCTTACAAAAATGACTCCAAACAAAGGAATCCGGCAGACAGAGAGATGTGTGTAGTGGAAAGGAACAGAACTAAACAAATATTAATAGAGTTCAAAAGGAAATCATGAAAGAATATGGAGGTAAATTAGAAAAGCTAGTTCAAGTGGCAGAAAGCCTTTCTGGTTGGTTGGTTCCTTAGTTTAGGGGCTGCGACAACGTGGTCATGTAGCCCCGTGTACTTTGGGTGTGTGCAGAATCTGTCTGATAACCGGTGTTAATTGTGATGACTGTATTTGTGTGTGTATCTGTTTTCTATAAATTCAAGGATGGATTGCAACTTTGAATTTTTCAAATAGTTCCTACTTTTGCCGCCAAACGCCACCGTCAACGACTACTAGGCCCAGTTCAGAACTTAGCGAATAGACGCCACCGCAGTCGGCTCTTGGCAACGAACGTAGCAACCTAAGAGCGTTGTTTACATTCTTAACCTATACAATTTTGTTTCACACAGGTGTAATTAGTGGAAAGTTCTTTAACATGCCATAAATCTATGACATGGGATCGCCGACTTTACTTCCCCTCTGAAGGAAGGCGTACTGAGGGATTTTTAACGCTCTTAAAAATCCGACGTCTTCGGCCGGGTTTGAACCCGCTATCTTGGGCATAGAAGCTCAGCATGCTTCCAACTAAGCCACCGAAGCCGCCAGAAAGCCTTTCTGGAGTGTTATAAAGCATCTTAGAAACGGAGGTAAAAGAGAAATGAGCAGTGTTCTTGATAATTCAGGGAAACTCATTGTAGATACCAAGGAAGCACAGAGAAATTGGCAGGAATACTTTGAAAACTTGTTAAATGTTAATGGAGACTTATCTTGCAATTTGGCAGATTTTGAGTTTATGCAGGAGGAGTATGAGGATGGGAACTGGATCTCGGTTGCCAGAGAGGGTTGTTAATAAACTACAATGTCACAAAGTGGCAGGGGTAAATGAAATTCGGCCAGAAGTGGTAAAGAATAGTGGGAGAGCAGGGTCGAAATGGTTACATAGGATAATCAAATTGGCATGGGATTTAGGAAAGGTACCGTCTGACTGGACAATAGCAGTAATCGCCTCAATTTGTAAGCAAGATTACAGGAAAGATTGCAACAATTACAGAGTCATTTCTTTGATAAGTGTCCCGGGTCAAGTGTACTTGGGCATTGAAGAAAGGAGAGTTCAATCATTAGCCGAGAGTAAGATGGATGAAAACCAGTGTGGCTTCAGACCACAGCGAGGACGTCAGGATCAAATATTTTAAGATGCACCAAGTTATTGAGAAATGCTACGAGAGGAATAGTCAGTTGTGTTAATGTTTTGTCGATCTAGATAAGGGGTACGATAGAGTGCGAAGGGAGAAAATGCTGAGCATCCTGAGGCTTATGGTATCGTGGGAAGGCTGCCGCAGGCACTGCCATCGTAATGAACAGGCCATCATGCAGCGCCTCTGACAAAGTGGTCAGCGGATCGGTAGGGTGGTAGAAGTGACGACCATTTCGCTTAACTGTGAGTAGTTTGGGGTGTGTTTATATATTTTAATTAGTGTCTGAGTGAAAAGCATTACGTTAGAACGCTACTACTTAAGTCATCCAGAATGAGGATTATTCCTTTTGTTTTCTGAAGCAAATGTTCATTTTGTAGGTAGGTTATTAACCTATATCTATAAAAAGTTTGAGTTGCATATTTGCCACCACACTTATTGAGGCTATGGTTCAATTAGAACCTTTACATCGCTTATAACTTCGAATAATGTAGTTTTTTTGGATGGTAATAAAATTCTATTTCTTCAATCAAACAATTATTCCTTCCCAGGTCCCTGGTATGCCAAGAAGGTGTTGTGTTACGGGTTGAAAAAGCAACTATTAAGATTGAGTTGATTAGGTTATGTGCCAAGGGTGACATAGTGATTTTATACATAATTCTGTCAATCTCAAGAAGGGTCAGCAAGGTAGGTCTATATTGGTTATTTTGTACAAAAGATAATCATTCGAGAAAGTGCTAGGAAGACAGTAAGTTTTCATTTACTTTCTAGTAGTGTATGGCAAAAATGTTTTGTTAGGTTTCTTAAATTTTTATCTGGAAAAAGGGTGAGATTTGTCATGTTTTCTTGCTGAAGGGTCAGCTAGAAGTGATTTTATTCGTAGAAGATCCTCTGATAAGTAGCCCTGATTTTTGGACCTTATACCATACATATTTCTGGTGGTTAACTGGAACCGCACTGATTTGGTACTGTCACCGTATATTCTAGAGGCGGTCTGTTGGATATCCGAAGCAACAGCTGGATTCGTAGACCCTGACTGCTCCGGCGCAAAATACTAGTCAAGGATCTACTTCCAACTAGACCCTCGCGAATATACGTGGCGGAAATTACGATACGACTGTGAATTACATGAAAAATGCACTTAGCTCGAAGTAGAACACCTACCTTCATTCTCGGGGATCTCGTGGTCAGCCTCTGGAACAATAATGGGTTTCACAGTTGCATCTCCTTATATCTAAAATAAATCATGACGACACGGCTTCTAATAAAACCTAACGATTTAATAACAAAAATGTAAACTAGGGCTAAACATGCATACAATAAAATAAAAACACACTCCCATTCTCTCATCTTTACATTCACTCCACTGGTAGAAGAGCGTTCTATGAACGTTATAATACAATTTGGGGTAGCTCGTGTCAACACATCAAGCTGTACAACAATTACACACCCCTGTGTATTTACATTCCTTTGGCACGCTCCAAAGAACATCTGGGCGCTAGAAGCGCGTGCCCTTCGCCACGCGTCCGATGACATAACATAACCCGTTACATTTCCAGTCCTGGCTGGTTAAAAAAAGGTGCAAGCCTGCCACCTGCAACAACTCTCTCCATTAGTGCTACCCGGCCGTGGCCTAGGCTGGAAACAAGTTTTAATCAACCCCTCGCTATTCCATCCTGTCTCACAAATGCACTCTCCATAACAATGAAAGCTGCGTTAAAATTAGACAGATTCACGTCAGACAAATACGTGAACTGTACGCAAATCCTACACGCTATCAACATAAAACTTCTATACACTCATCCATTCATACTCTCGCATTGTGACGTCCCAATGGAGTTAATTTCATACTAAACAAGAAACAAACCGCATCCAGTCACATACATAATATACACTCGATTGGCAAATAATAAGAGTTAACACTAAAAGAATTTATAATGACGCATATAGCATCGGCAATAGTCCTTTCAAAATAGTAGCGTCTATACACTTGAGCCTGTGCTCTGATCTAACAGTTATGTCAAATACAGTGAACTGAGATCCTTAAAATCTTCTATATCTCCAGAAATAACCACCACCAGTCTCTCCTCTCTGATCTGGTGTCAAAATAAGTTAAATACATTCGACCACTTAAGGTGAAACATACGTCGCTACATATTTGGGTTTAATAATCTCGATAAGAGTATAGCATAACAGAAGTCATTATCTATTTCCCGTTTCAATTTCAACCGTGACCCTTCATGTCCTCTATAGTCCAAAGTCGTGTATACAAAATAAGGAGTACTCTCTACTTACACCTATATGCCTTGCCAAACTCAAGTCATGCCCACGCAATGACTGTACTATAAAATGCGGAACACACCCTCGCAAACCCTCGTATGCCAACTACATACGGAAATACATACACATAAAACCTCTATCAAAGGGTTATCACCTTCACTTCTTTCAAACTGGCATTCTTTAAAAAGGGCATAATTCCTCAGCGTTGTCACAACAATCGCTGGTCCAATGGACAATAACAACAATTGTTATATCATTAATTTAACATCATAATGACCTTAGGACTTTACGATACTAACCTCCTCACTTATTACTCTTGAAACGATAATCTGATAAGTATAAACTGTCGTGCATACATTTAATAAAAATACTACATCTCATCTTCATACTTCTGAGTTTGACTTTAATCGAAGAAGGAATATTATGTCTACAACGTGACATGATTTTACTCCTCGTAAATATTTAATCACAAAATTATAAGTGTGTGTCCAACAAGAATCGATCACGACGAGGATATCAAACGATAACTACCCTAACGTCGGATGATAATAAATCTTCCAAGAAGATTCTATCTTCAAATAAATTAAATGACTGAAAATTCATAGCTTTCCTCAATAAAACATACAATTAGTCATATTCGTATTATCTCCATTCAGAACGAATGTCTATGAGTTCTAACGATAATAATCGTTTCCACGTTAAATGTTTCTTTTCCATAAGATGTCATGATATTTCACAATATATCACTACCAAGATCTTCTTCTCTTGACGTTTCTTCTCGACGGATAAAATGCCCAAATTAAACTAATAAAAATTAATTTAATGGGTAACATAGACGAAAATGTATATCACCTGAATTCAGAATGAATTCAAAAACGTCGAAAATAAATTTCTGTTCCTTAAAGGAAATGACAAAAGCTTGTTCCTCGAACTAGTAAAATAATCTCAGTTCAGAAACTGGATTCCTCACAAACGAAGCAAACAGCGTCGCAAGACGATCACTACAATAAATTTCGAAGAATAAAAATGCTATACATGGAGTACATAAATATTGTGTCGAAATATGGATAAAGGATTTGGTCAGAAAATTTCACTACAAGCTCTAACTACAAGGTTAGTGAACACTGCTACCTGGTCTCGAAGTCTAGAAGATCAAGATAGAGTATTACAGAATACTCAGTTGTTACTTCTCCCAAAGATCTGGGCTGGATCCTAGCTTGTCTCCAAGAACTCGTGACCTCAGGAAAGGAACGAATTCCCCTACTGGAAAACAGCAAGCTCCAACCGGGATCGAACTGCGGGCCTCAAATCATCAACTTCCTTGTGACCGGGATAACCCTGGACCTCTTGATAATCTTGATGTTTCTTCTTTCTCCGTCACAGCATAGTCTCATCATAACGGTGAGTATCGTCGAAAGTTCGGCTTTCCACTTCGAAAGGCATTCGAAAAGAAAGTCTTGGACCTCACTCGTATAACGAGCATTCATGTAGATGGAATATGAACATCGTTCTGTAGTCGCTGATGCTAATGTTGAGCTCCTGTTTGACGAGAATGCACTAGAATAGAGTTGTGCATCAAGTCTCATGATCGCTCACTAAGTAGACATTCACGAACAGACTCCTCTAACGAAGCTCCACAGCTGACTATATTGCTTCTATCTGCTTATACTCCTGGCGCACATATTAATTTAGTCCATAATAATATTTATAATAGTAGACTGAATAATCTTCTTCAATATGGAATACATCTCCATCCTATTTGTTGTAATACAGTTCCACACAAGCTTAAGCTTAGCTTAATTCCTGCCACTCCTTCCGGAGCATAGGGCCTTGGCGAAATTTCTCCACGTGGTACGGTTCCTAGCCATTCTCTTCACTTGACTCCAGTTCTTGTCCACCTCTGCAATTTCATTTTCGATCGTCCACTTCCAGGTCTTCTTAGGTCGACCTCGCTTCCTGGCGCCTTGAGGATTCCAGTCTAGCGCCGCCCTCTCAATAGCTCCGTCCGGCTTCCTTAGTGTGTGACCAATCCAGCGCCATTTCCTCTCCTTGATCTGGATGCTAATCGGTTGTTGATTGATGATGGTCCAAAGATCTTCATTTGAGATTATGTCCGGCCTCCTCACATTCATGATGCGACGCAGACATCTGTTAATGAACACCTGTAGCTGGTTGTTCACCGGTTTTGTGACTTTTCATGTTTCACAGCCGTAGAGAAGAATCGACTTTACGTTGCTATTGAAAAGGCGGAGCTTGGTCTTCCTGGAAATGTTTCTATTTCTCCAGATGGGGTAGAGCTGGACAAAGGCACCATTTGCCTTCCTGATACGGCTTCGAACATCTTCCTCTGCTCCCCCATCATTTGTGACTATACTTCCAAGGTAGAGGAAGGACTCAACTTGCTCAATGTCCTTTCCGTTGACTGTCAAACTAGTCGTGATGTCAGAATATATCCTCATCTCTTTGGTCTTGTTGGTGTTGATCATCAGTCCTGCACGTTCTGCTTCTCTCTGCAACCTCCCCATCTTATCTTCTATGTCTCGGTACCGTTGTGCCATAAGACAAATGTAGTCTGCAACATCCAGATCTTCAAGCCCGTCATTTATACCCCATTGAATACCCCTCTTCCGTCCTCCCATTACCTTCTTCATCACACTATTCAGGACCAACAGGAACAGAGTGGGGGAAAGGACACACCCCTGTCTCATTCCGGAACTGACCTTTATCTTTTCTGTTAATTTGCCTTCGTGAAGAACCTGGCACTCAAACCCTTCGTACATCTCTTCCATGATTCCGATGATCTTTGTTGGAATTTTATATTCCTCGAGGATCTTCCACATGATTCTTTGATTTACGGAGTCGAAGGCTTTCTCGAAGTCAACAAATGTGAGGTAAAGGGTATTCCGCCACTCCACACTCTGCTCCAGGATGATTCGGAGGGTGTTGATGAGATCCACACAGCTGCGATGTTGTCGAAATCCAGCCTGTTCCTTCCGAAGCCTTTTTTCTACGCAGTCTTTTATACGATTCAGGATGACTCTCGCCAGCACTTTGCTTGGAATGGACAGCAAGGTGATACCCCTCCAGTTGTTACAGTTTGTGGTGTCCCCTTTCTTCGGCAACTTGACTATCAACCCCTTCTTCCAGTCGTTTGGTATTTTCTCCTCCTTCCAGAACTTCTCCAACAGCGGGTGCAGCAGATCGATTGTAATATCCTGGTCTGCTTTCAGTACTTCCGCTGGGATATTATCCAGACCTGGTGCCTTCCCGCATTTCATCTGCTTCAACGCTGACCGTATTTCGCCCCGAGTTGGGGAGTCGAGGCTGATGCTTGGGTCACTTTCTGCTTCCTCTTCATCTTCTCCTCGCTGCTTACTTTCTGGTCCTCTATCTCTATTAAGAACCTCCGCAAAGTGTTCTCTCCATCTTGTCAGCTGCTGTTCACACGTCGTGAGGATCTCGCCCGTCTTGCTCTTCACAGGCCTAGTTTTATTAAAACCTTTCTTCGAAAGCATTTTTGTGATGCCATAGAGCTCCTTAACGTCCCCCCTTCTTGCCGCTTCTTCTGCTTTCTCCGCCTGCTCATCAATCCACCTCCTATGATCCTTCCGTACACTCCTCTTTACCTCCCTGTTTGCTGTTGAATACTTTGCTTGTGTGAGAGCCTTCTGCTGCCTAGTCTTTCAGGTGTTGAGCTTGGCCTTAATCTCCTTCCTATAATTTATCTTGTCCCAGGTCTGATCGGATATCCATTCTTTCTGCAGGTAGTTCTTGTACTCGAGCTGCATCTCACTGGTTTCCACGAAGATATTCTTTACCTCGCTCCACACAGTCTCCACGTCCTTTTCTGTCTCGGAGTCCAACACCTGGAATTTATTTCTGAGCTCCAGTTTAAATTTGTCCAATCTCTGCTGGTTCTTAAGCTTGCCCACATCAAACTTGTTGTGCCGAGTGTTAAACTTTCGGCGGACTGCGACGATCTTCATGCGGAAGTTGGCAACCACAAGATGATGGTCACTACCAACGTCCGCTCCTCTCTTGTTCCTAACATCTTCCTAGCTTCTTCTGAACCTCCTGCTCACCGCGATGTGATTAATTTGATTTTCTGTGACTTGATCAGGAGACACCCAGGTGACCTTGTGGCACCGCCTATGAGGAAATACCGTGCCACCCATCACCAAATCCTGACTGGCGCAATATTCCGCAATATCTCCCCATTGTCATTCATTTCGCCTAGGCCATGTTTACCCATGATCTACTCCAACCCCTCATTGTTTGAGCCCACCTTCGCGTTGAAGTCTCCCATAACAATGAGAATGTCCTTCTTACTGTGACATCTCGCAGCATTTGGTAGAATTCTTCCTTCTTCTCTGGCCCCGATTGTTCTGTAGGCGCATAGCATTGGATGATGATCACATTCCTGATCTTTGTCTTGAACCTAGCAAACATGAGCCTACTAGAAATTGGCTTCCACTCCATAAGGCTTCTCTTTGCATTTCTGTTGAGCAGCAACCCCACTCCATCCCTGTGTTCTTCTTCATCGCCCCCAGAATAGAGAAATGTAATTCCTTCTGTTGTCTGTATTTCACCAAATCCTGGCCACCTCACTTCACTCAATCCTAGGATATCCAGCCCATAGTTCTTCATCTCCCGTGTCACTTGTTTCAGTCTGGTTTTCTCCATCAAGGTCCTCACATTCCAGAAACCGATTTTCGTAGTCCTCTTCATGCCAAAAGTCGTCATCAGGTTATCCGTCCGGTTTTGTAATTTCGCTTCAGTTTCCGTAATGAGTTTATTTAAGAGGAGCGAGTGATTAACCCACTGCCTCCGAGTGCCTTGGAGGGGCTGCCATCTTAAGCCTGAGGCACCAGGCTGATTTTCTGTCAGGGTTTCTTCCCTTAGCCTTTGAAGAACCAACTCCAAACTACAAGGCAGCAGTTGTTTCACCAGAGCCCCGTTAGCCGTAATTTCTTCAGGGTTCCTGTAGGGCCTTCACAGCTACCGTAGCGGTCTTGAGGCACACGTCCCCACTGTACTTCACCCCTACAGGCAATCCCCTACTTAATTACGTTGCCCATCTCCCACTACGAGGACGAGGGGTTGGATTTGTGGGAGACAGTTCAACACAAGCAATGCTAATATACACCCGTACTCACTTGTGGCTGCTGCATGCGCTGTAGTCGCTCGGACAAAAGTGTCTTATCGCGCTGGAAAGAAACACTTTTCTCGCGCTTCACAAAACTGCTTATAATTGCTGAAATATTTCTCCCAAACTTCTGAAAGTTCGTAATGCACAATATCTGATGACAAGCTACAATCTGTAGTTGAAATAATGTCTCAGAAGCCGATCAGACCGAAGTGATTGCGGCATATACGTTCATCGCAACTTCACTTAGTTTCAAGGCGCGGTAATCTCCTAACTCGACCCTCGCTTATGCCTCGTCTCCACGAGTCACCTTCTACAAGCTCGGTGAAACACTCGGAACTCCTCTCTCTTCCAATAGCACACGTCTGACCTCTAGGACATTCAGATACAAAAGAGCCTCGTTGCTTGGCGTCTCCCCTCCAAGTCTACCGATTCTCGCCGCCTTTTTGAGTTCCCTCTCAAATTCGCGCGTGCTCTAGCAAATCGCCTATTCCTCCCAATAGCGACCTGCTATTGACTTATAAAATACTTCCAATATTTTATTATCATATTCTTCTCTTTTCCAATATATGAAATCACTCTCTAAGGGATTAAATGAATTAAATATCCATAAAAATTTAGTTGCTGGAACTCCCGTCTTCTCCAAAACTTCTTCCTATTGGCTGTAAGCTCATATCCAATGGGATAATTTATAACAATCTTTAAACAATTCCTGGGAATATTCGCTGTTGCTAGGTCGATTCTAAGCTTCTGGAAACTTCCATTGCGCAATACAATCACGTGACGGAATTTCCCTCCTGCTCAACGTCGCCTCACGACTGGTTTCTGCCAAGTTCCAGTCATCATATTCCTTGGTTAAATTTTATCATGGGCTTCGAAAAAAGTGTATTATTCCCATTTTCATCCCTTATAATTCATTTTACGGGGGCAGTACATACAAGTTTATTCGAAAGAGTGGTTCTTGAACCTAATTTTTCTGACAGGAGGCCAAGGGAGACATAGTATTTTTATACATAATTCTGTTAATCAAAGAAGGGTCAGCAAGGTACTAGGATGTGCTAGGAATACAGTAGGTTTTCATTTCCTTTCTAGTTGTTTATGACAAAAAGGTTTTGTTAGGGTTTTTAATTTCTTTTATCTGGGAATAGGGTGAGATTTGTTAGGTTTTCTTGCTGAAGGGTCAGCTAGTAGTGATTTTATTTCAGAGAAGATGTGCTGTTAAGTAGCCCTGAAGTTTGGACCTTATACCATACATATTTCTGGTGGTCAACTGGAACCTCAGTGATTTGGTACATACAAGTTTAATCGAAAGAGTGTTTCTTGAACCTTATTTTTCTGACAGGAGGCCGAGGAGGACATAGTGTTTTTATACATAATTCTGGTAATCTCAAGAAAGTCAGCAAGGTATATTGGTTATTTTGCACAAAAGATATTCATTCGAAGAAGTGCTAGGCAGACAGTAGGTTTACATTTTCTTTCTAGTTGTGTATTGCATAATTGTTCTATTAGGTTTTTAATTTCTATTATCTGGAAATAGGGTGAGATTTGTTATGTTTTCTTGCTGAAGGGTCAGCTAGTAGTGATTTTAGAGAAGATCCTCTGTTAAGTTGCCCTGATTTTTGGACCTTATACCATACATATTTCTGGTGATAAACTGGAACCGCAATGATTTGGTACATACAAGTTTATTCGAAAGAGTGGATCTTGAACCTTATTTTTCTGACAGGAGGTCAAGGGAGACGCAGTGTTTTTATACATAATTACCGTCGTCTGCAAACAACATTACCTTCATCTTTGCCCTACTATAGTCTTTCATTGCTGCCTTCATGATGTCATCCATCACCATTAAGAACAATAAGGGTGACAACACACTTCCTTGCTTTAGTCCAGTGACAATTTTAAACCATTCCTATGTCCTTCACACTACTGTAGCAATCCATGTACATTCCATTTATCATGTCTCTCAGTTCCTTGCCTATCCCCCTATTTTTTAAGTTTTCCCAAACTTTTGTTCTAGGGATGCTATCATAGGCCTTTTCAAGATGAATAAAAGTCTTTACCATATCCTTCCCATATTCCCAACTCTATTCAATTTTCGGTCCCAGAATGAAATTGGGTTCCACTGTCGTCCTGCCTCCTCTAAATCCTAACTGCTCCTCTTCTATTTGGCTTTCTACCTTTACTCTAATTCTTTTTTCTAGGATTCTTTCCATTACTTTGGCAACATGCGAGATGATGGTGATTCCTTGGTAGTTACCACATACTTTCCTGTCCCCTTTCTTGAATATTGGTAATATTATTCCCTTTTTCCAGTCTTCAGGAACGTTCTTCTCTCCCCACACACTCCTGAGAAGTCTGTATGTTCACTGCAGTCCCACTGGTCCAGCCGCCTTGATCATTTCTATTGCCACTACGTCGATTTCCACAGCTTTCCCCATCTTCATCTTCCTAACTGCCCATTCCACTTCTGATATAGTAATGTCTGGTTCTTCTTCGATTTTTTCCTCCACCGTTTTGGCTGTTTGCGTAACTTCTCCGCATGCCTGACGTCTCACCTTCAACAGCTCGCTGAAATATTCTTTCCATCTGTCCTTTATCTTTTCTGGTTTTGTCAATATTTCACCTTCTTTGTTTTTCACGAACCCAGTGTTCACCTTTTCATTCCTTCTACTTTTTATAATTCCAGAGAGCAATTTTTCCCCACAATTTAAATCCTCGCTTATTTCCTGGGTGAATTCTTCCCAGCTTTTCTTATTTTCTTCTTTAATTACTTTCTTGTAATCTCTGTTCGCTTCTATGTATTTTGCACTACTTTCTACAGTCTTTTTTGTTTTCCATTCCTTCCAAGTTTTCTTCTTCTCTCTTACCTTTTCTTTCACTCTATCATTCCACCATTTTGTCGCCTTTTCCGTACCTTTCCTGATGTTCAACCACATGTTTTCTCTGCAATGTTTACAAATTCACTCTTAAACTGGTCCCATTCTTGTTCCACATGGGTAATATCCGTCCTTAGTATCTGTTCTTGCAATTCTTCCTTAAATACCTCTACAACCTTCTTTTCCTTTAGTCTCCAGACCTTAATCTATCTGGTAATTTCATGACCTTTCCTACTTTTAGTTTTGCTACCATTGCCCTATTGTCCCCTCCAAAGGCTTTCTCTGGCATGGCGGTGACATCCATTAGCTCTTTCCGATGTCCTTTTTTTGACTAATACATAGTCTATCAGAGTTTTCGTTCTTCTATCTCCCTATCCATACCTCGTTATCTTCTGATTATTTTTCTTTCTGAACCACGTATTCCCTATAAATAATTGGTTCCGCTGACTGAAATCCATTAAGAAATCCCCTCCTGGATTCTTACTGCCATAACCATATGGTCCCAAAATCTCCTTTCTTCCTTGTCTGTCCCTTCCCACTTGTGCATTCAAATCTCCCATTACCATTATTTCCTTGTCCTCTATATATTTTTCCACATCTTCAAGGAATTCTTCTAAGTTCTCTTCTTTATTTCCCGTTTGTGGAGCATATAGTTGAAACAGATCCTTTGTCCCTGTCTGGAACTGTATCCTTCCGATGATGATCATGTCACTTATCTTCTTCACCTCCTCCACATACTCTAGGACATCCTTTCTTATAACCATTCCTACTCCATTTCTTGCCTCCTGTCCTCCACTGTAAAACAGCCTGTATCCTCCCTTTAGTTTTCTTTCCCCTTTTCCTTTCCATTTCGTTTCACTGAGATCGAGGATGGCTATATCCTTCTCCATCATGAAGTCCACTAGCTCCTCAGTCTTGTCCGTCAGGGTTAAGCCTCTCAATTAATTAATGTTATTAAATCATTGCATCGTCTGATATTCTAGAAACTAGTTACGAGATATATAGTATGGCAGTCTAATATCCTTCATTCTTTAAACACTCATTTACAATGGACCTTCGCCATCGAAACCATTCCGTTTGACACCATAAGTGAGGATCTGAATTACCTTCAATCATTACACCGCTCTACTCAACACTTAATCATTTGAAAATACGGAACACATTATCAAGACTAAGGGTCATATCTTCATAATCTAATTCCCCAGTCAAATATTGATCTGCAAATACCATCGTCACAGCTCCCAGCTTGACGGAATAATACCATTTCATAATAATTACCTCATTCCACACAGTATTACCACAAAAAATCTGCATGTAGCATACACCCACACTTACCATAGCGTGTCAACTTTATCTGGACATCGCAGTTGCACGGTAATCCAGCACATCATTTTACTATAATAACAATCTTGAACTGACCATGAAAACATTCAGGATGGAATTCTTCCCATAACCATTATGTTCAACCACACTGCCGATAAATTTGCATCAAAACATGGCATGAATGTTGTGTCAAGTCCCCCGCATGCTGAGCATAACAGTTCTCAATAACTGTCCATTATAATACATCAGAGAGTGAAATACTAATGCCTCCATGTGAGATAGACATCTCTCGTATCTTAATTAAAGAAATCAGGATTATTATTATTATCATGATGCTCAACGAAATAAATATATGAATTATACATAGCATCGATACTCCTATCTTACTGGTATTAAATGTGCTCCAAATGAAATAAACCTACAGAAAAAATGTTTTAATTCATCAAGAAATAAATAATCAAAAGGCGTTGAGTTTCACGCTCTCAAGTCATCTAAGGCATGGCTATTAGAAGTAGATGTACTTCTCCACGACGTACAGGAATGAAAATGAAACGTCTTACTTTATGCCTGGCGGCGGCGTCACCTCATCGTTTTGGTGGCGTCGTTCCTTCATCGTCCTTGTGGCGTCGTTCCCATCGTCTCCCAGCGTCCTGGTAGTTGCATGCGCCCCTGGTACCAATCGTCCCCATGGCGAGGCGACTGTATCTCGTTGCTCTCAATGGCGGCGTCTCCTGACGTGAAGGCTCATGGCCCGCGCTTCCATCTCATGACGATAATTCATCCCATTTCGGCCCCAGCACGTGCTTAGCACCACATAATTTGATTTTTCACGTTCATTTGAAGGTTAAACATTTCGTAGGTAATTGAGTTTATGATTTTAAAGTTCATATCGCCTCGTAACATTGCACTAAATTATATTTCACTGTATTGGAGCATTTTAATGTCCACGAAACATCACGTTCTAATCAGTTCCTTTTGTTTGTAAGAATTTGCGTACTGTATCTCGCGGCCGCTCGGTCCGGTCTACACTTCCTGATACTAGCAGCTGGACGGGTTGACCTTGGCCTACTTCTCGTGCTGTCTGTGTGTCTCCATCCCCCAGCGCACAATCTTAAAGTGAATACAACCTTCCGTAACTTTCCTGTCGCGACTTACACATGCGAGCGATGTTCTACTGTCTTTAAACGAATGCCTTTATAAGGCCGTCCCTCGTAATAATGTTTCGCCTTGAATGCAATTATGTTCCTTCGCGTCTGGATATTTACAATGTCCAGCTCTTATCTGACGTTCATCGTTCATTAACGTTATCGTAAGCATAGAGGCTCACCTCTCACCTCTCACTTGCAGCATTTGTTCACACATCCAAATAAGCACAGTCTCATTATGCTATAAACTATGGTGTATGTATCCGACACTTCAAATATACTATAATTCAACTTGACTTCGTGCATTAGCCTAACTTCTGTAGTAATTAAGATGGCGAATTATCTTCTGAAATACTCCTACGCGTCTTTTCGTTACGACACGGGATCCAACATGCCGATCGTCGCATTGGCGGAGAGCTAACCGACTTTCACGTCCCGGCTCGGATTATTAATGCACATACTCGCGAATTCAATGCCGTCTCGACACAAACAACACACCGCTGATGCGACACACTTACGTCTACTGTCCAAACACACTGCTCTACATACTGCTCACGCAAGACCTTCACAGCACTCTCCTCGCAAAAGGGGCGGGGGTTAGAAAATTACATAGCACATTCCTCTACTCTGGCAGTAACATCGGGAAGTATCTTTCATATTTTCTTCACAGTTTCATTCGTTTCAATCACACATAGATGAATAATTGTTTACTCATGGGTCACGTTCACGTCCGTCGTGTAGATACAGATTGTTATGCCGGGCCATAAATCAAAATTATATCGTACGATGCCAACACCCAAGGTTTTCACACAATGATTACCCATCATGCCATACTACTGGCTCGGCTATTCACCCGGATATCCGTGTCACGTCCTGACGTCACGTTAGCCTCTCAGTTCTAGCGGTTTCGAGATAGTTCTGGATGCGGAAATCGACCCAGCTCAGATCGGTCACAGTAGTAGTTTGATCCTTCGTTTTATTTGGCCGAGCTGCAAGTTTATGCATTGTTCCTAAATCACATGCACCCCATATTAAACCTGCTCTCCCAATATACGGTACTTTACTATTTCTGGGCGAATTTCATGTACCCCTGCCGTTTTTTTTACATTGTATTTTTCTTTTACACCTTCTCTACTTTCTCAACCGTAAAAGTAAAGGAAGGTTGTAGTTTTACGTGACCGTTAATCTCGCGATCATGAGCCATGGGACCTCCATTCTACATGGATTCCGAACCACAGGACGTGATATTTCACTTTGAAAGTCTGACATGCATTTCCACAACCGTGATTCTGTTCCCGTACTCATTCAAATTTGAGTGTATAAATAAGTCATGTGTTTATTTCAGGCAATAGGAAATGAATTGAAACTCACCGCCCTATCTAGGTACACCCTTGATGGTCGACTGGAGAGCGATCCTAGTAATAGCCTATGTAGCAAATGACCGTAGTTCATTCGTCTCTGCTGATGCAACTCGTCCTAAATCACTAAGAAGGCTATTACAGTCTCCTCTCGGTGAGTCCGAGAGGGGGTCCTTAGGCTAATTTTCATTTTTATGTTGACGCATAATGCTTGCACTTATACACTCTGACATCACACTGTGCACGTTCCAAGGGGTGTCCGAAGACTTGAGCGTACTTTAAATTGAAATGAGTGTTTACGCCGTTTTAGAATGATATGAATAACATTGGAATGCTAAAAAAAAACTCTCAAAAATCATTAATTAGGACCCTTAAGAACAAGCTTCACCCTGTCAAATAGGAAATATGTGAAGAATTTATAATTATATTTGGCAAAGTTACATTAATCTCAATGTCACAGGTGGTCATGTTCGACGAACCCACATCGGGAATGGACCCGGCAGCTAGACGAGCGATGTGGGACTTTCTGAAGGCGGAGAAGCGAGATCGAACTATTTTGCTGAGCACTCAGTTCATGGATGAGGCAGACATTCTCGGAGATCGTATCGCCATCATGGCTGACGGACGGCTGCAATGTTGTGGTTCCTCCTTCTTCCTTAAACAGAAATATGGTAAATATCTAGCTGACTTGATTTCTAATGATTAGGATAGCTACACGCGGTAAGGCGCAAGGCTACGAGGACATGGTTATCTCTGAAGTTGAAGGATGTGCAGATGACTTCGCTGTCCCCCGCCCCCCCCTTAAACAAAAATAACTAACTGAACTCGAAAGACGAGTGTGTTCGAACCCCACTGCCGGCCACCCTTCCCACTTTCAAGTTCAGTCGAATACTGGGACAGTACTTTCTAGTAGCCCAGGGCCGCTTCCTTTATCTCTCACTGAAGGCATAGCATAGCATAAGCTTTCAGGATGGAGTGATTGTTTCCCAAAACTAGGCTTTCGTTGCAGCAGCCTTCACCATGGGTACATCTCCGTGTCTGCACTCAAACTGACCGTTGGTTGTCAGCCTATGTCACGCTGATCAGAGCCCCTGCCAGTCAATCCTCACTCTGACACATACTAACAGACTTTCGATATGCTGCTAAGCGTAAAACGGTCCTAACGAATGGCATTATTGGGATCTCTATTGCCTCTAATTATTCTGCTTTGATATCTTGGAACTTATGCAACCGTGCCGGCCTTATAGCGTATCTAGTTCAGCTATTGCAGATGTGTGTTTACTATTTTGTGTACCGAATGTACTCTGATATCCTGATGGAAACGCGTCTGCCTTATGAATACCTGTCCGCACTTTGTAAACAATCACCGACCCACGATGCGGTTCCATCCTGAAAGCCCTAGATATTAAGCAAAACACCGGCCGCGAAAGCCAATTTGAAAAAGAAAACCCTAAAACCGCCTCTTGAATGTTGCCAACAATTGTCTGCAAAGTTAGCGCCGTTCAGAGAAGTTCGTTTTTCATCTGTTGGTACACGCGCTGGTCCATAGTTTGCAGAACTTGGCACGTCAACACTCGTAAGGGTTTATGTCATGTGACTGCTAGTTCTTTTGTAAAACATGGCAATAAACGAGTAAAACACTTGGATCTGACAATACCTACTAATAGTAGCTTGTTCAAAAGTGTGTGAGAGCATATGGAGGGGCTGAACCCGGAATAACCAAAACCCCCCAAGTCAGTTATGCCTTCATACCATGGTCACTTTAATAGACTTATCCATGCGAGAGGGATACTAACATCATCATTAAACGGGTGTATTGGCCAAATAAAGGATTTTGCCGGTCAGCATATTTAATTATTCATATGATCACCAGATGTGACAGCTTTACCAGGAGAAGCATTTGATGGGGGACCATAGAGCTGTGGTGGCAAAATTTAGATGGCGAAGATTGGAAGACTTAAAGGAGATCAGAGAACGTAAAATAAAAGTATGGAAATTGAAAGACAAAAATGTACAGGAAGATTTTCAGGAGACATTGAACCAACAAATCCCAGTTACTGAAGTGGAAAACGTAGAAGAGGAATGGTCCCACTTTAAAACGGCATTTGTTAGTGCAGCAGAGAGTGCTTGTTGTAGGACATCAACAAGAGTGGAAGAAAAGGAGACACCGTAGTGGAACGAATAGGTGAGGAAAGCAGTGAAATAAAATATGTCTGCATGGAAAGAATGGAATCGAGATCAAACAGAAGAAAGCAAAAGGAAGTATCACGACAGTAAACGGAGGCGAAAGAATGTGGTAGGGGAATAAAAGAAGAAAAGTTGCGAAGAATTTACACGAAGAATGGAAACAGATGTAAGTGGTAGTAAAAGGATGCTGTATGGACTTTTGAGAAGTAAGAGGAGAGAAAGAGTTACTACAATGCTGGTTAAAAAGGAAGATGGAGAGTTGTTAACACACCCAGAATAGATAAAGGGAAGATGGAAAGAGTATTTCGATAAGACTTTGAATGTGAACAATTGTACATGAGAGATGGAAGTGATACAGCCTGACGACTCTACAACAGAGGATGATATAACAATGCTGGAGGTGGAATTAGCAGTACAAAACTGAAGAAGGGAAAAGCAACAGGGGTGGACGAAATCTGTGTGGAAATTATAAAGGCTGCTGGACCTGTTGGCATGCAATGGTCGATCGACTGCTAAAGTGTGTGTGGAAACAGAAACGTGTACCAGAAGACTGCGAGATGGGTTAATAATACCAGTGTTTAAGAAAGGAGACAAGAAATTTTGTAAAAATTATAGGGGGATCACACTCATATCACAGGTAAGTTAGTAAAAATACTGGAGAGGATATTTGAAAGAAGAATGAGAAAAAAGGTGGAAGGAGAATTGCAAGAGGAACAGTATGGCTTTGGGAGTGGAAGATCCACAGTGGACCCAATCTTTAGCTAGAGGCAGGTGATGGAAAAGAGCTGGGAATACGGAAAGGATTTGGTCATGACGTTCATAGGTCTTGAAAAGGCATATGATAGTGTCCCCAGAGAGAAGGTATGAGAAACCATGGTTAAGAAGAGACTGAGTAGAGAAATGTTGGAAATGGTGGAAGCAATGTACAACAACTGTGGTCACTTTCGTGACAGTATTAAGCTTGTATTTGTTCTTCGCGACAGCCCTGTTTGACTGTTCGCCTTTTCTCTTCCCGAGAACTTCCAAACAAATTAATATGATAAACAGTCTATTGTATTATTAATGTATTAATTTATATATAGTTGGCTTAGTTTTCTAAAGTTCTCACCATGAGTGTTCCAGTCGCTTGCTCTCTCAAGCTTCCGTACTCCCGACATACAGGGCATTGGCTTGATCTGCTGCCCGTTGAGTGTCAGTGTCGAGTGACGTCACCGTGACCTTCGTCCAGCCAATAGCAGGACTCGTGAGTCTACGGTCTAGCACTGTCTAGATGCTTCTGTGACCATCGTATATAAGACGCTACTTGCTGGCGTTCATCATCACTCTGATCACCTCGTCATTCAGATCAGCTCATCATTCAGATCAACGCTGCCACACCACATGGCACTATTGCCAGTCGCTGCTTCACCTCGCTGCTACGTCACGAGGCCTCTACTCTGATACATCGCCCAAGAGTACGGGAATGTTTGCCAGCCGCAGCACACTGCAAGTTTCACCTTAGATGGTGTATCTCACGTTAAACCTCGAGGCAGCAGCAGTCTTCCTGGCTGCAACCAATGTCGACTTATACTCAGTCATCGCCTGGACACTACCAGTGTCAAACCTTCACCAGAAGGGAAAAGAAGAGTTGAATATTCATATTTTCGGAATATGCATCTTGAGGCCATGAGCGTCTCCCCCAGAAGAAACTGTGGAGGACTTTTAAAACAGTTTTAGGCTAGCTGGAACTTTTATGGAGCTAGCTCAACCAATTTTGAAGATAAGTTCAAACTTTATGATGAATTGAATTTTTACTCTTATCATATATTTCATCTTTTTATGATTCTTTTATTATTATGCATATTATATTTCAATTCCAGTTTCTCTCAAATCAAGGCAAGCCTTAACATTGGTTTTTCTTCATTAATCAGGGTTCTGTCACCAGACCCTCTCTATTGTTAAAATTAATTTCTGCGTAACTCTTTTGTGTGCATTTACTGTGCATTTTAATGTTATTTAAAGAAAAATTGTCTCAATAAATATTATTTATACCTTGTCAACTAAACTTTTGTTTTCTGGTGATGTACTTTTATGCTCATTGCACCACACCGCTTCAGTCTATTCGCTGTTTTACAGTAGCTATTTTGGTCAGGCTTAAGCCTACTTCGCGTTCTCCCGTTATGGGAAAGATTAGGGCAGATCTTTTAACCATAAATCATTGGTGCCGAAACCCGGGAATTAACCCACTTCAAATATTGCACACCAGAAATCAAAGGGTTATTATAATGGTCAAATTAATTACAATGTATTATTAATACATGTGTAATTTTTCAGCTCAAACTTGAGGCGACAGAGAGCATTCTGGAGACGTGCCAATTCTTCCTTCGCTGATGTTCACTTCAGCTGACGCACGCAATACAAGTAAAATACAGGTGGTGAGTATGCTACAGCTTTCAACATGCCTCTTGATACTACAATTATAAACACTCGCGCTTCGTAAAAGGGTAAATTAACCCGCTATAGAACGTTTCTTTCAGAGTTAACAGAACAAGAACGTAACTTAGATATTATATCTCAAAGACTCAAAAATTATGAGCAGGCTTTCGAAAAATACGATGAAATTCAATGCAGCATTGAAATTCAAGGCCCCGAACAACAAGCTGATTGTAATGAAACTGAACGATTATATTATCAAGGCTTTGCCGAAGCGAAAGCTTTAGTTAGAACTCTAAACACTTGAAGCTAAGAAAGAAGATTCAACTCCTTTTTTCTCTTCGTCCGCACCAAACCGGACCATTCTCCCTAAAATTGAATTACCCACATTTCGTGGTGATGAAAGTTCCTGGGAACCATTTTTTGAATTGTTTACTTCATTAATTCATGACAATGAAAGCCTACCGCCGATACAAAAGTTCCACTACTTGCGCTCAGCCGTTCAAGGCCAGCCACTTAAGCTCATCCAGGCATTAGCTCTAACAAGTAACAACTACGAAGTTGCTGTAGAATTACTTAAAGATCGCTATGGAAATTCAAGGCTTAGGACTCAAAGACATATACAGGCTTTATTTAATCTTCCTAATATTCAGTCTGATAACGTCATAACCCTTCGTAATTTAATTGACACAGCAGAGCTTTACATTCGTGGCTTGGCGAATTTAGGTCAGCCTGTGCAATTTGGGGATTTATTCATAATTCATCTTGTTACCAGTAAATTTGATTCTGCTACCCTAAAAGCCTGGGAGATGGAACTATCTCAGTATTCGCAATGCACTTACGAAGCTCTTGTTAAGTTTGTAAAAGCCAGGTGCCAAGTTTTGTCCGCTATAGCCTGTCAAAAAAATGCTATTGTTTCTGCTAAAATTCCTTCAAACCAAAAGGTCATTTGTCATGATCAAAGAGTTTTGAGATCTCATGCCTTTGCCGCACATACTCAATCACCTGGTCAGATGCAAGGTTGTGTCTTATGCCAACAGTCCCATAACTTACATCAGTGTTCCGATTTCAAAGCCTTGTCGGTGGACGAGAGACGCAAAATAATATCCCAACGAAACCATTGTTTTAATTGCCTCTCGAGATCACATTCTTTGAATAACTGTCTTTCCGAACGCCTGTGCTTTCATTGCAAGGGCAAGCATCATACCTTATTACATAGACATGAGAAACCACGATCATCAGCCCCTAGCTGTTCATCTCAAAAACCTAATTCTGGAAATCCTTCTAATAGTGCTCAGTCTTTCACTCAAAGTTCCACTTCCCTTAGTAAGGTTCAAGTGTTGCTATCAACTGTGCAAGTCTTATTGAAAAATGCTCATGGTAAATGGATCACCGCCCGTGGGTTACTTGATAATGCTGCCACTAATAACTTCATCAGTGAGCATTTAATTCAAAAATTAGGTCTGCAAAGGCATCCCACTTCAATTGAAATCACTGGAATTAATCGTTCCGAGTCCAAATCTTTAAGTTTCGTCAAGGTCGACTTAAAGGACTCTCATAATTTTGGCACTCGTTTTCAACTGGATTGCTTAGCGATTGATTCCATAGGCAATGAAACTCCAAGTTCCTTTTTTCCAGTTCATGAGTGGCATATTCCGCATTTTATAAAATTTGCTGATCCAAGTTTCAACGAAAGACTACCCGTTGACATTCTTCTCAGTTCTAGCATTTTCTGGCAGTGTTTGCATTCTGACAAGGTCAAAGTTGCCCTAGCGTCTTTTTTCGGAAAACTGGCTTGGGATGGATTGCTACTGGACAAATACATCGCAGTCCTGTTCAGTCTGTCTCAACTTGTTATCATGTTCACGCCGATTTGGGCCATGACCTGACAAAATTTTGGGATATAGAAAATGTCCAAGCCGCAACTTCATCTTCCTCGAACAACGAGATTTGCGAAAAGCTTTTTCGTGAAAGTACAGTTCGTACCCCTCAAGGTAGATTTATCGTAACTCTTCCTAGAATTTCTGAACCCCCCGGTCATTCTTGATTCTTACCCCAGGGCGCTTAAGGCTTTATTTGCTGTAGAAGGTCCCTTCAAACAAGGCAAGGCCATGAAAACTCAGTACACTTCTTTTATGGAGGAATATGAGTCTGCTAATCACATGGAGGTAATTTCCAAAATTGAAGATGAAAATAATCCTTCCAAAAATATAGTTTACTTAAACCATCACGCTGTCTGGAAAAACCCTTCCACGCGGGAACAGATAAGAGTGGTATTTAATGGTTCTTCTCCTGACATCAATGGCATTTCACTCCATGACACTTTGCATTCAGGACCCGCAATTCAGAATGATCTCACTTCTGTCTTATTGAATTTTCGTCTTCACCCAATTGCAGTCTTAGCTGACATTAAACAGATGTATCGACAAATCTTAGTAAACCCCAGCAGCAGGACTTGCGAAGGATTTTGTGGTTCGACGAACATTCAAAACCCATAAAAATATTTCGCCTAAGAACAGTAACTTATGGTTTGAAACCCTCTTCTTTCTTCGCAATTCGCTCTCTGTATATGCTGGCTGAGCTAGATGGTCATCAGTACCATCCCTTAGCCTCTGAAATACTTAAAATTCTTTTTACGTGGATGACTTCCTCTATTCCTTTTCGAATTTAACTGATGCTTGTATTATTTCTGAAGATCTTAAATCTTTATTGCTTGGAGGTGGTTTTCCGCTCCATAAGTGGAGCTCAAATTCAACTGAGTTTTTGTTAAAGATTTCATCGGATTCGCCCACCACTAAGCTAATTGAGCTGCCTACTGAGGAAGCTACCGTGAAAACACTAGGTATTTTCTGGTCTCCTTCTTCTGATATTTTTTCCTATAAGGTTCAGTTGCCAAATTTGAATCCTCAAACTATAAGGGAAGTCTTATCAGAGATAACCAAGATCTTTGATCCACTTCAGTACCTAGCCCCTGTTGTAATTACTGCAAAAATCTTTATGCAACGACTTTGGTTATTGAAATCAGGATGGGATGAATTAGTACCCGCTCCCTTTCTGAATGAATGATTGGAATATCGAAGCAGCGTATCTGATCTTTCTAAAATTTGTATTCCCCGCCTTTTAATTTCAGATCCCATGTGTCAATCCTTTGAATTGCACAGTTTCGCGGACAGTTCCGAGAAAGCCTATGGCTGTTGTGCCTATATAGTAGGACGTTCTTCTAGTGGATTCTCAAATTTGATTTGTGCTAAGTCCAAAGTAGCTCCGCTTAAGTCAATTTCCATTCCTAGATTGGAATTATGTGCCGCCCTTATGGCCGCCGAATTATCTGTCAAACTAAACAAAAATCTGAATGTTCAATTTTCCCGCACTTTTTTTTGTGTGACTCTACGGTTGTTTTGGCTTGGCTTTCGATACCATCCTCTCATTGGAATACTTTTGTTTCGAATCGTGTTTCCAAAATTCAGGAAATCTCCCACTCAGAGCAGTGGTGTCATGTTTCTGGTAAAGAAAATCCCGCTGATATTATATCACGTGGCAGTTCACCTGCAAAATTGGCTTCTTTTGATTTATACTGGCATGGGCCGCCATGGCTTTTGCAAAATTCCGCATTCTGGCCTCGTCCTTCAAGTAGTGTATTGACAGAAGTACCAGAAACTCGCATTGGTTTCGCTTCCTCTTATGTTGCTTCAATTTCAATTAGTCTTTTTCAGCGATATTCCTCATTCTCTAAATTAATTCGAGTGATGACATACCTCTTTCGATAGAAATATTTTGTAATCAATCAACCTCTCAAACCTCAAAGTTTTCTCACAGCAGTAGAACTGGAATTCGCAACGCAAAGAATTCTACTGTTAACCCAACAAGAAGTGTTTTCTTCCGAAAGGCTAATGTTTTCGAATGGTCAGGAATTACCGAAGTCTAGTCGACTTTCAGCTCTAACTCCCTTCCTTGATCAGGACGGTTTGATAAGAGTAGGAGGTAGATTGTTATTTTCAAACTATTCTGATGAAAAAAGGCATCCTATAATTCTTCCATCAAAACATCATGTGACCGCTCTCATAATACGGAGGTTTCATGACCAGCATTTACATGCAGGAACTCGTTCTTTGTTGTGTTTGATTAGAGAACACTACTGGATTATTAAGGGAGCTCATGAAGTGTCATCTGTTGTCCGCAAGTGTATACCGTGTTTCAAGGCTAAACCGCGTCTTTCCACTCAGATTATGGATCAGCTTCCTTCCTTTCGATCTGAGCCTAACAAGCCTTTAGCAGTCACCGGTGTTGATTATTCTGGTCCTTATACCTATCAAGTGAATTCGCCTACTTCTAAGCGCAAGGTATTGGGAGAGCTACACATAGCTTTATTCGTTTGCATGGTTACAGAAGCCATTCATCTGGAGTTAGTAACCAATGCATCCAAATCATATTTTTTGGCCGTCTTCTCAAGGTAAACAGCTAGACGAGGTGTACCTTCTGAAGTATTTTCAGATAATGCGAAAACTTTTTTTAGTGCTTCTGATCTTCTCAGAAAGGCACTAACCTCTCCTTCCTCTAAGGAACAACTCTCGAATTTTTCCTACAATAAGGGTTTCAAGTGGCATTTCACCCCTCCTTATGCCCCTAATCATGGTGGTCGCTGGGAATCGTGCTTGAAGCTTACTAAGAGGCAATTACGGAAAACTCTTGGTCCTTCTGTACATTCCTATGAAGAATTTAATTCCCTCATAATTCAAATTGAAGGAATTGTTAATTCTAGACCGCTTACTCCCTTATCCAATGATCCTAAAGATCTTATTTCTTTAACGCCCAGTCATTTTTTAATTGGCTGCGCTTTAGCTTCTACTCCTCCCTTGTTGACTCGGCGCTTTGACATCAATCTGCCTATTTATTGGAGAAAGAGATAATCTTTCCGTAATGCTTTTTGGCGCCGTTGGAAGCTGTAGTATCTTAGATTACTTCAGCGGAGGGAGAAGTGGCGCCTTTCTCATCCTAATGTCCGTGTGGGTGACATGGTGCTCCTTCGGGACCCCAGAATTACCCTTTGCCACTCTGGTCGTGATAATCATGTTCGAGTGGTAGATATTCTTACCAGTAAAGGTAAGACTAGACCTATTTCTATGGTAGACCCTCTACCACTCGACTCCTAGTGTTTATGCTTCTCTGTTGTTGTTTGTTTTTTGTTTATTTGTTTTGGTGGTTTTCGGAGCATGGTCACATTCGTGACAGTATTATGTTTGTATTTGTTCTACGCGACAGCCCTGTTTGACTGTTCGCCTTTTCTCTTCCCGAGAACTTCCAAACAAATTAATATGATAAACACTCTATTGTATTATTAATGTATTAATTTATATATAGTTGGCTTAGTTTTCTAAAGTTCTCACCATGAGTGTCCCAGTCGCTTGCTCTCTCAAGCTTCCGTACTCCCGACATACAGGGCATCAACTGGCTTGATCTGCTGCCCGTTGAGTTTCAGTGTCGAGTGACGTCACCGTGACCTTCGTCCAGACAACAGCAGGACTCATGAGTCTACGGTCTAGCACCGTCTAGATGCTTCTGTGACCATCGTATATAAGACGCTACTTGCTGGCGTTCATCATCACTCTGATCACCTCGTCATTCAGATCAGCTCATCATTCAGATCAACGCTGCCACATCGCATGGCACTATTTCCAGTCGCTGCTTCACCTCGCTGCTACGTCACGAGGCCTCTACTCTGATACATCGCTCAAGAGGACGGGAATGTTTGCCAGCCGCAGCACACTGCATTTTTCACCTTAGATGGTGTATATCACTTTAAACCTCGAGGCAGCAGCAGTCTTCCTGGCTGCAACCAATGTCGACTTATACTCAGTCACCGCCTGGACACTACCAGTGTCAAACCTTCACCAGAAGGGAAAAGAAGAGTTGAATATTCATATTTTAAGAATATGCATCTTGAGGCCATGAGCGCCTCCCCCAGAAGAAACTGTGGAGGACTTTTAAAACAGTTTTAGGCTAGCTGGAACTTTTATGGAGCTGGCTCAACCAATTTTGAAGATAAGTTCAAACTTTATGAAGAATTGAATATTTACTCTTATCATATATTTCATCTTTTTATGGTTCTTTTATTATTATTATGCATATTATATTTCAATTCCAATTTCTCTCAAATCAAGGCAAGCCTTAACATTGGTTTTTCTTCATTAATCAGGGTTCTGTCACCAGACCCTCTCTATTGTTAAAATTAATTTCTGCATAACTCTTTTGTGTGCATTTACTGTGCATTTTAATGTTATTTAAAGAAAAATTGTCTCAATAAATATTATTTATACCTTGTCAACTAAACTTTTGTTTTCTGGTGATGTACTTTTATGCCCATTGCACCGCACCGCTTCAGTCTATTCGCAGCTTTACAGTAGCTATTTTGGTCAGGTTTAAGCCTACTTCGCGTTCTCCCGTTATGGGAAAGATTAGGGCAGATCTTTTAAAGGAGACAAGAAAGTTTGTGAAAATTATACGGGGACCACACTCATATCACAGGTAAGTTAGTAAAAAATACTGGAAAGGATATTAGAAAGAAGAATGAGAAGAAAGGTGGAAGGAGAATTGCAAGAGGAACAGTATGGCTTTGGGAGTGGAAGATCCACAGTGGACCCAATCTTTAGCTAGAGGCAGGTGATGGAAAAGAACTGGGAATATGGAAAGGATTTGGTCATGACTTTCATAGATCTTGAAAAGGCATATGATAGTGTCCCCAGAGAGAATGTATGGGAAACCATGGTTAAGAAGAGACTGGGTTGAGAAATGTTGGAAATGATGGAAGCAATGTACAACAACTGTGTTAGCAGGGTACTGACCCCAGTTGGAAAGACAATGGTTTAGGATCAAGACTGGATTATGACAGGGAAGTGTGCTGTCACCTCTTTTGTTCATAATGGTAATTGATGAAATTGTAAAGGTAACAAAGGAAGTCTATGAAAATAAAGAAATGAAGTTACTGTTATTTGCAGATGATATTGTGGTCTGGGGAAGGAACACCGAAGAAGTGCAAGAACAACTAGATACACTGAACGAAAATATTCAGAAGTACAGCATGAAAATCAGTGTAGAGAAAAGCAATACCACGGTGATGACAAGAGAGTAAAGACAAGGAAAGGGCACTGTGAAAATTGGAAGTCAGAGTTTGGAAATTGTGGACATGTTCAAATACCTAAGAAGTGAATTAATGCAAATTGGTAGGTGGGACATGGAGATTAGCAGGAGGGTATATCAGAGCAATGCTTTCTATCAAAGTGTAAGAAAACTTGTTTGGGATAAGGAAGTACCAAGGTAAATGAAAGAAATAATGTATAAAGTATACTAAGTAGGCCTACCCATATTGACTCATGCAGCTGAGACTTGGACCTTGACAAGCAGGCAAGAGAGTAGAATTCAAGCCAGTGAAATGAAATTCCTAAGAAGTATGGTAGTAAAGACAAGGAAAGATATATAAGGGTACACGCAACTATCTCTATGCTAGAGTAAGGTAATGCTAACACCTGCACTGTGACTACTGTGCAAGATGTTCGCTACGCACAACCAGCTTACAATTACAAAGTCAGTTAAGGTTTAAAAAGTGAAAGCTTTTGTTCATTTTTTTCTTTTCATTTTTCATATTTCACACATTGCCATTTGTCAATTTCCAATTTAGAGTTTTTAAAAATGTGAGTTTTAAGTTTTTGAATTTTGTCAATATGGAAACATGGATTTCCCAATTTTGTTGTTTATATGTTTTTTGATTTAGTCCAAGTCCAAAGTTGATATTTGCGAAACTTGATTTTTCATTACATATAACAAGGCTGTATACCTTATCCCAAAACATATAGGTAATACATGGGTTATACTTTACTTTTGACCACTTTGTTTTAGCTACCTAAGGACAATTTCTTAACATTACTAGAGGTTAACGGTTGGATTAGCAGTGGGAGGTGGGTAGTAAATAAAATGTACAAGCAGTATCCATGCAATATTTTTTTTAATTCATTTTAAATACATGTACAATATTTACTCATAATATATATTTTTTGTTATAAATTGTACAGTTGGTTTTATTTGTTTTCTATTTTTTATTGTTAATTGTTGCTTGATAGGTGATGTTTTCTATTTTGTTGTGCTATTGTTTTACAATAATATATTTCTTGTTTTTGGATTTTCATATCCATAACGTAACTCTTTAAGCATGGTCAACGGTTGAGTGATGACCATAGGCATGTGTAGTTACACCATCCAAATCAAACACTCTTTTATCATCACCAGGACACAAAGCAATTTTGTTTAATCTTATAGATGATATGACATGTTGTTTAGAAGCGAAAATGTTCATTGGTATTTTTTATCTCATTTTTCAAGAAAATGAAAAGAAAAAAATGAACAAAAACTACACAATTTTTGACAACGCCTCTGCTAATACCTTTAATCATTTTGATTTATTTACCATTTATGTCTAAAACATACATTTTAGCTCTAAGTCCAACAATTGCTTTAATAATTTGTCCACAAGCCTCGTCTTAAAATTTTCCCAAAGTTTTCTTGTTTGATGTAGAGTAACATATGTGATTACTAGGATAATCTGATGTGTCCAGGTGTTCTAGGAAATCCAACTTGTCTTGATAAACATCTTTGGTGCTAACCAAATAAATGAACGAGTCGGTATCCATATATATGATTAAGATTTTCCATCCCACAATAGGGAGGAAGGACATCATAGTGGTGGGAATACATTAGAGTTTTTTTAATATCCAGTATACACATTCCAATATATATAGGCTTATTGAATACAATGTTTCGTTTAGCCATGTGGAAAGCAGCAAGGTTGGGACCATAAATTGTTCTGTCGATAAATGTTGGTTCAGCTATTAGCTTTTCAGCCTTTTTGCTGTCAGTCACAAGACATATGTCTATTCTTTTACGAATATTTTCTTTGTTTTTCCAAAAAGGGCATTGTTGAATAATTTGTACCGATTTTTTTCAAAATCATGTTTGGCTTGTTTTCGAAAATTGTTATTAAAATCAACGTATGACTTTAACCAAGGTCTTTGTTTAAACTTTAACACACAATGAATGTTTACCAATTTTAGTCCATGATCTAGAGCCTGTTTAAGTGCCATGTAGTGAACAACGTATCGCCTTCGATTTCCTAGTCGAGGAATTAGCTGTTTCAGAGACGAATCCTTAGGTTGTGTACACTATGGTAGGAAAGGTAAATTGTTGTGTAGATCATGAAGGTCAGATGGGTAATCAACATCAACGTCTAGAATGTATCCCACAGGGTCGTCTTCCTTTAGTTTTTCTAGATCAACAGCATCTGGAGAAACCCACTGCAATCCACCATAAGGAAGAGAGTGGCACATAGCCCACCCGTATTGGTTTTTGACATCATCATAGGTAATAAACTGCGACGGTTTCTCAGAATCATAGGTTTCCATGTATTTACTGTTAGCTTCAGCATACCGATGAGACACCTGGCATATTCCTCCACTTATTCCAGCCTCTATTAAAAGAATCTGATCGTAATCCTTTAGCAATTCCAGTTCAATGCCAGTGTAAAGGAGCATTGCCTCAATTTTAAACCAGGTGAAGTAAAAACGTGTGCAGCATCCACTCGGTGTGTTTCTAACGTTTTGTTTCGAAAAGTTTCAAAGCTGTCTGCAAGAAGGAGTACGGTACATCTGAAGTAGGTAGAGGTAACTATATTCCCTTAGAGTTTTAATTTTGAACTCATTCCAGACATTTTTGGCGTGTTCATAGTCTTCTTGATTAACATCTTGACTTAATGTGTTAATGAATGCCCCTTTTGGAGGTAAACACGTTTCGCTTAACTTTTCCCGTGAGTGAATGTAATCATAACAAAATACCCCTTTACGAGTCATGAGAGTTGCATTTTCTTTTGCAAAGTACTTGACTGTTTCAGGGCATGATGTTAAGTTGGAAACTAAGTTTTCCAAACTACTCGGCATTAACCGAAATGTGTCCACAAATCGAAGCTTAATATTTTCTACATATTTGGTAAAGGAAATGTACTTTTCTTTGGAGTTAGCTGTAACATCCACTCCCTCAATAGTACATCCCTATTGCTTTACAATGAAATTTGCATCGTAGCCACTCATATTATGTAGAAATACAGGAATGGGGTTACGTGTTTTACACCGCAAATTACAGTTATTATGAGCACTTCCACGGTATTCCCCTGTAATATGGCAATGTTCTCTAACTTTCCAGTCCTCTTTGGTAAATGTTTTATGACAAAAATAACAGGTTTCAGAACATTGAAACTTTGCTTCTTGATCCTGAGTTGTGGCCTTTGGAACATTTAAGCTGTAAGGCGGTCGATTTCATTGGCTGTTGGCATCAAACAGTCCATAAACTTTTCTGCAGCGTCAGGCTTGGAAGGTTTGTCTTTGTTTTCCTTAGCTGGTGAGGGTTTAACGTATATACCAAAGCTCATAGGAACATGACTCTGGTATGGGACTGTATAACTTGCCTCAGGATTAGGTAGACATGTTTGGTATGGTAACAGTATACTTTCAAAATCTGCATAGATACCGTAAGGTATTCTAAGCATTTTTTCCACATTTAAGAATTTAACAATTGGGTTTTTAATAGGCATTTCAACCCTAGCAATGTCATGTTGGACACACAAAGCTCCATGTTCTTTCAATTTTGTCCATTCCTTGTTGACCATATCGATTAATGAAGTGAGTAAAACACCGTTTATACGTATATATCTTATGTTCATAGCAGGTAATCTGATGTCTTACTGGTTTACCAAAATCATTGATAAAGACGTAGTGGTTCTGGCCAGATGAAGAACGTAGCAAAAGAAGGTCTTGATGGTCTTGCAGCTCTTGATCCACAACCTTTAGAGGAAACAGTTTGTTGTCTTGTTCCAGTCCAAATACATTAATGGATATGTCGTTGGCTTTTTCAAATTTGGGAATGTCAGCTAGCGATGTAGGAAACGATATTACAGAAAAATCATACTTATTCTCCAGGCCCTTGTATTTACTAATGCTTTGAGCATCCTTTTAACCAGTTTTGCTAAATTGGCATACATAAAACACTTTCAAGTTTTCAGGCTTAATGCAGGATTTTTTCTTCCTTTTACAGCTGCTGGTAATGGAATATATGTGCTACCACGCAAGGGATTGTACTTATTTATTTTCAATCGTACTCCTTCCACTGCTAACAAAACCCAATTATTGCCTTTTAGCTCAGATTCTTCCATTTCAGTCGTTTACTTTGTAAATTGTGTCTCCAAGAAACTACTCAAGTCTGTTTCCAAAAATAGGGCCCTATTTCGTGTTTTTAAATGCTCGATCTGTAATTTCATTGGTAGATGTATGAATGAATCTACATTCAACCACAAGATTAACTTTTATCGATTTATCCATTGCTAGTTCTTTCTGCATAGCTTGTATTAATTGCTGTCTGGACTCTTTAAGGTATGAATTTAAATCTTTACACGTATCACAACGTATGAAATAGGATTTAAGTCGACCTTCGAAGGATGTTTCATATTCAGTAAGTCCATTTTTGTCAGGAACCATTGAAAGTAGGTAATACTTTTTAGGCTCCGCTTTTGTCTTTTAGCTGCCGACACAACATTACAACATTCTTCATGCCGACGTCCGTTGTACACATTGTTGAATTTACTACCCCAGGTCTCTTGCAATCATGGAATTCACCACACGATACTTCATGTCGCTTCCTATGATAGTCTCGAAGAAACATTTTTCCACACTCTTTGCACATATAGCTAGGAATAGTTTCGTCCATTGAGGATGTTATTTTCTACAAACAGCTGCTTACTGCGTATCACATGGCTAGAGGCTGGTCGGTGAGACAAACTTTCACGATGTGAACACTGTAAAAGGTAGTAGTCAACAGATTGTATTCCTGCTAAGAGACCTATTATATACCCTCTTCAAGACCAACAGCTACTTACCACGTAGTACAAGGCTGTAGAATGGTCGGTGAGACGATCTTTTACGATGTGATCACTGTCAAAGGTAGTAGCCAACTGAAAATATTCTTACACCCTACTCAAGTTTATCAGGTACTTACTGCATATCAAAAGGCTGTACACTCATGGGTTAGACACTTTTTCTTGCTAAGGACCCCTATATTCCCTACACAAGACTATACATGTTAGTTCTAAAAACTTAGTGGTTAATTGTATATGAAATTTATATACACTGCTTATACAAGTACGTTTTCACGTGGTAAAACTTTATCAGATAGTCAAATGCGACACGCAAAGTATGTTGCCGCTATCTAACGGTGACCATGAGAACTACCTGAACGACCAGCATGGTACCTAGCGCTCCATATCAACACCCACTGAACGACAAGCATGCTATCTAGCGGTCAATACAACAACTCACTCAACTACCAGCATGCATTCCAATAATTAGCGCAATTGTTCATACCACTAACAATACACATAGTGGGTTTGCTTTATCGCTTAATACAAATATATCAAGTTTGAATGACATAACAAAACGTTAAATGGCGTAATTGTATGGGAATGTTGTATTACCTAAATGTAATACTATGCAAGTGTTTCACATTTTACGATTGCATAAGCAAACAGGTTGTAACCGCTATCTAGCGGTCAATACAACAACTCACTCAACTACCAGCATGCATTCCAATAATTAGCGCGATTGTTCATACCACTAACAATACACATAGTGGGTTTGCTTTATCGTTTAATACAAATATATCATGTTTGAATGACATAACAAAAAGTTAAATGGCGTAACTGTATGGGAATGTTGTATTACCTAAATATAATACTATGCAAGTGTATAACATTTTACGATTGCATTAGCAAACAGGTTGTAACTTGTAAAAGTAAATGGGCATTGAGAAAACCAAGGCGTAAAAATTTGTTTAAGCATGCTATTTAAGCACAGGTTATAAAATACAAAATGTAAACTAACATTATGGACCTCCGAATGAAAACAAACAAAAGAATCAAACAAACATCGATAACAGGCAAGGAGGAATGAACTAAGACTTGAAGGGCAAAACGGAAATAGCAGAAATAGGTCTGGTATAACGACCTTTATTTGTCAAAACATCAACAACTCTGGCGTGATCGTCACGGCCTAAGTGGCAGTGAGTTACCTTACCAAGAGAGGTGGGGGAATGGATCACGAAGCAGAACCATGTCTCCCACTCGTAGATCTGGTTGGGGAAGCCACCGCTTCTTGCGCCTATGGAGCAAGTTGAAATACTCCAACTTCCAACGGTGCCAATAGGAACAGTGCAAAGATTCTATTTTTTCTCCAGAAAATGGTTAAGCCAGGATCACAGCGTCGAACCAGCAAAGGAGGAGTGGAAGTTAACGAACAGCCTATCAAGAAGTGACTGGGTGTTAAAGGTGAAATTTAATTGGGATCATTAGACAGAGGGGTCAGTGGTCTAGAATAATTCACGATACCTTTGACCTGAATAAGCAAAGCATTAAATTCCTCATATGAAAGTATGGCGGGACCAAGAGTTTTCTTGAGCTGTCTCTTAGTAAGTTTTATACAAGACTCCCAATGCCCCCGATGGTGTGGAGGATACGGGGGAGTGAAATGCCATTTAAAACCTTTAGAATAAGAAGGGGAGTTTAATGCCCTTTTCCAGAGATCAGAGTAAGAGGTACTTACAAAAATTTTAGCGTTGTCTGAATAAACTTCAGATGGAACACCCCTTCTAGCAACAAATCTAGAAAAGGCGGCCAGAAATTAAGATATAGAAGCATTCGTAACCAATTCAAGGTGAATAGCTCCCATCACCATACAAACGAATAACGAGTTGTAAAGTTTGCCTAACGTCTTGCTCTTAGAAGAAGGGCATAGGGGCCAGCGTAATCGATCCCAGTATGAGGGAAGAGCTTACTAGGTTCTAAACGAAACGCAGGTAAATTTCCCATAATCTGCGTGACAGGACGGGGTTTAACCATAAAACAATGTATACACTTTCTAACAACAGAGGAAACCTGAAGAACGCCTTTAATGAGCCAATATTGTTTACGAATCAGACAAAGCAAAGTGCGAGTGCCTGTATGAAGGTGCTGATATTGAAACTTCTTTATTATAAGGTTGGTGATAGGATGTTTCGAAGGAAGAATGATGGAATGGTTGTTCCCATCCGAACAACCAGAAGTAGCTAATCTTCCACCCACTCGCATTATTCCGTCGTTATCTAGAAAAGGAGTGAGTGGTGAAAGCCTGCTTGACTTGGGTAAACCTTTGCCGCTTAGAAGCAAATACTCCCTGCTGCATAAGCAACAATATCCTGCGAGTAGCAAAGTCTAACTCTATTCTGGTGAGACAGGGTTGTGGCTTCATTAGCTGATCAATTACAAAATATTTCCACCGAAATATATAAGATGCCACGCGAATCAATTTATTGAATGAAGAATAATTCTGAAAAAGGCTAGTAGAATTAGAAGTAAGATGCGACGAAGCGGGAAGACCACGGGCATCAGGTACTTCCTATGTAAATTGATTAGATAAGCGAGGCCAGCAAGAAGATTCCTTACTGAGCCAAGATGGACCATGCCAGTACAAGTTCAAAAAATCAATTTTTTTAGGCGAACAGCGGGGCTTTCCCTGCTAGGAACATGTTTCCATTGTTCCAAATGGGAAACTTCGTGAATCTTAGAAACGCGGTTTGCGACAAAGGTATTCCAATGCGAAGAAAGCTTAGAAAGCCAGGCTAGCACAAAAAAAAAGTTTCGGTCCAAAATTATGAGGGATAATTTCAATTTTAAACTAACGTTTAGTTTAGTAGCTAATTCTGCTGCCATCAAAGCAGAACAAAATTCTAATCTAGGCAAATATATAGCTTTAATTGGAGCAACTTTGGATTTTGCACATACCAAATTGGAAAATCCAGGAAAAGTAGCTGAGGAACGTCCTACTATGTACGCACAATAACCTTAAGCTTTTTCGGAACTGTTAGAAAATATATGCAGATCATACTGCTGGCATTAGGGATTAGAAATTAAAGGGTGGGGAATAGAAACTTTAGAGAGATCCAGTAAACTACTGCGATATTCTAACCATTCTTCAAAAAGAGGAAAAGGTAATTTTTCATCCCAGTGAGATTTTAATGACTGAAGCTTTTGCAAGAAAACTTTTGCAACTAAAACTACAGGAGCAATATACTGCAAAGGGTTAAAGATTTTGGCTATCTCTGACAGAACTTGTCTTTTAGTTGAAGGGTGAGAATCACACAAGTGTACCTGATAAGAAAAAGTATCAGAAAAGGGAGCCCAAAAACGCCCAATGCTTTGACAGCCGCTTCCTCAGTTGGAATAGCAACAAATCCACTTGACAGGAACTTCTGGAGAGAATTTCGATAGAAATTCAGTAGAATTTGAGGTCCATTTATGGAGCGGAAAGACACCTCCAATGAGCGGAGGTTTTAAAACTGCACACACAAGAAGCGCGTCGGAAATATTAGGGGTATAATAAAGGAAATCATCCACATAAAAAGCTGTTTTCAATGCCTCAGAGGACAAAGGATGAAACTCATAACCATCTTGTTCGGCTAACATGTGGAGAGACCTATTGCGAGAAAGGCGGAAGGCTTAAGGCCATAGGTAACAGTTTTCAACCGAAATATCTTTATGGGTTTAGAATTCTCGTCTCGCTACAAAATTCTCTGCTGATCCTGCTGCTCAGAATTTACGAGAATCTGCCGATACATTTGCTTATATCGGCGATTATAGCAATAAAAAACCGTCGAAAATTATGTAAAACAGAGGTGAGATCTGTCTGAATAGCGGGTCCACAATGCAATGTATCATTTAAAGAAACAGCATTAGAATCTGGTGATTAGCCATAAAAACTACTCTTATCTGCTCAAGAATTTTTCCATAGTGAATGATGATTTAAATAAACTATCTCCTTAGAAGCATGGCTAATTTCTTCAGATTTAGAAATTACCTCCATGTGATTAGATGATCCATACTCTTCCATGAAGGTAGTGTACTGGGTTCTTACAGAAGCATCTTGTTTGAAACGATTTTCGATAGCAAATAACGCCTTAAGAGCTCTTGAATGTGAGCCAGTAATAGCGGGAGGATTTGATATACACGGAAGGGTTACTATGTATCTGCCTTCAATAGTGCGAACAGTAGTTTATATACAATTTTCAACAGATTTCGCTGTTATGGGAAGGAGTCGAAATGGCTTGAACATTCTCAAGATCCCAAAACCTAGTTAATTCTTGACTTAAATCAGCACCAACAAATTAACAATTTGGTACAGTTTGAATGGGATTACGATATATTTGCCCTGTAGGTGATCCAACCATCAGTTTTGCAGGATAAAACATTGGGAGCAATATTCACTTTGTTCACTTAACTTTCTTTGGTGTAGATAGATATCACTTTGTGCGGGGAATTTGTCCCAACGTAATCATCCCTCAATATGAAAGATTTTTTTGCGTAAACGTAGCGGAGATAATTCCAGCTATTTCAAGGAGAAGCTTGTTTATTGTCTGGTATGACAGCTTTGCAGAATAAATATAGAGCCGCATCATGCAACCCGCCAAACACCTCGTGCCGGTATTACTTCCTTTGAAGAGAACCTAGGGGGTTGAGAGCGATTGTTTACAATCACTCGAAGTGAAGAATAACTGCGGTGAGGTGTAATTTGGGATGCCATCTTATGAAAGCATGCTGCGTTCGTGCTGTGATGTCCCTCTCCAAAAGTCGATGCTAAGCGGCGTTCAACACGCTATGAACAGCGTTGCTAGCGAAGAGCTGCACAGAAGCACGATGTCGTGAAGGGTAGAACCAGAAGAGCAAAGCACCAGGACAAACCCGGAACTTATATAGTGCCAGTGGCCCGCCAGGAAGTTGCAGTCAAAACAAACATCGATAACAGGCAAGGAGGAATGAACTAAGACTCAAAGGGCAAAACGGAAATAGCAGAAATAGGTCTGGTAGAAACTCCCTCGAAGAAAGCAAAGCTTTACTTTCAAATTGCTACAGGTTTAGCAAAATTCCCACGTTGGGAGAAAAGGTATCCCCTTTTTGTGACAGATGTAGTAATGGAAATTTTACATGACAATTCAAAATGGAAAGCTTAATTAAGCCTTGGCATATCAATGTAACACTTCCTTCGTTGGAGACCGTTAGAGATCACACCAGTGTGTAAAGTTCAAATATTGCCGAAAATGTTCATTTAAAATGTTCAGATTGAGATTCACACAGGCCCCAAAGAATTTGTTGGTAAAAACACTTAGTTATGTACTTATCTTCTCATGGCGATTTCCACGGCCAGCCGTTATAAAAGTTTTAAGACATGGAGTCTTATTTGAAATGGGCTACTCCTGGCAGGAGACCTTTAGTCTGGTCGAAGCACTTAGCGAAGAATGACAGAGTATTTCAAGTGTGTTATCGAGCAGCGGCGGAGAGGAGTAGGGGGGGAAGAGGAGAGGAACATACAGGCAACATAAAAAATAAATGTCTTATAGTTAAACAAGTTTCTCCTTTTCAGAAAGTTAATCTTGAACACAGGAAGTAGACGGCAGCGACGTCCGTTGTGGGTGACAGAGAAATATCAGCTATAGCCAGCAAGGTTAGTAGTTCGATACCGAAAGCGCTGGTAATCGTACTGATGTCAGGGTGTGGCGCTAGATAGCGTAGCGTGCAGATATTCGGCGAACATAAGCCACAGATACGAAATAAATGATTTTCTGAAGTCAGACTAAAGACAGAATTAGGAAATGCACAGAGGAAATACAGGAATACAAATGAAATATCTGCTGGTGTTTACAAAGAGGGGAAGTGAGAATAAACGTGAACAAAGAAATCCAAATAATAGTAACAACTATTAATTTCTAACATGAACTGTATATTCGGGAGTATATACCACCTGCGGCACAAGTGATTTGAGACGTGCAGGTTCTAGTATCGCGACTGCAATG
The DNA here is from genome assembly GCA_946902985.2 of Meconema thalassinum. Lineage (NCBI taxonomy): Eukaryota > Metazoa > Arthropoda > Insecta > Orthoptera > Tettigoniidae > Meconema > Meconema thalassinum. The sequence continues at coordinate 418,442,958 of OX336394.1, forward strand.
GACAATTGATTTGCACCTTCACATGCAGTCCATCAGCCATGATCTCATCCGCCTCCACGACCGTTGTGAACCGCAAGGGAAGTTCCTCCTCCGTCCGTATTGCCGTTGAGCCAGAATACACGTGGTGGGTTTCTGTGTCATTTCCTACACTGAGGAGACCATCACCCCACCTAAAGGAGCATATCCGCCAGATGCCGTTGAGGGGGTCGAATTATTTACCGCCGCTCAACACCCGGCGTTGGTAGTTTTTACAGCTAAACCTCCTCGTTTCGCATTCCGGACTTAAGACCGGACAATGGCGGAGTTGGCCCATCCGAAAGAAGAGGGAGAAGAAGAAGAAGATGAACAACATGAGTCACTCAGAAATTATAAGAGAGACAGAAAATGGTATTGAAATCATACGAATATGCTCTCTATAATTTTGAGCCCGTATCTTAGCAAATCAGGAAGTATTCAGGGCAATAGTTCCGAACTTATAAGTTTATAGATCATATTATTCCAGATTATTATTAATCGTATGGCATTTACACATCCCCATTGTAAGAAGAGAAAATTATATACAGGATTTACAAATTTACAGATAAATTCTTAACATAGTAAATCACATTTGCTGTAGCATGTAGAAAGTCCAATCGGTTACCACAAAACAAGTTCTGAGGGCACTCTTCGACTATATGTCTGATTGGCTGACGCGGGTATCCACAGGAACACTCAGGAGAGGCGATCTTACCCCATTTGTGAAAAAGGTCACCACATCTCCCATGGTTGGTTCGTATCCTATTCAGAATGCACCATGTCCTACGGGGCAAATCAAGTTCACATGATTTGTTGTTGCTTTGGAGAAAACTATGTATCTCTGGTGGGGTGTTATTATACCATTATTGTGCCCAGGCTTCATGAAGATTGAAGTTATGGTTTTCCAGGTTGATTGCTTCTCTGATTGCAGGATGTCTGAAGCGGAGTCTGTTGATTTGGATGGCAGGTATGACCTCATGGATTTGCAATTTTTGGTTGTTGCTGATTTTGTTATATTCTCTCAGGAGGATATTCTTTCTTCTTAGCGTAGGAGGTGGAATACGGCTCAGGAAAGGTAGCCAGAAAACAGGTGTGGACCTGATTGTACCAGTAATAATCCGCATAGTTTGCTTTAGCTGTACATCTACTAGCTTTGTGTGGCTACTGTTTAACCAAACAGTGCTGCAATATTCTGCTGCTGAGTATACAAGACCTAGAGCAGTTGAACGAAGGGTAGAAGCAGTAGAACCTCATGTTGTACCTCACAGTTTTTGTAGGATGTTATTTCTTATTCCAGATTAATTTTCAGTAAACCATACATGGCAGTGTTGGCAACATGATTCTATGGGTGCTGATAAGTTCAATGTTTAACTGCACATAACTTCCAAACAAACAATTGGATTTCAATCAAATTCTGCACGTGCAATGTATGTTTAGGACATTAGGTTGTCTCATAAGTAAAGTGTTTTTTTTTTTTTAATTTTGGTGATTTATAGGAAAGAATGGGTTTCTTTTTGTTCGCCAATGCTATTTACAGGAAGCCATGATTTACCTGATACTTCCCTTGTAAACAGAACCAGAGAAGGCTGAGGCCATCGTTTTGAAAGATTCCTCTAGCAATATGTATCTCTTTGGTTGACATGAAGACACGTTCTCCAAGGTGTCATGCATTTTGTAAGAAAGTCAACAACATTAGGATCGACCTTATAAAGTTGTAGGACATTCACAAGCCATGTATGTGGAACTGAGTCATACGCCTTCTTATACTGTAATGCACCCACCCAACGGAGATGTTGAGGCGTTTATTTCTCACCTGTTGTGCAACAACCGTGTCAATGACAAGACCTTCCTTACAGCCACGTGTGACCCGTCTACAACCATTCTGCCCAGTGGCAAGTAATTTATTAATGAGAATGGTTGCATATCTTGTCCGTGAGCACAGACGTGAAAGGCTTGTATATCGTAGCCAAGCCTTTATTTCTCTTGTCATTGGTCAGCCAGTAGGCATCCTCATTGTGACCTTGTGAATTGGACCATATGCCTAACCAGAAGCCTGCCTTTGTTTCAACATTTGGTGGTCGTTGTACATTGTTCTCATACTTTTCTTGCCCCAGCTTCTGGTAGAATACCTTCTGGTTTACAGCGAAAATCCCATTTTGCTCTCTTCTTTTGGTGGCCTCCTTATACAGGGAGATTCTTTTGCTGGAGCGGGGCCGGCGTCAGGCTACCAGGCGCGCGAGCCTTCCACCAGCCAACGAAGCTCGGTCCGCGGATTTCGCGAAGTTGGAAACCGTAACAAAGTACATTAATTAATGGTAAATTCAGCAGCAAATCATGATTAAAGAACTTACCTTTTCACAGAACATGCTGAAAATATTCTCCTTCAGCTGACAGACAGGCGTTGTACCGTGTAAATAAATTAGCTTTTACACGTTGTAATTCCCTTCTGTTGTGAGGGATATCTGCTGCCGTATATTGTTCTCCAGCTCCACTAGAGTACGGGTAATTGATCTCTACAATTTGTGTTTTAAATTACCCCACAATTAAACATGAAACAGGCATAGGTCCGTGCTTTGATTAACTACAGTAAACACGCAGGGGGGTTCAGGAATAGCTACATAAAGTGACAATGTAACTTCCAAAAGTTACTGTCTGTCACCTGAAAGAGAACATTTTCAGCATCTTCTGTGAAAAGGTAAGTTCTAACCTTTAACTGGTGACGTGAGGTCATCCAGATTCCCGAGTAGGAAAAGAAAACATTCGTGCTTCTTTAATTAAATCTTGCAGGAAGCTGTTGTTTATGTTACCTTCTTATCTGTGCGTTGACACTTCACACCCTCGTTCATGAACGTTTAGTGACTTAATGACGTTAATTACCATGGTTAGGTCGCCACAGCGCAATCTGCGGCACGAGCTCGGTTAGCTGGCAGAAGGCGCGCACGCGCCCGGCAGCCGGACGCCGGCCCCGCTCCAGCAAAATAATCTCAATATACTGAACCCTTGCAAAGAAGCATATGAGACTCAGATTCGGGGCGTAACAGGTCATATTCGTAAGTTGCTGTCAGGGCGCTTCATTAACTTGCAGGGTAACATATAACAAAATAACATGCAGGAAAGGGTGAAGCCAGGGTTAAAACAACTGAATTTAATAACAAATCACCATATTTACACATAAACAATTAACAACAAAAACTCCCACTTGACTCCCGCTTAATAAAAATGCCAAAAACTTAGGCGATATCTCTGGAGAGATTAATTACCTGGACCAAGTGTCCTTAAATAAAACGATACAAAAAAATGACCATATAAGTGCGTACGCCGTTCTACATGCACCACGATGTGTACTTTGAATGCGTGATTCGTTATCATCCAGAATGACCCTTCAAACAACGAATCCGCATTTCCTAGAGCTAGACCGACACAAGGGAACACAACTACAATACTTAAGTTAAATCGACACTTCCTAAATCTACTATAAACAAACACAAAATTTCCGTGTGAAATTGGACTTAAATTGCCGTAGCAACATTTACTGCCTAAAAACTTAGGACTTCTCACAAATCAACACAAGTACATTAACACGTGACCAATCGAAAAATACTCAAATGACCGCTGTCAAAATTTACAAATACTCTACCACTACACCACACGGGTGTGACAAACAAAATTACATGAAATCGAGTCATCAACAAAGCAATAGGCAAACAGCCAACATTTACGTTAATCACAATATTCTTATCCATACAAGGTACAACAATCCGTTACACACATGGCGAACTCCCCAATTAATTATGGCTTAAAAATTAGCCATCACAATGAACAGGTTTGCTACATGAAAGCTTACAGGGTTCAGTCGGACAAAAAGGACTGCCTATCAAAATAAGTCACAGGCAAAACGGGCGGTTTGTGGAACTCTGCATGTCTGTCAACCCACGTGTCAATAACCTCGACCTCCCAGAACATGGGGTCGAACCTCGAAGAAATGTGCCCCAAAGCACAATAATACGCGTGTGTCAGAAAAACAATATGGACAAGAATCAGCAGTCTCCCAAGAGCACTCTGTCTTTCCATCTAAAAATACAACAGCAGCAAAAATATATAAGGGCGGTAGGACAACTACCCCCTCCTCACGTAGACTCAACACACACTAGACACATCAACACACACTGAATCACACGTATGGGTTGTGACAGACCCTGAAATAAAAGACACAAATAATATCCACATGCTGGCGCCATCGTTCTATGCCGTGACTAGTCACCTGAAAAGGACTCAAGAAAAATCTATCAAAATTAGAACGAAGGTGTTCTACAATTACTTTTAAGTTGGTGCACTCGGCTACCCTAACATGAATAATAACCTGTTCAGCAAAATGTTTTACAATCATTTCCTCCCATTCCTATTTCAAAAATATTAACGTTAATAAAGCACCATTTATCGAATGTAACGGGTTCCGCAATTGCAAGGATAAAAATCACGCACGCACGCCGCGTACATTACACATGACTCAAGAAAAAAATCAAAATATCAACAAACACTTTGGCCACGCGCCAACGGACATTTAAACATATAGTGTCGGTGCAAAAAAACAGCTATAAAAACAAGAAAGAAAAACATGACTATTTACAAAGTTCCCCGGCCAAATCTAACTACATAATTGAAATAATCCAATTTTAGTACATCACCGCTTCTGCATGTAGGACTAAGGACATCCTTCTCAACCCATTGCCCTATGGACAATTTAGCACTCCATAGTAGTCGTCTGCGTTGATTTCTTGAAGCTCATCCCAACTTCAAACCACGTGCTGATCATCTTGGTCTCGACTCCTTGGCAGAAAAGTTCAATGTTAAATATTTGCCTATCTATAATCGCTTGCAGGCTACTCAGTTCACCCACAATTGTCCTACTGCGATTAATAGCGAAGACTGGCCCTAATTATATCGCACATACGCACTATAAAAACACATACAATACACACAATTTATACATAAAATATACATCTCGAGTCCGCGCCACTGGCTCGTTAACAAGTTCAAAAATCCTGGCTGCACTCGCAGTCGCTATCTCGTCCGGTATTTCCGTCCCGTCTTATGGACTTCGGTTCTGGTAAGCGCTAATGAGGGTGACACGATACTTCCCCCTTAAAGTTGAACTCGTCGTCTTTAAAAGAATGTTACAGTTTATCACGCGCTGGCGTGAAATATTTAGATCACACAACTTAGTTGATTTTAGAACAAAATGTATTATAGCTTATAAAATTCGATACTGCAAACGCTGCGACTTTAGCTTCCCATAGCTCATAAAATAAATTAGCTTCACTGATTTTAGAGCGTAAAAATCATATCTCGAACTGGCGTGGAGTATGCCTCTGAAGGCTCCACAAGTATAGACTTAGATAAATTCGAGCGTCAAAATCACACTTCAAACTGGCGTGGAGTATACCTCTGAAGGCTCCACACAATAAGACTTAGATTGGCGTCAGGCCAGACTATTTATGAGAAACTGACAAGGGCGGTGGAGTGGGGCGGAGTCGGATAAAAACTTCCAGAGTTTATGGCTCACAAAGATGGGGCTAGTGTCATTCTTCTCCAAATGAATCCAACGTCTCAAATTACTCGAGCGGAGATTAATCCGTTCGGCGGTTCCTTAGATACACACTTCCGCGCGCTTTTTACTACTGACGCCGTCCACCTCGTGGTCACGGCTTGGTCTCTTGCGATTGGCTGATTCAATCGTATGTTCGTTGAGAGGACCTCGTGATTCTTCCTTTTTGTCTCCAATTTTGGTACAGTAGTTGCACAATTTGGCCTTGAACTCGACTAATTCTGGCCGTCCCCAGGAATAGCTACCAACTCAGCTTCTGTTGCAATCGTTACGAAATGCTGGCCTCCCTAATATCCAAGTCGACTTCCTTATGTGCTGCCTGGGCCGTAGTAATAATAATAATAAATATGAATACTTATTTATCGAAGATCAATAAGGGTTCATTTATCCTCAGCAAGGTTTTAAAATTCGAAACAATTTATTGGTTTGGATTTCAAAAACAAAATCCACTGTAGTAACAACACATCTCTTTAAATCTCACTCAGCTGCTCGAGTGTATACCCCTCTGACTCACTTAGTGTGCTCCCTTCTCGCTGGAATGTCATTCATATTTTCATTAGGTCTCCCCCTTCTCCTCACGTAGTTGCCACTCCCGTCGTCTCAGCTGCTCGTTGTTTACAAACAAAGTGCGTACTCACGCGCTCCCCGTGGATTTGAGTGTTTGCTTTCAAAAAAAAAAAATTCTGGCAATACAGATTATGCATAATCATCTTTCCTAATCATCAAATGGTTCCCTTCTGTAGTACGGTTTCAAATTGGCGCTATTAAAAACAGATTTTGCACCAGTGCTCACTTCTTCTAATCTGTAGGCATTGTTACCCAGATTCTTAATTACCCGGAACGGGCCAATGAATTTCGGACAGAACTTGGCGAAGACTTTGTTCTTAGGGTCGGAGATCGGTGGTCTACGAACCAGCACTAATTCTTGTTCTTGTAACTCTCGGTGAAACGTCTTTCCTCGGTACCGTCTCAGCCTTCGGTCCGCTTGGTTCCTCATGTGCTCTCTCGTTCGCTGGATTCGCAAATCATGCGCTAATAATGGATCCCTTGGGCAAGGAATGATCTTGTCCCAAGTTCTTTCCGGCAACCTGTTGTGGTGTACAATCAGTGGGACTTGACCCGTCGACTCGTGCTTAGTAGTGTTCATGCACATCTCAATTTCCCCTACTTTGTCTACCCATTTATTGTGTTCGTTAGGAATCATTACTCTGTAGTATTTAGCGACACAGCGAATTGTTCTTTCGCTCGGATTTCCACAAGGATGACGAATACTTGAAAATATGTGTTTGATTCCTAGGCTCTCCAAACCTTGCCTAAAAACATTGCTTGTGAAATAGGTACCGTGATCTGATAGAATGGATTCCGGCTTCCCAAGCATCGGAATGACTTTGTTCTTAATTCGACTAAGGACTTGTCTTGATGTCGTCTTCTGAATAGGACATAGCACGACCATCTTCGAAAATACATCGACACATACCAAGAGGTGTCGGCATCCACGCTTTCCTTTTACTAAAGGACCAAAGCAATCAATCGCGATCATCTCGCATGGTTTCTGCGGTAATAGTGGTCTTGGAGGTTGTTTCAGAATAAAGTTGTTCGGCTTTGTGCGCTGACAAGCGTCACACGTTCTAATTACTTCAACAATGGTGAATCTCATCTTGGGCCAAGTAAAGGTCTCCCCTATCGTAGCTTCAGTCTTATCCGTGCCGATATGTGCTAGGCTCTCGTGAACATGCCAAGTTAATCCCCTCTGTAGTGATGCTGGAACTAAGATCCGCAGTTTAGTATGATGCTCATCCACGTACTTATGTAACAAGTTATTCAAGTAGTGAAATCTCGCTTGTTTAGCACTGGCTTCCCGGTACTCCGGTGAATTTGGTTGTAACTCCTTCCTATAGAATTTTACCATCATCATCATCCATGGGTCAGCTTCTTGCTCCTTCCGAATATCCTTCAATCTTGCCAAAAACTCACGAGCCTTAGGGGTCAAGGTAATATTATGAACTTCCGCTGTTACTTCGTTTCCGTCCTCAGGGTTTCTACTCAAGGCATCTGGTATGACGTTCAATTTCCCAGGACAATGCTCTATTGTGATGTCAAACTGCTGTATGTAGATGGACCAGCGCGTAACTCTCTCACTTGCTATTGTTGTCTTAAATAAAAATGTCAGTGCATGGTGGTCGGTTCTAACAATGATGGAATAACCGTAGATCATCTTGCGCCACTGTTGGAGAGAATATAGAATTGCTAGTAGCTCAAGTTCCGTAACTGTGTAGTTCCTCTCATGTTTCCGTAATTTACGACTCGTAAATGCCAAATAGGATTTCTTCTTGGGTTCTTCAGCGTCCTCTTGGGACAGCATAGCACCAATCCCAATTAACGAAGCATCTGCTTGAATGATAAATTGTTTCTCAAAATCCGGATATCCAAGTTTCACACAGTTTTCCAATAAATCCTTCGTTGCTTTAAAAGACCTGTCGCACTCCTCGTTCCACGACCATCGATTCGCTTTCTTCAACATCTCCTGCATGGGCGCTACTGTTTCTGTGTAACCAGGGCAATTTTCTTTGAAGAAACCTGTCACTCCCAAGAATGCTCTAACATGTTTGACTTTGGTAGGTGTGGGAAATTTCTTAATAGCATCAATCTTGGCTGGATTAGGCCGCACGCCCTCGACATCAATTATATGTCCCAAATATAAAATTTCGCTCTGGCAAAAATGTGACTTTTTTAAGTTGATCTTGAAGTTCATGGTTCTCAGGTTGTCCTGCAGTTTATTTAAATTTATCAAGTGTTCTTCCATTGTCTCAGAAGCGATTAATATGTCATCAACATATCTCGTGGTGAAGTTCTTGACCTCCTCAGTCAGATTTCTATCGAGTGCTCTAATGAGTGCACATCCCGCCGTTTTCACGCCAAAGGGCATTCGACACCAGATATAACTTTGATTATCGAATAAAAATCCCGTCAACAGTTGGGATTTTTCTTCAAGTTCAAGATGGTGGAAACTATTCGTCAAATCAACACTTGAGTATATCTTCTTCCCACGGAAGCCTTTCAAAACATCTTTGATCCTCGGTGCTTGGTCGTGCTCAACTAGCAGTTTGCTATTTAAAACTCGCGCGTCTAGGCACAGCCTAATTGATCCGTTTGGCTTGGTCACAGCCAATATTGCGTTCAGATAAGGAGTTGCAGCTTTCCTTATCATGCCAGAATCTAATAAGTTAGTAATGATATCCCTCACCTGAGAAAAATGCTTCTCTGGGATCGGGTACAATTTACTTTTAAATGGGGTCCAATCTGTTACCTGCATCGCATATTGAAAATTTAAAACTTTCCCAGGTACGGTGTCAAACGCTCCTTTATGTAATCTTAAAATTTCTTCCAATCTTCTTCTATCAGATTCCCCTACGATGGCTTCCTTAAGTCGCTCCTGAAGTAGAATTTCGAATTTGGTTCCGCCCATTTCTTCTTCCGCCAAATGCACCCAAAGTTCCTGCGAAATATCTCGGCTGTCCATTTCTAGCACTGCTGTCTGGTTAACTTGCTCTCCCCTCAAGATCTTATCTCCGGCCTCATTAGTGCATTCCTCAACAACCCAAGTATTTGCCTCTCTCTCCAGCGGATTCTCTTCCATATTTAAACCCACATGATCCAATCCTTCTACTTGTTTGAAGCTTACAGTGTTGTTATGTAAATCAATTACAGCATGAATATCGCAGATGAAGTTGGCTCCTAAAATTATATTGTAGTTCATCTTTGGAATAACAATGAATGTTTGTGAAAAAGTATGGTTCAATATTTCCAGATCTAGAAATGCTTGCTGTTTACAATTCATAGTTTTGTCAGGAATGACACCTCTGACTTTCATTAGCGGTACCGGCATAATAGGAACAGTCTGTTTTCTTGCTATTTCTTTTATCAAAATTTCAGTGACTAAGCTCACCTGGCTACCTGTATCAATCAAACATCTCACCCTCATACCTCCAATATGCGCGTAAATAATTGGTAGCTGTCTGATACCATTTTCACGGTTCTTCACCACTTCCTCCAGGCAGTCGTCTGGGAATGCTACCCACTCTTCTATATTGGCCACTATCATCTCTTCTTGCTCCCTGGCGATCTCCGTTTCTAGCCTGTCTCCTTTCAGTTCATTTGTTTTTTTTTTATCCCGGGCCCCATTAGATGTGTTTCGCCGGTTATCATTCTGTCGCTCCTGTTGCCTCAGTAAACTCTCTGCCCCCTCTCCTTGATGGTTGTCTGGGCTCTGTCTGTTCGCCATGGCACGCCCCCACTTCTCCTTCTCCGCTTCTTCATTACTTAATTGATCCAAGTATTTACGGGATTCAATATATCGTTCGTCCCAGTTATTCCTATAATCTCCTCTGTTTTCTTGCCGATAGTCCCTGCCGTTACTCCATCTACCATCTCCATTTCTTTGGTAAGGTCTACCTTGTCTCTGGTTTCCCCTCCAATTCGTGTATTCCCGCTGGTACGTCCACTGATTATTTTGATTTTGGTTATTCTGATGATATCTCCCGCGGTTATTCTGATAATTCTGATTGTTGTTATGGAACTGGTTTCGGCCGTCAAAATCTTGTCTTCTTGGCGTGAACTGTGTCCCTGTGGACTGTGTCTTACTTTGGTTCCCCTGGCCGTGGTTATTTTGGAGTCCCTGAACTACCTCTGCCGTGTTGACACATTCCAAATTCCTTCTTCCTGTCTGTGGGCTTACCATACTCGTCTCATCTAAGTGTCTGAGTAATTCTTCGGCTTGGACTGCGGTCTGAATATTTCCTGCGACTAATAATTGTTGGATATGCATTGGGAGTTGTTTTCCGATGGTTAGAACCATATTCGGCTCGCTAGGCGGGTCATCAAAATCCCTGAATTTTACCAATTGCTGACTGAAGAATTCTGAAAAACGGGTTGGATGTGTACTATGGTATTTGCGCGTGTACAGGTCCATTCTTAACCCTTGCTGTAACGAAGGACTCCAAAACTTCTTCAAAAACGCCTCGCGGAATTGAGCCATGTCTGTAAACGTGTACTTGAAACTTAAAAACCAGGTCAGGCTAAGTCCTTCTAAAAATTTCTCCACCAGTCTTAATTGTTTCTCCGGGCCGATGTGTTGGTCATTAAAGTAGTCAGTTAATTGCCGTAGAAATGCTTTGGGAGTAGTTCCTGAATGTTCTTTAAACTTATCGGGCTTAAAATCATTACCCCGAATGACTTGGATGACTTGGGCTGGTGCCAAGTTCGGTTGCGGAGTTGAAGTCTCCCCCCTGTACTGCTGGAATGCATTAGTCGTTAGTCTGGGACTTTGACCCCGACTCGTGTCCTCAGCCAACTTCGAACCTGCCGGACTTCCAATACTTGTTTGCTTTTCCGGAATATTTTCGTTTGAAAATAATGTCGCATTCTCTAACGATCTAATCTCGTTTTTTATGATTAATTCTGAATGTTCCTGTAATTTCGACTTCATATTTTCCTCCAGTGCCTGCATTCGCTTTAAAACTGCCAGCCTGTCTTCCTTATTCGCATGAGCCTGCTGGTCCCAATCTCGCCGGATCCTACTTTTTAAGCTATTTATTTTCTCCTCGTTCCTCTCCTGATTTTTCTCTAGCTCTTCACGTATCCGTTCCTGCGTTTTTACTAGTTGTTCCCCTACTTCTTCTCTTATAGCCTCTTGCGTTTTTATTAGCTGACCTTCCAAATTATCCTGAGTTTTGACGAGCTGCTCCCCTACTTCTTGTCTTATGACCTCTTGTGCGTTTATTAGCTGGCCTTCCATCTCTTTTCTTATGATCTCTTGTGTTCTGCCTAATTGCTCCTCTAAATTTTCCCGCAAGTGTATCCGCTCGGTTTCAGCCTTAACTTCGACTTTATCTATTTCCTTTATTAATTCCAGCACGTTGTTATCTACCGAATTAATTTGCTGCTGTAGTTTCTCTTGGGTTTTCTTCACTCCCGCGGTGTTACTGACACATGCTGCCTCTATCTGCTTGAGTTTATCTGCCACCATCTCGTCAAATTGTACTAATTTGTTATCAAATTTCGCCTCCAATTTCTTCATTTCGCCTAACTGTTTAATGTTGTTTTCCGCAACCTCGCCTGCCAGTTTCTCTACTTTTTGAACGCTCTGATTAATATCATTCGTGATTTTTCCTAACTGTTCGGTTTGTGTTACCGCCTGTTGTGACAATTTGTGGTTTAGTTCATTGAATTGTTTGTCAGTGTCTAATTTCTGGACTTCTAACTGGACCGAAATGTTACCGCTCATATCAAGTAATTGTTTTTCGCAGTTCTTTAATTGTTTATCCGTTTTCGCGGACATTTGTTCTAATTGTTTTTCACTATGCTCACGCTGAGCTTCTAATTGTTCTTTTAATTGTTCTTCCGTCTTTACGGACATCTGCACTAATTGTTCTTCCGTTTTCGCGGACATCTGTTCTAATTGTTCCTCCGTTTTCGCGGACATTTGGATCGACATCTGTTCTAACAATGCCTTAATTTCATCAACAATCGCCATTTCACACACACAAATATATTCAGAGAAAAACAGGGTTATGGGCTAAGGTTTCAGCCCTATACGCACATACATGTCACACATTTAAATATTACTGGCTCTAATTTAGTGAAAATTTCAGTAACAAAATTTACTGAATACAATGACATTTATTCCCAAACAACAAAATAACCCCTAGTGATCTGCTTTTAAATTCCTAACCAACAGAATTTACGAAACACCAATTAACCGAAGTCAATTAAATGTCAAATATAAGGCAACATCTTCCTGCTTTGACTGAGTTCATTAATAATGCAAATTTCTAGTTTTAATGTGGGCGCCAGAACAAGTTTATAACAAATACCAAATCAAATTCTAACCTTGTTCAATATTTCTAACTTTAGGAACTCAGTGATTTTACTAATGCACATGGCGGTACAACATCGCCTCCATTTACTGAATTTACATGTCCGCTTGACCTGGCATCATTTCTCAACGAAATAAATATGAGATCAGCGAAGCAACAACAACAACAATCCCCACTTGGGCAGCCATTTTTGTTTTATGAACCCTTGCAAAGAAGCATATGAGACTCAGATTCGGGGCGTAACAGGTCATATTCGTAAGTTGCTGTCAGGGCGCTTCATTAACTTGCAGGGTAACATATAACAAAATAACATGCAGGAAAGAGTGAAGCCAGGGTTAAAACAACTGAATTTAATAACAAATCACCATATTTACACATAAACAATTAACAACAAAAACTCCCACTTGACTCCCGCTTAATAAAAATGCCAAAAACTTAGGCGATATCTCTGGAGAGATTAATTACCTGGACCAAGTGTCCTTAAATAAAACGATACAAAAAAAATGACCATATAAGTGCGTACGCCGTTCTACATGCACCACGATGTGTACTTTGAATGCGTGATTCGTTATCATCCAGAATGACCCTTCAAACAACGAATCCGCATTTCCTAGAGCTAGACCGACACAAGGGAACACAACTACAATACTTAAGTTAAATCGACACTTCCTAAATCTACTATAAACAAACACAAAATTTCCGTGTGAAATTGGACTTAAATTGCCGTAGCAACATTTACTGCCTAAAAACTTAGGACTTCTCACAAATCAACACAAGTACATTAACACGTGACCAATCGAAAAATACTCAAATGACCGCTGTCAAAATTTACAAATACTCTACCACTACACCACACGGGTGTGACAAACAAAATTACATGAAATCGAGTCATCAACAAAGCAATAGGCAAACAGCCAACATTTACGTTAATCACAATATTCTTATCCATACAAGGTACAACAATCCGTTACACACATGGCGAACTCCCCAATTAATTATGGCTTAAAAATTAGCCATCACAATGAACAGGTTTGCTACATGAAAGCTTACAGGGTTCAGTCGGACAAAAAGGACTGCCTATCAAAATAAGTCACAGGCAAAACGGGCGGTTTGTGGAACTCTGCATGTCTGTCAACCCACGTGTCAATAACCTCGACCTCCCAGAACATGGGGTCGAACCTCGAAGAAATGTGCCCCAAAGCACAATAATACGCGTGTGTCAGAAAAACAATATGGACAAGAATCAGCAGTCTCCCAAGAGCACTCTGTCTTTCCATCTAAAAATACAACAGCAGCAAAAATATATAAGGGCGGTAGGACAACTACCCCCTCCTCACGTAGACTCAACACACACTAGACACATCAACACACACTGAATCACACGTATGGGTTGTGACAGACCCTGAAATAAAAGACACAAATAATATCCACATGCTGGCGCCATCGTTCTATGCCGTGACTAGTCACCTGAAAAGAACTCAAGAAAAATCTATCAAAATTAGAACGAAGGTGTTCTACAATTACTTTTAAGTTGGTGCACTCGGCTACCCTAACATGAATAATAACCTGTTCAGCAAAATGTTTTACAATCATTTCCTCCCATTCCTATTTCAAAAATATTAACGTTAATAAAGCACCATTTATCGAATGTAACGGGTTCCGCAATTGCAAGGATAAAAATCACGCACGCACGCCGCGTACATTACACATGACTCAAGAAAAAAAATCAAAATATCAACAAACACTTTGGCCACGCGCCAACGGACATTTAAACATATAGTGTCGGTGCAAAAAAACAGCTATAAAAACAAGAAAGAAAAACATGACTATTTACAAAGTTCCCCGGCCAAATCTAACTACATAATTGAAATAATCCAATTTTAGTACATCACCGCTTCTGCATGTAGGACTAAGGACATCCTTCTCAACCCATTGCCCTATGGACAATTTAGCACTCCATAGTAGTCGTCTGCGTTGATTTCTTGAAGCTCATCCCAACTTCAAACCACGTGCTGATCATCTTGGTCTCGACTCCTTGGCAGAAAAGTTCAATGTTAAATATTTGCCTATCTATAATCGCTTGCAGGCTACTCAGTTCACCCACAATTGTCCTACTGCGATTAATAGCGAAGACTGGCCCTAATTATATCGCACATACGCACTATAAAAACACATACAATACACACAATTTATACATAAAATATACATCTCGAGTCCGCGCCACTGGCTCGTTAACAAGTTCAAAAATCCTGGCTGCACTCGCAGTCGCTATCTCGTCCGGTATTTCCGTCCCGTCTTATGGACTTCAGTTCTGGTAAGCGCTAATGAGGGTGACACGATACTTCCCCCTTAAAGTTGAACTCGTCGTCTTTAAAAGAATGTTACAGTTTATCACGCGCTGGCGTGAAATATTTAGATCACACAACTTAGTTGATTTTAGAACAAAATGTATTATAGCTTATAAAATTCGATACTGCAAACGCTGCGACTTTAGCTTCCCATAGCTCATAAAATAAATTAGCTTCACTGATTTTAGAGCGTAAAAATCATATCTCGAACTGGCGTGGAGTATGCCTCTGAAGGCTCCACAAGTATAGACTTAGATAAATTCGAGCGTCAAAATCACACTTCAAACTGGCGTGGAGTATACCTCTGAAGGCTCCACACAATAAGACTTAGATTGGCGTCAGGCCAGACTATTTATGAGAAACTGACAAGGGCGGTGGAGTGGGGCGGAGTCGGATAAAAACTTCCAGAGTTTATGGCTCACAAAGATGGGGCTAGTGTCATTCTTCTCCAAATGAATCCAACGTCTCAAATTACTCGAGCGGAGATTAATCCGTTCGGCGGTTCCTTAGATACACACTTCCGCGCGCTTTTTACTACTGACGCCGTCCACCTCGTGGTCACGGCTTGGTCTCTTGCGATTGGCTGATTCAATCGTATGTTCGTTGAGAGGACCTCGTGATTCTTCCTTTTTGTCTCCAATTTTGGTACATTAGTTGCACAATTTGGCCTTGAACTCGACTAATTCTGGCCGTCCCCAGGAATAGCTACCAACTCAGCTTCTGTTGCAATCGTTACGAAATGCTGGCCTCCCTAATATCCAAGTCGACTTCCTTATGTGCTGCCTGGGCCGTAGTAATAATAATAATAAATATGAATACTTATTTATCGAAGATCAATAAGGGTTCAATACCTTCTGATGCGAGCACCCAATGCAGCATCACGTTGCTTTAATATTTCCTCCTGCACTTGGAGACTTGCAAGGAGCTCTAGATGAGTGAGTCAGAGATTTATCCCGGGGCTACATGACCGCGTTGTCGCAGCCCCTAAACTAAGGAACCAACCAGAGATTTATCCTGCGTGCAATGCGGATGATCTTGCTAAATGTCCATGTTGTGGAAAACCAGAAATTTGACTAATTTCATGCCGTTTGATGTTGGTACGCTTTTCAATCCTGAACCTCCATGAAGGTGCATGGTCCTTCGGAATACCAGCAGTCTGTCGCTCGGACTGATTCTGACGTCTGGGTATTGACGTGTCTATGGGTTGAGTCAATCTCAGATCTGAGAGAGCAGCACAGTGAACCTAGTGTAAGAGCTCATCTAATGATGTTAATTCATTAATATCTTCATACAAAAACTAATCAGCTAATGCAGCAAGCTGAAACACTCGGGGATTTTTCGGTACATTTCAATAAAAGTGTGGTCTCTAAGGGACAGTCCACAGTACTGAAATTTCTTCATACACTGTCCTTTATCTCTGAATAAGTTCCCCGAGCTGACTTCAAGTCCCAGAAAAGCCCTCAGACTGTGATCTAACCACGGCAATAATGTTCTCTGTTCTACTTGCTTAACTCGTTGGTCATCTTGGTGACAATCCAGTAATATTTGGCACATATTTATTTGATTACCAACTTCGTTCCTGACGGTCTGTATTTGTGTCTAGGAAAACACTTTTGACAGATCGAAGCTGTGTACTTAGCCCGCTGAGCTCATGCTCTGTGATATTTTCCTTGCAACACATATATTTAGGTGTTTTTAAGCTTTCAATATTTCAAGAAAAAATGTTGCGAAATTTATATTTTGAACTTTTTACTTTTTTTTAACCATTGTAATTTTTTAAATAGGACCTTAGAATTTTATATGAATATTTTGGAATTTCATTGCTTAAATGATGAAAATGTTGCTGAAGGTGAAATTGCTCGAAATATGTCCAATTAATTAAAAAAGGATAATTAAAATTGTATTGACTGGGCAGATGACCTAACAGATTGTTTTAATTGATTTTGTATTTAATAGTTAGTAGAAGGTTAGGTTAGTATTTTTGTTAGTAGAATTGCTCTTTACTTATTCTGAAAGTGAGTAGCAGCCTTTCAGAATAAATCAATTCTTTACTAGTCTTATAGACGGTAAGATATTGATAATATAAGCCAAATAATGACTACACTGCGTCCTGCTGCACGGCTGAAAGCAACGGGAAACTACAGCCCTAATGCTATTCCCGAGGATATGCACCTCTCTATGCATAATTACATGTGATGATGGCCTCCTCCCTTGTAAAATTTCAATCCGGAGGTAAACTAGTCCCCCGTTCGGATCTCCGGGTGGGAACTAATCGAGAGGGGGTTAACATCACAGAAGTGACAAAGAGGAAATCTGACACTCTACGGATCGGCGCGTGGAATGTTAGAAGTCTGCTAGGAAGTGGAAGGTTAGAAAACTTAGAAAGGGAAATGGATAGGTTAAAGTTGGATTTGGTTGGGATTAGTGAAATGCGCTGGCAGGAAGAACACGACTTTTGATCAGGAGACTATAGGGTCATTAGCACTAAATCAAACAATGGCCAAGCAGGGGTTGGTCTCTTATTGAGTAGGAAACTTGGACAGCGGGTGGAATATTATGAGGAATATAGTGAACGGATTATTGTAGCAAAAAATCAATACTAAACCTACGTGCACCACAGAGGTACAAGTCTATATGCCTACCAGTCAAGCTGATGATGAGGATGTTGAAAAGGTCTACGAAGAAATAGACGAAATTCAGGATACCAAGAGTGATGAAAATGGTATAGTATTGGGAGATTGGAATGCTGTGGTAGGAAAAGGGAGAGAAGAGAATATAGTAGGAGATTTCGGATTAGGTGAAAGGAATGATCGAGGAAGCAGGCTGATGGAATTCTGCACCGAGCATGAATTGGTCATAGCTAACACCTTATTCAATAACCACAATAGAAGAATATACACATGGATGAGACCAGGAGATACAGAGCGTTACCAAATCGACTTCATTATGGTCAAGCAGAGGTTTCGAAACCAGATTTTGGGTTGTAAAACATATCCTGGTGTTGACATAAACTCTGACCACAATCTGGTTGTAATGAAATGCAGATTAAAGTTGAAGAAACTGAAGAAAAGTCAAAAGCCAAAAAGGTGGGCAATAGACAGACTGAATGTAAGGATGTAAACGAAAGATTCAAGAAGAGTATAAAGGAAGGACTAATGATAAACCCTAAACAAACTTCAATTGCAGACGAATGGGCACTTTTGAAGAACGAAATAACAAATTTCGCAGAAGAAAACATTGGTAGGAAAGAAAGAATAGGTAGAAAACCGTGGATCACTCAGGATATACTAGAATTGATGGATGAAAGGCGGAAACACAAGAATGTAAGAGATGAAAAGGGGAAAGCAGAATACAGACGTCTGAGAAATAAGGTCAACAAGAAGTGCAAGGAAGCGAAATAAGAATGGTTGAAAGAGAAATGTGCAGGTATAGAAAATTGTCTGAAATTAGGAAAAGTAGACACAGCTTATCGAAGGATTAAGAATACATTTGGGGAAAGGAAGACTAAGTGCTGTAATATTAAGGACACAAATGTAAAGCCTCTATCAGATAGGGAAGAAAAGGTTGAGAGATGGAAAGCTTACATAGCGAGTTTGTATAATGGAAAGGAGATTGAGAATCATGTAATGGAAATGGAGGAGGAAATTGATGAGGATGCGAAAGGAGATTTAATATTGAGATCAGAATTTGATAGAGCTTTGGAAGACTTAAGCAGGAACAAAGCACCAGGCATAGATGATATACCGATTGAGTTGCTACGCTGCATAGGAGATGAAGGTCTGATCAGGTTATTTCACTTGGTGTCTAGGATTTATGAGAGAGGTGAGGTACCCCCTGATTTCAAGAAAAATGTAATCATCCCTATACCTAAGAAAGTGGGAGCTAACAGATGTGAAGATTACCGTTCAATCAGCTTGATTACTCATGCTTCAAAGATCCTGTCTAGAATAATTTACAAGAGGATTGAAAGCCAGATAGAAACGGAGTTGGGTGAAGACCAGTTTGGTTTCAGGAGAAATGCAGGAACAAGGGAAGCTGTACTAAGTCTTAAGCTGATTTTGGAAGGTAGAATAAGGAAAGATAAGAGAACGTTCATGGCATTTGTAGACTTAGAAAAGGCTTTTGATAACGTTGATTGGACTAAATTGTTTGACATTTTGAAATCTATTGGAATAAAGTACAGGGATAGGAGGGTAATCTACAATCTATACAGAAACCAGACAGCAGTCATTCGAGCTGAAGGACATGAGAGAGAAGCTGATATTCAGAAAGGTGTTAGGCAAGGCTGCAACTTATCACCCATACTTTTCAATCTTTACATTGAACAAGCAATCAAGGAAATTAGAGAAAAATTTAAAGTGGGAGTGAAGATTCAAGGAGAAATAATTTAAACTCTGTGATTTGCTGATGACTTCGTCTTTTTGGCCGACAAGCCTGAGGATTTGAATGAGTTTTTGAATGGTATAGACTCCGTCTTACGGAAAGAAAAAAAAAGGGAAGATTGTAGTTTTACGTGACCGTGAATCTTGTCATTATGAGCCACTGGACCTCCTTTTTACGTGGAATCCGAACCACAGGACATGGCATTTCACTTCTTACGGAAAGAATACATGATGAAAATGAATAATGGTAAAACAAAAATACTAGAATGCAGCCGAAATAAATCAGAAACCTCTATGGACATCAAATTGGCAGGTGAAGAGCTGAAGGAAGTAGGAGACTTATGTTACTTAGGAAGCAGAATAACCAGTGATGGACGAAGTAAAGAGGATATAAAAAGTAGGTTGGCTCAGGCAAGGAAAGCATTTCTACAAAAAAGGAATCTGTTGACATCGAATATAGATTTAGGTATTAGGAATTCATTTTTGAAAGCCTTTGTCTGGAGCGTGGCGCTCTATGGAAGTGAAACTTGGACTATTGGTGCAGCAGAAAAGAGGAGAATTGAAGCATTTGAAATGTGGTGTTACAGGAGAATGATGAAGATCAGATGCGTAGATAGGTTTACAAACGAAGAGGTATTAAGACGAGTGGGAGAGGAGAGATGTTTCTGGCGACTGCTAATGAAGAGAAGAGATAGGTTAGTAGGACACATACTAAGACACCCAGGAATAGCAAGCCTAGTTATGGAAGGAAGAGTCGAGGACAAGAACTGTAGGGGTAGACCAAGGTTAGAATATGTTAAACAGATTGCCTCGGATGTAGGGTGTGGTAGCTATGTAGAGATGAAACGTTTAGCTCAGGACAGGGAGGTATGGAAAGCTGCATCAAACTAGTCAAAAGACTGAAGACTCAAACAACAACAACAACATTTGCTAATGTAATGCATCATCTCTGAACGCACTCGAAGACCAGCGCATGGCTGGAGATGATTATGGATGTACTTTTGACTTTGAAGAAATCCACGATTTCTTTATCTGAGTCCTTATTAATATGTCTCCATTTTTCACAAGGCTCAGATCATCTCATTTTGTAATTCAGAATATTCTGTATTTTCTGGTGAATGTGATTTTATATTATGTTGAGGTATTTTACATCGCAGATACGCTAAACGGAAGGAGTTAGTCGCTAAGCGACTCATGTATTCTCTAGATCCAGCAGGCAGGAGCGCCGCACTACGCACTCGAGTTTGGTTAATCGTCCACACTGGACGTGTGAAATTGTCCGTCTTGTTAGACGAGGAAATAGTCCGCCTGGAAGGCGAGGAAATTATCAACGTTCATCCTTGCGTTTTTATGCACCAAGTAGTGTGCTATCGAGTGATATTTAACGCCTGTATGTGCGTGAATAACGTTATTATTAAATTTGTGAAAATTACGACGCCGTGAAACACCACATGTCAACCACGAGGCCGTCAGAATTCTATGTCCACGAGGGACACAAAATATTCTAAAGACATTGAACAAATAATAGTTCCTGTGGTTAATTTGAACGCCACAAGCAGTGAAAACATTGCAGCCGCTATTGCGAGCATTTTAACCGTGGATTGCTAGGATGCCACGTGATTCAGTGTAACAGTAAAATCTGTGAGAACCCGCCAAGTAGGCGATATAATAGAAGCTGTGAAAACAGACAGTGCATGGGCATTTGGATCAAGTCCGCATTGTGTAATCTCAGTAAGTTTGTTACTGTTAATCATTTTAGCTTCAGTGAAAGCTGTGTTATAATTGTGATTTCTACGAGTGAAAATAACCATCAATCATGTATTATTCAACTGACCACGTGTATGAAGTGATTATTCATCTATCTATGATGGGGATGATGGATTGAGAACCCCATAATGTGCAGGAGCCGTTCTATGGAAACTACAACATGACGGAAGACCCAGAGGTACCGCATGTGGAGGAGATGGACGTGTTGGAATATGAAGAATGACCACTACCACCATGGGAGAGAAGCAGATGACATCATTACGTCGAGCACGAAGACGCATCAAGACCCTGGTCATGGATAAGGCCTGGAATGGAGGCCTAGTTTGGACAACCCTTGTCCTAAAACCAGAGGATGATATTTACCCCTCGTTTCTTTGGAAAGAACGAGGTGATGATTCCTTAAGTCAGTGACTCCGATCCTTCTCTCTTTGTACGACTCTTTTTGTGGTGGAGTAGTTTAGTTAAGCCAACCGAACTCATCTTGACAGCCAATAGGTAGGATTTTGTATTTAGCACTCATTTATTTGTCATTCACTTACAGTGATAGCCATCCTTTTGATTGAACATGGTTCAATCGGTGCATTCTTTTGGACGTCGAGAGATGTCAAGTCTATTTGCTAGCTAAACGTGACTGTAGTTTTTGAGCTACATTGTTAAACACTGGTATGGGAGATTTGTGTTTGTTTTCTTCAATACGACGATTAGCCGTCATTTTTAGTGGTATATTTTTGTTACACCCATTCTTGGTAATTTCATGTCACGCCACTGATCTGTTTAGATTAGGCCGTATCGGTTGATGGTCAACTGAAACCATCAGTTTTGTAACTATGCTATAAATGTTTCATTATGATGAGCTTTGATGCCATCCAGTTATTGGTGAAGAACATAGTCAGGGAATTAACTTGTATGCAACTAGAGCATCGAACCCAGGACTAACGTCGTAACATTAGCAAACTCAGCAGATGTGAGAATTTGCGTATTTTCCTGTATTATTTGTGTCTAGTGATTTGACGCAGGATTTTTGTTGGTTATGATAATGTAAACATTACTTGAAGTGACATCTCTGTCATGTCAAAGACACTACTACCTTTTACTACTATTTGTTCTGAAAGACATGTTACGTCTTATTTTTGACTGCGTGTTTCTACGTAGTACAATTATTGTGTTATTAGATGTTATATTGGGATAAGCCACAGGCCATTTTGGAAAGAACTGAGGCCTACATGTGAATCTAGTGTTTTGTTAAAGTTGCGTGACGCAACGGATGTTACGAGCACAAGCTCATTGCTATGGACAGGTGGAGATATTACCCAGCGACCACCGAGCGTTTTTGTTGATTATCATTGTAACTAGTTTGCGGAGTAGCCGATGTAAACCCTCCGAACTGGAATAGGTGCTTGCTGATTTTAAAATAAAAGTGTTCACGAGTTTTGCTTAGGTCTGGATGTTTTTCATTTCTCAGTCCAGTTGTGTAGGGTGTATCTTCTTGGGCCGTCTATGACCTTAGACACCATGTTACCCCAGATCCCCTGGATCATAGTTTCTCGTGCCGCTATGGCCTATAAGGAACGCGTCCGATCCTCCCGGCACATGGGTCCGGCAGGTGAGGTGTCTGGGAAGTCACTTCGGTTGTGGGCAACCCTGACAGCTCCTCTGACGGGCACAGTACAGATGTGTTTTTGGTTTAAGTCTGTTTCAAGATAAATCTTCCTTCATTCTACGTACATCTTAGCTTGATATCCCTCCATCTCTGTCTCGTTGACAGTGCTTGTGCACGCACGGTAGGTATTAGTATTATTGGTAGTCCGGCAGCAGTGAGTGGAACCCATGGTCGGTGGGAGCAGCTGGAGCCGTTACAGTTGCCACGCCTTCCCTGTTGATCGAAAGAAGGTCCACTGCTACGGGTACCGTAGTATATTTCTCACAGAAGACCCAGTACCAGAATCTACTGCTCCGCCTTGCAAGGGCGGATCGCAAGCGTCCAAATTTCTTATTGACTTTACTATAACTGTTCTTCGGTATTACTGGTACTAGAATGGAGTCGAACTCCCCCGACCCTAGAGGGTCTCCAGGCCACGAGTATCTCTACGAGATACCAGGTGCTTGGTTTGAATTAAGGGTTTTCCCTCCCCTAGGTTGGCTGCCTTCAATACGGCTGACGTGTCCTACCTATCCCACTTGGCCCTCTTGACCACAATCTTATAGGCCTACTTCTATCACGCCCTTCGATTAGAAATATCTCTCTCTTTGGAATTTAGAGTAATCTTGAGCTATGATGCCATGGTTATCATTTCCGAAATCAGCAAATTGTACAAGTCGGTACTAACAAGAAACCTTAAATACAATCATAGTAACATGCGTTACGTACGTTATCAACACTACTAAGCAGCAATTTTTCGGTTTGTATTATTTATTTATTTATTTAGTATGTTTCGACCGCCGGCCCCGTGGTGTAGGGGTAGCGCGCCTGCCTCTCACCCGGAGGCCCCGGGTTCGATCCCCGGCTCCGTCAGGGATTTTAAAACTGACGTGAGGGTTGGAACGGGGTGCACTCAGCCTCGTGAGGACAATTGAGTAGCTGTCTGACAGTGAGACAGCGCCCCGATCACGAATACCAAGATTAACGGCCGAGGGGACCCGACGCGCTGATCACGCGTCACCCCAATATCTGCAGGCCAAATGGCTGGGCAGCGGTCGCTTGGTCGGCCTTAGCCCGTCATGGGCTGGATAGTGCCAGGGGTTGACTTTTTGTTGTTGTTGTTGTATGTTTCGACCCATACAGGATCACATAAAGCAAGTTATGATCTGTTGATGTTATTTTTCTTGTTCTTCCAGAATTCTTTCATCATGTCGCTATGTTTAGCTCGACGTTCGTCAGTCCATTTTCACCTAGGTCTGCTGGGCTTATCTTCTTATGCAGCTTCCCAAGTGTAGATCTTAGGTCTGAAAGTTTTGCGGTCTTCGATATCTGTGGGTGTGATGTTGGCGTTATTGAGATCAGTTTGGACTTGTTTAATCCAAACCGTTGTCGTCTTTAATTTTTGTGAGTACATCAATATTTTCTTTGTTAATCGGTTGTCATCCAGCCTCATAGTGTGTCCATAAAATTTCAAGCGTCGTTTACGGAAATCGGTTTCAATATTTGAATATTTTTCTGGTATCTTGTGCGATTGTAAACGATATGCTTCATCTGTAAGTCTTGGGCCAAGAATTTTTCGGATGATTTTCCTTTCAGCTTTCTTGATGTTTTCAAGATCCCCTTTATAATTGAGGTTTAAGGTCTCACTGGCGTAGAGTGTTTCGGGCTTCATGACCGTCGCGTAATGTCGAATTTTAGTATTAATGCTCATGCATTTTTTGTTGTAGATGTTTGCGGTTTTCCCATATGCTTTCCGAATTTGAGTTCACGTGTGCTTTGTGCTATTCTTTCTGTGCCTGTAGGTTCAATAATTTCACCTAAGTATTTGAAATGATTAACCTTGTATTATTATTATTATTATTATTATTATTATTATTATTATTATTATTATTTTTATTATTATTATTATTATTATTATTACTGTATTATTGCCCTGTTCATTTCAGTATTGGTTAGGGCATTTAATTTACAAGTTCCTCTGAACAGAAAATCTCGCTCCTGCCACTACACCATGTTTTTCAGGTGCTGGGTACCATCTGGTGATAGTTAAAGGACAAGACTGCAATGTGGATGCCATAACAGGGCTACTGCGGCGATATATACCAGGCATTGAAGTGGACCAAAACATCGGAGCAGAACTCTCATACGTTTTAAGTAAAGATCGGGTGTCTGTCTTCGAAGTAATGTTCAATGAACTGGAAAAGAACCAGATAGACCTAAGAATCCTCAGCTATGGCGTGTCCCAT
The DNA here is from genome assembly GCA_946902985.2 of Meconema thalassinum. Taxonomy (NCBI): domain Eukaryota; kingdom Metazoa; phylum Arthropoda; class Insecta; order Orthoptera; family Tettigoniidae; genus Meconema; species Meconema thalassinum. Next base: position 418,467,835 of record OX336394.1, read on the forward strand.
TCAACAATGGAAGAAGTCTTCATGAGGTATTTAGTCTTTATAAAGCATTAATCCTTCAAAATAGTTTCTAAGCCTAGCGTTAATAGCTACCATAGGCCTCGTGAGCTGGGTTCAGTCGGGCTTTTCTGTGGTTTCCCACATCTACTACGGCTCCTAACTGAAGGTCGCAGCCACCTCCTCCCAAATCTTGCCTCTATATATAGCCTAATTACGAAAATACATGTACAGACATTACAACAACACGGGTTCTCAGCCATATTTCCCACACTTCTGATAACCACGAGGTGAGGTTAATTAGGTGCTGGAACTAAACTGAGGGCCCTGGCATATCAGCCCCATGTTCATGGGTGTGTGGTGACTATAATCAGGATCTGTGCCCTTGTGCTTCAGATAAGGAATTTGCCTGGAGGGAATGTGGAAATACAGACCATTGTAAGCACCGGGCAGTGGCAGCCGGCCAATAATGGTTCTTGCTAGATAACGGAGGAAAAAGATCATTTTATTCGATGAATACCGGTATACTAGTAATGCCAAGGGAATTTTCATTGTAGAAATCTACTATTCTCAGTAGGAAGGATTACGTTCGGTACTAACAAACTACGGTGCATGTTTCTAGTGTGCAGATCACGGGTCAATGTTTTCGGGTCCACCCAGAAACATTCATTCACCACTCTGGTTCCACAACAAACCCAGATCTCATATTAGTCTCAACAGATCTTACAAACCACAGTCATCGATCAGTACTCGAAGATCCAGGCATTGGACATAGAATGTCCCTTCTTACTATTACATCATACAGTGAATCTGCTCAAAGTGCAGACCAGAAGATTCGGTGGAACTTTAAAAAGGCAGACTGGGAAAATTTCAGAAACAAACTTGAAACTAAAATGTCGGAAATTGATCTTGATGCACCTCCTAACATCAACCTGAATAAATTTACTACAGCCGTAAAAGACATAGCCAAACTGTGCATACCCAGAGGTGCCCAAACAAAATATAAACCTTTCTGGTCAGATGAATTGAACAATCTTAAGTCCTCCAGAGTCAAAGCAAGAAGAACAGCTGAACTTACTCAGGATCAAAATGATGTACGGAAATGGCGACAAGCAACAGCAAAATTAAAACAAGCAATAACAATATCAAAAAGAGAATCTTGGAACACATTTTTAACAACAGTTGACTATAGGACAGACAGCAATAAAGCGCACAAACTTATCAATTCTCTAAACAACACACACGTAGTCACTCCTTTGAATCCTATTATGATAAATGATAAGGAAATTACAGACTGTCATAAAATAGCAAACCACTTCTGTAAACATTTCACTTCAATTAGACTATCAAAACAGAAAAAGAAAGAAGACAAGACACTCAAAAAAATGGCCAAAAAATTCATGAATAACAATGCAGACGATATCTTTAACAATGAATTTTCAATGGAAGAGTTAATGTTAGCAATAAAGAACACACAGGTCAGAAAACAACCAGGACCTGATGAGATATTCCCAGAATTCATAAAAAATCTAGGTCCATCTGCCCTCAACATACTGCTACACATATTCAACAAATTTTGGACATCAAATGATAACCTACCTAAAGACTGGATTAAAGCAACCATCATTCCAATCTTAAAACCAGGCAAGCCCAAAATCCAAGTCCCCTCGTACCGACCTTAACTCCATTTTGGTAAAAATTCTAGAAAGGATGATACAAATACTAAATTGGTACTTGGAAACAAAATATCTTCTATCAGAAGAACAAGCAGGGTTTAGACAAAACAGGTCCTCCTCCCACCAAATAATGAGATTTACACAAGCTGTTAAAGAAGCCTTTAACAAAAGGGAAAGTGTTCTTGCAGTTTTCATCGATTTTAAAGGAGCCTATGATACTGTATGGCGAAACATGCCGCTGAAGAAACTTATCAATTTCGAAGTAAATGGATGTAGGTTAAACTGGTTTTCGAGATTCCTTTCACAAAGAATGATCAATGTTCATTACAACAACAAAACATCAGGTTGCAAGCAATCAAAACTAGGCCTCCCACAAGGAGCTGTATCAAGCAAAACTTTATTCAATGTGCACATCAACGATCTTCCAAAAACAATAAAGGAAGTAGGTAATGTGAATATCGGCATGTTTGCAGACGATGTTATCATTTGGACCACAGCACGTAACAGCCCAAATCAGCAAATGCTTCTTGAACACAGTATGAACCAGGCACTTATAAAACTCAAAAACTGGACTGAAAACAATAATATGGAAATCAATACTACCAAAACATTATACCAGTTTTTCTCCCTGAGACACCACAATCCAACTTTCAGTCTCAAATTTAGTAATCAAGACCTTCCAAAAAGTGAAAGTACAAAGCACCTAGGTATCATCATGGACAAGAAGCTGAACTGGACCAAACACATACAACATGTGGAGGATAAGGTAAGCAAACGGATGAAATTACTGAAGAGACTAGCAGGAGCTACTTGGGGGACTACTCAACACACACTCAACAAAACGTACAATACTTACATCAAACCTATCATAAAATATGGCAGTGAAGTACTCACTACAGCACCCCCAGTCAAACATTGATCGCCTCGAGAGGTGTCAGAATAATGCCCTTCGAATCATAACAGACGCAATAAAGACCACACCTATAACCGCTTTGCAATTATATTCCCACAACTTACCAATAGAAGAAGAGATGAAACATCAAACAGCCAATGCATATCTCAGTATACAAAGACTACCTCAAATGACATGGATCAAAAAACCAGTTTCTAGCCCCAATCTTAAAACACAAAAAGATCCATTTAGTCTCGCCAAAGAATATATCAATAAGAGCAATCTGCAAATAAAACTTGAACCACTCTGTATGCCAGTCAACCCCATTCAATGTATACAAGTGACAACAGATCTTACTTTGCTGGAAGAGGTCTGCAAGAAAGACTCTTCACCACAAGATCTAAAACAACTGGCCCTCTGTAAAATAGAAGAAAGATATTTACAGATGGCTCACAAGACAAAGAAAATAGAACTGGATTAGAAATACATTCATCTCTCTTCTCACTCTATTTCCCAGTAGGCCAAAACAAAACAAACTTTGATGCTGAGACAAGAGCAATTTCACATGCACTCCATCAGTTATTAGGCACCCGTGGCTCATAAATACAAGATTCACGGTCACGTAAAACTACAATCTTCCTTTTTTTAGTTATTAGGCAGAAACATTGATTATCAAAAATGTGTTATCATTACAGATTCAAAAGCAGCCATCCAAGCCATCTCGTCAAATTATAAGCCCCAAAATAAAGAACTGAAAGAAATTTTTTGTATGATAAAAACCCTTCAAAGACTCCACAAACACATCTCATTTCAGTGGATCCCTTCTCATGTTGGAATAGCAGGAAATGAAGAGGCAGACAGATTAGCAAAAAAAAGGTACCAAACTAGAACAACCTGTCAGACTGATTTTATGTCAGCAAAAAGGATCTTGAAAAATACTATTAAAAACAGGTATGAAGAAATGGCAAAGAAAACAGCAGAAACCAAATTATGGAAGGACATTGATGCTAAATGGGATCAATATAAATTAACACCAAGAAGAGAAGCTGTAGCATTCTTCAGACTTAACACTGGCCATGACTGCCTTGCAGCTCATCTGAAACGAATCAACATCCTGAGATCTGAAGAATGCACATTTTGTCACGAATCTGGAAGTAAAATGGATAAGGGGCACCTGCTACATTGCAAAAAAAAACTTGATGTGACTGCTAGAACTTCAGGAAACCTCACACAACTCTGTAGGAACGCAAGAAAGCTGATGGATTGGAATCCGAGCTAGCCATAGGAAACAACAACAACATATGTTGTACTCTCCAACTCTCCGACTGAAGATACCGTAAAGGTGCGGGACTCACTCTAGGAGGTAAGGGGTGAGCATGCGCTACCAAGCTCTCAATGGTCACATACACTAACAATAAAATGGTAATTCATGCACTCCTCTGTCATTTGGAGATACAAATTTAAATTGTTATAACCCTAGAGCATTCGATAAGTAATGGCAACACTGTTGTCAAACAGCGATCCTAGTGGTAACCGTATATATTGTTGAGCAGTGTTTGTTGCATATATCAGTAATATTGAAAGATCGCGAACTAGCTGATATTTCTGAATGCATTACCTGTTTCTCACATTCAGTAAGTAATACCGCCCTAAAAAGATGTTCATAAGATATAAACAAAGGTGTTTAACAAAAATCAAAGTTGCTACAGGGAGAAGTGCAACTCAGTGCTTTAGAGCATTGCAAGAAGCTCGCGGGATTAAGTCCTACCTTCATAGGGAGGTTATGGCTGCTTGAGCTTTTAGTTCTCGCAGTGAAGAGGCGCAGGTGTGCTTTATAGAAAGGGAGGTAGCGCGCAGTTTGCTACTCCTGTGGGGGTCCGTGAGGGGACACCAAGATCCCCCTGATGAGCCAGATTAGTGTCCTAGGCGAAACCCCACCCAAGCCACGGCAGAAACCTAGAAAAAGTGCTTAGTTTTAAGTCACCTTATTGAACTAAGCCAAGATGGGTGAAAGCCATCCGTCAAGGAAGAGAGGCATGTCAACACAGAGCTCGTGCTGGTAGACCCGTTGTGGCAACTGACGATCTCCATGTTTAGGCTCTAAGGGCATTATTGGAAAAAGACAAGCGCTGTACATGTGTGGAGTTTTCCAAGGAACTTCGTATTGCAGCATCGTCTGTCCATCTAAAGTTAAGGAAAATGCTGAAGATGCGAAAAGCTTGTGCCCACTGGGTTCTGCACACTTTAACCGAAGTTGGAAAGTGGCAGCGAATGGAGACAGCAAGAATACATTTGGAGCGATATGAACATGAAGACGAGCCCTTTCTTCGTCGCGTTATCACAATGGATGAGACATGGATACGTTCGTATACACCCGAGCTGAACTGACAAACAAGCGAATGATGACATACAGAATCATCATGCCCAAACAGATGTCGAGCATTGCAGGATCCTTTCAAACTGATGATTATTGTGTGTGTTATGAATGTGAAGGCATATTCTTGGTACATACTGTACTGTGCCCACGTTATATCTCTGCCGGTGAGCTCGACTGTACAACTTTCTCAAATTGGCCCACAAACAAGCACTAATGAGCGCATTATGCTAAGTCAGCTGTCAGAACACCCGAGCCCAACAATGTGGGGTAATGTCTTATGAATAGGAGTAGCGGAGTAGACGGCTTGAATTCTCAGAAATGCAACGGTCCTCACCGGCAGAGATATAATGCAAGGACTGTAACTCATGCAGACTACCGGTACTACTTGCGTTACATGGAACATCATTTGCACCAGCCATTGGGAATCCTATTGTGTTACATGACAATGCTCGTTGCCATGTAGTCGCAACAGTGAGGAGTTTGTTTACAAGGTGAAACTGGGAAGTACTGGAACACCCACCAAATTCACCTGCTATGAGCCCTCGTGATTACGACTTATTCTCAAAGATCAAGGAACCTCGACGAGGCGTTCGATTTCAATCAAGAGTTGACATCCAGAGAGCTCAAGATCGATCAGTTAGAGAGTTGTCAAGAAATGGTGCTTCAGATGGAGTTCCAAGGTTTTGGCAACATAAGTTCGTAATGTCATAATTAGGTAACCAAAAATTTTATTTGTGATGTTTTAGCAATGTTGCTATTACTTATCGACTCCCCTACTACAGCGAATCCCAACCGGTGGGTCGCGGAAGGCTTACAGGTGGCTCGCGACTCGATCCTAAAACTATCAGAAACTATCGAATAATAAACCATCAGAAAAAATAAGAAAAATCGAAACAAATCAGATTGTGTTTTTATTGTTTCCTTTGTTCTTGATTTTTCGCATCTGGGGCCGATAGAAGAACCACTACATCCCTCCCAGATGACTCACTGAGTCAAACAGGCAACACTCTGGCAAAGACCCTCCCCCTCCCGGACTGCTACCACAGTGTCGAAGGTGAACGTGAGCACTATTGTTTACTAACCTCAGTCACTCAGTCTTACTGTGGACATCGTGCAGTGAGTTACATATTTGGTGCAACTAGTTGCACAACGTGTTGTGGTTTGGTTTGAATTTTCGCTTTATGGTTGTGTTGTGGTTAAGTACAGTATTGTGGATGAACATATTGTTCATATTTCACAAGTAACTATCGATGAAGGTGAAAGAGCTTGTAGTTTTACGTGACCGTGAATCTTATGATTATGAACCATGGGTGAGCCTGGCCCATCAAATACTAACCTAATCAATTCTGAAAGTAGAACTAACCTAATCAATACTTTCTTCAGGAAATAGAGTAGAGATTATATTAAATATGGGTTTACATATGTAAGCACAGGGGAAGAACCATTACCTCAATGTGTAATTTGCTTTGAAACATTGGCAAATCAAAGCATGAAGCCTTCTAAGCTAGAAAGACACATTTCAACCAAACACCCAGAATGCGTTAATGAGCATATAGCTTTTTTTTAATACTGTTTGGATGGTTTTATGAAAGAAAACGAAATTGACTGGTCTAAGTATATCAGAGTAACAACCGATGGAGCCCGTGCCATGACTGCCATATACTCAGGACTAGCAGCGAAAATTAAGGCAATTTCTCCATTAGTTGAATGGGTTCACTGTAGTATTTACAGAGTGACTTGAACGGCGAAAGAAAAGAAAGAAAACCTTGACGATTATGTTAAGATCGTTAATTTAATCAAGTCACAACATAAAAACTCAAGAGTCTTTGGTGTGTTGTGCGATGAAACAGGGAGTGAGCATAAACAACTACTCCAGCATTGTGTGATGTCCGTTGACTATCCAGAGGAAACGTTCTGGCCAGGTTGTTTGAGCTCGCTATGAGGTACGGGTTTTCTTATCACAATTACAAGCAGATGGAAAGTTGAAAGGTCAAGTCTTTTTAGACAACTGCCTTAATAATGAGATTTGGTAAAATTGGCTTACTTAGCGGATATTTTCAGATCTCTAAATGGCCTACTCTTAATTTGATATTACAAGGAAAAGATGTCCACAAATTCGTTATAAAAGTCAAAGTTGATGCTATTATCAAAAAGATACAATGGTGGTCTGATAAAGTTCAGGAAAATATCTTTGATATCTTCCCACTTCTGATCGTTTTTTTTTTAATGTAAATGAAGAAACTTCAAAAATGATATTTGATCATCTCGAAGCCTTGGCTTCTAACCTGAGACGCTACTTCCCACCCATAGAAGAAGGAAAGCAGTGGATTAAAAATCCATTCGATGAGGACAACTTAAGGAATCTTAACCTCATGACCTCCCAGGTAAGCAACTAGTCTTATAAATCTTAAAATATTACCGTAAATAAGCATATGTTTTATTTCTATTTAACAATTTGAAATGTATAACTAATCTCAATCATAAAATGTAAATGCATCAATTTAAAATATTTTAACAAAAATGAATTATTTCTAAAATTAATACTGTAACTATTTATTAAATTTTTAATTCCAAATAAGAATTCAGTTTTTTTGAAGCTTTATATTCAAATACTAAGTTTGAAATGTGTGGCTATTTAGCTTTCCCTTTATTTTTGGGCGTGTTTTTTGAAAATCCAGTAATTAATTATTTTGTTTTATTTTGCAGGAAAATGAAGTCATTGAAATGTCTTGTGATTCCATGAAGAAGTCAGTCTATAAAGAGAAATATTTAACATCATTTTGGATGGAAACGAGGACAGCATATCCAACAATATCCGTAACTGCATTGAGATTTATGAGGGTATTCACCACTAAGTATTTATGGGAACGTATATTTTCAACTTTGGTTTTCCTAAAAAACAAATACAGAAATCAACTCAATGTTGAAAGTGAATTAAGATTAAAACCATCTTCATTCAATCCTGACATTGAAGTGTTAGTTCAATCGAAACAGTCCCAAAAAATCTCATTAATATAGTATTCTTAATTAAAATCAGCAATTTTACATATTGATAGATTGTGATAAACTTTTTCTTATCTGTAATCATATCAAGCTGTATGAATTTATATGCCTGAAAAATTAAAATCGTCTTTGTGTACTTATTTTTTATCTTCACCTAGGTCCTTGTTGCATATATTGCAAACATATATCTATTCACTATTGTTAAATAAATAACTGTTTTGCTACAAAGTGCTTATATTTTGTCAACCATTTTCAAATCAGAACACAAATTGTTTATCAATAATCAATCTGTATCTTCAAATATATATATATATTGCACCCGATAGCGCATGTTCGATTCGACGATCGATTGCCAGTGATCGACAAGTTCTAAGATGCACTGAAACAGTGCTAAGCTTAGTGGAAATGAACTGTAATCTCTTTGAAAGGCCCATGCTTGGTTGGATCCGGCCGATAATTGATTTTTTTGAAGTTTTCCAATTTACAGATTTAATGAAAGCGTTTTGAAGAGTTTGGAAATGATTATGTGTAATTTTGGAATATTTGACATTGATTGAATATTTAATAACATCGCAGAAAAGCAAACCAGAATTTTTGAGAGTGCACATGACTCAAGTGAGTTCCGCCCGCTACCCACAACGACTACTAGTATGTTCATGTCTCGTGGAGACCGGTCGCATTTTGTCTTTTGTGCACAGAAAAGGTGTTAGTCACGATATTAGAAGTGTATCCGACTTTAGCCGATGAAATTGTTTGCATCCTTGCTTGTTGTACATCAGAAGAAGTTCATTCAGTGATAAAGACGAACTGGAAGGCAGCATTTGTCATTTTAACATCATTCTTTTTTCACATTGAGTGATTGAACACAGGACTCTGACCGATCACATAGTCACATGTCCGACGTTATAATAGTGTGTTTATAACCACGCATTTACATTTAAACTGTGATAATGATATTTCTACGGGAAGTGCAAGACTAGAACTGTGGAAATCTAGTTGTTTAAAGCAACGATTACCGTAATATGCCCCGATCACGAAGTCCCGTGACATTGTATAGTAAAACAGTTTTGAGTGAAGCAATATGAAACAATTGATATTCCTAAAATCCGTGGTGAAGTGAAAGGTAATTTTGGTATATCCTCACAGTGTAGCATCAGTGTTGCAGTATTTTATTCTAGTCAATAAACATAGAATCTGTGAAAACGCTGAATTTCACCAGCATGGATACAATCAAGTATGGAACCCAAGCCCACCTGATATTATTCTGTTCTGTTGTCTGAGGAGTTGAAATTGAATAAATAAACATGCCATGGGATGGTGGAGGATATTAAAATATATGCAGACCTAGAAGGAGATGGCAGGAATCGAAGCCGTTGCCCGCTACAACCCCACATGCGAGGCTTAAACCATGCATACCAGCGGAACATGTGAGTCGACATGCAGTAAAACATGCTTGTAAGGGTTGGAATCGTAGACTAGAATAGATGGTTTCACTAGCACAATCTTTAGGCAGGCAATTTATTCAATTATAAGCAGTGTGGTAATTATTATTCGTATCATTTTAGACATGCCAAGAGCAGGCACTATTTTCTTCTTCTTCTTCCTCTTCTTCTACTACTACTACTTCTTCTTCTTCTTCTTCTTCTTCCTCTTCTCCACCTTTTGAGACCACATAGGATCACTTGAACAACCATTAGTTCGTCTACTTGTAGGAACTGTACGAGCCTTGCGGTCCTCCCAGTACTTCTTCATGCGTATTGTACAATACCCAAGGGGTATGCACCCCTTAGAGATCATCCCCCCCATCATCTGTCTAAATCTCATAAAAGGCAACCCTTTAAAAGCCTACCCAGTATCCATCAATACTATAAGGGCAGCTGGCTACTCCATAAAGCAGCTCAACCCTTGCGTAATTATGACACACAGCGACATACTACAAACTGGTTCAACTATGCCACAACGCGCTGACAGAACAGAGGCTAAAGGTATAAAAGGTGCCTTAAGTGGGTCACGAGAATCTCTCCATCATCAGTGCTTCGACGAGACAGCCGGAGGCTAACGACAGTGTCAACCGAGGTGAGTCAGTCAGTCAGTGTTCAGAATCCTACTTTTGTAACCTAACACCCACAGTTTGTACTCACATTATAACATCACAAGATCCCTTAAAAGGGACTAACAGTTACTCATTGCTGACCAATAAACACTTGGTCAGTCTCTTACACTTGCATTACTGATCTACACTCTTCTTCACGTCCCCACGTCCTTCCTTACTCCCGTCACAGTCGGACGTGACACACCGTAGTAATAACGCCAACTCAGACGTCCTTGTATTCCTCACAGCGGCTAGCGTGCTCAAGTGAAGCGCGTGCCGAACCGCTGACACTAGCAAGGTGATTATATAATAAGTAGCCGGCTGGGCGACTAGTACACCGACCCGCGTGCTAAGGCTACATCCCTTAAACCACATTTACAGTCTTTATAGGAACGCCCCCTAGTTCCTAGCACACCACAACACACTACACTGGTCAGCTTGCCCTGTCAAGGGGAGCTACCCTTCTTTAGGCACAAACTCATAAATTAGTACAGCAACTCTCCCTTTTAGATCCACCCCCAAATAAGGGATCTAAAACACTGGTGGAGGCGGGGTCCTACGCATAGAGAAAAGGGACTCAACCAACGAGCCCTCGTAGGTAAAACGACCCCTTCCGTACCGCAAAAAGCCAAGCAAATTAGTGAGAAAATTTTTCCCCAGACAAAAAGCACCATTTTTTTTTTGGTGCTCTAAACTAGCTACACAAGAGAAAGGCTTGATAAACCAACCCCCTAGCCCCATACAGAACCAGAGAGATATAGGAATACACTGGCAAACACGCACAGATTTTTTTTTCTCTCTATTGTTACTTTAGGCCCATACACTTCAGGCAGAATGGCACCTCATGAAGAGATTGCAAGCCATGAAGGTAATAGGGGTATGCCAATATTAGTAGCATTATTGGTTAGATGCCAAAGGCACATACAGATCAGGCAAACACAAATACGGACACTCAAAACAGAAAATCGGGACAATACAGGGCAAACAGCCATACACTCCGTCAGAGGGTAGGACAGCGCGATTAAGATGCGCACATAAGCACTTGCAAACAGGCCATATGCCTCAATAGGCAGTACACCCAAATTTGGGACGAATACCGTGAACTCCAAACCAACAAGGCCATTTTTGAGTTCATGGTAGGGCCACCAGCCCAGCCGAGAGAGGACATAAGCGTAGATACGCTAACTCGACAATTTGCGAGGATGTCCCTCTCGACAAGTACTGCCACGCAGTGGCAGGAGTTCGCCGTGGCCACAGTCCAGGAGACGGCCAGGTTAGGCTCCAACATACTAAAGAATACATCCTACACAAACACACGTCCTTCAGCTCCGGATCGGAAGGCAATTTTGCCAAGCCGAGGGGAAGAGCCTAGAACAATCCCCTCGGACCGGATGAACGAGAGGGAGTTGAAGCCAGGACCTTCAATCACACATAATACGACAGAGGGACAACAGGAGGTAACCTCGTCATGGGCTGACGACGTAGAGCCTGACCTACCACATATAAAGCCTACATACACTCACACAGATAGGCTAACACAGTGGCAGGAGTCTGCCGTGGCCACGGGCCAGAAAGCGGACAGGCTACACGACACCACATTGGCAGGACAAAAACAGGCACTTAAGCGGCCCTCACCGCCAGTTCAAAGGGCAAATTTGCCAGAACGGAGGCGAACACCGGCATTAGTCCCTCAGGATGCACGGTACACGCACATACAGATTAAACAGGCATTACCATACAATACACGGGGATTAGGAAAGGTATTATTACCCACCCCACAAAACCTCGCAGTCAAACATACATACACTCCCGAAAAATCTGCTAAGATAGCGCCAAGCGCAATAACGCCCTTAAATACAGGTACACTTAGACCTAGAAACACGCGCTACGGTGGAAGTAGGGCAAGGCTTACTTTGCTAGAAATTCCGCCGGAAAACAGCAAAGAAACACCTCAATGGATTTCAGAGGCCTATAATATCGTAACAGGGCAAAACCCTTCACCTTTCTGAGCACTGAAGCTCGAAAGACGATAACGACTTCCACCAAGGCCAGAGAAATAAACTAACATCGCTAACACCAAAATTATAGGCCACATAAGTTCTTTCACACGGGGGCGATAGGAAAATGGTCCAACAAGTACATAATCAACATGAGATCGCATATTTTTCTTTCTTATTTTATGTATATACAGGGCAACATGGCCAAATTAGAAGTGAGTAATTTTAAATCCTTCTGTGTTTTTTTTTGGGAACCATGGCATCTTTCTATTAGGCCATCACTAAGCCAAGTGGAAGCCAAGCAGGCTTCAGGCCGGAAAGAGATATTTTGAACACAACTTAGGCATAAAATCACAGCATAAAGCTTAAGTGAGTCTTTCTAAGTAGAAATGACTAGACGTTCTAAGTTATGGTTCCACAGTTTGACAGATTCTCTTGTTGCGGGCGAAAACCGTAAGCATGGCAAGAATTAAGAATCTCAAACTAGTTTCAAAAAAAAAAAAAAAAAAAAAATTTTGGGAGGTGTGCTTTAACCAACTAAAAAGCCCAATTGCACACCGGGATGAGACACTGTCATTTTGGTGAGTTACAATTACTTTGATAGGCAGGTTTGACTCCCACAGTGCACTGGCTTTGCTCGTGACGTGGATACAAGGGTATCAGTTACGTCTGGCAATGGCCTTCCTAAGGTGTACTAGACAGTGTCGGTAGATTCCCCTGAGACGTAACCAGATTACGGTAGTACTCACGTTACCAAATTGGTAAATACTACACTCAGGTCCCAATCACCATTTTTTTTCAAAAACATAGTGCTCACGACATAATTTTTAGAGACTAACGCCACCTACTATTATTTTCTTTCAATGTGCTCTCTTAATGCAGAGCGGGGCATAAATATTTTTTTTTTGTTTCACACATTTAGCCCAAGAAAGAAAAATGGCCAAATAAACTATATATATATTTTATACATAGGTATACATAACACAACACTCGGGGACACAAGTGTAGTCAATGGAAGGTTCTTTTGCAGACGGCCAATGCATATGAGATTTCCGAAGTGAAATGCCATGGCCTGTGGTTTGGATTCCAAGTAAAACGGAAATCCCGTGGCACATGATCTCTAGAAATGGTCACGTTAAACCACAAAATTCCCCTCTTGCCTTTTTATAATGCGAAGAGCACTAACAGGAAAGCAGGCTGATTAAGAACACATGTTCGGATACACAGCGTTATCGGAACAAATAAACAAGCGAGCGCGCAAGACATTGCAACCCGACACCCTCATACTCAGCAGTAAAGCAGACCTCAGTGATAAACTGCGAGCCTTACAGACGACAGTTCCCAAAGCACACTGCACGGAATCATTCATAGCCAACCTAAGAACCCTATATCTTCAAAATTTACACTACGAGGAGAGGGCAAAAATAAGCAAACTCCTCGCAGGAAGGTATACTAGGGGTTGCGCATAGAAAAACACACAGCCCATTTGCCATAGTGTAGGCGGCACAGAAATGGCCACCAAATCTTTACAGACAACCGGCTTCGAACCCATGTCCACACACAAAAACCTCGTACCGAAAACTAACTAAACAACGGTATTTTCGGTACGAGAAACACAAACAAAATACAGGCAGAATGCCCGCAGAACATGAACAACGCAGACATATAACACAGAGAATTACATAGAACACGGGTTCGAACCCCAGAGAAATACACTTGACAGGGAAAATGGACTTTTCAGACAGAGACATATAAATTTCGTAAGACAACGGTCTTACGGAATAATGGCCACACAACGGCAATAGTAGCAGGGCGGATTACCACATCGGGCCGCCAGGAATTTAACACAATGACCACACTGGCATACGTGCAGAAAAACACGCAACAGTGGTTAACCTACATAAAATCCCGGCCTGAAGTTACACACACAAACTGATGACTTGCAGACTTAGCCACTTTGCAACACTGTCGATGACAAAACGCGATTGTGTAGTGGCAGTGACCATGAATAAACAAATGCAGAACAATCATAACACTATACATTTTTCAACACTGCGAAAGCATTTATCAACAAGCAGACGTCACAGACCAAAACTTGTCGCAGGCCCAGAGTAGCACGTTCGTAAAGACGTTGGCAGGCCACGGGCGCTTCCTACCCATACACAATATACACAGTAGGACTTAGCCCTACAGCAGACCAGGCGTCCGCGTGGTGTAGCGGAGCGTAGACACACACACACACACAAACGCGCTCACCAATCAGGGGCGAACATAGGGACTTTGAGGAAACGGGACCTCCCCTTAACAACTTCTTTTTGCGACCCTAGTCCCGAAACAAATCATTCCAGGCGACTAGGACTTAGCCCTATAACGGACCAGAGTAGGTCGTGAAGCTTCGCTATCCCAAAGCGCGGATAGAAAACCAACATGGACCAAGGGAGGATGTCAAGAGAACATGCTAACAGCGTCCCACTCTACTCCCTTCCCATAACCTTCTCAAGCCTGACATAAACAACGCAAACACATCTACACGACCATAAACAGCTACACTACACTACAAAGTATACATAAGGGTTGGTAAACTTCATGTGTTTACAGAAAGGGCATGCTACGCCTTGAGCCCCACCGCTATCACCTGAATGAGAGGGGTGCATCGGCCAACACCAACTAAGCGTAATGCACATCTCCATATGAGAGATGAGGCCATAAGTAATAAATACTAACCATTTTTTTTTAAATTTAAATCATCCCGCATGAGAGGGAAATATATTAGTATTATGCCTCAACCTACACCTATCCATACATGAGTGCAAACGCCTCATATCCAGACGCATGCATGTACATCCCATCCATTCACCAGGGGATATTGATATCAGACCGGCATGGATTTTTATTTTATTTTTTGCAACCCCGGGAATTACCTGCCCCGTTCCACTCACTGTAGGAGCATCCCAGCACAAAAACCGGTTCCAGGCCGCCACTAACGCGGAATTCGGAAGTGCGCAACCTCCTCCTACCCTGCTTTAACCCACTCTACAGATAACTACCCCCAGATCACAATAACAGGGTACCTGACGCCACAGACCCTACTAACACCTCCATCAAGGTTAAAAAAGAGCATTATCGCTGGAGAAGCTGATATAGCACAGGTAGCCTAAAGTAGTCTACGTATGTAGAGGTTTTACCAGCCCACCACACTGGAAGTATTTTACATTTGACACTTTTTACACAGGTTACACCTATATTTAAAAAAAAAAGGGAATCTGAAACACCCTGGCTGATGATACCGGCGTTAGCCAAAGGTCAAAAGCACAACACTAGGGGCAGAACTGGGGTAGGTAATGACAACCCTTACCCCAGTTGGCTCGACAAATCAAATTACTGACGACTAGACCAAATAGACGAACCACGTAAGGTCAAAGCATTCGCGGCCTGGTCGGGCAAGCTCTGGAATCCTAGGTGCGCATAAACCGCCCCTGGGAGGAAGGGATGCTAAACCCACTTTGAGCCACGGTCGTCGAAGCCAAGACCTGCAGGGAGACTTTCTGAGAATGGCGGGAGAAATAGCTCACTCCGCGTCGGCCTCGGGAGCTATCCCTAGAGACGACCATATTATGACTAGACTGTTAGTTAAATTTACGTAAGTAGGACTTCCATGGCGGGGAGTCAGACTCCTATTCGTCAGGAGTGAAGCAGGATCCAAGGGTTCAGCAGGACCAATCCTAGATCCGACAAGTCCTTACCCCGCGAGGTGAAGGTGAAGACCACGACGGTAATCAATAATGCAGAATGAAATATGAATATATATATATGGAATGTACGCGCTCATTCGGTCCTGCGCCCACGTAAATGGACGACAACGGGTCGCCAGAGTTCTTAAATGAGTAGCATAGCGGGCACTCAAAAGGGTTCAGTGGGCCAACCCAGCAATGCCGATTAAGGCGAAGAGGACTCCCCGGACGCTCACTTCCCGGCGGACATATGAATACAAATATTGCGGCCGAAACAGGCGAAGAGGACTCCCCGGACGCTTTCTTCCCGGAGGATATTATGCCATGGGACCACACTGTCCAATGCCCACATAAATGACGACGCATCGGGCAGTCAGAGTGCATTAAGAGATGGGGCATTGCGCGCCCCTCACAGGAGCCAAGTGGGCGGCTCACCTACGACTAATCGGAACGGCAAAACGAGCACGACAAGGAAGTTACAGCGGGCGGAACGGTTAGCTTAGTGGCACCGTAAGCCGCCCGCGGATAGATTAATCCTAGTAATAGACGTCGACACTAGACTTAAGGGGACGGAATCTAGCGACCCTAGAGACAACCGGTGTTTCTGGGGCTCGTGCGGGTGGTGATCTGGGGATTTAATTGCCCCAGGCGATCGTCCTAGGCCAAATTTAGTTATAGACGGTTGCATTTGACACGCAACCTAGGATTAAGCAAATTTAATGAACACTGTTGCAATTCAGCACAGCATCTTTCGGCAATAGATTAAGGCAACCCTCTCGGCTTAGATGTAGTTTTTTTTATATATATACCATAAGTAGAATAAGTAGTATAAGAGAACGCCGTTCGGCGCCTGATGACCCACAAATCCGTCATCAGGGTAAGTCCGATAACTCATGATAAGTTATTATAATGTAGCATAGTCTTACATTTAAGACAATTTTTTTTCATACATATATTGAGGTAAAATTTCGGCGCCTGGCGGCCCAAATTCGTTGCCAGGGTAAGCCCAATACTACAACACATTAGGAAATGACGTCACGGCACCATATAGGGTAAGCCCGGCCATATATCGAGTAATAATAAACATGCCATTCTTTTCACAGGTAAAAAGGGGCTTCAGACTGTGGCAACGCTGCCACAGGAAGCGGCATATGGAATAGGGAATTTCAATGTTTTGTTAACCTCTCCATTTTTTTTTTGCAGGCATTGTCACCTAGAATATGACACGTGTAATTATGATTTTGCTGCCAGATAGCAGCAACATGCTATTTAATGCCCCCTTATTGTAGTATTATACCTGTGCATACTAACCTCCATTTAACATTCATTCTCACTTACACACTCACTACATTTTTTTTACAGCTACACGTCAATAATCTGCACAGCGGGAATGATGCCTGTGGGGCATCAAGCTTGCTGGCAGATCTGCATAAAACAAAAACACTTGAAGCGTCAAAATGCGACGCAGCTTACGGCAATGAGGGCGCAACCGGCATGTGGCGGCGACCCTCATGGCCAAGTGTGCAAGCATTCACCCACAGAGGATGCTTCACAGACTAGGTATTAAGAATACACTGCAAGCGGTACGACCACTCAACCGTGCCAAGAGGTGGCCGTATAGGATCAGCCGTGATACGGCAAGCGTACGTACAAACAGGTAGCGTGCACGCGAGGATCCAAACAAAAACTAGAATTATAAGGGTTTAGCGCGCTTAAGTAGACATAAGGTCATTGTAGTTCATAATTTTAAAGAGTAAACTACATACATATTCATGCGCCCACGGGCAATTATTCCAATTGAAATTCCTAAATGTCAGCATCGCAACATGATACATTAAACTCTATATATATTTTTGTCTGTTTATCAAGTTCACGTGTACACGATGTCTATATTTTTGTTTTGTTTTGTTTCGTTTGCTAAGGTAACACGTAACCAATGTCTGTGAATTGTTTTCTTTCATTTTTCTCTCTTCTAACTTCCCCATTTGTCAGGGTGTTCCGTTTTATCCCACACCAATAAATACATTTTAAATATTTCCTTTAAATTATACCCTGGAACACCCATTTTTTTCTATTCTCTCCTATCTTCTTTATTGCAGGGAGCACTTTTTCCCCAAGATAGGGCGGACGACGCAATCATCCGTTCGGCCCTGGGTTTTTCCTCCCTGCACAACTATGTAACCATGTATAACCATGTTTTTTTTCTTTTTTATGCCGACAACGGCAATGGCGATTGTGCCTCAATAGCAATTATTTTCTTTATTCAACAATGTTAATGCACATTTCACCATGCAATGTAAAATTTATATACATATATATCTATGTACACCCCATAACCCTCCCCTCTGAACACGGGCTGACCGCACACCTACACTTCTGCACGACGACACCCGTTCCATACGACGACGCTTACGACGCCACCACCAGAAGAGACGAGGGGGATTCAAAAACTACTACGACAACATCCCAACCCCAAGTGCCCTTCCCGGTCGCGAGGACGCGACCAAATGGAGGAAGAGGCTTGTACAATACCCAAGGGGTATGCACCCCTTAGAGATCATCCCCCCCATCATCTGTCTAAATCTCATAAAAGGCAACCCTTTAAAAGCCTACCCAGTATCCATCAATACTATAAGGGCAGCTGGCTACTCCATAAAGCAGCTCAACCCTTGCGTAATTATGACACACAGCGACATACTACAAACTGGTTCAACTATGCCACAACGCGCTGACAGAACAGAGGCTAAAGGTATAAAAGGTGCCTTAAGTGGGTCACGAGAATCTCTCCATCATCAGTGCTTCGACGAGACAGCCGGAGGCTAACGACAGTGTCAACCGAGGTGAGTCAGTCAGTCAGTGTTCAGAATCCTACTTTTGTAACCTAACACCCACAGTTTGTACTCACATTATAACATCACAAGATCCCTTAAAAGGGACTAACAGTTACTCATTGCTGACCAATAAACACTTGGTCAGTCTCTTACACTTGCATTACTGATCTACACTCTTCTTCACGTCCCCACGTCCTTCCTTACTCCCGTCACAGTCGGACGTGACACACCGTAGTAATAACGCCAACTCAGACGTCCTTGTATTCCTCACAGCGGCTAGCGTGCTCAAGTGAAGCGCGTGCCGAACCGCTGACACTAGCAAGGTGATTATATAATAAGTAGCCGGCTGGGCGACTAGTACACCGACCCGCGTGCTAAGGCTACATCCCTTAAACCACATTTACAGTCTTTATAGGAACGCCCCCTAGTTCCTAGCACACCACAACACACTACACTGGTCAGCTTGCCCTGTCAAGGGGAGCTACCCTTCTTTAGGCACAAACTCATAAATTAGTACAGCAACTCTCCCTTTTAGATCCACCCCCAAATAAGGGATCTAAAACAGTATTGATCGTCTTGCCCTTTGTTGGGCGGAAAATATTTTTGTAGGAATTTTCTTTTTTGTGAGTAGAAAATGAAACGTCACATTTTTAAGTGCTGTAGTTAACCTTTTCTTATTTGCAGCATCTTCTGTTGTTAGGCCAAATTCTTTTAAGTCCTCTCTGATTTCTTTTAACCATCGGCATCCAGTTATTGTGTTTTTTATTTTGAAGCAAGATTGTACTATTGTGTTGTTGTTTGAGTCTTCAGTCTTCTGACTGGTTTGATGCAGCCCTCCACGCCTCCCTGTCCTGAGATAATCGTTTCATCTCTACATAGCTACCAACAAACCCTACGTCCGAGGCAATCTGTTTAACATATTCTAACCTTGGTCTACCCCTACAGTTCTTGTCCTCGACCCTTCCTTCCATAATTAAGCATCCTATTCCTGGGTGTCTTAGTATGTGTCCTACCAACATATCTCTTTTCTTCATTAGCAGTCGCCAGAACTCTCCTCTCCCACTAGTCTTAATACTTCTTCGATTGTAACCCTATCTACCCATCTGATCTTCATCATTCTCCTGTAACACCACATATCAAACGCTTCAATTCTCCTCTTTTCTGCTGCACCAATAGTCCAAGTTTAACTTCCACAGAGTGCCACGCTCCAGACAAAGGCCTTCAAAAATGACTTCCTAATACCTAAATCTATATTCGATGTCCACAGATTCCTCTTCTGTAGGAATGCTTTCCTTGCCTGAGCTAACCTACTTTTCATATCCTCTTTGCTTCGTCCATCACTGGTTATTTTGCTTCCTAAGTACCAGAAGTCACCTATTTCCTTTAGTTTTTCACCTGCCAATTTGATATCCATAGAGGATTTTGATTTATTTCGGCTGCATTCCAATATTTTTGTTTTACATTTATTAATTTTCATCATGAATTCTTTCCTCAAGACGGAGTCCATACTATTCAAAAACTCATTAAAATCCTCAGGCGTGTCGGCCAAGATGACTATGTCATCGGCATATCTCAGAGTTGAAATTATTTCTCCTTGAATCTTCACTCCCACTTTAAATTTTTCTACAATTTCCTTCATTGCTTGCTCAATGTAAAGATTGAAAAGTATGGGTGATAAGTTGCAGCCTTGCCTTACACCTTTCTGAATACCAGCTTCTCTCTCATGTCCTTCAGTTCGAATGACTGCTGTCTGGTTTTTGTATAGATTGTAGATCACCCTTCTATCCCTGTACTTTATTCCAATCCTTTTCAAAATGTCAAACAATTTAGTCCAATCAACGTTATCAAAAGCCTTTTCTAAGTCTACAAATGCCATGGACGTTCTCTTATCTTTCCTTATTCTACCTTCCAAATTCAGCCTAAGACTTAGTACAGCTTCCCTTGTCCCTACATTTCTCCTGAAACCAAACTGGCATACTCATAATGTGCCCAAAGTATCCAAGTCTTTTCTTTCGCATGGTATCAGTAATGGGTTCTAGGTTGTTACAGACCATATTGTTAGGTATTATTCGACATTGTCCTTTTTTATATCCTTTATTGATACAAGTTTGATCTGTCAATTTTAGAATGTTCATTTAGAAGAGTCCCATGTTAATTTGTGTGCCCTAGATAACTTTTTGGTTTTTATTTGAATTGGTGCTTTCTCTGTGGCCTGTTTGCCATCTCTTGATGAAGGCAGTACATTTGCATTTGTCTGTTGGCACAGGCTAGAGTAAAATATGGCTTTTCACCGATGTCTCAGTCTCACTCATGGCTGTGATTATATGGAAGCTACTGAGGTATGGGTGGTACTTAGTAACGGCCTTCAGGGCACAGTCAGTGCTTGTGGATGCTGTGAAAGGTTCTACTCGTAGGGTTAGTACTGCTGTACTGACAAAGTGAGGAAAGCAATGGCAAACTACCTCACTCCTCATCTGGCCTAGTACGCCTCAATATAGCGCTGTTTGGGTATTTGTGGGTATCTACCCACATAACCTGACGGCGGTACTTTTTGTGGATCCAACCAGCTTTTTGGGCTGACTACCTAACAGACAGACAGCTTTCTCATTTAAGTTGTTTGTTATTAACTCTCCTAGATATCTGAATCGTGTTACAATTTTAATTTTTGTATCATTAATTTGTATTTCCTTTAATGGTGTTGTTTTTTGTGGTATGATTTCTGTTTTTTCAAATGATATCTTAAGGCCAATTTCATTTGCAATGGTCTGAAGCTCTGATATCTGTGTTTTGGCTTCCTCTAAATTTTCGCCAATAATGCCATGTCGTCTGCAAAACTAAAACACTTTGTTTGAATTTTTCTTCCTATTTTTATATTTGGAAGGCATTTCTTAGACCATTCTCGCATTACCATTTCCAATGCACAATTAAATAGTAATGGTGATAAGCCATCACCCTGTCGTAAACCGGTTGTGACCTCAAATGGGTCAGAGAATTCACCCCAGAATTTAACTTATGATTTGGTGCCTGTAAGAGTTAGTTTTATGAGATTTGTCAATTTGGGGAGTAATCCCGTGTGTCTTAGAATGTTTAATAAAGATTCTCTATGAATACAGTCATATGCTTTTTTGAAGTCGATAAATGTTATCACCGTATCTCTATTCATTTTTCTATTATAATCCATCATCAGTTTTAGGCTCATGATTTGATCTGGGCAACTTTTCCAGGGTCTGAAACCTCCTTGATATTCTCCTAATTAATTTTCAATTTGTACTTTAATTCTATTGAGATGAATTCGAGAAAAAAAATATAAGTAACATCCAGGAGTGAAATCCCTGGGTAATTGTTAGGATCTGTCTAATCCCCTTTTTTATGTAGTAGTAGTGGGATGATGAGAGAGCTGTCTCACTTTTTATTGAGCCACCCTCGTATTTGCCCCGAAGCTGATATCTCGCTAACCAAACATGGGATTAGAACATACAGGGTGTCCTAGCACTGCTAGTAATGCCCCCTACTTTCCTATAGGCTCTTTATTTGATTAAAAAACCAAAACTAAAAGGTCATTCGCGAGTAGTGGGGTAGTGTTGGTTTCCTGAAGTCGCGCTCGTGCTTGAATATGTATGCCTATGTTGGGAAAGGGTTAGGTGGTGAGGGGAGGAGTAGGGTCGAGTGAGGGGTCGTTTAGATGGTATTTTTTCCGCTCTAGGTGATGGTGAGGTTATTTTTAAAAAATGGATGGAATTTGGAAAGGCCATTTGGGGTAAACATGTTGTTTTTTGACATTTTGGCGATGAATGTTTTTTTATACGCATGCGCACTTGGCGGTTTTTGTAAGAGGGCGGGCTTTTTAAATGATGATTTATTAATGAGTGTTTTTTTAATACGTATTGAAATAAACCAAAAAAAAACTAATAGGTCATCGGCTTTTTTACTATTTCGCTAACCAATAATCGGATTTAAACCTATGAGGTGTCGTAGGACTCGTGGTGAACTCTCTTTTTCTATCGAAGGGGTATATTCACTCTAAAATAAAAACTACCCTTACCCGGGGGATGAAATAGTAATTTATTTTTGTATACCTACGAACTTGGCGGTTTTTGTAAAAGAGCGGGCTTTTTAAATAATGATTTATTAATGAGTGTTTTTAATATGTATTGAAATAAACCAAAAAAAACTAATAGGTCATGGGCTTTTTACTATTTCGCTAACCAATAATCGGATTTAAACCTATGAGGTGTCGTAGGACTCGTGGTGAAATCCCCTTTTCTATGGACGGGGTATATTCACTCCAAAATAAAAACTACCCTTACCCGGGGGGATGAAATAGTAATTTATTTTTGTATACCTACGAACTTGGCGGTTTTTGTAAAAGAGCGGGCTTTTTAAATGATGATTTATAAATGAGTGTTTTTTTAATATGTATTGAAATAAACCAAAAAAAACTAGTAGGTCATTGGCTTTTTACACTCTCGCTAACCAATAATCGGATTTAAACGTATGAGGTGTCGTAGGACTCGTGGTGAACTCTCTTTTTCTATGGACGGGGTATATCCACTCCAAAATAAAAACTACCCTTACCCGGGGGTTGAAATAGTAATATTTTTTGTATGTGCGCGCACGGACGGCTTTTGTCAAAAGGTCTTAACTATACGTTAGATAATATTTTCTGAACCCCTTATGGGATTTTGCCATAGGCAGTATCCTAACCCTGGGGGTGACGCCCCGTTTTTGAATGTAGGATTCATTTTTGTCGAAAGGGCCTAACGACACTTTTGTTCATATCTCGCGAACCAATCATGCTAGGGACTTGTATGAGGGGTCCTAGCACTTGGGGCAACATCCCCTGTTTGGGGGTGAAACTACCCCCTAAAATTGAAAAATCCCTATCTAGGAAACAAAGAAGCCTAAAATTAGGTGTGATAGCTCAAAAAATAGGGGATGATATGGGCTTTTACCTCGATGGATCATTTCACCCCTAAAACAGTAAATAGTCATGTTATGGGGGAAAAACGTGTTAAACACTTAAAAATGATAAATGAACCTAAGATCTTTTGTTTTTGATGAAAAATAGCAGGGGGGTGAAACTACCCCCCAAAATTGAAAAATCCCTATCTCGGAAACGAAGAATCCTAAAATTAGGTGTGATAGCTTAAAAAATAGGGGATGATATGGGCTTTTACCTCGATGGATCATTTCACCCCTAAAACAGTAAATAGTTATGTTATGGGGGAAAAAACGTGTTAAACACCTAAAAATGATAAATGAACCTAAGATCTTTTGGTTTTGATGAAAAATAGCAGGGGGGTGAAACTACCCCCCAAAATTGAAAAATCCCTATCTCGGAAACGAAGAATCCTAAAATTAGGTGTAATGGCTTAAAAAATAGGGGATGATATGGGCTTTTACCTCGATGGATCATTTCACCCCTAAAACAGTAAATAGTCATGTTATGAGGAAAAATGTGTTATACACCTAAAAGCATAAGCATCTTTGTGAAACCATGCTTTAATGGACATGTGTATGGAGGATGATTTTTGTTATTATTATTATTAGGTAATTATGGATTAATGTGTGTATAGATAACTAACCTGTGGGGAGCGTGATGGCGCAGGTGCTTAGCTGCTCGTCTTTACTCGGGCAGGTGGGGTTCAAATCCCGGTGACAGCGGAGGTTGGAATTTTCACTTGAAAAATCACGTGGCGTCAGGAAGGGCATTCGGCCTTAAATCCCCGGCCAAAATCAAAATGAGCCTGGTTGGCTCCGGCGACTCAAACTAATAGGGAAAAGCCGAAGAAAGAAAAAAAATGGTAACTCACCAGTAATAGTAAACATTGGTTGGAGGTGTTGAAGAAGTCAGGATGGCCAACCCTTGCCATGGTTCACGAATGCACCCCAAAAAGTTTTACCTGTCAAGACACAGTCTACCCTGTTGCAGCCTTTAGAAAAAAAATCGAACCGGGGCCTCTGTAGTGACAGTGGAGCTATATTCATGATGATTTTTAAACAAACCTAGGCTTGCCTACTACCGCTGTGTTGAATCTGCACAGAGACTCTGGCTTTGGTTTGTCTAGTGTCCCTTGGCGATAACAGCACAGCGACCTTGTCAGTAAGTTTCATATTACTCATTTGCATGATAGCGGGCGTGCTCTGCACATGACTAGATCGTTGTTAGGTTTGACAAAGGCTTAGTGAAGCTTATGGCAATCTTGAAATGAATGTCATGGTATAGTCGGGGTTGGAAGGCAAGACCTTAGTGTTGACAACCAAGTAGGTTAACCACTACACGGTGAGATGGTCAAATAATAATGTAACAGAACATATAGAAACGTTTTCTATAGTTTAACGAATTGGCATACCATGAGAGGTGTAGGTAATGGAAATTGAATCCTTAGCTGATGATCTATAGCCATGCCCACGTATAAGCTATCATGGTAGAAAAAGAATGGTATGGCTTGTTTTAAACGGAGAATAATCATTGTGTTTACTGTGAAACACAAATCTGAATTTAAAATAATTAATTTAAAATAATTAATTTAAAATTAACTAATTTAAAATTAGTTTAGTACGCTGAAGTTAAAATGAATAATGATCACGTTACAGACAGCCAGTTTCAAAGCCGTGAGAACTAAGTGAACAAAGTATAAAATTCATGAGCCAGTGAGGAATTCAACATGCTGTCCTTTGGACAAGAGAGAAGCGTTCTACAGCGACCCTCAATGGTTTGGGACATCGTAAAGATGAAAATTAAATCTAAGCTACTACACGCTTATATACTAGAATAAGAAATGGAAAACAATTGGTCAAATAAAGGACAGAAGGAATAAAAAATGGCCCTCAACCCTCAAGCATAAGGATTGAGGGAGTTGGAAGGAAGGAGAGCCATGAAAGGCAGATAAAAAGTATACTAGGAGTGGCTTTGCCCCAGAGGTAATGGATAAAGAGGAGGAAAACTGGACTCAGCTCAGAAATCCCTTGGGGTCACCAACTTCCAAACTGATCAGCCCTTGAGGGTGTAGCCATAGGCAGAGTGCATCGCAAGTCGTGGGGCTAAATACACCCTACCTTCTTGAGGGGGCTTGGGCAAATGACAGGAAATAACATGAAAATAAAAAAGCAAGGCTGCCTCCTCAGGATATCAGAAAAAATAAATAAACCAGGGCCAATGAAGTTGCAAAAGGAAGAGACTCCCTAGGGCTCGGATACCCTAATCATGTTGGGGTCGGTAGAGAACAAGAGTTGAGCAAGTGTGGTCGACAGGAAATAAGAGAGTGAGGAGCCTAGCACAAGTTAGTGGAAGCAATGACGGTCTCAGCTGGGACTCCGTGATCGTCAACCTACATGACACTAGATATGACGCCCAGGGGTGGAATTAAAGACCTCTATTGTTTTATATCACTGGCTTTTAAGAACGCTAACACATGGCATGCCTTATAATGCAATACTGGTCCTAGGGTATGCAAAATTGTATTAGAAACTCAGCTAATAATAGTGTGCTTGCCCATGATTTACCTTAAATTTTCCTAAAATCCACTACATTTTCCGAAAATTGACCAAATGACACAACATTCCAGCAAAATTCAACAAATGACTATCAGATTTATTGAAATTCCATTGATTTACCTAAGCATGGTTTAAACTACCTCAAATTCATATAATATTAGACGAATATAGATGAAAATTCACTAAAATTTACCGAATTTAGCCAAGTGGTGTACAAACCATGAAATTTATCCAATTTTTTAAATTAAAATTGACCACATGTACTCGAAAATTTCATAATATTCCCTTTACATGTATGCTTTTTATTGTTGTTGTTGTTGTTGTTGTTGTTGTTGTTGTTGTTGTTGTTGTTTCGTTTACCATACTCTCTGCAGACAAATACCTCAACATGAATTTCTCTTAGACTAGGAGCTCTACATTCGATATGATAGCTGAGTTTCATTTCCCATAAACTTGTCACTGAGGCGGGTGTCAGGAAAAGGCATTCAGCTGTAAAAACCACACTCTCACATAGACTTTCATAACCTCTTACGTTGAGGTTCCTAACGCTAACGACATTGAATGATTGAACGGTTTCCTTTTCACAATTCCTGTCTATACTTTCCTCTTTAAGGTTGCAAGATGTTTGCAAGATTCCTAAAATGCAATTAAATGTAATAAATACCTTAAGATGGTTTCATTTGTTTAATGATATGGTGTTGATGATGGATATATACGTTAAGACTAATTTTTGTTAGGTCTTGACTGACCTTGCAATTAGAAATTGACAAACCAAACATGGGTTATCTACCAGGGGAACACTTTGACCACTATGTTGGTTATTGACCAGTAAGTACAGTTCTAGTAATGAAACAGAAATCCAACACAAACAATGAGCGCACAATGCGGCGGAGATTGGTACCACGATGTACTCTTGGTTATGTAGCTATGTGGAATGTACATCACATATGGTTTACTTGAAGGTTTGGAGATTCCATTAAAGATATTTCTACAATAAACCATTTTCAAATGGTCATTCGTTGGTGTGAAAATATTTATTATATGGTATTTTATGAAAACAATTATGATTTATAAAAAATTTATACGTTTACTGTATTCTTATTTAATGTAAGCACTGGAGGCACTATCGACCAAAATACAGCACTATCTGGAATGTATATTGCATACTTGAAGGTTTGGTGATCCCATTAAAGGTATTCCTACAATAAATGATTTTTAAGTTGTCGTTCTATGGCGTGAAAATATTTAATATATGATATTTGCAAAAAGGATTTACCAGTGGAATTATTTTACAAGTAGTTATTTTAATGACCAACAGAGTTCACTGTTAAGAAGGTAGAGCCCTATGTGGAATGTAGGATAACATGTTATACATGATACGTGACAACTGTAAGGCTTGTGATTTTTAAGATGCCTTTATCCCTATATTAATCACCCAGTTTGCAATACTGATAACTGCAATGTTTCTGAAAAAAAAAATTGAAACAAAACAAAAATCAGCATTGAAAAACCAAAAAGTGGTTGAGCATATATATAGTGGGGAAAAGAAAAGTTTTGTAAACACTAATGTCCAACAAGACTAATTAAATCAGTAACTGTCAGGGTGGCCGAGTGGTTAAGGCGTTTGACTTAAGATCAAATTTCCAAATATATAAGGAAGCAAGGGTTCGAATCCCTTCCCTGACATAACTATTGCTTGAACATGCAAGAAAACAAGAAATATACACAAACTATGTTTATCAATTTAATCAATTTTTTATTATTTTTTTTACAAGAGATAGACACACAGAATACAGCTCGTTTTTGTTTATCAGTTCTTTTAAACATAACACTTGTTGAATTTTTTTTTTTTAGGGGATGGGGGTGTTGCTACGTTGACCCATCACACAATAATAGCAGCTTCACGAAGTTCATTTTCTATATTTAATAGCTCTTTCTCATAACCAATATGACCAAGCTGTTTACAGGCATGCAAGAGCTGTAGACGTTCGACTAATATATTAGGATCGTTCCATTTGCTATTTTTTATGAATGGTTTCAGAATCTCGGGAAGCAGTTCATCATTATCACCATTAATATGATTATCATCATCATTATTATAATCATTTTCATAATGATGATCATTATCATCGTTATCATTACCATGATAATTTCCACCTGTGTCCACAGTCTGTTCAATGGTTTGAGTTGTCTTTGATAGTGTTGAAAGCTTCTTTTTAGATGTGCTAGAATGCTTTAACATTGTTATGTTATTATTACCACTATTACCTTTCCCCACTAACTTTCTGATGGGGTATATTGTCTCTGATAGGGTTGAGGGCTTTTGAGATGTGGGTGCATGTCTGAACATGGGTTTCACTGGAGGTGTTAAAGGTTTCTCATTAAACAACTCGCTAACAGCATGAGTGCGTTGTAGTGTATTAAACTTGAGGTTAATATTATCTTGAGTAGTACTATCTTTCTCTCGGACTTGGTTTCTTGCTTTGGTTTGGGTTTTCCTTACATTTAGACTAGCATGATTATTAAGTTTACATTCATGATTGTTTGAAGAAAGTACGTCCAATTCTTTTGTTTTAAGCATTCCTCGACACTGTTTCGATCGTTGCTTTGAACAGCGCCAAATAACAGTTCCATTTTTATTGCTTCGTTTCACAATATATGAATATCCTTTATAGTATGCATAAGGCTTACCATACCTAGTCACTGATACTTCCATATCAACTGTCAAGCACAAACTAATCTCTAGTAAAGACAACTTGGTAATAACAACAATAGTTTAATGTGGGAGCATATATACATGCAAAAAAGTGGGAGCAAAGGTGGGGGGGTAAAAAGTGGGAGCAAATGTGGGAGAAAAAAATAACTGTGAGCAAAAAGTGGGAGCATATATGGGATCAAATGTGGGAGCAAAGCAAATATAAAAAAAAGTGGGAGCAAATATGCTAACAAATATGTCAACAAATATACCAGCAAAAGTAAATACACAAGTCAAGATAGATTAAAGTGCAAAGAAAATATGCAAGCAAATATGAGAGCAAAAATGGTGTTTTTTCTAAAACAACTAGACATAACAAACTTAGTCATAACCTAACCTAACCTAACCTCACCTAACCTCACCTAACCTCACCTCACCTAACCTCACCTAACTTCACCTAACCTAACCTAACCTAACTTAACTTCACCTAATCTAACTTGACTGAACTTTACCTAACCTAACCCATCATAACTTCACCTAACCTAACTTTACCTCATCTAACTTCACCTAACCTAACTTTCAACTCACAGATCAAAATTAAATTCTAGGCATAGTTGAGTTGGAACCCAAGACTTCAGGGATAACACACAAGTATACTAGCCACTACACCGCAAAATGGGCAAATTATCATGCAACACAACATAAAGTAAAAGTTTCCTGTAGTGTAACTCATTGGCTGTCAACCATAGTTTGGGAATTCCAACCCAAGACCTCAGGACTTTTGTTTTGAACATTATCAGAAATATTATTCCATTTACATTTTGCTGCTGCTGCTTATAGTTATAAGAGTTGGCATTAATATGGAAAGCAAAAAGAAATGTGGGAGCAAAAAGTGGGTGGAAAACGTGTAAGCAGAAGTGGGAGCAAACAAGTGTGAGCAAATATGGGAGCAGAAAGTGGGAGCAAATGTGAAAGCAAAAGTGGGAGCAAAAAGAGCGAGCAAAAGTGAGTGTACAAAGTAGGAGCAAAATGTGTGAGTAAAAAGTGGGGGCAAATGTGGTGTTTTACTAAAACAATCTCCCCTAACCTAACCTAAACTAACTTCACCCAACCTAATTTCACCTAACCTAACTTTACTTAACCTAACCTTCCAA
This sequence comes from Meconema thalassinum, assembly GCA_946902985.2. Lineage (NCBI taxonomy): Eukaryota > Metazoa > Arthropoda > Insecta > Orthoptera > Tettigoniidae > Meconema > Meconema thalassinum. Next base: position 418,497,774 of record OX336394.1, read on the forward strand.
CTCTCAGATCAAAAATTAAATTCTGGCCATAGTCGAGTTGGAACCCAAAACCTCTGGGATAACACCCAAGTATACTAGCCACTACACCGCGAAATGGGCAAATTATCATGCAGCACAACACAAAAATAAAAAAGTTTTCTGTAGTGTAACTCATTGGCTGACAATCATAGTTGAGAATTCAAACCCAAGACCTCAGGACTTTTGTTTTGAACATTATCATAAATATTATTCCATTTACATTTTGCTGTTGCTTATAGTTATAAGAGTTGGCATTAATATGGGAGCAAAAGTAAAAGCAAAAAGTGGGTGCAAGCATGGCTGGTTGTAGAGACTTTCATATCAACAAATACTCATAAATTAAATTTTAGTAAAGTGACTTGGCTAATAATAATAATAATATTAACAGTTTAAAAAAAATTCAAGGGGATTGATGTTTTTCAGGATGTAATTTCCAAAGTACTGTCAAGAATAATAATTACATGAACAGATTCCAAGAACTCTAGAGTGCTTTTAAGGTTAATGATTGGCTAGGAGTGAGATAGAGCTAGCTAACCTAAGTTAACCTCAGCTCAGTAAACCTAACCTTGTCACATGGCATGTTCTACAAGTATAGACTTGCTTTGAGACTGGCTATGACGTCACAGATGAATGGCGATGGGAGGCTGGCAAAAAGGAAAATGTTTTTGGATAATAAAAACGTCATGTTCAGCCTCCCACCGCCATTCATCTGTGACGTCTTAGCCAGTCTCAAAGCAAGTCTATACTTGTAGAACATGCCATGTGACAAGGTTAGGTTTACTGAGCTGAGGTTAACTTAGGTTAGCTAGCTCTATCTCACTCCTAGCCAATCATTAACCTTAAAAGCACTCTAGAGATCTTGGAATCTGTTCATGTAATTATTATTCTTGACAGTCCTTTGGAAATTACACCCTGAAAAATATCAATCCCCTTGAATTTTTTTTAAACTGTTAATATTATAATTACTATTAGCCAAGTCACTTTACTAAAATTTAATTTATGTGTATTAGTTGATATGAAAGTCTCTACAACCAGCCTTGCTTGTACCCACTTTTTGCTTTCACTTTTGCTCCCATATTAATGCCAACTCTTATAACTATAAGCAACAGCAAAATGTAAATGGAATAATATTTCTGATAATGTTCAAAACAAAAGTCCTGAGGTCTTGGGTTTGAATTCTCAACTATGATTGTCAGCCAATGAGTTACACTACAGAAAACTTTTTTATTTTTGTGTTGTGCTGCATGATAATTTGCCCATTTCGCGGTGTAGTGGCTAGTATACTTGGGTGTTATCCCAGAGGTTTTGGGTTCCAACTCGACTATGGCCAGAATTTAATTTTTGATCTGAGAGTTGGAAGGTTAGGTTAAGTAAAGTTAGGTTAGGTGAAATTAGGTTGGGTGAAGTTAGTTTAGGTTAGGTTAGGGGAGATTGTTTTAGTAAAACACCACATTTGCCCCCACTTTTTACTCACACATTTTGCTCCTACTTTGTACACTCACTTTTGCTCGCTCTTTTTGCTCCCACTTTTGCTTTCACATTTGCTCCCACTTTCTGCTCCCATATTTGCTCACACTTGTTTGCTCCCACTTCTGCTTACACGTTTTCCACCCACTTTTTGCTCCCACATTTCTTTTTGCTTTCCATATTAATGCCAACTCTTATAACTATAAGCAGCAGCAGCAAAATGTAAATGGAATAATATTTCTGATAATGTTCAAAACAAAAGTCCTGAGGTCTTGGGTTGGAATTCCCAAACTATGGTTGACAGCCAATGAGTTACACTACAGGAAACTTTTACTTTATGTTGTGTTGCATGATAATTTGCCCATTTTGCGGTGTAGTGGCTAGTATACTTGTGTGTTATCCCTGAAGTCTTGGGTTCCAACTCAACTATGCCTAGAATTTAATTTTGATCTGTGAGTTGAAAGTTAGGTTAGGTGAAGTTAGATGAGGTAAAGTTAGGTTAGGTGAAGTTATGATGGGTTAGGTTAGGTAAAGTTCAGTCAAGTTAGATTAGGTGAAGTTAAGTTAGGTTAGGTTAGGTTAGGTGAAGTTAGGTGAGGTTAGGTGAGGTGAGGTTAGGTGAGGTTAGGTGAGGTTAGGTTAGGTTAGGTTATGACTAAGTTTGTTATGTCTAGTTGTTTTAGAAAAAACACCATTTTTGCTCTCATATTTGCTTGCATATTTTCTTTGCACTTTAATCTATCTTGACTTGTGTATTTACTTTTGCTGGTATATTTGTTGACATATTTGTTAGCATATTTGCTCCCACTTTTTTTTATATTTGCTTTGCTCCCACATTTGATCCCATATATGCTCCCACTTTTTGCTCACAGTTATTTTTTTCTCCCACATTTGCTCCCACTTTTTACCCCCCCACCTTTGCTCCCACTTTTTTGCATGTATATATGCTCCCACATTAAACTATTGTTGTTATTACCAAGTTGTCTTTACTAGAGATTAGTTTGTGCTTGACAGTTGATATGGAAGTATCAGTGACTAGGTATGGTAAGCCTTATGCATACTATAAAGGATATTCATATATTGTGAAACGAAGCAATAAAAATGGAACTGTTATTTGGCGCTGTTCAAAGCAACGATCGAAACAGTGTCGAGGAATGCTTAAAACAAAAGAATTGGACGTACTTTCTTCAAACAATCATGAATGTAAACTTAATAATCATGCTAGTCTAAATGTAAGGAAAACCCAAACCAAAGCAAGAAACCAAGTCCGAGAGAAAGATAGTACTACTCAAGATAATATTAACCTCAAGTTTAATACACTACAACGCACTCATGCTGTTAGCGAGTTGTTTAATGAGAAACCTTTAACACCTCCAGTGAAACCCATGTTCAGACATGCACCCACATCTCAAAAGCCCTCAACCCTATCAGAGACAATATACCCCATCAGAAAGTTAGTGGGGAAAGGTAATAGTGGTAATAATAACATAACAATGTTAAAGCATTCTAGCACATCTAAAAAGAAGCTTTCAACACTATCAAAGACAACTCAAACCATTGAACAGACTGTGGACACAGGTGGAAATTATCATGGTAATGATAACGATGATAATGATCATCATTATGAAAATGATTATAATAATGATGATGATAATCATATTAATGGTGATAATGATGAACTGCTTCCCGAGATTCTGAAACCATTCATAAAAAATAGCAAATGGAACGATCCTAATATATTAGTCGAACGTCTACAGCTCTTGCATGCCTGTAAACAGCTTGGTCATATTGGTTATGAGAAAGAGCTATTAAATATAGAAAATGAACTTCGTGAAGCTGCTATTATTGTGTGATGGGTCAACGTAGCAACACCCCCATCCCCTAAAAAAAAAATTCAACAAGTGTTATGTTTAAAAGAACTGATAAACAAAAACGAGCTGTATTCTGTGTGTCTATCTCTTGTAAAAAAAATAATAAAAAATTGATTAAATTGATAAACATAGTTTGTGTATATTTCTTGTTTTCTTGCATGTTCAAGCAATAGTTATGTCAGGGAAGGGATTCGAACCCTTGCTTCCTTATATATTTGGAAATTTGATCTTAAGTCAAACGCCTTAACCACTCGGCCACCCTGACAGTTACTGATTTAATTAGTCTTGTTGGACATTAGTGTTTACAAAACTTTTCTTTTCCCCACTATATATATGCTCAACCACTTTTTGGTTTTTCAATGCTGATTTTTGTTTTGTTTCAATTTTTTTTTTCAGAAACATTGCAGTTATCAGTATTGCAAACTGGGTGATTAATATAGGGATAAAGGCATCTTAAAAATCACAAGCCTTACAGTTGTCACGTATCATGTATAACATGTTATCCTACATTCCACATAGGGCTCTACCTTCTTAACAGTGAACTCTGTTGGTCATTAAAATAACTACTTGTAAAATAATTCCACTGGTAAATCCTTTTTGCAAATATCATATATTAAATATTTTCACGCCATAGAACGACAACTTAAAAATCATTTATTGTAGGAATACCTTTAATGGGATCACCAAACCTTCAAGTATGCAATATACATTCCAGATAGTGCTGTATTTTGGTCGATAGTGCCTCCAGTGCTTACATTAAATAAGAATACAGTAAACGTATAAATTTTTTATAAATCATAATTGTTTTCATAAAATACCATATAATAAATATTTTCACACCAACGAATGACCATTTGAAAATGGTTTATTGTAGAAATATCTTTAATGGAATCTCCAAACCTTCAAGTAAACCATATGTGATGTACATTCCACATAGCTACATAACCAAGAGTACATCGTGGTACCAATCTCCGCCGCATTGTGCGCTCATTGTTTGTGTTGGATTTCTGTTTCATTACTAGAACTGTACTTACTGGTCAATAACCAACATAGTGGTCAAAGTGTTCCCCTGGTAGATAACCCATGTTTGGTTTGTCAATTTCTAATTGCAAGGTCAGTCAAGACCTAACAAAAATTAGTCTTAACGTATATATCCATCATCAACACCATATCATTAAACAAATGAAACCATCTTAAGGTATTTATTACATTTAATTGCATTTTAGGAATCTTGCAAACATCTTGCAACCTTAAAGAGGAAAGTATAGACAGGAATTGTGAAAAGGAAACCGTTCAATCATTCAATGTCGTTAGCGTTAGGAACCTCAACGTAAGAGGTTATGAAAGTCTATGTGAGAGTGTGGTTTTTACAGCTGAATGCCTTTTCCTGACACCCGCCTCAGTGACAAGTTTATGGGAAATGAAACTCAGCTATCATATCGAATGTAGAGCTCCTAGTCTAAGAGAAATTCATGTTGAGGTATTTGTCTGCAGAGAGTATGGTAAACGAAACAACAACAACAACAACAACAACAACAATAAAAAGCATACATGTAAAGGGAATATTATGAAATTTTCGAGTACATGTGGTCAATTTTAATTTAAAAAATTGGATAAATTTCATGGTTTGTACACCACTTGGCTAAATTCGGTAAATTTTAGTGAATTTTCATCTATATTCGTCTAATATTATATGAATTTGAGGTAGTTTAAACCATGCTTAGGTAAATCAATGGAATTTCAATAAATCTGATAGTCATTTGTTGAATTTTGCTGGAATGTTGTGTCATTTGGTCAATTTTCGGAAAATGTAGTGGATTTTAGGAAAATTTAAGGTAAATCATGGGCAAGCACACTATTATTAGCTGAGTTTCTAATACAATTTTGCATACCCTAGGACCAGTATTGCATTATAAGGCATGCCATGTGTTAGCGTTCTTAAAAGCCAGTGATATAAAACAATAGAGGTCTTTAATTCCACCCCTGGGCGTCATATCTAGTGTCATGTAGGTTGACGATCACGGAGTCCCAGCTGAGACCGTCATTGCTTCCACTAACTTGTGCTAGGCTCCTCACTCTCTTATTTCCTGTCGACCACACTTGCTCAACTCTTGTTCTCTACCGACCCCAACATGATTAGGGTATCCGAGCCCTAGGGAGTCTCTTCCTTTTGCAACTTCATTGGCCCTGGTTTATTTATTTTTTCTGATATCCTGAGGAGGCAGCCTTGCTTTTTTATTTTCATGTTATTTCCTGTCATTTGCCCAAGCCCCCTCAAGAAGGTAGGGTGTATTTAGCCCCACGACTTGCGATGCACTCTGCCTATGGCTACACCCTCAAGGGCTGATCAGTTTGGAAGTTGGTGACCCCAAGGGATTTCTGAGTTGAGTCCAGTTTTCCTCCTCTTTATCCATTACCTCTGGGGCAAAGCCACTCCTAGTATACTTTTTATCTGCCTTTCATGGCTCTCCTTCCTTCCAACTCCCTCAATCCTTATGCTTGAGGGTTGAGGGCCATTTTTTATTCCTTCTGTCCTTTATTTGACCAATTGTTTTCCATTTCTTATTCTAGTATATAAGCGTGTAGTAGCTTAGATTTAATTTTCATCTTTACGATGTCCCAAACCATTGAGGGTCGCTGTAGAACGCTTCTCTCTTGTCCAAAGGACAGCATGTTGAATTCCTCACTGGCTCATGAATTTTATACTTTGTTCACTTAGTTCTCACGGCTTTGAAACTGGCTGTCTGTAACGTGATCATTATTCATTTTAACTTCAGCGTACTAAACTAATTTTAAATTAGTTAATTTTAAATTAATTATTTTAAATTAATTATTTTAAATTCAGATTTGTGTTTCACAGTAAACACAATGATTATTCTCCGTTTAAAACAAGCCATACCATTCTTTTTCTACCATGATAGCTTATACGTGGGCATGGCTATAGATCATCAGCTAAGGATTCAATTTCCATTACCTACACCTCTCATGGTATGCCAATTCGTTAAACTATAGAAAACGTTTCTATATGTTCTGTTACATTATTATTTGACCATCTCACCGTGTAGTGGTTAACCTACTTGGTTGTCAACACTAAGGTCTTGCCTTCCAACCCCGACTATACCATGACATTCATTTCAAGATTGCCATAAGCTTCACTAAGCCTTTGTCAAACCTAACAACGATCTAGTCATGTGCAGAGCACGCCCGCTATCATGCAAATGAGTAATATGAAACTTACTGACAAGGTCGCTGTGCTGTTATCGCCAAGGGACACTAGACAAACCAAAGCCAGAGTCTCTGTGCAGATTCAACACAGCGGTAGTAGGCAAGCCTAGGTTTGTTTAAAAATCATCATGAATATAGCTCCACTGTCACTACAGAGGCCCCGGTTCGATTTTTTTTCTAAAGGCTGCAACAGGGTAGACTGTGTCTTGACAGGTAAAACTTTTTGGGGTGCATTCGTGAACCATGGCAAGGGTTGGCCATCCTGACTTCTTCAACACCTCCAACCAATGTTTACTATTACTGGTGAGTTACCATTTTTTTTTCTTTCTTCGGCTTTTCCCTATTAGTTTGAGTCGCCGGAGCCAACCAGGCTCATTTTGATTTTGGCCGGGGATTTAAGGCCGAATGCCCTTCCTGACGCCACGTGATTTTTCAAGTGAAAATTCCAACCTCCGCTGTCACCGGGATT